>CM028129.1:417182500-418412500 GCA_016271365.2 Neoceratodus forsteri | reverse complement strand
GCACACTGGGCCAGGTGCAGGTTCTGGCCAGATGGCCGGGTAAGTAAAAGTAAATAATCATTTTACAGGGGGATTGTCGAAGGAGGGAGGACTGAAATATTGATGTATTTTTCATGTTTCTGTGCCTTTGGGTAGCTTCATGACCCATAATGGATGGGCATTGAATGGAATGGAGTCAGGGAAGGAAATCAGGACTTTTTTTGGGGGGTGAGGGTCAGAACTTCAGCCAGGAAAAAATGGTTATTAACTGGCTAGGTTTAATCTTAAATCTGATGCAATGCTCTGGGGTATAGGCAGATGAATCTTAAACATTAGAATGTTTCCTGATTTGCATGTCAATTTTCAGTAACAACAAATAAGTTTTACCATTTAGAGATGTTCCAGACATTCCAGAGCTTGCCGCCTAGGGATTAACTAGCATCTGACCTCCACTGGTTGTTGACTCACCCCGGCAGAAATCTGGAATGGCCCCCCTGCCAAAAAGTCTAAATTTACAGGACATCCAGTGAGTAAGCAGCATGTTTTCCATGAGGAATGGCTGTGGGACAGAGCAGTTTACTGGGGTAAAATGAGCACTGTCTCTTGCATTCAGGGACAGTTAAGCAGTATGGTATGCACAGACTATTGGAGCCCCACTAAAGACAGGTTTATGCCTCACCAAAGAAGTTGACCTCCACATCCCCACACTGAGGCACATTATGATATAGGGCAAGGGAGAGTGAAGGGGTGTACCCCATTGAAATGAATGGGGGAACTTCTTTTTTTACTATTTTATACATTATGATGGTGAGTTGGAGCTTAATAAAGTTTGAAGTTAACCACTTAACAAACAATGGCCTTGTTAGTAGAACAGTGGCCTTCATTATTCTCCAATTCACCATCATAAAGCATAAAATAGTAATAAAACATAACTCCATTAATTTTAAGGGGATACGCCCCAGCACTCTGACCCATGGGCATCATCTCTTAAAGACTCCTGCCTCTGGCTCCCTAGTACTCAGGAATAGACCCTTGACTTATATCTATGCTTGGTGGGTTGTCTGTAGAGGCATGGCCACACCTGCTACAGTGTATGCATTGGGGGGGTGGACTGGCCATGTGGGTGGGTGTCGAGCTATTGCCACTTTTGTGTTTTTCCCTTAAAGTCTGTTTGTGTGGAAGTATTCAAAACTATAGAGAGAAAATAATAGGAGTACAGGCCAGAAGTAATTAAGTAGTTCTGTGGGTAAGTGTGTATTGGGGTGGGAAGAACCACATTTGTTTCCATTGGTATGTGTGCTACAGTTCAGCTTTGCAGCTGAGATGAGGGGGGGCAAGAAAACTAAAAGGTATAACAGTGGCTATAAGTATGCTGCATGCATGCAGATGTAGGCAGATGTGTACTGAAGTACAAGCAAGCCATATGTGTGCAGGCAGTATAGCTTAGTGGTTAAAGGCACTGAACTTCAAACCAGGAGACCTGGAGACCCGAAGACCTGGGTTTGAATCACATCAACTCCCACATGTATATGGTGTGATCCTGAGCAAGTCGCTTAACTTTTATGTGTGTAGTTATCAGTGACCACTTGCTCTTTGCACGCATGCCACATGCATGCTGTCTGTTACAATGTAACATAAAAAGTATGCTTTCTACACTTGCTTGTTGCATGCATGCCACATGCATGCAGTTGGTTGCAATTTAACATTGAAATCATGCTTGCAGCACACATATTACATTGGTAAAGAATTGGCTGGAGAATAGGACACAGAGAGTAATAGTAAAAGGAGTCCACTCAGAAGAAAGGGGGGTTACTAGTGGGGTACCGCAGGGTTCAGTATTAGGACCGGTCCTCTTCAATGTCTTTATAAGCGACATTGCAGAGGGACTGGAAGGAAAAAGTATGTCTCTTTGCAGATGACACAAAGATCTGCAACAGAGTTGATGCACAGGGTGGGGTGGAAAGGAAGAGAAGGGACTTGGCAAGGTTAGAGGAATGGTCAAATGTATGGCAGCTTAGATTCAGTGATAAGAAGTGCAGGGTAATGCACCTGAGAAACAAAAACCCAGGGGAAGAGTACACAATGGGGGGTGAGATACTAACAACAACAAAAATGGAAAGGGACCTGGGGGTAGCCATATCAGATGACCTAAAGGTGGGCAAGCAATGTGAGAGGGCAGCAAGGAGGGCTGGGGGGATACTGGGATGCATAGGGAGAGGCATCACCAGTAGAAAACAGAAAGTTATAATCCCTCTGTACAGACAGCTGGTGAGACCCCATCTGGAGTACTGCATGCAGTTCTGGAGACCCAATCTCCGCAAAGACATAGACAGGATGGAAGCTGTCCAGAGGAGGGCAACTAAAATGGTGCAGAGTCTGCACCGGAAGGCATATGAAGAGAGACTAAATGAGCTTAATATGTATAGCCTCGAGGAAAGGAGGGAGAGGGGGGGCATGATAGAAATGTTCAAGTACCTCAAGGGAATCAACAAAGTCCAAGAGGGTAGCATCTTCCAAAAAAAGAGGTGTGCAAGAACAAGGGGGTACAATTTGAAGATACAGGGAGGGCGGCTCAGAGGTAATTTTAGGAAGTATTTTTCACGAGAGGGTTGTGGATGCATGGAACGCCTTCCAGGGAGGTTGTGGAGTCAAAACAGTGGTGGAATTCAAGCATGCATGGGACAGTCATAAGGCCATTCTAGGGGTTGGGGGTAGGAAGAAGTAGGCTGCTGGTTAACTAGGATCTGCAGCTTATCCAGTAGGTAGGGAAATGAGCAGACTGGGAGGGCCAAGTGGTCCTTATCTGCCACCAAATTCTATGTTTCTATGTTTCTATGGTAGTTTTTTTATGTGCAAAGCACAAAAACATTTCATATATTTATTTCTGTAAGTTAAAGTAGCTTTCTCTGAATCAGGATGCTGGGTGTTTGGATTCTGAGATCATGGACAGGATTCTCCAAACCAGCCCCATCACTAGCACCACATTTTTTGGTGCTATGTAGAGATGTTGTGAAGTTTCATTCACAGATGAAGTTATGGCAAAGTCACCAAATTTGCCTCCATGGACCATTTCACAAAGCTTTTCTATTTAATAGGAAATACACTATTGGTAACATTGCCTTGCAACTTCACCTGTAACTTCTCCTTCCGGGGTACACAAAGGTGAAGCTGGATCAAAATGCCTTCCACCAACTACTCTTTTTTTTTTTTTTGCATAACTCCATCAAATTTGATCAAATTTGTCTGAACTTGGTATGGTTGAGGCCAAGAGGAAGTGCATAGTTGGTGCATTTGCGATGATTATTGGACTTAAATTGAGATTTTAGCATCATGGTCAAGCTAGGTGGTGATTTTGGGATGTTGTGAACACCCCATGAATTTTTCCAGGGGTATTATGTCAACTAGAGATGGGTGAAGTGGTCTCAATTTGCACCGTGGAGTGATTTGCGGAGTGAAGGAGAATTCCCGGAGTTATAATGGATTACGCAAAGTCCATTGGAAACAATTACTTCACATTACTCCACCTTCCCAAACCACTACTCCACCCATTTTTAAGGCAAAGTACATTGAAAACAATGTACTTTGCCTCACTTCGCCTTGTTTTTAAGCTCCAAAGGCGAATTTTGCAGTGATTCATGGGATTTCAAGTCACATGGGCTGTAGATTGTTCTGCACAGCCTCAGTTTGGGGTAGTGTGTAGGAAGCTGTAGGAGACAGTCTGGTCTGAGAGCTCCCTGTGATTCAAACCTTCTAAAAGCTGTTAGAAAGCCTTTTTGAGTAATTTTATTTGCTGAAACTTTAGTTCATCGATTGTAGGAAACCCTCCTGTGCTCATATCATTGAGCGTTTATTGTTTTTGTATGGATTTTGAATGTTAATGTACAACATTCAGTCTGTGTACTGAGAGACAGTAGAAGTGTGCTTTGGGGGAGGGGCGTATCTGTGGTGTAGGTAGATTAACTTGGAGAAAAAGACAGTTCTTTCTGTTTTGGTAATATTTTTCTTATATAACTGTGTTAATTTACACACAGTAATATTTTCAATAATTCTTGACATTTTTTTGCTGATTGTTATGGTGCAGCAGTGCATAATTTTAGTTTGTTTAAAATACATGGTCATATTACAGAAGTTTTCAATTTGCTACGCATTACTTAGTGTGTGTGTATGTGTGTGATGCGTGTTATCAAATCAGACATCTTTCATTGCACCACATAGTCATTTCAGCAATGTGAACCTGCTATCCACTGCAGCTGCATGATTTTTGTACTTCTTTGTGGTATCTTTACTGGTGCTAGTACTAGTGACTGTTACTGCAGTACACTGCCCCCATGACCCACTTATCGGCAAAGGTATTCTTTAACAGATTTGAATTTCTGATGGTGAGCACTGATTAGGTGTTGTGCCTTTGCATCAGCGCAATCTTAATCTGTCTGTACATTTGCATCTCTTTAGGGCCCAATCTCCATCTGTAATTTAAGTCATAGTTGTTTCTTTGGCTTCCTTTCAGAGTACTGGACTGGTGTGGTGCATATTTCTTCATGAACATTGTACTCATTAATATGCATTTTTAAGTCAGGGCAATCATCATGAGTCACTTGTGATACAAATCGCGTTCTTCATCATCACGGTCACAAATGCAGTCACAATTCACAATCACATCATGAATCACAAAATTTATTTTTTTACAAGTTACTGGATGTATTGTAATCCTGTTTTGTAGTATCTCTCCAGGCTTCACCACCTCACCACTGTACTCATTAATAAGAGTTTTTAAATTGGGGAGTTTTGTGCTACAGCTCATCAGGGGAAATACAGCCTTAGGCATTCGCGTTCCCATACAGTTTCATATTGGTTATCTCACACTGAATCACATTCTTCATCATCACGGTCACAAATGCAGTCACAATCATGATTCACAATCACATCACGAATCCCAAAATTATTTTTTTTACTAGTTACTTGCATGTATTGTAAGCCTGTTTTGTAGTATCTCTCCAGGCTTCACCCAATCACCACCACTGTACTCATTAATAAGAGTTTTTAAATTGGGGAGTTTTATAATACAGGCTCAGCTCATCGGTGAAGTACAACCATAGGCATTTGCATTCCTTCCTGTACAGCATGTGAGTTACAGTACTGTAAATAGTGGCAAGCAAAGTGGCCCCAATTCGCTCTGCGAAATGATTCACGGAGTAACGTGGAATCCGTAGAGTACTCCACAAACTGCAGTGTGAAGCAGGGTACTTTGCTTCATAATGAGGAACGCAAAGTCCATTGAAATCAATGACTTTGCATTATTCTACCTTGCCCAAACCACTTCTCTACCAATTTTAAGGTGAAGTACATTGAAATCAATGTAATTTGCCTCATTTTGCCTTGTAATTGAGCTCCAAATGAAAGTCTGCAGTGATTCATGGGATTGCAGGTCACATGGGCTATAGATTGTTCTGCACAGCCTCAGTTCTGGCCTGGGTAGTGTGTATGTAGTGGTAGCTGGATACAGTTTGCTCTCAGAGCTCTGCGATTCAAAACCGCTAAAAGCTGTTTAAAATGCCTTTTTGAGTCATTTTTTTGCTCAAAATTTAGTACACCGATTGTAGGAAACCCTTCTGTGCTCATATCATCAAGGGTTTATTGTTGTGTATGGATTTTGAATGTTAATTTAGAACAGTCAGTCTGTGTACTGTGAAGTGTGATTTGGGGGAGGGGCATATTTGTGGTGTACAGTAGGTACATTAACTGGGAGAAAAAGGCAGTCTTTCTGTTTTGGTCATATTTTTCTTATATAACTGTGTTAATGTACACACAGTAATATTTTCAGTAATTCTTGACATTTTTTTGTTTATTGTTGTGGTGCAGCAGTGTATAATTTGTCTGTTTAAAACATTTGGTTATATTGCTAAAGGTTTTCAATTTGCTACACATTATTTGTAGTGTGTGTGTGAGTGTGTGTGTGCAATGTGTGCAATTAAATCAGACACCTTTTATTGTGCCACAGAGTAATTGCTGCAGTGTGAACCTGCTATCCACTGAACCTGCACACATTTTTCCTACTGCTTTGTGGTACCTTTACTGGTAGTGAATTGTTACTGCCGTGCACTAATCCCCCAATTGGCAAAAGGTATTCCTTTCCAGATTTGGATTTGTGATTTGTGAGCACTGGTTAGGTGTTGTTGCGCCTTTTTGTATGCATCTCTTGAGTGAGCAGTGCAATCTTAATCTGCCTGTGCATTTGCAGTACACCATTAATACTGGGAGACTGCATTTCTTGTTATGCTCTCATTTCACTTTGTCTGCACTGTGGAGTTTTCTGGACACAAGACAGTAGCATTTTGGGGATGCACATTAATTCTGGTGACTCTGTGTGTGACCACTGTGTGCATGACTGAGTGCGCCATTAATTCTGGGAGACTTTGCCTTTCTTGTTATGCTCTTATTTCACTTTGTCAACACTGGGGAGTTTTCTGGATACAAGACAGTAGCACTTTGGGGATGCACATTAATTCTGGTGACTGTGTGTGTGTGTGTGGTGCTGCAATATTGTTGTCACTCCGCCTTACTTCATGTTAAGGCAGAATAACAATGCAAAGTAATAATCACAAGGCGAAGTGAGCAAACTCCTCTATAACAGCAGCCATCTCATGACCACCTCCTCCACCAGAGTCCATGGGAGCCGCCATCTTGGCCAAGGACCAGGATGACAAAGGTTTCCCTACAGGAGAGTAGGGGAATTTCCCTCAGTGCCCCAGCCAAATTTCCCCCCATTCACTGAAAATACCACCAACCGCTTAATCTGGTTCAAGGTCACTTGTCATTCATCTGTATCCCCTTCCCCCAGGTTGTGCCTGAAAATAGGCGGAATTTGTCTAGTGCACTTACCTGGTCAACAAAAACTAAATAAATAAATAACAGTGACAAAGGACAAAGGGCAAGTACTAGTGACGATGCTAGTAAAGGAGGGTGGGGGAGGTAGAAGGCGGTCCCCCTGAATGCTAGAAGCCTTAGAAAGTAAACTGCAGAGCTACAGACTCTCGTGGCAGAGGGGGAGGTGAACATGGCGGCCATCACCGAAACATGGGCCACCAAATACAATGACTGGGACATTTCATAGGAATAGAGCAAATGGGAAAAGAGGGGGGTGGCATTATATGTGAGGGAAGGACAGAAATGTGTATGGGGGAACTGGAGGAGGGCAGTACAGAGCCACTATGGATGCAAATCCAGGATTCCAAGAATAGACTCTCAGGATGGGAGTGGTGTACAGGCTGCTCTCTCAGACAGAGGAGTTAGACAGGGAAATTACAGGACAGGTGAGGAAGACCTGCAAGAAGGGTAGTTTGGTGATCGTGGGGGACTTCAACATGCCAGGAGTGGATTGTAGTACCCCAGGAATAGAAGGGAGCAGGTACTGCAGGATGCCTTCCAGGACAGCTTACTGATGCAAATGGTCAGTGAACCAATCAGGTTAGGGAATACCCTTGACCGCGTGTTGGCAAGTGGGGAGTTTGTGAGGGAACTGAGGGTGGAAGAACCGCTGGTGGGGAATGACCATCACTCAGTATGGTTCACATTGGATATGGGTAAGGAAGAAGCAGAATCTGGCACAGCGGTGCTGGACTTCAGGAGGGCCAGCTTTGGAATGATGAGGGAAGTGGTAAAAGTGTACCTGGCCAGAATTCAACTTCAATCAATCAATCAATCTTTATTTTACCAGGTGGAACACCGTTGAACAAGCTCATTTCCAAGGTGGGCCTGGTTGGTCATACAGAATTGTCAAAAGATAAATAATACACATACAGTACAACATATATGCTCCTATTATAGAGCAGCACAAATGTAACAACATATAATGTATACAATGCTATATCATAAGAAGGATAATCAAGCAGGATGTATAATATTCACACATGTAATGGCAGTAATGATCATGTAATTTCTATACCGTGGCAAATTGAAAAGCAGTAAAGGCAGAGGAAAGCCTAGGAAAGGGTGGAAAGTAGAAGAAAGGACAGGATAGATAGAGAGAAAATGAGGTGGAATAGGTTGATCACAGAGGGTCAGAACCAGGCATGGCACATCAGGAGTAGCACTTACAATGCTCGGAAAAGGATCTTGCATAAAGATTTTTAAATTCGGGGACTTTTATGGGGTTTGCTAATTTTGAGTTTTTTGAAGCTTGTTCCATAACTGGGATAGGGCAAAGCTAAAGTACGATCTGCCAAAATGGGTTTTTACCTTGGGTATCACTAAGGAGATATAAGAATGACTTCTCAGGGCATAGTTACCCAAAACACATAGGGGCAAGCAGTCAGAAATATACTGAGGCAGCATCTTGGCAATTGCTCTGTATGTCCAAAGGGCAGTGTTCCTTTGTCTTCTGAATGTGAGAGATGGCCAGCCCACTGCCGAGTATAGGGTGCAATGGTGAGTAGAATAGGCTGCCCCAGAAACTAATCATAGGGCCCTATAGTAAAGAACGTCAGGTTTGGCTAAGGCTGTCCCTTGAACGTGACTGTAGATGAAGTCGGCATAGTCCAATAGTATAAAAAAGTAGCTTGAACCAGCCTCCTCTTGGCCTCATGGGTAAGGAATTGCTTGGTTCTATAGAATAAGCTGAGCCTTGTTTTAGCTTTTTTGAGAGTTCCTCTACATGATCCATGAAGGACAGGTGGCAGTCAATCCACATTCCAAGATATTTGAATTTATCAGCATAGTCCAGGGATTCGCCAAGCAACGTGGTAATAGGTTGCACAATGCCTGCCATGGGCGGCATTGAAGCAGAGCTATTCGGGGTCAGAAGTATAGCCTTTGTTTTTTTGGCATTTAATAGCAATTTTTGTTTAAGTAGGTTGTGCTGCAGGATATTACAATTATTCTGCAAATCTGTGCATGCCTGCTGAAGAGTAGGTCTAGACGTATATAGGACAGTATCATCCACGAAAAGATGAATTTCAGAAGATATGATCCCAAGGTCTATGTTGTTGATGTAGAGTACGAAAAGCAAGGGACCCACGATTGAACCCTGAGGTACACCGCTATCGATAGGTTTCAGTGGGGAGAGGTTGCCCACAGCTTTTACCTGCTGAGTGCGCCCAGAGATGTAGGAGGAGAACCAGTTCAGTGATGCCTTGTCCATACCAATAGCGAGAAAGGTAGTCAGAAGTAGGTCGTGATCAACGGTGTCGAAGGCCTTACTTAGATCAAGGAAGACTGCACACACAGAAAGTTTATCATCAACAGCTTTCTGACAGTTGTTTGTTACCTTTGCGAGAGCAGTGATTGTACTATGGTGGGGCTTAAAGCCTGACTGAGCCGGGTTGAGCAGGATAGTGGAGTCTAAGTAATCTCTAAGTTGCAAGGTAACTACCTTTTCAAGCAATTTGGAGAGGATAGGGAGTAGCGAGATAGGCCTGTAATTATTGGGGTCAGTTGGTTCACCAGATTTGAACAAGGGTATCACTTGAGCTGTCTTCCAAACTATAGGAAGTACACCCAGTGAAAGAGATACATTGAAGAGGTGCATGATTGGTACAGTCAATACATGGTAACTGATCTTTAAGAAGTACGGCTCAATAAGGTCAGCACCAGCACTTTTTCTAGTGTCCAGATGCAGCAGCAGATCCTCTACCTCTACTTAGTATGGGCACTAGCCACAGGTGGGAGCTTATAAAGCTGGGGATAGTGGAGGCAACCAGAACCTGCAGCAAGGCCAAGTGCAAGAAGGCTAGGGCAAAGAAAACTTGCTGAGTGAGCAAGGAGGTCATAGAAAAGGAAGGAGAAAAAGAGCTACCTTTAGGAGGTACAAAAAAACCAGGGATCGGGAAAGACAGGGAGGAGTACCTGAAGGAGTCGAAGGTGGTGACAAGGGCAGTAAGGGCAGCCAAGGTGTCTAAGGAGCTCAGGCTGGCACAAGGAATTAAGAAGGGGGAGAAGGACTTCTTCAGGTACATCAGGGAGAAAAGCAGCTGTAAGGACCATATAGTAAGGATTAGAAGGGGGAGAAGCAAGGGTGATAAGGGGGCGAAGTGCTAACAATTACTCTGATCACTATTTACTAAGGAGAAGGGGGAGTGATACCCAAGGGGGGGCGAGAGGGCAGGAACAGAGGGGGTGTTGGATGGGAAAATCATGAAGAGCATGATTCTGCAGGGTTTGATGGCACTGAGGGTGGACAAGGCTCCAGGCCCAGGTGGCATCAACCCCTGGGTACTGAAGGAGTTGACAGAGGTCCTGGCAGGACCTTTGGCAGTCCTATTCAATGTCTCATTACACTCAGGGTGTGTACCTCAGGACTGGAGGATGGCTCATGTAGTGCCCCACCACAAGAGTGGCCCCAATGATGAATCAGGGAACTACAGACTGGTGAGCCTCACATACATTGTGGGTAGGTTGATGGAGACTATCCTGAGGAGAGGCTGGTGTCTCTTCTGGAGACCAACAGGCTACAGGACAGCAGACAGCATGACTTCATAAGTGTCAGATCCTGCCAAACCAACCTGGTGGAGTTCTATGACCGGGTAACTAGAAAATTAGATGGGGCTATGCAGTGGATGTCCTGTACCTGGACTTCAGTAAGGCATTCGACTCGGTAATGCACAGGAGGCTGGGAAGTAAGCTAGAAGGCACAGAGATGGGTACAAACTTAGTGAGATGGGTAGGGAACTGACTTCAGGGAAGGCAACAGAAGTTAGTGGTGGATGAGGAGCTCTCATCCTCAAGGGTAGTGATGAGCAGTGTTCTGCAGGGCTCGATGTTGGGACCAGTGTTGTTTGGGATATTCATTGCAGACATATCATTGGGCATCAAGAGCAAGACCAGTCTGTTTGCTGATGACACCAAGATGGGAGCAGTGATGGACAACCTAGGGGGATGGCAGGGGTTGCAAGATGATCTGGCAAAGCTGGAAACCTGGTCAGACACTTGGCAACTGAGGTTCAATGCCAAAAAGTGCAAGGTGCTGCATTTTGGGCCAAAAAAATCCAAGGAGACGTTACCAGCTGTGGGGAGTGCAGCTAGCTGAGACAGAGGATGAGAAGGATCAGGGGTTCTCATTACGAGATCAGTGAACAATTCGGCACAATGTAGGAAGGCAGCTGCAAAGGCCAACAAAATGCTGGGTTGCATTGCAAGGGGTATATCCTCGAGGAGGTGGGAGATGATTCTGTCGCTGTATAGATCATTAGTTAGAGTGCATCTGGAGTACTGCATGTAGTACTGGCACCTGTATCTGAAGAGGGACATGAAGTTACTGGAGGGGGTGCAGTGCAGGATGACAAAGATGATCCAGGAGCTGGGGGACTTACCATAAGAGAGGAGGCTGAGGGAGTTGAACATGTACTTACTGGAGGAGAGGAGGGACAGGGGAATATGATTGAAACCTTCAAGTACATGAAAGGAATAAACAAGACAAGTACGGAGGGGCTGTTCAAAGTAAGGGAGGTGAGGGACACCTGGGGCAATGATATGAGACTGGACAGAGGAAGGTTCAGGAAGGAGATGAGGAGACACTTTTTATGGAGAGGGTGGTAGCTGAGTGGAATGCATTACTGGCTGAAGTGGTGTCCAGTAGAACAGTGGGCTTCTTCAAAAGGGGCTGGGACAGGGCAAGGGGAAGGGTTAAGGGATGGGAAGGGTGGAAGGGAGGGGCAGCTGTAGAATAAGGGGTGCTAGCTGCACATTCGAGTAGACTTGATAGACCACTAGACCTTTGTCTGCTGGCAAATTTTGTATGTTCGTATAATAATTGACAGCAGATAAGGACCGCATGACTCACCCAGTCTGCTCATATTCCCTGCCTGCATTTGTGGCCAGTGACTTTAGTCCCTCCTTCCCACCTCTAGGGCTCCCTTATGCCTATCCCATGCATGTCTGAATCCTGCCACTGTGCTACTTCCCACCACCCACTCGCCTCTGAGGCCGGGAGATCAGAGGACTGTGAGTTCAGTTCCCACATCTGGCACTTGGGTTAATGTCCCAGTACTGACACTGTAGTGCAGCTTGAGAGGGGTGCTGCACTTCTGAGGTGCCGTCTTTAGGATGAGATGTTAAATTGAGGTCCCATCTGCCTGGATTGGTGGTGGTTCAGGTGGATGTTAAATATCCCATGGCACATATCGAAAAGAGTAGGGGTATTTCCCTGGTGTCCTGGCCAAATTTCCCTCATTCACTAAAAATACCACCAACAGCTTAATCTGGCTCAAGGTCAGTTGGCATTAATCTGTATCCCCCTCTCCCGGGTTGTGCCTGAAAATAGGCAGGATTTGTCTAGTGCACTTACCCGGTCAACAAAAACTAACTAACTAACTAACCCCCTGTTGCAGGCTATTCCATGCATCCACCATCTTTTCCATGAAGAAGAACTTCCTCACATTCCCATTTAGCCTGCACCCTTCCAATCTCATATCATGCCCCCTCATCCCTGTACATCTCCTATACTGAAAGATGTTGCCAACTTGCACTTTGTTTATGCCCTTGAGATACGTGAAGGTTTCTATCATATCCACCCATTACCAACTCTTTTCCAGTGTATACATATTGAGGTCTTTTTATCTCACCTCATATGTGTTGTGGTCAAGCCCTGCACCATTTTGGTTGCCCTTCTCTGAACCACCTCAACTCTGCCTACATCCTTTCAAGGATGCGGCCTGAAGAACTGTACACCATATTCCATATGAGGCCTCACCAGCATTTTGTATACTGGCATTACCACCTCCCTTCCTCTGCTAGTGATACCCCTTCCTATGCACCCCAACATGCCAGTAGCCATCCCCACTGTTTTGTTGCACTATTTGGCCACCTTTGGTCATTTGAGATGATAGTCCCTAAATCTCTTTCCTCCCTGACAAGTGACAGTAACTCCCCCCCCCATGTTGTAGCTATCTGCAGGGTTTCTGCACCCCAGGTGCATGATTTTGCACTTCTTTGCATTAAATTTTAATTGCCAAACTTTTGCCAACTTTCCTAGATCCCTCCTCATTTTCTACATCCACTCTGGAGTGTCTACCCTATTGCAGATTATGGTGCCATCTATAATAGGCAAACCTTCTCCTGCAGTCCTTCAGTGGTGTCACTAAAGAAGACATTAAACAAGCATTTGTCAATGCTGAATGTTTGCTTGCTGATATTGGCATTGGTACTGCAAGAGTTAGAGAGCTGCATAATAGGAATGGCAGTGAAGTACTGAACTAATGCCAAACCCCACCCCCACCTTGCAGAGACTGACAGCTGTTGGGGGTGTGGCTTTGGGTCATCAGGAATAAAGCTCATGCCATTCCACCTCACCCCACCCCATCCCACCCTGCAGACACAGACAGGTGTCATGGTGTGCCTTGGGGTCTTCGGTCTACACTCACCCCATTCCATAAGGAAATAAGCTGAGATGGGTGCAGTATAGGAGAATGGAGTGAACATTAGGGCTGAAGACTCCAAGGCACATCTCGATGCCTGTCACTGGCTACAGGGTGGGGGTGAGGGTACAATGGCATGAGCATTAGAGCCGACAACCCCAAGTCATACCCCCGATGCCTGTCAGTCTCTACAGCGTGGGGTGTTACAGTTGAAAACCCTAATGCCCTGGGCATTTGTTGATATTTTTACTACAAATTTTCAACATGTGCATTTTGGGACCGCACCTCATGAACAGTAGCACTATAATTTTGTTACTCGATCTTCAAAGGTGATTTCGCACAGTGACTGCATCATTTGACACAACAGGTGTGAAAACAAATTTTAGGCAGGATGTGAAGAAAAACAGCTGTACTGTTCATGAGGAGGTGTGAAAAAATGGCAATTTTGAAAACCTGGAGTGAAAATATGAAAAATTGGTGAAGTTACAAGCGTGCTTAGAAACTGCGTAATGCACACTTGTAATGGTGTCATTTTTGGGAATTGTTTACCAGTTTTTCAACGTGGCCTTTTTGGGACATCCCCTGATAAACAGTGGCACTGTGATTTTGTAAATCTGTCCCAAAAGTTGATTTCACACAATGACTGCGCCATTCTGCGCCACAGGTTTGAAAACACATTTTGGGCAGCATGTAAAAAATGACAGCTGTATTGTTCATAAGGAGGTGTCAAAAAATGGCAATGTTGGAAATTTGGAGTGAAAATATTGAAAATTGGCAAAGTTACAAGCATATGTAAAAATTGTGCAATGCACACTCATAACACAGTCATTTTTTGGAGTTTTTTCACCAATTTGCAACATGGCCTTTTTGGGACCCCATCTCAAACAGTGACGTTGTCATTTCGTTAATCGGTCCTGAAAGATGATTCTGCACAGTGACAGTGAAATCACCTTTTGGGACTGAGAAACAAAATGACAATTCAAGCGTTCATGAGGTGGGGTCCCAAGGTTGAAAATTTGTAGCCAAAACTCAAAAAAATTACTGCAATATCAACTTAAGTTGAAACCTCTCGTTGATGCCAATTATAAAGCTTACCGTGATTTTCATTTTGCAGTAGGCTTTTGAAGAGTTCAGATGTTTTCCCGCTCCACAGATGATCGCAGTGCTGGACCTCGAGTTAAGTATTGGTGAGGGGGGTGGGAGGGTTGCACAGAGGGAGGGTGGGGATGGGGGAGGGGGCCTAGGAAGACAACAAGGACTATTTTTTTCAGGTTTAAAAAAAAAGCAAAAACGAACAGTTTTCATCATTTACAGGATAAAAAAAAAAGTTTGGCACACTTGGGTGGGCTCCCAGTGTGCCACAATAGTGGTGGGCAGGGGGGTGCTGACTCGTGGATTGGGTCCCTGATGTTGGCAAAGGGTGTTGACGGGCTGGGGTGGCACACATCCAACACCAGGAGTGAGCATCCCGGTGTCAGAAAAGAAAGAGGACATTTTTTAACCAGGAAAGACATACTAAGGGGGGGGGTGTGATGCCGACATGGGAATTGGGCACCCCATGTAGGTTTATGGGGACTGTGTGGGAGGTGGCAGGAGCCACCATATTTTGGCACACTGGGGTGGGCTACCAATGTGCCACTTAATGAGGGGGGAATATGCTGACACGGGATTGGGCACCCCGATGTCGGCTTTCCCCAGGAGTGTGTGGCAGGCAGCAGGAGCTGCCAATTTAAATAATTAAATGTTTCATAAGGAAAGGGGTACTAGGCCCAGGGGCACAGGGTAGCAGCCGACTAGAAGGAAACTGTGCCCATGCTCTGGCTACTGTGCACCGTTCTGTAATGTGCATGGGCAAAAGTTTTGTTGGCTGCCTCTGTTGTTCCTGGTTGCAAGGAAGGGGGGAGCTGCTGCTGCAATCAGGGATAACAGAACTGTCCCTGATTGGAGCGACACTTTTCTTTTAAGTCCAGTGCTCTCTCTGACACTGCCATCATCATCATAAGTTTTACGGTTGATTGGTAGCCGAGGGACAGGCCCCTGAAAGCATGTGCTGCATTGGCCACACACTGCCATGCCTCTGCAATGCTTTACTCACCTCAGTATGTTTCTTGTGAGCTACATGCATAAGCAAACATAAAAAAACTGGTCCCAGGACTGATCCTTGAGGCACCCTACTGGTCAACTCTCTTTCCTTGTATTACATAGAAACATAGAAATGTAGAAGTTGTCAGCAGATGGGGACCGTATGATCCATCAGGTCTGCCCTTGGCTTCCTACCCCCTACTTAGCTGCCTGCTTGTGCATCCCACAGTGTCTGTCCCATGCCCACTTGAATTCCCCCACTGTCTTGACTCTCACCACCCCCTCCGGCAGGCTATTCCATGGTTCCACAACACACTCTGTGAAGAAACATTTCCTCATATTGCTTCTAAACTGTCCTCCCATAAGACGAAGGTTGTGCCCTCTAGTCCTGCTGTAGTTCTTTACCTGAAAGAGATTCTGCACATGCACCCTGTTGTTGCCTTTAAGGTATTTGGATGTTTCTGTCATGTCTGCATTGTTCTAGGGAGTATAATTTGAGGTCATCCAGTCAGGCACACCTTTCCCTCCAGTTCATCCTCAATGTCGCTGATGAATATGTTGAAGAGGATCGGCCCCAGAACGGAGCCCTGCGGGACCCCACTAGTTACCCTCCCCTTCACAGACAGAGTGCCATTAACTAATATTTTCTGAGTTCTGCCATGTAACCAGTTTCTAACCCAGTCTGTAACCTCAGCACCAATTCCCATGTTCTCCAGTTTTTTAACTAGTCTCCTGTGCAGAACGGAGTCAAAAGCTTTGCTGAAATCCAGGTAAACCACATCCACTGTCCCACACTGATCCACTGTTTTGGTGACCCAATTGAAAAAATCAGCCAGGTTTGTCTGGCAGGACATCCCTGCCATGAAACCATGTTGATTTTTGTCGAGCTGACCAGTTTGCTCCAAAAAAGCTATGATTCTTTCCTTGAGCAGGGTCTCCATCAGTTTTCCCATGACTGACATTAGACTAACCAGATGGTAGTTACCTGGCTGTTCCTTGCTTCCACGCTTGTGGAGTGGTACTACTGTTGCACTCTTCCAATCCTCCAGCACCTCCCCACTCCTTAATGATTTGTTGAAGAGCACTGCTAAGGGGGATGCCAGTTCCTTCCCTAGTTCTTTCAGTATTCTTGGGTGTATCCCATCAGGCTCCATAACTTTATCTACCTTTAACTTGTCTATTTCCTCCAGGATCCTTTCCTCTGTGAAGGGACCCGTGTCTATTCCTTCAGTAGGACACTTCTTTATGTCCGTTACCATCTGCTTCCTGTGTGAAGACTGAGCAGAAGTACTCACTGAGTGCCTATGCCTTCTCCCCATCTTGCTCTGTGGTTTGTCCATCTTTTTTTGTGATTCTAACAATGCCCTCTTTGGTCTTCCTTTTTTCATGTATGTACCTGTAGAAGGTTGTGTTACCCTTTTTTACTTCCTGAGCTATCCTAACCTCTGTTTGAGCCTTTGCATTTCTTAGCACTTTCCCTGTCTCTTTTAGTTTCTGTTTATATTCTGTTTTGTCTGCCCCGTTCCCCGACTCCTTGTACTTTCTGAAGTCTATGCACTTTTATCTCACCATGGTTGCCACCTGCTTGGAAAACCATAGTAGGTTTTTCCTCCTTTTGTCCTTACTAACCTGACGGGCACACTGTGATGTGACTATGGTTATTGCATGTTCAACCTTTCCAATATTACTCAACACTCCCTTCTGTCGAGTTACTAAGGTTGTCTCTTAGGCAGGCATTCATGTTTGTGAAGTCTGCCCTCCTGAAGCCAAGGACCTTCAGTTTAGAGTGTCTGGAGTCTACAGTCCTTTTTACCCTGAACCATACCATGTTATGATCACTGTTGTCCAGGTGGTTCCCTACTTTGACACCCGTAACCCTATCGCTGTTTGTGAATATCAGATCTAGAACTGTGTTACCCCTAGTGGGTGATGTCACTAGTTGACTTAGGCCTGCTTCCTGTAGTGTGACTAGGAATTTTCTGCTCTTCTGTGATGCCGCTGTGTGGATATTCTAGTCTATGTCCGGCAGATTGAAATCCCCCACCAGCACCATGCCCCCTTTGCTTGACATCTGGAGGATGGTTTCCAGGATTTCTTTCTCCCTGGCTTCTTCCTGATTTGGGGTCTGTAGATTATTCCTACCTGAATGGGTTTCCGGCTTCTGGCCCCTGTTGTGATCCATAGATCCTCTGTTTCCCCTAGTGCCTGCTGCATTTCTGTAGCATTGATGGTATCCTTAACATATACATTGGATCTCATTTACCACCACCCTCTGCTTTCTGTCCTTCAACCGGTTTCTGACCCAGTTCTCCACTTTGTGGCCTACCCTCAGTCTATCCAACTTGTTAACCAGCCTTCTGTGTGGAATGGTGTTGAAGGCTTTGATGAAAATGAGGTAGGCTATAGCCACAGCCCCGATCCACCTCCTTTGTCACCCAGTCAAAACCCAGGACCACTTTGTAAATTAGTTTATCTTAATGGTACTTCTCCTGGTTAAATAAAGATTGATTGATTGAACAAAGTCTATCAGACTCATTTCACATGACTTTCCTGTTGTGAATCCATGCTGCCTCAGATCCTGTGCTCCACTGAATTTCAAGTGCTCCACAATCCTTTCCCTAAGCAGTGCCTCCATAACCTTGCCCATTACTGAGGTAAGGCTGACCGGCGTATAGTTTCCCGCTTCCACTCTTCAGAAGATGGACCACATGTGCCCTCTTCCAGTCTTCTGGAACCAGTACTGTATTGAGCGACTCACTAAACAGGGCTGCTAGTGGTGCTGCTAGCACCATCCGTATTTCCTTTAGTATCCTAGGGTGTATACCATCTGGTCCTATTGCTGCATCCACCCTCAGTTTGGTGAGTTCCTCCAGAACTCTCTCTTCCGTAAATGGACTGGTGTTTACCTCCCTCCCACCTAGGTTTCTAACTCCTAGTTGTGGACCCTTGCACTCCCCCTCTTCAGTGAATACTGAACAGAAATATTCATTTAGTATTGACGCTTTTTGTAGGTCTCCCTCCCACCCTCCCCTTCTTTCCCTTTGAGTCTTACAATCCCACCGGCCTTCCTTCTTTCACTAATGTATCTGTAGAAGGTCTTTTCCCCTTTCGTTATTGTCTTTGCAAATCTTTCCTCTGTTTGCATCTTGGCGCACCTCACTGCCTTTCCTGCTTCCTTCTGTCTATCTAGGTACACCACCCTATCCTCATCCTTCTTGGAATAAGCTCACAATGGCAATGGAACAAAATGCAATAAAAATTACTTAATAAATAATCCACACTCCTCTCCCCTTTAACAACTTTCCGTTAGTTTTTTTTTTTTTTTTTTTTTAGTTTTAGCACTCTTTCACTCTTTGAGTGAAAAATTATTTCTCGTATTGCACCTAATTCTGTTCTCTCACCTTAATAATTTATTTTCCATTATTTAAACATTACAAAGTATATTTTACATTGCACAGAAAACATTGGTGTATAGTAGCTTAGCTTTGCAGGGATAGGACAGTGTAACCCACATGGACAGGCAAATAACACATTGCAGTTTTGTGAGAATTAGAATATGTCTCATAATTTAAAGTTTGTTGCACCTCAATGAACCATAACGTTTTGGATATCATATCATTATTTATGCTCTTAAAGCACCTCTCAAGTCACACAGTAGCAGTAATAACAAAGCAAAACAAAACAAAAAAATAGGAGTTCACAGTGCTTGTTGGAAGGTAGTAGGCAAGGAGGTGGCCAAAGAGTGATAAACAACTGAGGATGGAAGGGAAACATAGAAACACAGAATTTGACAGCAGATAAGGACCGCATGGCCCACCTAGTCTGCCCATTTCTCCACCTAATGGATAAGCTGCAGATCCTAGTTAACCAACAGCCTACTTCCTCTTACCCCCCACTAGAACTGCCTTATGTCTGTCCCATGCATTCTTGAATCTCCCACTGTTTTTGACTCTACGACCTCCTCAGGAAGGCTGTTCCATGCATCTACAACCCTCTCTGTGAAGAAATACTTCCTCACATTACTTATGAGTCGCCCCCTCTATCTTCAAATTGTGCCCCCTTGTTCTTGCACATCTCTTTTTCTGAAAGGTGCTACCCTCTTGGACTTTGTTGATTCCCTTGAGGTATTTGAAAGTTTCTATCATGTCCCCCCTCTCCCTCCTTTCCTCGAGGCTATACATCTTAAGCTCCTTTAGTCTTTCTTCATATGTCTTCTGGTGCAGATCCTGCACCATTTTGGTTGCCCTCCTCTGGACAGCCTCCACCCTGTCTATGTCTCTGCGGAGATGGGGTCTCCAGAACTGTACACAGTACTCCAGATGTGGTCTTACCAACTTTCTGTACAGAAGGCCAACAACTTCCTGTTTTCTATTGGTGATGCCTATCCCTATGCATACCAGTATCCCACAGCCCTCCTTACTGCCATCTCACATTGCTGGCCCACCTTTAAGTCATCTGATATGACTACCCCCAGGTCCCTTTCCATTTTTGTTGTTGTCAGTATCTCACCCCCCATTGTGTACTCTTTCCCTGGGTTTTTGTTTCCCAGTTGCATTACTTTGCACTTCTTTGCATTGAATCTAAGCTGCCATACATTTGACCATTCTTCCAACCTTGCCAAGTCCCTTTTCATCCTTTCCACCCCACCTTACGTATCAACCCTGTTGCAGATCTTTGTGTCATCTGCAAAGAGACATACTTTCCCTTCTAGTCCCTTTGTAATGTCACTCATAAAGACATTAAAAAGGACTGGTCCCAGTTCAGAACCCTGCGGTACCCCACTAGTAACCCTTCTTTCTACACTGTGGACTCCATTTACTATTGCCCACTGTGTCTTGTTGTCCAGCAAGTGTTTTACCCAGGCTACCACCCTGGGACCCACTCCCAGGCTGGCTTATTTGCTTATTAATCTTTTGTGTGGGACTGTGTCAAATGCCTTGCTAAAGTCTAGGTAGGCCATGTCCACAGCCCCTCCCTGGTCTACTCCCTGATCCTGAGCAGCTGGTAGTGGCCTATAATGGGGCCATATCGGCTGCACTTGATCAGATTGCACCAGCCCATGTTCGCCCCCTTCCGCGCTGTCCCATTGCCCCATGGTTTGATGGGGCGTTGAGAGGGCTGCGGAGGTTGGGGCATAGGTTGGAGCATCGTTGGAGGAAGACTGCCTCTGATGCCTACCATCTTATTTTGTTAGAGCATTATAAACTCTACCAAACAGCAATTTCCCATAAGAAGGCAGAATTCCTGTCCAGGGAAATTTCTGTCGCCCGGAATCGACTGGCTCAGCTCTTCAGAACTGTCGACAGACTGTGCAACCCAGTCTGTCGGCAGATCCATCGAGCTTTTACGCAAACTGATTGCAAGGAGATCGCTCAATTCTTTGGCGAATAAGGTGGAAGACATTCAGAGGCAGTGCCCCCGACCTCACTGTAAGGTTGTTGCAGTTGATCAGTGTCTTGTCGCAGTGCCTGGAGTTTCCTGGAGTTCCTTTAACCTACCGGATCTCGTAGACACTATGAGGATTGTCCGTGAGATGCACCCAACATGCTGTAGTTTGGATCCAGGCCCTGCTTCCCTGATTATGGGTTGTAGTGAGACTATCGGCCCCAGTCCTTGCTCAGATTATCCGGTGTTCTTTAGAGATGGGAGTTTTCCCTAGCTCTCTGAAGGAAGGGGTGGTGACTCCCCCTTCTGAAGAAAGCTTCTTTAGACCCAGATGACCTTGCAAACTACCGACCAATCTCTAACCTCCCTTTTGTGGGGAAGGTTACTGAAAAAGTTGTGGGGGCTCAATTGGATAACCATATGACCATCCATAGTTTATACGAACCTCTCCAGTCTGGTTTTCATAAGAGGCATAGCACCGAGACTGCTCTGGTTTGGGTGCTCAATGATCTCCTGATGGAGAGAGATCGGAGACACCGCTCTATTCTGGTTCTCCTTGATCTGTCATCAGCTTTTGATACTGTGGATCATGGGGTTCTGCTCGAACGCCTGAGGTCCATTTGTGGACTATCGGTTGTGGTCCTCAGATGGTTTTCATCCTACCTCGAGGGGAGAACGCAGAGAGTGGTCTCGGGTTTGCATTCATCTGGGGCTTTCTCTCTGCCTTGTGGGGTACCTCAGGGCTTGGTGCTTTCCCCCATGTTATTTGCAGTATATATGCTACCCCTTGGAGACATTGTAGGACAGTTTGAGCTGAGGTTTCACTGCTACACTGATGATACCCAGCTCTACCTGTCTTTTGCACCTGACCAGGTTAGTGCTATCTCGGTGCTGAATAACTGCCTCACTGATATCCAAGACTGGATGAATACCAGTGGTTTGAAGTTGAATCCGGGAAAGACCGAGGTTATGGTGGTGGACCCGGGTCACAGGGTTGAGGGTGTAAGGGCGGGGTCCCCCTCTGGATTAATTCTGGGGGTAGACCAGATCCTCACCTCGGAATGGGTGCGTAACCTGGGTGTGGAGCTTGACACTGGTCTGACCCTTCGTTATCAGGTGTCTGCAGTTGTCAAGACTGCATTTTTTCATCTTAGAAACATTGCCAGGATTAGGCACCTGGTTCCACCTTGCGACCTGCCGGTTCTGGTCCACGCCTTCGTGACATCTCGCCTTGATTACTGTAACCCCCTTTACCTAGGACTGTCTGGGGTTGATATCTGCTGCTTGCAGCTAGTACAGAATGTGGCAGCAGGTTTGTTGACTGGGGTTTCTAGAAGGTCCCATATTACCCCGGTGCTGAGCACTCTGCACTGGCTGCCAATACAGTGGCGGATCACCTTTAAAGTGGGTCTTTTGACCTACTAAGCCCTACACGGTCTAGGTCCCGACTATTTGAAAGAGCTTCTGGTGCCCTTCACCCCTCTGAGACAGCTCCGCTGAGCTGACGAGGGGTTGCTGGAGATTCTGAGGGTAAATTTGAAGTCCTCTGGAGCCCGTGCCTTTGGTTTTGTGGCTCCTACCCTCTGGAATTCTCTGCCCCATCAGCTCCGTGAGAGTATGACGGTAGGGAGTTTTAAAAAGGCCTTAAAGACTTTTTTATGGGAGAAGGCATTTCCTGCTATGTTGTAATTGGTTATTTTAGCTTTGTAATATTCGTTTTGTGTAGCTCTATTGTATGTATTGATCATGCTTGTGTTTTCATGTTTTTATGTACAGTGCTTTGAAAAATTTGAAAGGCGCTTAATTAAATAAATTTTATTATTATTATTATTATTACTTTGGTCACCCAGTCAAAGAAATCAATTAGATTTGTCTGACATGGCCTTCTTGCTGTGAATCCATGCTGCCTTGGGTCCTGTGCCCCACTGGCCTCTAGGTACTCAACAATTCTTTCCTTCAGCAGTGATTCCATCATTTTCCCTACCACTGAGGTCAAACTGACAGGTCTGTAGTTTCCTGCCTCTGTCTTGCTCCCACTTTTGTGAAGGGGAATCACATCTACCCTTCTCCAGTCCTCAGGTACCACACCATCCTCCAATGATTTATTAAAAAGGGCAGTCAGCGGTGTTACTAGTTCTTCCCTGAGTTCTTTTAGAATTCTGAAGTGAATCCCATCAGGCCCCATTGCTTTAACCACCTTCAGTTTTAAGAGTTCTTTCAGAACCCTTTCTTCTGTGAAAGGACTAATATCAACCCCCCTATCCAGAGTGCTTCTGTTGACTGGATTAGGTATCTCCCCATGCTTTTCCATTGTGAATACCAAACAGAAGTATTCGTTCAGTATCCCTTCTTTTTCACGGTCGCTGTCTTCCCAACCACCTTCCTCTTTTTTCAGCCTCGGTATCCCTGCCTTAGTCTTTCTTTGCTCCTTAATGTACCTATAAAAGGTTTTATCCTCCTTCTTAACCGAGCTGGCTATCTTTTTCTTGGATTGGGCCTTTGCTATTCTGACTGCCTTCCCTGCTTCCTTCTGCTTTAACTGGTACAGTTCTCTGTCCTGCTCCTTCTGTGTTTCCTTATACTTCCTAAATGCTATCTCTTTCTCCTTACCTTCCCCGCTACTTCTTTAGAGAACCATAGAGGTTTCTGCTTTAATTTTGATTTGTTTATTTGCTTCACACAAGGGGTTGTTGCCTCTGTGATGGCGGTTTTAATGTTTCCTCATTGTTGCTCCACCCCACCTTCTTGCCTGTTTGCTAGTGCTTTTCTGATGCACTCTCCCATTTTTGACAAAATCAGCCCTCCTGAAGTCCAGTACCTTCACTTTTGTGTGGCTTGACTCTATAGCTAAGTTTATCGTGAACCACACTGTTTGGTGGTCGCTTGCTCCCAGATGGCTACCCACTTCAAGATCAGAGATCCTCTCTCTGTCTCCATTTGAGAGTACCAGGTCTAAGATTGCTCCCTTCTGAGTGGGTTCCAAAACTAGCTGTCTTAGGCATGCCCTCTGTAGGGCATCGAGAATAGTCCTGCTCTTGAATGTGGCTGCAGCAAAGGTGCTCCAGTTAACATCTGGCATATTCAGGTCCCCCATCAGCAATATCTCCCCTTTCTCTGCCATCCCAAGGATGCCTTCTGTAATTTCCTTGTCTATTTCCTCCTCCTGAGACGGGGGTCTGTATACAACAGCTGTGCAGATTGTGGAGCCATTTCCAGCCTCCAGGGTGACCCACAGTGCCTCCCTGTTTGCCCTTTAGTTCTCTTGCTTAGATCCATTCCCTTATATAGAGAGCTATTCCTCCTCCTCTTCTTCCATCCCTGTTCCTCCTGTAGATTGTGGACCCTGCTATGTTGACATCCCAGTTATGGTTCTCTGTGTACCATGTTTCTGTGACTGCCATGATATCCAGGCATCCCTCTTTCATCAAGGCTACCATTTCGGGGAGCTTTTTACCTAGACTATGGGCATTAGTACTCATTACCCTCCATTTTTTTATGGCTTTATTTCTTTTTGCCCATCCCTGTCCTTACTGCCTTTGTCTTTTTCTCCATTTACCCCTGCCCTTCTCCCTATTGACTGCTGTATCTTGGTGTTTACCCCACTAACTACTACTGGAACTGCAACAAGTAACTGTTTCACCCATCTAAGTGAACAAAAGATCATGGCAGGGTGCGAGAGGCAGAGCCAGCAGAGCATCAGAAGAGGTAGAGTCATCAGTCAAGCCCATGCACCAGGATTTCCCACAATGAACACCCACAGCACCTTCCTCAGTAGGCAGCATACAGACCATGTTGGGGTCATGAGTAGGTAGCAGCACTTAAGTGGCAGGTGCTGTCCACTATTCAAACTGCACAGTTGTTTTTTTTTATTTTAATTTAAAGAAACTAAAGACAGTGGTTAAGGCTGCAGTGGGACAAGAAAAGGCACTGGAAGAAAAGAAAGACCAAGGAGTGGCAGAGCAAGGGCAAAGGGGGTAGGCAAGACCTAGTTAGAACTACCCAAAGGGTGGACTAAGGAGTACTGGGTAAGGCAAGCCCTGATTTACAGTGCCACCAGGAGGACAGGAGAAAGGAGCATATATAGGCCCAATTCAAATAAAGAAACACCCTGAGGGCAGGAAAGAGTTGCAGGCCAGCCTATTGTAAAGGAATGTCCAAAAGGGGTGGAATACGAAAGGAAGGGGAAGGGAAGACCCCAGAAACAGATTTGAAGGGCAAGCAGGCTAGTAGATCCCAGAAAGCCAGTATCCCAGTGCAAGTGGCTCGAATAAACAAACTGAACTGAGCACTGTAGAGTAACACCAACCTGGAGCAGGGGAAGGAAAAGAGCAGATAGTTCCCCAGAAAAGCAGCATAGCTGCCATAAGCCATCAAAAGTACTGTAAAGCTGTCCCAGAGCACTGAGCTGTCTTATACATATGCAAATCTACCATTTTTTGATTTGGCCCAGGGAAGGCAGCCAAACACGTGAGGTTGCAGCAGAGGCTTTGGAAGGATTGGAGAGTCCATGCTTTGTGTTATTATGTAAAAGACTGTGACCTTGCCGTTTATGCTGAAGATTAACTAGTGTGCCTGTGGGACAGAGGACACTACCTATGGTCCACATTGTAGCTTGGTATATTCAAGCCATCTGAAGTCTGAATTTGGCCTCACAGCCAAGGTGTAGCCATACAGCCAAGTCATTTCAGACCTTCCCTCATGTTTTTCCTCCCCGGTCTGGTGCACCCAGTGACAAGCCAACCTGGTATTTAAAGAAACATTCAGCTTTTTGAGTCTTTTTTTTCTAAGGTGTACCTTTTTATAGTGCCTGTAGCCTACGTGCTTTTCAAATATATTATACCGTGTTCCCAGTTCACATAACATGAAGTTTTTAGTTATATATCACAAAAAAAAATAGTAATTTGCTTGTCCTGACCTCTTGCCTGGATCCCAATCCAGGTACATGTTCCTTGTTAATCATGGCACAGAGGTGCCGGTAAACTAGTGCTGGCACAAGTAATTCATTTTTTAGGCAAATTCAGATGAAGGCATATACTGAAAGAATTTTGGCCCTTGAATGTGGCAAAGTTAGCAGAACTGTAAAATAAGCATTCTGACATGTTGAAAAATAACGTTGAATTCAGTGTGCCTCTTTGATTTGGATTGCAGGCAGGATGGAGGAGGGTGGGGGAGGGTTTGTATTGCTTACTGTTTTATTTGATTTGGGACACTTGGGCTTCAACATTCACTGATGCTCTTATTTGGATGTTTCACTGTTTTGGGGGGGGGGAATTTGGTGTTTGGCATAGCCAGCTACCTTGTGCCAATAAGTATTCTTTTCCCCTTTACTTCTGTGCCTTGTATGCACTTTTACGGCTATATGGGTGGAGCTCCACAGGCATTTTGGGATCACTGTAGGAGAGACGGGATCAACAGCAAAAATGGTCCCTGTCTTCTCCTACAGTGATGCGGTCTGGGGTCCACTCATGGTGTCTCTGTCTCCTTGTTCCCCTGCCAATGGAGCTCCCCTCTGCACCACACTGCCCCTCTCCCCCAGGTGCACTACTTTCAGTGTTTTTTTCTGCAATTCCAGATGTGACGACTGGCATGCAAGATGGTGGTGTGACTCAATCTGCACATGCACGGGTATTGCACATACACAGGTCTGCTGTCGCTGCCATCTTATGAATAGCATACTCCATCACTGGTGTTTCAGCCGTAGCTCTCCAGTGCTTTGACATGGCTCTGTCAGCAATCTGCCATCACCAGAAAGTTCAGCTCTGCTGTGGCTCCACCAGCAACAGACAGCTCTGACCAGCCATATCAGCTCTGACCAGAACCTGTTTAGTATAGCCAGAACTCATGTTGGGTTCAGCAAAGACCACTAGAGGGAACGCGGTCCTTGCTACTGGTATTGGAGTGCTATTTTGCTGTTGCCCCCTTTCCTTTCCTTTCTTCTTTTTTCTTTTAGTTATACAGCGCTCCTTCCTTTGGAAGGGGAGAGTGTGGAGTGTCATTGTGGGGGTAGTCTGAGGGGGGGAGGAGGATTGATTAGCCTTGCCAGCAGAGGGGTATCATTTTATACTCTCATATGGCAGTGTAGTCCTTCTATGTTTGCTTGCTCAGAGGTCTGGGCTTAGTGGAGGTCATTAAGAAGTTTGTACCCTCACCCCTTACCCCTTCTGTCTGACTGGAGGCACACCACCTATTGTATTTGGTTGGTGTCCACTTTTTTGTGTGCTGTGGGGGGCTGCATTGTATGTTTTTAGTGCTCTTGGCTGGGGCCCTTTATTTTCATCCTCATTTTGAGCATTTTATGTAGAGGGGTGTGATGAGAGATGTCAGACTTTGCATATATATTTTCAGCTGTATCCTAGTGGCTGTCAAGTCTTCTATGCCATGGATTTGGAGGAGTATTTATCTACTTGCATTGTATATACAGTAGTTCACCCTATATGTTGTTGTTTCTAGTGTTACTTGTGTGTCAGTTTCTTATTGTTAGTTGTTTATGGTTATGTATAGTAAGACAGAGTGATTTTGTTGTTTCTCATTTTTCCCACACCTAGTGAAGAGGGGGGAGGATTTGGCATATCAACATATGGTTTACAAAGCTGTATCATGGAATGTCCATAGGCTGAATAGCCCTATTAAACTGAAGAGAGTCCTTATGCATCTTAAGTGTTTAGGGGGGCAAATAATATTTCTACAGGAGGCCTTCCTAGTTAAAAAGGAGGCAGATAAATTAGGTAGGCTTTGGGGGAGTCAGGTGTATGAGTCCTCCTTTTCATCAAAAAAATGAGGGGTAGCAATTTTATGCCATCTTGGGGTCAATTGGATATCTCATTAGGTAAAGCAGGATAAGGAGGGGAGCTGGCTTTTTGTTAAGGATAGGCTAGATGGGGCAGCCTTTGGTACTGGGTGTGGTTTATGCCCCTAATATTGATGATCCCCATTTCTTTCATGATGTCTCTCAGATATTGTTTGATCTGGGGCCCACCATAGTTTTGTTGGGTGAGGAGATGAATCAAGTAGCTGATCCATTGTGTGATAGGAGTGGGGTCCCTTCCAGTACATTGTCCATGGGCAGCAGAGCTCTCAAATTGCTGTTGCAGGATCATGGCCTTCAGGATGTGTGGTGCTTGGAATACCCTTCAGGCCAGAATTATACACATTATTCAGTCCCACACAATACTTACAGTAGAACTGATAGTATCCTAGCATCTGGCTTTGCTGTCCATGGAGACATTTATTCTACTATTGAGCCCATTTTAATTTTGGATCACTCCCCAGTTACTTATAGTTTCACCCGGGGACTCCGGCATCTGAGGTAAAGTGATGGTGCTTTAATGTTAGTTTATGTAGGGATAGTACTTTTTTTTCTTGGCTCCGCCAGGAGGTCTAATCTCATTTGGAACTCAACCTCACTGGGGAGGTAGTGGATAAGTTGGCTTGGGAGGGGCTTAATGCCTTTATTTAAGGCCACATTATAGCCTACGCCTCAGCCAAGAAAAAGGATGGAGCACATGAACTGCATTCTTTGGAGTCTCAGTTATCTGATTTGCAGAGGTGATATAAGGCAGGCAAACACTCCTCTACTTTACTCCAAACTATGAGAGCCCTTCAGTATAAGATTAATGCAATAAATTCTCAACAGGCCGAATTTGCTTTATGTCACACTAGACATGCTTATTGGGTAGGGGGGGAAGGCAGGTCGATTGCTCGCCTCTCAGTTAAGGAAGATGTCTGCAAATGCTAAGATTCCGGGAATCTGGAAGGACTCCATTCTCCTAACAGCCCCTGTGGAACTGAATGAGGCCTTTCATACTTACTATGCTGGGCTATATGCCTCTAAGTTGATTCAGTGCTATTAAGCTGTTCAGCATATTGCTGCTTTTTTGGAATTGATTAAACTCCCTAGGTTAACTGATGAACAATGTATCTCTCTAGAAAGGCTAATTACCTCCTAGGAAATGAAAACAGCAATTGGCCAAATTTCGAGTGGTAAAGCGCCAGGCCCAGATGGCTTTACCATTGAGCTTTATAAACATCTTGCTGATCTAGTTAGCCCTTTGCTTGCTTCCACGTTTCAGGAGGCCTGAGAGTCCTCATCGTTGCAGGACTCTATGATCAAGGCAATTATTTCTGTTTTGCAGATAAAGGGTAAAGATCCCTATCAATGCTCTAGCTACTGCCCCATCTCTCTCCTAAATGTGGATTATAAGATTCTGGCCAAGATTTTGGCCCTTAGGTTACATAATGTGTTACCTTTGTTGGTCCATGTGGCGGGAAGAGATGGGGTGGACCACATCAGGCAGCTGGTCAATTTGATGTGTGTTGCGGAGTCTTCACCAGATCCAATGGCAGCAGTAACACTTGACATGGAGAAAGTCTTCGACTCTGTTGAATGGCTTTACTTGTTTGTTGCCCTTCAGGCCTTTGGTTTGGGCAATGTTTTTGTTAGGTGGGTTCAGACCCTTTACTCTGCTCCGCAGGCTTCAGTTCTTATGAATGGGTGTGTCTTAGCTTGGTTTTCTCTGGGTAGGGGAACAAAACAGGGGTACCCTCTGTCCTCTGCATTATTTGTTTTGGCACATGAACCCTTGGCCCAAAAGTTACGTGACTTCCTATATTCCAGGGATTGATTTGGGCAGGGAGGTGTTTAAACCAATCCTTTTCACAGATAATATTATTATAACATTGCAGAACTCAGTCAGATCAATCCCTGCATCAGTTATGCTGTTGAATCAAATTGTGGAGATTTCCAGTCTTCGCAGTCACTAAGGGAAAACAGAGGCTGTGAACTCAAAGTGTGCTTCTGTTTCCCTTCAGGACGTGGGGTTGTCTTGGGCTCAGCATCCAGTAAGATTCCTAGGTATTCATATCTCTCCTTGTTGGAGGAAATGGGATCATCTCAATCTTTCCCCACTGCTAAAGTCATTAAGCAATGACTTTGACAGGTGGAAACATCTCTGTCTTTCACTATGGGACACGTTCCATGCTCTTTGAATGATGGTCCTCCCTTGGGTTTTATACATCATTTGTTACTTAACCCTGCCCATTCCTGAATCTATTTGGAAATCCTTGGATAAACTTGTTAGGAATTTTTTATGGGAGGAGGGAAAACCCCAAATGTCATTATTACGTTTGATGGCCCTGTGGGCTAAAAGGGGACTCTGCATTCCCTGGTTTAAATGTTATTACTAAAGGTCATACTAAAAGGAAGTAGATACACAGAAGGCTGAGGCCCATGTAAGTGCATCTCCAGCCAAACTGGTTCATCATCCCTTAGCCAATAAATAATAGTCCAGTTTATATTTAAAATCTGTATGGTTAGTACAAACTACTACTGATTTGGGCAGGGTGTTCCATAAGGGAATTATTTGTTGGGTGAAGAAGGAGTGCCTTTTATTATTTTTTGGGTATTTTAGGGACAGTTGATGGTTATGAATTTGAAGGTTACAATCCCAGTTACTAAAGGTCATTCCTAGATGTGACAGCATATCAGCATCATTTACTAATTTCTGCATTAAGAGGCGATCTCCTCTAATTCTTCTTTGTTCTAAGGAGTATAGATTTAGCTCCTCCAGTCTTTCCTCATACACCATGCCATGCATATTTCTGACCATTTTAGTTACTCTTCTCTTGACACCCTCTAGTCTAATTATGTCCCTCCTGTAGTATGGACTCCACAGAGGAGAACAGTAACCCAAATGTGGTCTCACATAAGCCCTATACAGGGGTAGAATGCACTCTCTGTCTCTTGAACTGAAGCTCATCTTTATGCATCCCAGTACTCTATTTGCTTTATTTACTATATAATTACAATGATTTTGGAAGATTAGATTGTGTGAGATCTGTATCCCAAGTCGTTATGAATCCTTACTGATGAGAGTACTTGGTTGTTTAGGGTGACTTGCTTTTGGATATTTGTTGTTCCAAAATGCATAATGACATATTTACTAGTGTGGAAAATCATTTTATTGTTTTTTGCCCAAATTTCTAGTGTCTTTAAGTCATTGACAAGCATAAATCTCTCCTCCTCCATTTTTACTTGGGCTACCAGTTTAGTGTCATCAGTGAATTTTACTACAGTACTACGAATGTTCTCGGTCAGATCTGAAATGTAAATAGAAAACAATATTGGTCCAAGTACCAACCCCTGTGGGACACCACTGCTCACTGGGCTTAGTTCTGATAAGTGTCATCTAATACAAACTCTTTGTGTATGCTTATATAACCATTCTTTCACCCAATTGATGATTATATCATTTATTTTTTGTTTTCTCATTTTATCTGTTAAGATGTCATGAGGTACCTTATCGAACGCTTTACATAAATCTAGGAAAATCACATCTAGAGGAATATTGTTTTCTGTTAGCTTACTGACATGTTCATAAAAAAACAAGTTCCCAGTTAAACATGATCTATTTTTTTTTAAATCCATGCTGGGTGAAATCCATTAATCCTTTTTTTTCGAGATCTTCCTCCAATTTATCTTTCAGTAATGATTCAAAGATCTTGCCCAGAACTGGTTAGGCTGATAGGCCTGTAATTTGAGATCTCAGAGTAGTTTCCTTTCTTAAAGATTGGTGTTACTATAGCTGTTTTCCAGTCATTTGGTATTATATGGTCAGATAAGGACATATTAAAGATCTGATAGAGTGGTTCTATCAACCAATCTTTTATTTCTTTTAATAGTCTAGGGTGCAGCTTACAAGCATCTGGGGATTTGTTTATGTTCAGTTTGTTTAGTTTAGCCAAAATATCTGCTTTTGAAAATACCATTGCTTCAGCTGCAACATTACCGATTATGGATCTGTTAGTGTTAGCTTTTGGGATAAATACTGAACAGAAATATGTATTAAATTCATTGGCCATAGCCTTATGAGTACTTATTTCCTCGTTATTGATCTTAAGGGGACCAATTGTTATAGAAGATTGTTTTTTATTGTTAACGTAGGCAAAAAAACTCTTACCCCCAGCTTTCCTATATGCTAAATTTTTCTCATATTTATCTTTTGCTATTTTGATTTTGTTTTTACACTCTTTTTGGATTTTCCTATATTTCCACTTGTTAAAGTTGTTATTACATTTTTTTTTGTAATTTATATGCCCTTTTCTTTTGTTTGATCATATTTTGTATTCTGGTAGTGACCCATGGTGGAATTTTTCCTTGTTTGTTATAAATTATCTTTCCTGTGACATTTGGGAAAATGAGAGAGTGCCTCAGAAAAGTGCTAGTAAACTGGCAAGAAGGAGGGGTGGAGGCACAATGGGGAAAAATCAAAACAGCCATCACAGAGGCAACATGCATTTGTGTGAAGCAAATCAACAAAGAAAAGCGAAGGAAAAAAAACACTATGGTTCTCAAAAGAGGTGGCGGGGAAGGTTAAGGAGAAAAAGGTAGCATTCAGGAAGTATAAGGAAACTCAGAAGGAGCAGGACAGAGAACTGTGCCAGTTAAAGCACAAGGAAGTGAGGAAGGCAGTCAGAATAGCAAAAGCCCAAACTGAGGAAAAGATAGCCAGCTCAGTTAAGTAGGAGGATAAAACATTTTATAGATACATTAGGGAGTGAAGAAAGATGAAGGAAGGGATAGTGTGGCTTACTAAAGGGAAGGGAGGGTGGGCAGAGGATGACAGTGAAAAAGCAGGGATACTGAATGAATACTTCTGCTCAGTATTCATAAAAGAAGAGGAGGAGGAGGAGGTACCTAAATCAAAGAATAGAAGCACTCTGGATTGGGAGGCTGATACCAGTCCATTCACAGAAGAAAGGGTCCTGAAAGAACTCTTAAAACTGAGAGTGGACAACGCAATAGGGCCTGATGGGATTCACCCAAGAATTCTAAAAGAACTAAGGGTAGAATTAGTGACACCACTGACTTCTCTTTTTAACAGATCATGGGAGGATGGTGTAGTGCTGGAGGACTGGAGGAGGGCAGACGTGATTCCCCTTCACAAAAGTGGGAGCAAGACAGAGGCATAAAACTACAGACTTGTTAGTTTGACCTCAGTGGTAGAGAAAATTACAGAATCACGTCTAAAGGAAAGAATTGTTGAGTTCCTAGAGGCCAGTGGGGCACAGAACCCAAGGCAGCACGGATTCACAGCAGGAAGGTCATGTTAGACAAATCTAATAGATTTCTTTGACTGGGTGACTAATGTGGTAGACCAGGGAGGGGCAGTGGACATGGCCTACCTAGACTTTAGCAAGGCATTTGACACAGTCCCACACAAAAGATTTATATAAAAGTTAGCCAGCCTTGGAGTGGGTCCCAAGGTGGTAGCCTGGGTCAAAAATTGGCTGGACAACAGGATACAGAGGGTAATAGTAAACAGAGTTTACTCTGAAGAAAGGGGGGTTACTAGTGGTGTACCACAGGGTTCAGTACTGGGATCTGTCCTCTTTAATGTCTTTATAAGTGACATTGCAGGGGGACTGGAAGGAAAAGTATGTCTCTTTGCAGATGACACAATGATCTGCAACAGAGTTGATACAGAAGGTGGGGTGGAGAGGATGTAAAGGGACTTGCAAGGTTGGAGGAATGGTCAAATATATGGCAGCTTAGATTCAATGCAAAGAAGTGCAAAGTAATGCACCTGGGAAACAAAAATCCAGGGCAAGAGTACACAGTGGGGATGAGATAACAACAACTACAGAAATGGAAAGGGATCTGGGGGTAGTCATATCAGATGACCTTAAGGTGGGCAAGCAATGTGAGGCAGTAAGAAGAGCTGGTGGGATACTGCGATGCATAGGAAGAGGCATCACCAGTAGAAAACAGAAGTTGTTATCCCTTTGTACAGACAGTTGGTGAGACCCCATCTGGAGTTCTGTGTCCAGTTCTGGAGACCCCATCTCCGCAAGGACATAGACAGGATGGAGGCTGTCCAGAGGAGGGCAACTAAAATGGTGCAGGGTCTGCACTAGAAGACATATGAAGATAGATTAAAGAAGCTTAATATGTACACACTCGAGGAGAGGTGGAAGAGGGGGGACATGATGGAAACTTTCAAGTGCATCAAGGGAATCAACAGAGTCCAAGATGGCAGCATCTTCCAGAAAAAGAGATGTGCAAGAACAAGGGGGCACAATTTGAAGATAGAGGGGGGACAGCTCAAAGGTAATGTGAGGAAATATTTTTCACAAAGAGGGTTGTGGATACATGGAACAGCCTTCCTGAGGAGGTAGTGGGCTCAAAAACAGTGGAGGAATTCAAGAATGCATGGGACAGACACAACGCAATTCTAGTGGAGGGTAGGAGGAAGTAGGCTGTTGGTTAACTAGGATCTGCAGCCTATGTATTAGGTAAGGAACTGGGCAGACTAAGTGGGCCAAACGGTCCTTATCTGCCATCAAATTCTATGCTTCTATGTAAATTTTTTCCAGTTCCAAGATTTTTTCCTTAATTCTTGTCCATAGATCTAATGGGGAAGATGTTCCATTATCCCATTTCCAATTGTATAATTCTTGTTTGTAAGCGGTGAAATTTGCTCTGTTGTAATTTTTAAAAACTGTCTTCCCCAACCGTTGTTTAATAGGTAAATTAATGTTGAATGTAATAACCCTATGATCACTAATTGTGAATTGGTAATTTGACATTGATATTATTTATTTTTTCTGGAATATCCATCAAAACTAAATTCAGTGGGCCGGATATTCAAGCTGCGCCATTCTGTGGCGCAAGCCCTTGCGCTGTTCAAAAAGTTGCACAGGGGTGTGGTCGGGGTGATATTCAATAGAGTTGTGCTATTGAGCAACTCCTTTGAATATCACCCTCCAGCCACAGCCACTGTGCATGGCGCAGTGGAACTTGTGCCACTGCAAGTGGTCAGAGTGGAGCATTCAGATGCGGTGGTGCAAGTTCCATTGCGCCATGTGCAAATCTGCGATATTCAAAAGGTGACATGCAAATGGGGCCATAATTTATGCAAGACACACAGGGGGTCATTTGCATCTAATTACAGCCCCATTTGCATGCCATTAGCATGCAGGTGCGCCGATCCCTGACGACTTGCACCTGGCGCCCTGCCAGGCAGCAGCCGTCGGGGACAACACTGCCTGAAGCCCGATCATGGGCATGATGTAAATCTCCCCCCCACTAGCCCGATCGCGGGCATAATGTAATGAACCCCCCCTCCCTACTAGCCCGATTGTGGGCAGAACACACTCCCCCACCCCCCATTGCCCGATCAGCGGGCAGAACGCGATAAATTCATTCACATATCTGGACTGCCTTATGCGGTATGGGCTGCATGCCCATTGGCTCTTGCTCTGAACCAATGGCGTGCAGCCCTAGAGACTGTCAGTCAGTGGGTGGTGGTGGCGGCAGGCAGGTGGGTGCCTACCACCCGCTGGCGGGGAGTGAGTGGTGGGGCTCCGTGGGTGGGTGGGTGGGGACCACTAGATCACCAGGGATATTGGACTTTGGGGTTGACCTTATGCCCGTGATCGGGCTGCTGATCCACTGGACCACCAGGGATATTGGTCTTTGGGGTGGTTGACATTATGCCTGCGATCGAGGCTAGTGGTGAAATTGTGTTCTGCACGTCAGACTAGTCGGGGTGGGGAGTGTGTTCTGCCTACAATTGGGCTAGTCGAGGGGTGGGGAGTGTGTTCTGCCCACGATTGAGCTAGTCAGGGGTGGGGTGTGTGTTCTACCCGCAGTCGGGCTAGTCGGAGGTGGGGAATGTGTTCTACCGGTAGGGCTAGTCGGGGTTGGGGTGAGTTCTGCCTTACGATCGGGCTAGTCAGGGGTGGGGAATGTGTTCTGCCCGCGATCAGGCTAGTCGGGGTTGGGGGATGAGTTCTGCCCGCCGATCGGGCCAGTCGGAGGGGTTGTTTCACTTCATGCTGACGATCGGGCTGCTGCGGGGGAATACTGCTGCTCGTAATTGGGCTATGGGGGTTACTATTATGCCCATGATCGGGCTGCAGGGGGCACAGGGAACAGTGGAGGGCCACCCACAGGTGGCAGCTGCTGTGTTGCACCCTGCAATGCGGCAGCTCACCTGTGAGTGGCCCTCAACTTAATCTTGTTTTTTTTTGGCTTAAAGTTGTGCAGGCGCAGGTAGGGAGTTGCACCGGCACAACTCTGCATGGCCTGGCTGAATATTGGGCTGTGCAGTTTATGCATGGTTCCTCCCCCTCCAGTTGAGCACGCCTTCATTAGCATTGCGCTGCTGCTCAGCATGACTTGGGGGCGCAACTGCCTCCTGCTGAATATTGCAGAATAGTGCAATTTTGGACTTGCGCAGGCACAACCCTATTGCGCATGGCTCAGCTCTTTTGAATATCTGGGCCAGTATGTTATTTCCTCTTGTTGGTTTATTAATTAGTTGCTGTAAACCAGTTGATGAACATAGATCTAAGAAAGAATTGTCCTGACTGTTGTTTCCTGATGCTTTTTCCCAATTAATGCCAGGGAGATTAAAATCACCCATTAAAACAATTGCTTTGTAATGTGATTTACTACTAATACAGTTTAATATCTCCTGATTTTCAGTCCAATTAGAATCTGAGGGTCTGTAACATACTCCTATAACTAATTTAGGTTGATTTTCTGATAGTAGTTCGATCCAGATTAACTCAGCAGATACATTTTCAATTGGGTCACAAATTTGTTTATATTTTATATTATTTTTAATGAATAGTGCCACCCCTCCTCCCCTTCTTCCTGTCATATTCTTATAGCAAGTTGTGTATCCTGGAATATTTATATTCCAATCTGAAGAATCTCCCCACAAGTTTCTGTTATGGCTGCTACTGTATGTCTATATTGTTCCAATTTAAAGCTATATTTAATTCCTGTAATTTTGTGCCATGAAGGCTCCTAATATTAGTCAGAAGGACCAACAGACATTTTTATGTTGCTTGCACGCATGTGCAAGAAACATAGTGCCATCATTGGAGATTTCGGAGGTGTGTCACCTCCTCCTCCAATTCAGTCAGTGAGCTGGCAGCGCGGCCCTGTAAGCCAATGCATTTTGGAGCTGTCTATGACAGGCTTCAAAATGCAGTGGCTCACTAATTGAAAGGGGAGCTACGCCCAGTGAACACCGATAAGCGAGCTCCCCCCACATGCAGGCGCACGCACCTCAAGACGCACCTGTGTAGCCGACGGGTGCCCAACCCCTCACCGCTGAGCTGCTGTCATCCCCTCAGAGGCTTGTGCTGGCTGGGAGCCCACCCAGCATGGCAATCAGTTGTTTGGCTGATGGGGTGCCCAATCCCCGTCACAACGCCCCCATCCTTGTGCCATGCTGGAGCCCACCCCAGCATGGCAAACGTCCTAAATAGTCTTTTTTTTTTAAACCTGTAAAAAACGGTCCTTGTGTGTCTCCGACCCCCTCCCACAACCCGCACCCACCACTCTTTTCCAGCCTCCCACACCCCCCACACCCCATACTTACTCCGACCGCACGATTTATCTTCGTGGACCGGGAACACGCCTGCACTCTTCAAAGCCGACCGAGAACTGAGGAAATGCGGTAAGCTGTATAATGGGCTAGATAGGAGGGGTTCAACTTTATTGCATATCTCAGGCATTTTTGGGAATTTTTGCACCAAATTTTCAACATGGGGTTTTTAGGACCCCTTCTCATGAGTGATATCACTGTCATGGCGTTATTCAGGCCCGAAGGGTGATTTCGCGCAGTGACTGTGAAATCAGCCTTTGGGCCTGAATACCACCATGACATTGACACCATTCATGAGAAGGGATCCCAAAAACCCCATGTTGAAAATTTGGTTCACAAATTCCAAAAAATGACTGCTTTACGAGCGTGCATTGTGCAGTTCCTACGCAGGCTCGTAAGTTAGTGAAATTTCAATATTTTCACTCCAGATTTTCAACATTGCCATTTTACCACACCTTCTTATGAGCAGTACAGCTGTCATTTTTCACATCTCACCCAAAATGTGTTTCTGCCCTTGTAGCGCAGAATGGCGCAGTCGATGTGCAAAATCAATGTACAGGACAAATTAAGAAAATCACAGTGACACTGTTCATGAGCAGAGGTCTTAAAATGGCTATGTTGAAAATTTGGTGAAAAAATTCCAAAAAATGACTGTTTTACGAGCGTGCGTTGCGCAGTTCCTACGCAGGCTCGTAAGTTCACAAATTTTCAATATTTTCACTCCAGATTTTCAACATTGCCATTTTACCACAACTCCTCATGAGCAGTATAGCTGTCATTTTTCACATCCTGCTCAAAACATGTTTCCGCCCATGTAGCGCACAATGGCGCAGTCGGTGTGTGAACTCAGTGTATGGGACACATTAAGAAAATCACAGTGTCACTGTTCATGAGCAGAGATCTTAAAATGGCAATGTTGAAAATTTGGTGAAAGAATTCCTAAAATGACTGTTTCAAAATGTTAGTTGCGCGGTTCCACGCACACTCGTGGAAGTTCATAATTTTCAATAGTTCCACTCCAGATTTTTAACATTGCCATTTTACCACACCTCCTTATGAGCAGTACAGCTGTCATTTTCACATCCTGCCCAAAATGTGTTTCCGTGATAGCGCACAATGGCGGAGTCGGTGTTAAACTCAATGTATGGGACACATTAACAAAATCACACTGACACTGCTCATGACCAGAGGTCTTAAAATGGCTATGTTGAACATTTCGTGAAAAATTTCCTAACAATGACTGTTTTACGAGCATGCGTTGCGCAGTTTCTACGCATGCTCATAAGTTCGCAATTTTTCAAAATTTGCACTCCAATGACTTCCAAATACCTAAACAGCACATAGAAGCAAGCAACATTTGGCATTGACAAATGCTTGTTTTGTTTCTTTTTTAGATTAAATTTTATATATTGTTGGATTGCTTTCTGATGTTATTTTAATCTCTATACTGCCTGTAATATTTGATGGTTCCCTTTGCCCCATAATTACATGTTTTTTGTTTCCATTTGATGACGTGAATTATAAAAAAATGCATCCAAGGCATCTAGATCCCATCCTGCTCAAGTGGAGCCCATCCTGACCTTAAAGAGTTAAATTTGATTCAAACAATTCCCAAGTCTTAATACATTTTATATTATTTGTTAGAGACCATCTCTGCAGCCAATTATTAAATCTTTTATATTCTTGTTTCTTTTATAACTTGCTCTGGGTATTGGTAACATTTCTGAGATAATAGGTGTTGCTCCCAGACCCTGTATTGCTTTTATTGCCACCTCCATATCGTTTATTGTGTCTCTTACATCTTGTTTACCCATATAATTTGTACCAGCATGAAAAAGAACAACCTTAGGTTCAGAGACATTTTGCAGTATGCCTGGGAGCATATGAGTGATGTCTTTAATAGTTGCCCCACTATAGCTACAACTTCTTGTATTTTCTTTGTTTCCCCTTGTAGTATATGGGTCTGCAAATCTTATCATAAAGTCACCTAATATAAAGATTTGTTTTTGTCTTGTAACTAAATTTGTTGAAGAGGTGTTATTCTGGTTAGGCTCATTTATTTAGTTTAACAATGCCTGCTGTATTGAAGTGTCCTTATCAATTATTTGCTTATTTGGTGGGGTAAATGTGGGGTCGACCTGGTTTGTATACACTAAATTTGTTAATGTACTATCCATAGCTATTTCTTGTCCCTTATATCTATTACCATGCTCAGTCAGTGTCCTAGATTGGGGCGGGGGCTTGAGACTGATACTGTATATCTTCCTCAGTGTTTAATCCTGCTAATGGATCGAAGCTGTTATAAAGATTTAGAGCATATTATTTGGTGGCCAGTGTCTGGCAATTGGATGTGGTTGTACTGTGATCGCTGTATGGAGATGGGTAGATGGATTATTCTTGAAGAATACCTGGCTCAAGGTATAGTGCCTGAGATGTTTTTGTGGGACCCTACTAGAGTACAGTTGGGCTACCCTATCCATGAATATATTTATAGGGTTTGGAAAGCCATAGCCAAAATAATTACCTGTCCATGGCAGGCCCCCTCCTTGCATAAGTGGTTGTTTAAGCAATAAGGCATGACCAGGGGTTAGATTAACAGTCTGTTAACCACCCCCTAGGGGGTGTAATGTGGCATGAGGCACAGCCAAGTGCCATATTGCCCCTAGGGGGTGATTAACTGACTGTTCATCTAACTCCTGGGAGTGCTTTATTGCTTTTATAAAATATTGTTCCAAAAGAAGAGGGTTAAAAGAATAATTTTTTAATGTTTTCCTCATTTAGAGGGAGATTTTAATAAAATGGTTCTTCCACCAACAGTTTAAGAATGCTGGTTCAAAATCAGAATGCATCATTCCAGTCATTCAGCAGTGCTAGACGATGGAATGCTGACAGGAAGAATCCATGTGTTGTGATCAGGCTGTACATGACAGTATAACATGGATTAATGTAAGGCTGTTGGAATCTTAACAGCCAGTCAGATTGCAGCATTTCTGAGAACCTTTTTATAATGTGGCATAATCCCAAATTGTCAGTGGGGGTTTGCCCACTTACTGGCCTCAGTGGGCCAGTAGGGGATTTTGAGTGTTGCAGATCTCTTCCACTCGGAGTCTGGACTTTTTAAAGATTTTGCTACCCTTAAGACCCAAGCTTCCCTTCTGCAATCCCATTTGTGGAGGTACTTTCTAATTCATCATCTGATTTAGACTTTTACAGGTTCTCAACTCCACTTGCCTTTGAAGGGTATCTAGGATGACAACTTAGGGTAGGCAGGTGTGGGCTGTGTTGCTAATAAACTCCCTAAAATACTGTAGGTCAAATTTATAAGGGACTCCTGCAAGAATATACCCCCTCTAAAATTAATCTTAAAGCTCACTTGAAAAAGCAGCTTGGACATTCTTTAAGTGAGGAAGACTGGGACCGTTATTGATCCAGTGTTTATGGTTCTTGTCGGCATGTTGGAGGGAGACTCATGCAATGGAAGACATTGCACCTTTGGTATAGAACACTGGACCAGCTGAAAAAAATTAATCTGGTTAGTGGTTCTGAGTATTGGCGATGCCATCAGCAAAATGGCACCTTGTTACATGTTCTTTATTCCTGCCCTAAGCTGGCAGACTGGTGGAGAAAACTGCAGGTCAGACTTCCTGGCTTGCTGTGGTGCTCGGTCCCTATGGATGCCTCCCTTTTGACTCTGGGCAACAGCAATAGGCTTCCTGTTCAACAAAGGTCCCTTCATCTTCAGTTTATGACAGCCATTACAGAGGCCAAGCGAACAGTGCATAGGAAATGGCGGTCTGAGACTGCACCAACTATGGATGAGTGGGAAGATAGTATGTACCGACTTGCTGGTATGGAACGGTTATCTTACATATCTGTGGATAAGATTACATTTTATGATAAAGTGTGGGGACCCTACTTATCCTGATCCCCTCACTTGTGTCCCTTTGTTCTGTTGGGGGTGTATTACTATATTTCTGGTATTTTTTAGAATAATCGGAGCAGTGTTTTCACAGTTGCTCAGTTGGGAGTGATTTCTATCCACACCCCCCCCTCATCCTCCTTCAGACTGGGTTCTTGGGTAAGCTTTTTGGGTCATACATCGCTTTGATCTGATACAGGGTTTTATTTTGGTCCTATAATTTTCACTCTGCCTCACTTATCCCTTTCTTTTTTTCTGTCTAGTTGTTGATTACCTTTGTACTACTTTTTACTTGTTTTCTGGTTTGTATTGTTATATTTGGATAAGTTTTTTATTACTTTTGGTGATTGTTTATGGGGTCTAATTATGGATTACAACGTGCACTTAGTCTATGGGGAAGGAACGGCAGGTTCTTATTGGTTGTCAGTGTATTGTTATTTAACCTTTGTATCTGCTAATGTTTCTCTGTCCCTTGTGGAATTAATGTGTACTCTAGGGACCTTCTGTTCTGGTTGTATACAAGGATTTGCGTTAGTGTTTGTGGTATGTGCAAGATCATTTATATGTAACTGTGAAAACCTGAATGAAATGTTGATTGCAAAATAAGAAAAATAGCTTTGAAAACTAAAACCATGACTCCGGGCATGCGCATCAGTGTTGACAGGCTATCGGAACCCAAAACCCAGCCAGGCATATGGCTGAAGATGGAGCTAGGCAGGGAAATGGGCAGAACAGATGGACCCCTGGCAAGGGTATTGACTTTTAATTTTGGTGCGGGGGGGTTAAATATAGGTCAGGGGGTCTGGAGTCACTGATTAGCAGTTTTCAGAGGAAATGTCTGGGGACACGAGTACCACCGCCCCTCCAATAGTTAGTACCCTTGACCGCTTGGTATTTTTCTGCTGACACATACTATGGGCCCTATGCACAAAAGGGTGTAAAGTACGTACCAAAGGCACATACCCCACCTGCACAGCTCCACACCCACAAACTTGTGCGCACCGTCAGTATTCACTATCGCTGGTCACCTGTCCATGACCCCACCCCCCGGTGCACAGCTGCACATTCCTGTGCTGGGGCTGTATGGAAGCAGAGTCTGGGACACAGGTGGGTATCCAATTGGATGCCTGTCCTGGGTCCCAGAGTGGATCCCTTGTGCCGCAGGTGAGGGGGAGTGTGGGATGACGCAGGGCCGGCATCATAGACAGTATGTATGCTCGTTCAAAAGGCTGCCCCCAGCCTTCCTCAGCTATCCTGTGTGCTGGGCCATCATGAAGAGGGACCCTGATTGGTGAGTACATCTGCTACAGCCATGTAGCATACCCATTAGCAGTACGGATGACATACAGTTGCATACTCAAATGACAGGTGGCATGTACAGAGGAATATTCAGGGTGTGGAGGATTGCAGTCCATCCATGTGTATGCCACCCACTGCCGTCTACAATTATACTAATATTGGGCCAGCAGCATGGTTGTGCTCAAGACATGGGGGTGGGGCTGCCTGTGCCATTGTGCAATGGGTGCTATGACCATCACAACACTATGCAGTGTACATACCAAACAGATGGGTCTGCATAAGGTGCTGTCTCATAGACCATACTGTGGGGTTGCACAGTTCTACCATGGTGTGCCATTTCTGTTAGCATGTCTGCAGTGCAGGCCAGAATCTGCCTGCATATGCCCATGACAATGGACTTGGGACACCACTCTGGCACTCCTGTTCTGTAGTGTAGATGCCCTGTGGGTACTATATAAATCCCACTGTTGGTAATATGCTGTACCTGTGAGTGGCATGCAACAGCCCAACATGGCAGGCAGCAGGGCATATATGCCAGCTGCTGTCTCACAACTGGTGGGGACACTTGGAGCTACCATGCCCATTGAGTGGGTGTGCATGGAGGAAGCATCCACATAACACAGTTATGGCAGGATATCCCATGCCGTAACTCCTACATCCCAGTGTGCAGCACTCCATATGCTTCCATGCCTTTGTAAATTGTGCAGAGCGCGGCCACTCACTTGACACACACCCCACCCACCCCTGGTGCTGAGCAGAATGTGCAGCCAGGGGATCCACTGCACAGCTGGCTGGTGCAATAATCGTGAATGCCACTGGACCCCCACTGCATGGCATTTGTGCATAGGTTTACCTACGCACATCAGATACATGGTGCATAGGCAGTTTACACTTTCATGCATAGGGCCCTATGTTTCTAGTATTTATTTAAAAACAATGCATCACCAGTCAAACGTATGAAGAAATGTTCAGCCATAGTAGTGTGTAGAGATACAAGTGCCTGTTCATGCTGATCTACTAGCTTCTCAGTCTTATTCACATTTGCTTTCATGTATTCAGATTGGAGATACAGCTTTACCAGCATTTCAGCCACATACAGTAGAAGGAAATCACGAGTGGTGGTTATGTGGAGGGATACAGAAAGAAATCCCTAATGATCTTGATATGCTCCACAATAATTCATGTTTTATGTTTTTTTGAAGTCTGGAACATACCACTGAGCTAAGGCTCATTTTCAGTGGTTCTCCTTGGAAAGAAGATATTCAGATCAGTTTCACAAACAATAAGATAACTAGGAAATCATATGATCTACAAATACAGTACATAGTAAATGGTGTTTACTAGTTTGATGTACGAGTATACTCAGTAATGATAGCATGCAGGCTAAGGAGCATTCACTAGTGCTATTTTTCATCCTATGCTCAGAGTGTTACAACAGGGCAGGAGTTGGGAGGTCTGGGCACAGAGTCAGACCCATTTGGACAAGGATTTTACGGAGGGGTGGAGACCAATCATAGGCTTCCAGCTAGCTGGCAGCCTGAAACTATGGCGGCCTGGGGTGGTTTCCATAGCTGCTAAAGTGGATTTCTATACAGTGGCAGCAGGGTTCCAATCTGTAATATACTGCTGTTTTAATAGTTCCATTCAGTACCCCGGTACTTTGGATGCACTGCATTTGTGCATTAATTATATTAGATGCACTCATCTGTGGTCCTTTAGATTTACCCGTCCCAGACCCCTGTATAGTACACAGTGATGGGTATCACCTAGGACACAGATATTGAGTCTGGTCATTTTTATGTTTGCTTGCATGCATGTGCAAGAAACATAGTGCCATCATCCGAGTTTTCAGAGGTGTGTCACCCCCTCCTCCAATTCAGTCAGTGTGTTGGCAGGCGTGGCCCCTGTCTGCCAATGCATGCTGGAGCTGTCTATGACAAGCTCCAAAATGCTGTGGCATACAGTTGAAAGGGGGAGCTACGCTTCAGTGAGCAGTGATAAGATATCACCTGCTCATGCACAACTCCCCCTACACACACACACACACAAGCTCACGCTTGCATGCCACGTGCTGCCCCCTAACGCCCACACTGTACAGGCCGACGGGGGTGCCCAGTCCCTGCTGGCTCCACGCCCAAAAGAGGTGCCATGCTGGGAGCCCACCCCAGCATGGCAATGATGTAATGGCTGGAGGGGTGCCCAATCCCCGTCCAGCTCCACTGTCTCTCCCCATCCTCACCCCATCGCGGCAGGGGTGCCCAATCCTGTCAGCTTCGCTATCTCCCCCCACCCCAGTACAGGGTGCCATGCTGGAGCCCACCCCAGTGTGGCAACAGAACCAGTGCCGGCAGGGGTGCCCAATCCCGTCGGCTCCACACCCCCAGCCGTCCTTGTGCCATGATGGAGCCCATCCCAGCATGGCAAACGTCCGCATCATCTGAATAAAGAAAAAAACCTGTAAAGAAAAACGGTCCAACTCAGTCTCCTGACCCCCACAACCCGCACCCACCCTCTGTGTACCCTGCCTCCCACACCCCACACCCCATACTTACCTCGAGTCCGGCATGGCGATCTTTAGTGGACGGGAACACGTCTGCACTCTTCAAAGATGACCGCGAACTGAGGAAATGCTGGTAAGCTGTATAATGGGATAGATAGGGGTTTTTCAACTTTATTGCATATCTCAGGCATTTTTTGGAATTTTTGCACCAAATTTTCAACATGGGGTTTTTGGAACTCCTCCTCATGAATTCTTGCACTGCCATGGCGTTACTCAGGCCCAAAGGGTGATTTCGCAGCCACTGTGCGAAATCACCTTTCCAGAATGATTAACGAAATGACACTGCCAGTGTTCAGAAGGTGGGCTCCTTAAAAGACTATTTTGAAAATTTGGTGAAAAAATTCCTAAAAATGACTGTTTTACGAGCATGTGTTGCGCAGTTCCTACGCACGCTAGTAAGTTCGCGAATTTTCAATATTTTCACTCCAGATTTTCAACATTGCCATTTTACCACACCTTCTTGTGAACAGTACAGCTGTCATTTTTCACATCTTGGCCAAAATGTGTTTCCGCTCATGTAGCGCACAATGGCACAGTCAATGTGCGAAATCAATGTATGGGACACATTAAGAAAATCACAGAGACACTGTTCATGAGCAGAGGTCTTAAAATGGCTATGTTGAAAATTTGGTGAAAAAATTCCTAAAATGACTGTTTTTCGAGTGTGCATTGCGCAGTTCCTATGCATGCTCGTAAGTTTGTAATTTAATATTTTTCACTCCAGATTTTCAACATTGCCATTTATTACACTTCCTTATGAACAGTACAGCTGCCATTTTTCATATGTCACCCAAAATGTGTTTCGCACATATGGCGCACAATGGATGCTGTTGGTGTCCTGAAAGCAATGTTTGGGACAGATTAAGAAAATCACAGTTACACTGTTCATGAACAGAGGTCTTAAAATGGCTATGTTGAAAATTTGGTGACAAAAGTCCATAAAATGATTGTGTTCTGGTGAGCATTGCGCAGTTTCCACGCACCCTCGTAAGTTCATGACTTTGTAATATTTTCAGTCCAGATTTTCACCTGTGGCATTTTTCCACACTTCCTTATGAATAGTACAGCTGTCATTTTTCACAACATGGCCGAAGTGTGTTTTTACACTTTCAGCGCAGAGATGCGTGGTCGCTGTCAGAAATCATTGTTCGGGACAGATAAAGAAAGTCACGGTGACACTGTTCATGATCGGAGGCACCAAAATGCCTGAGTTGACAATCTGCTGTAAAAAATCCCCAACCTAATTATATTACGGGTGTGCGTTGCACAGTTTCTATGTACACTCGTCACTTCACCATTTTTTTTAATATTTTTACTGCAGATTTGCAACATTGTCATTTTTTACACCTCCCCATGAACAGTACAGCTGTCATTTTTTACATCCTGTTCGGAATGTTTTTGCACGTGTGGTGCTAAATGCCGTAGTCACTGTGCATAAGCAGCTTTCAGCTAACAAACTGATATTCCCCCTGTTCATGAGGTGGGGTCACAAAAAAAACATGCTGAAAATCTAGAGTGAAAATACCAACGAATGCCTGAGGTATTAGGGTTTCCAACCATAACGCCCCACCCTGTAGAGAATGACAGGCATCAGGGGTGTGACTTGGGATTCTTGCCTGTAATGCTTATACCATTCCACACCCTGCAGCCAGTGAGAGGCATCGAGGTATGCCTTGGACTCTTCAGCCCCAAAGTTCACCCCATTCTCCTATATCGCACCCATCTCACCGTATTTCCTAATGGAATGGGGTGCGCATAAGTGCCAAAGACCCCAAGGAACACCGTGGCACTTGTCAGTGACTGCAGGGTGGGGTGTGGTGAAATGGCGTGGCTGTTATGCCTGACAACCTAAAGGCACACCTCAATGCCTGTCACTCTCTGCAGGGTGGTGGTGGGGTTGGCTTCAGTTCAATACTTCACTGCCATTCCTATTACACAGCTCTGTAACTTCTACACTACCACTGCCAATGCCAGCAAGCAAACATTCGGCATTGACAAATGCTTGTATTATAGAGTATACTGAGTTTGCTCAGTAGAGATTTTGCAGCAGTGCTGTACAAGAAATCACCATAGTCCAGAAAAGGTACTAGCATTGCCAGAACAATATTTTTGCAGGTGCAAAGTGGTATACTATCCCTGTGCCTATAAAGGAAGCTAATCTTAGGGCACAACTTTTGTACCAGTAATGAATTGTACACATCCTACTTGAAGCTTGTGTCTAGCCAGAGATGTAAGGTACTTGCAGTTGCAATTGACGCTTGATACAGGTTTTGATTTCCAGGTTTGCTTTGTGCTATTTAGCTTTTGCTTCATTGCAAAATAGCATGATTTGGGATTTCTCTGCATTTAACGTCATTTTATTCTGTAGAAAGTGAAGATAGCTGAAACTGAAGTTGGCTTGCTGAGTGGTCTGAATATGTTATTGATTGATTGAAAATTGATAACCAGGAACAGAACACTGAGCCAGACGTCATTTCCAGGAGACACCCAGGGAGATGGGATTTGGAAGAAGAAGTGCAATCAATGGTAAATACCAGAAAATGTAAATAAAGCAGTAAACAGGCTCATGTGAATTACAGTACCAAGGTTTTATACAACGGTAAAACAGGCTATAACAAAGTGAAATAATTAGCCAGTCTGTCATATGCGTAATTAATATTACAAAGAACAGCATAAATAGATAGAGAGGAAGGAGTTATGCTGGCTTACAATAAAAAAGATACTATCAGGTAGAGGCAAAAACAGGAGATGAGGAAGATATAAATAACATGAATGAAGACAGAGAAGAAGGCAGCCGAGTAAACATAGAAACAAGGAAACATAGAATGTGGTGGCAGATAAGGGTCACTGGGCCCACCCAGTCTCCCTATTTTTCCTAACCTTCATTTTTTCGCTCCAGAACCTACTTGGTCAATGATGCAATCTCTTTCTCCCCTTCCTTACCTCTATGATACCCTTGTGCCTGTCCCAGGCATCTTTGAACCACACTAAATTAAATATAAATAAAATAGAGTCAAATCATGGAAAGCCATGTGTGCAAATGCCAGGAGCCTTAGCAACAAGATGGAAGATCTGGAGGCTGTCATGATGCAGTCAGACCTAGACATTGTGGCCATCACTGAAACCTGGTGTAATGATAACCACGACTGGGAGATGCCATACCTGGCTACAACATATTCAGAAGAGACAGGGCAGCCAGGAAGGGAGGAGGAGTGGCACTGTATGTAAAAATGACATAAGGGCCACAGAGATCCAAGAGGAACAAAATGGGGAGAGATACTGTGGGTTAGCTGAAAGGAAAATGGGCCAGCCATCCACACAGGTGTGGTCTATAGACCACCAGCCCAGGAGGAAGAAACAGATAAGGGCTGATGCTAGCCATCCAAAGGATGGCAGACAAGGAGTGAGGTAGTACTGGTGGAGACTTCAATATTCCAGACGTGGACTGAAGCATCCCAGCAGCAGCATCAACTAGGAGCAGATTTATCCTGGACTCCTTCAGGTGCCTTCTCAAGCAACTGGTCATGGAACCAACTCAGCAGAAGGCAATACTGGACCTTGTGCTCACAAACAGGAACAGTGTGATGGGGGTAACAGTGGGGGAGCACCTGGGGAACAGTGACCACCAGTCATTGTGGTTTGAAATCACAGAAAGAGCTGAACCAAACCACACAAAAACACGTATCCTGGATTTTAGGGGGGCAGACTTTGGAAAAATGGAGAGACACTTGAAAGAGGCATTAAGGGGAATGGGGCAGGAATCAGGGGTTGAGGAACAGTGGGCAGTATTTAAATTGGGGATTACAAGAACAACAGAATTATGCATTAAGCAGGTTAGCAAGAGGAAAAGAAAGAGGAGACTATTATGGTTTCCAAAGAGGTAGCAAAGAAAGAAAGCCAAAAATATTGCATTCAGGCAATACAAAAGACATAGGCAAAGAGGATGGGAGAAGTACAGGAGAAGCAAAGGAGGCAGGGAGGTCAGTAAGGAAGCCAAAGCTAGACAGATGAACACATTGCAAAATCAGTGGGTAGAGGGGACAAAATCTTTTACAGGTACATAAGTGAAAAAAGAAAGGCAAAGGGAGGGATAGTGAGACTGAAGGGGGAGGATGGAGGCCACGTGGAGGATGACAACAGTAAAGCTGACATATTGAACAGGTATTTCTGCTCAGTCTTTACTGAGGAAGAGGGGGGTAATGGGTCTGAAGGAAGTACAAGGGGTGAGAAAGGTGCAGAAATGGACACAAGTCCCTTTACGAGAAAGGGTCCTGAAGGAACTGGAAATAATAAGAGTTGATAAAGCAATGGAGCCAGATGGGGCACCGCAGGGTCCTTAAAGAACTAAGAGAGGTGGTGGCTGAACCTCTGGCTATCCTGTTTAGCCAATCACTGAAAACAGGGAGGTACCCAAAGACTGGAGGACAACAGATGTAGTCCCCTTATACAAAAGTGGGAACAAAGAGGAAGCGGGAACTACAGACCAGTCAGCCTCACTTGGTGTGAGGGAAGATCATGGAAGCAATACTGAAGGAGAGATTGGTGGAACATCTGGTTGTCAATGGACTACAGGACCCAAGGCAGCATGGTTTCACCAGGGGGAGGTCATGTCAGACCAACCTCGTTGAATTTTTTGACTGGGTGACTAGGGAGGTGGATCAGGGGAGGGCAATGGACATGGTCTATCTGGACTTCAGCAAGGCCTTTGACACTGTGCCACATAGAAGACTACTACACAAACTAAGGAATATGGGTGTGGGCAGGACAGTTGTGTGGTAGGTAGGTAACTGGCTGGGTGGCAGGACACAGAGGGAGGTGGTAAATGGCTGTCACTCCACAGAGGGAAGAGTGACCAGTGGGGTACCACAGGGATCAGTGCTGGGACCGGTCCTATTCAACATCTTCATCAGTGACATTGCGCAGGACCTAGAAGGCAGAATTTCACTGTTTGCTGATGACACAAAGCTCTGTAACAAAGTAGACACACCAGAGGGTGTAGACAGAATGAGAAGGACCTGCAGAAACTTGAAGAATGGTCAGGGTTAGGCAGTTGAAATTCAATGCAAAGAAGTGCAAGATAATGCATTTGGGGCACAAAAACCCTGGCACAATATATCAGTTGGGGTGAGGATATAGCATGCACCAAGCAGGAAGGGATCTTGGGGTTATCATCTCTGATGACCTCAAGGTAGAAACAGTGTGACAAGGCAGCAGGTAAAGCAAATAGGATGCTGGGATGCATAGGCAGGGGCATCACCAGCAGGAAAAGGAGGTCATAATTCCACTATACAAGACACTAGTGAGGCCCCACCTGGAGTACAGTATACAGTTCTGGAGTCCTAACCTACGTAAGGACATAGACAGGGTAAAGAAGGTTCAGAGGAGGGCAACAAAGATGGTGCATGGATTGCATCACAAGTCCTATGAAGACAGGTTGAAGGAACTGAACATGTACTCCCTGGGGAAGAGGAGGGAGAGAGGGGATTTGATAGAGACATACAAGTATCTTAGAGGGAGGAACAGGGTGCAGGAATACACTATTTTTAAGTGAAAAAGATGTTCCAGGACTAGAGGGCATGGGATGAAGTTGGAGGGAGGACGATTCAGAGGAAACATGAGGGAAAAAATTCTTCACAGAATGGGTGGTGGACAAATGGAACACCCTGCCAGAAGAAGTGGTGTGGGCTGAAACAATCACAGGATTTAAGAATGCATGGGATAGACATAAAGGAATTCTGGAGGTCAGGGGTAAGGGGCAACAGACTTCTAGGAAAACATAAAATGAACTTATAAGCTCAAATGGGCAGACTGGGTGGGCCATAGGCCCTTATCTGCCAACACTGTCTATGTTTCTATGTATCTATGTAAAACAAATATAGTAATATAGTAAAATAAAGCAAAATATAAATAAATTAGAGTAAATTAGGATGCCTGGGGTGAACGAATACCTTATTTCAAATAGTCCCCAAGTATTCATATTTGGAAGGCCTAGATATTCGGCTATTCAGTATTTGTATTTATTTGACTTGGGTTGGTGTGGGGAGAAGAAAAATACATAAAGTAACCCTATCTCTCTCATCTGGTGGTTAGGGCCAATCTCCTGGCCACTTTCCCTTCCATTTCCAAATATTTCCCACTGAACTTCCCCTTTCCCCAGTGCCCCTGCAGAGAAAAGTCAAAGATACAAAAATTGTCAGCTTCTGGCATTATGCCCGTGGCTGGCAGTGTCTTTTCAAGAAGACCCCCTTCACTGGTCTGACTCCCCTTCATTCTTTTAGAGTAATTTATTTTTATTTCAGCCTGACTTGTCCCTTTACCCTGATCTGGTGGGCATAGCACAACCACGATCCAGGCTAGTGAAGTCAGTCCGCCTCCGGGTCTCCCTCTTGCCATGTCACTCTCGAAGCCAGGTATTTTGCACCATATTCATCTCTTGTAAAACAGCAGCCTCTGACCTCATCATGACCAGACAAACACTGCCATTTTAACAATAAAATAAATTAATGAATCCTCATAAATCCAGTAATGACAGTTGTGTATTCTCAATGATGGAATCAGTGATGGGCATGCATGAATTGATGTTCATTAATGAGGGGGAAGCTGGGGCAGTAGCATCATACAGTGACATGGTATAAGCTGTATAACATGTTACTCTATAGTACTGCTGCATTTCCCCTCCTTCATGAACATCAACACATGTGTGCCCCATTGCTGACTCTCTCACTGTCAAGAATATGACCCAGCTGTCATTACTGGATTCATGAGGATTTGTTAGTTTATTTTATTGTTAAAAATTGCAATGCCTGCCTGGTCATTGTTTGGTCAGTGGCTGCTGTTTTGCTAGAGGAGGAGCAGACAGTGCAAAATGTTGGGCTGAGTGAGGGACATGACAGAAGGGGGGCCCAGTGGCTGACTTGACTTCACTAACCTGGATCGTGGTTGTACTAGCCCCACCCCATCAAGGTAGAGTGCCATGGGGGTGGGGCTGAATTAAAAGAAAATTGTTCTAAGAGAATGAAAGGAAGTCACGCCATGGTGGGTGGAATCATCCGGAAAAGATGCTGTCACCTCCTGGCTCAAAGCCAAGAGCTGGCAATTTTATATCTTTTAATTTTCTGTACTTTAGCATTCTTCACTCTCTGTTAGTGGCATCTGGGAAAGGGAGAGGTGGGAGAGGAAAATTAATACTGAATATTATGAATAAAGAACTTCATTATTCAGATTTACTCCCAAATAATGACTAGGCTATTATTCATGGTATTTGGAAAATACTTTCATTACTTGCACACCCCTATAAGAAGGTGGGAGGACAAAGTAAGAGCAAGGGGGAGCAAAAATGAGAGAAAGGTAGGAGAATGACAGGTGAAGTGAGGGGGATGGGGTGTTCCAAATAGAAGGAAGATGATAGGAAAAAGCAAATTGCCCACCAGCTGAAAAGATGATGTATCATAAATGATCATCATTAACTTTGTTCAAAGATCATGTTCATACTTCAGAAACCATCATTGTGATTATGACTTACAATGATTAAAGATGAGACATCATGTGATGGTTGTGCTGGAGAACAGCTCTCTTGCAGCTCATAGATCGCTACTCTTAATTTTATATTAAACACAAACAATTTCCATTTTTCTTGATCTAGTGAAGGTATAGATCTATTTTGGATCACCAGTGAGCTTTGAAAAGGGATCTTTTTGAGGAAATGGATACTGAAATAAGGGCTCCTCCTGCTAGACATACTCCCCCTCTGACTCCTGACCATTCAGCTGGGGCCAAGCAGGCTAAGCAGGCTTCGACTAAGGCTTACCCATCAAATGCTGGAGCCTCAGCACTCACCAGTGAGAAATTTATCTTTGAGATATTACCATTAAAGGATGCTTTGGATGCCTTTCTAAATGACACTAAAGCCATTAGATCTAAAATGGAGGAACTCACCAGAAGAATGATGGATGCAGAAGCAAGGATATCTTCCGTGGGGGACTGGCATGACCATACAGGCCCAGAGCATCCAGCATTGCACCATAAAATCTCAAAATAGGAAGCAAAACTTGAAGATTTGGAAGGGTATAGTAGACGCAACAATATTGTTATCTTTTGTCTGCCTGAAAACTCTGAAGGAATCGATGCAGTGTTTTGTGCACATATTCTTTATGAGAACTTGTCAGGTCCGTCACCTAATGGTCACATTTATAGCATGCGCACAGAGCCTTAAAGCCAACTCCTTCAATGGGTGAGAGACCCAGACCTTTTATATTATGGTGTTTGAATTTTCTAGATTGACAGCATGTGCTTTTCAAAGTTAAATCTATTCACAATCCAAGTTGGGATGGTACCAGGATTCATATGTTGCAAGACTTTCCTAATGCAGTCTGTGCTCATAGACAAGAATTCACCTTCCATTGCTAGTAAAATTATCGCAGATGGCATTAAATACAAAATTATGTATCTGGCGAAGTTGGCTGTTCAAAAAAACTATACCTGGTATATTTTTGAATTGATTGTGAGCACTAATAAAGAGCTGCCTGGGGTATTCCTAGATTTATTTAAAATAAGGTGAACTCCCTTTTGATGGCTTCGCTGGCTGTATATGACATGGTGTGGTTACTGTTTAAATCATTCAACCTATGGTATGAACATTTGTGAACTTCAGTAGGTTATACCGTAATCATAATTTTGGAAATATGTTTGGAATAGGTTTTGAGATTTCCTGAAGGGAATGATGTGTGTTGCTGTGGAGGGTTGCTATTGCATGGAACATTCCAGAAGTAGACTCAGACTGGATCCTATGCACCGTGCTTTGTTTCTTTCATGCTGAAGATTCGTACTCAGTCTTTAATGGGATGATACCTGAAGATTTTTTGTTTAAATTTCCTTAATATTGCTCATTCTGTCTTGGCATGTGGAAATAACTTTATTTGTTGACTGATTGAAATTATAGATTAAAAAATTATCTTTGTGAAGGCTATGTCAGTTGGGACATTTTCAAATATGTCTGCACAGCCCTTTTGACTCTATGGTAACTTGGTTGCAATACGAGTCTCCTCTATGGAGAATTTTGTTGTGGAGAACTTTAATTTAAAGTTGAATGGGATTTTTATTTTGATCTTTGTTTCTTAGCTGTTCTGGTTAATTCTCGAACATATGTTCCCTTCTATATACTGTGTTACTTATGGTACCTTATATCATCAGTTTGGAGATTGGGTCTCTTTATCATCCTCCTAAAATGTGGTTTTAATATGATCCTGTGTAGATACTATGTTTAGTAAGTTAATAGTTTTAACCTGTAGGAGCTTTTGTTCTATCCCTATTGCTGTTGGTTCAAACACTCAGAGAATTACTTAAAATATTTAAATGTTTTTAGATTAGACTTTATTAGAAATGAAGGGAAGTCCGTTAGAAGTAGAGCTTACTTAAAATTCACAAGGGTATATTAATGTTATTTCCAATTCCTTTTCATACATGTATGTCCTGTTTTCTATTAGGATTTGATGGTGTTTAATTTTGGTTCATAGTAATGCCCCAGTGGCTACTGAATGCATTTAAGTTTAGATGAGTTATTAACAGTATTGTATGTTCTGGCTATCAGAGTTATATGATATAACTTTAGTGATAATTCATTGGGGCTCTTTATTTGGCTAGGTTTATATATCTAGTTTGAATTTTATTAGGTTCCCAGCTAAGAATCTGATAGTTTAATTTTGGGCAGTTAAATAGTGGCTATACTTAACTTCCCATAATGTTAATTATACAAAAATTACATACATTTGTGGAGTTTTTTTTCTTTAATCCTTGACTTGATCTCTTCATGTTCTAGTCTAATTTTCTGTAATTGTTTGAGTTTATATTTCTTAACCAATGGTGAGTAGGCAATCCTGAAAGCATGCAGGCTGAGTTTTTGAGTCTCACCGCTTAGGAGTTATATTGAGTGGAGGCCAATGCTTAAGACCAGGGGTGTTAATAGTATGATTTAGTTGGGGGCTCTAATTATGAGAGTTACTATTTGGAGTTTCTTGGGTATGGGAAGGGTGGTTTATTTTCTAGGGACCTACATACTAAACTGGGCCCAGTTTCCATTTAATGTTATTCCAGATTTCCTTTTCATTATTTGATATCATGTCTAATGCTTTAATTTTGGCTGCTTGGAATATTAAAGTTGCTAGATCCAGATCTAAAAGAATGCAAATATTGAAACACATAAAACATTTGAACTGTCAGATTATATTTTTAAAGAAGACCCATCTCTTAACTGATGAAGTTAATCTTCAGGGTAAATTAGGTTATTCTCAGGTTTTTGGAGTAGGTGATTCTACAAATACAAATGGTGTAGCAATCTTACTACATCAAAATACTCCCTTTAAGCATACTGTTACAATTTTTGACCCTGCTGGTAGATTTATTGTGTTGGTGGGGTTTAATAACTAATGCCCAGGTGTTGTTGGGTAGTATTTATGGCCCATACTCTAACACTTCTTCCTTTTTGGCAAACTTTAACTTCTTATACCCTATGCATCTCTTAATATTATTTTAGGTGGGGATTGGAATTTGCCATTAAACTTACAATTGGATAGGTCATCTAGAGCAGATCTTAGATCACTCCAAAACCTTAGGGCATCACTTGAATTTGTAGATTGTTTTGATTTAACAGATCCCTGGAAAACATTGTATCCAACAACTACACAATATTTTTTTTATTCTTTTGTGCATAGTGCTTTTTCAAGAATTATTTTTTAATTGGTAACAGATTTATTCCAAATGTTATTGACTCAAGTATTACACCTAGAGTTATCTCGGATCATTTCTTGGCCAGGCTAACTTTGAATTTAGGACTCCCCTCTCAAGAGAAATCTTCGATTTGGAGATTAAACAATCAGCTATTAAGAGATGCTTATGTAGTGTTTTATATTAAACAAGAAATAAGTACTTTTCTACAGCATAATTTAACTCAATAGATAAGACTGATTTGCTTGGGTCCTTCTTTAAATGTTTTATTCACAGGCTATTTACATGTTTCTCATCTAAGCAAATAAAAAAAAACAACGAATTGACAAAATTGAGGAGCTCTTGGATAGTATTAATAAGTAGGAATCTCAATATGTCACCAATCCTAATGAACAAGACTTGTTGAGACTACAAAACTTGAGAAATAAATATTATGAAATAACCTGAGAGAGTGCAGAATATTTAATTCTAAAACTAGAGTTAGATAATTTGATCAAGGAGGAAAGCCTAGTAAATTACTTGTGTGTAGGCTTTAAAAAGATGGAAGCTACTAGATATATTATGGCTATAAAATCAGATAAGGAAAATTCAGTTAAAACTCTTCTATGTGAGATCATTTCTGAGTCTGAACAATATTTGAAACAAATATACAAACCTACAAGTGATAATCTGACAAATAGGGATTATCAAATCTATTTTGAAAACTTCCATTGTTCTACCCTAACACCAGAGATGGCCTCTGACTTAGTTCACCCAATTACTTCTCAATAAATTTTAAGTATGATAAACTCTCTTAAATTGGACAACTCTCCTGGCCCATTTGTTGAGGATATCGTCGTTGTCTTAAAATAATTTTACACTTATATCTTCAAATGTGAATTTACAGATTATTCCCTGTTGTAGGCATTGCTAATTCTTATTCCTAAACCTGACAAACCTAGGGACCAATTTAGTAGTTACAGACCACTATCTCTTATAAATGGAGATATTAAAATACTGGCTAAATTCTGGCTCAGAGGATTAAAGCATGTAGGGCAGGGTTAATTTCTACTGAGCAGGTAGGGTTTATGTCAGGCAGATCACCCTGAGCTCACAGATTCACAGAAATTTGATGGCAGAAAAGGACCACACTGACCCATCTAGTCTGCCTTTTATCCACCCTTCCCCCTTCTCCTTTTACTGGCTCAGAACTTTCCCCCCTCCTCCTCCCAACCCCATATGTCTGGCCCATGCCCTCTTGAATCCCCCCTCCCAGTTTTGGATACCAACACCTCCTCTGGTAGCCTGTTCCAGGCATCCACCACCCTCTCTGTGAAGAACTTCCCCCTCACATTGCCTCTGTATTTCCCTCCTTCCAATCTGAGGTTATGCCCCCTTGTTCTAGCTCCCTCCTTTCTTTTGAACAAGCTCCCTTCCTTCACCTTATTGATCACCCTTCAAATACTTAAATGTTTCAGCCATGTCTCCCCTTCTCCCTCCTAGTCTCTAGTGGGTATAGATTCAGCTCCTTCCATCTCTGTTCATATGTTTTCCCCACATCCCTTGCACCATCTTGGTTGATCTTCTCTGAACCCTCTCCATCCCCTCAATGTCCCTATGTAGGAGTGGTCTCCAGAACTGTACTACATACTCCAGGTGTAGCATCACCATTGTTTTGTACAGCGGCATAAGCACCTCCCTCCTTCTGCTAATTATGCTCCTTCCAGTGCACACCAACATACCATTTGCCTTTTCCACCACCTTGCTGCTCTGGTTCCCCTTATAATAATCCCTAGATCCCTCTCCTGCTCTGTTTCCTTGATTTACTCCCCCCCAAAGGTATAAGCTGCTTGAATGTTTTTCTGCCCCAGGAGCATCACCACACACAATTTTTCACATTGAATTTTAGTTGCCAGGTTTACGAACACCTTTCCAGCTTCTCCAGGTCTTGCCTCATGGCCACCAGTCCACCTTGGGTGTCCACCTTATTGTAGACCTTCATACCATTTATATCATATAAGGGAACTGGCTCACTTTTTCTCTGCATCTAGGGATTCAAGGTCCTCTGCAGTCCTTGTTTCCCTAGACACAAAGAAAGCCTTTGATAGAGTCAATATCTTTTTTTTACTACCTACACTGTTAAAATTTGGCTTCCCGTCTACATTTCTCATTTGGTTAAAAGTCTTATATACTTGGCCTTCTGTTAAGATTTATACCAATGGCCTTTTGTCTTCAAATATGTATTTACACTCAGGTATGAGGCAAGAATGCCCTCTTTGCCATGTCCTTTTTAATTTTTATTTGGAGTCTTTCCTTTTTTATCTCAAGCATAATACTAATATCAAGGATATTATGATTGATTCTCATCAATTAACATTATCTGCTTATGCAGATGACATAATGCTCAATGTATCGACCAAATGTTTCTGTTTTGGCTATATTAAACACTATTGAACAATTTAGTAATTTCTCCAATTATAAAATAAATACAGCCAAAACTACAGTGATGCCTTTAAATAATAAAGTACAAAAGGAGGATATAATTAAATTTGGATTTACATGGTCCCCTCGACAATTAAAATATTTGGGCTTATATCTTTCTCAAGATAAGACACTGATGAAGTCTTTAAACTTTTCCAATCTAATTTCTATTATTAAGCAAGATTTGGATGGATGGAAACTCCCTCTTTTGCTCATAGGTAGAATTAATACTATTAAAACAAACATTTTCCAAAGAATCTTTTCTCCCTTAAATGTGTTAAATATTTTTCTGCCTCTCTTATAGTTCAATGATTTACAATCTCTTACAGTGAAGTTTCTATGATTTAATATTTGTGGACAGTTCTCTTGCATTATATAAGTGATTGTTTGTCACTGCTGTATTGTAATTATTGTACTGTTGCTGTATTGTTATATTGTACTCTCCTGGGTCGTGCCTGAAAATAGGCAGGATTTTTTTGCCTAGTACACTTACCCAGTTACCAAAAGCTAATAAATAAATGAACCTCCCAGAATTGCTTATAATGAGCTGACACTAACTAAACTACAAGGTGGTTGTAAAATCCAAGACTTTGCATTATATTGTATGGCTAGTCATGCGAATAAATCCTTCAGGTGGGATATTAATAGCAAGGATGATTCCATTTATCAACCAGCATGATTGCATTTATTTTCTTTTGTAAACTTTAATTTAGTCATCAGCAAGCAAACATACTCCAGCATATCATAAGGGGCTACAAATACACCATACAGAGAGAGGGTACTCATCATCAACACACCAATCTATTTCTTTGGTGACTTATAAAACAAACATTTTACTTAGGTTTACATATATTGTATAATGTAATATATCTTACATATTTTAACATGTGTTTTGGTTATGGAATATCAATGAACCAACCATATGTGTGCAAGAGTTCCCCACCAATCCCATTCCCCACCGCCATCGTCTAGGTCCCATCTCTCAAAGGAACCATGGCCTCTGGTGGAAGCCCCTGGGTCCCAGCTGTGGCTACAACTCTTCCTCTCCATGGCCTTAAAAGGTAGGGAACCAGGGGGATTGGAGAGCATCTTCCAAGGGCCTTCAAATTTTTGGACGTCTGTCCTGTTGGTTTCTAACATTGTATTGTGTGTGTTCTATTTTCATGCTGTGTACCAACATCTTCACCTAGAGACCCTCATTCAGGACAGTCTCCAGCCATCAATGTGGACCCAGAACTTGCTTGCCCACAACTACAGTCACAGTCAAAGACATGGTCAGATATTTCCTGAAATTTCTGTGATATTTCTAGAGAAATATCTTGTTTTCTGCATTTCCACAGTAGGGGCAGCAGAGAGAAACTCTTTAGAAATCTTACAAAATATCTTGAAATATCTGACCATGTCTTTGGCTACTGCTGTAGTCCCAAGCACCAAAGTGGGTGGTTGAACATTGTTCAGTGTTGCCTATCCCCAGGTATCCTTAAAAGCACCTCTGTCTCCTGTTCCGGGTTTGGAGCATTTTGCACTCTGAGCAACAAATCTGTAATAGCTCGCCAATACTTCAAAACTTTCGGGCATGCCCACACCATATGGAAAAATGTTCTTTCCCTTTCTTTACATTTAGGGCATTTGTCTGATTTGTTTGGTTCTATTTTATTTGCCAATACTGAGGTAAAATAGGTCCTATGTAGCACATTATAGTGGATTACACACAGTCTATTGCTGACTGAGCACACCATCCTCTGTTTTTGAGCCTTTGTCAAATCCCCATGGTGGAGGCCTCAACTCCTCAATCTCTGTCCCATTTGCTATGAAGATTTATAAGGGGGTCTGGTAATGCCCCCAGAAGGATCTTATATCTTTTAGTCAGTGAGTCTGGTTTCACTGTCTGTGATTGGCTGATGAGCATCTCTTCAAGTGGAAAGCATCTGGGTGGGCCTCACTCTCACCTGCTTTACCCAGTCTAAACCTTATCTGGAGATATGTAAAACAAAACAATTGACTGATGTAGGTTATATTTTTTTGCTAATTGTTGATATGATATCATATTGGAATCTATAAAGAGCTGAAGAAGCCAGAAGGAGAAGGAAGGAAACATATTCAATTCAGTGCTTTAGAGTAACTGGTAATTGGTATTTTTCTTTTAAACTTAGATTGTGGGCTTGTAGTGACACTATACTTTCTTTCTTTGTTGTCTTTACTTATAATTGTTTTTGGGCTGTTGAAAATTTAAAACAGTGGTGGTGTAATTCTGTGCTGTCTTTAATTGCTGCAAATTTTATCTTGGCTTGTCTGACTGTCCTGTAGCTGGGTGAAGGGTGTTAATTGTCTGGCCTCTGACCTCAGCTACGTGATAACTGGAGGTGGGGCTTAGTCAGAGTTAAAGTAGCAAACAGAGGTTGATTTTCTCAGAAGAAGCCAGAAGGAGAAGGAAGGAAACATATTCAATTCAGTGCTTTAGAGTAACTGGTAATTGGTATTTTTCTTTTAAACTTAGACTGTGGGCTTGTAGTGACACTATACTTTCTTTCTTTGTTGTCTTTACTTATAATTGTTTTTGGTCTGTTGAAAATTTAAAACATAGTGGTGGTGTAATTCTGTGCTGTCTTTAATTGCTGCAAATTTTCGCCCCCCTTCCCCTTCCCCAACTCTTAATTATATGCCCTGATAAATCTGATTGACAGGAGCTAAACACAGGGTATACTAAGAGATGTGAAGTAGGAGGGGCCTAAGGAGGAAGAAGCCCACCCTCAGCACGACAAGTGTTTCGACTCATTTATTTATTTATTGGTTTCTTTTTCTTTAAAAAAAAATATCTGAGGCTCAGTTACAGGATTTTTAGTACTGTAAATTAATAAAAAGAGAACTAAGAGAGTTTCAGTAGCAGACAAGTTGTGGAATTGCAGTATAATGTGGGGAGTGGTGCAATGCAGTGGCTGTGATGCAGCCATATTCAGGCAGACCTTCTGGACACTGAGGTGCTGCCCTATCTGCATGCATCTCTGGACTGTGGGATGAGGTAACCAGACTCAGAAGCGGAAGTAAACTGGGTCAGGAGTACCATCACCCCTATCCAGGGACCACCCAGTCCAATGCAGCTGCCTCAAAGGATGCCGAGAATGAGGAGCACTTGGATGACAGTGGGCTCAGGGAGGGTTAGAACAGTCAGGCAGAGGCACATCCCAGATCCTATTCCTCTCAAGAACTCATATGCCACACTGGCAAATGAGGACAACCAAATAGAGGTACCCAGAGAAGTGGAAGGAAAGGATGTGGAGGTTAGCCAAGGAGGTGACCTCAGTGGGGAAAGCAGTGGACCCCAGAGGAGGAGGAAGCGAATCCTGGTGGGGGACTCCATCATAAGAGGGATCCAGCTAGGAACACAGGAGGGAGAGGACAGGGAGGTGAGGTGCCTACCAGTTGCCACGGCATGGAGGGATGGAAGGAAGATACTGGGGATCACTGGGAAGGCAAGATGGGAGGGTGAGCTGGAAGTCATTATCACCTAAATACTAATGACTTGGCAAATGGGGAGCCAAAGGAAGTTCAGGAAGAGTTTGAGAACTGGGAGGGGGTCTCAAGCAAGTAGCTCGCCTGTCACTTTCTCAGAAGTACTACCTGTGAGAGGCAGGAGAGCATAGAGTGCATGCACCAGGAACTTTAACTCATGGTTGAAGAACTGGTGCTGTGAGGAAGGTTTAGTTCATTGGTGACTGGGACCCACCTGGAGGATGGAGGTTTGTTTCCAGGCCTGAGCCACATCCATCCTGGAGGGAATCAAGTACTCAATGATAAGTTTAAATGCTACTGACAAGCATTTAAACTAGCAAAGGGGGTGGCAGGCCAGCAAGGAGGGTACCTACTTGCTCACCCCCAACAGCTAGCAGTGGAACCAGTGAACCAGAGGAGTGGCTATCTCTGCAAAGCGGTGTGCAAAGATGGAGATTAGTGTTCAAAAGGTGGATAAGCAGAAAGGGCAAAATTCAGCAGAAGGGCAGACAGCAAGGAGAACCAGGGATAAATGACAACCAAGGAAGGGGCTGGAGTAGAACAGTGAAGCAGACTGGGAGGTCAAATCATGGAAAGCCATGTGTGCAAATGCCAGGAGCCTTAGCAACAAGATGGAAGATCTGGAGGCTGTCATGGTACAGTCAGACCTGGACATTGTGGCCATCACTGAAACCTGGTGTAATGATAACCATGACTGGGAGATGGCCATACCTGGCTACAACATATTCCAGAAGAGACAGAGCAGGCAGGAAGGGAGGAGGAGTGGCACTGTATGTGAAAAATGACATAAGGGCCACAGAGATCCAGGAAGAACAAAATGGGGAGAGATACTGTGGGTTAAGCTAGAAAGGAAAATGGGGCCAGCCATCCACACAGGTGTGGTCTATAGACCACCAGCCCAGAAGGAAGAAACAGATAGGGAGCTGATGCTAGCCATCCAAAGGATGGCAGACAAGGGTGAAGTAGTACTGGTCGGAGACTTCAATATTCCAGACGTGGGCTGGAGCATCCCAGCAACAGCATCAACTAGGAGCAGATTTATCCTGGACTCCTTCAGGGTGTCTTCCTGCACAACTGGTCATGGAACCAACTCGGCAGAAGGCAATACTGGACCTTGTGCTCACAAACAGGGACAGTGTGATGGTGGTAACAGTGGGGGAGCACCTGGGTAACAGTGACCACCAGTCATTGTGGTTTGAAATCACAGAAAGAGCAGAACCAAACCACACAAAAACACGTATCCTGGATTTTAGGGAGGCAGACTTTGGGAAAATGGGGAAATACTTGAAAGAGGCATTAAGGGGAATGGGACAGGAATCAGGGGTTGAGGAACAGTGGGCAGTATTTAAAATGGGATTATAAGAACAAAGAATTATGCATTAAGCAGGTTAGCAAGAGGAAAATGAAGAGGAGACCATTATGGTTTTCCAAAGAGGTAACAAAGAAAGTGAAAGCCAAAAAGATAGCATTCAGGCAATACAAAAAGACACAGGCAGAAGGGATAGGAGAAGTACCAGGAGAAACAAAGGGAGGCAGGGAAGTCAGTAAGGGAAGCCAAAGCTCAGACAGAAGAACACATTGCAAAATCAGTGGTTAAAGGGGACAAAACCTTTACAGGTACATAAGTGAAAAAAAGAAAGACAAAGGGAGGGATAGTGAGACTGAAGGGGAGGATGGAGTCGCATGGAGGATGACAAACAGCAGCTTGACATACTGAACAGGCATTTCGCTCAGTCTCTACTAAGGGAAGAGGGGGTAAATGGGTCTGAAGGGAGTGGCTAAGGGGTGAGAATGGTGCAGAAATGGACACAAGTCCCTTTACACGAGAAAGGGTCCTGAAGGAACTGGAAGTAATAAGAGTTGACAAGCAATGGGGCCAGATGGGTACAACCCAGGGTCCTTAAAGAACTAATAGAGGTGGTGGCTGAACTCTTCTGCCATCCTGTCTAGCCAATCACTGGAAACAGGGAGGTACCCAAAGACTGGAGGATAGCAGATGTAGTCCCCTTATACAAAAGCGGGAACAAAGAGGAAGCAGGGAACTACAGACCAGTCAGCCTCCTCGGTAGTGGAAAGATCATGGAAGCACTTCTGAAGGAGAGATTGGTGGAACATCTGGTTGTCAATGGACTACAGGACCCAAGGCAGCATGGTTTCACCAGGGGAGGTCATGTCAGACCAATCTCATTGAATTTTTGACTGGGTGACTAGGGAGGTGGATCAGGGAGGGCAGTGGACATGGCCTATCTGGACTTCAGCAAGGCCTTGACACTGTGCCACATAGAAGACTATTACACAAACTGGGGAATATGGGTGTGGGCAGGACAGTAGTGTGGTGGGTAGGTAACTGGCTGGGTGGCAGGACACAGAGGGTGGTGGTAAATGGCTGTCACTCCACAGAGGAAGAGTGACCAGTGGGGTACCACAGGGATCAGTGCTGGGACCGGTCCTATTCAACATCTTCATCAGTGACATTGCACAGGATCTAGAAGGCAGAATTTCACTGTTCGCTGATGACACAAAGCTCTGTAACAGAGTAGACACACCAGAGGGTGTAGACAGAATGAGAAGGGACCTGCAGAAACTTGAAGAATGGTCAAGGGTTTGGCAGTTGAAATTCAATGCAAAGAAGTGCAAGATAATGCATATGGGGCACAAAAACCCTGGCACAATATATCAGTTGGGGGTGAGGATATAGCAGCACCAAGCAGGAAAGGGATCTTGGGGTTGTCTTCTGATGACCTCAAGGTAGGGAAACAGTGTGACAAGGCATCAGGTAAAGCAAATAGGATGCTGGGATGTATAGGCAGGGGCATCACCAGCAGGAAAAGGAGGTCATAATTCCGCTATACAAGACACTAGTGAGGCCCCACCTGGAGTACAGTGTACAGTTCTGGAGACACACTTACGTAAGGACATAGACAGGATAGAGAAGTTCAGAGGAGGGCAACAAAGATGGTGCATGGATTGCATCACAAGTCCTATGAAGACAGGTTGAAGGAACTGAACATGTACTCCCTGGAGGAGAGGAGGGAGAGAGGGGATATGATAGAGACATACAAGTATCTTACAGGGAGAAACAGAGTGCAGGAAAACACTATTTTTATGCGAAAAAGATGTTCCAGGACTAGAGGGCATGGGATGAAGCTGGAGGGAGGACGATTCAGAGGAAACATGAGAAAGAATTTCTTCACAGAACGGGTGGTGGACAAGTGGAACACCCTGCCAGAGGAAGTGGTGGGGGCTGAAACAATCACGGGATTTAAGAATGCATGGGATAGACATAAAGGAATTCTAGAGGTCAGGGGTAAGGGGAAACAGACTTCTAGGAAAACAAACTGAACTTATAAGCTCAAATGGGCAGACTGGGTGGGCCATAGGCCCTTATCTGCCGACACTGTCTATGTATCTATGTATCTATGAGATATTTGGTCTATCCTCTTTTGTTCCCAACTATTCAGTGCTATATGTTTTGGGCCTGGTGTTGAGCTCTTTTCCTAGAGAGCATGTCTTATGGTAGCCTCAGGCAAAAATGTGCATGGGTGCTGGAGTAATGAGTGGGAGGTAAGCCAGGCCTGAACCGACGCTCTCGTAAAGGGGTTACTAATCTGCCTGACCACTTTCTTTGCCAAAGCGGGTGCAAAAAGGGAATTGTAAAGTGGGGAGTTACTGGTAAACTCCTCTAGTCTTACCCAGGCTCTCTGAGGATCACCCTGTGGGACCAGGTCTTCAAGAAAAGCCATTTGAGTTGCCATGTAATACAAGTGGAATTCAGGAGACCCAGGCCCACTTTTCCACCAGCTGCCATTGCACCTTCTGCTTTATACATGGTTGCCAGCCATGCTACAATAGAGTGGTAACATATGCCCTACAAGTGTTTGTTGGGCATATGGATGGGTAGGGTCAGGAACAGATACTGTATAGCATTGGGGAAGAAGACAAATTTTAACTAGGTTAACTGTCCCTAGGAGTGTCAAGGGGAGTGAGCTCCAGTGCTCAAAGTCTGTCCGAGGTTTTTGCATCAGTGATTTGTAATTTGATTCCCCCATCACAGATAACATTCTAGGGAGACAGATTCCCAAGTATTTAATGTCCACAGAGGGAGCAATAGTAGTGTTATTTATTATTATGTGATTGCTGTTCCCACTCATAGGTAACTATGTGCATTTCATCCAATTAATTTTGTGGCCAGACAATGGCCCATATTCCTTAAATATTTTAGTCAGGGCTGGAAGAGCTGTCTCAGGGTGGGCAATGAACAATAACACATTATCCGCAAAAGAGCGAGAGATCACATGGTGGTCTCCATCTTGCTCATAACCCTGGATATCTGGGTGGTTATGAACTGCCAGAGCTAGAGCTTCAGTAGTTAAAATATACAGAAGTGGGGATGAGGGCAATACTGCCTCTTTCCCCTGGTCAGTTGGAATGGTGGGGAAATACAGTCATTTTTAAAAATGTGTGCCCTAGGTGTTTTGTATGAGGTAGCAGTGCATGACTGAAGCCAGGACCCCAGACTGAATTTTTCCAGCACGGCACACATGAAGGACCATTCTACCTGGTTGAAGACCTTTTCCTTGTTGAGGGTCAAAAGACCCTGGTAACCCCTCTACCCCATCACAGACCATCTTTCCATAACGTTGAAAGTCAGGTGGATGTTATGTTTCACCTGATGCCCTTTGATAAAGCCTCCTTGATCTGGGTGTACCAGTCCCGGCAGCATTTTCTCCAGTCTAGCTGCTAAGATTTGTGCAATGACCTTATAGTCTGCATTAAAGAGGGAAATGGGATGGTATGAACCACATTTGGTGGAATCCGTCCTCAGTTTTGGGAGGACTGTAATGGTGGCCAAGGTCTGTGAAGAGGGGAGTTTGCCCCTTCCAAGGCCTCTTCCACCATAAGACACATAAGCAGGTGCAGTTCCGGTAAAACTCCATGGGTACCCAATCTGACCCAGAGCCCCTACCAGGTGTAGAACTCCATAAGGCCAACAGGATCTCCTGGTGTATCACTGGCCAATCTAGTTCCTCCCACTGCGAGTGATCCAGGGTGGGCAGGAAAATATCCTTTAGAATTGTATGAGGGGTTGTGCCAGGGGAACTTCAGAAGTCTAAAGTGTTTTGTAGAAATTCTGAAATGCTTTATTAATGCTCTTTTGGTCAGTAGAGGTATTCCCCCCCCCCACCCCGTGTCTCCATAGCAAGATACACCCTGAATGCCTATCATTTATTAACTGCCAGGCTAGCCATTTTCTGGCTTTATCTCCCTCAAAATGTGTTCCTGCCTGGGCCAACAGGAGGCTTCTCTCAATGTGTTTGGTAGATAATTGATACACCACTCCTATTTTTACGTCTTGCCTCCCCTTGTTATCAAGGTGACCCAAATTGCCTCCACAGTTCCCTCTGCCTCCTCCACTCCTCCAATGGCTATGCAGTTTTTGACTATTATTGCTACCCCTCCTCGCCTTCCCTCACCCCGTCCTACCTGAACATGGTGTAACCCACCAGGTTCAGGTCCCAGGCGTGCCCTGTGGTGTCCCAGGTCTCAGTGACTGCTACCACATTGACCTCTCCCTTAGTTAGCATCACCTGGAGCTCAGGTATTTTATTGCCCAAGCTCCTGTCATTTAGCAGGACTACCTTGCACCCTTTCCCTATACTTCCATTTCCCCTGCTCGTGTTCCCATGGGGATTATGTCTTCCCCTGGTCTGTACATTACCAGTCAGCCTTCTCATGCATTCCTCCAACTCCCCAGGGTGGTGGAAGCAGAGTCCCTCCTTTATCGGACCTGCTGCAAGAATATGCCTACATTCACTCAACATCCTAGGATGATCCCCAGCCAGCTCCCTGGCCTTGCAGTCTCGTAGCTGCTCCAATTTGCTCAAGACCAAACCCTCATTGAATGGACTCATAACAACGACCACCTTTACATTAATGGCTGTACACAGGTCTGTAAAATCCCCACACCCCTGTACTCCACAGACTGAGCAAAATAGTTTGTTTATTAACTGCGCAGTATCACTGGCATCTGCAATCAAAACCAAATTCTGTGTTTCTAAGTCTGTTTATGCCCCAACCGGTTTGCCTCCTCTTACTGACATACCTAAAAAAAGCTTCCTTTATGGATTTGACTAAATTATAAATTTACTCTTCCGCAAAAGCCACCCAGTGCCAGAATAAGTTGGAATGAGGAAGGACGAGAGTGAAAAGAGGAGGAGGTTTTGCACAGAGTTGGTGGTTGATACTTGGAATATGCTGCTATGCAAGCTGCTCCCGATGTCCGATGTGGATGGCTTAAAGAGAGGGTCAGACAGACATTCCCCCACTTTGTCCCATCCCATGTTAAAACTGCCCACTGATTTATTTAAGTTAGTGAGTACTAAGTGCTAAATGCATTAGTGACATACAGTATGTATAATAATATAAGTAATATCATAGATCTGAAGTGTTCCCTACCAAAATTGAATGCTGTCTACTCTGTAGTTCAGTCAATTTTTGATTGGATACAGTTATCTTTACAGCTGATAGTTATGCAGCATACCTCTACCATAGCTCTGCTTTGGCAGCTACCACAACAATATGTAGCCAGTCCCTGGAGATAGGTCACTGTGGATCCCACCTAACAAGATTAGGTGCCAGCCAGGGTTCTTTTATATGTCCAAGCACTGTGGCAAGGGCGGGGATCCCTTACAGCTGCTTCTAAGCCAAGTTAATATGCACACTATATAACAAGGCCACTGTCCACTCTGAGAAGTAGAGCACAGCACAAATATTTATTGGTCACAATATACTGAACTCAGTCTCTGAGGGGACACACAAATCTACTGATGACCAATAAGTATAGGGCAATTTCATATGGAACCTGAATTATTGGGCTGCCCTATGCACATTTGATACTGCACACTACATAATGCCCATAACACTAAACATATATACCTTTATACACTATACACAGGTAGTCTCCCTGATTTTAGATTGCTGTACCCAGAGGCAGACACTGTGCTCCAGTAGTACAGCAGCAGACTCTCTGGTGCTGTTAAGGTCTGATGTTGCTCCCACCCTTTGGGATGCTGACTTATTGGGCAACTCTCCCCAGGTCTCCTGCAACCTACCCTCAACTCCAGTGCATTGTAGGACACACTTTCTTAGACCTCATGGGGCACAGACACACCATACATTGGCGACCATGCTCGGCATACATATGTGGCCTCCACCCTGGAGCAAGTGGCATTGGCAGGACATTGCAGGACTTCTCCTTGACTCCTTGTGCACTCTTTGTATGGTCTAAGTCTGCTCTCCTCAACCACCTTGTAGTCTGCAGTGGGTCCTCATAAACCCCAGGCAAATCCCTTGAGGGAGTTGTCCTCACAATGCCATATCACTTGCCTTGAGTACTTGAGACCTTAGGGCATTTTCTCTCTATTTCTCTCTGTTCTGTTTCTATTCCCTGATCTTCCTGCTCTCAGGTCTCATGGCAGTGGTTCCTTTCTTTCTGCCTCTCTCTCTCTCTCTCTCTTTTTCTCTCACTGAGTCTATTTCCCGCTGTTTGTGGTCTAAGCAAATGTCTCTTTGGCCACTCCTCAACCAACCCCCTTGGGAGGAGAAGCTACTGCTCCTTAGCTGTGTCTTTTTTTTCAGGTCATCTTCTGCACTCCTCTGAGCTGATACTCCAAGCTCAGGCAAGGCTAACTCATGCATGCTCCCTCCCTTTTTTATTAAACATGGGAGGTGAAACAGCAGCTCAGTCACTGAGCACATGCACGGGACGTGTGCAATGACTCAGCAGCCCAGCACTGCTGGAAGAAAGGAAGCTTGGAGCATTAAACGTTTTATGACTTTTGGTACATTAACTATTCAGTAACCAGGCTAGAACAGGCAGGGGATGAAAACCCATCCTCTCTTCTTTCTCACCAGTGAACAACACAACCATGTCTGCCATAGCTAAAGCCACCTCATTTCCCAACATGACATGAGCATGTGTGAGAAGTAAAGAGGTTATAACTCAATGTTTCATTGTGATAGGAGAAGGACTCACTTTACTGTTCTTTTTCTTGCAGGGTCCTTAGTAATAGGAGATGGGAGTATTTTTGGATCTGACTACAAAAGATTAGCTTGACACTTTAGATCACATAGGAACTTAGACAAATGACTGCAAGGATCATGGTCATCTTAGAGATATCCTTAAACAATAATTTTTCACCAGTTTTTTTTATTTATTGAAAAGTTTCACCAGAATGGCACACTGAACAACAAATTGCTTGTCTCACGGTGAGTCCTGGGGGTACAGGGAAGGAAGGATACAGAAATACAATATACATAAGATGGCAGTCAAAGTAACAATCAGGATGAGCAACACAGATTACAAAACTACGAGATATAATCAGACACTGGAACATATGGCAATTGACAGACATAAAATAGGCTAGTAGTATATATGGTACAGATTACAGTACAGTCACAGACAGCCCATCTGCAGGCTTCCCAAGCTGTTCCTGTGGCCTTGGCTCTCTCCGAGCAGGCCACAGCTAACAGACCACCTGACTGACCCCCAGACAGATTCAGACAGCCCATCTGCGGGCTTCGCAAGCTGCTCCTGTGGCCTTGGCTCTCTCCGAGCAGGCCACAGCTAACAGACCACCCAATTGACCCCTGGACAGATTCAGGTACGCACCGGACCTCCGAAACTCGTGGTTTTGAATGCCACTGTTTTCACTAGATGTCCAGTGGAGGAACCAGGCACTGATTGGCAGCTTTACTCCTTGGCTGATTTTCCAACACCTGTGCTTCCTGATCTCAGGGAAATCTCTTTCTGTGCTTTGTTCTGGACTGAATTTTTTGTTAATGTAATCTACATATGTTATGCATCAATTGGTCTTACTTTACCTGCCAGCTTAGCTAGTCTATTACAAGCCACTAGTCTAGTCTCTCAGTGTTACTTAGTGCTGGACAAACTGTATTGTATAATAGCCGATGTTTGACTGCTTGACCTAGCTACTGAGCAAGACTGCTGCAGTTTTCCATTTCTGCCCTACTGACAAACTCTGCCCCTTCCCCACACTGGTCACTCTGCCAATTATTAATTTCTCTGCCCCACTTGTAATGCTGTCTCTCTAAACACCTCACTTTCTTCTCTGCCTTACCTACAAACCCTTTCCTTATACCCCCCTGCTGCTGCTGCTGTCCTCCTCAGACATCCTGATGCCAAAGCACAGACCCCCCCATTAACTCCTTCTCTAGCTCCAAATAATTGCCCTGCATTTACCACCTCTTTACCTCATGCTTTGTCTTTCCCCATTGCCTGCCCCCCACTGAGCTTGCTATTGTATGCTAGCTGTATTTAATCCTCTGTGTTTCCCTCTTTGTTCCACAGACAGCCCATCTGTGGGCTTCCCAAGCTGCTCCTGTGGCCTTGGCTCTCTCCGAGCAGGCCACAGGTAACAGACCACCTGAATGACCCCCGGACAGATTCAGGTACGCACCGGACCTCTGAAACTCGTGGTTTTGAATGCCACTATTTTCACTGGATGCCCAGTGGAGGAACCAGGCACTGATTGACAGCTTTACTCCTCGGCTGATTTTCCAATGCCTGGTGCTTCCTGATCTCAGGGAAATCTCTTTCTGTGCTTTGTTCTGGACTGAATTTTTTTGCCTACCCGCCTCCCTCTCCTCCTCCTCCTCCTCCTCCTCGTCACAGTATTAAATAGACCCTTACTCCACCCCTTCCTCAGCCTAGCAGCAGATTGGTCACTCCACTGCTGCACATTTTCATGCTATTGGCCTCCCTGTCTTCAATACCTGACTTGACCCACTTTCTCACCTCTCATTTTTAAAGCAGCCCCACCCACAGGATCACACATTTGCTCTAAACCTTTTCTCCAGCCACTCCATCTAACTCCTTTCAATTACTGCTCTACCTGCCCTATTGTTAGGGACCGCACCCTAATTCGACTATATGCCCTTCCAACTATAAACCAGCTAGCAGTTAAGCAGGTCTGCAACACCAAACAAACTATCATGGGGTGCAACCACCTACTACTACTCCTCACTACCTCTTTTGGCATTGCTGGTACCATACACGTCGTTTTGTTCTGCAAATTTTGGACTCCCCACTGTTCTGTCTGACCCTTTGTATGAATGCCCTTTATTAATCCTCGCTTTCCTTCTCTCCCTCAGCCGAGGAACTGCCACCCAGGCTCCCAGCTCCTAAGCCATGGGATTCCTGGCTACCAGGTGGTCGGTGCCCCTCTAGCCGATGCTCGAGCCTGCAGACACAGACTCAAGGTCCTACAAGGTATGGCAACTGCCGCAACCAACTGGATTTCAAGCGCCCTCTCAGACCACGCTCTGATTGGTCCCTGGCAGAAGCCGGCTTCTGCTTTTTGATTTTAAACCCTAAAAATGTTTATGTTGGGACAAATGTTAAAAAGCCGAAGTGTTAACCCAGTCTGTAATTGAAAGGACTTGAATTGCGGTTTGGGAAAGAAATCTAGTGTTTACAGCCCTTTCCCTGCATAGGTGCACTGGCCCTAGACACTTTTGGGTGCCAAAGTAATACACGTCCTTTTGTTCTGCAAATTTTGGACTCCCAGCTGTTCTGTCTAACCCTTTATGTGAATCCCCTTTATTAACCCTCACTCTCCTTCTCTCCCTCAGCCGAGGAACTGTTGCCCAGGCTCCCAGCTCCTAAGCTGCAGGATTCCCGGCTACCGGGCAGTCGGCGCCCCTCTAGCCAATGCTCAAGACCTCAGACACAGACCCAAGGCCCTACAAGGTACGGCAACTGCTGCAACTTTTTTGACCACCTCCCCTCCCCCACCTCCGCTGATTATTAAATACAGTAGCTCCTGCCAAAATATTAGTCCACGTCCCCTGGCGCAGTGCCCCACCAATAGAGACTTAGCTCTTGATCCCCCTCTTCTCTGTCCAGCCTACGGGATCCAACTCTCAGGTCCTCACCTTACTAAAACTCATAGGCTCTCCTTGGCTGTGCCTTTACCACTAAATATTTTTAAATGCTATCATATTCGGGTTGACCTGGATCGGAAAGCTACTGATAAGCTGCATTAATCCAGCAACCCCACTGGTCCCTGGGCTAATTGAGTGGCTCCTTTTTTGAGGTACCATCATGTAGGGCCCTATATGGCTCCTTATACTGCCCCTTTTTCTGCTGATACCAGCTGCCCAGCATTGGACACCTGAACTACCATCATGTTTGGTCTACAATGTCACCTTGTGCTGTATACCACATGGCAACTTATCCTTTAATTGCCTCTGTGATTCCAAGTACCAATACTTCGAACCCTGCTCTTGGACCACACATACCAGTAGTACTTATAACACTCCCCCACCACAAGGCCCACCTCCCACCATGCAGACTTCTATCTCCTCCCCACCTATTGTGATAGGGGTACTAGCTCTTGCTACTACACAAATTAGCTCTTCTATGGTGGCTACTTTCCAGTCCCTAAAAACATCAGATCTACTAGACGGGAGAAAGGCAAGAATTACAAGCTTATAATTAGCGCTCTTAGAAAAATCCTACTTATCCTCCTGCTATCTTCAGGCAATGTAGAACTCAACCCTGGCCTCCCAGGAGCTGTTGCTTTGCTGGCAGAACTAGCAAATTTAAAAGGAATAAGCTTCTTGCATATTAATGTATGTAGCCTCCTTAAAAAGATAACCTTAATACAAACCTGAGTAAATCATACCTCTCCTGACATACTTGTGATTTCCGAAACTTGGCTTAGACCCAGCACCACTGATAGAGAAGTAAACATACCCAGCTATGCCTTGTTCAGAGCTGATAGGCATGCCAGAGGAGGAGGAGGGGTAGCTATCTACGTTAAAGACAAATTTTCTGCCTTCTGCTTATCCTCGGCATCTGTCGCCAGCTAATTTGAATGCCTAATTCTCAAAGTGGAAATTACACAGACTACTGCACTCTGTGTAATAGGATGCTACAGACCACCGTCTGCTGGCCTACAGCTTGTGTCATATCCAAGTGACAAGTTGGGACAGGGGCTGCCAGAAACTATTATTTTAGGAAACCTCAACTTTGACTGGCTCTCTAACACAGCTGCCCCCCTTGCATCCTTCTGTGATGAACATGGGCTGAAGCAACTTATTACTGAACCAACACTCCCAAACATGAAGAACACCAGTAAAAGTACACTTTTGGATGTGCTAATGGTGAGCAAACCTCATCTCTTCTGCCACGCTGATGTCTTCTTCTCAGACACCAGCGACCATTGTTTTATTGCGGGAGTAAGATCCACCAACAACCCAGCACCCATCAGCAAGTTCTCTATGAAGTGATCTAGGCGCAACTTCAATGAACATGCCTACCTAAATGAGCTTAAGTACTCCCCTCAGTGGCAAGATTTCTACCTGGCCAAAACGATTACGTCAGCTTACAATATCTTCCACAGCATTCTATCAAGGGCCTTCAATACGTATGCTCCTCTGATTAAAGTTCAAACTAGGACCAAAACCTGTAAATGGTTCACCCCTCAGATCAAGTCCTTGCTTCTAGAAAGAGATAAGCTCTGGAAAAAAGCGCGCAGACTGAACACTGCAGAGGACTGGAACCAGTTCAGGAGACTACGAAATTTATGTACCAAAACAATCAGAGAATTGAAGGCCACCTTCTTCAAATCCGAACTCGACTCTGCCACAAAGAGTCCAATTAAGCTCTGGAACACAATCAATGATTTTCTAGGCCACTCCCCAGGAAATTCACTTCCGACCAAGATTGCCTCTGGCAACTTGACTATAACCGAAACGATGGATATACTTGACGCATTCAATAACCACTTTGCTACTGCAGGCATGGCATTTGATAACTCCCCTGCAAAAATACTTCGCTCCCAGACTGCCAGCCAACTGCCTGAAACTCTGATAGCTTCGCTGCCTTTCTCGGTTCAACCTGCCCCACTGAAAGAGGTAGAGGACCTCTTACTTCAGTTGGATACTAGAAAAAGTGCTGGGGCCAACAACCTTGACCCTTACTTCCTAAAAATTGCCTATCATGTCCTAGCAATACCCGTCACCCACCTTTTTAACTTATCCCTGTCTCAGGGCACTTTACCACCTATATGGAAGACAGCACATGTCATAACACTGTTCAAATCAGGTGACCCTGGCGATCTCAATAACTACAGGCCAATTTCTCTCCTTCCGGTCCTGTCCAAGCTCCTAGAGAAAATTGTAAATGCACAGCTGAGGACTCACCTTGAGTCTAGGGAACTGCTAAATCCTATGCAGTCAGGATTCAGAGCTAAACATAGCACTATCTCAGCCCTCGCCAAAGTTACTAATGACTGGCAGCATAATCTTGACAGCAAAATCTTTATTTGTGCTGTTTTCCTTGATCTAAGCAAGGCTTTTGACACCGTCGACCATAGTCTGCTCCTCTCCTCCCTTCAAACCATTGGTGTGGACCCCTCCTCTCTGCGTTGGTTTACTGACTATCTTACAGGGCGCCTTCAACAAGTTAAAGCTGAAGGAGGCCTGTCCTCCTTAAAAACTCTGCAAAGAGGGGTACCTCAAGGGTCTATATTAGGGCCCTTACTTTTTGCAATCTACATTAATAACATTGACTACTGTATAAAAGAAGCCAACATCCATCTGTTTGCAGATGATACAGTTCTCTACATGAGTCGCCCAACACCTGAAGCTGCCTGCAATGACCTACAGTCAGAATTCAGCCTTTTGCAAAGCCAACTCCTCCAAAAAAAGCTACTCCTTAATGCCAAAAAAACTAAAGTAATGGTCCTCTCCCCTTTTATCCATACAGCTAACCCTGTGTCCAGTGAGACGGTTCCCCAAATTACCACAGTTCTAGGTGAAAAACTAGAATTTGTTACAAAATTCAAGTATCTGGGAGTTTGGATAGACCAAAGACTCTCCTTCATTGAACATATCGAGGACTTGCTAAAACGACTTCGGCAAAGGCTTGGACTGTTTTTTAGAATCAACCAATTTCTCACCAGAGATGCCAAGAAACAACTGGTCCAATCCATTTTCCTATCATTGGTTGATGAGGCTGATTTCCTCTACAGCCAATGCCCCAACTCTTACATGGCTAAACTGGATACACTGTACCATCGGGCACTGAGGTTTATAACGGGACTCCCCTACGACACGCATCACTGCACCCTATATGCGGCAGTGGGGTGGACATCACTAAAGTGCAGGCGGCACAGAAACACCGCTCTCTGGACCTATAGAGCCATCTCTAATAAGCTGCCTTACTATATCTCCTGCTGTCTTCCCCTGAGTATAATTGGGAAATACGCGTTAAGAAGTTACTCAGCTATTACACTTAAAGTACCCAAAGCAAAATCCCGCTTCGGCAGGGCAGCCATAAGCTTCGTGCTACCTACCTTATGGAATGATCTACAAAAAACCTTCAAATTAAGCACTCTAATCAGCATAAATGCCTTCAAGATGCTTTATTTCCGTACAATCAGAGAAGTATGTAACTGCTTCACCCACTCAGACCCAGTACCGGTGTCTGCACTGGTGTATAGTCACGCCTAGACTCAGTTTTAAGTACTGACCCCCCAGCTTGCTCCTCACCAGCCTAATTGTTCTCTCTCTTATCTCCCTGTCTTATCAACACTGGGCCCGTCCATCCCCTTATTCTTCCTTTCCCAACCTTGGATAGGAGCTCACTACCCTGGGTTGTGACATCCTACCATGCCCCGTACTTTATAGCATTCAATTCCGGGGCTCACACATACTCCTTTTCTCCATCCACCTTCTCTACATCCCGTTTTACCAACTTCTCTCTGTGCACCGTGCCCTCCTAGCCTTTCTTCCCCTACCTCCCTCCCTGCCCCCCTACCTTCACCTCTACCTGGTGTATATTTTTATTTTTATTTTTTTCTTCTGTTACTTCCTCCTGCAACCTTAGATAACCTGCTTTATCTTCCTATAGACACTTCTATGTATGTAAATACCATGTAATCTGTACAATATCTGTATAATTCTATGTACATATGAACTTCTTTTTCTTCCTTTCTGTAAAGACTATTATCTGTATTGCCTTGTAAATACCTGTGTTGACCTGTGTATACAATTGTTCATGCTCCACCCAAGTACATCTTGCAAATGAGCTTCTGCTCAACCATGAATGCCTGGTTAAATAAATAAATAAATAAAGACTTGAGTAGGAATGTTTGAAATACAGGACCATCAAATTTTGAAAGTGCAAATGGGATATATACAAGTGTGACATCCATTTTGTTGTTAGGAAGAGAGCCATGATGATGCCATAGTCTCACAACTTATAACTGTGTACAGTTTGGCTGCAGGATAACAAATTGATCAAGCTGAAAGGATCTCTTTGAATTGTAAAGAAAAAGATTCAATTTTGTTTTTGGCAAAGCTCAAAAAGAGAATCTGTTTTTTACAGATCTTGCTGTGTTAGCATTATCATTTTTGTAATGCTTATTTGCCTACCTTGACATACACTGTTGGGCATTTTTTTTGCTGGCTCCCCACGCCCCCAAGTGAGCTAGCCATGCTCTGACAGCCACCCCCTTATACTAGGGCTTACCTCCCCCCAAGTGGGGCTGCCAGTAGCTGAACTCTGGTGGCCAGAAGGGGTGGCAACAGATCTGGCTTATTAGCGGGGCTGGTATTTTTGTATGCTATAATCCACACAGGGATGGGGACATGCAATGATGACCCTCATCCACCCTGCCCCCCCAAACGTGCAGGTGCCGACCACCACGGAACTCCTGGCTTCTGCCAGGGGTCTGTTGTGCATTGGACACTCAACCCCACCTCCCCCCAGAGTAGGAGAGCAATCCACTAGATGCTCAATCCTTCTCCCACCAGCCGAACCTCCAACTTCCAGGTCCGTTCCTGAACCCAGGTCATCAGCACCACAGATGGTGATTGTGCCTCTGTGCCAGAGGGCTGGCTCACTGTTGGAAATTTTAAGGCAGTGACTTCATCTCAGCTCTTTTCTTGCCTACAAAATGGCTGCTTCTATAGTGCCCCAAAGAATAGCTGGACAAGCAGACCAAGGGAGCCTCAGGAAGGGAAAGGGTTAACCCCCCACCCACCCACGTTCACAGCAAGTTGGCTTGTTGACTACTTCTTGTCCTGTCTCTATCCCCCCTCCCCATCCCCTGCTCTGGAGCCTTCCTGCACTGGCTCCTTTGTCTTGTCTAGTCCAGGTCTCCAGCCAATACCGAAAGGGACCGTAAATCAGCCCAAGGGGCTGTTCCAAGCCCCAGGGACCCAATTGTCTGCCCAGAAGCCAGGACCACCCCTAGGCTACAAAGGATCTTCCCTGCTAGCCAGATGGCAGTTCTTATACTGGGGGCTGACAGAGTGGAGAGCACAGGGGTACTGATGTTGGAGGATTACCTGAAGCTTGAGTCTGTAGCTTCTTGGTGACTGCTCCTCTGTAGCCAGTGATCCTCGGGGTCTCCAGCAGTTGCAGTAGTCATCCTCTAGCTCCTTAGCAGGTCCTGCAGTCCTTTTGATGGCCAGCATCAGCTGGTCCTAGAGGGTGAGCCCTTCCAGTCACCTGCTCCCTGGGTTTGTGCTTTTTTCCTTTCTTCTTTTCATTATTATTCCTCTCCTGTGTTCTGGATTGTTGGATTCAGTGGAGTCCTGTTGGTGGGTACCTTGTGGTACACCCTCCCTGGGGTTGCCCTTGCAGTCTTCCTGTTCTGCCTTCCATACATAAGATTTAGGGTTCAGTGGGGTGGATGTGGTATCTTTGTCACCTTTGTTTACTGGCTTCAGGGCCAGCTGCCCACTGGCCAGTTAGCTCCCAGTCTTGTCTTGCTTTCTGTTTTTCCCCCCTTTTTTGTGTGTCTTTGTTTTGTCGTTACATGTCCATCGGGGGGGGGGACTGGAATTTGTTGCCTTTAATATTATTTATTTTGTTTTATTTGCTGTCACTTGTCCCTTTTCTGTGCTCTGGTCCCTTGGGCTGCCTTCCATCTGTGAGCTGTGACTGGCCACCTCCTAGAGCCTGACCCACCTCCCCTCGACCGAGGCCAAGTCCCTCCTCTCGGTCATTGATGGTGCGGTGCAGTTCCCCCTCTTAGTTATTTTCTTCACCCCCCCTCCTGTAGTGAACCTAGCATCTCTGCATCTGTGGACCTTCCCAGCTGACTGAGATCCTCGCAACATTCAGAAAGAGGAGACCTGTTTGAGTGGTCACACTGCGAGGTGCAGCAGCAAAGTGCATCTGGGTGGACACCAGAACCCTGGCCACTAAAGTTCTGCCTCTCAGCTATACAGGGGCAATCAAGGTGTTGGGTAGGAGCAAGGCTCCCTACCCACTGCCACCGCCTTCATATATGTTGATCTGAGCAATCTCCTTAGCTCCCCTTCACTGCCGCCCTAGCATTATGTCGCACCCATCATCACCTTGAGGAAGGTCGCAAAGGAAAAAAATACTCCTATCCTGCAAAAACTGGATCAAGAAACTGCTTCTCTTGCTCCTTCTCTGTTCAGGTAATGTGGAGCTAAACCCTGGACCCCCATTACCACTTGTATCTCCTGCAGAATTTGCATCTGCACCCGGACTTAAGTTAATGTTAGTCAACATATTGAGCCTTGCAAAAAAGTTTGATCAGCTCCAAGTATGGGCTGCCCATTCTGAGCCAGACCTCATTATTATAACCAGATCTTGGCTCAAAAAGTCAAACAGTGATCAACAAGTTTCTCTTCCTGGCTACAATCTACACAGGGCAGATAGGGAAGCCAGAGGGGGAGGTGTGGCCATCTACACTAAATATAAGTTTACAGTCAGTGATGTTCACTGTAAATCTAAACCTAAGAAGTGTGAAATTGTATCTCTCAAAATACACCTTCCATGCACTGAATGTCTCACTATTATTGGTGGTTATCACCCCCCATCTGGTGGCACTGACATCCTTACCATACTTAAATCCTTAATTGCCTCCGCCAAGACTGAAACTTTAATACTCAGGGATTTTAATATGGACTGGCTTACCCCCAAGTCGCACAGCTTGAAATCCTTCTGTGACGAAGCCAGCTTAACCCAGTTAGTCACTGAACCCACTGGAACCAATACATCCAATCCCGACAACAGTTCTCTCCTTGATGTCTACGCATCCCCACAAAATTCTTCACTCTGCAGTCTTCCACAATGACATGAGTGATCATGGGGTGGTTGTTTGTACAAGATCACAAATTATAGCCCAACAGCAACCATCACTCATAACTAAGTGGTCCTTTCGCAAGTTTAATGCATCGGACTACTTATCTGACTTGAGCAAAATTAGATGGCAAGACCTCTACCTTGCCAAAATGATCGATGAGCTGGTCACTGTCCTTAACGTCAACTTCACTGTGTTGGCCAACAAGCATGGTCCTTTGATCAAAGTCAGGGTGCGTAAAACATCCAACCCATGGTTTACATCAGATCTCAAGTCTACACTCCTATGCCGTGATAAACTCTGGGCTAAGGCTAGAAAATCCAAAAGCCCTGCTGACTGCAAGCATTCAGAGCAGCTAGAAACACCTACATTAAACAAATCCGCTCAAGCAAAGCCAACTATTATGTCTCCACCCTTGAACAGGCAAAAGGGAATTCCCAAAAAGTCTGGAAGACACTCAAGTCCATTGAAGGTCAGCCTGTAGCCCCCTCCATCCCTCCAAAGATCTTCAGCAATGGTAGGGCTGTGGAAAACAGCTGCCTAATCCTTGAAGAAATCAACAATCACTTTGTAACTGCTGGCCTAGCTTTTGACTCTACACCTTATGCAGCCTGTGGTAGCAACCAAGACTGTAATATCATTGACACACAAACTTCGACCCACCTGCTTCACTTGTGCTGGCTTAGCTATAAAGAAGTCAAAGATTCACTTCTTAACATAGGCATTCAAAAAAGTGATGGGGACGATGGTCTAGAACCTTTTTTTCTTAAACTAGGCTATCTCAACCTCACCGCTCCTATCCTCCATATATTCAGTCTTCCATTTCCACTGCCACTGTTCCCTCCTGCTGTAAATCTGCCCATGTCCTCCCATTATTCAAGTCAGGGGATCCATGCGACCTAAACAACTGTAGGCCCATCTCAATCTTACCTGTCCTCTCCAAAGTCCTCGAAAATCTAGTTTACTCCCAAATGAAACTCCACACCGAATCATCTTCAATCCTCAACTCTGCACAATTTGGCTTCCAGCCCAACCATAGTACAGTCACTGCACTAGCCAAAGCTACCAATGAATGGATCACAGCCATGGACTCCAAGAAAGTTACTGGTGCAGTATTTTTAGATCTTAGCAAAGCATTCAACACTGTTGACCACAATCTGTTAGTTTCAAGCCTAATAAAAGTAGGAGCCACCCCCCCCCCGCTGCCCAATGGTTTACCAGCTACCTATCTGGGAGGACCCAGAAAGTAAAAACTGGTGGCCTCTTTCCTGTATCTCTTACAGTTGTCAGGGGAGTCCCGCAAGGCTCCATATTAGGTCCCAACCTCTTCTCCTTGTACATCAATAACCTTGACACACTTACAGTATATCCCAGTCCCATCTGATTTCTTTGCTGATGATACTGTACTGTATACATGAGGCCCTACACTGGCTGAAGTGAGAGATGTACTCCAAGCCGACTTTGCACAACTAGAAATCAACCTAATCAATGCCAAACTACTCCTCAATGCCAAGAAAACTAAGGCCATGATCTTTGCCCCAAACACCACCTCCACTTCCCTTACAAACATGTACAAAGAATTTATCACTACCTCCCTAGGTGAACCCCTTGAAATCACCTTCAAATTCAAATATCTTGTTATGTGGCTAGACAACAAGCTTCCCTTTCATGACCACCTCGATGATCTGGCAAAGAGACTAAAAATTAGCCTAGGTTTCTTCTTCTGTAACAAGTCCCTCTTTCCATTGGATACCAGAACTAGGCTGGTTCAGGCCACTTTCTTGCCACTACTCGACTTTGGAGATCTAATCTATTCCTCCACAACGGCCTCAGGACTCAACAAACTAGACGTCCTCTACCACCGTGCCATACAATTCATGACAAACCTACCCTACCGAACCCACTATTGCGATTTGTACCTAGCCACTGGCTGGACATCACTCTCAACTAGACGCATACTTCATGCTAGTATCTGTACTCTTAAGCTACTCCTGAACAAGCTCCCGAACTATCTTACAACCCTTTTCCACATTTCCCATAGCACCTACTCTCTTAGGAAAAGTGACCTCCTCCTCCTCGATGTACCGAGAACTTGCACCTCACTCGGCAAGCAGGCCATATCGAGCATACTCCCAACTATCTGGAACCAGCTCCAAGGTATACTGAAGCTTCCTGGTACTGTCTCTGTCAGCCTATTTAAAAGGTTGGTGGCAGCAAAAATAAAAGATACGTGCAGTTGCTTCTAAATCCTAGCTCATTGCTCTAACCCTAGCCCACTGCTTCCTCTTACTTACCTAGAAATTAGCTGTCTTGATACTCCGAAATAAGCACTTTGTACGTTTTTTTCTGTACTTGTATTTTTCTATGTCATTGTCATTTTTATGCAACACATTAATGCGTGCCCATAATTCTGTACTGGAATTTGTACTGTTTTTTTTGATTATGCAATCTGTAACTACCTGTCTGTGTCAAAGGACCCCCTTGTGAATGAGCTTGCTCAACTGAGTTTTCCTACAATAAACTTGAACTTGAACAAAGAGCACCAACAATTCCCCAGACAGCAGAGGACATGGGCCAGGTGGTGAGTTGGCTAGTAAGCCCAACATTGTGTATGTAGCACTGCAGGCACCAGAGGGAGGAAAAAAAGAGGGCAAACATTTGCAGAGGACCCACCAATATAGAATTAAGGGGCACCATGAGTTTCTAGTTCCTAGGGATGTAGTTTTGGTGCCAGATTGACACCCCATCAAGGCAGAGTGAGAAGGGGGGATGGAGTGGCAAAAGGGAGGGGGGTTCTGCTGCAATATTTGCCCCAAGAGTGCAGGGGTGGGGTTACAGGCAAGGGTCTGCATATTTATGTACATTAGAGGTGGGGCTATGCCCATGCCCCTGCACAGTGGGCTGACAGCCTGAGTAACATTTATAAGAGGTGGAGCTAGGCTGAGGCATACTGTGTAGCCAGGCTACAGCCTCCTCATACATATTCAGGGAGGGGCGGGCTGGACCCAGGTGGCTCCTTTTGGGCTTGCCAGACAGGAAAGGATCACTCAGGGAATTAAATGGCCAGCACCTCATTTCAAGAGGGTTGCGCCACACTGGTACCCCTCCCATATCGAATCAGCCATCCAATCCCCCCTGGACTGCTTGCCATCAGCTAGTGTGCCTGCAGACTGAGGACACAACCCAGCCTGTACTGTACTGCCTGCCACCTGGATCCTGGCTGTAGGTGGACACAGCACCTTGTACTACAAAAATGTCGTTGTACTTGCCAATTTCAATGTCTCACAAAGGATTGTACCCTGGGGCTCAATTTGCTCTGGAAGGCTGGACTGTTTGCCTCAGGGTCTGAACTGAAGTACAGCAGGGCTTGAACTGCCTGCCCTGCACCCACTGAAAATTGTTATTTGCATCGTGGCTGGACTTGCTTGCCCTGCAACTCGACCATTTTGGTTCCTGAACCTTTCGCATCTGGGGCCTGAACTGTAAGCCCCACAACCAACTGTGGTAACCTGCATCAGTCCTCTCCCCTCCCCCCCAATTGAACTGTTACCTTGGGGAAGTGGACAGGCTGCCCTGCTATGGTAGTCCTAGCTCCTGAACTGTTTGCCTATGATGGACTTCAATTGCCTGCACCCTTGAGTTCGGAGACCATCTTACATTTTGGGTGGCCAGACTTCCAGTGCATTCTGCCCAGCCAGCCAACGACCTCTGAAGACATTGAAGACTACAGTAGCCAGAGCAGTAGTAGTGAGTTCCCCAGTGAAGTTAGCCTAGGAACCACCTGGCTCAAGGTAGTAAGGTCCCCTAAGTAGTACAGTGGTTAGAAAGTTGCCCTGTTCTTATTGTGCTTTTTCTTGGTGGTCATATCACCCTTCTTCAGCTGACCGGCAACCCATCAGCGACCTTCCCAAGAACCCTCCACCACAGCAGAAGAACATCTCTTTGACCAGCTTCCATCCCTTCACTGTCTGCTACTTCAGCTTTCGGACCACCCTTCATCCTTCATCTTCTTCGTCTCCCTCATCCTTTTCACTTGCTACTTCCATTTTTCCTGCTGGCCAATGAGACTGATCAGTCAACAAGGTACTGTACTGACCAGTCTCCAACCTAGCAAGCCACCACTTGCTCCTCACCAGATAGACTGTTCCTCCTACTGGACTGTTATATCATAGACTGGTTCTGCTAGTACCCCTGGCCAAGGTGTTTAGGTATTGGTTGAACTGCTAATGGTAGTGTCTGCAGACATAGGGTACCAGATGACCCTTTTAGAGTGTTACATTATAAATCTGTATATACAACTGCCTACCAGGATATCTACTGCATCGTATCCGTATATAGTTGTCCTTCTTGGGTAGAATTGTTTAGTGCATGACAATCACTGTAATTGTCTTGTGTACTGCAACTAAATAACCATTTATTATTCCAGCATAACAAGTGGCTGTCGCAATAAAAGCTGTCAGTTTACACCTGGAACTGTTGTGCCTACCTCTCCTTGGAAAGAAGAGACAAACCATACTCCTAAGTCCGGTCACCACAGCTTCCACAATCATTGTACATTTAGTAAAGACATCTAGTAAAACTATTCTAGTGATTCAGTTACTGAACTCTTGAGGTAACTTAAAATAATCAGTTAGGGTATGGTGTCAGTTCCCTTTAATGCAGGCCACATGTACTCGCAAAATCTGACATTGCTAGAGTTCACCTCCTAGCTCATTTGGTATTGTTCTGCACTACTGACTTCAATAAACATGATTAAGCCAGCCTATTATGAATACTGTGTGCATCCTCAGAAGGTTACCGAAGCTAATTATAAAAGACAAAAGCATACAAACAGTTTAATTGTTAACCTTGGCAGACAAAATTATAATGCCAAGGATAAAAGTACAGATTTAGGCCACTGGACTAGACAAGAAAGTGGGCTTAGCTAAATGACTATGAAGACTGTTAATTCATTATTTCACATCAAAACTTATCAACTATTTTTTTTCTCCAATTTATTTATCCAGGATAGCCCATCTCTGATGTAACATCTTATTACCAGTGGGGTCCTACATCTCATTTCCAGTGGGGGTCCTGTTTCTACTAATTTCTTCAGCTGAGTCGACTGGAGCACTGAGCAGACAAGTGACTTGCCCAAGGTCACACTGTAACTATTTGGCTCTAGCAGGATTTGAACCTGTGCTCTGCTGTGCTGCCTGCCCTTGAACAGGGCTGCTTCAGCTCCCCCACGGTTGGCCGGCACCCAGCCAGCCACCGACTGAGACCAGGACACCCGCCTGCAGCTCCTTGGAAGCTGCCTGTGCTTGAACAGGGTTGCTTCAGCTCCCCCACGGTCGGCCGGCACCCAGCCAGCCACCAACCGAGACCAGGACGCCCACCTGCAGCTCCTTGGAAGCTGCCTGCCCTTGAACAGGGCTGCTTCTGCTCCCCCACGGTCGGCCGGCACCCAGCCAGCCACCGACCGAGACCAAGACTCCCACCTGCAGCTCCTTGGAAGGTATGGGACAGTGCAGCCAATTGGAACACGGGTGCTTCCAGCAAACCCGCTCCAATTGGCCAGGACTTTTCCCCTGCTTCAGCCATCTGGCACTTTTTACAAGTAGATTTTCGATAGAACTAAGCACATTTCAACTGTGTAATAGAAGTTTTTTGGTTAGTTTTCTGTTTAGCAGGTTATACAGACCTGCCACTAGGAGGATTCTTGATCTTTCTGCAAATCACTGTACTTTCAATTGTGGGCAATATGGCCCTTCATTATCATTCTACTTCTTTTCCGGTGCTGCTACAAGGGGAGGTTGTAGCTTGAGGTTCCTCTAAGCTTCACTCAACAGGCTGACAACTTCCTTAAAACTGCCTGTGTGACAGCTCTGGAGCTGAAAACAGGAAGCCCTCAGTGTCTGCCATCCAGCCTTCTGACTCATGTCAGATAGACTCTGAGCACCCTATTCTTACCTACGCTGCGCGTAATCCCCCATTAGCTACTGGTCATCTGTGACGCTCTCGCTTTGCTCCTGAAAAGGAGAACTGTCCCACCGACCAGCAACATAGCTGACGCCGTGCAGAGGGGAGGCAAGGGTTGACCTGATCCAAAAGGTCCCCCCCCGCGCCACCCAGAGGACCGCAGAATTGCCGAGTGGAGGTGCCATGGGCTACTGCTGCCCCGGCGGGCCTCCTTGGCTGACGACTTTGCATCACACAAGCTCCCGGTCCCTGCCCCGGTGCAGGAGAAAGCTGAACAGGTTTCTCAGCCCACCACGTTCCTTCCTCCCATTAAATGGTCACTGGCTCCACCCCTAATGTACTGTCTCACCCAATTGGCTAATAGGGGAGGTATCTGTTTCATTGTTAGTGGTAACTAGCTTGATTTCTACTTTGTGGAAGCCAGTATCACCCAAACGGCCAACAGGGGAAGTATCTGCTTAATTATCAGTGGTAATTAGTTTGTTTCTCCTACCGTGGTTAATTGCCCTTCTTACTCTCTGATACTAAATAGAGTCAATGACATTTTTTTTTACATGTTGGTATATGCTAAATAGAGTCAAAGAAATTTTTTATGCTGGTATATGCTTACTGACCGCACTACTGTCTACTGCCTGTCAACATTATCCTGATGACCTACTTCTCTGCGACCACTGTCTGCTAAAGTGCCCTGCTCTGTCTTGTGTCAGAACCTAAGTCTTGTACAGGTGTTGCTCATCCTGCTGGCTCTCCTGTCTCAGCCCCTGCTAATAGAGACCTTAACAAAAGGAGTAGGGCCTCACTATACCAGACTCCCGACAAAAGGTGTAGGGTCTAACTATCCCAGTCCTGCTACACTGTCTGCTCAAAACAACCTTGCTAGTATTTACTATTCTACTAATCCTAACCCCACTTGCACTGCTTGGTTGTTGGCTGTCTAAACTCTGTCCTCATATAACTGTTGACAGGTGGTAAGTGTGCTTACAAAGGGCGAGGGCAGGAACTCCTTCCCAGAAATAAACCTCAGCCCCTGCGTCCCTAGCTGGTAGCCTTGAATTGCACTGTGCAGGCCTTATTTTATTTATGAGAACAGGGGTTAAGGTCTGCACCAGGGTCCTGTGCTCAGCGTTAAGCAGATGTAAATAGACCAAAATTAGTTTGTCAGCACCAGGTAAAATTAACAGAGTACTTAGTCCAAGCCTGCCAAGTATTTTATTTACTTGGCACATACCAATAACAAATCTTACTAACTTCCTTCCAGCCTTAGTACATCCATCTCTCCTTCCTTCACAGCAGTTCTTGTTAACTGACTGATAATTATCTCACAGGCTAGTGCTATGCCTCCAGCCAAGATATGGACGTGGTTCCCCTCCCATCCATCTCGTGAGGATAGGAATACTCAAATATTAAAGGTAGAGAGGGTGCTGGCTGTCATCCACAGGGATATAGGCCTTGTAGGTCTTATAGTGGGACTCTCCTTGTTGCATATGGTCACCTTCCCCCCAATAACACTGGGTGACAACTGGGGATGGTCGTCCACCTATGAGGTCCCCGACTGCACCTTCTCCAATATCCTTGTGATCTCCGAAGTGCACTGCAGTGTTACTTGCTGTCTAGATCTTTGGTGCCTTATGTATACAATCAGGGTAAAGTGTAGCCATGCTAAAAACTCCAAGGTTGTCAAGCGCGTAGGAGGTGGTATCTCCTCTGGCTCCTCCTCCTACTTGCTACTACTGGCCTGTGATATTGAAACCAACCCTGGCCCATTAAATCTGACCCACAAAATCCCTCTCATATGGGGCATGGGTAAGGGGCTAAAAAAATCTCATCTTAACATTGGGAGCCTGCTACCTAATCATGATGAGCTATTAGCATGGGTTTCACTCTACAAACACGACATCCTAGGAGTGACGGAGACCTTGCTGAAACCCTCTGTCCCTGACTCTGCCTGTGAACTCACTGGGTATGAATTCACCCGACTGGACAGAGCTGGGGGCAAGGGTGGGGTGGCATACTAATCTACCATAAGAGCCACTTAAAAATCTCCCAAATTGCCCACCAGGATTCAAACATGTCCCCCTATGAATTGCTACATGTGCTACTGCTACTTGGGGATGCAAAGAAACTGCACCTGGTGTGCACTTATAATCCTCCAAGAGGTGGGCTACCTGGACTAACTCACCTCATGGACAAAACTGGTCCCAGAGTCGGGGATAACGAACTCATAATCCTGGGGGATGTAAACCTTAACTGGGATAGTGGTAATGTTAAGCAGTTTGAGCCTCTGCTTGCTAACCTTGACCTGACCCAGCTCATCCAGGAACCAACTAGGCAGACAGCAAATGGATCCTCCAGCACCTTACTGGACTGGATCATGTCTGACCGTCCTGACAGAATCTCATCAGCGGGTACGTTATCTGACTCCATCTCTGACCACTCACAGGTTTTCTGTGTATGGAAAATTCCCACCCCCAAAATTCCACACAAAATTATGCATGTCAGAAGCTACTCTAGATTCAATACTGAGGAGTTCCTGGAGGACCTAAGAGTTACTGACTGGTCTGGGGTGTATGGTGCCACTGATCCCTCGGCAGCAACCTCTTACTTCTTCTCCACTTTTGGGGCCTTTCAAGACAAGCATGCTCCCAAGGTCACCCGTAGGGTGAGGGGGTCCGCTACCCTCTGGTTAAATGGCAATCTCCTAGCCCAGATGCAGGAGAGAGATAAGTGTCGGGCTTGTTCCAAAGGTACCAGTGATCCCACAATTATTCAAAGGTACAGACACCTCAGGAACAAGTGCAAAAAGGCCATCAGGGCAGCAAAGAGTGACTTTTGCAAGTCCGCCCTACTAAGCTCTGCCAGTAATCCCAGGAGGTTCTGGAGAGATATTAAATCACTTGCCAGCGGATCCTCCCATCTGGGGGTTACGGACATGGTCATAAATGGAGTCTCCTGCAGTAATCCCCATACTATTGCCAACTCCCTAAATAATCACTTCTCTGACCTCTCGGCCTTCACAACCCTCTTCTCACCTGATGAGGCTCTGTCCCACCCCCTTCCCTCCACTCTGCTGGAGGGTCACCCTCCTCATCAAATGTTCCACCTCAGGGCTGTATCAGTTCAGGACTTGCAGAAATACCTAGCTGGCCTCTCCCAGTACTCCAGTCCTGGCATAGACAACCTGGAGCCTAAACTCATTAAGCTTGGTGCTGCACACATTGCCTCACCAGTAGCCTTTATCTTCAACCTATCCCTTGGTCTGGGGACCATCCCAGACATCTGGAAAGAGGCAAGGATTGTCCCTGTACTGAAGCGAGGAAATCCCAGACTACCTGACAATTATTGACCGATTGCCATTCTCCAAACCCTTAGCAAGCTCCTTGAAAAGGTAGTGGCTGAGCAGCTTTTGGAATATATCCACTCTCATGAACTTTTGTCCCCAGCCCAGCATGGCTCTCATAAGGGACACAGCACCACCACAGCCTTAATCTCGGTTACATCAAGTATCTGGACAGCCATGGACCAGGGCAAACTCTCTGGTGCAATATTTATTGACCTGCCCAAAGCCTTTGACCTCATTGACCACAAACTCCTTGGTGCACAGTTGTGGTCACTTGGCCTCTCCCCCCGTGCCATAAAATGGCTAATGGGTTATCTACATGGCAGAAAGCAGCGTACCTGCTTCAATAAAGTCCTCTCCGAGCCCCTACTGGTGACCTCTGGAGTGCCTCAAGGCTCGGTACTGGGTCCCCTCCTCTTCTCCCTCTTCATCAATCAACTACCCATGGTTACTACCAACTGTAGCGCCACCAAGTATGCAGATGATCTGGTAATCCTGGCTCACTCCCAGAATGCCACTACCCTAAACCAGAACCTGACCGATGACTTTAACAGAGTATTGTCATGGGTTACTAGTCACAAGCGGTCCTGAACCTGAAAAAGACATAGGCTATGCTCTTTGGCTCAATGGCTAAAATCAAAGCCTCATCAGCCTGCTTACACATCACCAGTGCAGATGGATCCTCACTACCCATAGTGAGCTCCATCAAATATCTGAGGGTAACACTTGACCCCCAACTTGACATGGGAAATCATATCCTTAACATCTGCAGGGAGGCAAACTGCAAACTGGGTCTGGCCTATAGGGCCAAGTATAACCTTACACCGGCAGCCAGGCTTGCCCTAGCGAAGAGTGTGCTCCTTCCCTCCCTCAGCTATGGGCTGCACCTATTTGCTCGCTCTCCAAAGACAAATCTCACCCGGTGGTACACTGCTTACAATAACATTTGTCATTTTGCCTTGTCTGCCCCGAGACTCATTCACTGTTGTGAGCTATATGAGAAACTCTGCTGGCTCTCACCAGCTAGATACTTTGATTTTGGTTTGGAATGCCTCTCTGGGAAAGTGATCAGCACTAGCACCCCCAGGGGCTGGCCTGGCTTCTGCCTAAACTGAATCCCACCCCCTACCAACTTAGGTCTCTCACATCAGAGATGCTCAAAGTCCCTCCTAGCCGGACCATCATGGGGGATCGGGACTTTGCCATAAGTGCTCCCAGACTCTGGAATCCACTGCCTGTGCATATCTGAGCTGCCCCCTCCTATCTGAGTTTTCAAAATTCCCTGTGGGGTTTCCTAAAACTAGCATCAGAGTGTGACTGCCGCAAACCTCCCTAGAGTAAAGTGTCAAATTGTTTTGTCTGAACCTCCCCAGGTTGTCTCCATTGAATTCCTGGAGATATTTTCCCCACTGTATCAATGACTTCTGACTACTCCTGCCTAAAAAGCCTTGGGTATTTTTACACCCATTATTGCTCCATGGTCATAGGCTAACCATGACATATTGCACCTTGGTCACTTGGTAGAAATTTGTACTACCAAGTGTTTCTGTTTCTGTCTAACATGTGCATATTTAGAAAAATGTGATGAACTGTATATACCTGTCCGCGATCCAACTAGCCTAGGGGGCGTATACAACAATGTTATAAGTTATATTATGACCAATCCAGTCCTTGAGCTATGCTCCACTCCTATGTATGATGACCTGTACATATCTGTCAGTTGAACTAGCTAGTCTAGAGTGCATAATCTGAAATGTGCTTACTATATGTTTCCCCTAGCATCAAATGATGTATTTCCCACATGTTTGTTTACTGTGACAAAAAACTGTACTCTCTTTGCCATGTCTCCTTTACTGTTGTTCCTCATGTTGTATTCTCCTGGGTCATTCCTGAAAATAGGCATAATACTTGTCTAGTGTACTTACCCAGTAAACAAAAGCCAAATAAATAAATAATTCTCAAACTGGTGTTCTAACTAGTAGATCACATTAACCTAAAATGTTTTATAATAAATCAATGTATGATATGTAATAATTGTTTTACCAAATGTTTCTAAATGTATTAGTCTCTGAACACTATAAAATGTGTTTAAATTATTTAATTTTTTTTAGTTAGTTTGAAAATTGTTCTTGCAGCAGTATATATTGGTCTTAATATTTCAGCAATGCACAAGGTCAAATAGGTATAGTAGTATACAAATGTATGCCAATAAAAATTCACTTCAGTCACTTGCTTAATAAATGATGGATCCTTTCCTCTAAAACACGGCCATTTCCCATGAAACAGAAATAGCCAAAATTTTCCCAGTGTTCCTGTGAAGACCTACCATGCAAAAATGGTGATCTGTGTGATTTCCATAAGTGAAAAAAAGTTTTACCCAGCCCTAGTCCATAATGAATCTTAGTGAGCAGCACCCCTAGTGGTCAGTGTTCTAAAATCCATGGCACCGTGTGGTGATTTGTTCACACTAGAAGTGCCTTAGTCATACAAGGCAGTATTATGCACCCTTACTACATGAAACAATGCTGCACTGGCTTCTTCAAAGTTGGCAGTCACAGTGGTTAAGTTATATAAATGCCCATGGGATAATTTGGATGTGCAGTGTGAACCAGTGGTAGTTCACAGAACACTGAACTACAAGATACCATATCATATTCAATCACCACCACTAACTAGCACTACATCACTTTGAAAAAGTCACTCAGCCTTCAGCTCTTCTAGTTATATTTTGGGCTACAAGCAGGACCCCCTTGAAACAATGATACTCTGTAACTCCGTTGGAGTGGAAAAAATGACTCTCCCTTTAATATTAGTAAATCAGATGTTTAGGATAAGACTTGTGTTCCTCAATATTTTATGGGGCACCATTTGTAATGTAAAATTAACAGTTTGGCTACAGAATGTAGTCATGAGTCTGATGATAGGTATTTTCCCACAGATAGTAGTTTGACAAAATACATCTTGTCCACAGAATTGAGTCAGTAATTGGCAAAATGCATTTTGTCCACAAAATGATGTTAATAGTTTGATCAATTACATTTTGAGTATGTTTACCTCTGCTGAGACCAGTCTTACAGCTGTAGGAGTGGTCTCATGTGCATTCTTAGGGTATGAGAACCGTGAACTGAAGGATGTGAGACCACTCTTGATGACAGTTATTAATATATTACTGACAGAGCTTGATCAATAATAATATTAATTTTTTTAACAACCTTACCTGATTGCACTGTTTTCAGAACAGCTGCACATGAGACTATCATCACAGAATAAGAGTGTCTTACACACAGCAGAAAGGAGCACTCCCTCAACCTATAATCCACAGAATGAAGTTTTGACAAAAGGCACTTTGGTCACAGAATAAAGCAGTTGATAAAAAAGGATTTTGTCCAAAGAATGAAGTCTGGAGTTTGACAAATTGCATTTTGTCCACAGAATGAAGTTAAAAGTTTGATAAAATGAATTTTGTTCAGAATATCTGGCCCAAAATCAACCCTCTCAAATATCTGCCCCATAACTACACCACACCCAAGTATCTGCTCCCACAAACAACCCACACCCCAGGATCTACCTCACAAAAATTCCCATTTCAGTCCCACAGCTACCCAATATTCTGCCCCACAATTAAACCAAATGCTGTTATCTGTCCCTCAACTAACCCTCACCATGCTATCTTTCCAGGAACAGCCCATACCTCAGTACCTGCACAGAACTGGTCTATATCAGTATTTGCCCTGAAATTACCCCTCACCCATGTATCTGCACCACAACTACCTTGCACTACGATATCTGTTCTCAACTAGTCCATACCCCAGAAACTGTCCACCAAGCATCACTACACCTCCGGATCTTCCTCCAACCAACCTACAGTACATTCCAATATTTATACCACAACTACACCACAGTGACTCCATACCCTGATATCTGCTTATCAGCTGCCCGGTATCCCAGTTTCTGCCCCAAAATCCTCACTCTAGTATCTGCCCACACTTACAAAATACCCAGGTTTCTGCCCCACGTTTACTCCTCGCATTAGAATATGCCCATGATGAGCCCATACTCAAGTATATATCCAACAACGACACACTCAAGTATCTGATCTTTAAGTGCTACACACAGAAATACCTACCCCAATCCCTCCTATTTCAGGATCTGCCTCACAATTCGTCACAATATCCCACACAACAGTATCTGTCCCACAACTAACCAGACCCCAGTTTTTACATGACCTCTCTCCAATACCCCCATACCCACCTGGCACGTGACTCAGTTCACTGATATGTGATGGAAGGTGGCATTTAGGCTTCTGGTCAGTGGGACGTGAACCATGCTAGCTTGGGTCTTCACAAAGTACAAAATGGCAGTATCTTCACCCAGGAGTCCATGTACTTACCAGGATAGCTGTTAGGATAATATTCCACCCCCTGGGAACATACTAGCAGGGCCCCTGTGGACCCTCCATGAATTACTCTCACTGGCAATATTTCAGTAACAGAAATAGCATAATATACAATAATGGAATGGAACATATAGTAAATAGTATCAACCATTGGATAGGTTTTTATTAAAGAAAAGGCAAGAAAAGGGATCTGGGAATGGAAAGGTAAGCGTTAATGCAAATAATAAGCATTAGTCATTGCAAAACACACACACACACACACACACACACACACACACACACACATATTTTAACATTCATAGTCCTTACTGGCCTCCCACCAAACAGTCACACACAGAGTCATGGAACTGCACTGCTGTACCAGTACTGATATGCCCCAAACCCAGGGAGCCCCCTTAATATAGTTAGTTGGTGGTACCACATAGACATGATTGATGCACAGTGTGGGCTCAATTCTGTGTGGATTGAATAAAGCCAGTCACTAGGAATGGAGAATGCAGACAAAACAATTTACACCAAACTATAATCCTGGGCCGGAGGGTCCCTATGCAGGTCTATGGCTCAAGTATGACCCTCCGATAATCCTTACACAGCATACTGCTTCTGACAAACCTACAGGCCATAACAACCTAACTAGCTAATTTAAATGCAAATATTACAGAGCATGGATTCTGGTATTTTACTCATGATTTCATAGATTTGGACACCGCAGAGTAACACAGGTCTGGAATGTTGTTCTCACAGGATCAGACATTGCAAACTTTAGATGATGGACAGCAAGCTTAATGTAAGAAAACTGTGTGTATGTGCACAGCTGTCACTAAAATGTAGAAATGTAGAATTTGGCAGCAGATAAGGGCTAATTGGCCACCCAGTCCACCCAATGTTCTCTACTTATAGTATCACCACAGACCCTACCTGGTATCTGGCCCATTTTTCCCTTCCCCCTTCCTTTCACCTAAGATTCCTATATCCTTATCCCATGCACTCTTGAACCCCGCCACTGTTTTCACCCCCACCACCTCTGCTGGAAAGCTGTTCCAGGAATGCACTACTTCCTTCTGTGAAGAAGAAAAGATTCTGTTTTCAAACAAACAGACTCAGTCATAAAGAATGATGGGAAATAAACAGAACATTGATAAAACAGAAGTTAAATGTGTCTACAAAATTCTGTTTTAGAGAGGTCCCCTAAATGCTGGAAAATCACTTTAAAGAGGTGGTCCAGCTACCATTAAGAAATGTCTCAGATGGCATCAAGTAGAACGCACCTACACAATATTTTAAAAAATGGAATTATAAGTCACTCCATTCTTTATTACAAAGAGTTTTTGCATGAAAGCATTTACTAACAGTTCATATATGGCTAAGGCATATTCAGGAGCTATAGTCAAGATGCCTTGTCTCAGACATCACAGCCATTTTCACAGCAGCAGACAGTGAAATCAAAAGCAAAGCATTTACACCTTCATCTTCAGAATTATCTTTAACTGTATAAATCTGTAAGGGACAAGGGCCCCCTTATTTTAACACTTAGTGTGGTGCCAACAAGAGTAGGGCCACGCTATGTGGACCTACTGCATCCAACAGTGGCAGTAGCCACATTCACAAAAACCCACAGATTGCAACTGACAGAGGCTGTAGCCATATTTAAAGAGGCCAATAGGATGGCACTTAGTGGTTGGTGTTATCATTCTACATCCACCACTATGCCCATGCAATTTCGGGAACCCTCTTGCATTCAGGGCACAGTGGTATATTGAAAGGATTTTGGAAGTGCTAAAAAGTCTTCCAAAGAAACTCTATTTACCATTTCCAAAATCTTACTTTTAACAACACACATAATGGTGTGCAACCCCCCTCAGGAACACTGCTAACATGCGTCATGCAGACAAACACATCATAATCCCTTCCTTACCCATTTCACAGTACTGTCATATCCCTGTTGCTAATGGTACCCCCTCTCTCATCTGATGTCTGCTTGCATGTTAGAATTCTCCCTTTTGCCCAGTGGTCCCTCCACATCCCAGTATCTTCCTGCCCCCTCCTCCCCAAAACCAACTTCCCCACCCTACTTGGTGGTCAGCACTTACCCTTTGCTCACCTTCCTGGCCAATAATCATCTTCCCTGCATACATTCTGTATTAATATACAAAGCTGTGAATTGATACAGAACTTGTGGTTGAAATCAGTTAAGTCTGTATAAAGTGATACTGTGCATGTGTGCAGACTTAGTTCACTTTTTGATAATTTACTTTTGTTGCCCATAACTTTTCCAAAGGCCAAGCGTTTGTCACAAAACTTGAGTGACAACTTTCAGATAACTCCCCCCTCCCACCTTGACTATATTAGTGGTGACACATAAATACCACCGAAAATAGGTGTTTAGTAGACAAGTGCCAGACACCCATTTTGAGTGGGTGTTACATGTCACCACTGATATGATCGTGGAGGGGCCCAAAAGCTGTCCTCCAAGTTTGGTTACAAAGCTTGGCCTTTGCCAAAAATTATAGGTAATAGAAGTCAATGGGACAGATATTGGAACTGACAAGAACTACACAGCAGATGTGATTTATTTTATTTCATTTCAGACTTGCAGGGTTTGTGTAAGTGAATAAGAAGAAGGGCTTTGGATTAGGTTTTTTTTTTTGTGTTCTGTTTTTGTTTACTGTTCTGTAATTCTTAGTAGCCAGGAAAGGAGACTGCTGTAGTTAGCAGAACTGCTGCTCTTTTTCCTTTGTACTTGGGAACTTTGCTTTTTAACTTGTTCAGCAGTTTTTAACTGATTGTTTTTCTCCCTCTTCAGGAACACACTGAAACACCTACCCTCCCTCCCCCAAATCCCATCCTCCCCAGGGCATTCACATTTATAGCCAACCTAAGTCTCCCACTTCCAGCAGAGACACGGGAAGAGGTGCTACATACTGTTTCCCTATTGTCTCTTGCACAGGACCTCCATTACATTTCATCCACACTTCATCCCAAACATAGGAAGAACCATATAGTATTTATCTATTGCACAGGACCTTTAGTTCTTTTGTCTACACTTCCTGCCAAACAGCATGAGGAGGTGCTAGATAACAGCCCTTGCACAGAACCTTTTTTTTACTTTTGCCCACACTTCATCTCTACATAATCTCACCTCATTGCATCTCCCCACCAAATGCCACAGGTCTGAAGAATTGGGATTGGGTCTGAGCTAGCATCACAGGCATGCTGTACCAGGACAATCATCTTAGAAACTGCTGTGCAGCAGCTGGTTAGCAGGCATCACACCGACGGCACCTGGGAGGCAAAAGATTGTAGGTGATTAACTCATCCCATCTCAGAGCTGATTTTACTTTTCTCAACTGCAGAAGCTGACCAAGAAATTTGATTTATCATCAAAGGCTGCTTGGTCTGCTGCTTCTTTCTGGTTACAGGAAGCAGGGTCACAGGTGTCTATAAGCACTTCAGAGAGAAGCAAAACACATTCCTACCTGGCATCCTGCTAACCTGATTGTTTTGGATAGGCACTTAGGCCCACCCACCCACCCAGGCTGGTCTCTCCTTTCATAGGTACAATGCCATGCCCTTCTATCTCTCATACCACAGGAAGAGGCAGTACTAAATAACTCACAGTAAAAAAAAAATAATTGTCTCTTACACAGGATCTTCAATTTCCATCCACTCATCCTCTCTTCTTCCCTAGGAATAGTAAAAGAAAATATATAGGTTTTTGGTGGTTCCCTCATACATAGGATACTCCATTTTTTCTGCACTTCCTCCCTAGTGATGGGAGGAAGAAATATATAAAACAAGAAAAAAATGTTGTGTTTCCATCCTAAGTATAGGTCAGAACTTTTGTGTTTTCCTATCCCACTCAGGAGGGATTTACCTTCTGCATCGTCATTTCGCAGTATAGGTCTGGTCTTATTTTTTTGTCCTGCACCACTCTTTGGGAATGTGGACATCATAAACAGCAGGTATTGCAGGACCCTAGTCACCAGAGATTATGGATTGCAGGTGGAGCATTGTTGTATATGCTCTGCCCTCATTGACCTACGTACTCAGCTCCATGTGGCATAGGCCAAGATAAACTACCTCAGGATGTAACTTGACTGCGCAACACAGAACAACACTTCAATGTATTCAACCTTTAGGCATCAACCACAAATGCCACTCCCTCAGAGGACCAGCAGAACAGGGTGCTGGCAGTTGGTGGGAAATCAGAAAGCTCAGCGAAATAGCATGTCCAGGGTGACTCCAACACCAATCCACTTGTCAAATTGGTTTTCTCCACTGTCATCCCTCCTTACACTCAGGGCAAACAAGCCAGAGGAGAGGGCCTTCATGAAATGCATAGAGGGTCAAGCCAAAACAAATACCGCCAAACACAAGAAGAAGCGTGTACTAACAACAGGAGACTCTATGGTTCGTGGAGTAGAGTCTCACATCCAACAAAGCAGCCCATCAGATATTGCAGTCAGATGCCTCCCAGGAACATTGGCATGGAGGGACACAAACCACATCAAAGGAATTGTGTGAAACACCATGCATCAGCGAGACATGCACATTCTGATCCATATTGATACAAATGACCTAGCTAGTCACTCTGTTGAAGAAATTAACCAAAATATTTCAAAACTAGGAGAAAAACTAGCTTCCATTTCATCCAGCATCTCCTTCTCAGAGATTTTGCCTGTGTGAGGAAAGGGAGCCAACAGGCAGAAAATTAGAGAGAAGGATATCGTCAAGCCTAATACCTGCCTCAAAAATTGATGTCAGGAAGAAGGGCATGGCTGCATCATGAATTGGCAGAACTTCTGGAAAAGGGAGTTTTTCAGATTTGATGGCCTGCACTTACAAATGAGGGGACACAAGCTCTCAGTCAAAAGTTTGATGTCTTAATCAGCCGTTTAAACTAATAGGTGGGAAAGTGTCACCTGCACCCGTTGTGTCATATGGACTAGCAGATGCCCCTCCCCCATCAAAGGTTTCTCTGTCAGAGCCAGGGCACTGTATCACAAGCAGCATGTGTGACACAAACTGCAAAATCCCACAAAAATGTTCCAAACCCATTAAGAACTTACAGTACACTATGGACACAGGGAGGGAAAAGGAGAAAACTACTCCAAGGAAGACAGAAGCGTTACAGGAAAGAGGTAATCTCAATGATCTGTAGCTATGGAGTTCTGCCATGGAAACTACAGAAAGGAGGGCTTCAGTGAGAAATCAGGCATGTAAAAAGAAGGAGGGTAGCACATGGAAGGGCATGGTAACTAATGTCAGAAGCCTGGCTAACAAAATCCCCGACCTCACAGCCACTATAGCAGAGGATGGACTAGACTTAGTGGCAGTGCCGGAAACTTGGTTCAAAGGAAGCCATGAATGGGACATGGCCATTCCTGGATTCAACATGTACAGGAGGGACAAAAAGGGGAAAAAGGGAGGGGGGGTAGCAATGTACATCCAGGAGGAAATCAAAACCACAGAAATCCAGGGGACCCTAGGTGACACTGAGGCACTGTGGGTAACAGCTAAGATGGGGAATGGGGTAGCCATTAGGTTAGGAGTTATCTACAGGCCCCAAACACGTGGGGAAGATGGGAACAAAGAAACACTGAAGATGATACATAAAATGGTGGACAAGGGTGAGGCAATTATAGTAGGGGACTTTAACTTACCAAACATTAACTGGGAGTTCTCAGGCATCATCAACAAGAGGCAGGTCATTTGTAATGGCCCTACAGGGGGCAGGGCTGAAGCAACTTGTTGATTCACCAACCAGAGGTGGAGCTGTCTTGGACTTGGTTCTGACCAACAATGACAAGGCAGAAAGGGTCGCGGTTGGTTGCCATCTTGGCAACAGCGACGATCGTATGGTTGGTTTCCAAATAAACACAACTATGGATACCAACCATTCTAAGACCAGAGTTTTAGATTTCAGAAAGGCAGACTTTCCCAAAATGAGAACTAGCCTATCAGAGAAACTCAAGCACAGAGTGGGGAAAGGGGTGGAGGAAATGTGGGAGAATCTCAAGGGAGCTATCAAGGAGGTAACTGAGCAGTGCACTAGGTGGATCGTCAAGCTCCACCAGCTCCCACTAAGGTACCACTAAGCAGTAGGAATATTTACAGTACATGGTACAGGTGTTCCTGGAGGTGGGGGGCTGCCACTGAATGCCAGGGGTGTGTAGTACATACATGGGACGGATGTTTGGGAGGTGGGAGGTGCCCCTAGGCACCAGCAATAGTTTGCAGTACATGACATTGGTGTTCAGGGGTGGAGGGGTGCACTGCACACCAGGGACATGTAGCACTTACATGGGATGGGTGTTCAGGGGTGGCGGTGCCCCTAGACACCAGGGATATGTAATGCTGACAAGGCACAGGAGTTTGGGGGTTGGGGGTGCCACTAGACACCAGGGATATCATCTGGCACACACAGGAGGAGCTCTAATGGTCTGCAGCACACCATGAAACAAGCCCTTAGCACCTTTCATGCCCAATGGACTAATTTGCATGTTATGACTGAATATGGCCCACAGGGGTCCTGATGCTACAGTATGTGTTCTGGGAGCGCTATTCCCTGTTAGCTGGATACAGCCTAGGTCCATGTCGGGGAAGTGCAGTTTCACTTAGTGCTGTGCCAGCATGGGCCGATATTCAATCAAATAGTACCAGTCTGCTATCTGACTAAATATAGCAGCAGCTGGGTCAGGTTCAAGCACAAGCACAGTGCAAGCCTTTGTGCCATGCTTATGGCTCCCATTTAATATCCAGCCCCATATGTGAAATGAATGAAATCCATGTGCATGTGCAGTACTGCTCTATGCAGACTGTTTATTTTCTTCCATCATCCCTCTATCAATATTCATCTTTTTATATCAATATACGATGTGTGTGGCACAAACATCAGCCAGCTAGGAAGGTGAGCAGAGGGTATGTGCTGGCTGTCAACGGTTGGGGGTTTAGACCACCGAACACCTGGAGGTTTTTAACATGCAAACAAGCATCCATTGAGGAAAGTTACCACTAGCACCAAGGAGTTCATTTTACATTCACTGTGGCTGCCATGGGGTTCAGTAGTGGGAGGGTGCACCTAATGCTGCTCTGTGCAATACCTTTGCATATATAAAGGCATTGCACAGAGCTGCAAATCACCATACAAAGGCATGCAAATGGACTATTAGCACCTATTTTACGATACGTAATCAAATATGGCACCCAGGAGCAAAGGCATTAACCCATTTGGGATGTTCTAGCCCCCTTTACTCCTTGGTGTCTGTTGTCAACTGGGGGTTGTGGTACACTGCGCCTCTATCCTTTGCCCAGTGCCCATGGTCAGGGCTACTGGAAAATTGCAGAAAAGGTTACCAAAAATTGCGGGAAATTGCAGGGGTTCTACTATAGACCCAGAGTGCTTCACAATAAATATTTTAAGGTTTTCTGCAGCATATACAGTATTAGTCAGTATAAATTGCTAAATGGATACACTGACACCTGAATATGTTTAAAACATAAATAAAAGTTTATGTTCCTAAAAAGAATACTAAACTGATAAGCTATCATAAGTGTTGCCTATATTCCAAAATTTAAAAGCACAGTGCTAAATAGATTCTATTAAGTGACCCACAGCAAATCAATATTAAATAAAGCCAGAAGAAATATATATTTTTTGTTTCTGGTTGTAGAATAATGAAGTGTAACCAACAGCTGTTTACAGTGCTCTGCCAGCTATTCACCCACTTTGGTACAAGATGAAACAAGCAGGTAGAGTGGTGAATAATTTAGTTTTAGTAAAATGTTATTAAAGTGTTTAACAGTCATAATTTGTACTGTAGGTACTGTCCACTATTTTTGAACTCAGATCTTTAAACATTAAATCTGGGGGTTATTGGGGCTGGCAGTATAATCTAGAGGTTAGAGTAACAAATTGTGAGTGAGCTGACTACATCTAGTAGACCTGGGTTTGATTCTCACAACCTCCACTTGTATACTGTGTGATTCTGAACAAGTCTCTTAACCTCCTCAGTGCTCCTGGGTTGCACCTGAAAACAGGCACTTGTGCCTCACGGGCCTTACGTGGTTACCAAAAAATATAAAAAAATACCAATGTATTTTTACTGCATCATACAGTAGTCAGGACACCCTATAATTTACTTTTGTTTTACTCTGGCTGCAATGATTTTGTTTAGTTAAAGATAAATGTTCAGATACATTTTGTGTTTTACAAGCTTGTTTTTAGACTTTATTTAGGCTTTTATTGTAGTCTTTGCATGTGAGCATCTAGGGGGTAGTTGCTAAGAGTGAGATCACTGATAGTAACTAGCTTATTCAAGTTTATAATAGGCAGGACCATCCAAAAATCCTCAGCTGTTTGAATCAAAACTAGTCTGAATGAAAGTATGCTCACAAGGAAAAACTTGCCCTGCCACTTACAAAAAGGCTTCATAGTTAACACCCCATTTAGGTAAATTGGATAATTTGCACTTTTTCTCTCATCTTTTGTTTATCTGTGTGGCAACAACAAGTTTTCTGATAGACTGCTTCAACACAAGACAAATGTTAAGTGTTTAAATGTACTTATGCTTGGCCAGTGGATTTTGAAACCAAACAAGACAAGGATATAAAAGAAATCAGTGTCACATAAAACCCTTGCTCTATCTTGCATTGCATTGTTTCAGTCAAACCCAAGTCTGCATGCACATTTGTCAATATATCTTAAAGTATTTTATTAAAAATGTTAATACTTTTTACACAGTTCAATATAAAAACTCAAAAATTGCAAGAAATTTCGGAACATGTCTGTTTTTGCGGAGAATTGTGAAAATTGCAGATTCCGCAAAAAAATTGGAGGTGCAATTTTCCAGTGGTTTTGCCCATGGCTAAATATTTGTATGAGCAGCATGCACTAGACAGAGTGTTATGTATGTGTGAATATATTGCCCAGACATCAGAGTACTGATTAACACATTACACTATACTTTGCATGGTGCTATCATCTGAATATGAGGGACAAAGACACAGTTTTCACGTAAATGTCCTAAATAATAAAGAACAGAATGGGAGGAAATTCCAGTTTTGAAAGGTAATGCTGCAAGGAAAAAATAAATTATTTATTGGGTGGTACCTTTTATTGAACTATTTTTTTTTTCAATTAATTTGTTTACATTTTTTATTTCTTGTAATTGAACTCATTTTTAAGACTACCTTTTGTGAGTTACACTCTCATCATTAGGTCAGTGGAAACAAAGCTAATGTTATGTCAGAATCAGATTTATAAGTTTGATGTTGATGCAAATGAGACACAGAGTAACCTGTTTTGGAGTTTTGTGCTACTGAATTCTACTGATGCTGATTGCAGTTTGCTGGAGAGTAGTGCCCGCATTAATGACCATTTGTCAATGCCGAACGTTGGTTGCTTGTTGAACTTTTTTTTTTCAATTGTGACCACAAATTTTGAAGATTTCAACTTCTGCCTGAAAGGTGATGTCACGCAGTGACTATGAAATCACCTTTCGGGATGCAAAAAAATTTGGCTAGTATCTGAAAACTGACAGCTGTCAAATTCATGAGGTGCTGTGAAGAAATCGTTATGTTGAAAATTTGGGGTCAAAATATTGAAAATTGCCAAAGTTACGAGCCTGCATTCGCAAATTTCAATGCAGGCTCATAATGTCTTTGTTTTTTTAATATTTTTACACCAGATTTTCAACATTGCCTTCTTATGACCCCACCTCATGAACAAAGGTGGAGAAAATTTTCAATTCCTACCCAAAAGGTGATTTTGCACAGCAACCGGGAAATCATCTTTTGGGACAGAATTGCCTACTGTCACTTAATTGTTCATGAGATGGGGTCCCAAAAAAGGTATGTTGAAAATCTGGGGCAAAAATGTTAAAACAATGACCAAGTTATACCACTAAGTTGAAAACCACATTGAAATACACTGAAACTGAAAACCCCATTGAAATACATTGAAGCGCTTACCTCAGTTTGCGATTGGGCTTTGAAGAGTGAAGATGTGTCTGCAGTCCAAGGAAGATTACAGCACAGACCTCCAGTGGGTAAGTATGGGGTGATGGGGGGTGGGGTGTAGGTAATGGTGTTGTGAACAACCATGGATGGTTTTCTTTTTTTCAGGTTAAAACAAAAGTAACGAGGTACAATTTTCTTTATTTCAGGGACAGGACTACCAGGGACTGTAATTTAGTTAGCAGCCCAAGTGGGCTAATGAAGGCTAATGGGGCTAGTGTCACTTTTCTATAAATAAAAGTAGGCACTGGTGGTCAGTGGGGCTTGGAAATGCCCTGATGGGGGGCCACTGCTAAAAGATATGCCTGGTGGTCCTGTGGGCTAGCTCCCAAGGTATGGTGCTAGTGTTCTTTTAAATTAATCCTTCTCCCTGAGCTCTCATATTGTATGGGCAGTGTGGGGGGTTATGTTGCAGAAGTGGCAGCAGGAGAGCAAGTGTGGGCTACCATGCAGCCAAGGCAACCTGCTGTAAGTGCAACCTCACTTTAGTAAGAATGCCTGCCTGTGGGTGCTCTAAACTCCCAGCCCGCATGGAGCTTAAGCTGCAGCCTGCTCCACTCGGGTGGGAGATGGGGGAGAGAAGAAGCCAGCAGGAGGTGGAGGAGGCATGAAATGGAATGCCTCCCCCCACCTTCCCAATTGCCATCTTGCGGGACTTAAGAGGGCAGCCAGGGGCTGAAAGAGGACAGTGCAGCAAAGAACCTGCTGCTCAATCCGCTCGGTGGGTGGCATGGGCAGGGCGGTGATCAAGAAGGAAGGGCCACAAGGGGCAGGTGGGCTGGAGTAAGTAGAATGTGGGTAGTGCAAAATTGGGGTTATCAGTCAAGGAATGGCTGCAGGGTGGTGGGCAGGTTAGAACAGAGTCAGTGGACTGCAAACTGTGGGCACTCAGTCACACTGTTGGAAGCCAATCTGCTGGGTGAGCTGAATGGTCATGCAAATCAAAGGCCAAAGCCCTCTTGGATTAGAGCAGTTTTAGTCCTTTGAAGTGCATTACCATGCAGCCCACTCAGCAGAGAGTTGTGTCAGGACCACACCTAGTGGTCATTGGAGTATACTGCCAAGCCCCTGGTTCTGTGAACTGCATTGGGCTCGGCAGTGACACACATCCTGAAATCCTGTATTGCCACAATACGTTGGTTTGTGCAAGTGCAACAAACATAATAAGAAGGAACAGAAGTACTGAAATAAAGGTTTGCTGTATAAGAAAGGTAAAGGCATTCTCAGTGAAACATGGCAAGGAAGAGTTTCTGAAACTTGTACTCATGGGAATCCTAAGGATGGGGGGGGGGGGGTTCTGGCATCTGTATGTTGTATTTTGTGATCTCCTTGACTGATTTGGTGGAGGGAGTTGTAGGGAGGGAAAATGTAGGTTATGGCTGCCTTGTTTGTATACAACCCCAAATCTCATTTGACTCAGATGATCCAAGTCAATCCAAGACACTCCACTTCATAGGGGGGATTTGAATCCAAACCAGTTTGCACATCTAAGTTGTTTGATTCAGCAGTTTAGGTAATATTTAATGCATGCTGAAAGTAGAAAATAGTCAGAATCAACATTTTGACTACTGGTCTTCTTCAGGAATTATCTGTAAAGAGGAAAAAGCAATGTTTTTCTCTTAGCAGATAATGCCTGAAGAAGACCTATAGTTGAAATGCCGATTCTAGCTCTATTTTCTATTTTCAGCATGCATTTAATATTACTTTTTATTTTGTTTTCAGCTCACATGGTGATGCAGCATCTTTTTTTTAAGTTGTTTAGAAGCTTAGAACTGCCCAACTGACCTTGTTTGAAAAGGGTTCATATCTTTTAGAACCCATTTAACCATTGGGGTTGGGGGGGGCAGAGGTTTTCAATCTGTAATTAAGTGCCCTGGCCTTTGGAAAAGAAAGTGTTAACTCTTATCTCTCTCTAGACCCCTTGACATGCACTTTTTAAATCACTCTTCACTTCCCACCTGAGCCAAATGTACAACACTTTGCTCCTTTTCGGCTTCCTTTTGTATCACTTCCATTTGATCTCCCAGGGACCAGTCAGTTCCTTAGGTGATGGCAGAAGAAACTGTCATCTATCACATGCCTATGTCCTAGAGAAAAAGGGTGGAGAGCAATAGACAAAGGTGGGTATCTGCAAAGTTTAAGCAGATCTTTCTCTCCTCTGCTATAGCTGGTTGTGTTTGAGTTACTCCATGAAGCACCAGCAGACTGAAACACTGGCATTATTTTTTTAATGTCTTATTCAGCTAATCCCTTAAAACACAATAAACATCTTGAATGGCAAGACATTTACTGGAGAACCCAGATTACTTTGCCTTTTTGTGCTTTCCCCTACACCATGTGACTCATAATTATGCCTATACAAAGGCAGTTGCACTGTGAGCAGGTCTTCTGCTTTTTCCATGTTGGAAGAAATTTACTCCCACAAAATTAGGCAAAAATTTCCAAAATAAAGGCAATGGCATTTTTGAATTCCAAAAGAGGCAAAAAAGAAAATTAGGTGATATCCATTTTTAGGCATGGAAGTAAAAAATGTTTGATTTTTTTTTCAGAAGAAATTATATTTATTATGTTTTATATAAACTTCCAAAACACTCATCTCTTTTGGAATATTAAATCATCTCCAACCTACTGGTGCAGCAGTAGAGCTACAGTACCTCTCATGACAACAGCAACCAACACGTGGGAACAAACCTGGATCACTAGGGCCAGCCTAAAAGAAGCTTGGTTTGATGACTCGACAGGACACTAGCCTCATAGGCTTTGATGGCAGATAAGGACCACTTGGCCCACCCAGTCTGACAGAAAGAGAGGGAGGGAGTCCAATTTTACCACACTAGTGCCACCTGGTTGTTGTCATGTGGAAGAGCCAATGAGATAGCTGTGGTGGGGAGACGGGCAACTTTGCAAGGACATACTGTATGCTCATTTCATTCATCCTGCCTGTGGTACATTCACAGTCAGTCAATGTTTCAGAGTAGGGAAAATTGAGGGAAAAAAAAAGAGTGCCAGCCACTGCAGGATGAAGCCAAGTCTCCACTGGCCTGCACCACTGACTGCTGTTCCTACCCTTCTGGATTTGGTTCTCATGAGGGGCTTGAGGCACCTCAAGGGCCCTGGCATGGGACAAAAACCATAGAGATTTAGAAGAGCTAGGATAAGTCCCAAAGAAGGCAGATTAGGGGGCTGGGGGGTCTAGCTGATTGGGAAAGTCTACCATGCATGAGAATTAACAATAATTCAAAAGAAAAAAGAATGTGTGACCAGGGCAGTATGATAAATAGAGAATACTGGATGGGCAAATATGCATAACCAGGGTGTTCTGCCACCGTGGAGTTCTGATTCTTTCTGGCCTCGAAAGTGAAGCTTACGAGGTCCATGGAAATCAGAACCCCAAGGTGGCCGAACACCCTGGTTGTGCATGAAGTTGCTCATCCTGTATTTTTTATAGTTTATAGTATTATGTGAAATGTGCACGCAGCAGTTCTTTCACTTTCAAAATGAAACTGACTTTTTTATATAAAGCAATGTCTGTAACAACATGTTTGTTGTATTTTATGTTAGTGCCTCAATAAAAAGTAAGTTACAAAAAAAAATGAAACTGACTTGTGTAATCCTCTAGAGGTTTCAGAATGTTGTTGTACAACAGAAGGGTACAATCACATTCTATGACCTTTGAACTGTGGTACAACAGCATTTTGAAAGGGATGGAATTCAATATAGAACAATACTCTACTCTACACTATATTAGAATTGGTTTCTTGCATAAGTACTGCTGCATGTACCATTGCAGTTGTTTTTTTTTAACACTATCTGTACAATCCATGTTTGTCATATGGCCCAGGTTGCATCCAAAAATGGATTCCTTCTTATCCCAGTGCATCTACCCGGTTATGAAATAAATAAACTGTGACTTTCAAAACACCACAGTGATGTCTGAATTTGAGATTATCTGAACCCCAGACTTTGAAAATATGTCAGCAGCCATGACTAGGTTTCTAAAAATTCTGTTATGGAGTTAGATTGAAAATGGGCCATGGGGCCTTTCAACCTAGGTCATCAATTTGACTCTTACCAAGATCAGCTTTGGTCAAAAGATGTTGTCATCTTCATGTAGCCATCCTTCAGAGGTGATGGGTAGAACTGGGCACCTTTTTGCCCATCCCAGCTAGCTTTGCAAGAGGAAGTCAATGATTCTGATACACTTACAAGTTTTGCTGGGATAATCGCATGCCCAGGGTTGAGCCACAGTGCTGTAGGCTAAATGTCTTTCAGCTCCTGAAAGTGAGGGTATCGCAGTACAACCCACATCCTGGAGTGTCTCACTGCGCTTTTAAAATAGGTGTTATAATTGCAAAAACAGTTGTTAAAAAAGAGGGAAAAAAATGAGAACAAGACCACTTTTTGCAAGATGAAATGAAACTGGTTCTTCATAGTGATATTACATATAGTTGATAAAAAAAGTACTGCTAGTATGTTTGGTATGTGTGTCAGGTTAGAAGTAAGGATGAGAGAAGGGGGCCAAAACCAGCTTTGGTTTGGCTTCAAGTTGGGGCCTGAAGATTTGATTCTGATTCATAAATTCAGCCAAACAATTTCAGCTTCCAAGTCAGTAATTGCCATAGGGGAAAACAGACTACATTGGGGCCGGGGCAAGCCTTGAGGTCATCAGTTTCTGTAATAAAGACTACTGTAACTTGCTTGAGGCAGCTGCTGTTGGCATGCATCTGATGTGGATAACTGTATGTGGTGTTGTGACAGAGTCTGCAAAACCCACTAAGACCATCACAACCCAGTCTGAGCTACAGTAACAGATACTATTCATTGCAGACTGCAAAGCAAATACCCCCATGTAATTTCCAACTTTGCTTCACATCATGCCATTACTATAGCCTCCTTTGCAGCACTATAGATTTTGCAATTATATTTTTACTTTATGATTGTTTTATATTATTTCTTCTATAATTTTTATTTTGCTATATGTTTAGTATATACATGATAAATGGTAATGGGATGCTAGTAAAATAATATAAAGTTTTTTATTTGTATGTAATATTTTTATTTATATGACAAGACAACATGATTGTGATAATGAATGTTCTGTGTTAAGAACTAGTTGACATCCATGGGTTTTATTTTAGTATTTTTTTTTTGGCATTGTGTTTTTAAAAATTTTCAGATATACAGACAGTACTTTACATGGATTAAGGATAACTTGGAACACATACAACATGAAAATAATTTAATATCACAAGACATAAATATAATCAGAAAGCATCAATCAGCTAAACACAAAAGCAGTGGCATGCAATTGATATCTAAGAGGTACGGGGCTTGCAATGCAGTTCATTATATTGTCTCATGTAATACATTTAGGTCTTCAGGTTGTATGTGTTATTTGTACTGTACTCATACCCTCCAATTCCCCAAGTGCTATATAAGGGCTTCTTGTAATATAGCTGCCTCTGTCAGTGGTAGGGAACTTATAAACTTGCCTCAGCTCCTCATAAACCCCCCAAGTACATATGTCAGCCTTTCCAGTGCAAGGGCTTGTACGGTCAGAGTCCTCCACTGTGTGACTGTTGGTACTACACATGAGAGACAGGTATTTCACGCACAAGATCTTGCTAGGGCCAGTAGTACTCTGACCCACCTGGTGTTTGGTTCCTAGCCCTTTGCCCCCTATCCTCCATTCCAAACAGCATAAATACTGGGATGCATGATGTCATTCTACTCAGTATTCCAGCGATTTCATGGGCCACTGCCATGCAAAAAAGCTGAGTTACCTGAAAACCCCCAAAATAATGAATATAGGTGCCCATGGTTGTCTAACACTTCCTGCAGATCAGAGACATGATAGGGCTGAACTTATGAACCGCACTTGAAAGACAGTGCAGGCTGTGTATGAAATCATACTGTTATTCTTTATATTGATTACAAAGCAGAAGTTCCATGTGCAGTTTAACCCCCCCCCAGCTCTCATCCATGATGCCCATGTCACTTTCCCAGCAGCTTTTAACCTTTAGAGATTGACTTGGAAGTCTGGGCCAGCCTTTGTCAGGCTATTTTAGTGATCACCCTTTTGGGTGACACCATCCAACTATAGGTTGACTGCTCCAATGCATATAGTGAAGATCTGTCCAGAGTTTCCCATACACAGCCCCTTCCAAAATGCCCTCTCTTATAAATATTGATAATGATGTGTGCCTGGGATCTGAAACCTTTCCCTTAGTTGCACAAAAGACCACATGCCTTCCCTCATGTAGACACATTATTCCTTTTTCTTTCCACACTTTGAATCTTCTGTCTTCCAGTCCTGGTAAGAAGTCCAAGTTTCCTACAGTGGGCACCTGTTAAGTGTTATGTTTCTCAGCCTTCCATCAGCATCCCCCTCCCCCAGCTTACAAAGTATGTTTAACTATTGGGTCAGTCCCTCCAGCTGATCCATATGCCCTTTTCCCTTCTGGGCCCAGATACACCCATTGCTTAAACTTACAGTCTTCTTCCTTCAGGTCCACCCAGCTAGCTGCCTTACCTCTATTAACCCAGTCCTGGACCTATCTTTGCTGTATAGCAAGAAAGTAACCCTTAATGTCTGGAAAGCCCAGGCCACCTTGTTCTGTTGTGCTTTTTAGCCTCTGCAGGTTCATTCTGTGTAGGCCGAGAATCCCCTTTTTAGTCACATAATGTCTAGCTTAGATGGTCCAACTGGAATAAATTGTATAACATATAGAATTCTAGGCAGAGTAGTCATCTTTTGTAGGTTAATGCCCCCCAGCCACAAGATCAGTAGGGCCATCCACCACTTGAGCTTGGCCAGGATACTGCTGAACAGAGGTTGATTGTTTAAAGGGTAGAGGCCCCCAATGTCCCTTGTTTAAAGGGTAGAGGCCCCCAATGTCCCTACCCACCTTAATACTTAGATATGTTAGTGTAGTCCCAACTGTTTTAAACCCCCATTCCCCCTTTAGTCTGTCAGGGGATTGTAGTCCTATGCACATCATTTTGTCTTTGCAAATTTAATTTGTACCCTCAGAATTCTGCAAATTGTCTCACCACTCTCAATAGCTCCGGCATAGAAGTCTGCAGGTCAATAATAAACAGAAGGAGGTCATCAGTATACAGTGTTATCTTATGTTGGTGTTCTGTGTGGTTTCCACTCCCTTGATACCCTGCACAGTTCTGCTTTTAATCAATCAATCAAAATCTTTATTTAACCAGGCGGGCACCATTGAGCAAAGCTCATTTTTGAGGTGGACCCGGGGAATACAAGCACAATAGAAAAAACAACAGATACAGTACTCAGACACAATCACCAAAGAGCATAGTCAATACAGATGCGAGTGTATATGCAGGTTAAAATACAGTAAAGTTATACAATCAAGCAATATGTACCAAACAAACAGTGTTTCCGATATGGAACAGTAACACAGAGTGGTCCATTCAGATCCCTAGTGGAACATAGTCAGAATATGGATTAAGTGCAGGAGAGGGGAGTGAAGTGGGGGGGGGGGAGGCCAGAGATAGGAAGGGATAGTGGATAAGGGTCGAGAGGCCACAAAGTGCAATGTTGTGTGGTACAATCTATTAAGAGGAACAGTACAGTGAGGGCTGGAGATAGGGGATGGTGACTACATACCAGGTCCAGGTTTCGGGGTCGAAGTAGTGAGAAAGATGCAATGGAATTGTGGGGGGGGGGGTAAGGGACCCTAGCAGTAGATGGGACCTAAGACCAAGAGGAGGCAGAAGCAAGAGACATTCAGAGTGCTCCACAGAAATAGGAGGCCCAAGAGTCAGGGGTAGCAAACACAAGATTCCTTATTGTGACACAAGTATAAAGTTTTAGATGCTGCTAAGCTAGTAGGGTGATTTATTTTCAGGGTTTTTTGCAGCTTATTCCTCATTTGAGGCAGCAGATGACTAATAGATACCCAGCCAAAGTAAGATTTGGCCTTGAAAACCTTAAATGAAATGTAAGAGGCACTTCTCAGGGCATACTTACTTAGTGTACATAATGGTAGGCAGTCAGAGATGTAGATGGGCAGTTTGTTTAAGATGACTTTATAGGTCCAGAATGTGGCATTTCTCTATCATCTGAAGCTAAGAGATGACCAACCTACTGCAGTATATAAAGAACAGTGGTGGGTGGAGTAAGGGAGGCCCGTGATAAACCTTAGAGCTCTGTGGTAGATTGTATCAAGTTTGGTGAGTGCACAGGCAGGACCATGACTGTAGAGGAAGTCACCATAGTCTAATAAGGAGAGAAAGGTAGTTTGGACTAGTCTCATCTTGGCATCACTAGAGAGGAGTTTTCTTATCCTAAAGAAGAGGCCAAGTTTCTAAGTTTCTTTATCAGTTTTTCTATGTGTTCTAGGAAGGAAAGTCTATTGTCAAACCATACCCCCAGATATTTGAATTTAATAACGAACTCCAGCTGTTCACCAAGGATGGTGGTAATCAGGGGAAGGGTCCCAGATGTGGCTGGGTTTAGTGAGTTGGGAAAAGGCGAGAAGAATATTGCTTTTATTTTCTTGGCATTCAGGAGCAACTTCTGGTTTAGAAGCTGGAACTGCAGCAGATTGAATTCATCCTGGAAATCTTTACATGCTACGTCAGGGGAAGATCTACTAACATAAAGCACTGTGTTGTCAGCAAATAGATGTATTTGTGCCTTTTTGATGGTAGCATCGATTCTATTAATATATATTGTGAATAGCAGGGAACTCAGAATGGAGCCTTGTGGTACGCCCCTCAGAAGGGGGTTCAGTGGTGAGACTTCACCTTCAGCCTTTACTTGCTGCGAACGGCCTGTGAGATAGTTATCGAACCATCTCAGAGATAAGGCATCCAAACCGATATTCTGGAGGGACGAGAGGAGCAGGCTATGATCAACAGTATCAAAGGTCTTACTTAGGTCCAAAAACATTGCGCAGATGAAGTTCTTATTATGCAACTCACACTGCCAATCATTAGTTACCATGGTGGCTAGTGCCAAGATTGTGCTGTAATGTGCTCTAAAGCCTGATTGTAATGCATTGAGCAGCTTCACTGACTTCAAGTGATTCCTAAGCTGAGTATTCTTGATTTTTTCCAGCAGCTTGGACAGGATTGGGAGAAGGGAGATTGGCCTGTAATTGTTAAGGTCATTGGGAACTCCAGACTTAGCAAGGGGATGACATGCGCCATTTTCCAGTTAGGAGGGAGGTTGACCTGGGAAAGAGATAAGTTAAACAAATGCATAATGGGCACCGCTAGGACACAGTAGCCAATCTTTAAGAAATATGGTTCCATGAGGTCGGCTCCTGTGCTTTTCCTAACATCCAACTGAAGCAAAAGGTCTTCAACTTCTTTCAGAGATATAGGTTGAAGTGAGAAGGTTGGGTTAGAGATGGCAATTTCTTGATTATCAATTCCAAGATGTGCACAAAGATTACTGGCCAGGGAGGTATCAAAGGCTAACCCTGCGGTGGCAAAGTGATTGTTGAAGGAATCAAGGATTGTCTGTTTTTCAGTAATTGTGGCAGTACCAATTGAAATTTTAGTAGGCAGGGAGATACCAGTGGTGTGGCCTTCTATGTCCTTAAGTATTCTCCAGAATTTGGAGGAGCACTTAGAAGAGAGATCAAGTTGTGAACGTTAAAAATTAGCCTTTTTCTCTCTTTACCATCTTAGTGCAAAGGTTCCTCGACCTTCTGAAAAGATTCCAGTCATTTGTGAGTTTATTCTTATGGGCGGTTTTCCTAGGCACATCCCTCTTCCACATGGCATCCTTCTACTCATTCATGAACCACCGGCAAGATTTATTTCTAACATGGACTTTCACTAGTGGTGCATGCTTATTGATAGCACCTATCACAATGTCTTGGAAGATGTCGTATGCAGTAGCTACTGATTTTGCTAGGTTAGAGTCTTGCCAGAGCAAGGAGAGTCTTAACTCTGTGATATACGCACAGGGATCAAAATTGCGGTGACAACTTTTAATGGTAAATTTGGACACAGATGGAGGAATGTGATTTGACTTTACACAGGGAATGAAACAGTGATCACTGATATCAGAGAAGAATACACCAGCCTGGGTAAATAAATGTGGTTTGCTAACAAGGATGATGTCCAGCAGAGTGCTATTGGTAGGGATATTCTTATTTGGACGTGTGATTTCATTGATGAGCTGGGTCAGTCCAAAGGAGTCACAGAGCATTTTAAGAGGAGTGGAAGCACTGGAAAGCCAGTCTAAGTTAAGGTCTCCTAGTAATATGGACTCTGAGGATCTGTGCCCCAGGATATTACTTAAATGGTTCAGAAGCTGCAATCCAGCAGACAGGGGCCTGTAACAACCTGTCATGCAAAGTGAGACACCGGTTGAGATCTCAACATGGAGGGAACGTCTTTCAAACTCCTTTGGGACAGAGGTTGAGTCAATGATGGAGACAGAACTTATCCTTAACGTAAACAGACACTCCACCATCTCTAGACTGTCTGTCATCTCGAAGCTAATGGTGAGGGGTTCTATAGCTAGGGCAAATAATAAAGGGAAAAGGAGGCATACGTGCCTCATGCCTCTGAACAAGTAAAACTCTTCTGATAGCCCTTCATTTTTCAATAATCGGGCCTCAGGTTCTGCATAAAGTAATTTCACCCACTCCACAAATTCCATCCTTCATCCAACTTTTTCTTGCACCTGGAACATGTACTATCACTTTGTGTGATCAAATGCCTAGTTGGTATTCATCAACAGCACAAGTGCTCCACCCAGCTGCTGAAAGCTCCAGTGCAACATGTTCAGCTATATCTGCATATAATAATAGAACAGATGCCCCTCACAAACCCCATCTGATCTGACCTGTATGCACTATCTTTGGGAGCACCCTCTCCAGGTGCCCAGCAAGTATCTTAGCCAAGATTTTCAGGTCACAATTCAGAAGGTACATGGGGCAATAAGAAACACTTTCCAGTGGATCTTTTCCCAGATTCAGAATGACATGCATGGAGGCTATATAGCATCAGATACATAGCCCCCCCTCGCCTCCTCCTACATACCATGTAGTGGCTTTGTCAAATGCCCATCAACTCCTTATAATATTTGGCCATAATGTCATCTGACTCGCTTGCTTTGTCCCTCTTCAGACAGCATATTGCCCCTCTTACCTCATCCACTGTAACTAGCATACCTAAAGCCTTTATCTTTTCCTCTGTAACCTCAGGTATGGCCAGTCCCTCAAGGAACCTGTCAGCAGCATACCCTGTTTTAGGGCACTTAGCACTACACGGTTTCTGATAGAATGCTCAAAAAATCTGCTTGATCTTTTCAGGTTTTATTTCTATTGTACCTCCTGGTCATCATAAGGCTGCAATGCTGGCTGAAGTCCTATGGCCCATAACTAAATGCATGAGAAATGAGACTGGCTTGTTTCCTCACTCAAACATATGCTGTCTTGCAAAATACAATGCAATTCTGGCTTCCCCAGTGCATAGAAGATTCAGAGCCTACCTGGTAGCTATCAATTCCCACAAGAGCTCTGCATCTCCCCGATCTGCCATCTTTTTATCAAGGTCCTTGAGCTTTTTCTCCAAATCCAGTTTTCTTTTCCCTTCATTTTTTTTTTACAGAGGCAATATGTGCAATGATCATGCCCCACATAAAAGCCTCTCCTGCCTCCTATAGGGTCACCTTAGATGAGAAAGTAACTGTATTGGTAGCCATATACAGATCAAACTGGTCTCTTAGGTATTGGCAAACTTCCTCATTAGCTAACAAGTACAATGAGAACTGCCATGTGGCTGTCTCTCTGGCTGAACCACCCCTGACTTAATACTCAGCATAAACAGGGCATGGTCCGAAATGTAAATCGGGGTATGGGAGACATTTTGCACCAAGCCATACTGCTGCATGGCAGCATAAATATAGTCAAGTCTGGACCATATCTTATGAGGGTTAGAGAAAAGAGTATATTCTTTTGCCAATGGGTTTGAAGTGCACCAGGCATCCACTAAATCTAGATCAGCCATGGCCTTGGTCCACTGAGCCAATGTTTCTTGTGACATCCCACTCCCTCAGAGTGGTCCAGCAGCAGCTCTACCACACAGTTAAAGCTCCCCCATGATAAGATTTAGGAACTGTACCCTATGAAGGAGATCTAGCAGCTTACAGGTAGAATTTGAGGTCAAAGACTGAGGGTGCATACATACTCCCAAATGTAACTTGTTTACCATAGAGTTCCCCACATATGAAGAAATATCTTCCTTCCTTCCTTGGGGTCTGCCACCATTCTCATGACCTGGCTTGAGAGGCACATTTTTATTAATCAAAATAGCCACTCCTCTCTTATGAGATGAGTATGCCACAGCATAGCATTCCCTAACTCACCCTCCCACCAATTTTGTATTTTCCACTTTGTAAAGATGCATTTCCTGCAAGAGTAGTACTTGGCTTGCTTTCTTTTGAGGGCAGTCAGGACTTTTTTAAGTTTAATCATTGAGAAAAAAAACTTACATTCTAGGATATAACCTGATGTCTTAGTACCATTTTAGCAGTGAAGGAAGCCATGTACAGCCTTGTCCTCCTCTTGTCCTCTGCTGCTGCTACTCTTGCAGTGCCTTCAAGGTCTCAAGCTGCACATACCCCTACACCCACAAGGTGCCACCACTGTACCTTCCAACATGAATTCACATGTACAATCTTTATTCTGTGCTCACAAAAAAAATACATACACATGACATGCATAGCATATAACAATAGCATTCTATAACCACAGTGGTGCCACTTCCCCCCTGCACACCGAACTGTGAAGAACCACCACCTTGTGCTGACATGTTGCTGTGCTACTGTTTTTTTATACTCAATCTTTATTGAAGACTTAAGTAACAGTACATTCAAACCACTTCAAGATAAAAGGGTTCACACAGATTACAATATGATATCAAACACAATGCAACAGTTAGTGTTAGCAGAACTATAAAAACAGACAAACGAGAACAACATGTTCAAAACTAAAAAGAAAATGGGTCCTCTAAAAAAAAAGCTCAACTAGATGATCTCCCCAAAGAAAAGGTGTGCACCGGGGCTAAAAATGGATAAAATGTTATAATGAAAATAGTTGCTGTGCTACTGTTGAACTCTGCAAACTCATCATCAGTCAATATATGGCAAAGAGTAGTAAATCTGCAGAACAGGGATGTCTTCCCCTCCCACTCCTACAGCCACCTGCACATGTCTTATATTAACTACCCAAAACATCCTAATTAAGAAAACCCAACTGCATTCCCCCTTTACCTATCAGTAAGGTAATGTTTAACTCAGCCCCTGTACTGGAGTATTTCATGCTGGTATTTCTGGCCGAGAGATCATCGGCGCACCCCCAAGCCCCTCAGCCCCAGCAACCCTCAACTTCTTAGCATCGGGCAACAATCCAGAAGCCCAGTGCCCAGTGTGATATATACCATCCCATATCTCAACCCCACCAACTCCCCCCCCTTCCTGTCTGCCCCAGCATTTGTCAGCCCACCTGGACAATATTTCCACACACATACAGCACACTGCCATGCCAGAGCTGAAATCAGCCTACCATTGAGTCATCCTTCTCACAGGCATATGTTGTGAAGTGGCAGGCATCTATTACATTCCTTGGCTGCATTATACCCTCTTGACATTTAGTACCCCCCACCCAAACACATGGGTCTCAGTTTTAGTAAGTAGCCCCATGGAAAGCCAAGGCTGCAACCCTATTTGTTTGCTGGCATTTAGCAGTTTGCTCTCAGTGTGAATAACAACTGTACCTGCACTGCAGAGCATCCGCATTTCCTGCTGAGCTGTGCTGTCTTATGGCTGCCACACCTTAAACTAATTCACAGATTCATGCAGCAGTCAGCTTGGTGGTGTAGCTTACCCAGATCATATTAGTCATTCAACATTCAGTCAAGCAGGCGCCCTCGATGTCTGTACAGAAAGAGTGACTCCAGTCAGCACTCACTCTTAGCAATGTCCACTGTTCATTTTTAGTCCTTTCAAGAGCAGTACATGACTGCTGGTGCATCAATAGGCAGGGTGGAATTAGAGGTGGAGGGATGCCACATCTCAGCAAATAATCAGAAATCCAGCAATATAGTCACTCACAAAAAACACCTCCAGGTCTCCAGATTCTCAAACATTCTTCTTCTCCCACTCTTTTAGGAAGCTCAAGACCTTTTTCACCTCCCAAAAAGTGAAAGCTGCCCCATCATCCTTGACTTTCACTACAGCTGGGTACAAGATGACAAACTCAATTTTCTTCTCATGAGGAGCACCCAGGATTGGCGCAAATGCTCACCTTTTTTTTCTGTATCCGGTGTGAGAAGTCAAGGTATATATATGGTCTGTGGCCCTTGTAGGTAATATCCTTTTGTGCCTTGTAACCAGCCAAGATAGCTTTGTGATCACCAAAATACTAATTTATATATAACTTGGTGATCACCAAAATAGTAATGTTCTGTATATTACTGCACCACCTCCTTTCTACTTCAAAGAGGTGCCACTATATATGGTCAGGAAATACCTAGTAAAAGTACTCGGGGAAATCAAGGCATAGTGATGATTTCTTAGACCTCAAATTAGTTGCCCTTGCCATTGAAGAAATACTGGTGACCATTGCAAAGATTCTAAACCTCTCACTGAGACTAGAACAATTTCCCCAAATCTGGAAATCAGCCCTTGTTACCACTGCTCACAAAAGTGGAGACTGCACTATACACACAAACTATAGACCTATCTCTATACTTCCACCTCTGTATAAGGCACTTGAGCTCATAGTTGCAGATCAGCTGGTGGAGTATATAGAAAAATACTTGATCCAGGGAGGATCACGTGATGCAGAGTGCTGAGTAGAAGCTCCTCCACTAAACTCCTGCCTCCCGAATACTAACTCATCTTTTATATCGTTAAAACCTATCTAATTCCTCTGCTTACAATTTCCTCTTGTGTTTAAACTTCCTGTGCTCCAGTTTTGGGTATCAGAGTGGTAAATGGAGGCTTATATGAAGAAAGCCCCGCAGAAACATACCCCCCCTCCACTCCTGAGAAGGCCTCAAAGAAATCCCGAGCCTCGAGTGGCCCAGACAAGCCTGATCCTTCGTGTCAAGCTGGGGATCAAGAGCCTTTAACTCTTAACAGATTCTTGGAAGAATTTAAGCTATTTCGAGAAGAGATGAAAGACATGGTGACTGACTTGAAATCCCTCTCCAGAAAATTGGATGAAGTTTCTATCACGGTCTCGGATAACACTGCCTGAATAGTCTCAATCGAGAGAAAACTGGAAAGCCTGGATCCTGAATTTCTATCAAAGAGACAAAAATTATCTCCCTTAGAAGCTAAACTCGAAGATTTGGAAGGCCGTAGTCGAAGAAATAATGTTGTAATACTCGGGCTTCCAGAAGGGGAAGAGGGCCAGAATGCAGTAGTCTTTGTGCAGAAGCTGGTAGACTGGGTTGCTGGTCCCTCTCCTTTGGCCCAGTGTACACGATAGAGCGTGCTCATTGGTCCCTGCGACCAAAACCCCCACCTGATGTTCCCCCCCATCCCATTATCTGCCGCTTTCTGAATAATCTGGAAAAGCAGCATTTCTTGCAGAAAGTCAAGGCCTTACAAGAAGTCAGATGGGAGAAGGTGAAGTTGAGAATTGCTCAAGACATCTCTGGCTTGGTTCATCTGAAGCGGAAAGCGTTCCACCCTATTGTATCTAAGATTATAGCGGCAGGGTTAAAATTCAGGATGGGGTACCCAGCTAAGTTACAAGTCTCAGTAAATGGCTCTTGGCTTAATTTTGAAGATCCTGAAGCTGCGCTACTAAGCCTTAAATCAATGCTGCCAGATTTGTTCTGGACGACCTGAGAGTGCCTCTGGAGTATCGGGATTCACTGAGAGCTTCTGAGTGAATTGTTACTCGTTTCTTTCGTGGAGAAAGCTTTTTCCAATGACCGAATTCTGCTGTGTTTATTTTCTCAGTTGGAACTGGGCTACTAGTATATGGCCTGATTGTTACCATTTCCATGCCCTGGCCTTCTGGTGTTAATATTGTTTCAGGGGAATCCTTTTGGGGGTTCTGACGATGGCTCATTTGGGACTGCATTCTGGAGAATACTACATGCTCAGTTTCTGGGGTAGCATCCGGGGGCAAGGCTTTTGGTTAATGGCTTTCTGATTAGATTTTATATGTTAGTTTTTCAGGTTTCAGAGCGGTTTCGGGCTTTCATTGTGCTTTTGGCAGGCCGGTTGGACTGGGATATGACCACAAGAGGGCGCAGTTTGCCCAATTAACATACGTCTGGGTGATTTTGAGTCAAGAGGGATCTCTTTCAGTCTCTATGCCATTCCGGTTTCGCAGGGGGTATTTTGGAACTAGGGGTTGGCAACCCCTGGGTAGTCACTTCTAGTTGTTTTCTCATTTCAGGATCTCATTTTGGCTGTCATCTTGTTTCTCGTTTTTTCATGTTCTCAGTTTGAGATTGGGGCTACCCCTTCGTACTAGCTTTTCCCCTGGCTCTGGCTTTTGGTGCAGTTTTCTATGGGGGACAGGCAATTTTCAATTCTCATTTTGGTGTCACGTGGTTACCTGCCATATTTACATCTCTGATAGCTTGTTTCCCTTTTTTTTTTTCTAGTTCTATTGGATTCACTATCATATGTCCACAGGCACTGGAAGCCCGAGACCGCTCTTTAGGCATTAAGGGCTTGTCAATGTAATTCATAAACTACTTCTATACCTAGAGATATGTGGGTGTTCATTAGCAGAGGACATTCTCGGGGGGGAGGGAGGGAGGAAATGACCCAGTGCTGTGCTAGCGTTGCTTGTGACAGATTGGGGGTTGGGAGGAGTGGGTGCTACGGGTTCTTGCTGGGGGGTTGGGGGTGTACTGTGGGCTTAAAGTTGGGTTTTTGATGAGGGGGGTTAGGGTGGTGGGAGGGCCTTACAGCAGCAATGGGTAGGGTCAGATTACACATGCTATATACCCTGAGCACAGGGCCGAATCTATTAAACCTAGTAGTCTTTAGCAGGTACCAAGGAGGTGACTTTTGCAATGTGGAACGTTAAGGGGATCAGAAAAAAATCTTAGCAATATCGGGTTCTTAAACATTTAAGCCTACTACGCTCTCAGATAACTTTCCTATAGGAATCACATTTATTAGAAACGGAAGCCTCACAAATGAGGAGACAACAGGTAGGGACGGTGTATGAGGCTCAAGGCTCCTCCAATAGTTGTGGGATCATGCTTATTATTAACAGTGGCATTCCCTTTGTTTCTACACAAGTCATCAAGGATCCTAAGGGTAGGTTCATTTTAGTTATAGGTACTCTCTGGTCAGTACGATTGTTATTGGGCAGTATATACGGCCCTAATGCAGATGATCCTGGGTACTTCATGAGACTTATAAATATAATCCTGCCTTTCTTTCCTATAAGGATTATTCTGGGGGGTTGACTTTAATCAAGTCGTAGACTCAAACCTCATCAGGTCAGGTGGTGGATCGGGGGGGGGGTTTCTCCAGGTCAGAGGGCTTTTAGAGACCTACTTGATCAATGCGGGCTCTGTGATGTCTGGCGTGTCCTATATCCAGATTCCAAGGAGTTTACCTACAGGTCATTGGCACACGGCTTGCAGTCCCGCATTGATTACATTTTCATTTCTCAGACTCTCTTGCCTGGGGTCAGGACCTCGTCGATCCAACCTGGTCCTGTCTCCAATCATTCCTTGGTGTTGTGTAAACTGGCACTTCAGGATGTTTCAAAGAGAGAAATAAGATGGAAACTTAATGATCAATTGCTTAAAGATTCTAAATATTGTAAACTCATAAGGGAACATATTGAGGCCTTTTGTTTTGTCCAACCCTTTAAACAGTGCAAAACCGGACATTATATGGGGGGCTTTTAAGGCCTACATGAGAGGCATTCTTATTAGTATGGTGGTAACTAGGAAAAGAGCTAGGGATTATTATCCCAAATTTGGGTACTTGAAATTAATGTTTCGGCCAATACTCCAGAAGAAGATAGGACGAAGCTCTTATTGTTGAGAGATAGATATTTAGAGTTACTCCGGGAAAAGGCAGAGTTAGCTATCATATGTACTAGAGCTAGTTACACTGATCAGGGAGAGAAGGCGGGGCGCCTATTGGCACTCCATATCAAGCAACAAGAATCTGTGAGATTCATCCCTTCTATCAGGGCCTCAGCTGATGGGTCTCTGAAAACATCTCCTACCGAGATAGTTCAAGAATTTGCAGTATACTACAAAATGCTGTACGGGGACATGGAGCATCCCCCCAGCCCTGTAAGCATGGAGAAGTATCTGATAGACTCCCACCTGCCCTCCCTCCCAGCACGTCACAAAGACTCTCTAGTCTCCTTTATTTCACAGGAAGAAATTGCTGAGGTTATTAATGATTTACCTTCAGATAGAGACCCTGGTCCTGATGGATTTTCTTCCCTTTTCTACAAGACATTTCGAGATCTCTTACTACCAATACTTAATAGATTATTTCAACATATTTTATCCGGGACAGAGGTTGGTTGTCACCTCTTTGAAGCCTTGATAGTACTTCTCCCCAAACCAGACAAAGACCCAGAGCTTGTCCAAAGTTATAGGCCTATATCTCTCCTAAATCAAGACACAAAAATTCTCTCAAAGATTTTAGCTAATAGGCTATCCATGGTACTCCCTGAGTTAATAGGCATGAATCAGGTAGGATTTATGAAAGGACGCTCATCGGCGGACCACTTGCGTACGTTATCTCACATCTTCTTGGCTACGAGAGACACCGAGTTCCCGGCAGGCTTGGTCTCTCTGGATGCCGAGAAGGCATTCGATCGGGTAAATTGGAGTTTTTTTGTTCAAGGTATTGAGTGCTTTCACATTCCCTCCGGTATTTATATCCTGGGTTGCTGCACTATATAAATCCCCTACAGCAAGAATCTCAGCAAATGGGGCTTTCTCTAACTCCTTCCCACTCCATTCAGGGACTAGGCAGGGCTGCTCCCTATCGCCTCTGTTATTTAATCTATACTTGGAACCCCTCATTCAAAACATTCTTAAAAATGTTTCTATACAAGGTATTTGGGTTGGGCGCCATGAAATTAAAGTCACCGCGTATGCAGATGATTTGTTGATACACCTCTCCCATCCGGTATTATCAATACCGCCCTTACTGAATGAAATAGCCAGATTTAGCGAGCTATCTAATTACAAGCTGAATGCCAGTAAATCCTTATTTTTTCCATTAAACCACAAGGTATTCAAGAATGATATTAGTCCCCTAGGCTTATGCTGGACTCCTAGAGCATTTAGGTATTTGGGCATTAAGTTATCCCGTAACCCCTCAACATAGTTTAAGGATAACCTGGATTCTCTCTCACAGATTATTATTCACGACCTTGACAGATGGTCTAAACTTCCCAAATCATTATGGGGCAGGATTAACATAATTAAGATGAATGTCTTTCCTAGAATTTTTTACCCCCTATCCCTTCTCAATACTTTTATCCCTATACACTGGTTTAAAAAATTGCATGGTATATTTACTAGATTTATTTGGGCTGATAAATATTCCCATTTGGCTTATTATAAACTAGCTGACCCAAAATTTGAGGGAGGGCTCCGGATTCCCCATATGGCATTATGCTACTGGGCCAGCCACCTAGTAAAATGCGTGAGATGGATATCCCCAGGCCTTGAAATGGAACAACCAGTATGGCTTAAGATTGAATTAGATGTAATTAAAGCTAAATGCCTGGACCCCTTAACCCTATTTTACCTCAAATTGTCTCAGGTAAAGACAGCTGACTGTCCTACAGTAGGTATCTCTTTAAGAGTTTTTGCACAGTTATGTTTATTTCTTCATTACCCCCCCCCCAGACTGACTTAGCTCAGTCCATTTGGAACTCCCCATCTTTTACTATTAACAGGAATCAGATTCCCTGTAAGTGGTTGCCCCAGTTAGGTAATGGAAAACTGCTTTCCTTGGTGGATGGGGAGGGACACTGGTTTTCCCCAGGTGGAATTATTGAAAACTTTCTTATTCCTGTTTCATCTCACATCAAGGTTATGCAGTTAAGACACCTACTCACAATAGTCCTGGGGAATACTCCCCCTTCCCAGAAGGTGTCAGCCTTGATACCTGAAATCTCCCTACTGTCTGGATCTTCAGGCACAGTATCTAAATTATACAGAGTGTTGTATCATAAAAAATAAGGGGACTCCTTTGAACCTACTAGATTCTGGAACTCACTCCTTCCTCAATACCAGTTGGATTAGTAATCCCTATGGAGATCCTGTCATAAATATGTTTCCCAGGACAGATTGCATCTCATGCAATACCATATATTAAGTAATATGTATTGTACCCCTGTTAAACTAAAGAAATGGGGTTTCTTGAATTCTAGTACATGTATTAAGTGCGTGCAAGAAGAAGGAATGCACCTTCAAATGTTTTGGTCCTGTCCCAAAGTTTCCCCTCTATGGAATTCAATCAAGATGTCTCTGGATCCCCTTCTGGGCCTTCAGGAGTACTTTATTCCTGAGATATGTCTCCTAGGGGACATGTCCCCTGTCAGGGTCAGAATCAGGAAATTTCATATTTCTATGATTGCTCTATCTGCTAAGAAACTCATTTTACGTCATTGGAAAGACAAATCCACCCCATCTTTCAATGAGTGGTTGCACAAAATCATTTCTAATCTACGAACAGAAAAGGCAATTGCAAGCCTTCATAATAGACTTGCAGCTCATAGTAAAATATGGGATCCCCTCCACTCCTTACTCTCACTGTCTCACTTATGATTGTGCCACACCTTAGTCTTTCTCATAGTCCAATGTGAATAATCACTGCACTTAGGGGTTATATGGTCTTGTTGCTGCTGTAAGGGGGATGGGCGGGAGGGTGGGCTGAGCATTTTTTCTGTACATGTGGTATGTCACATCTTGTTCCACTGTAACTGCCCTTTATAAAGGGAAATGTATCAATAAAGTTTAAATTAAAAAAAAAAAAATGCTCGATCCAGTGCCCCCAGCAGCATGGATTCAGAAAGTGACATAGCACTATCACAGCACTACTAGAATTCACTGAGTTCATTCACCAATCTCTGGATCAAGGTAGATTGGTGGGTGCAGCCTTCATAGACCTCACAAAGGCCTTTGGTACAGTGAACCATGCTCTACTTCTCAAGCAACTGTCCTCAATTGGCCTCTCGGCAGATACTGTGTCCTGTTTCAAAAGCTATCTTGCAGGCCGCTCCCAATGGGTGAAGATAGCTAACGTCACCTCTGACCATCAACATGTCCGCTCTGGAGTACCACAGGGCTCCATACTGGGTCCACTTCTCTTTAGCATCTTTCTTAACAATCTCACTCGCTCTTGTCACCAGCAGATCCTCCTCTATGCGGATGACATGGTCATATGCACTAGCAACACTGATCCTGAACCACTGGTTCAGGAAACACAAGCTGATTCTGAACTACAAAAAAACAAAAGCTATGTTGTTCAGCGGTGCTCACAACAAACATAGATCCAGTGCCCTAACCATCAGGATCTCCTCTGGCATCCCGCATGAACAAATTCAACATTTCACATATCTAGGCGTAACCGTGGATAGCTCACTATCATATGTCCAGCATGTTGAGAATGCTGCCAGGTCTGCCAGTATCAAGATAGGGTTATTCCATAGACAAAACACAATCTAACGCCTGAAGCCCTTATACTAGCTATTTATAGCTCCATAGCATTCTTTGTTGACTATGGTCTGGTTATCTACGGCTCAGCTTCCACCAGTACCCTCCGCAGAATATCAGTGGCACTCAATAAAGCATGCAGACTTCTTACTGGAGCAGCATGCCTTACCCACACATGTGAACTGTATGTGCAAACAGGTTGGCTTCAGCTAAATGGGAGGATTCACTATCAAACCTGATTGCTAACTACAAAGTCACTTCTCGGGCTCCTGCCTTCTGGTGTTACAAATACGCATAGCTTGGTCAGCCAACTCTTCTCTGTCCCAAGATGCCGTAATACACAAGGACAATGATTGTTTGCATATAGAGCACCAATATGGTTTGATTCCCTGCCCAGTGATGTCTCTTCCTTACCAAAATTGAGACCATTTAAAGGCACTCATCATCAGCATCTTAGCAAGCAATAATGCCTAACAGGGTGGGCAGTATTGGGCAATACCGGACCGGCCAGGGGTGTAATAGACTTATAGCCCTTGGCCGGTCCGGTATTGCCCATACCGCCCACCCTGGAGGGCATTATTACGCTTAGAAAATGGGCTTTCATTTTTTTTTTATTTATAAAAATGAGTTTCTAGGGAAAAAACAGGTAAAAAAGTAATTAACATATGAGAAACAGGAGTTTCTGTTAAATAGTCCCTTTAGAAGATGCCACTAGAGGGTGCTGCTGCCTATGATAAAGCACAATACCGCCACCCTGGACGGTAATATTGTGCTTAGAAAATGGGCACAGTAAAACAAAATAAGTTTAATAAAATGTTAATGCAAAATTAGTTTAAAATAAGTTTTGAAATAAAATTGTCCCTCCGCCTGTATTACAAATGTGTGTTGTTTTTTTATCTAGGGACTTTTGTCCTTCTAGAGCCCCTGTAGGTGTGGCTTTTGATCCTGGTTGTCATGGTTACTGCCCCCCCCCCAGGTCTTTTGCGAGCAGCAGGAGTTAGTATTTGATTTTTAACTTTACATGAAGCTGCTTCCTTTACTTTAATTTACAAGAAGAAATATTCAATACTGCTAAGTGTGTGGCTCACACACATAGGTATGACAGAAATGCTCCTGCTTTCCATGACTGCAGCACCTGATCGCCGAGAAAGTAGAAGAAAAAAATTAAATGCTTAAACTTCAAAAGAGGTACATTTGCATTACTGCCTTAAAAATAACAAGGGCAAAGTGATCGCTGGTAGCAGACGGGGTGGACAGTGTAACTGGTGGGTGCTTGGAGAGAGCCTGCCCTGGGGATTCAGGAAGCAACACTTTTATTTCTTTCCCGCTATACAGTCTCGCTGCCTGTTTTGAGGACCGGGACTAAGTTCTTACCTTTTTTTTCCTATGGGTTTCTGGTCGTTGCTGCTTGTTCTGAGCCCGAAGACCGTGACTGTGAAGACAAGAGTAGCGCTGAAGCCTGAAATCACAAGCGGGCAACGTTAATCAGCTGGGACAATGGACAGTACTGTGGCTGTTGTTAGAAGCAGTTTAGGCAAACATGAATGGTTTCACTTGTGAGATTTTACAACAGCAAAAAAAAGATTGTTCTTTTTGTTTTATGGGTTACTGCCGACACGGGTGGGGGGTGCAGCTGCCAGCTGGGTAGCAGTGGAGTTGAGCGGGGGGGGGGGCGTTTAAACTGAAAATCTTTGACTCAGTGCTGGAAGAAAAAAATGTGTCCAGAAACGTGTTTCTTTTTCATGTATTTATTTTGGGGGATTTTGCTGAGGAGAGATCAGGAGAATGGCTGTAGGATTAGAGTCGGGTCTCAGCTCTCGCTAAGGGAGACAAAAAAAATGGCAGCTTTTTTGACTTGAACATTCCACTAGCACTTTGATACTGGTAATTGGGTCAGGTGAGACTGGCACTTTTAATACCCGGGCTCTGTTGTCTAATAGATGCCCACCTTGCCAGGGCTATCAGCCAATCAGAGCCTGGGATTTTATTAGACCGTTTTCTAACAGCTAACAGTTCCTGTGACTGTTTCAACTGACATGGCACTACCTCAGCAGTATTGACACATCCTTGTGTATCTACTTCTCCCCCTTTCTCTGCGAATTTCCACTTTCACCCTAACCGCTCTGCCCTATTTCCTACCTCCTTACCTGATCCTTCTTTCACCTCACCCCTCTCACCCTCCACCTTCTTTCCACTGTTTAGCTTCACTTACCCGAACTTTTGTTCACCCAAATCTACCTATACCTATATGACAAAGCACCTTGGGCTGCCTCCTTTTATTAAGTTATTTTTGATTTCCTACCAATTCATAATTTTAATTTTAGTTGTAATGTTAATGTCATATTGTCATTTTAAATACTTTCTTGTCAAAGTTTTATGTAATACCATTAGTTGTATGTCTGTCACCCTTTCCATCGAGGTGGAACCTTTGTAAAAGAGCTGTTATGTGCTCAAAGGTATTGTAATCCGAGAATGAATAAATAAAATAAATAAATACAATGTATAAATGACAATGGCCTAACTTAATCCCCTAGGCCCTGACTTCGGTGATTATGAATTGCATAATTTAGAGATTTATTCCCACTCTGAAATTATATCATGTCCTGAAAGCATGTTCATTCCCCACTGTAATGTGCTGCTCAATAATGCTTCCTCTCCCTCCCTTCTTTTGTTAAATGCTCTTGCACATATTATGTACTCCTAATGAACTGATGGTTATTGTTCACATCTTGATATTTGTTTGTGATTTATGTTGACTAATAATACTGTACTCCTCTGTATGATATGTCTATTGTTGATATTGTATATATTTCCTCTTCATGTATCTATGTAATTAACCCTGAGTCACCCCTGAAAAAGGGATCATCTGGTCTCAGTGGGCCCACCTGGGTCACCAAAATTCAATAAATAATTATTTTTATTTATTTATATAGCAAGGACAATAGTTTTATGATAGTATAACAGTATGCTTCATTTGGTTGCTGTAGAAGATCATAAATATAATGGCATGTATGACATTCAAGTGGACTCCCCATGGGAAGGACCATAGTAAGGGTTACTTATTGGGCTCCCTGGAGGCCTGTTCATTTGGTCTCAGAAGCAGGATAAGCTTTTGCAGTACATACCACCACATACACTGCCTGGGTCTGACATGCCTAGATAATTTGAAGCATGATGGAGTGTTATATTTGTGCTTCATTTCTTCATGCAAGAATTATTGAAAGTCAGTGTCTTCTGCAATGGAGAGTGGTTAAAGATCAAAAGCTATGATCACTCCCTATTCCCAAAACAGTTGTGAAATGAGTGCCAGGACATTGGTTCTTGTAGATGGTAGCACAGCATGGCCTCATGTCATAAATTATATAACAGTAAGTTTATTGGAGCACAGAATAGTAATAAAATGTAATATTTTTTAAATATGTTAATGTATTTTTATTTATGTGAAAAGAAAGCAGAATTTCTGGATGAACACATGAGGCATGAAGATAATAAATAGCACTATGTATGGTACCTTAGGGAAGACAAACAATTCTCTATGCCCATGGTGCACGGGTGCATGTAGTGGAACTGACAGGTGCTGTCACGTTGCTCATGATAAACGTGTGATGAGTTGTGAAGATGGTCAGATACCCATAATGTTTGGAGATGTTTTATTCTTTTTATATAAGAAAGAGTGAAGTATTTGAACAGAATGTGAAAAGGTGACAGATACCAATATACTGTACCATCTATGTGCAGTGCGCAAGCAGGAAAGAAGTTGCTGTAACCGGTATACATCCCTGACATTGACATTTCGACAGAGGAGTCCCCTATAGTGACAACACTGCCACATCGCTGTAGTGAACCAGCTGGAATCCGGCACTGTCTGTTGGGGTCCTGCACCCCCCCCCCGAATCAGCTCCAACTCGGTGTTGAGAATCCTAAGTGGGGGGGGTGTTGGGGCACAGCCCCCCATATGAGGGGTTCAGGGGCAAAGCCCCACAAAGAAAACACCTGTGTTCTTTGGAAACTGGCAGCAGACTGCAGAGTGCAGAATGCAGTCAACCTCCCGTTTTAGCTGTCGGGTCTTTCGACAAATATTTTGTCAATGATACATCGTGGATCTGCTGTCACCCACGTGCCGCAGTGTTTCATGACAAGGAAAATGTGATTCATAATGGAGGGAGAATGAAGATTTTGATGAAAAGGATGTGTTGTTTTCTGTAGCAAAAAGACCCTGAATAATTATATTTTAGGGGTGTGGTAGCACCTCTATGGTTAGGGTTGAGTAGGGTGTTCAGTGTTAAACCCCTAACTTTGCACCTTAATAACTTTGGCAGCATTTGACAAAATCAGCTGAAGTTTTTCATGTGTTTCTAGGAGGCAAGAGCTAAATCTGTGGAAAGTTTTGTGATGGCAGCTTCTGCAGTTTCTGAGATCTGCATATGTCATTTTTCTGTAGATGTCTAATTTGTTTTTCCTGTACTTAACATGAGATTTTTTTTTCTCTCACTTGCAGCCTACCATACCTCTCAACTGTCCTTGACTTTCAGGGAGGTCCCTGATTTTGCCTCAAAATTTTCCTCTGTCCCTGGCAAAATTTGTCTTTTTGGGACTGAACAGTAGGGATTGTATGCAAAAAATAATGTCAAACATTAAAGTTACAGACTTGTTCTTCTTCAGAAAAGGCATCTTGCACTAATCCCCTTATTCTATCAGGTTTCTGGGTAAATATTATCAATTTTTAAGATGTGTCCCTGATTTGGGGTCTTTGTCCCTGATTTTTTTCAGCCTTGTCCTTGATTCATGTGGCAAGAGGTTGAGAGGTATGCAGCCTACACGGAATGGAATTTTTTCTCCAAAACTTTCAGGGTACAGGCATGATGTCCTCAGGTAGAATCTTTGAAAGGTTTTGTGAAAAAAAAAGAAATGGTTCAGAGTTATAAGGCTTTAAAGTTCTGTGTTTTTCTATTCTGAGCATGTTCAGTGGGGTTCTTGGAATAACGTTCTGATACAACACCAAATATTCTGTGTCACAAGACTGTTTTTGGTTTGTCTCTGCTTGCTTCTTACAGCACAAAACATGTTTTTGTGCATGAGAGCTGCCATCTTGTACCATTTTCCTGTGTTCTCTATAAGAGAACAGCACCTTGTTGAGTTCTGCAGCTGCAGCTGGAGTTCTGCTGTGGGCTGCAATGAGAGGAGTGAACCACTGATTCCCCGTTCTGTTTGTCTCTGTCTGTCTGTCTGTCTGTCTCTCTGTTTATCTATCTATCTATTGTTTTATTTTGTGGACCAGGGTGCCCACTCCTGGTACCCCTTCTTTCTCTACCCTCCAATACAGGTGTCCCGCCCACCTTTCCCAATCTAAATAAAAAAATAAATACATACAAGAAGACTGGGGTGCCCACCCCGGTACTGTTTCTCTGGGGGGTCACCTGATCCCATTTCTGTACAGTGATCTGACACTGGGGTGCCCAATCCCAGTGTTGGGCTGTAACCTGAAATAAAGAAAACCATCCCTTGGTGATTTTTTTTTAACCTGCAAAAAAACAAAATAGTCCCTCACTATTGTGACCCAGCCACCCTGGCCTCCCACTCAGCACCCACCACCCCACACCCCCATACATCCTCACTCACCTGAACATGTCCCATGGCATAGATGCACTATCTGATAAAAGGCATGTCTTGCTGCTGGAAATGCCAACTGCATTATGAGAAAGTAAGGCAAGTATGGTTCAATGTATTTCAATGGGGGTTTCAACTTTGATGCATAACTTTGCCATTTTTGCATATTGTGAGCCCAAATTTTCTACATGGCCTTTTTAGGACCCCACCTCAAGATGGTTGTACAATTAGGCAAATCAGGCTTGAAAGACATTTTTGCGGTTACTTTTCAGGCAGTATTTGAATATTTTCACCACCCTTTTTCATGAGGTGGAGTCATAAGAAGGCTATGTTGGAAATTGTGGTCAGAATATTTGAAAATGGCAAAGTTCTGCATGTACATTGAAATTTTGCAATGCACACTCATAATTTTAGTAATTTTTAACATTTTGACCCCAAATTTTCAACATAGCCATTTTTTCACATCACCTCATGAATACGACAACTGTTATTTTTCAAATCCTGGTGGAACTGTGCTTTCATACCTGTGCCATGGAATGATGTTTGTCCGAGATTTGAAAATTTTCACCTACTGGGCTTTTGAGGAGGGTTTATATCTAGGCTATGTTGAATGACTTCACCTTCTCCAACCTGATAGTCTCTGGTAGTCTGTAGTCTGCCCCCTGGCCTATCAGTTGTCTTGATCTGAGGTGCATTCTGTATCCCTCTATAGTGACCAAGCACCTCACATGTAAGCCTTCAGCCTGTGGTGGTCTCCCCTCCCTAAGACATCTTCTCTGGCTCCTACTGGTGCTATAGTCCTGGTTGAGGACACTGAGCTTAACCCTGGCCCCTCTTACCAGGCCTCCCCCTTTCCTGCTGGCTGTCTGTCTGGCAAAGGGCTAAAAATGGCTCATCTCAACATTCGCAGCCTTCTGCCCAATCTGGCTGAGCTCACTGCCTGGCTTTCGCACTACAAGCCTGACATCCTTGGCATCACTGAGACATAGCTGAAGCCTTCCACCCCTAACTCTGCCTGTGCACTTCCTGGCTTTGATCTCATTAGGCATGAATGACCAGGGAAGAAGTGAGGGGGTGGTATCCTGATTTACTGTAAGAATCACCTAAATCTGTCCATGGTGCCCCACCAGCAGCCCCTGCTGTCTCCTAGTGAGCTACTTCACACAGTACTATTACTCAGCAACACCAAAAAGCTGCATATCATCTGTATATACAATCCCCCCAAGGGTGGTGTGTCAGGGTTATCCTACCTCCTTGATGCTGTAGGTGCTAAGACCAGTCATAATGAACTACTGATCATGGGTGACCTTAATTTAAACTGGCTTGGAGGGAATATCAAGCAGTATCAGCCTCTAGTTGCTGGCCTTTCCTTGTCACAACTCATTCAAGAGCCCACTAGGTGGTCTACCACTGGTGGAAATAGCTCCCTCCTTCATTGGGTACTGTCTAACAGACCAGAGAGGATTGCGTCTTCAGGTACCCCTCCTGACTATATCTCTGATCACAGCCCCCATGTACTGTGTATGGAGGATCTCCCCCCAGAAAATTCCCCACAAAATCATCCAACTTAGGGATTTTTCAAAGTTTGACCTGGGTTCCTTCCATGAGGACCTGAGGCTCATGGACTGGTCTGCAGTGCTAAATGCTCCAGACTCTCCTACTGCTGTTAGTCACTTCCTCAACACCTTATTGGCACTGCAGGACAAACATGCCCCCCTTATAAGGAGGAGGGTAAGGGGGTCTGCCACTAAGTGGCTCCATGGGAGCCTTCTGGCCCTCATGTGGACTAGGGGCAAGTGCTAGGCCAACTTCAAGGTCACAATGGACCAGGTTATCTTTCAGCAGTACAGAAGGCTCAGGAATGAATGTAAGAAAGCTATTAGAGCTGCCAAGAGGGATTACTATAAAACTGCCCTGCTAAACTCAGCTAAGAACCCAAGGAATTTCTGGAAAACCTCATCAAAAATATAGTAAGTGGTTCCCCAGATTGTTGGGTCTCTGATATGCTCATTGATGGATCATACTGTAACAATCCCCTAACCATTGCCAATGCATTCAACTCGCACTTTTCTGATTTGTCTGGATTCACCTCTCTATTCCCCACTGGTGGGAGTGCTAGCTAAGTCCTGTCTCCTGCCCCCAGTCAGCCCCCATCTCCTGTCCTTTATTGTACTTCAGGCCAGTGACAGCACAGGAGATGCAGAGACTTCTCTCTGGTCTCTCCCCATACTCTAGTGCTGACCATGATAGCATGGAACCTAAGGTAAAGTAAGGTAAAATGTATTTCTTAAGCGCCTTTCAAATTATCAAGGCGTTGCACAATAAAATACAATATAAACAAGAATAATAATAATAACAATTTAGAAAAATACAGAGAAAGCTTGATAAAACAAATAAGTTTTAAGTTCAGATTTAAAACTCGTGACGGTCGGGCATTCTCTTAACCGATGAGGTAGAGGATTCCATAGGGTGGGTGCAGCATAAAAGAAAGCCTGTGCCCCAGATGTTTTTAAATGAATCCTGGGAATCTCTAGAAATCCCTCATTGGCAGATCGGAGTGAGCATTGGGGGCAGTAGGGAATAAGGAGCTCTTGCAGATATCAGGGTCCCTGCTCATGTAGGTCTTTATAGGTCAGCAAACCGACCTTAAAGGTGATCTGACACTCTACCGGCAGCCAGTGCAGTTCACACAGTGCAGGCATAATATGACTAGTCCTAGATGTACCAGTCAAAAGCCTGGCTGCCGTGTTCTGCACCAACTGCAAGTGGTGGATATTAACCCCCGGAAGCAGTAGGTAGAGGACACTGCAGTAATTAAGGTGGGTGGTTACGAAGGCGTGGACCAGTGTAGGAAGGTCAGTCGGGGGAACCAGGTGTTTCACCCGGGTGATATTCCTTAGATGGTAAAAGTAAGATTTAACAACAGCGGACACCTGAGATTTCAAACCGCTGTCGAAAATAACACTCAGGTTATGCACTCAGTCTGAGGTCATGAGCTGGACACCATCAAGCCATAAACCCAAAGTATGCCCAGGCCCAAGACCTGCCTCCGGATGACCCAGGTCCACAACCAACACCTCAGTCTTGTCTGGATTTAATCTCAGCCAGTTAGTGCTCATCCAATTCTTGATCTCGGTTAGACAGTTGTTAAGCACAGAGACCACATCATCCTGTCCGGGCATAAAGGACATATACAGTTGGGTATCATCTGCATAACAGTGAAAACCCAAACTGTATTGCCTAATGATATCTACCAATGGTAGCATGTACACTGAAAACAACATGGGTGCCAATATTGAGCCCTGCAGCACCCCACAGGACAGGGGGAGGACATCAGAGGAATAAATTCCAGTGACAACCCTTTGTGACCTGCCCATGAGGAAGGATCAAAACCAGCTTAGGACTGTATCAGACAGTCCACAGAAATACTGCAGGTGCTCGGAAAGTAGACCATGGTCTACAGTGTCAAATGCCGCTGAGAGATCAAGGACTAAGACAGTACGAGCCTTTCGATCTCTCACAATTAGGAGATCATGTAACACCCAAACAAGGGCAGTCTCAGTGCTATGTCTCTTCCTAAACCCAGATTGGAGAGCATCAAAGACATTGTGGGTTGTAAGATGCTCATCCAGCTGCAACACAACCACCTTCTCAATAACTTTACCCACAAATGGTAGATTAGAGACAGATCTGTAGTTTGCTAGACAGTCTGGATCCAAGGAAAGTTATTTAAGGAGTGGTCGATTGACCATCTCCTTGAGGGGATCAGGGAAAACCCCCTTTTCCAAGGAACACCAGACAATTTCAGCAAGGATCAGGCAGATGACATCTACTCAATATACTAATAACGGCGTAGGGCCCGGATCCAAGCTACAGCTGGTTGGTTGCAAGGGCTGGACAATCCTCGAAATGTCCAAGAATTCTAGCTGGCTGAAGTCAGACCATTCAGAATGGGTGCAAGCAACCTCCCGCCGATCTCTGCAATCCCTCATAGAGGGAGTTGGGCCGATCCCCGACCTGATGCTGGCAACCTTATCTGCAAAAAAATTGAGCAAGCTCATCACACTTTATTTGTGAAAAACCTCTTCTAGACTGAAGACAGATTGGATTGCACAGTCTGTCCACAGTCTGAAAGAGCTGAGCTGGTCAATTCCATGCAGCAACAATCTCCCTGGACAGGAATTCTGCCTTCTTATGGGTGATTGCTGATTGACAGAACTTATAATGTTCCATCAGTCTAAGACTTTCAGCATCAAGGCCAGATTTCCACCAAGCTCTCTCTAGCTTTTGACCCACCCTCTTCAGCTCCTTCAAGGACCCATCAAACCAATGGGTCCTTGGGCGCAGAGTGAGTGGGCTAACATGAACAGGAGCTTTTGAGTCCAGATTGTCTCCCACCGCCTTATTATAAGCCAGTACAAGATCATCTGGACTCATGCATTCACTTAATAAACCCGATAGGTCCAGCACCGCTGATAGGCCTTCTGGGGTAACTCCCCTTAAAGGGCAGTACAGGACCATCTCCATAGGGGCAGGCCTACTTGGGGGTGCCCTGAAACTTGGTCTGACCAAGCAACTAGTTCCACCCCCAGATCTGTGATCTCCATCCCCAGGAGGAACACAAGATCCAAAGAGTGACCCCAATACGGGTAGCAGAGGTAACCACCTGTGTAAGGCCCAGCATAGTCATAAGTTGGAGGAGATTATTTTCAAACTGCGAGAGTTCATTGTCGACCCAGGCATTGAAGACACCCAGAATGAACCATCTGGGTGACTCCAAGGCCACGTCGACAATGAAATCTGCAAACTCCTTCAGGAATTCTCCCCCAACATAGATGAGGAGTATCCTGAACCCTACACCTGCTCCCAGGATACATTCAAAGGATCGAGTGCACCCCACTGGCACATCCACAAGGCCAAGTTCCATTTTAAACACAATAGCTCCTTCTTCTTGGTGCCTCTTATATTGCCTCCCCAGTGGCCCATATTTATTTTTTTGACAATTTAAGCTTTATTAATACATTTCCATTATAAGGGGCAGTTACAGAAAATCGAGATGAGACATAGTTCTCGAACAGTAAAACTGCTGGCCCACCCTCCCACCCCATCCCCCCTTACAGCAGCAACAAATTGGGTCGCCCTAACGTGCAGTGCGTGGTTCAGTGGTACGTATGGGTAAAACCAGAGTGTGATATAACTTCAGTGAGGTAACGAGTAAAGAATGAAGGGGGTCTCATATCCTGCTATATATCTCTAGTCTGTTATGAAGGCTTGCAATTGCCTTCTCTGTTCGAAGGTTAGCAGTGATTTCATGTAACCATTCCTGGAAGGAAGAAGCTGATTTTTCCTTCCAATGACGTAGTATAAGTTTCTTAACTGAGAGCGCAACCATAGAGAAATGGTATTTCCTAATTCTAGCGTTAACCAGGGACATGTCCCCTAGAAGACATACCTCCAGAGTGAAATACTCCTGTAGGCCCAGTAGGGGATTGAGAGACATCTTAATTGAATTCCATAAGGAAGAAACTTTGGGACAGGACCAGAACATGTGCAAGAGAGTACTCTCTTCTTGCAAACACTTAGTACATGTACTAGAGTTCGGGAAGCCTCATTTTTTTAATTTGGTAGGGGTACAATACATGTTATGTAGAATGTGGTATTGCATAAGATGCAGCCTATCTTGGGAAACGTACTTATGACAGGATCTCCATAGGGATTGCCAGTCCAACTGGTATTGAGGGAGGAGTGAATTCCAGAAACTAGTAGATCCAAAGGTGTCCCCGTACTTTTTATAGTACAGCACCTTGTATAGCTTGGATATTATACCTGAAGATCAGGACAATTGGGAGAATTCAGGAATCAGAGCTGATACCTTCTGGAAGGGGGGAGAACTCCCCAGGGCTACAATGGGAAGGTGTCTTAACTGCATAACTTTAAAATGGGATGAGCCTGGAATATGAAACTTGTCAATAATTCCACATGAGGACAGCCAGTGCCCTTCCCCATCTATCAGGGAAAGCAGTTTTCCATCGCCTAGTTGTGGCAGCCAGTTTGAAGGAATCCACTTTCCGCTAAGAGTGAAAGATGGGGAATTCCAAATGGACTGAGCTAAGTCAGTCTGAGGGGAATAATGAAGAAATAAACATAACTGTATATAAACTCTTAAAGAGGTACTTATTGTGGTACAGTTAACCATCTTTACATGAGACAACTTGAGGTAAAATAAGTTTGAGGGATCCAGGTGTTTAGATTTAATTGCATCTAACTCAGTCTTAAGCCACACTGGTTGTACCGTTTCAGGGCCTGGGGAGATCCATCTCAGACAATATGCTAGATGACTGGCCCAGTAGTATAGTGCCATATGGGTAATCCTCAGCCCCCCCCCCCCAGATTTTGGGGCAGCTAGTTTATGATAGACCAACCGAGGATACTTATCTGCCCAGATAAATCTGGTAAATATACTGTGCAGTTTCTTAAACCAGCGTATGGGGATAAAAGAGTTGAGAAGGGATAAGGGGTAATAAATTCTAGGAAATACATTCATCTTAATAATGTTAATCCTGCCCCATAATGATATAGGAAGTTTAGACCATCTGTCGAGGTCTGCAGAATGACCTGTGAGAGAGTATCCAGATTATCTTTGATCCACCTCGAGGGGTTATGGGGTAGCCTTATGACCAGATACTTAATTACTCTAGGAGTCCAATCTAAACCTAAGGGGCAAATATCATCCTTAAATACCATGTGGTATAGCGGGAAAAATAAGGATTTACTTGCATTCAACTTGTAGTTGGATAACACACTGAACCTAGCTATTTCGTTCAATAGGGGTGGTATTGATGAAACCGGATGGGAGAGATATATTAGCAAATCATCTGCGCACGCAGTGAGTTTAATCTCATGACGCTCAACTCTGATACCTTGTATAGAGATGTTTTGGAGAATGTTTTGGATGAGGGGTTCCAGATATAGGTTAAACAATAGAGGCGACAGGGGACAACCCTGACTAGTGCCTGAATGAAGTGAGAAGTAGTCTGAGAAGGCCCCGTTAGCCGAGATTCTTGCTATAGGGGATTTATATAGTGCAGCAACCCAAGAAATGAATACCAGAGGGAAGTTAAAGGCACTCAAAACCTTGAAGAGAAAACTCCAATTCACCTGGTCGAACGCCTTCTCTGTGTCCAAAGAGACCAAGCCTGCAGGGAAGTCATCATCTCTGGAGGCCAAGAAGACATGGGATAACGTACGCAGGTGATCCACTGAACAGCGTCCCTTCATGAAACCTACCTGATTCATACCTATTAACTCGGGGAGCACCACGGATAGCCTGTTAGCTAAAATCTTTGAGAGGATCTTGATATCCTGATTTAGGAGGGATATAGGCCTGTAGCTCTGGATGAGCTCAGGGTCTTTATCTGGCTTAGGGAGGAGCACTATCAAGGCTTCACAGAGATGGCGATCAACTTCTGACCCAGATAAGATGTGCTGGAATAAACTATTAAGTATTGGCAATAGAAGATCCCGAAATGTTTATAGAAAAGGGAGGAAAATCCATCAGGTCCAGGAGTTTTGTCAGAGGGTAAACCACTAATAACCTCAGAGATGTCCCCCTGAGTTATGGGAGAGACCAGAGAGGCTATGTAATGTACTGGGAGGGAGGGTAGATGTGAGTCCGTCAGGTACTTCTCCACGCTTACTGGGCTGGGAGGGTACTCCATGTCCCCGTAAAGCAATTTATAGTATGTTGCGAACTCTTGAACTATCTCTGTGGGAGATGTTTTCAGGGATCCATCTACAGAAGCCTTGATTGAAGGGATAAATCTCATTGATTCTTGTTGTTTGATGCGAAGTGTCAAAAGGCGCCCGGCTTTCTCACCTTGGTCAGTATAACTAGCTTTAGTATGTATGATAGCTAACTCCACCTTTTCTCGGAGTAGTCCTAAGTATTTATCTCTCAACCCTAGGAGCCTCACTTTGTCCTCCTCCGAGGAGTTAACCGAAACATTGGATTCCAGAGCCCGAATTTGGGATAACAAGGACAGTAATTCTCTCTCCCTAACTCTTTTCCTAGCCACCGAAAAGCTAATGAGAACTCCTCTCATGTAAGCCTTGAAGGCCCCCCGTGTAATATCTGGTTTTGCACTATTTAAAGGGTTGGACAGAAAAAAGGCCTCAATGTGCTCCCTTATGGTATTGCAATAGTTAGAATCTTTAAGCAGTTGGTCATTAAGCTTCCGTCGTGTTTCTCTCTTTGACACATCTTGAATTGAGAGATCACACAGCACCAGAGAGTGATCGGAGACAGGACCAGGCTGTATCGATGAGGACTTAACCCTGGGCAGAAGAGTCTGAGAAATGAATATGTAGTCAATACGGGACTGTGAACCATGTACCAAAGACCTGAATATGAACTCCTTGGAATCAGGATTTAAGACACGCCAGACATCACAGAGCCCGCATTGATCCAGTAATTCTCTAAAAGCCCTCTGACCTGGGGAGATCCCCCCCGATATGCCTCCCAACCTGTCAAGATTGGAATCTGCAACTTGATTAAAGTCGTCCCCCAGGATAATCCTTATGGGAAGGAAAGACAGGATTGAATTTGTAAATCTCATGAAGTACGTGGGGTCATCAGCATTGGGACCATATATACTGCCCAGTAACAGAGGTATTGACCAGAGAGTACCTATAACTAAAATGAACCTACCCTCGGGGTCCCTGATAGTATGAGTTGGGACAAATGGAATGCCCCTGTTAATGATGATCATAACCCCACAGCTGTTCGAGGAGCCTTGTGCCTCATACACCGTCCACACTTGTTGCCTCCTCACTTGTGAGGCTTCTGTTTCTAGTAAGTGCGATTCCTGTAGGAAAGTAACCTGAGTACGTAAAAGACTTAAGTGTTTGAGAACCTGGTATTGTTTAGATTTTTTCCTGATCCCCTTGACGTTCCATGTTGCAAAAGTCACCTCCTTAGCCATCTACTTAAGGATTCTAAGGGTACTAGATTCAGCCTTGCACTCAGGGTGTGTAACACGAATTATCTAACCCCCCCCATTGCTGCTGTAAGGCCCTCCCACCACCCTAGCCCCCTAGCCCTCCCCGCAGGAAGCCCCAATTCAAACCCTCTAGTACACCCCCCAACAAGAGCACGTAACTTCTCCCCTCCCAACCCCCACACTGTCGCAAGCAACGCTTAGCACAGCACTGGATCTTATCCTCCCCCCCACCCCGAATGTATCCTGCAAGTGATCGCCTTATTGTTCAAAATACAAGGCAGTCAATAAGCTGCATTACTGAGGGCATAGTGTCAACGAGCGATCTCGGGCTTCCAGGGCCTACAAACATCTGCTGGTGAATCCACTAATGAATGACAGAGAGAAATAAAACTAGATGCCATAAATGTGAATGTGAAAAAACGTCACTTGAGTCTTGAGAGGGAGTTGAAAAAAGCTTGTTCCCTACAGGGAACTACTTCTTGAACCACAGCCAGAGCGAAAATTAACATGGAGAGTTGAGCCCATCATCGAGATAAAAACCTGAAAAAACCGGATGAGAAGTGAAACAAAATACAGAGATGGAAAACCCGTGGGAGTAACTACCTAGGGGTTGCATACCCCTAGCTCCGAGAAGCCCCCCGTACGAAACCAGCATGACTTAATAACTGAAAGCAATCCCTCTCGAGGCTGGATGACCGGAGTTGCATTAAACGGGTGAGCCGTGCCCTCTTGTGGACATAACCTGATCCAGTCCACCAGTCAAAGGTGCCCTGAAAGCCCAGAATTGCTCGAAAATCCGAGTTGCTATCCTGCAAAGACTAAACAAGAGGCATAACCCGAGACCTAGCCCTGTGTGTTTCCCCTGGATACTGAGTAAGCGATGTTATATCGGATACAGTCCAAAACAAACCCCGCAGGAGCCCCCCCAGGACTCTCCCTGTAACACTATTCCCACCAACAGGCCAGGGCCTCTTAAAAGTAAAGTTGAGCCTCTACTAGTAGACCAGTTCTATTAGAGAGCATGAGTCGAGTGAAATCCGTCTCTAGAAAGAACACTGTCCACACAAAGATCCAAACAACAGTTCGTTCTGAAATTGCAGTGAGCCTCGAAGATCAGGAGGCCTTCTCAGGTCGTGCGAAACAGGTCTGGCAATGCCGACTTAAGGTTTAGTAATGCAGCATCAGGATCCTCGAAATTAAGCCACGAGCCATTTACAGAGACTTGTAATTTCGTTGTGTACCCCATCCTGAACTTTAATCCGACCGCTATAATCTTGGATACAATCGGGTGGAAGGCTTTCCGTTTCAATCGAACCAAACCAGGGATATCCTGAGCAATTCTCAGCTTCTCCTTCTCCCATCTGACTTCTTGCAGGGCCTTCACTTTCTGTAGGAAATGCTGCCTTTCCAGATAGTTGAGAAAGCGGCAAATGATGGGGCGAGGAGGTGCATCGGTTGGGGGTTTTGGTCGCCAAGATAGGTGGGCCCATTCTATTATGTAGTTTGGGCCAAAGGGAGAGGGACCAGTGACTTTTTCTACCAACTTCTGAATAAAGACAACGGCATTCTGGCCTTCTTCCCCTTAGGGGAGCCCGAGGATGACCACATTATTTCTCCGACTACGGCCTTCCAGATCCTCGAGTTTTGCTTCTAATCTAGACAGCCTTTGTTTCATTAGTAGAAGCTCAGGATCCATGCTTTCCAACTTTCTCTCGATCGAAAATATTCAGGTAGTGTTGTCTGATACTGTCGTGGAGACTTCCTCTATCTTCCTGGAGAGGGACTTCAGGTCGATTGCCATATCTTTCATCTCCTCCCGGAATGGTTTAAATTCCTCTAAGAATCTATTAAGTGTTAGGGGTTCTTGGTCCCCAGATTGACACGCAGATTCCGGTTTGTCTGGGCCACTCGAGGCTCGGAATTTTTCGAGGCCTTCTCGGGGGTGGCGGGGGTATGTTTCTGCTGGGCTTTCTTCATGTGAGCCTCCATTTACCACACAGGAACCCAATACAGGAGCACACACTGTTCAAAGACAAGAAAAACTCTTGAGCAGAGGAGTTAGATGAAATTTAACTATATTAAATGACAATTTTGTATTCGGAAGGCAGGAGCTTAGCGGAGGTGAATCTATTCAGCACTCTGCATCACGTGATCTCCCAGTGGCCAATATTTTCAACATGCCTCTCATCTCTGGAGTCATCGCTGACCCCTAGAAGGTGGTGAGGATTGTCCCTGTTCTTAAACAAGGCAACTCTAAGAGCCTTGACAATTACTGACCCATAGCCATCTTGTCGGCTATCAGCAAACTCCTGGAGAAAGTTGTTGCTGGGCAACTCACGGAATATATCCAGGCCCACGAGCTGTTATCTCCTGCACAGCACGGCTTTCACAAAGGGCACAGTACATTCTCTGCCTTTGTTACTGTCTCCTCTAGGATCAGGGCAGCTATGGACCAGGGTAAGCTCTCAGGTGCCATCTTCATCAATCTATCTAAGGCCTTCGACCTAGTCGATCATGTTCTTCTTAGCTCTTAACTTTGGTCCCTTGGTCTGTGTCCCCCTGTCCTAAGGTGATTCACTAACTACCTCCAGGGAAGACAGCAACTTACTAAATTCAGCATGCTCCTCTCGGACACCACCCATGTGACCTCTGGTGTCCCCCAGGGGTCAGTACTAGGGCCCCTCCTCGTCTCTATCTTTGTTAATAATCTTCCCTTCATTTCTTCCCACTGTAGCTCTACTCTATATGTGGATGACCTGATCATCCTCACCCATTCCAAAGACATTGGAATCATCAACCACCAACTGAATGTGGACTTCAGAAATATCCAGTCCTGGATTACTGCAAACAAGCTTGTCCTCAACCTGAAAAAAAAAACAGGCCATGCTTTTTGGGTCCCTGGCCAAGATAAAGGCCTCTCCTACTCCACTGTGTATTGCTGGTATTGATGGTACCCCTGTCCTGATTACTGATTCCATCAAATACCTGGGGGTGACACTCAACCCCCAGCTTGACCTCGCCCATCATATCCAAAATGTATGCAGGGCAGTCAACTGCAAACTGGGCCTGGCCTACAGGGTAAAGAACAACCGTGCATCTCCTGCTCACCTTGCACTGGCCAGGGGTGTGTTTCTTCCCACCCTCTGCTATTGGCTCATCCTGTTTGTGCATACTTCCAAAGTACACCTCTCTAGGTGGAACATAGCCTATAATAACATTTGCCGCATTGCACTTGCTGCCCCCCGCCTCACCCACCACTGTGACGTGTACAATAAACTTGGCTGGCTCTCCCCACATAACTATAGGAGTTTTTTCCTGGGTAGCTTTACAGGCAAGGTTTTCAGAACTGGCACCCCTCCAGGACTGGCTGAGCTCCTCAAACCTGCCTCCTCTTCTTACTCCCTCAGGTCATTGGGCTCTGCCATTCTCAAAGTTCCTGCCACTCAAACGCAAATGGGGGACAGGGATTTTGCTGCATGTACTCCCAGAGCATGGAACTCCTTTCCTACCCAGGTCCGCGCCTCCCTCTCCCATTCATGCCTTTGGAGCTCCTTCTGGAATTATCTGAAGCTCTCCTCGGCATGTGGTTGTCCTAAACCACCGTAATTAAATATACTGTCCTTGCTAGGTACCTGGTGCTGGACTAATGCATCATTGCATCTCATGGTGCCTCTGTGCAGGCCCTGCTGGTGTATCTTCCCTGCTACGGTTCTGCTATGTATATAAATGTATTCACTCTCTGCCACTGGGTGGAGCTTTGCCTGATGCACTGTTTTTGGGGTTCTGCTCCTTATAGAAATGCATTCACTCTCTACCACTGGGCAGAGCTTTGTCTGATGCACTGATCTTAGCCTTATGTGTTCTATGTATACTTGACTATGCAACTGTGTTTAATCCTTGACTGCTCGTGTAATGTCAACTGGTGCTATGTGATTCTGTATAATGTTAACTGGTATCATGCTGTTCTCTGTATGAACTTGTCTTTCTTTGTACTCTTCTGGGTCACACCTGAAAATAGGCAAATGTTTTGTCTAGCGTGCTTACCTGGTCAATAAAAGCTAAATAAATAATAAATAAAAATAACACAGTTATGAAGTTTCAGTGACATTTTGCTATGCATGTTCATAATTTGGTAATTTTTTACATCCAACACTGCATAGAAGGGCAGGATCAGCAGGGCCCTGCACTTATGTAGGTGGACGGAGTCTTCCTTGGTGCACAGACCAGATGGCCATGGGCATCTCAATCTGTTCATGCAGGTCCAAAAAGGGACCTGTATAAATGAGGATATGATTCCACTATCTCAAAAAGAAAGGAAATTCTTTGTAAATAAACTGTTACTGCACCAGTTAGGGTAACCTACCACAGAAGCAAAGGAAAAAACATTAGGGTTTTGGGTCTCCAGAGTCTTGGTGAATCAGTGGTGGGGTCTTCCTTGGGGTTGTCAAACATAATGCTCACCCCCACCTGTTGCCTTTAGTCCAAAGCACAAGATGTAGCTCAAAGCCACTGCCTTATACTGATACACTCTTCAAAGGTAGAGAAGTATGTCTCACCACATATTACCAACACAATTTGTTGTTGCTTTCTTCTCGCAGGACCTGCAGGAGATCATGTGTGACATTGTTTGCTCAGGGAAGGGGGTGAGCATTAGGGTTGATGGCCCCAAGGAAGACCCCACCACTGATTTGCCAAGACTACAGAGAGCCAACCCCCTTTTTTTTCCTTTTGCTGCTTGGGGTAGTGGTGGGGAGTTAGGGCTGAAAACTCTAACACCACATTTCCCTGATTTCGTGGCATTAAATTACCCTAACCAGTGCATTAATGAAGGTTTTTTTTTTCAAAGAATTTTAATATGGTTATCATTATTCTTAGTATTATATTGATTTTAATGTCATTATTATTATTATATTTGGCTTTACTTACAAACAGAAAAAAATATGACTTCATTGAACTTGTGGTGTCATTTTTAAAATATTACCATACTGAAGAGGATGCATGCATGTATGTTTTTTTTAAGTAGGGGATCTGGTGGTTGTGGTGGGGCTGGAGTTACTTCTGGAGAAGAATTGTGTGTGGGGGTGGTGAGTATGTTGTGATTTCATTTTTTGGCTACTGTGGAATGATGTGCCCTCAGATGGATTTGAGCACGGCAGCAGAAATGACATATCAACATATAATTTGATAGAATATAATGATAATATGATATAATTTGATGTGATATAAGAAGATAATTTTATTCAGATATCTGCTATGATATATGAACAGATATTATCATGTGATAATATAAAATATACAATATGATTAAAATATTATAACATGATATGATACATGAGAAGATAATGTAATTTGGTATAATCTGATAAAATATATGAGCAAATAGTATTATCTGATATAATATATAATATAATTTATGAGAAGATAATATTGTCTGATGAACTGTGATATGATTTAGGAGTAGATAATGTAAACCGATATAATCTGAAATTATATGAGTAGATAATAAAATCTGATAACCTGTGGTATAATATATGAGAAGATTATCTAACGGGGATGGGTGGGTCAGCTGTGAACCGGTTCTGGTTCCAACTGATTTTTTTCAAAAGGTTCTGATTTACACTGATGAATTGTGGACCTATTTTAGTCTATTCAAGCATGAGAAATGCATCGGTATTATTCTTTTAGATCCCTTTGTTAAAAAACAAAATAACGTTTTTTTTTAAAAAGTGTGCCTGTATTTTCATGTTGTTTTTCAAGGTCAGCAAGCAACCAACAGCAATAAAATAAATTGATTGCTGTTCTTGCCAATCCTGTGAGTCAGCCACCACATGACAGTCATAGGAAACAGTGGGCTGGATTTACAAAAGTCTTGAAACTCTCACAGCTGCAGTAAAATCTCAACACAATAGTGTTGTCACTTGGAGAACTGCAATTTCTCACGCAGCTATGGTATTATAAAAAGTGAAGCCAGTTTATGAGTGGCTCCATGATTTATAGCAGCTTGTGGGTGGTGTTGCTGTAGCTGTGGAAATCCCTGCAGCTGTGAAAAAATTTTTTATGGCTGGACATCTTCTGCAACTATGGAAGATGTGAATAGCAATCTCGGCAGCTGCAGAGATTTCAGTCTGCAACTAGAGTTGTGGCGTGGAACTTAGTTTCAAAATCATTTGTGAATCTAGTCCAGTGTATGCAGGTCATTTGGGGCTTTGCAATAAAAGGAAGCAATGCATCAAACGTTAGTCAGAAAGACAGGGAGAGAAAGATCAACTAATTCAAAAGGAAATGACCACAGCAGAGTGCAGACCTTCAATGAGCCTGGCATGTTTTTTGATGGGAGATAGGCAGCATGAGCAAGATATGTGATGGTGCCCAAACCATCCCTCCTGCTCATTTGACTTGAGATGTTATTTTTTTTTATTTGTAATTATTGTGCTTGCCTATTTGGTGTTATAGCAAGCATTATGGGCCAAAAATGATCCCACACATTCATGCATGATTGACCAATATTTTTTATGACTTGTGTTGTGTAACTTACTTTTTTTATCTAGTTGACCTTGCTCCCCCACCCAACCCAGCATTGCAGATTTTTTTTGTCTTGTTTTTTTATAGAGCTGTTTCTCGCATGTCATGCATGCACATAGGTTGTTTCCCTTTGTGTTGCCCCCCTGGTCCTACCCTCCACCCCAAATGTCCAGCAATTTACTGTCTGCATTTTTAACTTGCTAAATGAACAAATTACACCCCACCTGGTTCCCCAAATTGAAAAACACATAAAGAAATACATATGATGTAATATGCACCGTGACAGTACAAGAAGAAATTTGTTTTACTTGATCTTTCTGTTATGGTTGCTGACCTTTGTCCACTGAATTCAAGGAAATAAATAATTAAATTAAACAATATCATCACCATCATCTTCAAACATCATAAAGGGAGACACCTGTTGCAGATGTTCATCATTGTTTTTATGTTCCTGCTACTCTTCACTGAACTGGTAAGAGAATTTGTTGATATTGACTTTTAGGAAGGTAAGGCACTGTACATTTTCAGGAGTAAGACTTGTACAGACATCAGTGACAACATTTCCAGCTGTGCTAAATATATGCTCACAGTAAACACTAGTGGAAGGGCAACTAAGAAACTTAATAGCAAAGGCAAATTGTGCAGGTCAGCTGTTTTTCTTTTCCAGCTAGTACTCATAAGGGTCACCAGTAATAGTAATGAGTGGTTCTCATAAAAAGGCATCCACAATATCAGACAAAAACAAACAAGCATTTGTCAATGCCGAACGTTCACTTGCAGGTATTTGCAGTGGTGTTTGGCATGTATGGTGCTTTATCCTAATGCCCTGTGCGATTGCTGGTATTTGCACAATAAATTGTCAGCATGACCTGTTTGTTACCCACATTGTGCACTACATAGGCGGAAACACGTTTTGGGCAGGATGCGAAAAATGACAGCTGTACTGCTCATAAGGAAGTGTGGTAAAATGCCAATGTTGAAAATGTGGAGTGGAAATATTGAAAATTGGCAAACCTACGAGCGTGCGTGGGAACTGTGCAACGCATGCTCGTAAAACAGTCATTTTTAGGAATTGTTTGACCAAATTTTCAACATTGCCATTTTAAAACCTGTGCTAATGAACAGTGTCACTGTGATTTTCTTACTGTGTCCCATACATTGATTTCGCACACGGACTGCGCCATTGTGCACTACATGGGGGGAAAGACGTTTTGGGCAGGATGTGAAAAGCTGTACTGCTCATAAGGAGGTGTGGTAAAATGGCAATGTTGAAAATCTGGAGTGAAAATATTGGAAATTCGCAAACTTTCGAGCGTGTGTAGGAACTGCACAACGCACGCTGGTAAAACAGTTATTTGTAGGAATTTTTTCGCCAAATTTTCAACATTGCCATTTTAAGATCTCTGCTCATGAACAGTGACACTGTGATTTTCTTAATGTGTTCCATACACTGAGTTCGCACACCGACTGTGCCATTGTGTGCTACATGGGCGGAAACAAGTTTTGGGCAAGATGTGAAAAATGACAGCTGCAGTGCTCATAAGGAGGTGTGGTAAAATGGAAATGTTGAAAATCTGGAGTGAAAATATTAAAAATTTGCAAACTTACAAGCGTGCGTAGGAACTGCGCAACGCAGACTCATAAAACAGTCATTTTTAGGAATTTTTTCACCAAATGTTCAGCACAGCCATTTTAAGACCTCTGCTCATGATCAGTGTCACTGTGATTTTCTTAATGTGTCCCATACATTGAGTTCGTACACCGACTGCGCCATTGCACGCTACATGGGCAGAAACACATTTTGGGCAGGATGTGAAAAATGACAGCTGTACTGCTCATGAGGAGGTGTGGTAAAATGGCAATGTTGAAAATCTGGAGTGCAAATATTGAAAATTCGCAAACGTACGAGCGTGCGTAGGAACTGCTGTAGCATGCGCTCCGTAAAACAGTCATTTTAGGAATTTTTTTCACCAAATTTTTAACATAGCCATTTTAAGACCTGTGCTCATGAACAGTGTCACTGTGATTTTCTTAATGTGTTCCATACATTGATTTCGCACACCGATTGCACCATTCTGCGCTACATGGGTGGAAACACGTTATGGATGAGATGTGAAAAATGACAGCTGTACAACCATAAGAAAGTGTGATAAAATGGCAATGTTGAAATCTGGAGTGAAAAATATTGAAATTATCAGCTCACGAAAAGTGAGAACCGCGCACCACGCCAGAACAGTTTTTTTGATTCTTGCATCTGTTTCATATGTTGATTCTTCATGATGATGAACACTGTCATGGCATTGTTCCCAATCAAGGGTGATTTCGTGCAGTGAGTGTGCAGTGCTTGAGAAATCACCCTTCGGCCCCTAACACGCCATGACAGTGACATCATTCATGAGAAGGGGTCCCAAAACCCCATGTTGAAAATTTGGTACAAAAATTCCAAAAAATGACTGAGATATGCAATAAAGTTGAAACCCCCCATCTAGCCCATTATACACCTTACCGGCATTTCCTCAGTTCGCGGTCGGCTTTGAAGAGTGCAGACTTGTTCCCGGTCCACCGAAGATCGTCGCACCGGAGTCCGGAGGTAAGTATGGGGTGGGGGCGTTGTGGGGAGGCTGGGTGCGCAGTGGGTGGGTGCGGGTTGTGGGAGGTGGGTCTGGGAGATGCACCGCGGGACCATTTTTGTTTTACAGGTTAAAAAGGAAAAAAAGACTACGAGGGACGTTTGCCACGTGTGGTGGGCTCCCAGCGTGGCAGAAGATGTGTGTGGGGTCCGAGGAGCCCACGGGATTGGGCATCCCGTGCGCAAACTATGCGGGGCAAGGAGCCGACGGGGATTGGGCACCCCATCGGCAATCAAACAACGGTTTGCCACGCTGGGTGGGCTCTCAGCATGGCAGCAGTATAGCTTTGGGGGTTGTGGAGCTGACGGGGATTGGGCACCCCATCGGCAAACAATGTTTGCCATGCTGAGGTGGGCTCCCAGTGTGCCCAGGTTTGGGGGGCGGCATGGCGGACGTGTGGGGAGGCGTGAGGCGTGACGTGAGGGGCGCCTCAGCATGGTGGCAGCGTGGTTTTGAAGTGAAGACCACTGCTGTCACATTGAGCTGCTGCACCCATTGGTGCAGGATCGCCGTGCCTGCTCAACTGAGCAGTGTAGACAGGAGAGGCACACCTCCAAGTGTGCTACTCTCCCAATACGCTCCTTGTGCATGCGCGCAAGCGATCATAAAAAGGCAGCTACAGGACAGACACATCTGAATTATAAGTCTCCATGAATTTTAACAAAAAAGTGTGAATCATCCGTGTGCTTTTCAGAATGATATGCCTTTTTCAAGGGTCGTGAAAGAGGATTTTGTGCAGGAGAACTACCCAGTGTTGATGAAGTATTACCTGGTGACACTAAGTGGAAATTGTTTTATGTGATAACAGTGAGTCCATAAGACTGCTGATCACATAAAGTGAGAAAAGAACAGCCCAGCGTCAAAAGGGCGAACTGCACAACACTGACCATCGCAAATAGCGATGGCCACATATTTCAAGAGAAACAAAACAATGATCAATCTTTATGAGTGCAAGCCCCCGCACTTCAAAATAAGGATTCTAAACTCCAGGGGAAGTGAACTTAAGAAAATATAGCAACTCCCCCTGGAAGCAAAATATGTACCTGCACCAGGATTCGAACCCGGCACCACAGGTTCCGGGTTAGTGGCTCAAGCCACTATGCCACACTGCCAGCTCAGCAGGGCTTGGCCAATCAATCTTCTTATCCCCTTTCTCATGAGTGTAATGCGTATCCCTCAGTGCTACACTTGCTATACCCATTCAGTGCTCTTTTTCCCCACTCGCTCTTCATGGGAACGGTTTTATTGAGTCACTCATATTGAGCCGCTGAATAATACTCACCCATATACGGTGTTACCAGTAGGAAATTATTGCTGTCACCACTAATAAATGTTGCATCATCAGATGTAGCATCCAAATCACATGATTCACTTGTATTATCAAATACCGTTCCTTCCTTTTCCTTTGCAATTGCTGAAATCAGCAAGTTTTTGTATTAGAGATAAGAGTCACCAAGATCTGAAGGAGGCAGCTGATGCAACTTAAACCGAGGGTCAAGAAGAGTAGAAGTCAGTCCATAAGGACTACACCAGATTTGTCTCCTTTTTGGTCAAAACCTCTACACAGCCTCCTGAGTTCCTTGTTCAATAAATTTATGATGGGAATAACCTGGCTTAGAGTAGCATTCTCTTTGCTAATCTGTCAAGTTGCTTCCTCAAAGGGAGTCAAGAGCAATGTAAGATGTTCCATGAGGCCCCACTGGAGAGAATTCAGCACAACATCATCTGCTACATTGTGCTCCATGGTATATTCATGGACTGCCTTATTTTGTGTGAGAAGTCTCTCAGACATGTAAAATGTTGAGTTCCATCTTGCCAGAACATCTTGTTTTAGTTGCCATATTGGCTAGCCATTTTTTTTACTGAAGGTCAGACAAGATACCATGTGATTTTACAGAGTGACTAAAATGGCCGCAGATTTATCTTGCAGTTCCAACTAGTGTTACTATACTGTTGTCACAGGAAAAGAAAGATCATACTAACAGATTTAATGAGTGTGCAAAGCACGGAATGTGAGTAAAACCACCATGTTTCAATGCACTGACAATATTGGTGCCATTGTATGAAACTACAAATTCAGTAGTGAGTCCTAGGGCCCCTAATCACTCAGAAATTTTGTCACGCGACTCTTCCAAAATATTGTCAGTGGTGTAATGTTTACCAAACATGTTAACACAAAAAGCTGCCATTCTTGGTATTTGATTATTGATTGTTTTTCCCACTGCACACCCTTGGAGTGCTGGCTGTTGTGCGCCCTGTCATTAGGGTGCTAAACCAGAAAGTCGTCGCCCCTTCCCCATGATCCACCCCCCCAGAGTTAGAATCCTAAGTAAGAGGGGGTGTGGGTTGGTGCCGTAATGATGGGGCACACAACAGCTGGTGCATTCCGAGGGTGGAACCTTTTTTTTCACCACTGGCTGTATCTACTCGTGGTGCTTGCTGTATGTGTATTTTCTTTTTTGGTGGGGGAACCCAGGTGACATCCTCTACCTCATCAGTATCACATTCTGATTCATCACCTCTGGAAGAGCGTAAGATCATGATCTTGTGCTTGCATATTTACAACCTGTTCTTTATCAGAGGCACTGCTTTCTGAAGAAGGAGCCTGATATGTATGAGTGGCATATCATGGAGTGCCACGTCTAGTGATACTAGATAGAGCCTTTTCCTTAATCATTGACTTTCTAGGTCTAAGTGTTTTGGCTACCTGTTTTTCTGTTTTTCTTTTACCTGATTTTTCTGGCAATGCCGACAGTGCTGCACTACTGTGATCAGGGGATGCACCGACATTCTTCTCTTTTTCTGGTTGTGTTGCTTCATCTTTTTCTGGTTGTGTTACTTAATGTTTCACAAACTGTATTAATGATATCTTCAGCAGTGAATGTCTCTTTTTTCTGAATTTTTTGGGAAATATTTTTATTATAACGTGTACCGATTTCAGCCATACTACTGGTGTTGGCCACATGTTCCATTCCCATAACAGACTTTGATTCTGAATCCATTTTTTGGGGGGTCCAACTTATTTGCTTATTTAGCAGTTTTTGTTCAAATGCAGAGATGAATAACACAGAGTGTAAGATGCGACACCCCCCCTTTCAAAATACATGAAGCACTATATGACCTAGTAGTACTTCAGGCACAGAGATGGGCAACGCAGAGTCTACTGTATGGCAATATGACCTAGTAGTAGTTCAGGCACAAAGATGGGCAACATGAAGTTTGAGATGTGACCCCCCCCTTCACAAGCTGTATGGCACTATGACATAGTAGTAGTTCAGACTCAGAGATGGGCCACACAGAGTCTACACTATGGCAGTATGACCTAGTAGTAGTTCAGGCAGAGAGATAGGCAACACAGAGTATGAGACAAGACACCCCCTTTCACAATCTGTATGGCACTACGATCTAGTAGTAGTTCAGACACAGAGATGGGCAACACATAGTCTACGCTATGGCAGTATGACCCAGTAGTAGTTCAGGCACAGAGATGGGCAACACAGAGTCTGAGTCATGATCCTTCCCCCACAATCTGTATGGCACTATGACCTAGTAGTAGTTCAGACACAGAGATGGGCAACACAGAGTCTACGTTGTGGCAGTATGATCTAGTAGTAGTTCAGGTATAGAGATGGGCAACACAGAGTCTGAGACATGCCCCCCTCACATTCTGTATGGCACTATGACCTAGTAGTAGTGCAGGCACAAGAAGAGCAACACAAAGTTTATGCTATGGCAGTATGACCTAGTAGCAGTACAGGCACAGAGATGGGCAACACTGAGTCTGAGTTATGCCTGCCTCCCAATTTGTATGGCACTATGACCTAGTAGTAGCTAAGACACAGAGATGGGCAACACAGAGTCTACGCTGCAGCAGTATGACCTAGTAGTAGCTCAGGCACAGAGACAGGCAACACAGAGTCAAAGACATGACCCCCCCCTTCACAATCTGTATGGCACTGTGACCTAGTAGTAGTTCTCAGGCACAGAGATGTGCAACACAGAGTCTATGGCAGTCTGACCTTTCAGGAGCTGCACAGAGATGGGCAACACAAAGTCTACGGCAGTATGACCTTTCAGAACAGCAAAGAGATGGGCAACACAGAGTCTGAGACATGGGTGACACCCCCCTTCAAAATCTGAACCATGCTATAAGCCCCCCCTCAAAATTACTGAGGCAGTATGACCCAGAGTCCCCCTGTCCTGTCTGACTCTGCTCCCTTTAATATATATATATATTTTTATTTTCTGCACTCTGCTATTGTCTACTTTTGAGTTCGTTGGTCTCTCTCTCTCTCTCTAATGGAAACAGGTGTTTTTGTGTTTTTTTTTACTGTGGAATCTGCAACATCTGCACTCTGCTGCTGTCTACTCTGCATTCTGCTACTAAATTCATTGGTCTCTCTCTCTCTCTCTCTACTCACTCTCCTTTCTAACCAAAACAAAATTTATCTGTTTTTATGTTCGCCGTGCCTGCACACTGCAAACTTATTGCTATGAGTAGTGTGTGCGAAAACTTCAAAAGAATGAGCCGGCGAACAGCTGATCGCTGTTCAGTCATGGAACAAATATGTGTGGAATGCAGCTGATTCCACACATGTGCTGTAGCGCCACTGCTTCTGTGCATGTGTGGAAATGAACAACGCAGGATTTTATTTGCTCAGTGTGCCTTTCCCGGTGAAACGTTTCAAGAAATAAATACGCAAGCCAGCGTGGCTTTCCACCCTCCACACACTCCACGTAAAAGCCGACATCAGGGTGCCCAGTCCCCGTGTTGGCATGTATCCCCCCCATATTGTGGCACACTGGGAGCCCACCCCAATGTGCCCAGACAATTTCCGTAATTTATTTTCCCAACACCGGGATGCCCACTCCTGGTGTCAGATGCCCCCCACCCTCCAAACTCAATTTATTTGCCAACGTTTGCCAAATCCCCATCAGCATCATGTTTCCCCTCCCCCAGCTCACTTTCTTTGTCGATGGAGGTGCCCAATCCCCGTCAGAATCATGCCCCCCCAAACTCATGTGGCACACTGGAAGCCCACCCAAGTGTGCCAAAATAATTTTTTGTTTGAACCTGTAAATAAAGAAAAAGGTCCCCCGGAGTCTTTTTTTTTATTTTTACCAGCAAAAAAGAAAACAGTCGTTTGTCGTTTCACCCATCTCCTCCCCATCCCAACCTCCTCTGCTCACCCACCTCACTGCACCCCCCCTCACCCATACTTACCTCCGGAGGATGGGAGCAGCGATCTTCTGTGGATCATGACATGTCTGCACTCTTCAAAGCCAAACTGCGAACTGAAGAATCAGGTAAGCACTGTATAATGGGAGTCAATGGGGGGGGTTCAACTTAGGTTTATATCTCAGACATTTTTAGGACTTTGGGCCCCAGATTTTCAACATGGGGCTCTTGGGACCCCATCTCATGTATACTGGCACTGTCATTTCGTTTCTCTGTCCCGAAAGGAGATTTCGCAGTCACTGCATGGAATCATCTTTCAGGATGGATTAGTGAAATGACAGTGCTACTGTTCATGATGAGAGGTCCCAAAAAGCCCATGTTGAAAATTTGGTAAAAAAATTCTAAACAAATTACTGCGTTACAAACATGCGTTGCGTAGTTTCTATGCATGTTCGTAACTTTGCCAATTTTTAATATTTTCACTCCAGATTTTCAACATTGCCATTTTTCATACCTCCCTATGAACAGTACTGCTGTCATTTTTCACATCCTTCCTGAAACATGTTTTCACACCTGTGGCGCAGAATGGTGCAGTTGCTGTTGGACATCCACTTTCGGGACAGATTAACAAAATCACAGTGCCACTGTTCATGAGGAGAGGTGCAAAAATGGCCATGTTGAAAATTTGGCAAACAAATTTCAAAAAATGATTGCATTACAGGCGTGTGTTACGCAGTTTATACGCACGCTCGTAACTTCACCAGTTTTTCATATTTTCACTCCAAATTTTCAACAGTGCCATTTTTTCACACCACCTCATGAACAGTACATCTGTCATTTTTCACATTCTGCCAGAAATGTATTTTCACACTTGTGCTGCCAAATAGAACAGTCGCTGTGCAAAATCACCTTTCGGGATTGAGTAATGAGATGATAGTGCCACTTTTCAAGAGATGGGGTCACAAAAAGCCCATGTTGACAATTTGGAGGGAAAATACCAAAAAACACACATGGCATTAGGATTTCCAACTGTAACACCCTACCCTGTAGAGATTGACAGGTGTCAGGGTGTGACTTGGGATCTTCGGCCGTAATGCTCATGCCATTCCGCCCCCACCCTGCAGCCAGTGACAGGCACTGAGGTGTGTCTAGAGGTCTTCATCCCCAATGTCCACCCCATTCTCCTATACTGCACCCATCTCAGTATATTTTCTTATGGAATGGAGTGTGCATAAGGCCTGAAGACCCCAAAGCACACCGGGACACCTGTCGGTACCTGCAGGGTAGGGTGAGGTGAAATGGTGAGCGTTATGGACAATGACCCAAAGGTACACCCCAAATACCTGTCAGTCTCTGCAGGGTGGGGGTGGGGTTGGCATCAGTTCAATACTTCACTGCTGTTCCTATTATGCATCTCTCTAACTCCTGCACTACCAATGCCAATGCCAGCAAGCAAACATTCAGGATTGACAAATGCTTGCTATACTTTCCAGTGATGATTTTGTCAAAGAAATGCAGTCGCTTACCTAAGACGGTCCTTGTTAGTTAGGTGGCTGCCTTTCTTTGACAAAATCGTCACTGGAAAGTATAAAAACAAGCTTTTACAAGTTGTCCCCATTAAACTCTATGGAGCGCCTCCTCATGCTGTTCCTTAAGTAATGTGGTAAATTTTTGGCATTGACAAATGCTTGTTTTAGAGAGTACTCTGCAATCTGCTGTAACATCTGCCCTCTGCTGTTTGTTGTCTGCTGTTGAATTTGTTGGTCTCTCCGTCTCTACTCTCCCTCTTTCCAACTCTTTTTTTTTTCATTTGTACTTTATGCACCTCTCTCCCCTGGTGGTCACCATCCAATTGCTCCCCCCCCAGCTCCATCACCCGGTTCCTCGAGGATCTTACCTTGAGATGCCATCCTGGCCACAGGACCAGCTACCAGCTGCAGGCCACTGGTGCACTGCCTGCTGGGAGGTTGATTTTCCATCCTGCTGTCACAGAGGTGTTTTTCCCTCCATTTTTCTCCCTATCCCCCCCATTGCTGGGGTGCAACACATCAGCATGCAGACGTGGAGGCATATGCACACACGCTGCAGAGCCCCGCAGCACCCACCTTTCCACTGGTGCCCCACCCCATTCTGCCTTCAGGCTTCCATGGGGGGACAGTCATTCAATGGGGCTGCCAGCTCACCCTCCTTGGGAGAGGTGAGCTGTCCTCCAGATGTTCAATCCTCTCCCGCCCTCCCCAGCTGACCCCCAGTGACCAGCTTGCACTGCGAACATGGGTCGCTGGTGTGGCAGGAGGTAAGACACTGATTCCTGAGCCCTCCATATCACTGGGCCAGCCCCACTTTCCCTCTCTAACAAAATAAAAAAGTTTTTGCTTTTTTTTTTTGAGCAATCTCTCTGCGCTCACACACACACACACACACACACACACACACACACACACACACACACACACTGTCTCCATTGAATGCAAACCCCAAAATGCGTGCAATACTTGGTTTTCTAGGGTTTCCTGTGGAGGCTGACACAGAGGATTGGCTAGAACAAGAATCAATCACAGAACAGAGACCCTCATTGGTTGGTTCCCTTCAGTGCCCCAGGATCATGAGTGCTTGCTTTTGTTGGCCATGTAATGGTCCAGGGACTCAGGAGTCTTTGTCAGAGATCAGGGGGAAAAAAGCACTTTTCTTAAAAATTTTCTGCACCTTTCATCACCCTGCCCTGCTTTTTCCATGCAGTACTGAGGGTGTCGGCGTTATTCTGGACCGGACCGCACTTCCGAACTGGACCAACTCTGCAATTCAGGTTGAGCCACGAAAGGCTTGGTTTTCCTAGTCAGAGCTGAGTTGGCCCTGTCTGGGGGGGTCAGAACTGCACCAGAGCTGGTTTGCCCATCCCTAATATGAAATAAAATGATAGGATAAAATTTAATATATGATCATTTATATTACTCTATGTTTACTATTGTTATTTTTTCCCGTGCCAAAAAAACATGAATCACGAATTTTAACTCCTGATTCAAGATTGCTGCTTGACTTTCTTCCCTCATGCAGTTTTCAGAAGCTACTAGTGACAACTGGGGACATTGCAGGACTGGGCAGAAAATGCAAGATGAGTTTTCTGGGGAAAAGTACAGTTGTGTAAGAACTTACCATAACAGTAGATCTTCTAGAGGATCTCTTGAATCAGGCTACACCAATGAATCTATAACCATCAGGCATCAAGACCACATGGAACTTTTCTAGCTAGCAGTCTATTGAGAGCCACCTATGATGCTGATGTCAGCCAGTGTCACTCCATGATACATAAACATGGGTGGCCCCACTCCCTCCTCAGTCCCCCCCCTCCGAAACACGTGCAATGGGTCTCCTCTTGGGAAACTGAGGAGGAACTAGAGGTTCCTACCACATTCTGAGGTGAAACTGAAGGTAAACCAGAGTGAAGAGAGAAGCAGACAAGAGAAGTAATTTCAAAGCTGAGGGGGCTGGAGGGTGGAATGGCATGGCCTGATGCAAGAGATCTTCTCAAAGATCTACTGTTATGGTAAGTTCTTACATAACTGTACTTTCTTCATCGAGGGTATCTCTTGCATCTGGCCACACCTATGGAATGAGTCCCAAGCAGTACTGGTAGAGACAATGTCTGGGAGGCTGGAAGCTATAGGCCTAAGACAGGAGGCCATGATGCACTGCCAGACCAAAGTCTGCCATCCTCTGAGAGGCAATGTCCAGCCTGTAATGTTTAGTGAAGGTAGGACTGTACTCCAAGTGGCAGTGGCACAAAACTCAGCAGCTGATACATTTCTCAGGCAGGAAACCAACGTGGCCATCCCCATGGGCAAACAAAACAGAAAATTGTTTGAACTTTTTGCAGTCCTTTGTGTGAAGGACATAATAACAGAGAAATCTGTGTGCATCAATAGTATGGAGCAATTCTTCCCCTGGATTGGCATGCTCCGGAAATATACAGGAAGGTGGATGGATTGACTCAAAGTAAACTCAGACAACACTTTAGGAAAAAACTTAGGTTTGGTGCACAATGACACCCGGAGCCCGATTCTCAAAGGGGTTTAGATCAGTGAAAGCTGTGGCAAACAGCAGCTTGTGCTGAAGCCCAGTGCACCAGGGACCCTGCGCCAGATTTTCTAACTGGCAGAGTCCTGGTCGCTAAGTCCCTAGGCTTGCGGCAACCCTGGCCATGTGCCAGACACACAGCACAGCAGGAGGGCTTGCTGCAAGCTGTGTGCTGGTTCAGCAGGGCCCTCAGTGGCTAGTGCCCCCACTCCGATATGCCTGTTCATATACTTTAAGTCACCCTGGTGGTCTAGTGGTCCCTCCCCCCACTCCGATATGCCCATTCTTACACCATGTACTGTATAATGTAATTTATTCTGGTGGTCTAGCAGTCCCTCCCCCACCCTGGCACATAGTGCCCACCATTCCAGACCTCCCAACCCGAACCCCAGGATGGGACTGGCACAGCCCTCCTCACACCACCTCAGCTGGCCCAAACAGAACTGCCACTGAGCCCCAATGCAATACAGTACTCCTTCACTGATAATCAATGAGCGTATACTGTAGTGTATTATGCGCTCAGTGATAGTTCAGTCAGGGCCGTCCAAGGAGGTGTGAGGAGGGCTGTGCCAGTCCTGGCTCAGGGTTCGGGTTGGTGGGGAGTGGGATGGTGGGCACTAATTGCCAGGGTGGGGGGTAGGACCACTAGACCACCAGGATAAATTACATTTTATACTTGTTTTATGAATGGACATATCGGGGTGGGCGGAAGGACCACTAGACCACCAGGATGAATTAAATTATACTTGTTTTAAGAATGGGCATATCGGGGTGGGGGAAGGGACCGCTAGATCACCAGGGATACATTTCATTATTAACACTTACCAGTACAGGCAGATCGGATTGGGGGGGACACAATAAACATGTATGAAGTAAATCAAGCTGTATGGGCAGATCAGGGTGCCACACTGCGCCAGGTTCTCGCTGAGGGATATTTCTGAGTACCCTTAGACCAGCCCTGGATCGTCTAAGGGTACTTAGAAATTCTCCTTCTGGGAGAGTTTTGTGAATCAGACATTAGGATATACAATAGCTTGCATCTGCCTTATCCCACCTTGCATGAGGCCACAGACCATTTTGTGGTACACGGGCAGTACAAGCCCAGTTTGGGGCAGGCAGCCTATGGTTGCCACAGGCTGCTTTTGTGAATAGATCCTGATGCTACTTTTGGGGCAAGGGGCACTTTGCAGCATTCTTTTATGGTGCAAACCCCTTGCGTCCTGCTGGGAGCTTTGAGAACTGGGCCCTCTATCTTTGTGGAAAACCAACTAAGGAGACTCATGTTTGAGGGCCTGAAGCTTGGCAACTAAAAATAACACTTTCCACAACAGAAAGCATAGCTCATAAGTCATGGCTGACTCAAAAGGAGCCAAAGCAAGTTTCTCTAAAACAAAGTTTAAGTTCCACAGTGGGACTGGATTGCAAATGGGATGCTTGAGGTGAATCATGCCTCTCAAGAATGTACTTGACATCTCTAGCTGTGCCAGTGTATGGCCATCCATGGGCACATGGAAGGCGGAAATATTAGCCAGGTGCACCCTGATGGAAGAATATTGCAGGCCACAATCTGAGATGGACAGCAAGTACTCCGGAATCTGATTCACTGGAGCAGAGAAAGGGTCCAACTGATGGGAAGCCACCCATAAAGCAACGCGCTTCCACTTCATGGAATAAGCAGCCCTGGTGGAGGGCTTTCTGGCAGTCACCAGGACATAAGACACCTTTTGGGATACCCCAAATCTAACTATGGCTACAACTCCAGAAGCAGGCAAGAAGGTGCAGTGATTTGAGGTCCAGATGGACCAGGATGCCTTGCTCCTTGGAGATCAAGCTTTTGCACAGGATCAGGGGCACTGAGGGTTCCACTGCCAGCTGCTGTATACTGGAGCCACTGGCAGGGAACCAAGACTGACTTTGGGAGGTTGACCGTGATTCCCAGCATCTGGAACAGCTGTCTGGTGCAAGCTACAGCATACTCCAGCTGTTCTCTGGACTGAACTTTGAGCAGCCAATCATCCAAGTAGTGGAAATTCTATGGTCACTCCCTCCTGAGGGCTGCTGCCACCACTGCTAAGCATTTGGTAAAGACCGTTGGTGCCGAAGACAAGCCAAAGGGCAAGGCTCTGAACCAGTAATGTGCCCCCAGAACTGAAACCTAAGATATCTTCTATCAGGGGCACAGATCTTGATATGCAGGTACGCATCCTTCATATCCAGGGAGCATATCCAGTCTCCCTGGTGTAGTAGAGGCAGTAGGCCCTACAGAGTGACCATCCAGAACTTTTTGTACTAGATGTATAAGTTCAAGTTCCTCAGCTCCAGGCTTGGTCTCAGACTCCCTGTGGATTTAGGAACCAGAAAGAAGTGGGAGTAAAGACCTGTGCTTCTCTGCTCTTGAGGCATGGGTTCTATGGCATGTTTCTATAGTAGTGTTTGGATCTCCTCTAGCAATACTGGAATGTGATCCGGGGGATAGTTTGCATCTGCTGGGGGTAGGTCTGGAGGCCACTCCAGGAGCTCTAGAGTGTGGCCATCTTCTATAAGTTAAAGGACCCATGAGTCTGATGTGATCTCCCTCCACCCTTCCAGGTGAAGAGATATCCCCCCCCCCACTACCACCTCCTGTGGCACTGGAGGGAGGGGGTCTGGCAAGGTGTCAGGCTGAGATGGAGCTGCTGCTCCTTCTTTAGAGCCTTTTCCAGAGGCAGAGGAGGGGGCAGGTAGGGCAGTGCGCACCCACTGCTTTCCTGCACTTCAAGTGCCCTGTTTTGTCTTGTGGGTGGCTCGACAAAAGAACACCTTCTGACGACCTCTTGGCTGGGTGTGGTACATTGAATGGATGGACTGCAAAGTCTTGCCAGAATCCTGCAAGGTGGAGAGGATATCTTGAACGTCCCCTCCAAACAATTTGTAACCTCTGAAGCCAGGGAGCATTCACGATGGACTGCTATACATCCGAAGCAAAGCCTGATACTCTGAGCCTGGAGTGTCTCCTGAGGCATATTCCTACTGTGCCTTCCCTGGCTGAGGCATCAGTGGTTTCATAGGCCATCCTAAGGAGGTGCCTGCCCACATCTGATCCAGATTGGAGGACCTTGAACATCTCCTGTTTCTAAGGGCCATCGGGAAGGGCCTGGGCTGCTGTTTTGGCTTGTTCTCAAAGACTATTTTGGAACATGACCATGTGGGCCACATAGTTTATTGCCCTGACAGCCAGAGTGGCAGAAGCATAAGTCCATTTGCCCATTTAATCCAGTTTCCTGGACTCCTTGTCTGGGGGAGGAACCTGAGGTGCAGAGACTGCTTAGATCTCCAGACTGCCTTCATGACCATTGATGACTACTGAATTGGCCTGGCACTGTTGGAGAAGGAAGGGCTTCCCTGTAGAGGCCTGGTATAACTTAACCACCTTTCTGGGCAGTATGGGTGGGATTAAGTTAGGCCTTTATTATGCAGCCATGTTGTCATCCTCATTGGTGGACACCAGGGGAGGTATGATCAAATGTGGGGAGTCTGGTAAGCCCAAATAATCAGCCAGATTCTTTCTAGTAATATCTTGTCCCCCTACTTCAAATCCCATGGCCGCTTGAAGTTGTTTCATGATAGTAGTGAAAGAGGGGTTATCTTGGGGGAGTAAGGGTTGTATTTCACAAAATCCTCACTCCCCGAAAAGACCATGGATGGGGACCTAGGGGGATGACTCAGCCCCTTCCTCATCCTCTTCCTCATCTGGTGGAAGGAGATCTGGAGGATATTCATCCTCATCCCCAGGGTGTTCTATAGGCACTGAGGATGGTGATGGGTGTGGTTTTAAGGGCTGTGGCATTGGTAAGAGCATCGGTGCAGGCAGGACCCAGCATCAGCTGGCCTGCAGGAGGTGAGACCCTCTGCATGAACTCCCAAATACAGGAAAAGAGGGCCTAGACATTGAGCGTGATCAGAGTCGAAGGCACGGGCAACAGCACTGACTGGGAGTACTGGGTCCCTGGCATTAGTGGTACCACCAGTGTTGGTGGGCCAAAGACCCAAGGCCCTGGCATCAGTTGCATCCCCGAGGAAGTGGCTGAAAAAGGCTGAGCACCTGGCATCAGCGCAGTAGCCTGGGGTGGCACAGAGAGGGACTGTTGTCCCAGAGGAAAGGGCCATAGGCATTGGCTGGGGAGGCACCAGGACTAACGACAAGAAACCCTGCTGGCTGGAACTGGCCCAATGAAGCTCCCTGCCTGCTACTCGGTGACCTGAATGGGGTGAAACAGCAGAAGAGCAGGCATCACTGGGCACTGTGGAAGGCCCAAGGGCAATGAGCTGGTGCCATCTGGGAGTGGAGCAGCTGGCTGAGTTGCCTAGACTGACCCAAAGGAAGTAGGTCATGGGCAGCAGAAGGAGCTGTCAATAAGGCAGATGACAATAACCTCAGAGGGCCAGAGTGTGAAGCAGTGACCTGTCTTTGTCCCAGTGTTTGTGCTTACCCGATGACTTGTACCAGGCCTTAGATGAGTGAGAGTCTGAGGATGTCGCTAGGGAGGTGGAGGAGATTGGACCCTGCAGCTGATTGTCTGTCTGAGTGACCTTCAGCTTCAGGAGGTGGGCTTCTAGGGCCTTCTGACAGCGATGCCGGGTGGTCTGGTTGAAGCCTTGACAAATTGCACAGGCCTGAACATCGTGGTCAGCACTGAGGCAGCAGACACGTGCCATGTGGTCGTCCTTGTTTGGAATCTTCTGTCCACAGCTACAGCATTTGAATAGCTGAGGATTGTTTTTTGACATAAAAGAAAGGTAGAAATCACTATAAAATAAACTGATGCAGGGACTAGGGAGAGAAAAATAACTTAAGGTGTACTTGGCAATCGACTGAAGCTGTGATGTTTCCATGGAATCCGATGTGCACTGGGCGATAGCGGGAAAAGAACTGAGGAGGGAGTGGGGCTGCCCACATTTATGTATGGTGGAGCGACATTGGCCAGCATTGGCATCGTGGAAGGCCCCCCTAGTAGATTACATGCTAGAAATGTTTCCATGTGGTCCTGACACCTGATGGCTATTGTTCCATAGGTGTGACCTGATGCATGAGATACCCTTAATGAAGATCTAGAATTTACATTTCTGTGTGGATCACTTTTGTTACAAAAAAGGAGAACTGGAAATGCTTGAAGAAGAAAGAGGGAAAAACTGGTGTGCTTCTCAATTGCTCAGGTTGGTTTCATTACTTGTCACGGCAGCAACCTACAATTTATGTATACCTTTTATAGACTTATTGTCTTGCATACAATGTTTATTTATTTATTTATTGAAATGTTTCACCAGGAAAGGCACACTGAGCAATAAGATGCTCGTCTCATGGTACAAACTTGGGGGGGGGGGTTACAGATGGAGAGCAGTTGCACACATTGATACATGTAATAGGAGTTACATTGTACAAGGAATTTCAACGACATAGAGTAAATTAGGTTACATACATAAGGTTATCTTCAACAAAATGGTTCAACATGGATTAGGTTAGCACAATACTGTGTTTGACAGCCACAGTACTCTATGGAGAACACATTAGACAGAGAGAACAATGCTAGAAGTGCAATAGAGGGTAAGTGTGGAAGTTGATGGTATATGCCAGCATTCATAGCAGTAGCTAATGCCACTGGTCAGGTCTCATGGGATCAGTGAGGGGTAGGAGGAGGTAACTCAGTGGGAAGGGAGTCTGGGATAGTGGGGGGAAGGGGAGTTGGGCAAGGGGAGGTGTAGGGGTAAAGGAGTCAGATACACGAGCAATTTACTGCATAGAAGTTAGACAGGGCAGAGGATAGAGAATGCCTAGAGGAGGAGTGATGGATTTGGACTGGTAGGTCATTCCAGAGTTTGGGGAGGTGGTAGGAGAAGGTGGTTTGGCCCGCTGAGGTCCGTTGGAGAGGGATTAACAGCAGCCGGAAGTCGGTTGACCTAAGGGCATGAGTGGGGGTTTGTGGAGATGACAGAGAGGAGGCAAGGTAATGTGGAAGGGACCCAAGCCAGAAGTTCAAAGCAAATTTAGCACTATGGCGTAGGCGCTGATTGTCAAGGGAGGGGAAGGCCAGTGAATGGTAAAGCTCGCAGTGATGGGTGCAAGGAAGGGCATTGAGGGCAAAGTGACAGAAAGCATTGAAGAGTGGATCCAGTCTGGATATGGTAGACTTGGGAGCAGCACTGTAGACTACATCACAGTAGTCAAAAGTAGGTAAGAACATTTTCTGCACAATTTCGTGTCTCACAAGTAGTGGGAGGCTACTGCAGTTCCTGTAAAGATCACTGAGCTTGGGGCGCAGTTTTTTCAGGATAGCATCCACATGTGCAGAGAAAGATAGGTGTTGGTCAAGCCAGACCCCTAGGTACTTAAAAGTAGTCACGTCCTCAAGGACTGTCCCATCAAGGGTGTGGAAGTTTGGGAGGGTGGTGAGCCTGGACAGTCTCTGCCTGGTGCCGAAGGTCATGGAGACTACCTTTTTGGCACTGAGGGAGAGTTGGTGGGAGCTAAACCAGAGCTGAACTTTATTGAAATCAGCCTGAAGGCTGGTAACAACCTCCTCAAGGGTCTGGCCAGAGGTAAATAGGACTGTGTCATCTGCATACATATGAATGGAGGAAGATGAACAGATTTGTGGCAGGTCATTGAGAAGGATGGAAAAAAGAATAGGGCCGAGCACTGATCCCTGAGGTACACCAGTATCTATAGGGAGTGGAGGGGAGGTGGAATCAGCAATTCTTACAGACTGAGTTCTGCTTAACAGGTAGGCTCTGAACCAGTTAGTGGCAGACTCTGATAGACCAGCTGCAGAGACAGATTATCAACAGAGGATGGGAGACAGTGTCAAATTCTTTGGCTAAGTCAACAATGATGGCTGCGATGATTAGACCTTTGTCCTTCCCAGAGAGGATGGTGTCAAACAGTCTTAATAGGGAAGTGGCAGTTGAGTGGTTCTTCCTAAATCCAGACTGGTAGGGAGTGAAGAATTTGGATTCAGAGAGGAAGTTGGAAAGTTGAGAAAGCACGAGGTGCTCCTGGAGTTTCGCAAGGGCAGGGAGGAGAGAGATAGGGTGATAGTTAGCCATGGTGGTGGGGTCATCCCCCTTTTGGCAGGGGAAGGACAGTGGCATATTTCCAAACCATAGGAACAGTTGCAGAGGCAAATGATAGGTTTAGAAGGTCAGCTAGTGGAGATGCAATGGAAGGGGCAGAGAGGTAGAGGAGTTTGGTGTCCAGCCCATCGGGGATTTACCCTTGGATGGGTTGGGGGTAAGTAAGGCATCTAGAGCCTCAGTAGGAGAGATGTTTCTGAAGTAGAAGTTGTCTGGTCCAAGGGGTTTAGTAGATTCAACATGGGGGCCGGGTGGAGCAACAGTTGGTAAGGAGGCAAGGAGAGAGGTAGCATATGTGGTGCAGTAGGAATTGAACTCTGAGGCAACCACGAGTGGGTCAGAGAGAAGAGCACCATTTGAGACCAGTAAGGGGGTGCGATTTGATGATGGGGGGGGAAGAGAGTGAATAACTTTCCAGAATTTGGATGGCCTACTTAGATTGGCATTGAAGGTGGAGCTAAAGTATTCAGCTTTGGCTAGTCAGGTGGCATTAGTGCACTTGTTACAGAGCATGCAGTAGGTGTTTTTATCACTTGGGAGGAGTGAGGATTTGTAAATTTTCCACACCTTGTCCTGGGCATTTTGTCACGCTATTAGTTCGGGGGGAATCCAGGGTAGGTGGTTCCCCCGGACCCTGATGTGTCTCAGAGAGGCATGTTTTTCCCAGATGTTAAGGAATGTGTTTCGGAAATGTGTAAGAGAATCATCAATATTATACTTAATAAGGTTATGGTCCCAGTTGGCGTGAGCTAGTTCTTCCAGTAAGGGGTTAATTTTTAGTGATTTATAGGAGCGTTGTACCAGAAATTTGGGAGGGATTTTAAGATGATGGATTTTATGGACTAGGTAGGTAATGTGATGCTCGCTTATAGAGTCAAGTAGTAGGCCGGCTTTGATAACTCAGTGAGGGTGGGAGATGAGTGCCCAGTCAATAAGGGAGTGATTGCCAGTCTCGTGGTTAGTACGTGTTGGCTCTGAGATGACCTGGGTAAGATTTAAGGCTGTTATCTCTGAACGAGCTTTGTTTAAAGAGGGAGAAGGCCAGTTGTGATTAAAATCCCCCATAATATAGAGTTCACCAGAAGGGGTGAGGGAGACTAGATGGCTTATAAGGTCAGTGACAGTTGTGGCAGGGGTTTGAGGATGGCAGTAGACGCCAGCAACATAAATTGGGAGTGAGAAGGGGAGGGACAGTTGTATCATTAACAGTTCATAGGCTTGGGGCTCTGTTTTAGCTAGTGATACAGAGAAGTGTAAGTCAAAGGCGGTGTAGATAGCAACTCCTCCACCTCTGGTGGGGCGGTGTTGATGTGTGACTGTGAATCCTGGGATGGCGATGAAGGGGTCCTTCAAGTTTGGGTTTAGCCAGGTTTCAGATAAGATGATAATGTCAGGAGCATGTTAGACCTCTAGCACCTGGAGCAGGTCTAGCTTAGGGGCTAGACTACAAATGTTTAGGTGGAGTAAGCATAGCCCATGGGGGAGGGAGCCACATTGAATGGTAGAGATGGTCACTGCAGGGGATTTGACCATGGAGCTTGATGGGTTAAGGGCAGGTGCAGGGCCTGGGTTGGGGTGTATGTCGCCTACAGCAAGGAGTAGTAGGCCAAAAGTTAAACAGTGTGAGAGTATTTGTTTGCACCGCATGGTGAGCAAGCACCGACTGGGAGGCAATTTAATGCAGTCAGGATGAATTGAGCGAGAGGTAATTAAGTTGAGAGTTAACCAAAGGTGGGCATAGGAGTAGAGAGAGGAGCAGAAGCAGAATGGATAGTGGGACCAGGTTGAGACAGGTATAGATAGAGTTACAGTGGGGGGGAATGTATAGGATGGGTTAGTTCAGATGTACGGGGGGGGGGATCTGTGGCTAATAGTGTGTGGAGGGTTAGGGAGGGGTGTCAGAGTGTGATGGAGATGTTAAAGAGTAGATTCCTAGATGGTAGAGCCATTTCTACCAGTACAAAGCAAGGCAGTGAACTAGAGCTTGAAGGACCTTTAGTGTTGAAAGTAATTGGCAGGTGAGACTGTGGAACAGCCACTCAAAATGCTCGGACGGCTGCTATGGGCTGATTCAGATCACACCACTGATTGTTTGTTAGGGTGTAGTAATTTGCTTAAGGTATGAAGCACCCAGGACAAGAAGTGTTAGGGGAGAGCAGTGGGAAGAGGATTGCAACCTCCACAAGTTGTTGCACTCTAGTGGCTTTGCAGTATATGTGTTATGCCGAATCAGAGCTCAGGAGCAGTCATAGTGAAGCCAAATGGCCAGAAAGGCAAAAAGCATCAAGTTCAATCCCGTTGGTGGCTGTGGGCTGATCTTCAAAATGTGTACCTGGTTGTAGGCTGAGAGGCAGGAGGGTCAACGCAGAAGAGCCGCTGGGTTCAGAGCAGCTCCTGCGGCTTGCAGGAGGAGGCAGTCACTCGTACTGGGCAGGATGCCTGGTTGTATGATGTACAATGACTTTAACTCTGTTTGCTTGTAAAGGCTGATTTTTGCAATAGCTGATATCTGGTTAAGTTCTCTATTCAACTTGTAAACCTGTATTATGTTGTTTTTTGATGTGAAACCTATGTAAAAGAGCTTTAAGCTAAAGGTGTTATCCGAGATTTCAATAAATAAATAAATAAGTAAAATAAAAACTAGATGCACTGGATGACTGCCAGGGAAAGCTGTTTGCACTGCAATTGGAGTGGAACCTGTGGGTTTCAGAGCACTAATGAACCATACTTTCTCTGGCTGTATTATCATGCACCCAGCAGTCTTTGTCCTCACAGTCCCATGACCATGACTCCAAGTCTCTGTTCCATCATCAACGAACTCCAGTCTCCACCATGACCTCTTGATGAACTTGTACTTGGTGGAACTAGCATGGTGGAACATTTATCTGCTCCTTTCCACCTCCTGAATCCTTTTACCCTCCTGTTCTTTTCTTTTCTTCACATTTTCTATATGAAGCAACAACACACTCAGGGCAGATGATGACGTGATGCAGCCATTGCCGGACACTAACAATGATAATTCACAATTTCCATTGATGAATCTATGATACCCACATGACATGGAGAGCTGTAAATGGCACAGAGTTGTGTGCAGCATATAGTTTTTTGATCTCCAGTGTTGCTGATTGGCTGCTGTAGGTCATGGGTCTTGTTAACAACTTTGACATGCTTGGTGTGCACTCTCTGTAAAAGTGCTGCTTCATGGGGCTTGATTTTCAGAAGCAAAACAGAGGTGCAATGTGCCTGCACCAGACAGGTTTGACACCAGTGGCACTTTGTGTCAAAGTATACGGCAATCCTGATTTTTGAATCCAGGCTACATCAAAATCAGGATGCTGTTCACCAAAGCCTTTCTGTGCCACCCTTGTGGCAGATGCAACCTTGCACCAAGTTGCAAGGAGGCTTGCGCCACGGTGGGGCTGCATCATCTCCTTATTTGGAATTCCAGAAGTCCTGCCGTGATTGCAAGAGGGGACTCAGGTTAGACCAGCCAGAAGCTGGTCTAAGGGCCTTGTGCCATTGCCTGGAAGGTTAGTAAGTGTGGTGGGGGCCTTGAAGGTGTAAAACAGGGGACAATGGAGCAGTGGGGTGCTATGGGGTGGCGGGGGCACGACTGCAGTGAGTTGGCTCTGAGGAGGCACGTGGTGGAGGTGCTATGCTGCAGTGTCACAGAGCCGATCACCCAGGTAGGGGGGTGGCATGGCTAGACTATCATGACACGGACCTAAGTGATGACAGCACTGGAACCTGCCCCACAGGACCCACAGTCCCATACATGCAGTGGCTGGCAGTGGGTGTAGGTTGCCAGGTGTATTTGATGGACAGGTATGTGCCCCAGGCACTGCAACATTTCCCTGGTACACAGCCTCCTGTGTGACAGCCTGCAGATATTCACCTACGCTGCCAGAGACTGTTTGTCTTGTGGGACAGGTGCCAGGGATATTGTCACCTGAGGTCTGTGTCATGATTCTCTGACCGTACCAACCCCCCTACCCAGGCTGATTGACTCTGTGACACTGTGTATGGCACCTCCACCAGGTGCCTCCTCAGATCTCTTTCACTGCTGTCATGCTTCCGTCACCCCCCCATGGCACTCCCACTGCTCCATTGGCCCCCACCTTCCAGGCATATTAACCCCCCAGCCTCTGCGGCTCATCTAGGCTTGTGCCAGGCAGGGGTGGGCTTGACGGGACCCTCTTTGAAACCCTTCAGGTACATCAAATGTTTGGCACAACACTACAGTTGTGGCAGCTCTCAGGACTTTGGCACAGGAACCCCTATTTTTATAAAATTGGGTGCAGGGTCCCTGAAGCACACAGAGGTTGTTGCAGCCATAGATCAGTGCACCTTGCACTGCTCTAAAGGCCAATTAAAAATCGAGCCTATGATGTGAAAATGCAGAATGGAAATCAAGTTCTTTCAAACCTACTTATCTGGTATTCAAAATGCCAAATTTTAGCACATTTACTGAACACAAATTAATCATCAGCACATCTTCAGTTAGAAGTAGTAAGAGGTGTAGTGATTTAATTACATTTCTTGGGGTGCTGCAAGAAGTGCAGAACTGTGGGGACACACTGACATAGAAATACACTCCTTTTGGGCCCCAGCAGCCAATCAGAGGTAGAATATTTCCAAATACTTTTATAAGTATTAGTGATTGCTTCTATCATCCTATTTCACATTCATTCTATCCATAAAATAAATTGTAATGGAGTTCCACATGTTTTCGTGTGGATGTTATTTACCTCATAGTGGCAAAGAATTTCTTACGAGCCCTGCATTGCCAGAATTAAATGTGTTGATTTGTAAAGCTCTTTCAACTGCACTATGTATAAAAGGCAATATATAAAACCAAACATTTATTATACATTAATGTATTCATACATTCAGCTTGTGGCATTTTGGACGTGTCTGCAAAACACTGTTTGTTGGGCCTTTTCATTTGCTCTTGGGGAGGTACACATACAGCATCACAAGACATAACATCATAATTAACGTGTTCACTCCATAGTTGGCAGTTTGATATTAGAAACCAATTATTATGGAACCTGAGTCATGAATAGTACTGTTAGTAAGCAATAAGATGCAACAGAGCATGGGTTACTATTCCTGAACCACAAGCCTAGGTGCAATGTGAGGTACGAGGTGCTTGTGCTGAGTGCCTTCAACCACCTGGGAATGTAGTTCAGGAATGGTAACCCACTCCCTGAAGTACCTTATTGCACTTATACAATGGGTCTAGTATAAAAAAACAAAGATAAGTTTAGCAGTGAGGTTACTATTCCTCAAATGCACTGCTTTTGAACATTCACTATCAATCAGGAAGCAGAATTTTCTCTACCCATTTTTTTAAATTCAACAGTCTACACAAATAGTGCTGCACTCAATGAAGAAAACATTGCTAAAGCAACTCAGTCACCATTTTGGTTTTAATTAATCTTTTTTATTCAAGTGCAAACCAACACAGTGACAGGAAAAATTAAACATTTCAGCCAGCAAGGACCTTCCCTTTTGATTAAAAAGACTCTGATATCACAACATTGTGGGTTGGGGTGCTTCTTTCTATTTAAAAAAAAAACTTGTGTTATTTGTGAATGGTAACTTATTCTGCCATATCTGTAACTCCCAGACCTCTGCATTTAGGGACCATGCTTGGTAGGGCTATATATTGTACATCTTAACTTGATTTTCGCAGCCTGATTTATCAGATCTCAACCATATGATTCCTCCATGCACCTCATCAGGTTCCAAGGTGATTATCTCTAGGTATTGTCCTTCAGCTAACTTTCCACTGAACTAAGCCAGCTGAAAACAACAAGCTCATCATGTTAAATTACCTTTCTTCTGCACCAGTTGTTAAATCTAGTTGACTATCCTATTTGTAGGGACTGTAGCATGTTGATAACCATGGCTGTAACCTGCATACTCACCTGAATCTACTCCGTAACCCAAGTCTTCTTTGTATGAAAATATGTATTCTTATCCCAGGTCGCCCCTGAAAAAGGGACCGTCAGGGCTCAGTGGACCTACCCGGTCACCAAATTTTATAAATAAAATAAATAAATAAATATGAGCCAGAGTTACAGCAAATTTCAAAGGTGAATATGCCCAGTTTCACCTGCAGCAAGTGCTCTCTTACTGGTGATGACTTGTAGCTTTCTGAAGAATATTTACTGATCAGGAGAGATACTGGTGATTCATTTGCACCCAGCAAGGCAGCTCAGTAAATTTGTTGGGAGGCTTGTGTATATTTCAGAGACAGACAGACAAATAGGCAGAGACAGAGACTATGCTCTTCGTCTTTGGCCCTGTCAGCTAGGTTTAGAACTGTCAGTGGAGAAACAGTGAGAGCGTGAGTTTGAGGTTTCAACATGGTTGGCATGCATGGGAAGGGATTTATTAGTGTTGTTTCTATAGAAGGGGGGAGAAAAAGTAGAAGTAGACTTCTAATTAACAATGTACTGTACCTTCAAGTCAGCGTATGCTGCTCAAATCATGGTCAACATTTGTACGGCTCCCTTTACTATCTATCTGTGCCACTCTGGCCACCTGAGTGAATTATATAAAACTGTGAAGGAGACAGGTGAGAAGAAGAGGAAAATGAGAGAAAGGTACTTCAGGCACATAGGGTTATGAGCCAAAGATAATTAGATTATCAGTAGTACTGCAGAGTCTGGGTGGCATCACTGGAGAATGCAGTTCACACTGCTGAAGAGTTATGACCTAGATCTAGTTCACAATTGAATTTATACTCATGTTATTTGAAACTTGCCTTATAGAAATGATGGAACACTACATAGTAGGGATGGGTGAGTTGGCTATGATCTGGTTCTGATTCTGGATCTGATATTTTCCAAAGAAGTTCTTATTTACTGTGATTTACTCTGATGAATTAGAGACCTATTTTAGTGTATCTGAGTATGAGAAATTCATCAGCATTATTCTTTTAGATCCTTGTTAAAAAAAAAATTTAATCTTTTAAAAAAAAAGCTTCGTGTCTATTTTGGTGTCATTTTTCATGGTCAGCAAGCGGCCAACAGCAATAAGATAAATTGACTGTTGTTCTTGCCAATACTGTGTGTCAGCCACCATATGACATTCATAGGAAACAGTATGCCGTCTTCGCAAAACTCTTAAAAATCCCGCAGCTGTGGGAAAAACTCAGCACAAGTAGGTTGCCACTTGCGGAACTGCAGTTTCTGCCACAGCTACAATATTCTCAAAAGTGGAGCCAGTTTACGACTCTACAGTTTAAGGCAGCTTGCAGGTGGTGTTGCCATTGAAACCCCCACAGCTGCGGAAAATGTTATGGCCAGTGGGACCAGCCATAACATCTGCAGCTACTGTGGATGTGGATAGCAATCTCTGTAGCTGTGGAGATTTTGGTCGACAAATTGTGGTGTGGGACTTAGTCCCCAAAACATTTGTGAATCCAGCCCACTGCATGCAGGTCATTTGGGGCTTTGTGGTGAAAGGAGACAGTGTGTCAAATGTTGTAGAAAGAGAGAGAGACCAAGAAAGACAACAGCAGAGTGCAGACCTTCACTGAGTCTGGCATGCTTTTTGGTGGGAGACAGGCAGCATGAGCAGGAAGTCATGGGACACCAGCATCCCTACCACCATTTGACTTAAGATGTTTATTTGTAATTATTTTGCTTGCCTACGTGGTGTTATAGAAAGCATTTTGAGCCCCAAACCATCCCACCCACTCCTGCCTGAATGGACAATTATTTTTTATCATCTGTTTTCTAACTTTTTGTTTTATCTGGTTAACATAGCCCCCCTCCCCCTCAGCACTGCAGGTTTTTTTCTGTTTGTTTTTTTTTGTTTTTATAGAGCTGTTTGGCCCCAACTGCCACCTACCAAGTGCCAGTCCCGTCACTGCCCCTCCCCCGTTGTCATGCTGGTGGGGATCCACACTGTACACTCCACCTGGGTTCCCAAATTGAAAAATACGTACAGCAATACATATGATGTAATATACATTGTGACCGCACAAGTAGGAATTTTTTTGGGGAGGGCTTAAGCCCGTGGTTCAATGGGGGGGAATAAATTCACCAACCAAGCACTATTTGAGTACACCTCCAAACCCACTCAGCGCTTAGTTCATTTGGACTGAGCTGCTGCGTGGTTGGTGGTCGTGCTTCATGCTTTGTTTCTATCTCTGTCTCTGCTTTCTCTCTTGCCCTCCCCTCTGAGCTTTTTCCATTCCTGCCTGCTCTGTGTTCTCCTCCCCTGCTCCTCTTTGCTCCCCCTGTCACCTTTCCTCTCCCGTTTCCCCTCCCCTCCCATCACCCATGGCTGCCTCCCTCTCTCAGTTCAGTTTTGGCTGCTGGGTTCTCCCTTCATCCTCCCCCTCTAGCTTTCTCTCCCTGTTCATTCCCCTTCTTCTCCTTCTTGCTTTTTCCCTTCCCTCAGCATGCCACTCTGCAGCTGCCACATCCTGTCTCTGCGTTGTGCCGCCCTCCCCCCTCTCCTCTCCTTCCCTTGTTGCTCCTTTGCTGTCTCTGTTTTATTTAGAGGGTTAATTCCCCTATTCTCCTCTTCAGTCCCCAACTGCTGACTATGCCTATTGCCTTTTTGTTTCTTCTCCATTTCCTCCTGGGCGGTGCGCTATGACATCACCCCTGGCCACCCTTCATTCCTCCCCTGCTTCTCTCTCTCTCTCTCCCTCCCTCTTTCTCCAGCTTTTTGGCCATCAGCCAGCAGTGCTCTTGTCCCTGCTCATCTGGAAGATTCCTCACCTCATCTCTGCCACCATTCCCCATGCAGCTGCCTGCAACCAGCACTTGGTATTCAGCTAGTGTACACTCACTCTCCAGACCCGAATTTACCAGCTCATCAACCTCAATCCTCTCCTGCTTGAAGATTTGGTCCCTTTTGTCCTGTCAGCTCCGAGCCACTTCTCTGCGCCTGTACCTACTGGGAGTACCACTCTGGTATTGAGCCTCATCCCGGCACCTCTACCTGCCCTCGATAGGCTGGTTTGCTATTAAATACTCTTGTGTTCTCTGGTTGGGCTTTCCTATATCCATAGGGAGCATCATGAGACACAGTGGACTTCCGTGGGTCCACATCACTGCTGCCTCCCATCTAAGCCACAAGTCTCTGGTATCCTAGCTCATGCTTCAACTGCTATATCCGTGGCGAGATTGTTCCCTATCACCTCGACTACTTTGCTAGGCATTAGCTACTGATGGAGATCTCCTGGCTCATTGCTTCATGTCCCCATCCTGGATTTTGCTCTGCAGCTGCCTACTCTGTTTTGCTCTGTGGCGCACCCGATTCACTAGCCAGCAGTCTTCTAGCCAGCTTGCAGTCAAGTGACTTCATGCCTGACCCAGTAGATGGTACGTCTACACTCCTCCTTCACTGAAACTGCCAGCCCTCCGAGTATGGCCTGCTAAATCTTGCTTCTCCTTAAAAGACTGGACCATTTCTCACCTCCTGGCAGAACTTAAGAAACTGGGCATTCCCCATTTGCCATCCACCAAGAAACAGGAATTGTTTGACTTACTTCTCTCAGCTGTTTCTGGACACGGCGTCGCTCCTTCTCCTGATGCATCACTGCCCCACCCTGTACCAGACACCTATACTGAACTCCGTACACTCCTGATCCATCTGGCTTCATCTCTATCAGCCATCCAGAACTGCCTCATCTCTTTGGAAGCCCGCCTTTCTATGCAACAGCCACCCAAAACTGCTGTAACGAACTTGCAAGCTCGACTTTCAGCTCTCGAGGCCAAAGTGGGTATGCAGCCCTTCCTCCTTACTCCTGGATTACCTACCTCCTTGCCAGCCAGTTCCTCCAGTACTTCAGTGGCATCACCTTCTGCCTTCCCATTATCCATTGCTCCCGCAGCTTCAGCCTCCCTTTCTTCTCAAGATCCAACATCTTCCGGTATAGCCACTTCTCCTCCTGCGATATCTGCGTTCACCTTATCCCACGTCACCTGCGCAAGGATGTCATCGAGGGCAAGGACATTAACCTAATTTCCCTCCTTATTTCCTCCCACAACACCCCCAAAAACAGAGTCTTCTCCTGTGGGGACTTCTTGGTGATACTAAAATCCAAAGACCCCTGGCTTGCCAAGAAATTGACTGTTTCAGAATTTGTGCTTGCATTTAGCCTCTACTGGGACATTATCTGCTCTGCTTTTCCCAACCAACGCCAGGAGCTCGATTCATACCTGTATCTCTTGGTAGATTTGGGTCCTGATACCGTGGCACACTCTTCTATGACAACCACTGCTCCTTCTCCGCCAAAGCAGCTGCCACCTTGGCCCACTTTAATATGAAGATTGTCTGGTCCACCCTGAACAATGAACTGTTTTGCCACCACTTTGCCAGCCAACGAGCCCTATCTTGCCAGCTATGCAGAGCTTATTCCCATTCCACATCACTTTGCCAGCTATCCGCATCTCACTCAATGGATCCACCTCCATGAATCTCAACCGGGGACTCAGCTACCACCACAACAGGCATCACCCACACCATACCCAATCCTAGAGTGCTTCCTCGCTCAAGCCACGATAGCCGAGGTTGGCCTATGACCTTTGTGGGACATCAAACAATTTGCAATAACTACAATACATCCAGCTGCTTCATCTACGGGTGTTGTTACCTCCATGTCTGCAGCTTTTGTAGCGAAACCCAGTCTAGGGCTAACTGCCCATGCTTACCTCAACAGTGGTGCCTTCCATCCATCACAACCAGTCAATCCTTCCTTCCTAGCAGCTTCTCTGGCCCAGCAGATGTTGGCTTTCCTTGAACATAATGATCCTACCAATTGCTTCGACTTCCGATCGATGACCTACGTGGAGGTCCCCATCTCTCGTCTCCAGCTTGGCCCAAAGGGGGCCTAGATTCACAACACGAACTTCAGACTTCTTCCCACGATGGACCTATGTGGAGGCCCCACCCACCTTTCAGCTTCAGCCTTGATAGGCCTAGCTCACAGATCGACTAAATTGAACTATGTCCAGTGGCGGAACTACATGAAGGTCCTGCCATTCCTAGCTTGGCCCACGTGGGGGCCTCACTCACGACTTGACCATTCTGAATTCTACCCTGCAGCAAACCTATGTGGGGGTCCCACCATCCCTGGCTTGGCCCACATGGGGTCCTCACTTACAACTCGACCATTCTGACCTCTGTCCACTGGTGGACCCATGTGGGGGTCCCACCACCCCTGGCTTTGCTCACATGGGAGCTTAGCTCATGGCACATTCCCTCTGGATTCCTACCCATGGCGGACCTATGTGGGGGTCCCGCCATCCCTAGCTTAGCTCATGTGGGAGCTTGGCCTTCAGCTTATTCACTCCGGATTCCTACCAATGGCTGACCGACATGGAGGCCCTATCTTTCAGGGCTCGGCCCACATGAAGGCCTCACCCATGACATGCTCTTTCCACCTTCTTACCCATGACAGACCTATATGGTGGTCCCGCCATATTTCAGCCTAGCCTTGAGGAGCTTACCTTCCCTGTATAAACTTCCTGGCTTCTTCCCTTGGCAGTCCTACTGGTGAGCTAGCCAATCCTAATCTAGCCCACACATGACCTGTCTGCACAGCTACTCCAAATTCCTTCCATAGGTTGACTTACATGGAGGTCATGCTATTCCAGCTCAGCCCAAATGGCAGCCAGAATTCTCAGCACCACTTTTCCGGATTCTCAGCTCCACAGTTCATCACCATCCATGGACAAGGACCTGTTTCACATCATCAAACTGCACAGTATCTGCCTGTCTATGCTGCATGAATCACACACACACACATCATCTGTATCGACAAAGATTCCAGATATGAAGACTTCAATGATCCATATCCTTCCCAGACGGGCATTCTCCAAGAACTCTGAGTCCACATTTATAGCTTAGGATTACCTCCTCTTAGTATGCCCAGAGGAAGGGCAGTCCAGTAGCCATGGTTCCTCAGAGGTTTCCCCCACAGGGGGGTTTTCCTTTCCTGCATGCTGTCATTCACACTCTCAGAGTTGGAGGAGGTTTTCCCACTAATTCTTTTTGGGCCTTTATTTTTCCCTGATTCAGGTCTCTCATCAATAAGAGGTGAGAATGAATAAAGCCAAAGTAAAACAATCACAAGTTCACACATGAACGTTATTCCCTCACATTGAATGGGAAGGCTTAAGCCTGTGGTTCAATGGGGGGAATAACTCCACCCACCAAGCACTTTTTGAGCACATCTCCAAACTCACTCAGCTGCATTTCCCACATGGTGGGAGATATTGTGTATTGCCATTTTTCTTGTTGATGTTTTCTATTTGCTTTTTTCACATAGTACCCCTCTCCTTCCAGTGTATACATATTAATGTCCTTAATTCTCTCCTCATAGGACTTCTGATGCAGACCCTGCACCATGTTAGTTTCCCTACTCTGAACTGCCTCCACTGTCTATATTCTTCCAGAGATGTGGGCTCAGTTTTTTATCAGCACTTAGATCAGCACAAGGTGCGCTGATCTATGGCTGTGGCAAACTCTGGGTGCATCAGGGATCCTGCACCCTATTCTAGAAAACTGGGGGTCCCTGCACCAAAGCCCCAAGAGTTACCACAGCCACAGGGTTCCATGAAACATTTGGTGCACCTGATGGATTTTAATGGAAGGTGCTGGCATGCCCCCTGCCCAGTGCAAACGTAGAGGAGCTGCAAAGGTGGGAGGTTTAATGTGCCTGGAAGGTGGGAACCAGGGGCAGAGGGAGCAGTGGGTGTGCCATAGCAGGAGAGGGGGGCATAGCAGCAGTGTGAGGATACTGTGGTGGCACTCAGCAGAGGTTCCATGCTCCATGAGACAGAGGCGATTAGCCCGGGTAGAGGGGGATTGGCATGGATGGACCATGACCTGGGCCCCAGGTGGCAACAGCCCTGCCACCTGCCCCAGAGGAGCCACAGTCCCCAGCAGTGAAGTCAGGCATCAGTCTACCACCATACGGGGGAGCTGTGTACCAGGGGAATGTCACAGTGCCTGGGGAATGTACGTATCACTGACTGCACCCTGCAACCTGCAGCCACTGCCATCCGCTGCATGTAGGGGACTGTGGCTCCTCTGAGGCAGGTGCCAGGGCTGTTGTCACCTGGGGTATGGGTCATGGTCCATCCGTGGCAACCACCTCTACCCAGGCCTATTGGCTCTGTCCCATAGAGCATGGCACCTCCGCTGGGTGCCACCTCAGAATCCTCACACTGCAGCCATGTCTCCATCACCCCCATGTCTGACAGATGAACCTCATTGCATTATTTTAATTGGGTAACTAAGGAACTTGATAAGGGCCACCCAGTGGACCTCCTCTACTTTGACTTCAGCAAGGCATTTGACTTGGTGCCACATAATCGCCTGTTAAAGAAGTTGGGGGACCTGGGTATTGCTAAGAGCATTGGCAGATGGGTAGGAAATTGGCTCAGAGATGGTTTACAGAAAGTAGTAGTCAATGGGGTGAGATCAAGCGAAGGAGCGGTCACAAGCGGAGTACCTCAGGGATTGAGCTTGGGCCCAGTCCTCTTTAAAATGTTCATTAGTGACATTGGCATAAGAATCCAGGGCAAGTTTGCCCTCTTCACAGATGACACTAAACTTGGCAGAAGGGTAGACAGCGTGGAAGGGATTAAGGACCTACAAAAAGACCTCCTCAGTTTAGAAAGATAGTCAAATGTCTGGCTGCTGAGGTTTAACATGAAAAATTGCAAGGTGATGCACCTGGGGAAGGCAAATCATAGGCCTGGATATTCACTAAATGGGGTTAAGCTCAGTACCTCTCAAGAAGAGAGGGACCTGGGAGTCATCATATGTGACACCCTGAAGCAATCAAGTCAATGCAACAATGCATACAGCAAGGAAAATAAAATGTTGGGGTGCATTGGAAAAGGAATAGATGGTAGGAACAAAGATGTGATCCTCCCCCTGTGTAGGTCCCTGGTGAGGCCTCACCTGGAGTATTGTGTCCAGTTTTGGAGCCCCCACCTAGAGAAGGATAGGGATAGACTGAAGGCCGTACAGAGGAGGGCAACAAAGTTGATCCAGGGCCTCCATGAACTCTCTTATGAGGAGTGCCTGAAGTCACTGAACATGTACTCGCTCAAGACAAGAAGGGAAACAGGGGATATGATTGAGGCTTTCAAGTTCCTGAGAGGTATAAATAAAGTGCCCTACACAGAACTATTCAACAGAATCACCAGCTCAACCACTAGAGGGCATGAATGGAAGTTGCAGGGAGGAAGAGTTAGGAGGGAACTTAGGAAGCACTTCTTTATCAAAAGAGTGGTAGAACCATGGAACGGCCTACAGGCTGAGGTGGTGGGAGCAAAGACTGTAGCAGCATTCAAGCATAGGTGGGACAGAGCAAGGGCTCAAATAAAAAGTATTAGTACAGAGAAGGACAAAAACCATAACGGGGTTAGGACCCAGGATCAGCAATAGGTCTGGGTAACTCATGGGCAGACTTGATGGACCCTTGGTCTACTTCTGCCATCTCTTTCTATGTTTCTAAGGAACTCCCACTACTCCCTCCACCCCTGGTCTCCATCTTTCAGGCTCCCCCACCAGTCGCCGCCCTCCAAAGCACTGGTGCAGGACCTATAGACCAGCTTGTGACCATGGCAGGGCTTCTAAAATCCAAAATTAAGGGATAGTGCAGCACACCGTGATGCAAGCCCCCTTGCAACCTGGCACAATGACACTTTTGCTGCAAGGATGATGCAGGGCAGCTTTGTGCAAGGCATCCCGATTGTGACGCTGCCTGCATTTGAAAATCGAGATTACCGCAAACTTTGGAGCAAGGTGCCACTTGTGTCAAATTCTTTTGGCATAGGCACCTTGCATCAACATTCTCGCTTATATGAGCCTGTGGTCTCCAGAACTGGACACAGTACTCTAGGTGGGATCTTGCCAGAAATCTATACCGAGGCAAAACCACCTCCCTCTTCATTTGGTGATACGCCTCACTATGCACCCCAGCATCCCACCAGTCCTCCCAGTTTCCTGTTCACATTGCCTAGCCACCTTTAGGTCATCCAATATGATTACCCCAAGGTCTCTTTCATGGTTGGTGGTTGATAGTGCCCCCCACCTATTTTTTGCTCTGCCACTGGCTTTCTGTATCCCAAGTGCATTATTTTGCACTTTTTCACATTGAAACCCAGCCACCACGCCTTCACCACTCCTCTAGTTTTCTGAGCTCACTGCTCATCCTGTCTACCCTCAGTGTGTCCAACCTATTGCATATTTTGATGTCATACACAAAGGGGCAGACCTTCATTTCCATCTCCTCTGCAGTATCACTTCAAAAGTCATTAAAGAAGTCCAGTCCCACCACTGATCCCTGAGGCACCCGACTAGTCTCTCTCCCTAACTCAGAGTGAACTCCGTTTACATCCATCCTCTGCTGCCTATTCCCTAACCAATTTCTTACCCAGCTAACCACCTTTGGGCCCACCACTAAGCTACTCAGCTTGCTTTCGAGTCTCCTATGTGGAATAGTGTACTAAAACTAAAATAGAGTACTAAAACGTGGTCACCTTAACCTCCTAAAATAACAGCTAAGTCACCATGACTGGGCCCTGCTTAACTCCATTGATGACATCAATGAAGCCCTTGAACACTTCTTAAAGGTTTTCAATACTGCCTGTGATATACATGCCCCTTTTAAAAAGATGAAGATTCGACGCACTGTGCACTCCTGGATTACTCCTGAACTTATAGCCAGCATAAAACAGCGAGCCCATCTCTGGCACTGTGCTAAAGCCTCAGGTAAACAACTGGACCTACAAGCATATAAGGCCGCAAGGAATGCCTGCACACAGGCTATTCGTCGGGAAAAATCTAAAAACCATAGGGAGCTGTTGACCAGTATGTGGGGGGATAGCAGGAAATTGTGGTCAAATATTAAAGATATTACTGGTAAAGATCCTAAGATGTCACCCTTGATGCTAAACATTGATGGTACCCCCCACCCAGGACCCTCTTAAAATTGTGAATACTTTTAATGAAGTCTTCACTAACCTGAGCAATGTAATACCACAGGACTTCTTTAATGATACCCATGCAAAGACCTCCAGCCACCACGTGGACAAGATCCCTGGTCATCCACCTTTCTACTTTAAGAAGCTCTCTGTGTCCCACGTTAGAAAATTCTTAAAAAAAGTGCTGGGAAAATTTAGACACAGTGGAGACTCACTAGACCTCAAACTTATCAAGCTCACTTTAGAGGAAGTACTTGTACCTATAACAATGATCCTTAACCTCTCCTTAACCCTGTCACAATTCCTTAAAGCTTGGAAATCAGCCCTAGTGACCCCGGTACATAAATCTGGTGATCGTGCCATACATAACAACTGTAGGCCAATATCAATCCTCCCTCCACTTTCTAAAGTGCTGGAACATATTATTACAAATCAGCTGGTAATTACCTTGAAAAATACTCCGTCCAATGCCCACAACAACGTGGTTTTAGAAAAGGGAACAGTACCTCCACAGTACTAGTTGAATTCACCAACGTCAATCAGCAATCACTTGATCAATGTAGCGGTGGCCTTTATAAATTTAATGAAGGCATTCGACACTGTTAATCATCCACTTCTCCTCTGTCAACTAACTAGCATTGGCCTGTCACTAGAAATGCTGAACTGGTTCAGAAGCTATCTTGATGACAGATCCCAGCAGGTGAAAATTTCTAATGTCACCTCTGAGCAGCGGTACCTCAAGGATCAATCCTGGGTCCGCTCCTCTTTAGTATCTTTCTGAACAACCTGCTGTCCCCCTGTCACCAGAGTATTCTCCTATATGCAGATGACGCAGTCATTTTCTCAAGCCACTGAGACCTAAATGCTCTTGAAAGCAATCTGCAACTCAGTTTTCAAGGATGTTGAAAAATGGTTTAGTGCACTCAAATTGGTTCTAAACTATAAGAATACAAAAGTTATGTTGTTCTCCTCCTCACGCAATAAGCACAGGACACATGCACTTACCATTAGAAATAACCAGGGAACCCCACTTGAATAAGTACAGCACTTTAGGTATCTAGGAGTAACCTTGTATAATCACCTTACCTATATGCCTCACATTAAGAATGTTGCCAAGACAGCTAACATTACGATTGGACTCCGCTATAGGTACAAATGATGTCTGACTTTTGGAAGCTCTCAAACTCGCAATTCACAGCTAAGTGTTGTCAGTCATCGATTATGGCTTGGTCATTTAAGGAGCTGCTACTGCTGCCTCTCTCAAAAGACTAACAATTGCCTTGAACAAGGTGTGCAGGCTTCTCATGGGTGCTGCTCACTTCACTCACACTTGTGAGCTATATGCTCAGTCTGGCTGGCTTTAACCAAGTGGTAGGATCAAATACCTTAAGGATTCTTCAAGCAGTTATTGCTTCGGAGGTGTGAAGAGGTTTGCAGCTTTCTTTCAGCCCGCGGCTGATGGCAATTGCAGCAGAGGTTATGAGTAACTGTGGCCGAGACTTTGTTGAGGGTGTTTTGGGGGTTGGTTAGGGGCTCGCTCTGCAGACCTCAGGGGTTTCCTGGGCCCTGCCCTGGGCTCCTGTCGGAGGATTGGGGTTGGGTGGTGAGGGGTGTGGACTGTCTGGCGGTCTGTGGATGGCACAGCCATCTGTGTTGTCTGGGGCACTTTGGGGTCTATGTGGCTTGTCCCCCCTCCCTTTTTTCCCTGGCTTACAAGAACATGGTTTAATTCATTAAGCCTGTTCAATCTGTGCTGCGCCGGTTGACTTTCGCCTCCTGCTTGGAGTTTGAAGCTTTCAAGAAAAGATGTTTGCCTGGACCTTCGCTGGGAATTTTGATTCGGGAAGTATGAACTTTCATCTTGATCTGTTGACTGAGGCTCTTTCTTTTTAGCTCTGTTGTTTGAATTGCTTCTGAAGGGAGTCGTGCAATAATTTTTCCATTGATTTGACTTTGGTTTTATCTGTGGAGGGAGGTTGTGAGAGAACCTCAAAAACTTTGTATTTTCATTTGAGTTTTATTCATTTGGGGACTTGTTTGGACATGTCTTCTATTATTGATTGGGAGTGAGAGTCCTTGCCTTCTCAATTTTTTCTGTTGGTGTGTGGAGGGAGGCTTTGAGAGAACCTCCCAAACTTCAAATATCAATCAACAATTTATTTTTATCAGGATCTGGTTTAACTGTTAACTGTGATATTATTTTCACTACTGAAACTTCATATATCAACTATTGATTTATTTTTTATCAGGATATGGTTTAACTGTGACCTGTGATATTATTTTTACTACCGAGTGGGAGTGAGAGCCCCAATCTGTTTTTTACAATTGTTTTGTTATTTTATTTTCTGTTTTTAGTACTGTGAGTTTTAGGAGTTTATTTTGGTTTATTTTTCTTTTCCAGAGCTGCTTGGTTTGGCCTAATTAGTGTCATATATTGATCAGGATGTGTTTGATGAGTGCTTTCCCTGTCAGGCACTACTCCCCCTTTGAGCTTTGGGACCTCCACCGTTTTACTTGCCCCTTCCCCCATCTGCAACAGTTTATGGCCATTGCAGGGCTGTCAAAATAGTAGGGAGGAGCAGAAGGGGCAGAGGACTGGGGAGGAGGTTGAGTTGAGTGGCCCGATTGGGGTAGTGGGGACTGGAAGACACCCTGGGGTGAAATGGTGCACTGAATGAGGGCCACCTTGTTTAATGCCCATACCTAAGGGATCCATGTTCAATGGGTCGGTACATCGAACTCTCCAGTTTCTTACCTGACCTGCACAGTGTTGTGCAATGCCAGATCTATTAGAAACAAGTTAGCTATTATAGCTGATCTTGTTGGGTCATATGATCTGGCATGCATCACTGAGACTTGGCTGGATGAAAATGCTGGTCCCATTCTGGAGTCAGCGATTCCAGCCAGTTTCTCGGTGATACACTGGGCAAGGTCAGGTCAAAGGAGCAGGGGTGTAGCAATTTGTTTTTAAATCAAAGTTGGGCCTCGTTGATGAGCCAGTTGAGGACACCAGATCCTTTGAGTGTACCGTAGCCGCAGGTGTGGGGTGCAAAATTGTTCTCGTCTACTGTCCACCAGGTGGCGAGAATCAGTTTTTGCAGGAAGTAGTGGACATCATCTTCGACATGGTGTTGGACTCCCCCAGGCTGATGGTACTGGGAGATTTCAATGCTTGGATCGACAATGAACTCTCTCAGTCAGCACAAGACTTCCTCCGATTTATGAGCTCTTTGGGCTTTTCACAGGTAGTTTCCTCTGTGACTCATAATCACAGTCACTCATTGGACCTGGTTTTCATCCTGGGGTTGGAGGCCTCTGATTTGGTGGTGGAACCTGTCAGATGGTCCGACCATCATATCATCAGGTTCAATTTCTTGGCTCCTCCTGGTAGGCTAGCCCCTGTGGAGATGGTCCGATACCACCCTTTACAGGGTTTGACCCCTCATGGCCTTTTGGCAGTGTTGGACCTATCGGGAATTCTGGAGGCAAGCGAGAGTCCAGAGAATCTACTCCAGGCTTTTAATCGAGCAGTGGAAGGAGCTCAGGATATTCCGCTCCTTTCCATGTTCGCCCACTTACTCTCCGCCCTTGGTTACCTGTGGTTTGATGGGACCTTGAGGGGGATAAAGCAGGCGGGGCAAAGGTTAGAGTGTGTTTGTCATAGATCCAGCTTAGGTGCCAACAAGCTTAGATTGATGGAACATTATAGATTCTATCAATTATCAATGTCCCATAAGAAGGCAGAATTTCTGTCCAGTGAGATTGCTTCCACACAGAACTGACCAGCTCAGCTGTTCCAAACTGCACACAGACTGTGCAATCCAGCCTGTCTATGAGTTTGGAAAGCCTTGTGGCAAGTGGAGTGCGATGAGTTTGCTTGCTTCTTTGCTGATAAGGTTGCCAACATCAGACTGGAGATTCGTTTATCGCGCTCTATGGGGGTTACTGGTGGTCAGAGCGAGGTCATGACTCCCCTGTTTTGCTGTGCCAATTTTGACCGATTGGTAATCGAGAATATCATGTGCTGTCTCTGGAGTTTGCATCCAACTTGCTTCAGTTTAGACACAGGCCCTACTCACCTCTTAATTGGGTGTGTAAATGTGATCAGCCCAGTTCTGGCAGACTTAATCTGGTGTTCATTGGAGTCCGGGGAGTTTCGCAGCTCTCTGAAGGAGGCTGTGGTTGCCCCCCTTCTCAAGAAACCATCTCTTGACCCAGATACTCCTACAGACTACAGACCTATCTCTAACCTTCCTTTTATAGGGAAGGTGATTGACAAAGTTGTTGCGCAACAGTTGGAGAACCATCTTTCATTTCATTTTTATTTGTTAACTGGGTTTGGGCAACTGGGCCAAAGCCCTTTTACAGGTCTGACCTGGACAAGAAACAAGAATAACAAAATAACAAAAATATAAAAACACACAGATTAAATAACATTGCAACTCTGGACAATATACATAACAAATATCAAAAGCAAGAACAATTTATCGGCATCAGCAAATACTTTTTAAATCTATATTTAAAAGTGGGGTACGATTTAACACTTCTCAAAGAGGGGGATAACACATTCCAGATACAAGGAGCTTGACAACTAAAGGAGCGATGACCATAATTATTTTTTACTGAAAAACCCTCCAGCAGAATACCCTCAGCAGACCTTAAGGAGGCTGTCATATCATGAATCCTTACCAGACCAGAAAGGGGGGAAACACCTTCAGAATAAGTTGCCTGGTGTACCAAGTTACCTAATGCATACGTATATCTTTACTGAGGAGAGAGCCAACCCAAAGAGGAATACAGCAAACAATGATGAGTCAAAATAGGGACACCAAGCACAAAATGACAGATGCTGTTGTAAACCACACTTAGTGTCTGCCTTTCCCTAACACCCAACTTCGCATATAAGGGAGAGACGTAGTCCAAATGGCGCACAAGAACACCAATTGCCAGTTTCCTAGGAGAATCCAAAGACAAATAGGATTTAAATTTATAAAGCTAACCCAATTTAGAATGAACTTTACTCTTTACCATCCTTACGTGAGAAGCAAAAGTTAAAGAAGGATCAAGCAGCACACCCAGATATTTAAATTCAGTAACCTGTTCAAGCAGGCCACCCTGGGAGTCATGAATTAATAACCCAGGGTTGTCCCACAATCGAACAGTGCTGCCAAACAGCATTACTTTGGTCTTTCTAACATTCAAGACCATTTTGTTGGAGAACAGCCATGAACATAAATTCTGAAAATCAATATCCAAATCTGAGTTTATACGATCAACACACTGATGCTGATAATATAAAATCAGATCATCAGCATGCAATAAACATTTACACTCCTGAAATATTTGAGGGACCTGGTCAATAAATAGTGAGAATAACAGGGGGTCAAGATGGACCCTTGAGGTATGCCACATCCAATAGAACACACTTCAGAAGAAACAGACCCAATTGAAACATATTGAGTACGACCCCGCAAAAAATCATGTATAATAGTAACAGCAGAGTCAGATAAGCCCTAAGAAGGACAACTTCAAATAAAGTAAAGAGTGATTAATCAAATCAAACCATCCATGCGATCCTCTCCAGTCTGGTTTCCATAAGAGACACAGAACTGAGACTGCTCTGGTTCGGGTACTCAATGATCTCCTGATGCCCAGAGACCAGAAGCACCGTTCCATCTTGGTCCTTCAGGATCTCACTTCAGCTGTTGACACCATGGACCATGGGGTACTTCTTGATTGCCTGCGGTTCATTTGTGGCCTGTCAGGTACAGTCCTCAGATGGTTCCATTCTTTCCTCACTGGCAGGTCACAAAGGGTAGTATGAGGGATTTTTTCCTCTGACACCTACTCCCTGCTTTGTGGGGTCTGCAGGGTTCAGTGTTGTTCCCCATGTTGTTCGCGGTGTATATGCTTCCATTGGGAGACATTGTAAGCTGGTACGGACTGAGTTTTCACTGTTATGCAGATGATACTCAGCTGTACCTGTCATTTGTGCCCAACAGTTTTTTCTAACTGTCTCACTGAAACCCAAGACTGGATGAATTCCAGTTGGCTGAGATTGAATCCTGACAAGATGGAGGTGTTAGTGGTGGACCCGGGTCATCGGATAGAGGGGTCAGTTGCTGGGCAGCCAGCCAGGCTTTAGCTTAGGGGCTCCCAGCTCCTGACCTCTGAAAGGGTGCAGAATCTGGGGGTGATATTTGACAATGGGCTGACACTTCATTCTCAGGTGTCTGCTGTGGTCAAATGGTCTTTCTACCATCTGAGGAACATCACCTGGATTAAGTACCTTGTTCCATCCGGCGATCTTCCAACCCTGGTCCACACTTTTGTGACCTCGCACCATTCACAGATCTGGACTATGTAGTATGGTAAGGGCTGCACGTCCATTGGCTCATGCTGTGGACCAATAGGCATACAGCCGTACCATGCGGTGACAGTTGGTGGGTGGCGGGGTGGCAGGCGGGTGGTGCTGCCTCCCACTGCTGACCAAGGGGAGGAGGCGGGGCAGTGAGGCTCAGTGGGCGGGTGGGGAGGGGTACTGCTGGACCACCAGGGATATTGACATATTATTGTCATACTGGAGCCCATGATCGGGCTGTGAGTGGTCCACTGGACCACCAGGGACATTGGAATGCTTATATTATTACTTATGCCTGTGATTGGGCTGCGAGCGGTCCACTGGACCAGCAGGGATATTGGATGGTGTAATCTTATACTTATGCCTGTGATTGGGCGTGTAGCGGTCCACTGGAACACCTGGGATATTGGACTGTTTCAATTTATACTGTACTTAAGCCCGCGATCGGGCTGGGAGCAGTCCACTGGACCACCAGGGATATTGGAATGCTTATATTATTACTTATGCCTGCGATCGGGCTGTGAGCAATCCACTGGACCACCAGGGATATGGGACGTTTTTCAAATCTACATATGCCCATGATCGGGCAGAGGGGTGCATTGCTGCACTGTGCAGGAGCTGCTGCCTGGCAGGGCACCAGGTGCAAGTCGCCGGGGATCAGTGCACCTGCATGCAAGTGGGGCTATAATGACTTGCAAATGGCCCCATTTGTGCCTTGCATACATTATGGCCCCATTTGCATGTGTACTTTTGAATATTGCGGTTGTTGTGCACAGCGCAACAGAACTTGCACTAGCGCATCCCCCTGCTCCACTCTGGCCACTTGCGCTGGCACAGTGCCACTGCGCCATATGCACTGCAGGTGGCCAGGGTGCGATATTCAATAATGCTGTGACATGGTGCAGCTCCGTTGAATATCGCCCAGTCAACACCCCTGCACAGCCAAGTTGTGCTGCGCCCAGGCTTGCACCACAGCCTGGCGCAGTCTGAATATCCGGGCCAAAGTGTGACCTCTACAGGTGAATGTACAACATTTCTTAGAGTATTATGTCAAGTATAATAAGTCTTTGTAATTGTGTATTATGTTTATATTTTTATGTTTAATGTTGGACACAATTGTAAAACAGAGTTTACGCACAACTTGCTTTCCAATAAATATTGATTGATTGATTGATTGATTGATTGCTGATTATTTTCACACAGCACTAGTACCAGCCCAGTACTCCATTGTATCCATTATGAATGACTCAGCTGTTGACATAACTGGCAGATCTAAATTTTATTTAAGGATTACTTCACTCCAGGAAGTATTAAAATGTTTGCAATAGTTGAAGTTGGATGATTCAGCTGGTTATGATGGATTACCACCTAAATTGTTGCATGAGGCAGCTGAAGAGTTGGCGTATCCTGTTTGTATTTTAATGAATTTGTCCTTTACTACAGGTCAAGTCCTAGATCTTTGAAAATACTCTTTAGTTGCACAAATTCATAAGTCCGGTCCATTGTCTGATTTTAGGAACTACAGACCAATTTCTATTTTGTCTGCTTTGTCAAAAATTCAAGTGAGAATTGTTTATAGACAACTTATTGAATATATACATAGTCATGGTCTGTTGTCACTGAATCAGCATGGATTCCATAAAGGACATGCAATGGAGACTGCCTTGGTCGAGTTCACAAATGTGGTCCTAAGGGTATGGAGAGGGGTTGTCTAATGGTGGCCGCGTTTATGGGCTTAACCAAGGTATTTGATTTGATTGATCATGAATTATTGATTGCTAGATTGGAATATTTGGGTTTAGGGGATTCTGCTTTGGGCTGGTTTTCAGATTATCTTCATAACAGATACCAAATGATGAAATTTAGAGGAACTATATCTGATAAAGCTTTAGTTAAGTGTGGAGTCCCTCAGGGCTCCATTCTTGGACCAATATTATTTTCCTTATTTTTTGATAAAATCTCTTCAGTATTACTGCTAAATCTACTCTTTTTGCAGATGATGCAGTAATTTATCTGCATGGGACAACAATAAGTGAGTTAAATCTTGAGTTAACAAATGAGCTGTCTAGTCCATACCACTGGCTAGCCTCAAACAAATTTGTGCTGAACCAAACGAAAACAAAAACAATAGTATTTGGGACTGCACCTAGGTTAAGGGATATGGGTTGTTCTCTTCAAATTTCTGCCCCAATGGGACACTATATGAGAATGTAATGAGTATCCAGTACCTGGGAGTTACATTGGACACAACTTTGAATTATGATTTGCATTTGGCTAAAGTAACCTCTAAGGTTCACTCTAAAATTGCATTATTATATAGATTAAAGTCATTCTTGATTAGTGAGACAAGACTGGCAATTACAAAATTGTGCTTATACCCACTAGTTAATCATGCAACTATAATTGCAGATAATGTTTCTACAACTGTTGCATTAAAGAAATCTGTTTTGTTTCAATCAGTTGGTAAGTTTGCACTTTCAGCTGATAGGTACACACATTATTGTATGCTTTTACATGAGAGTGGTTGGTTACCCACCCAGCTAAATTAAAAATGTTTGTTAGCGAAATCTGTATTTAGGTTGATTCATGGTGGACCCCATCAAAGTTTGTTAAATTACTTTCAATCATATCAGTCTCAGTATTATTGTAGATCTAGGTCTGATAATAGTATATTCAAACTTCCTCTCTTGAGGATGTCTTGTGGGCAGTGGGCGTTTTTTTATGCTGCTCCTAATAACTGGAATGGGGCCCCTATGGATATTAGGAATGTAGGTTCAATTGAGTTTTTCTCTAGAACATTGTTTCAGTATTTTCTGTCTTTATCAGAATGTAAGTGTTATGACTGATTTGAATTTATTTTATTGTTACTCTATTTTTATTTTAATGTTTATTTACTTCATGTATATTCATATGTATTGCTTGTCTGAATTTGTTGGGTTGCACTTATAAAAGGATTTAATGTCCAATGTACCCATTAAGCATAATAAACGAAAAAAGAGAAGGAGCTACCAGCTTGGGGGTGGGGGGGCAGCTAGCCATGATGGAGGAGAAGGATCTGGGGTGATTATAATGGGCTCAATGAACAACTCAGCACAATGCAGAAAGGCAGCTGCAAAGGCCAACAAAATGCTGGGTTGTATTGCCAGGGGCATATCTTCAAGGAGAGAGGAGGTGATTCTGCCATTGTATAGGTCACTGGTTAGGCCACACCTGGAGTACTGCATGCAGTACTGGTGCCTATACCTGAAGAGGGACATTATGTTACTGGAGGGGTTGCAGTGCAGGGCAACAAAGATGATCTAGAGACTTTGGGACATACCTTATGTGAGCAGGTGGAGGGGGTTGAACATGTACTCAGTGGAGGAGAGGAGAGATGGGGGATATGATTGAAACCTTCAAGTACACAGAGGGAATAAACAAGACAGGTACAGAGAGACTATTCAATTTAAGGGGGGTAGGGACACTCAAGGTTACGATCCCAGATTGGAGGGGGAAGGTTAAGGATGGAAATGAGAAGATTTTTTTTTTTAGAGAGAGTGATATGTGGGTGGAACACATTGCCTGTAGAACAGTAGACTGCTTCAAAAGGGGATGGGATAGAGTAAGAGGGAGGGATGGGGAGGAGAGGGAGGGGCAGGGAAGGGGAGGGTGGGGCAGCTGCAGTATAAGGATTGCTAGCTGCACAGTTGAGCAGACTCAATAGACCATAAGGCCTTTATCTGCTGGCAGATTCATATGTTTGTAAACAAACAAACAAACAAACCATAACAATACTTTTCAAAAAGGCACAAAGAGATCATAAGGACCCCCTATCTGGCACTGCTTAAGTTGGGAAATACACCACTAGAAGGACTGGGATCCCTTGCTCAATTATTTGTGGGCCACAGAACAAGAACTTTGATGCCAACAAGACCTGATTTACTAAAGCCGAAACTCATAGAGATTAATGTACAAGCAACATTGCAAGAAAATCAGAAAAAAACAAGAGTTTTATTATAATAAACATGCCAAACAGCTTCTGCTCTGCAACCAGGACAGCCTATTTGAGAACCCCCTGAGAACATGTGGACCCCTGTGGTTGTCACAGGCCATGCAGAGAAGCTTCACTCATACATAGTCAAGACAAATGGAAAACATTATCTAAGAAACAGGAGAGATTTGCTGCAAACCCCTGAGCCTTGTGCCAGTTCACCACAGAGAGAGTATCGTCTAGCCAGGAGGAGCAAGAGAGTGAGAGAACAGGAACAGGATGACATGATGGTGTACAATGCAGGTTCTGAGGAGCCAGTGATGGAGGACCCACCACAGAGGATGCAAGCCATGAGATCCAATGATCAGATGATGCCAGCCAAGCCGTTGAGTGTTCAGCCTCAGTCGGCAGCCACGGAACAAGCCCCGAGAATGAGCCAAGTTAGCAGGTGTGAAATAGGAAGGCCTGCAAGATATCTGGACTTTATGGACTGAATTTATGTTTAAAGACATTTGTTGACAAGTAACATGCTTGATTCTTTTTATATATTGGGAGGGTCTGAAGCTAACAGGGGGAGATATAATGATGGGATTTGAATGTAACCGAGGATCAGCGCTATGCACATGCACACCAGATCCTATATATATATCTGTGTGTTTAGCCAGGCAGTAGCCTGTACATTTAGCACTGAACTGATAAACTGCTATGCTAGTAAAGTGCATGCCAAATCCACTTACTATGTATGTGAGTATCATGATACTTGTCTGACACTCCTTATGGGAGTCAGGTGGCTTCTGTGCTGGGGAGTTGTCTGACCAAAATTAATGACTGGATGGCCTCCTACTGGCTATGTGTAAAACAGGTAAGACACAGATCATGATTATTGAGTCAGATAAACAGGGCTCAGCAATGACGGGTGGTGTGGTATTTCATCCTTTGCTCAGTGGCCAACCACTCAACTGTAGATGTGGTGCAAAATCTTGGTGTCATCTTGGATTCTAGGCTGACGCTTGACCAGCAGATCTCAACCATGATCCAAGGTGGCTTTTATCATCTTAGAAACATCACCAGGTTTAAATTGCATCTAGCTCTTGCAGTGCTGGCTAAGATTGTTCATGTCTTTGTCACCTCCAGACTGAACAATTGCAGTGCTTTACAGTTAGGGTTCTCTGGTGGTTTGGTGCAAAGACTGCATCTGATCCAGAATGCTGTAGCCCAGTTGATTGTGGGCTCCTTTCAGAGGGACCATATCGTACCAACTCTGCATGTACTGCACTGGCTGCCCATGTAGTGGCACATCACCTTCAATATATATTTGATTATATTCAAAGCCCTACTTGGTCTGGGACCTGACTACTTGAAAGACCTCCTGGATCTCTACCACCCAACTTGCTTCTTTCACTCCTCTGATGTGGGCCTGCTCTTCATTCCTGTCTCACATTCGCACCCATCTGGGGAGAGGGTGTTTAGTGTGGCAGCTCCTGCATTATGGAATACCTTACCTGGTAATATTAGATTAGTCCACAAGATGGAGGCCTTTAAGGCTTTCTTAAAAACGTTCTTATTTAATAAAGAGTTCCCAGACTGTTTTTTTTTTAGAATTTTTCCTCTGTGTGCTATTTATTTTACTGTTATTTTTACTGTAATGCTGTTGAATTATTTGTATATACAGTATTTGTATATGTGAAGTGCCCTGAGCCTCTGGGAAATGGCACTCAAGAAATTCATTTGCCTTGCCTTTCCTAATAATGATGTAGTTAAATGCCACAAAAATGCCCATGTCATTTTATAAATCTGGACATACTTTTTAGCCAATCAGAATTATTTCCAAACATTCCAGACACTCATCAACATGAGAGGGTCCCTCTTACAAACAATTCTTAAACTCTAAAGTTCTAAGTTCAGTTGGCATAGTGCATTTCCCACACAGGGCTTCTCTTACATTCTACAAGCTAACACATTTTGATTTTAAATTCAAGCTCCATTTTTTCATGATTTATAATATATTTATAGGTATACTTGCTTCCCTTCACAATTCTCTCACCCAAAGAAATCGAGATGTCACTCTTATAAGAGATTCTGGAACTGCAGCTATAAATACGTAACATAATACTGTAATTACCCTGTAGTTACACAGTAACAGAAATTTAATGTAAAGTGTATCCAAGAAAGGTCATCATTGAATATGACTCTGGCACAGGTAGTGACAAATGTGAAAACTATCTGAAAATTATCCTTTGAAATTTCAGCTTGAAATAAAATCAAAAACAAAATTAAAAAACTCAAACTTACATTAAATGGGTTCAAAATTTATGAATATGTTGGATTTTTTTTAAAAGTGTGCTTCACAAAAGCTTGTTTTCAATGTAAAAATATTATCTCAACAAATTATCCCCTATGCCTTGAATTCTGTTACTTCCAGCTGGACATCCACCAGGACAGCACCTGAGATGGGGAGAGGGGACCTTGTTTTAGAATCTCATCTGAACTATGGCACACGCTGACAGTACAGCACCCCTCAGTACTGCACTCGGTTGCCAGCATTTTATAATATGAGCCCAATCCCAGTGTGGACAAAAACCCACAGCCTCTTGTCCTAGGGGTGGATGTGCTACCAAATGAGCCACTCTGACACCAAAAAGAGCAAATAATAAACAATGCAAGCAGGGCTGTGCTTGCATGTCAGGATTGTGGGTTGTGTTTTCATCTGAATCTCTCTGTATGCTTGGGTATATATATCTGTTATTCTATGAATTTTGAATGACTAATTGTTTATCTCTGCTGAGAATTCCATTTCATTGCACCTAATTGGTTAGTTTGTTATGTCTGAGGTCAGTCATTCTCCAGATGACCTTGCTAAATGGCAGGTGTTTGTTCCACTGAGAGACAGACAGCAGGGACAGAAACAGTATAGAAAGCTCTCAAATAAAACAGCACAGCTTGATATCTTCTGTTTCAGTTTGACTTTTCCAGTAACAGAGAGCCATTTCAGAGAAATTCTGGACTAGTGGTACCCGACCGAAATACATGACATAACGACATAACTCTTAGCCTGCATTTGCTCTTAGTACAAAAGCTCCATTTATGTGAAACCTCTGTACCTGTATTGAATATGGGGTCTCATTTAGCCTGCTGTAAAAGTTCCCATATAAACACAGCAATGTTAAAGTTTACCAGAATTTTTTGCTTAGTGGCTGGAGCTGTGTAAGTATAAACCTTGGCTTTGGAATGCACGTTCCAGCCCCTTTGGAGCCAAACACATTTACTGTGTGTCATGTAATAAGTTGTAGACCAGTCCATTAAAGGCTGTACAGTCAGCAATGACTGAGAACTTTATGCTCACCTGATTGGTAAATGGCCAAACAGCACTGAATAAAACTCCCAACTTGCAGTACTCTTTGTTTGGCCTCATAATTTAGTTCTGGTTTACGTTAAACAGTTGTGTATTCAGCTTGGGAAGCATGACCACAGCACTTCATATAATGTGTAGCTTGGCTCCAAAAGACAAAGTTCAACACATTGGAAGCCACTTCAGCATTTAAAGTGGATCAGAAGAGTCACATTTCTATATCTGGAAGCCAGACTTAGTAACACTGGCACAGATTTAATTTACCAGTTCTGTGGGTGAAACTCAAGATTGCAGACTTTCTCTGGTCATATGAGCAACTGCACTGTAGTGCCTTTTTTTCTGGTCTCATTTAGCAATTAAAGGGACACTGTCAATTCCCTTAGGCCTCAAAGTGTCCCTAGTTCAGAAAACTAGTGTTATGGTTGTTCACATTCTGTGGAGACAGTTGATATATCTGGCAGTTTGAATCTGATTCCTTTATTCATTTCAAAAGTGGAAAGCAGACTGCCTACCATACTGGTGTTACCACACAAAAGCATGTTTGTTTATATTCCTCGACCAACTCCCACTGTATTTTTGCTGGACTTGGGAATGCCCCTATCACATTCTAGCCATTCATTATGCAGTAGGAAGAAAAGATACAACCCATTACAAGTTTCTGCACTGTTTAGGGGTGCTCCTAATGTTCAGAAAGAATGCAATAAGAGGAGAGCAAGTATTTGCAACAACACAAGGTTGGGTACAATCATACCATTTGCATGCATTTCAGTCTTACTAAGAAGAAATCAGATGAAATGGCCAGGAACATCAATGAATTTTAGAGAAGGTAAGATATCATACAATGTGGGGTTTTAACTGGAAATAATATGATGCAAAAAAGGTTGGCAGTGTCCCTTTAATGTCTGTCCTGTTTTTCCAGAGCACAACCATTTTAGATACGACTGTATTCATGCGTTGAACAAAATAGATCACGGTGCACAGTCAAACTACAGAGACACATGTATATACTGTATAACAATTAGCATATTGTGCACAGTACAGATAGCACATGTGTATATACTGTGTAACAAGTAACATATTATACACAGCACATATACAGTAGTATTCACAAGTACATACAAGATTAATTTACAAAATCGGTTAAAATACAATACATCTACATATATACTTAAAGAGATCCAGGTTTTTTTTTCTGAGACCATGGTGTAGTAAAATTGATCATTTCTCTGTTTTGCAGCTATAAGTTTTAGAAATCGTCAGTGAGGGATGAGACTGAGATCTAAGGTTGCAGGCATTGTCAGAGGAAACAATCAAAGTTCTTAAGTATTCGTACGAATTTGTTCCTATCAAAACTCAAAAATTAACCAGTGTTGTTTTCTGTGCTAGATCAAGGATGGCCAGCCAACTTGTAAACAGTGATGAATCAAACAGATCATATCTGTAAGAAATGGTGATGTGGCATGACACAGTCATGAATATATTGTGTACTCTATCGCCATTATCAACTAAAGTCATAAAAGAAAAACAAATACATTTTCTCAATAGAATAGTCAGCGAGGACTTAATGTATTTACATGCAGTCTAAATAATTTTATGTGAATTTTTCAATGTTTATGAAGTTCAATTTCAAATCAAACAGCATGCTTTGGTGCTAATCCCCTGCCCTTTAACTGCATCTAAAATAGTACTGCCTAGGGTTGAAATTTTTGGAATAAAAGAACTTGAGGATCAGTTGTTGGCAACAAGTCTAACTTTAGTCATACTTCCATTTAAAACCAAACTGGACATATGCAGGATGTGGCCTAATTAAATGTTAGTAAGGCATTCAGCTCTGTACCACATCGAAGACTCATATGGAAATTGGGCAGTTTGGGGGTGGGTCCAAAGGTGGTAAACTGGGTAAGAAATTGATTAAGGGATAGGTGACAGAGGGTGGTGGTAAACGGCATTCATGCCAGGGAGGGGAAGGTGACCAGTGGGGTGCCTCAGAGCTCATTTCTTGGACCAGTCCTCTTTAATGACTTTATAAATGACATTTCAGATGAGTTTGAAGGTAAGGTATGCCTCTTTGTAGACAACACCAAAATCTACAATAGGGTAGACACTCCAGAGGAGTGGAATGAATATGCAGAGACCTGAGAAAACTTGAGGCATGGTCAAGGGTATGGCAGCTGGGTTTCGATGCAAAAAAGTCTAAAATCATGCCCCTAGGGCACAGAAGCAGAGTACAAAATGGGGCAAGAGGTATTGACAGTCCCCAAACAGGAAAGGGGCCTGGAAGTAATCACATCTGATGATCTCAAAGTAGCAAAACAGTAGGTAGGGCCAGTGGGATGCTGGGGTGCCTATGGAGAGGTACCACCAGCAGAAGGAGGGAGGAGGTATTTCCACTGTATAGATCGCTGGTGAGACCCCACCTGGAATTCTGTGTGTCCAGTTCTGGAGACCACATCTCAGGAAAGACTTAGACAGGGTCAAGGCTGTCTAGAGGAGGACAATGAAAATAATGCAGGAATGCATTAGAAGCCATACAAGGAGAGATTGAAGGACCTCACTATGTACACCCTGGAAGAGAGGAGGAAAAGCAGGGACATGATAGAGATCTATTAATACCTCACTCAGTTGAATAAGGTAAGGAGGGGAGTATGTTTCAGAGACAATGGTGCACAAGAACAAGAGGCATGCAATGAAGCTGGAAGACGGAACATTTTGAAGATGTGAGGAAGTATTTCTTCACTGAAAGAGGGGTGGGTGACTGGCACAGTCTTCCAGCAGAGATGATTGGGACAAAAAACAGTGGTGGACTTCAAACATGCATGGGATAGGCACAGGGGCATCTTAGTCAGGATGCAAGGGGATGTACAGATCAAGTAGGATCAGTGGTGACAGTATAGGCAGGGACAAATGGGCATATTGGGTGGGCCAAACAGTCCTTATCTGCTGTCAAATTCTGTTTCAAATCAGTCCTTATCTGAGTTTCAATGAAGGCAGTCTGTAGAACAGCCATATCAAAAGACACAACATGTAAATACAAAATAATGTTATCGGTACTGTACAGCAATGCAACATACTGTTCTCAATATCAGAGTGAAATCTTAATAAATGTAACATGACATTGTACAAAAAAGATACCTTTCTAAAGGCTTACATTACTGAATATAAATTGATATACCATGTTTTTAAAAACAAAATCACTTCACCGTTGTGAAGAATTCCTATAGAACCTTAGCTATCCCACAGGAACCGCCATCTTCTTTTGCTGTAAACTGTATTGTGATAACATCGTGATCGTACTATGTCTCACCATGAAGACGACACTCAGTCAAAACTATTTGAGATTCCGAACCTTGAAATTCACGCCTGCTTAATCCATGTTTCTGAAAAGTAGAACTCCCTACCCCTAAAACAATTAATAACATAAATATCTTCTTTTCCGTTCACATTTACACTACTCAATTTCATCCTAATTTTCATCTCTACACATACCAAAATATACAACTTAAATTCTAAGAAATGACCAGCATCTCTGAATTTGACTGTCCCTGCCCCAGTCCTAAAATTTTCACAAGATTTCATTTGTGTATTTAAAAAAGGGAAGTATCTAATAAACTAAAATGTTTAAGACAATTATCTTTATATCAATCACATTTATCTTAAAAGGAATGTCCCTTTATACATCTTCCCATATTTCATAGGATCAAATGCCTATTTCACTCTAAAATCATCTGACTACCACCACCTGCCCACATAATTGCTGTGTTTGTGACATCACAGTCTGGTTAGTGAGACACCTGGACACCTGGTTCTGATTAACCTATGCTTTTTGTAATATAAAAATGTGTTATTGAATGTCTCTCATGAGAGATGCTGACAGTTTGTGGAATGACAACCCCCCCCCCCCAGGTTTTAGCCAATAGGTGTTACCTGGAAGGTCAAGAGATAAATACAGACTAGAAGAGACTTACAATTTAGGATCTCCTTTTTATGTGACTAATTGCAGCTAGAGATGTAGTCAATTATTAATCCACCCGTGAAGTGGACGTGAAGTGGGCACTTTACATCCACGGAGCACAACGTGAAGTGGGCCCTGTAAAGTGCTCACTTCGCATTATTGTTACCACTTCGCGTTCTCATTATGCCTTAACGCGAAGTAAGGCGACGTGAGAAGAAAATAGGCACATCACATGGCTTGCAGTACTGTGAGTCACATGCTTTAGCCAGGCAGGAAGGAAGTGAGTCAGAGAAGCAGTTTCACTTTCTCCTTTGCATTTGTAGAGAGAGAAAGCAAAATTGTGAGAGGACAGGAGTTTGCTTGGCTTTCGTTCCTTTTTACTGCCAGAACCCAGAACAAACAAACAGCTTTTTTAAAAGCTATTTTATTTAGTTTTTGTAATGTCTTAGTGTTTTTTTTTGTTAGTGAATTTTTTTGTATAAGTTTTGTTTTGTTTTGTGTGTGTGACTGAGTGTGTGTGTGTGTGTGTGTCCACTGTCTGTGTGTGTGTGTCATCCCGTGGACTCATGAGGATGGAGGGTAACATAGAAGAAGGTGAGTCACTGGCCCATGGGTGCATTAGGAGGGGAGGAGTGCAGACCCGTGGGGGGCAGGGCAGTCGTGTGATGTTGGGCCGCTCCAGACTCCTGGCCGGTGTTCCTTCCCCCAATGAAGCAACAGGAGCAGCATCAGCAGCATCAGCAGCACCAGTGCCATTGGTGGCTGCTGTGCATGAACCTTCTCTGCCACTACCAATACCACCAGCACCACTAGCAGCAACTGTTGGGGCTCCAGCAACACCCCCTCCACCACCTCCACAACCACAGGAGGTGGCCCCGGCAATTGTAGGTGGTGGTGGTGGGACTCATGCCCGATGTGTGAGGACTGTGTCTGGTGCCCCCCGCAGCTCCCCAGTGTGGGAGTTTTTTAATTGTGTGGGGGGAGACAGCACAGTGGTGGAGTGCCATGTGTGTAGTGTGCTAGTGTGCCTTGGCCCCCTGGGACACATTTGGGGACCAGTGGCCAGTGCACCCACATGCTGAACCACCACAGGGGAGAGTGGCAGGCTGCCATGGAAGGGGCCAGGCATCCACCTGCTGGTCCTTCCATGGCAGTGGCCGAGGGTGCTGCTGGGGTGGGAGATGTGCCTTGCAGCAGTCACTGCCACAGCAGGAGGAGGAGGGCTACTACATCAGCTGCTCCACCACCACCACCACCATAGCCACCAGCACCACCCTGTCCACCACCAGCTCCACTAGCTGGATTACCTGCAGCAGTGGACTCCGCCACAGTCCCTGCAAGCCAGTCTGACCTCAGCCTGGTGTGGGCAGTGCTCAAGGAAAATAATGAGCATTTCAGTGCTTTGGAGCAGCAGGTTAACAGAGTGGAAGCACAGCAGCAGCAAATACTTTCAATGCTGCACCTGCTGCTGGACCACCATGGCAACCCACGGCCATAGTAAGTCTGGAGATTGTTTTCTGCCCCCTTCCACACCCACACCCATCCCTGACCCCACCCCACTACTGTGTTTTATTTTTTTTGTGTGTTTTTGTTTGTTATTTTTTAATCATATACATTTTCCCTTCAAGGGGAATCTTTCTATGTACTACGTAGTGCAATACATTTTTGTGAAAACCAGCCATAATTTCATTATGGTGTGTCACATGATGGAGGAATTCCCATTCTGAAAATCTGCCCACATTCTGCCTCCCTTCTCAGCAACGTTAGGATGTGATGGCAGGGAAAGCGCATGTGCGTGCTCCTTACAGTGACTATCCGATTGTCCGGCAGATTTCCAAATGTTTCTTTATGCTATAATGGTCAGTTTGTGGTGAAATGTGTGGCCACATTTCCAGTAAGAAGAACCATGTTGGTGGAAACATCCCACATTTCACCATAAAGTGAACTTTATAACATAAGGAAACATTGGTTGGGATAGCTGCTGGACATATACTATAGTGGAGCATGCACCTGCACTCCCCCTGGCATCACGTCCTAACGTTGCTGAGAAAGGATGGCAGAATGTGGGTGACTTTTCTGACTGGTAATTCCTCCATCACGTGACTCACTGTAATGAAATTATGGGTTGTTTTCACAGAAATATATTGCACTCTGTGGAGCACGAAATATTCCAGTGGTAGTAATGCCCCCTCATATTAATTTATGTGCATCGCCATAACTATGTAATGTGGTGAATATCTGTAAAGCAGCAGCGCAACAATCTGTTGATAACTCTGACCTATATTTTTTAATGCTATGTTACAACTTCCTTTACTTACATCCTGACTGACTGGAATGATACGATAAGTTGCAGTAGTTGAGTCTGCTGTACTACCTTTTTTCATGTGTGAAATAATGAAAGGAGCATTCCTTTTAAATTGGTGCTGACCAGGTCTTTGTCATTGTTTTCTTCTGCTTTTCTCCATCTCATTAAGTAGTTGTTATAGATCACTTCTGTTGTTAATTAACAGTTATGCGTCAGGCAGTGTTTTATGACACCACGGAACAATAGTTATTGAAAAGCAGCTGCAAATAAATACAAAGTTGGTCTGAACAATATTGGAGGACATGCTTATTTTTTTTTATACATGAAAAAAGTAGTCAAGTAAGTAAAGCAGATATAAATTATGAATAGAATCGTATCATTCAAGTCATGACTTGGAGGTAAGTAGTGGTGGCTGAGGCGATGTAAAGTAGCATAAAAAAGTACAGTTCAGAACTGTGAGGGCATTCTTGCAATGCTGCTTTAATTGTAAAAATGTCAGTATGATATCATGAGCTCACAGCAGCAATCACAGAACACACAAAAGTGGCACAGAGTCCACAGATTTTTTCTGCAGTCCCAGAATGCATCCTGCTTATGTGCAGAAAATTGACAAGTGGTAACGAAGTGAAATTAGACTGTTTCAGCACATACAAACTCCCCCAGAATTAATGGCACACTCAGTCATGCACCTAAAAGTGGCACAGAGTCCCCAGATTTTTTCTGCAGGCCCAGAATGCATTCTGCTTGTTTGCAAAAAATTGACAAGTGGTAACGAAGTGAAATGAGACTGTTTCAGCACATACAAAGTTCCCCAGAATTGATAGCGCACTCAGTCATGCGCATAAAAGTGGCACAGAGTCCCCAGATTTTTTCTGCAGGCCCAGAATGCATTCTCCTTGTGTGCAGAAAATTGACAAGTGGTAATGAAATGAAATGGGATTGTTTCAGCATATGCAAAGTACCCCAGAAATTATTCTGCAGTCAGTAATGCACACAGTGCCCCATAACTGATGACTGTGAGAGAACTGTTGCTGGTCCAATGTGTGCTGCGATTCAAGCAACTGCAATGTGATCATCTCAACTGGATGGAAGGGTGCCCTTTGTCTGTACACTAATAGTAGCCTTGGTGAGTTGATATATATATATAGATATATATTTCTGTAGTTTGTACAGTAGGTGACGGGGGTTGACATGGACATGTACTCATGGTATTGTTCTGTATCACAGGTCACTGATACTGTTGGTGTGTACATTCCAGTGCTCAATTAGAACTTTATGCGTAGAAATTTGCAATGGATAACTGTCAAGCACATGAAGGTAAGTATTTTTTTGGGGTGGGGGGAAGCATATTTGCAGGTTTGTCTGTAACGGTTACTTATTTTCTTACTTCTTCACAGATTTCATCTGCATCCTTTTCAAGTCTGGTGTGATGGTCATGGTCATCTAAAGAAACGACTTCTGCATATTGCATGTGCACCCTAGCCCGGGGGGGGGGGGTGCTGATGTTGAAGAACTTGTTTGAATGAGGCCACTTTGTCAGAACAACAAAGCATCTGGAAGTTTCCTAAAAACAGAAATGAATGACTTCTTACAACTTAATTGTTATGTGTCCCTCCCTGGTTCTCAAATCTCAAACCCTAAAGTCAAGTTACATTTCAAAGACACATCTTATCAACTAACACAACCTGTTGTGTGCAATATGTGCTGCAGTCTTTACAAAACAGTGAAATGGATGAAATAAAATCTTCATACTTACCAGAATGGATTTCACATGGATAGTCCATCGATTCCTCTCTGTACGGTACAGCTACAGCATCATTCCCAACTAGTTTTAACAATGGAGCCTTTTTTTGTTACCCTGTAAAAGAAACAAAAGAAATGTACTATATGTGTTTTACCATTGCGGCTCTGAAAAGCTACAGAAAACAAAACATGCAACTAAAGGAAGTGAAGCAGCATAACAAACATGAGTACACGTACCCACTTTATGGTTTAAATATTAAGAAGCTGGTGGTGGTGGTCCATGGAGGGCAAACAGACTCATGGTGGCAGACTTGGATAACATCAGTCCTGGTGGTGGTGATGGTCCAAGGGCAGACAGACTAATGGTGGCAGACTTGGATAACATCAGTCCCAGTGGTGGTGGTGGTCCATGGGGGGCAAACAGACTCATGGTGGCAGACTTGGATAACATCAGTCCCGGTGGTGGTGGTGGTCCGTGGGGAGCAGACAGACTCATGGTGGCAGACTTGGATAATATCAGTCCTGGTGGTGGTGATGGTCCAAGGGCAGACAGACTCATGGTGGCAAACTTGGATAACATCAGTCCCGGTGGTGGTGAAAGTGGTCCACAGGGGCAGACAGACTCATGCTGGCAGTGGATATCAGTCCCGGTGGTGGTGGTCCGGGGGGGGCACACTGCCTTTTAAATACTGCAGTTAAAACCTGCAAATATTAACCACATCATCATCCTCATAAAGAAAACTGCCCTCACAGTCATCGATATCTGAAGTCTGACCACTGGGAAATTCTTTCTCCATTGTGTCGTCATCTACGTAAGTGGTGGGCCGTTTCAGGCAGCCATGGCCAGTGCCACCAGGATGCTCCATTTCCACATCAGCAAGACCACCATGACTAGGCCGGGGTATGAATACCGAGGTTGCAGTGTAAGCTGGTATGTGCCTCTCATTCATTTTAATGAATGTTAGCAAACTAACATTTGCAGGAGACAGGTTTGTCCGACGATCCCCGACTATTGCACCTGCTGAGCTGAATACGCTCTCAACACTTACACTGGAGGGTGGGCATGTGAGGTACTTCAGTGCCACTGCAGTCAGCTCTGGCCATTCACTGACCTTTCTACCACAGTACAAAAGAGGATCTTCACTTATTATCAGATGCTTGTTTTCAGACAAATATGACTCAACCATTCTCTGTGCTGCACTAAGTCCAATTGTTGATGCATCATCCTGTTCTCCCGAATCATTAATTTCACAAATAGCCACTTGGGACAAAACCTCAGCCAGCCACCTTGGATGACAGACCACCTGGAACTACAGTCCCCTTCCCCTTGCAGGATATGCTTGATGATCCTCCAGGTACACCTTCAGCCGGATTATGCTGCTGAGGTTTGCTGACCTTGGCATGTGACTTCTGTGCCCCATGAACCAAGCACACCAGTTGAACACTGATATTTTTTACCTGTTCAAGCCCTCCCTCCAGCACTGATGCAATTCCACGTTTGTATCGTGGGTGCAGCATTGTTGCTATTGCAAAGTGGTCACTACGCTGAATGCTCACAATGTGACGATTATGGTCGAATACTGGCAGTATGTGTTGCAGCAACATACTGCTACCACCATCTCCGGCAACATGAAGGCTATGCTGTACATTCACTAATGTCACCTCAGCACCCACAGCAGTGGAAATAATTGGCTAATGGAGGCAGACTCACCACTTACTGCTTGTGTGGCATGTTCAAAAGGCCGCAAAATTGTTATTACAGAGTCCATAAGGTGCCACTGTTCAGTCATCATAGACATGGAGGCCCTGGAACTGTCACGGCTAGTGTGCATAACAAGATATTCTGAGATTGCTTTGTATTGTTCATACAACCTCTCTGCCATGTATAACATGGAATTCCATAGGGTGACAACTTCCAGCTTCAAGCGGTGCTGAGGCAGGCTGTTTTGTATCTGCAACTGCTGCAGTTGGTCACGGGCCTTTCCAGATCTTGAAAAGTGAGAGCAGATACTTCGTGCAATGGTCAGCATTTCCTCTATATCAGGCTGCAGCAGAAACTCCTGAACCACAAGATTTAAACAGTGGTCCATGCATGGAGCACGAAAAAAGCCACCATTAGTGATGCATTTCACCACATTTGACCCATTGTCACTTGCTATGAACCCAGCTCTCAGGGACAGAGGGTTTAGCCATCTGTCAAATTCAGTCCATACCATGTCCAACATGTTCTCACCAGTGTGTGAACAGGTCACATTGCACATAGCAATTGTTGCATGCTGGTGAATTCCAGGAAGATTGCTACCGCGACAATCCACCTCACTGCACTGATTATTCACACTACCAACATCACAAACAACCCCCAACACCTGCGCCCAGTGTGAAGTTATACACAGATATGAACTCCCTGGTGTTTTGCCTCTTGTCCACATATCCATACTTAAATGGATGAATGGAGAGGAGGAATGTTGAAGGGCATGTCTTACTGAGTCGGACACAGTGGGGAACAACTCGGGAACAGCACGGGTAGAAAAGTATGTCCTAGATGGGACTTTCCATTTAGGACAGGCACTTGCAGCAAACTGCTGGAACCCAGAATTCTCCAAAAAGGAGAAGGGCAAAAGATCAATTGCTAGCATTTCCATTACAGCAGCATTAAGTTCATGTGACACTGTATGATTGGGGGGCTACTCCAGCTTATGCACAAAAACACACTGTAATGTGGGCTGACAAACGTTTTACATGTGGTGTGTTGTTGGTCACAAATGGTTGTGCTCTGTGATGAATGGCATTGGCACGGGGTGGAGTGTGGACATTTGATGAAGACGGTTGCACAGGTGATGATGACAAACCCAGAAATGATGTTATTTTGCCAGATTTGCCAACCGGGGTTGATGTACCACTTGCACTAGACATACTGCATTCACCAGCACCACCACCACAAAAATTACTACTCTCACCAGCACAGGACAACATTTCAAAGTCATTATGGTCCTCCACCTCATCATGCCTGTAGTAATCCTCTGCTTTTATTACCGCACTACTGCACATGTTTAATTTCCTACTGGGCTTAACAGTCATGGAAGGGGATAACATGCTGGCTATGGTTGCTGGTGACACAAGTGAACACCCCACTGTGGTATTAGCTGCCAGCTTGTGCTGGGTCCACAGAGCCAAGTGCCTATTCTTAAGATGCGTATGCTGTCCTCCTGTCCCCAGATGGCTCCCCTTTTTACCTTGACTCACACGCACATGGCAAACCTGGCAGATTGCAACTGAATCATCATTTGCATCTTGAACAAAAAAATCCCAAACAAGGGAGTGTGATGCTCTGCTTTTAACATGTCCATGAAGATGTAGCTTATTTAAGTCTGTTATTTTAAGCACTGAAGTGGGGGTGGGGCATGTGACGTTTCTGGCACTGCATACCTGAACTGCAACTGACCACCATGACTACCTATCATATTGATTACTGGGTCATCATCATCATCATCAACATCAACTAAAAGCAGTAGATCACAAGTTTTTATGGGGGGGATTCCTGCAAACAGACTCAGACACAGCCACTTTTAATTTCTTTTTCTCCGGTTCCCAACTGGGGTCAATTACATCATCATCATATTCATCAACATCACACACATCCACATCTTCTGCTTGGTTGCTAGCATGTGGACTGAATGTTGCAACAACAGCAACATCATCATCATCATCATCACATTCTTCATCAGCATCTACACCACCATCACCTGATATTTTTTCACCACACTGTGAATCACTGCATGGAAAATGCATGACATTAAGTGCCATGGTGGACGGACTATCACATTGTATGCTATCATTGACATGATCATCAGAATCCTCAGGTTCAGTTACTGGGATGTTACTGGGAATCTACGCTGCCACTCACTTGCACTGTTTCACACTGAATATGTTTGGATATGGTACACTGGTCGGAATTAGAACTTGACGCAATACTACCAATACTACCTCCACCACCACTAACACCAGTAACACTAACACCACCGGTTGGGAAAACGTCATCTCATCCAACTATGAATAAAGCTACTGATTGTGCTGTAAAAAACATTGCCGGAGAAATACCTTTCCTCACATCAGCAATGCAATTTTGTGTCTGCATACTACTACCACGCCCACAGACCATCTTACTGCCAACATTGCCATAGCGAGAAACAGCTTTGCTTGCATGTCTCTTTGTAGGCATTTTGGGGGATCCCCCACAAACATTATTACCAAATTCAGATTTTGACATGTTCACTTTCTGACTGTAGGGACGCTGGCTGGATGTGAAGCCAAATAAACAACCGTGGCTTCAGCAACAGATTAGAGACTACACTGAGACTGTTATGGAATTAAAACAGCTTTAGCAACCAGTGGTGCTGATGGGGTCACAAAAACAATCCAGTCTGGTAAAAAATATCTTTTGAACATGGGGTTGGGGGGGAGCACTGAATACAGACAGTGCTGATTTTTATGGCACTACAAGCAGCAAAACTAAGAACAGAGAACACGATTGCAGTAAAAAATCAGGCAGCTGCAGTGGATAGCAGGTTCACACTGCTGCGCTTAGTTGCAATGACAACAGTCTGTGTCACAATAAAAGGTGTATTATTTGATGCACGCAACACTGCACACACACTCACACACAACACAGAACAGTTTGTGTACAATGCTGAACGAGGAATGTGATGCAAATGCAAAAGTTCAGTGTACTGTGCCACGTTAATGTAAATTTGTAATTTAAACAACCTGACCTTATGAAATGCTGCAGCACATCCCCATAACAAACAGCAAGATTTGTATTATTACTGACAATATTACTATGTGTACATTAACACAGTCAGTTATATAACAAAAATATAACCATAAAACAAAGAAATCACTATTTCTCCAACTTAAATCTACCTACGCCACAGATACACCCCTCCCCCACAGCACACTTTCACTGTCTTTCACCACACACACTCAATGTTATAAATTAACATTCAAAATCCATACAGAAACAAAAATGGTCGATGATATGAGCACAGGAGGGTTTCCTACAATCGATGAAGTTGGATCCCCCCCCGGAAAAAAAATGCTTTTTGAACAGTTTTTACAAGATTCCTATTACAGACAGCTATCAGAGCACACTGTCTCCTACTCCTTCCTACTCATATTACCCCAAACTGAGGCTGTGTAGATCAATATAGAGCCCGTGTGACCTGAAATCCCATGAATCACTGCAAAATTTGCCTTTGGAACTCAAAAACAAGGCAAGGTGAGGCGAAGTGAACTGCCATCAATGCACTTCGCCTTAAAATTGGAAGAGTAGTGGCCCTGGGAGGTGGAGTAACGCGAAGTCAGCATTTGTAATGGACTTCGTATTTCTCATTAAAATGCGCAGTACTCCACCTCATGTTGCGGAGCATTCTGCGAATCCGTCTTTGCTCCATGAATTGCTTCGCGGAGCAAAGGATTGAGCGCACTTCGCCCACCATTAATTGCAGCTTGCTAGATGCCAAGATAGATCATAAACTTTTATAACGTTCAGAGGAAACACAGTAAAATTCACATGGTGATACAAAGCATGTTGCACCTCCATGAGATCTGGCAGAGAGACATAACAAGCCCCTCTGATGTCCTGGGAAGGGGAAGCTGATCATAAGATCAAAGAAAGTCATATGAGAAAATGAGTTGTGCTGAGATCACAGAATTTACCTTTGATAAGACATCCTGTTTTGCATAGATACATATTTTTTTTATGTTCTGACAGGGAGGAGCTAGGTGACCTCACGTAAAGAGGTTGGCAAAGCCAGTTTTTAAATAGTATTCTGTTTTCCATTTACACACAAATGTTTGGACTCTGATAAAGAAACATCTACAGCACTATAAGATAAGAATACCTTAGAAAAGACAGTTCTAAGAGTATTGTGGTAGGAGATTTTGTCTGCACTTTTAAATCTGTTTTGTTTAAGTGATTAGTATGTTTTGTGACATATGGTTCTATATTTACTTTACATTTTTTTTATCTATTTTGAAGTAAACCTCTACTTTACAAATTACTTGGTGTGCCTTTGAATTTCTTTTTCTTGACAAGGGAAGCATACATGGTTAAAGCTGACACTGCACAAAGCTTACTGGTTTTACCAAACTGGGAAAAGGTAAGAATTTATTCTGAGGTCTTTAATAGAGTTTTAAGGGTTCATTTTGTACGCCTGGTTAGGTGCCCATAGGCAAAAGATATCTGGCCCCCCGAAGAGCAGAATTATCTGAGCCTGTATGTACATTGGGTACTCTAACAAGAGGTTCACAGTTTGAATCCCTCCAAGACTTGAGACCAAAGTTTGATTCGAACCCACAAAACAGACAGGAGGGTTACCCTGTTCTCTTAACAAGACTGTGCTCAGAGGTTGGCACTGTGGGAGCAGAGGGCCTGACCTGCTGAGTGGGTTTATGAGCACCATGAGGTCATTACTATATGAAGTAAGGACATACCAATAAAAGCTTTTTTATAGACCTAATAGATAAGTTGTCAAAAATGTACTACAAAACCTGGGAATGACTAGTAAAATAAAAAAGTAGTGTTCTCTAGTACATTGAAATAACTGAATATAGTGGGCCTGATTCATAAAACCCACAGAAGAACTGACCGTGTTAATCATAAATGATGCAGGTGGCACCTTGCACCAAAAGATGCCCCTGGAGCTATTCAGAAAGGCAGACTACATCAAACGCAGGCTGCCTGCGCCAAAGGGGGCTAGCAGCAGCCTTGTGCCACCAAACAGGCTAGGGTATCATGCTTGGGGGCATGCAGCTGATGCAAGGTGCCACAGACCCTAAAATCTGATTAACAAAATTGCTTCCAAGGGCACATTTCTAAGTACCATTAGACCAGCCAGGGCTGGTCCAAGGGTACTTAAAATATGTCACTCTGGGGCAGCAGGGTAATTTGAAGTAATGTGTTGCTGTCCCCCGATCCCCCATATCATCATTTGATATGCTAAGATAAAACCTGCCCTGTCCTGGTGATCTAGTGGCCTCCCACCCCAATCCCCAATATCATCTGAGATTGTAAACATATGTTTTGCCCTGTCCTGGTGGTTTAGTGGCCCCCTGTCCTGATCCTCGATATTACCCAAGATTATAAACATATTTCTTGCCTGTCCCGGTGGTCTAGTGGTCCCCCCACCCCGATATTACCTGATATTATAGAAATATATTATTTGCTCTGTCCTGGTGGTCTAGTGACCCTCCACCATAGCAGGTAGTGCCCTCCCATGCCCCCTGATTCCAAAATGCAGCCAGCAACCAGCACAGCCCACCTCTTACCTCTGTGGCCAGCTGCCAGACTGATCTGTCAGTGTGCACCTACTGTACAGTGTACGCATTCAGGAATATTCATGAGTGTGTACACTATACAGTAGCTGATTGACCGATCAGGCCAGTGGCCGGCCACTGAGGTGAGAGGTGGGCTGTGCCAGTCGCTGACTGTGTTTTAGGATGGGGGTGCGGGGGGCACTACCTGCTAAGGTAGGGGGCCACTAGACCACCAGGACAGGGCAAACTATGTTTATACTCATGGGTGTTATTGGGGATTGGGGTGGGGGGGCACTAGACCACCAGGACAGGATGAATAAAATATTTGTATAAATACAGGTGATATCAGCAATCAGGGAGGGAGGGCCACTAGACCACCAAGGAAGGGGGCAAAGATGCTTGCCTTTGCCAGGAGCTTGTGCCTTACCCCTCCCATGCGCCAGGTGTTTGTCACATGGGAGTGGTTGCCACAAGAGTGAAGACTTAGGTGCCGGGACCCCTCCTTTACCTGAATCTTGTGCAGGGGCCCTGGCACACTGGGCTTCTGCACAAGCTGCTGTTTGCCGCAGCTTTTGCTGATTTAAGCCCCTTTTGTGAATCGGGCCCAGTATGTTTTAGGGTTTTGCAAACTTGTGGGTATTTGGAACTGAATGTTTTACAGGTTGAATTAAAAATCTGCAGTGTTTGCCTACCTATCACAAGTTACATACTTGATTAAGTAGCTTACACATGGGGTTCTTAGGGTCCTTCTCTGCCAGCCCCTAAGTGGTGGCCTGGGCTGTTGGTGTTGGTAGCACTGGGTACTTGAGTCTATAGCTGATGCAATGTCTCTGCATGATGTAGCAATAAAAGAAACCTGGATGCTGACACTCAGGGCTATTAGTCCTAAGAAATATTATCATGTCCAGGCCTATACAGTGCCTCCTCACAACAGTAACACAAAATACAAAAATACCCCCCACAAAGAATTATAAGGCAAACATACAACAATTTTTTAACAGGGAATGGTAAGAAAAGACAAGGGAGCAATAAGGACAAATGGGAGCTATGAGTAGCAGTGTATCACATGCATAATGTCTCTATTCTACCACTCACTGACAATCCTGATACGATTTACTACTTGGCTAGCATACCAGACTTTATCCACCCAAAGGCCTTAGGGATCTCCCAAATTATGTTGGTGGGTACTTTACCAGATGAGCATCGCTGGCTTGATGATGTAACTGCTGATGTTGTAAATTGGTTGGCATGCACTCGCAACAACAGTTACATTTAAGTGATTGCTACTTCTAATCCAAAAGAAAAAACAAATCCCCCAAATTGCCTATGGTCTTTGACCTGGGCCTTACAAAGCAAGCACAGTCCTGCCCAGGACATCCAAGGCCCTATATCCTAAAACTAATTAACCTTAACCTACAGGGCTGAGACCCTGAAAGCTACTCATGGTTTTGCAGTTTCAAATGGGTTCAGACCTTTCTCTTGTCACAGAGGCAGGGATTTATTAAGAGCTGGCTCTCAGATGAAGCAGCTGTCACCTATGGAGTCATCTGTGACTCGCTCACTGTCTCTCTCCTCCCAGCCCTTGTATCTCCAGTGCACTTCCATTATGGAAGGCAACACAAGGACCAGCTATTCCCACCTACTCCTAACTTAGTGGCTGGACTTCTGCTCTCATCATTTTCCTCTCTCTCTCACTCTCTTTCTCTATCTCTCTCTCTCTCTCTCTCAGTCTCTTTCTCTCTTGCTCAGCTCTAATGTGCTATGTTGAGGTTCTGCTGAGCCCATCAGGCTGTGGCATCAAGTTTTACAGATGCATTGTTACTGCCTGAAAGGAAAAGTCTCTTGGGCAAAACTCATCTGGCTCTACTCAGCATGCCTATTCTCTTTCTCAACTTTCCATTAAAACTGCTTCATCCAAAAGTTCATGTGTTTACACTCTCTGTGACCTTCCAGGACTGCAGTCCTGGCTCACAGCCTGTCCGATCACACAGACTGCAAAAACTAAGCCCCCAATTTTCACTCTCTTTAATAGAGTTTTAAACTCAGTGTCTGATTGGACAAAAATGTTCCCAGTGTAAACCAAGCTTTAGAATTCCACCAGAACCAGTTTGCATGCATACTCCTCCAACTCGTCCTGCACCCTGAGAGCGGGATTGGTTAAGGCTTGTTGGAAACAACAGAGTGTGCACCCTTGTTTGTGAGACAGCTAAGCACATAATGTTCTAAAACTGACATCAGTTCCTAGAAAGGCATTTGCTTAATTTGTAACAATTTACTTGCTCTATGAATCGAATTAACCCATTACTAGATAAATAGGCTAATCTGGCACAACTAGAACTAAAAGTCTAAGTCCCCAACTACTTAAAAGAGGGGATTTCAGTTAGAAAGAAAATACCAGGGTACCAAAAATTCAAACAGCATGGCACTAACCAGGAAAGTGCTGTGCTAACTATGAATAGTGCAAGCTGACAAGGTTAGGGAGGGTCATAGTTATTGGTCCTTGGTGCACCACGCAGATCAAGTATTGACGGTACAAAAGATATTACTTCCCCCATGCAAATTAGGGAACCCCTTTCATACTTGGTGCAGCTGTATATTCATCAGTTTCAGCAGCAGTAAACAGCCTCCATTAAAATGCTGTGTAATGTTGCCGAAACCCTGCCCTAACCTCTGTGCAAAGGCGCTTTCCCCACTGGTTGCCCATTCTGTTCTGCTTATAATTTCATCTCCCACTGTCCTGGTGGTCTGTTGGCACCCACACTTCCCAATAACCCAACTGTCCTAAGCAGAAGCACACCTCACTATCCTGGTGGTCATCTTTTCCCCTGATTGCCTGGCTATCCTAGCCAGAAACACATCTGACTATCCTGGTTTTCTAGTGGTCTCCCCACATCCCCCAGTGGTCAACTGTCCACCTCTTGACCCCCCGCTCATGACCCTCCTGCCTGCCCCAACACCCCAGTCACTAATGTCATTCTACGACTTGACTGTAATGAGGGGAAAGTGACCAGTGGGGCACCTCAGGGCTCATTGCTAGGACCAGTCCTCTTTGACATCTTTATATGTGACATTGCAGAAGAGTTGGAAGGGAAGGTATGCCTCTTTGCAGATTTCACCAAAATCTGCAATAGGGTAGATACTCCAGAAGGGGGTGGAGAATGAGTAGAGACCTGAGGAAACTCAAGGAGTTGTCAAGGGTATTACAGTTTGGTTTCAATGAAGACATTTGCAAAATCATCCACCTAGGGCACAGAAACCCAGGGGCTGTGTATAAATTGGGGGGAGAGGAATTGATGGCTACTAAACAGAAAAGGGACCTTGAGATTATCATATTTAATGACCTCAAGGTGGTGAGGCAGGGCAACAAGTCAGTGGGCAGAGCACACTGGATGCTGGAGTGAATAGAGAGGGGAATCACCAGCAGAAGGAGAGAGGTGGTGTTACCACTCTATTGATCATTGGTGAGCACCCATCTTGAGTACTGTGTTCAATTCTAGAGACTGTTTCTCAGGAAGGACATACAGTAAACAGGGTGGAGGCTGTCCAGAGGTCGGCAACTAAAATGATGGAAGGGCTGCATCATAAGCCCTACAAGGTGAGACTGAGGGATCTCAGTATGTACACCCTGGAACAGAAGAGAGAGGGGGGCATCATAGAGACCTATATGTACCTTACAGGGGAGAATAAGGTAAAGGAGTATTTTAGAGAAGAGAAGAGGCATGAGAACAATTGGGCTTGCTATGGAGCTGGAAGGGGGCATTTTTTTATTTTATTTAAGCAATTGGATGCATACCTTTAAGCATATATTCTCATTTGCAAAGGTTCCTCATCATAATCTAAATCTCAACATCAGCCTTTGATACATAAATAAGGGAGATTACAATAGGTAACAATCATTCCAGAAGTGGCAGCCAGGGTAAGCATTATCAGAGCAGCCAGGATACAACACAAGGGTAGGGCAATGAACTAATACAAATTTAACAGCCATTCAAAGATATTGTCAGAATACAACACAGGAGTAGGTCAATGAACTAACATAAATTTAGTAACCTTTTAAAGGCATTGTCAGAACATAAGAGGGATGTCAGGAAGTACTTCTTCACTGAAAGACTGGTGGATGTCTAAAACAGTCTCACCAGTAGAAGCGATGGGGGCAAAAACAGTCATGGGCTTCAAGCATGTATGGGATAGGCACAAAGGAATCTTGATGGGTCAGTGGGGGGGAGGGAGTAGCCGGAGATGAAGTAGGGTCTGTGGTAACAGTACAGGCAGGGACAAAATGGGTTGACTGAGTTTGCCAATAGGTGCTTATCTGCTGAAAATTCTCTGTTTCTATTCAAGAGAGCAACTGGCACAGCCTTACACTCACAACCTTGGATGGCGCCATCTTACAGGCATTCATGATAACATGTAGTGTAGAATCAGCTAATTCTACAATATATGCTATTGTGGTTGCCCATCAGATGGCAGTCAGCTGAGGTGATAAGCAGAGTGCTGTGTTGATTGCCATATTGAATGGCATAGAATGGCAGTGGTGACTGAGGTGCAGGGAAAAGGTTCTTGAGCAGGGATGGGGGGGCAGTTGGCCTTTATGGGGTGGGGTAACACTAGACTACCAGAATATGACATATGTTCTAACTAGGACATTCAGGCAATCAGGGGTTGGGGGACCACTAAACCATTAGAATAGTGAGATGTACTTCTGCCTAGGACAGTTGGGGAGTGGGAGATCACTAGACCACCAGGATTGTGGGGGGTGTTCATTTCCCATGGACAAAATGGGCACTCAGGGACCACACCCATGCTTGCTAATGAGCCCATATTGGCCATACTAATGGCCTGTTAGTGCCTTACATGCCCTATGGGCTCATTAGGAGGCAGTATAGCATAGTGGTTTAAGACTGTGAGTTGCAAACCTGGAGACCTTGGTTTGAATACCACAGCCCCCACTTGCATACTGTGTGACCCTGTGCAAGTCACTTAACTTCCTTGTGCTAATGGGCGTGGTGGTGGATGACCTAGGGGGATTGCAGGGGTTGCGGGATGATCTGGCAAAGCTTGAAACCTGGTCAGACACCTGGCAACTGGGGTTTAATGCCAAAAAGTGCAAGGTGCTGCATTTTGGGATGAAGAACCCAAGGAGGAGTTACCTGCTGGGGGGAGTGCAGCTAGCCCAGACAGAGGAGGAGAAGGATCTGGGTGTGCTCATTACACGGTCAATGAACAACTCGGCACAATGTAGGAAGGCAGCTGCAAAGGCCAACAAAATGCTGGGTTGTATTGCAAGGGGTATATCCTCGAGGAGGGAGGAGGTGATTCTGCCACTGTATAGGTCATTAGTTAGACCACAACCTGGAGTACTACGTGCAGTACTGGCGCCCATATCTGAAGAGGGACATTAAGTTACTGGAGGGGGTACAGCGCAGGGTGACAAAGATGATCAAGGGGCTGGGGGACTTATCATACGAGAGGAGGTTGAAGGAGTTGAACATGTACTCACTGGAGGAGAGGAGGGACAGGGGTGACATAATTGAAACCTTTAAATACATGAAAGGAATAAACAAGATGGGTACAGAGGGGCTGTTCAAAGTAAGGGAGGGGAGGGCCACCAGGGGCCATGATATGAGACTGGAGGGAGGAAGGTTCAGGAGGGAGATGAGGAGACACTTTTTTACAGAGAGGGTGGTGGCTGGGTGGCATTACCTGCAGAAGTGGTATGCAGTAGAACAGTGGACTGCTTCAAAAGGGGATGGGACAGGACAAGGGGGAGGGTTAATGAAGGGGAAGGGTGGAAGGGAGGGGCAGCTGCAGAATAAGGGGTGCTAGCTGCACATTCGAGCAGACTTAATGGACCTCTAGGCCTTTATCTGCTGGCAAATTTCAATGTTCGTATGTTCGTGCTCCCAGATTGCATCTAGAGACAATGGGAGCGCTTGCCTGAGGTTCAATGTGGGGAATAGCTCCTCCCACAACCTCTTCATAAGCCCTCCTCTAACACGCCTCCCTTGCTTAGGGAGTGTTTTTCATCCACCTCCTTCCTGTGCTCTTCTCGCCCCTGTTCATGGGCCTTTTATTTCCTACAAACTACTACTTACATACCTACTACTCAAGGTTGGGAACACAGTAAAGCCACAAAAAGTACTACAAGTTACACAAGCACTTTATACCCCATCTCTCCTTATTGCTATTCCACAAACATTGAAGCTTTGGTTTAGTGTGCCTCTCCTGGTTAAACAATTTCCCCTTTTCTATTAGCATGATAGGGCTAAATATGGCCTATGGGAGCCCTGGCATGCTGTCTCAATTGGGCTGCTGTGTGCCATCTTCGTTCTGGGGCTGTTTCAGCATGGTACATAGTCACTATACACTGCAATGGCATGGCCACATATTCAGACAGCTAGCGCGCTCTGGTCAGCGTGCACTAATAGTCCGAATATTTCCCCAAACTGATCATGCACCAACAGCTGTGCAGCACTCCCATCTTCACAGCACACATGGCTGGTTCTTAATATGGGGACCCGGTCCACAGTTCTCAGAAAAGGAATTCTACAAGTCATCAACTTGTGGGAGAAAATTCAAAAAGTCCACAAACTGATAAAGAACGCCCCTAAACAATCCATACTTTTTCCCCTCAAACGCAAAAACAGAATTCCACAAATATCTGCCTGCATATTTACAGTTTCACCCACAACTAGATATGATATATGGAAGTGGCTCCCTGCTCTTTAAAGCTTTGGCCTCATTTCCCAAAATATGAAAGCCTACTCCAGATCCTTAGATTTACACCCCTGATCTAGAGCTGCATATGACAATTACCAGGAATAACACTGCCAGCAAGTGAACCTGTGTACAAGGAATTAGAGTTAATCTGCTTCTTAAACATAAATGTCTCTCTTCTCCTTCAGGGGCCTAAGGTGTAAGGTTACCATGGCAATGCCTGCTGTCTGGGAAGATAGTCAGGTTTTGGTTTACCTCTGCCACCTCGGTCTGCTATCAGCCGTACACAACATGGCTATCCAGTTCCCTTCTGCAGAACAGCGGCCTTATCTGTGATGCAGGCTGCTCTTGTCCTTCTCCCAATTCTCCAAAGAGGGAAAATGATGCAGATAATTCAATAATGCCATGGATTCCTGCAGGAGAAATTAAGCAGTCAGTGTCATCGTGTCTTTAGGGACAAAAATAAATGCAGAAAGCTTGGCTGGGACGGTGTCATGATGTCTGCAAAATAAGCAAAACAAAAATAAAAACCCAGTCAAAACACTGCATTAGTGCCTGTAGTGGAGACAAAAATCATTATTAAGCTCTCAGTGGTACTTCAGATCCTGTATAAGAAATACATCTAAACTGCAGGGGGTAGTGTAACTTACATAACAAACAAGAAAATTATTTTCCCCTAGGAAAACTGGAGGAAGTGGGAGCCTGGTAGACATGCTCTGCCTAATTCTGGGGAGGTCCAGTTTCAAGAAAGTACTGTGTTCCTGCAAAAAAAGATTATAAAATGGATAGGACAGGTCCTGAAAGCTGACTGGCTGAAGCATTGTCTGACCTGTGATAAAGTCTCACATATATAATCCAGAGTTGGGGCTATGCTCAACTGTTTTGAACCATACTGTTATAGTACTAATACTCTCCAAGCTGTGAAACATCATGCAATATCATCATGTACTGAGAGGCTGAAGGCACTCATCTTCATATTGTACTTGACAATGCTTCTGGGGCCTGATGATACAGCATGTAATATCACACCTCTTTATGTCTTATTGCTAACTATCTTATGCGGATGAACTATAGGGATCCGCAACAAATTTTAGTTCTTGAGTGCCATGAATGATTGGGTACTTGGTAAGTTAGACCAAATACTGAGAACTTTACACTATTCATGGTATTCAAACATGTTGTTAAGAAAGTTAAAAAAAGTATATAACTGTTGGCCTGGTACCACGGTGGTAGTGCTACCACCTGCTACACCGGCAGCCAGGGTTCAGGATCAGACATGAGTCATAGGGGTTGCTGGGGGTGAGAGAATAGAGCGCCCGAGGGACTGCTCTTCTTGTACAAGGTGGGTGGGTCATGCCCTCCACAATGCAATTCACACATAGCAGAAGCTGGGTGTCACAACAATCGGAGGATCAGAAGGTGTGTAATGCCTACAGACACTCCTCATAATTGCATATCGATGTCTCAGGGGCAGAAATAGGGTTGAAAAAATTCCTCGCTGAGTGGGATGACAGATGACCCGGCAGGTGTGGTACTACTGACTGGGCATCCAAACCGATTCTGCTTTGGATGGTCAATGGCAAGTTCCTCTATCCCCAGCATGAGGGAGATTCTGAGTCACTGGACTGGGTGGACCAGAATTTTAGGGGCTAATGAAGCATCAGAACAAACACAATAAGGAAAAAAACAAATACATAACAACTCTCTGGCCCTCCTTAGATGACCTGTACTAGTTGTGTGCCATGTGCATCTCCATCACCAGTCAAGTCCTTCTCTCCATCCCCGTGCTCATCCTCCCCTAGAAGCAGTGTTCATGAAAATGAATGCTGGCACAGTGCCTGAACACTTAACCGTCTTTTGAAGTGCTTTCCCTCCTTAGCCTGATCCTTTGGCCTCAAAGTAACATTTCTAACAAGTAGCTCTCCTCATGATACCAAGTTATGATGGGGGAGTGCAGTAGTAGGAAACACACCAGCTGCTCTCTGGTATCCATAACTTGCAGCATGGTGCTTTCCCAATCTGTCAGGCAGTCAGTTTAACATGCAGCATGCCGGGGGGGGGGGGCATCTTCACATTGCTGATGATGCTAGACAGAATGAATGGTCAGTCAGCCCTAGCAGCACCAATGGTGTGAACTTCATGCCCCCCTCCCTTTTCTGGGTGAGCTGCAGGCTTTCCTACTGGAAGCCCAGTTTGGCCATCTAGTGGATCTCCTCGCTTTTGCATTTTTTTAAAAGTGAACTCTCAGCTCCCTTGCAGAAATGCTGTGGGATCATGAGGTCCTGCTTAAGCAAAACACAAATATAATTTCTTAGTGCACTTATGTGCAGTTTAATTTTTTATCTAGTTGATATCTAAGCCCTCACTTCAAAAGAGTGCCGTGCTGACACCAAAATGAGGCTCCTTGGCCATCATGTGATCCTTAGAGAGTGTTAACCCACAGCTGATTTTTTATCAGTGCAACTGTTCTCACTGTTTGAATCAGTCCAACTAAAAGCTTGCAAATTGGGCCCAAATGTTTGCAAGAATCTGGGGGGGAATCAATCACCTGAAGTATGTGGTGTTCAAATCTCTATTAGAACCCTATTTGCAGCTCTAATTTACAATTTGAAATCCATTTTCCTTTAAAGAGCTGCTGATGCCTCAAAGAAAACTTTGAAAAACATAATAGTTAGGCACAATTCCACTTGAAGTCTATATATATTCTACAGATTCTCCTGTCCATTATTTATTAAAGAGGAAATTTGCATGAATACATGATCTTTATCTGTTAGAGTTCATCTGCCTCTATAGCTTACTCCTACTTCAAGTAATAGTCCTCTGTTGTGACATCATAATGTGTTGCCGTGTGAGTAACTGTGATGTCACATGCACAGCATTATAACCTCAGGTAGGGAGAAAGCAACAGGAATAGATGAACTCTGCAGGAGTGAAGATCATGTTTTCATGCTATGGACCATAGTAATAAATAATGCAGAGGAAAAATATAGAACTAATAATGAAATACAGGTTAAAAATGCGTTTAAATATTGTGTTTTGTTAAAGTTCTCCAGAAGGTGTCAGCTGCTATTTAAGGCACCTTTCTCTGAAATCAAGAGTATTAAATCCTAATGCATTTGCTTCCATTGCTGGCAACAGCATCTTGGGAGCTGCCTGCCTGGGAATTGAACTGCAGGACCCTACCCCTAGTAGGCAAGCCAAAGAGATAATACAGCGATGGGTTATAGTGCAGTATCCCAAGGTCTTAACACACTGAATCTGAGGCACCCTCATACAGGAAGAGGCATTGCTATACTCACTCAAATGAAGTCCTGCCAAGTGGGCCAATGATGCTTAAGAAGAAGTTGGAAAAGGAAGGTCCTTGGAGCATGATTGGGTACTATAATACCATGCATTTATAATACTTCATATTTCTACCACTGCTTTGCTATTCTTGCACACTGCCACTTCTATATGACATACACTACCTCAGAGTCTGAGGGTAAGTGTTCCAATGTATTTTTACCAGAACTACAATATAACAACAGACTAGCTGCATGGGTAGCTGATGTGAAGGTGACATACTGTATTGTGACAAGCAGAAATTTCTGTCAGGGGGTAGTCATAAAACTGTTAATAACAACAAGAAGACTTGTGTGAACGGAAACTCTCATTTAAAAGCTGAATAATAAAAAAAAAGTAGTGAACAGCTGAGTCCAGCTGGGATCACCATCCATGTTTGTGGCTGGAACTCCAGATCCGAGCAGAAATGAAAAATTGCTGATGTAATAATCTCATGTAACACACAGCTTGCAGTCCATTGTGCTGCGAAATGGAGGTAATATTGTGTGAAATTGAACTTGATCAGCATATGCATGCAGCTTTTACTTTTCTGTCTGTAATGTAGGCTCTGCTGACCAAGCTTGTATCCCACATCCTGTGCCAGCACAGCTGTCAGGTCAATGGATTCTGCATCTCTCTCTCTCTCCCAAGAGGCAAGATCCAACCCTGCAGATGGGTCATTTCCATGAAAACTAAGTGGAAAAAGGGAACAACATACATTTTGTAGTCCCACATGAGGGTAATACTGTACTGTTAAAAAATGTTGTGTCTTTAAAAACTAAATCAACGTCACCACCAAATGGTGGTTTAAAGAAATGGCCTGACACGACAGTTTTCCATGCAGTGGCCTCAGCTGACTTGTCACAATGTGTGAGATACAATACCATCATATGTGTTTGTCAAAGACTACTAGAGTAGATCTGTAAATACAATAGAACATTTTATTTATTTAGTTTTTGTGACTGGGAAAGTGCACTGGACATAAAATTGTCTATTTTCAGGCACAACATGGGAGGCTACAGTATGGTAAAAGGAGTGGATGAGTTACAATATAAACCACAAGATAAAGAAGTAAGTGGAGAAATGTCACAACAACTGCAGAGCTACAAAAACTAATACATAAGAGCAGTAGTAACATACCTATTTAAATAAGTACAAGAAAGTCAACAACAAAATATTAGGTATACCCAGAATACATAGCTTTAGGTCCAGATAGCAATTTGAACAAACAAAAAAGATCAGGTCATAGGCATGGCTAAGCACATGAGCTGAAATAGTTCAGTCTTGAACAGCTGATGGGTAGGGGAGCCACAAATTCGAAGCAGAAGAGAGTTCTAAAGCTTAAGTGCAAAGAAGGTTCAACATCTAGTGTAGGAAGGCGTTAGAGACCTGTGTCAATGCCTGTGAAGTTTGTGATGTATATTGACTGTCTTGTTTTGGGTTTCATATCAACAAGATTGCAACATGTGTATTTTATGCATTATGTAAGTAATGCATTTTGTGTAATATGTATATAATTAATAGTGAGCATTTTTAATGCTCAGATAACCAGATTGTAAAAATGCATTACAACCACCCAGTTGTAATTATGTGTTACAACCGGGTGGTTGTAATGGCTCCTTGTCAGTCAAGCTCATGTTGTAAACTAGTCACACAACTGGCACTGTAATTAAAAATGCTCACTAGCAATTATAAAAAAAAAGATGTGTGTGTAAACCAGAATTTAACATGCACTCTTGGTGTGGGATACTTTTATAAATCCTTGAACTTCGCTCTTCAGGCTTATGCTGCATTCCACACCTCAGGTGTGTGTAAAATTCTGGTTTCACACACCCACTCATATATTATTCTATATTTTATACACTGAATGATTTTGTAAGAAGGACACTTGTGATAACAATCTTATCCTGTCAAAAAATAAAGACTGCTTAATTATTTACTTACTTACTTACTAGTCTTCTTTGTCCATTCTCTAAGCCTGCTTTGAGTTTTTTTGTATATTCCAAGGTTTGATTAGTATTTATTTTACTTACCTATATTGTGCTTATTTCTTAACTATTGTTATTAACTGTATGCTAATATTATATTTTGCACCTGCGCAAGTCAGCATAATGGTTGTAAAAATGGAAGAAACTGAGTCTGGTTTCATATATTTCAATTGTGCTTACGCAGCTGGATGAGATATATGCTTGTGTGACTTCGATACATTGTGGCTGATTGCCTCTCTATCCATGGGATATACCACCCCATAAGGGTACGATGCAAGGGACCCTATAGGAGGGTTCCTCCCCATAGGTGCCACGGGAATAATTCCCTTGGCTAAATATAGCTTAGGAAGAAGCCCACAGGAAAGAGAGACAAGCCGCTGGAGGAGGAAGGGAGGATGGTGGGGCAATGAAGAGATGAATCCTGGAACAATCCAGGAAGAGTGACCTTTAAAGGCCTGATGGGGAGTGACGTAGTTGCTCCACCCACTGAACCTCAGGCTTAAAACCTTCCCATTCAATTGTGCTTACGCAACTGGATGAGATGTATGCTTGTGTGACTTCAATATATTGTGGCTGATTGCCTCTCTATCCGTGGGATATACCACCCTGTAGGGGTACGACACAAGGGACCCTAGAGGAGGGTCCCCCCAATAGGTACTGCAGGAATAATTCCCTTGGCTAAAGGTAGCTTAGGAAGAAACCCAAATAGAATACCCAAAAGGGTGTCGAGCATTGAAGAGGTGATAAATCGGAAGGTATCTAGACCAGAAACAAATGTGACAGACATATAGATGAAGGACAGGAGAAGAACAATAAAATGTGAGGACTATGAACGAAAGGAAATCTGACAAGATGCAGAAGGGCAGACTTCCAAAGGAGAGAGGGAACAGCTGGGGCCACCATCCAACTCCATTCAACAGCAGAACCTAACTAAGGAACCTATGAAAGCACTAACCCTGACTAATATTATGACCACTGGCATGGAGGAGAGGAAAGAGCCCCTTTGAGGAGGAAACCTCTGGGAATCCAAGGTCTAGGTCACCTTCCCTCCAGGCTGAAGGACATTTTGATTAATGACAGCTTCGCTACAGCAATTTAAAGTCAAGATCGAGGAAGGAGGAAATGTCCAATTGTAGAGGAAGCTCTTGCTCTGTCCTTCTAAATGGACAACTGTCGAGGGATGTGAGCGATGTCTCTGAAACTAGATGCTCAAAGGCAAGAGAGGAAGTACAATGATGGAAAGAAGCATTGAAGGCATGAATAGTTTAAGGTGAGGTATGAAATGAATGATATACAATGATGGAGAGAGGCCTGCCAGCCCCCAGCAAAGGGACAATAGACACGAAGGCATGTCTCCAAGTGGAGAGCAGGTCAAGTCGAGGTAGCATGGATGCTAGAGGGTTATGCTTGAGTAGTTGATGTGAAGAAGTAGACCCTCATAGAGGTCAGCTGAGTGAGGAATATCCAGATGAAGTTCTGATAAGACGGATGGTGATGATAACTGCAGGAGTGCAGCAGTTCGATGAGGTAGCACAAGACACAATGAGAGGTATGCTCGACTAAGTGATGTGAATGAGTAGATCATGAGGTCAGACTGAGTGAAGGAGAACCAGACTCAACACCTGGACACCAGATGGACTAAGGTGAGAAGAGGCTACGAATAAGGAAGGTGATGGCAGGATAGGGAAAACCCCAAAAGAAAGCAAAGTATGTAGAAGGAGTGGAGTGGAGGGCAGAAGGACTGTGAGGAGGAGGAGGGCAACAAGAGGAGTCAACATGGGCAGACACCCCTGATAAAGTGGACGTAGATAGAGAGAAGGACCAAGTCAAGCAACCGAGGCCGATGATGGAACGGGGTGTGCGTCCACAAATAGCTCAAACAGCAGGAAGGGTGCCAATAGAAAACAGCACTACTGGGAGGACACCACAGGCACAGCACATCAAGCATGAAGAAATGCGAAAACCAAGAATGTGCTATACACACAGGCCAAGTAGATTGAAGGCCAGTGCCATGATATGCAACCCCGAGAGAGCAAGATGAATGAGAAAAAAGGGGGAAGCCCAGGAGTGACCCCCGAGGGAGTCACACCGCACAACAGCAATGAAAGTAGCAATAACATATGGCAGTGCACCACCGACTGAAGAGACAGTATGAATGACGGGAAATGGCAAACTAAGCCATGATCCAGGCAAGAAGAGGTAAAAGGTCAGCAAGAGATGGAAGGGGAAGAACAGCCCCAGGACTGATACCACTAACTGCCCTAACAATGGAAATCAACCACAAGTTGGACCGAGAGAGGAAAACAAAATGCATGGCTGGGACCAGTGAACTGATGAGCTGAGAAAACAGAAAGGTCACTAAGCGAATGAACTGGAAGGCAAGTCAGAGTCTGTCAAAGATGTACACAGGGAAAGGAGCAGCTAATGCCAATCTGCGGAAATAGTCAGCTCAGGCAGGCAGGCGGGCAGGAGAGTCCCAAAGTGCGACAGGAGGAGCGAGGTACAAAGAGCAAGGTCTGCAGGCATGGAAGGGAGCAAAAATGAAAGTGCAAGACAGCAACAGAATGGGCCAGAAGCGCTGTGCACTACACGAGTGGATCTCTGTGCTCCTCGACCGAGCTGTAGTTGGTTGTGGGGCACCGTTGGGTGACATCACACCCCAAGCATCAAAAGAAATAGAGCTGCAGCTACACAGACATAGAATAAATTACCTGAAGGAGTGAGCAGACACCCCCCTACCCCCTGAGAATGAGAACTGGTACGGGGTGGTGGGGGGGGCACAGGGGAGCAGAGACAGCCGCAAGTGGTGGCTAGGAAAATGGAGACGGAGCTGAAGCAGTGACAAAACATTGCACACCAAAAAGAAGGACAGGACAAAGCAAACAAGAGAGCAAGGTGGCAGCTGGAAGTGACTGCAAGGACTGGAGGTGGAGAAGCAGGGGGCTGAAGGGTGAAGTGGAGAAACAGGTTTCAGCATAGAAGAGCGGGCACCTCCGGCCACAATGAAGAGACAAATCCTGGAACAGTCCAGGAGGAGTGGCCTTTTGAGGCCTGATGAGATAGTGACATAGTTGCTCCACTCATTAAACCTCAGGCATAAAGCCTTCCCAATAATATCCTTCACACAAAAAGCTTCCCAAAATACTTTGAAATCCAGTGGGAGTAGAGAGACTGCTGTTGTTCTGAGCACACACAAATTCACAGAGAACAGAGACACAGATTATGGAGCGTTTATGTACTGGGAGAGTAAGTGACATGCTTGGGTTTATACACTGATTAGTGGTAGTTATGGGATTCAAACCTGGTTCGTCAAATTCACAGCACTCTTCTCTAACCACTAAGCCAAACTACCTATTTCCTGCAGCTGCAGGGTATTCTTCTAAGAGATGTTATTTGCAGTGTTGTAATTACACGGTGGGCTCAGCCCCCCCAGCTCTGAAGTGAGTCCTGGTAGCTCACCCATTACTGCCATTTACTTATAATGGGAAGGGGGGGGCTCAATTTAAAGATAGGGACCTTATGGGCCCCCCAGTTCCAAAAGCTCATAGAGTGTAATTCCAACACTGGTGTGTCAGAATTACACACCAGTGTGCAAGGTGCATATCACTGTCATATCCTCTCTAGCACACTGCACTGACAATATAAGCATGCACATTGTATAATATATATATTTCTATATAACAAACCAATCACACACACACACACACACAAAAAAGTAGATAAATGTGGGGAGTAGTGCAATGTAATGGCTGTGGGGCAGCAGTCTTCCGGGAGTCTTTCTGGAGGCTGAGATGCTGCCCTATTTGCAGACAACTCTCTGCCCTGAGGGAAGAAGGAAGTTACCCATCTTCAGGCCACACTGGACAGTAGTAAGGGAACCTTTCCCCAGGCCACACTGGACAGTAGGAAGGGAACCTCCCCCATCCAGGGAGCACCAGAGCCACCACCACTACCTCAGAGTTTGCAAAGAAAGCACAGCAGTTGGACCACAGTGGGCTCAGGGAGGGTGAGGATGGTGGAACAGAGGCACACCCAGTCAGTTGTTCCACTCCACAATCCATACACCATTCTGGGGGAGCATAGCTCCCCTATGGATGCACCCACAGAGGAGACTAAGGAGGCTGAGGACAACTGTCACAAGGGAGGCCCACAGGAAGGAGGCAGAGGTCACCACAGGGAAAGGAAGCAGCTCCTGGTGGGGGACTAAATTATTAGGGGATAGAAATGGGGGGAGCAGGGAAAACTGAAGTAAGGTGCCTGCCTGCCTGGTGCCATGGCTTGGAGGGACAGGAAGCGCATCCTCAGGATCACGAGAACAGCTGCACTGAGTCTGAGTTGGACATCATTGTCCACCTAGGGACAAATGACTTGGCTCATCATGATATTAGAGCAGAGCAGGAGGACTTTGTAGAGTTGGGGAGGGCCTAAGACAAGTAGCTACACAGTATCCTTCTCAGAGGTGCTGCCTGTCAATGGCATGGGTGAGGCGAGGGTACTGGACCATGCAGTTTAATGAATGGTTGAAAAATGGTGTGAGCACAGGGTCTGGCTTCATTGGGACTGGGATTCCACCTGAGGGACTCCAGCCTATACTGGCAGGATGGTCTGCATCTGTCCAGGAAAGGAACAAGTCTTTGAGCAATCGGGTTTAAATGCTTCATTGGCAAACTTTAAACTAGTCAAGGGGAGGCACTGATAAGCAGCAGGAAAATCCCAGCCTCTCCCTACAAAACAGGGTACTAAATGAGAAAAATACCGAGGTAGAAAGGTCAGTGGGGGATGCTGCAACAGAAGGTAAAGCCATCAAAAAATGGAGAGCAATGAGTACCAATGCCCGTAGTCTGGGTAACAAGCTTCCTGAATTAGTGGCCTTGATGGAGGAGGAACATCTGGATATCGTGGCAGTCACAGAAACATGACACACACAAAACCATGACTGGGACGTAAACATACCAGGATACACTATCTACAGGAGGCACAGGGAGGGTAAAAGAGGAGGAGGAGTAGCTCTTTACATAAGGGAAGGAATCAAAGCAACAGAACAAAAAGGTAAACAGGGAGGAGAAGAAGCAGTGTGGGTAAATTTGGAGACATGCAATGGCACCACAATCCACACAGGGGTTGTATACAGACCCCCTTCTCAGGGGCAGGAAATGGACAAGGAAATGATAGAAAGTATACTTAGAATGGCAGAAAAAGGGGAGCTATTGCTGATGGGTAATCTGAATATGCCAGATGTTAACTGGAGTTCAGTTGCAGCAGCCACTCCGAAGAGTGGGGTTATTCTAGATGCCCTACAGGGGGCATGCCTTAGACAACTAGTATTGGAGCCCACTCGAGAGGAGCAATCTTAGACCTGGTTCTCTCAAATGGAGATGGAGAGAGGATCACAGATGTAGAAGTGGGTAGCCATCTGGGAACTAGCGACCATCGAACAGTATGATTCACAATAAACACAGCAATAGAGTCAAGCCATACAAAGGCAAAAGTACTGGACTTTAGAAGGGCTGACTTTGCCAAAATGGGTGAATGCCTAAGGAATGCACTAGCAAATGGGCAGGAAGGAGGGGTGGAAGAACAACTGGGAATAATAAAAACTGCCATCACAGAGGTAACAAGCCTTTGTGTGAAGCAAATAAACAAAACAAAACGATGTAAGAAACCACTATGGTTCTCAAAGGAAGTGGCAGTGAAGGTTCAAGAGAAAAAGAAAGCATTCAGGAAGTACAAGAAATCACAGAAGGAGCAGGACAGAGAACTGTATCAGTTGAAGCAAAAGGAAGCTGGGAAGGCAGTCAGAACAGCAAAGGCCCAAACCGAGAAAAAGATAGCCAACTCAGTTAAGAAGGGGGATAAAACCTTTATAGGTACAGTACATCAGGGAGCCAAGGAAGACCAAGGAGGGATAATGAGGCTTAATAAAGGGAGGGAGGGTGGGCAGAGGGTGACTGTGAAAGGCAGAGATACTAAACAAATATTTTGCTCAGTATTTACAAATGAAGAGGGGAGGTACCTAAACAAACAGTAGAAACACTCTGGATACAGAAGTTGTTACCAGCCCATTTACAGAAGAAAGGGTTATGAAAGAACTCTTAAACTGAAGGTGGACAAAGCAATGGGGCCTGATGGGATTCATCCCAGAATTCTAAAAGAACTAAGGGTAGAACTAGTGACACCACTGACTACCCTCTTTAACAAATCATGGAGGATAGGTGTACACTCGAGAACTGGAGGAGGGCAGATGTGATTCCCTTCATAAAAGTGGGAGCAAGGCAGAAGCAGGAAACTACAGACCTGTTAGTTTAACCTGAGTGATAGGAAAATGATGGAATCACTTCTGAAGGAAAGAATTGTCGAGTATCTAGAGGCCAGAGGGCACAGGACCCAAGGCAGCATGGATTCACAGCGGAAGGTCATGCCAGATGAATCTGATAGATTTCTTTGACTGGGTGACCAAAGTAGTAGATCAGGAGGGGCTGTGGACATGGCTACCTACACTTTAGCAAGGCATTTGACACAGTCCCACACAAAGATTAATATACAAGTTAGCCAGCCTGGGAGGGTCCCAAGATGACAGCCTGGGTAAAGAATTGGCTGGAGAATAGGACACAGAGAGTAATAGTAAATGGAGTCCACTCTGAAGAAAGGGGGTTACTAGTGTGGTACCGCAGAGTTCAGTATTGACCGTCCCTCAATGTCTTTAAGCTACATTGCAGAGGGACTGAAGGAAAAAGTGTCTCTTTGCAGATGACACAAAGATCTACAACAGAGTTGATGCACAAGGTGGGTGGAAAGGATGAGAAGGACTTGGCAAGGTTAGAGGAATGGTCAAATGTATGGCAGCTTAGATTCAATGCTAAGAAGTGCAGTAATGCACCTGGGAAACAAAACCCAGGGGAAGAGTACACAATGGGGTGAGATACTAACAACAACAAAATGGAAAGGGACCTGGGGTAGTCATATCAGATGACCTAAAGGTGGGCAAGCAATGTGAAAAGGCAGCAAGGAGGGCTGGGGGGATACTGGGATGCATAGGGAGAGACATCACCAGTAGAAAACAGGAAGTTGTTATCCCTCTGTACAGACAGCTGGTGAGACCCCATCTGGAGTACTGCGTGCAGTTCTGCAGACCCAATTTCCACAACTACATAGACAGGATGGAAGCTGTCCAGAGGAGGGCAACTAAAATGGTGCAGGGTCTGCAACTGGAAGACATAGAAGAAAGACTATGAGCTTAATATGTATAGCCTCGAGGAAAGGAAGGAGAGGGGACATGATAGAAACTTTCATGTACCTCAAGGGAATCAACAAAGTCCAAGAGGGTAGCATCTTTCAAAAAGAGGTGCAAGAACAAGGGGCACAATTTGAAGATGGGGTGCGGCTCAGAGGTAATATAGGAAGTATTTTTCACAGAGAGGGTTGTGGATTCTGTGGAACAGCCTTCCGGAGGAGGTTGTGGAGTCAAAAACAGTGGTGGAATTCAAGCATGCATGGGACAGTCATAAGGCAATTCTAGGGGGTGGGGGTAGGAAGAAGTGGGCTGCTGGTTAACTAGGATCTGCAGCTTATCCAGTAGGTAGGGAAATGAGCAGACTGGGTGGGCCAAGTGGTCCTTATCTGCGGTCAAATTCTATGTTTCTATGTTTCTATGTTATATCACCTCAGTGAGTTCTACTCTCTGGTAAAATAAACAAGCATTTGTCAATGCTGAATGTTCGTCGTGTGCACTGGTGTCATTTTTTGGGGGGGAGGGTTACAAGCCTACTTTGGAAAATGTCAACATGGGTCCTTAACTTCATTGTTTTTTAATATGTTTACACCACATTTTCAACATAGCCATCTTATTATCCCACCTCATGAAGAAAGGAAGAGTACAATTTCAACTCCTGTCCTAAAGGTGATTTCACACAGTGGCTGTGAAATCACCTTTCAGGATGCAAAAAAACATTTTGAACATGATCTGAAAAATGTCAGCTGTCACATTCATGAGGTGCTGTGAAGAAATGGCTATGTTGAAAATTTGGGGTCAAAATATTGAAAAGTACCAAAGGTACGAGCCTGCATTTGCTAATTTAAGCGCAGGCTCATAATTTTGTTGTTTGTTAATATTTTCACACCAAATTTTCAATGTAGCATTCTTATGACCCCAAAGGCCCAATTCTGAGACATGTGGTGCAGTTCGCTGGCAGTTGCTAGTTGCAACATAATTGTCACTACACCGGGGACTCGGTGCCAGATTCCAGAACAGGCAGGGTCCCCAGCACCTACTCCCTGCGTCTTGCGGCATCTCCAGTGTTGCGCCACTGGAGGAGCACACCTGACCAGGATGCCACAAGCTGCTGACAAGCCCAATGACAGGGTGTAGCCCCCCGACTCAGGCCCCAAGACATGCCTGCAAGCCCTAGTGGGCCATGGGGGTGTGTGGGTAGAGTGGCACTGGCACCGGGGTGTGGCATTAGCACATTGTGGTCCTGGGAGCTGGTGGGTGGAACCCTGGTATTGTTGCTATGCGGTAGGGGTCTGTGTGGCATGGCAGTGCATGGGTCAGGGCCATGAAGGGGGGGCATCAGGCATTTGGACAAGACAGAAGCCCCTTATGTCACCTAATAGCTGGTCTAACCCCACAGTGCCACAGGGCCTCTTGGAATGGCATTGATAGGTTACATCAACTGCCCTTTCTGAATTGGGTGCAGCTGCTGCTGTAACCCCCCCTTCCACTGTGCTGTAGGGGCCATGGGCAGTGTAAGTCCCCCTGGGCACAGGCTGCCTGTGCCATGGTGCAGGCCGCCTCTCAGAATCCTGGCCAGTGGAACCCATGCTACAATGTATGACTTACGCCATATCTGCTGGTGCAAGTCGCACTGCACCATGGTGGACCCATCTTGGAATCGGGCCCCACCTCATGAAAAAAGGTGGAGAAAATTTTCAGTTCTCCCCTGAAAGGTAATTTTGCACAGCAACTGCGAAATCAACTTCCGGGATGCAAAAACACATTTTTGCATGGATCTGAAAAATGACAGCTGTCATGTTCATGAGGTACTGTGAAAAAATGGCTATATTGAAAATTTTTGGTCAGAATATTGAATATTGTCAAAGTTATGAGCCTGCATTTGAAAATTTCAATGCAGGCTCATAATGTCTTTGTTTTTTAATTTTTTTACACTAAATTTTCAACATAGCCTTCTTATGACCCCACCTCATGAACCCTGTAGATGAAAATGTTCAAATCTGTGGGAAAATGGCATTCCAGCCCACAGGTGCAAAAACACATTATGGGTAGCATGTGAAAAATGACAGCTGTGTTGTTCATGAGGTGGTGTAATAAAAAGGTTATATTGAAAATTTGGAGTGAAAATATTGAAAATGACCAAAGCTACACGTGTGCGAAGAAAAGTTTTGTATGACCAGGTGTAACTTGGTAATTTTTGTTTGGAGTTGTTTCACCAAATTTTCAACATGGCCTTTTTGGGACCCCACCTTATGAAGAGTGCCACTGTCATTTCATTCACTCATCCCAAAAGGGGATTTCACAGAGTGACTGCACCATTCTGCGCCACAGGTGTGAAACCATATTTCAGGAAGGATGTGAAAAATGACAGCTATACTGTTCATAAGGAGTTGTGAAAAAATGGCAATGCTGAAAATCTGGAGTGAAAATATAAAAAATTGGCGAAGTTATGAGCGTGTGTAGAAACTGCACAATGCATACTAGCAACAAGGTAATTTTTTCACCAAATTTGCAATATGGGCATTTTGGGACCCCACCTCATGAACAGTGGCACTGTAATTTTGTTAATCAGTCCTGAAAGGTGATTCCGTACAGTGACAGTGAAATCACCTTTCGAGACTGAGTAACAAAATGACAGTAACAGTGTTCATGATGAGGGGGCCCAAGAACCCCACCTTGAAAATTTGGGGCCAAAATTCCTAAAAATGTCTGAGTTAGCAACATAAGTTGAACCCCCCCCCCCCCCGACTGCCATTATACAGTGCTTACCTTTGATTTTTCAGTTTGCCGGTCGGCTTTGATGAGTGTAGATGTGTCCCAGTCAGTAGAAGATGACAGTGCCAACCTCCAGAGGTAAGTATGGGGTAAGGGGGGGGCGGGGAAGTGTGTGCCAGTGGGAGGATGGGGATGGGGAGGGGGACTGAAGGGACCATTTTCTTTTTTACAGGTCTAAAAAACAAAAAGACAGTGGAGGATGGTTTTCTTTATTTACAAGGAAAAAATATACATTAATTTGGGCACACTGGTGTGGGCTCCCAATGTGCCACAATAGTGGTGGTGGGGGAGGGACATGCTGACATAGGGATTGGGCACCCCGATGTCAGCACAGGAACAGGTACCAGAGGGTTTGGGGTGGACAGCACATAGTGGGAGGATGTGGGAGGGTTTTATTTGGTGCCAGGGGCTCAGACAGGAGTGGGGAGGACAGCACACAGTGGGAGGTAGTGGGAGGGTTTTATTTGCTTCTGGGGACTGCCGGAGGCAGGGACGGGAGCTGGAGGGTTTTATTTGCTTCTGGGGGCTGCTGGGGGCTGGGATGGGAGTGGGGAGGATAGCATGCTGTGGGAGACAGTGGGAGGACTTTATTTTCTTCTGTGGGCTGCCTGGGGCTGGGATGGGAGTGGAGAGGACAGCATGCAGTGGGAGGCAGCAGGAGGGTTTTGTTTGTTTCTAGGGACTGCCAGGGGCTGGGATGCAAGCGGGGAGGGCAGCACACAGTGGGAGGGAGTGGGAGGGCTGTCTGCTTGCCTGACTGATCAGTCTTCCTGTACTTCAAACGACCAAGCCACACTGATACTGCGTCAGCTCTGTCCTTTGAAAACATTGCCCAGACCAGCCCCTTCACAAAACTAGTGTCATCAGGCCACTGCCTGCTAATTCTTCTGCCACAGACCATCCCCTACAGCACCGCTCTCCATTGGGCTGGTACCCCCACACCCATCGCTATCAACTCTCATATCAACATGTTCATTTGCACTTGTGTGCATGATGAACATAACAAGCATTTGTCAATGCCGAATGTTGCTTGCTTCTATGTGCTGTTTAGGTATTTGGAAGTCATTGGAGTGTAAATATTGAAAATTTGCGAACTTACGAGCGTGCGTAGGAACTGCGCAACGCATGCTCGTAAAACAGTCATTTTTAGGATTTTTTTCACCAAATTTTCAACATAGCCATTTTAAGACCGCTGCTCATGAACAGTGTCACTGTGATTTTGTTAATGTGTCCCATACATTGAGTTTGCACACCGACTGTGCCATTGTGCGCTACATGGGCAGAAACACGTTTTGGGCAGGATGTGAAAAATGACAGCTGTACTGCTCATAAGGAGGTGTGGTAAAATGGTAATGTTGAAAATCTGGAGTGGAAATATTGAAAATTCGCAAACCTACGAGCGTGCGTGGGAAATGTGCAACGCACACTCGTAAAACAGTCATTTTTAGGAATTCTTTCACCAAATGTTCAACATTGCCATTTTAAGATCTCTGCTTATGAACAGTGACACTGTGATTTTCTTCATCTGTCCCATACACTGAGTTCTAGACATTCGCCATTATGCGCTACATGGGCGAGAAACACGCTTTGGATGAGATGTGAAAAATGACAGCTGTACTACTCATAAGAAGGTGTGTAAAATGGCAATGTTGAAAATCTGGAGTGAAATATTGAAAATTAAACCCATGAGCGCATGAGGAACTGCACAACGCACTGCGGAAACAGTCATTTTAGGAATTTTTTCACAAAATTTTCATTCATAGCCATTTAAGAACTCTGCTCATGAACAGTGTCACTGTGATTTTCTTAATTTGTCCTGTACATTGATTTCAAGACACCGACCGCGCCATTCTCGCTATGGGCGGAAACACATTTTGGGTGAGATGTGAAAATGACAGCTGTACTACTCATAAGAGGGTGTGGTAAAATAGCAATGTTGAAAATCTGGAGTGAAAATATTGAAATTTCGGAACTTACGAGCCTCATGAGACGCAAGCAAACAGCTAGTAAAGTCATTTTTGATTTAGACTAAATTTTAACATGGGGTTTGGATTCCTTTCATGAATGATCATTGTCTCATGGCGGTAGTCCAGGCCCGGGGTGATTTCACAGTCACCGCACAGTCACTCTGCGAAATCACCTTCGGCCCAATAACGCCATGACAGTGACATCATTCATGAGAAGGGATCCCAAAAACCCCATGTTGAAAATTTGGTGCAAAAATTCCCAAAAATGCCTGAGATATGCAACAAAGTTGAAACCCCCCATCTAGCCCATTATACAGCTTACCGCATTTCCTCAGTTCGCGTCCGCTGAAGAGTGCAGACGGTTCCCGGTCCAGCGAAGATCGCCGTGCCGGAGTCCGGAGGTAGTATGGGGTGAGGGGGTGGGAGGCTGGGTGCTCAGTGGGTGGGTGGGTTGTGGGAGGGGGTGGGAGACGACCTCGGGACCGCTTTTGTCTTACAGGTAAAAAAAAAGACGTCGGATTGCTTGCCATGCTGGGGTGGGCTCCAGCATGGCACAAGGATGTGGAGGCGTTTGTCGATGGGGGATTGGGCACCCCTGTCGGCAAGGATTGATTGCCACGCTGGGGTGGGCCCCAGCGGCACCAACTATTGGGGAGACGACGTAGCTCTGCCGACGGGATTGGGCACCGTCGGCTATACAGTGCGCAGGTGCGTGACACTCTGCGGGTGGGGGCTGCGCATGAGCAGCTTCATCGCTGCTCACTCAAGCATAGCTCCCCCTTTCAACTGTATGCCACTGCATTTTGGAGCGTGTCATAGACAGCTCCAAAATGCATTGGCTTACAGGGGCCGTGCCTGCCAGCACACTGCCTGAATTGGAGGAAGAGGTGACACACCTCCGAAATCTCCAATGATGGCACTATGTTTCTTGCACATGCGTGCAAGCAACATAAAAATAGAAATAACCCAGGCTAATCTTTCTCACCATCTTTCATAATAGGTCTCTCATTCTACCCAATTTTACAGCTGGCAGAACTGAAGCCCAAGGAGCCAATAAGTGACTTGCTTGTGGACCACACTGAGCCAATGGCTGTGGTGAGGCTCAAAGCTGAGCCCTCATTTCCATTAGGACTTCACTGCCTTTGAATTTACAACTTTTTACTCAAGAAAGTTCTTTGTGCTGAAAGCTGAAATCAATCAGAGCAGCCAAGACCGATTTTAGACCTAACAGTGTACCAAGCAGAAATACTTGTGATGCCACTTCACTGTTCCAACCACATCCTTTCCTGCACCACCCCACATCCAAAAAGCAGTAACATTTTTTTTTTTTACTTTGTATTTATTCATTTATAATGAACAAGCACATATCTTCCTTGATTTGAGGTATAGGATACATCAGATGCAAATGATTATGGTAGACAATATGTATTCCCAGTATTCACTGTCATGGCATTGTTGGGGGGAAAGGCATGATATTAAAATAAAATGTCAAAGAAGTTCATAGCTTAGGCCATTGCAACAAGATCATGGGCAACCAGTCAAAAAAATCTTTGGCAATAAGTTCAAAGAATCCCTTCTATACAGATGGGCTTTTGTCAGCGACAAGCCCTGGAGTCCATGAACCTACATTAACACAGAGAACTCTTCCCTTTTTTAGGTTATAGAAACATCCCCACCTTCATCCCAGCAACCCATATCATAGGACTTATTTTAGGTAATATGAGCAATAGCTTAAGTGAATTAACAAATATAGTCTCTTAACATCTCTGTAATGAGAAAGAGAAAATTATTTTTATAACTCACAACAAGACCTCTCCACCAGGCTGCAGAGAGACCCCCCAATATTGAACAATCCTAGCAGTTATTCTTTATTCAAACATTTCTTTACTAATAATAATAACAGAAGGTTTGTAACTTTAACTGCCTGGAAAATAATCAATAAACTTTATTGGCTGGAGATAGAAAACCTATGCCAGCCGTCTCCCAGTCACATATAGACCATCACCCTCCTCAAGGGATAGAAAAGAGTATTACTGTATAGCCATTTTTAAGTTCGCCATGCCTGCGAACTGCAAACTTACTGCTATGAGTGGCCAGTGTGAAAATATGAAAAGAAAAATCCACCGAACAGAAAGAAATATGTGTGGAATGCACCCAATTCTGCACATGCGCAGTACCGCCACTGCATTTGCACATGTGCAGAAATGAACAGCGTAGGGACGCACTGCATAGAGTTTAATAGGGCACTTTTTAAAAGCTTATTTTTTGTATTTTCCAGTGATGATTTTGTCAAAGAAAGGCAGTCGTTTACCTAACAAGGTCCTTGTTAGTTAAGCAACTGCCTTTCTTTGACAAAATTGTCACTGGAAAATATAAAAACAACCTTTTAAACATTGACCCCATTAAACTCTATGGAGTATATCCCCACGCTGTTCATTTAGAAACACGGTGAACTTTCGGCATTGGCAAATGCTTGTTAGGCAAAGCATTTTGGTATATGGTACAGTGCTTTGAGAGGTGTGTCGCAGTGATCCAATCCAGAAGAGTCTACAAGGGTCTTGACCAATAATCAGTAAGACTGATTATGAAACTCTCAGGCATGAAGTGCGTGGACTTCAAAACATTGTGCCGACAGACACATTCATAAATCAGCTCTTTCATCCTCTCTGTGTCAGAGCAGGGAAAGGTTAATGTCTGCGTCTGAAGCATGCTATTTGGAATGCATTAAGTTTGTTGTAATGTGGGCTACACATGAGAAAGGCTATAAATCTGTTTGGGGAGATTTCTGCCAGATTAACCATAGAAGCAGTTCTTTGAGACAGTTGATGTAACCCTTTCACTCCTAATATGGAACCAGCTGCCTCTCTTAGTCTATGACATCACTACTGCATTTCTGTTACCATTCTTAGGCAGTTTTTCTTATTCATATGCATATCAAGCATTTTATTCAGCACGGCAGGCACTTTAGCACCACATATGGACAGAAAATAAAAAAAATGTAAGCAAAAGAATGTAAGAGAAAGAGAAAGCATAGAGAGAGGGGAGACTACCCAGGTAGGTGGTCCATGTACTGAGGCATAACATTGGAAATAAATAGGATAAGAAAATGGCACTGCTGCAGTAGAGTATTAAGAAAGACAAGGGGAGAGGTTAGAAAAATATGTCCCTGGGTGCTAGAGTTATTCCTAACATAGAGCACATCTCTACCATGATGATTTTAAGTACAGAATGGTCCGTTACAAAAGTTGGGACTTTGGTTTCAACTTGGGTAAGCCTGCCATTACAGGTTTCCAACTTGTAATCAATTTGTTGTACTGCTGCCAAGATTGCTTTTAAGATGGCTTCTAGATCCCCGGTTTTCTCTGTCGACAGCATGCAGCCCAAAGCTGCATTGGCGGCTGGCGCAGGGCCTTTTCTTCTGCCCGAATCTTTTGAGGTATTGGTTTTGGTTCTTCCCATGGCAAAATTCATTTAAAATGTATACAGCAAAGTCCTATGATCGATAGTTTTCAGGAATGGGAGATATCTTGTTGTAGTTAACAGTTTAAATCTCAGTTTTTGACACTTTTTAGCTATCCATGCTGGGAGCCAAGTGCAGAGCATCTTCTCCTGTTGGTTGCTGGCCACGCCCCCAAAAAAAGTAGCAAAACTTCAATGAATGTAAGGCTGGCAACAACAATTTTGGTTTTTATATTAATATTTGTGAATTTCTAGCTGATCTCTGCTTATACTTCCTACTTCAATCAATCAATCAATCAAATCTTTACTTAACCAGGTAAAACACCACTGAGTAAAAAAAACTCAGTTACAAAATGGGCCTGGTCAGCCATACAGAGCTGATAGATACAGTCAGTGATTATACAGAGGCAAAAAAGAAATGATAAAAAACATGGCACACAATACATAGCAGGTACAGGAATAGAAAATAAAACAAGGATTATGCATGGTCAATTAATGGCAAAGGATATGACATACAATACATTGCAGTACAGGAAGAGAAGATAAACAAGGTACATAAGAGTTCAATAACAGAATGACATGAGGTGTTCTATTTACAGAGTTTGGGTATGCCCTTGACAGGTATACACTAAGTGCATTATTATGAAGCTAATGCAAGTGCTAAGAACAAGCAGATGTATGCTTGGATGGGTGGAGGATGCTACCACTAATTAGGAAAAGTGAGAAGAGTAGAAAAATGAGGGAGAGCATAGAAGGGAGAATGGGGAAATGTAGGAATGGATATCGGTGGAAGGCTTAGGATAGTTACTTTAGGGGAGGTGGGAAGAGACGAGGCATGCAAACCACTGACTTGCTGACTAAAAGGAGAAGTCATTAGGCATAACAATTGCAGGAGTCTCTAAAGTATTTATTTAGTGATGTTTTGAAGGTTACCATTTTAACAAGGTAAGTAAGCTTCAATGATTTCTGTAAAGAGTTCCAAAGAACTGGCAAGGCATTTGTTTATTTATTTATTTAGCTTTTATTAACCAGATAAGATCACGAGACAAGACAATTTGCCTATTTTCAGGTATGACCCGGAAGGGTACAGGAAATTACATACTTACACACTTGGGACAACATGGTACATAATTAGGAAAAGGTTACATGTCATGAGACTACAAGGTAAGATTACCTACTGAGATTACATACTTACACACTTGGGACAACATGGTACATAATTAGAAACAGATTACAGTTAGCCAAAAACTAACTCACATGTCACCTGAAAACCTCATAATGTAGATGGATACGCAAAGCACAAGGCATATGAGGCACATATAGTTAGAATTGTAGCAGTAGGATAAGCAGTGTATCAGTTATGGAGCAGTACAAAAATACTACATCTTAAGGGCCAGCTGTTTTGTATGGGTGCAACTGCTGACATATGTCACAGCGGTTTTTGGCACCCGCAGGTGGCTAAGGGCTGAAGAACCAAAACAAGTTCTGTATCTAGGGACGTCTAGAGAAAGGTAGGAATGACCCCTGAGTGAATAGCTTCCAGGGGTATTGATCAGAAGATTGGATCTAGAGAAACATAGAATTTGACTGCAGATAAGGACCGCTTGGCCCACCCAGCCTGCCCATTTCCCTACCTGATGGATAAGCAGCAGATTCTAGTCAATCAACAGCTTACTTCTTCCTACCCCCGACTAGAATTTCCTTGTGTCTGTCCCATGCATTCTTGGATTCTCCCACTGTTCCTGACTCCACAACCTCCCCAGAAAAGCTGTTCCATGCATCTACAACCCTCTCTGTGAAAAAATATTTTCTAACATTACCTCTAAGCCATCCTCCCATCTTCAAATTGTGCCTCCTTGTTCTTACACATCTCGTTTTTTGAAAGATACTACCCTCTTGTACTTTGTTAATTCCCTTGAGATACTTGAAAGTTTCTATCATGCCCCCCCTCTCCCTCCTTTCCTCAAGGGTATACATATTAAGCTGCTTTAGTCTCTCCTCGTATGTCTTCTGGTGCAGACCCTGCACCATTTTGGTTGCCCTCCTCCAAACAGCCTCCACTCTGTCTATGTCTTTGGAGAGATGGGGTCTCCAGAATTGCACGTAGTACTCTAGATGGAGTCTCACCAGCTGTTTGTAGAGAGGGATAACAACTTCCTGCTTTCTACTGTTGATGCCTCTCCCTATGCATCGCGGTATCCACTCAGCCCTCCTTACTGTCTTCTCACATTGCTTGCCCACCTTTAGGTTATATGATATAATTACTCCTAGGTCTTTTTTGATTTTTGTTGTTATTATCTCACCCCCCATTGTGTATTCTTCCCTTGGGATTTTGTTTCCCAGATGCATTACCTTGCACTTCTTTGCATTGACTCTGAACTGCCATATATTTGACCATTCCTCCAACCTTGCCAAGTCCCTTTTCACCTTTTCCACCCCTCCTTGTGTATTAACCCTGTTGCAGATCTTTGTGTCATCTGCAAAGAAACATACTTTTCCTTCCAGGTGCTCTCCAATGCACCTATAAAGACATTAAAGAGGACCGGTCCCAGTACTGAACCCTGTGGTACCCTGCTAGTTACCCTCATTTCTTCACTGTGGACTCTGTTTACTATTATCCTTAGCATCCTGTTGTCCAGCCAGACAACAGACTGCCACTTAGCATTCTGTAGATGCAGATCACCATGTTTAACATTCTCCTAGTTTTCAGAGACTGCCATCCTAGCATAGCATATAACGAGCAATGATGTGTCCTAAAAGAGGTGCCGGTAATGAACCTTAAACCCCTGTTACACAAGGTGCTGAGCTTGGCCAGTGCAGTACTAAGTCCATGGCTATATAGTAGGTCGGCATAATCCAATAGGGGGAGTAATGTCGATTACACTAGTCTTTGCTTTGCTTCCTGTGTGAGGAGGTATCTGATTCTGAAGAACAGTCCTAGGCATTGCTTCAGCTTTTTACTCAGTTCCTTTATAGGAACAGAGTAGAAGAGTTTGTAGTTTATCTAGAAACCTAGATATCTGAATTTGTCCACTGTTTCAGTAGGCTCCCCAAAGAGGGATGTCATATGCTGCTGGCTGCCCAGTTATACGGGAGTGGCTGCATTCGGTTTGGGGAAAAAAAACATAACTTTTGTTTTCTTAGCATTCAGCAAGAGTTTAAGACTTAGGAGGTTGTACTGAAGGGAAGTGAATTCTTATTGTGGCATGCTGCATGCCAACATGAGGGTGGGCTTGGCAACATAGATGACAGTATCATCAGAGAATAAGTGAATACTTGTTTGATTAATACCTTTGTCAATGCTATTGATTTAAATTACAAAAAGTAGAGGTCTTAATATTGAACCTTTGGGAACACTTCTAAGGAGTGTTTTCAGTGGTGACAGATCCCCTTGGGCCTTGACTTGCTGTTGTCTGTCCGTGAGGTAGCACAAGAACCATTTGATGGCAGTGGCATTCAGGCCAATGTCTTGCAATATGGATAGCAGTAGGTCATGGTCTACAGTGTCAAAAACCTTACTTAGGTCTAAAAATAAGGTGCTCACATAGTGTTTAGAATCAAGAGTCAAATGGCAATCATGTGTTACCTTTGCTAGCACTGATACGTGCTGTGAATATGGTAAAGTAACTGATAGGAGTTGAGGTCGTTTCTGAGCTGAATGTTTACTAGTATCACTAGAAGTTTGGATTAAATTGGTAAAAGGGATATAGGCCTGTAATTATTGAGGTCTCTAGGGTTTCCAGACTTGAAAAGAGGGACTATATGCACTATTTTCCATACAGAAGGAATTTCACCATATTCTAAGGACAAGTGGAAAAGGTGAACTATAGGTACGGTCAGTATATGATATCCTATTTTTAGGAAACAGGGTTCTAACTTGCCATCCCCTGCACTTTTCTTAGTATCTAAGCTTAGGAGCAAGTCTTCTACTTGTTTGTGAGTGACAGGGCTGAAAGTGAATTTGTTACATGAGTTGTAGCCATTGTAGTGGGGGCAAGCCGAGGTGGGGTTTTGAACCTGAAGACAGAGTTTGCCAGCAGCAGATGTGATAAATGCAAGGCTGGCTGTAGCAAAGTGATTATTTAGTATGCCCTGCCTATCAGAGGTGTAGGTGCTACCAGAGGTGATCTTAGATGGAAGCTCATTATTTGAGCGATGTCCTTCTACTTCCCTCAGTGTTTGTGAAAATATGTCCAAGTCGTTAGTGGCTCTGGCTAGATGCGATTGGAAGAATTTAGTTTTGGCCGCTCTTATTAGTTTTGCACATTGAAGGCAACCCAGTCTGCCAGGGCCTTGGTTTTTCTTGCCTTTTCAGAGAACATCTCTATTATGCAAGGCAGACTTTAGGTCAGTGAAGAACTAGGGGCAAGATCTTTTCTTGGTTCGAGCTTTTATCAGAGGTCCATGTTTGCCTATGACAATTAGTACAAGTTTTTAGAACAGCATATAGGCTGAGTCCACTGTAGATGCAAGATAAAAGTCCTGCCATCTGATGTTACTTAGATCTGTTAGGAAGCTAATTTTTTGATTTATTTTTTATTTATTTAAGTCTCGGATTACATATACCTTTGAACTAAGAGCTCTTTTACAAAGGTTCCAAGTCAGTAGAAAGGACAATAGATTAAACAGGACAGTAAAGTACGGTACAATAAAGTGTGAACAGGAGGTACAAAAATCATAATGGACAGTCAACGTAAAACAACAGAGACACATCATGCTAATCAGTTTCAGGCACAGGAAAATGCATCTTGATATCGGCCAGCAGGCTTTGTCAATACAAACAAGGCACAGGAGGAAGAGGGTAGTCTGGGAGCAGACCTTATGCATGCTATGGTGCTATGGTCACTGATATGAGTGAAGAATACAGCAGCATAGCTAAATAGGTGTGGCTTATTTACTAATATTAAATTAAGGAGTGTACTGTTATCTGGGTTTTTGAGGTTGGTTTTATATGATAATGGTGATCGCTGAATAGAGATCACTGTTACGGCAAGTGTACATCGCCAAAAATGAATTTCAGCGATGCAAACTCACGGCAACTGGCACTAGGGCACCCAAGATCCACAGTTCTATTTTTTAGTGTAGGGTGCTGTGCCCTCGCATCACTCCATGGTGGGCTTCGCCTCATGCACCCCCCCTACTAAAGTATTCTCAACTCCAGGGGGTGCATGTCAGGAAGGGGGGGGTGCAATACTTGTAAAATGGAAAAGCCAGCCACTAGAAAAAAAAAAAGTGCCACGCTGGATCCGAACCCTGCACCTCCCAACCAATGACCCTCCCCACCATGCTAGCAAACAAGCTCAGCAGCTGCCCACCACACCCCCTCATATAATTCCCTCCTCTTCTTCTCCCTCCCCTATGTGTGTGCCATTGCATATGCGCATAGGTTCCTGTCGCCCCACCTTGCCTACCCCGGTATCCGGGTACTACCCTGCCACGTAGCCCTGAATACAGGTACTGTAATTGAGTTGCCATTTTTTGTAGGCACTTGATTGTTTGTTTATTTGTTTAACTGGTTGGTACAACTGGAAATATAATCCTTTTACAGGTGCGGCCCACAGAGTCAAACGTAACAAGTACAATTTCATAAGAAAACACATAAAGAAAAAAATTTAACATTTTTTCTACATCAAAATTACAAATAATGTAATATTCAATTAAAACTTTTACATTCTAAAAAAGACAAAGTGCAAATACAATGTATTTGAGAAAGATCCATAAGAAGATAGATTCCTGATAGTAAATGGTATATCATTCCAAATACTTGGACCAGTAAAGGAAAAAGCCCTCTGTCCATGCTTAGTTCTTCTTAAAGGAACACCATGTTCACTGGATACCTTTGAGGTTAGGGTGGGTGCCCTCTGTTATGAGCTGAGTAAACCCAAGCTCCTCACACATAACCTTAAGGGATTTAGAGGAATTGGAGAACCAGTCCAGATTTATGTGTCCCAAGATGATTGTTTCACTAGGCTGTTTGTCAGAGAGTTTATGTATGTAATTGAGCAGCTCAAGACCACCTGATGGTGGTCAGTAACAGCCTATTATGCAGATGGCTTTGGAGGATGGGAGTGGGAGCCTTATGGAGATACACTTGAATTCTTTTGGGATGGAGGTACAGCCAATGAGGCTGACAAAGAACTTATCCCTCACATAACTCACCACTTCTCCACCTCTACTTGGTCAATCAGCCCAATACACATTGTAGTTAAGATGGTTAACTTCATGGTTGGGAGTGGAACTCTTCAACCATGTTTCAGAAAAAACTAGCACATCTGGTTCTATGTGGGAAATACATGCTTGGATGTAATCTAATTTCCATAAGAAAATGCATGCATTTATGTGCAGAAAAGGTAGTTCTTTAGCGTGCTGGAGATTAGAGGGTGCAGAGATAGGCAATGTGGGACCAGGATTTAGTTCAACATTTCCTGAGCATAAAAGAAGCAGAAGGAGCAGTTTCTTTAAGGCAGCTATCAAACATTTTTGGAGATGCAGCTTACTCTGTTTAGTTTCAGCAAGTGGTTCAGGGCAATCAGAGAATTTATATGACACTACAGTGGAATAAATAACCACCCATCCCAATAAGATTAGAGGGGTGAGGCCAGTGGTGGAGAAAGAGCCACTTAAGGGTAGGAGGCTTTCCACATAGTGATAGGTGCCAAAGTGGCTTCTATCTCCCACTGGTAAGGCCAATATTACTACTTGGTTGCTCATGTCTGATATCCAGCATGGCAGTTCCGTCAAGTTAAAGTCCGGGGCAAAACATAGGTGGAAGGGACATGTGGGGGGTAGTGGTCTGTCCTTGCATCTGTCATAAAAGGGAGTAGAGAGTATGGCAACATGGCAGTATGAGTCCACAGAGTGACTTAACAGTTTATGGAAGGGGGCGGGGTTCAGGCTTGTTTGCAGTTAGTGGAGGATGGGAAACAAAAGGGAAAATCCTTATATATATATGGTACAAGCAAGCAAAATACGAAACATCCTGGGGGTTATGGAGCTTAATAGGTGAGGGAGCAAAGGTAAGAAAAGGGAAAAGGTGAGACAGAGAAAAGTAGGATGTGTGAGAGGGGTTGCACTATTGAAAAACGCGGATACTCCTATTCCTTCCATTCCCTACAGTTAACCGCTGCATGGTAAATGGAGGACTGAAGGCAGAGTGACACTAGTGATGGCAGGGGCAGAGTTCCTGCTGCTTTAAGAAGGTTGGGGAGTAGCAGCCAATAGTAGACTGCACAGTTGCAAAGAAAGGAGCCCGAGTGTATTTAACAGAGGTCGAGGGCAGGCGGGACAAATTATAGTACTGAATTAATTGAGTGAAACTAGAGCAGGAGTGGGCTAAGAAAAGCCACAAAAGTAAAGAAAAAAAATGTGTCCCTTCTATGCTGGCACCCAGGCGGCCACTTGGATTGGTTATGCCCAGCACCACCTCTAAGAGCAGCACTAAAACGTTACACATCAAAGTAGTGAAAATGTTACTGTATCATCAATGAAATGTTTGTTTTTAACCAGTAGGCATGCAAGAGATTTCAAATATAATGGCATTCAGGATGTTTGTAGAAGTCCACTGAACAGCAAAGATTAATTATCTTTACCCCTGTATTCCTCCCTTCATGGTTCTTTCTACTCCCCCATCCTGCACTCTGATGGCTTGGTGATGCTATGGCTGCACCTGTCATCCAGCTGGGAGGGTGGGCAACCAGTTGCCTTCACAACTGACTCCAGTTCTGTGCTTTAATTGGCTGACAGTGTTGTCAACTCCAAGCAACACCCACTGTCCATCCCAGGAACTGAGTGCCTTACCTGTGTGACACATCCAATTAAGATTAAATAAGTACAAATTTGGTTGGCTATTAAGTTTTATTTGTACAATAGAAGTGAAAAATAGCAAAGGATCTGCTGTCAATGGATGTAGCTGGAATGACTGCTGATGCATCTATTCAAATATTCTGATAAAATAAAACTAAAAAAAATGGTCTTCAGGAGCCAAATTTTACAAACACACACACACACCTGGGGTCAGATCTGTTTCAAATTATTTCTTGAAGGATTTGTTTTTAACTTGAGCATATTTTCCAGTGCCTTTGATACATTCTCAAAAGCCTGAGAGCTACAAAAACTAGGACTTAGAGCCACATACAGTACAGTAGATGGCAGATGTGTTAACAATACATCTAATATCTACTTTTTCAACTTTTATTTTTTTGTAAACAATAGTTTACCTTAAAAGGATTATAGGTTTAAGGACTGGAAATACTACAGCCGTTACTTGTGTGGCCATATGCATATTTACAGATTAACCCCAAATTGGTCAAAAGTGCTAGAAGTGTTTTTTCTTTGGGAAGGGGGTGGCACTCGGCTACACAGAATTTGCCTGGCAGCACATTTGCACCATACCACCACTTTGGAACCTCTCTTTACATTCCTTCTATAATATCTCAGGCTTGGAAGATAGTAAGTGTCATCCCGCTGCACAAGAATGGTTATTCTTGTATCCCAGGTATATGCAGGCCTATTTCCTTCCCTCCTCCCTGTTCTTGTCAAGATTCAGGAGAGTTTTGTCCACACCCAGCTCACTACTTTCCTAGCTGACTCTTCTTACTTCAACCTTTTCCAGTCTGATTTAAAGCCTAATCACTCTACTGTCATGTCCTTACCAAGGCTCACTGACTACATCCTTACCTGTATGATTCAGGATGTCCTTATATTAGAAGTGTTCACTGATTTCTCCAAACCATTTGACATAGTTTCCTACCCCTGAATAAGCAGACCTGTACAGGGTTGTGTCAGTTGGTTACCACCTGGTTTAGTTCCAAGTTTTTACTTGTCCAGCTTTGCTCAATGGCCTGGATATTCAACGGGTTGTGCATGGTGCAACAGGAATGCACTATGCACAACCCACCAATGCGCCCTGGCACAATACTCAAAGGGGCAAGTTGTGATGCGCAACTCCTGATGCGCCGGGGTGCATCGGTAATGTATGTGGCACAAGTGCGGGTGGCGTACCCATGCATATGTGGCACATCCCGACATTCAGCCTGGGATGTGCAGCACATATGCTGGCACAAACCCACCTTGCACCACTCAGGAGGGTGCAAAGATGTGCCTGGTAAAACCAGGAACAAGTCCTGGCCACCCAGAAGGCGAGCTGCCATACTGCAGGGAGTAACACGGCAGCTGCCAGCTGTTGAAGGCCACCCGCCCACCCAGAACACTGTCCACAAGCTCCCTACCCTGGGAGTGCTGTGCCCCCCCGACCCATCGCCCAATCGTGGGCATAAGTATACATAATCCCTGGTGGTCCAATGGGAACTCCTCCATTGCCTGATTGTGGGCATGAATAAATGTAAAACCCTGGTGGTCCAGTGGAAACTCCCCCATCACCCGATCTCGGGCATATGTACAATTAACATCCCTGGTGGTCCAGTGGAATCCCCCTCGGCACCTGATTGTGGGCATATGTACAATTAACATCCCTTGTGGTCCAGTGGCATCCCCCCATCACCCGATCGTGGGTGGAAATAGCAAAAGAAGCCCAGGTGGTCCAGTGGCACCCCCTACCCTCCTGCTCACTGAGGTCCCCAATGGGTGTACAGACTGTATTGTACACTGTCAGTCAGCGGGCAGCTGGGTGGCTTGCTGGTGGGATACTGCCACCTGCCGTTGATGGGGGGGTGCTGGGTGGTGGGGGACCTTAGTGGGCAGGTGGGGAGGGGGGTACCGCTGGACAACCAGGGCTTCTTTTGCCATTTCCACCCACTATTGGGTGATGGTGGGTTGTCCACTGGACCACCAGAATGTTTAATATACCTATGCCCGCGATCAGCGCTGGGGAGGGATTCCACAGGACCAGCAGGGTTTTACATTTATTTATGCCCGTGATCGGGTGATGGGGGAGTTTCCACTGGACTACCAGGGTTATATTTACACTTTTGCCCATGATCGGGCATACAGGAGTGGGCGCACCACCATGGGACTGCAGGGTGTTGGTCCCCGACGGCTGCAGCCTGGCAGGGCGCCAGGTTCAAGTCGCCGGGGATCGGAGCACCACATGCAAATGGAGCCTTAATGGCATGCAAATGTCCCCATTTGCACCTTGCATGCATAATGGCCTCATCTGCATGCCCAGTGCTGAATATTACTGTTGATGCGCCTAGCGCAACTGCACTTGTGCTGGCACATCCCCCTGCTCCCATTCTGCCACTTGCGCTGGAGCAGTGCCACCGTGCCATATGCAGTGCGTTCACCTTCAGTGCCATATTCAATGGTGCTGTGTCATGGCACAGCACTGTTGAATATCGCCTGGTCAATGCCCTGGCGCAGCCCAGTTGCGCTGCACCTGGGCTTGTGCCCCTAACTGACGCAGTTTGAATATCCAGCCCAATCTGTTTATGTAGGTGGGACTACTTTTACCCTCTTCTCAACAGAAATGGGTTCTCCCTAAGGTTCAATCCTAGCCATTTTATTCTCCAGTTTTCCTAAATGATGTTTCTATTTCTTGTAACCCCTCCTATATTCACACATATCTGCAGATGATACAGTGGTGCTGACATCATCCCTCATGAATCTCAGCTACAACCTGACCTGGATGCCCTTCAAAGAGGGTTCTGCTCAAACCAGCTGACCTTAAATGCAAATAAACCAAAAATTGGCTCAGACTTTTGGATCTAAACATATCTGGTGAAACTCAACTTGGCCCAATTTTAAAATCTTGCTGTGCCACGTACTGATTGATCCATACAAAATTCCAGTACATTCTAAATCTGTTGGCAGACCAAGACAAGACCAGTGTTGGTTGTCACATTTTTTTTCTTAATTTCTTAATTTCTGGGTCACCGGCAAAGCGCAAGGTGTAGCATCCAGTGCCTCAACCTCCAGTGTCACCGTGCCGGCCTTCATGCCTCAGTTTTAAAGGAATATTGCATATCTAACCTTGCCCATAAGTGAGACATTTGACATAAAAAGCATATATTTTTATGTAGTTCCTTTCAGGAGGGAAGGGATCATAAATTAGCCTGAGGAGATGGTCATATGAACCGTTTCACTTCCCAGTGTGCCAGCCCCTTCCCCATGCTGTGACGTTTTTGTGACATCTAACCAGGGATAGTGCAGGGGCATGCTCCAAAGAAGTCTATAGGGGAATCTTAGAAGATTATTTTTATATATGTTAATGCATCCTGTAATATACATTAAAGCCACCACTCAACTAACAATGTCCCTGTTAGTCTAGTGATGGCTTAAATATATATTACAGTGTGCATTAAAAATGTGGATGTTTGTAACTTCTCTGCTCTTACAGGTATAGACCAGACATTTGGCATGCATATGCAATGTCAGTGTAACCTGGCTTCAAACAAAACTGAAAAAAAAAAAGGTTTCGAATGAATGTACAGTGAAAATACCCGAAACTGTTATTGGCAACATTTTCTCAAATATTGATGGTAGCATAACAAGTAATGTGGTCAGAATTCCTGTTGTAAAATTTAGCATTCACAAATCACGTATCACCACTTCATCTGATATGCTAAGCTGAGCTGTTTGCAATCCTGTGGTTCATCCCATGATGACTAACCCCCACACCATTTCTCTCTTAGCTTAACGATATAGACTCAGTGGAACAGCTTCTCCCCCTAATATCATCCTTGTTCTTTACAGTGGCTCAACCCCTTTTCCAATCAGACCTATCCCATTGGAATAGCCAGAATTCTCAATCCTCCTTCTTGGTGCCCCAAACTTATTCATCCCTGGCCATGTTTTCTAAGTACCTTTAACTTCTAGACTTGCAAGTGCATCAGGCTGTCTGGATAGTGCATTTACTGGGTGTGATTCTTACATAGGGGACTGGAAACAGTAAAACTGCTGAACTCAGTAGCATGCTGGCTCAGAACATCAAGTCACACACTATAAGAGAAGCACCACTACAACAGACAAAAACATTCCTCAATAGTATTTAGAGTATTTTTTTTTTATTTGCCAAATAGTGCCAAAACAGTGAAAACAGTTTACAGACCAGGCCCCATAACGAAGATGCTGGCGGATCTTCCTGAGGCTCTGTATGCACTGCTGGCATCTGTATTATGAGGCTTAGTCTGTATGTCATGTTTTCACTGTTTTGGCACTGTTTGGCAAATGAAAAACTACTCTGAATATTGCTGAGAAACATTTTTCTCTGTTGTGGTGGTGCTTCATCTGAGCTCTTTTCTTCTAGGTTGCTTGAAAGGACAGAGCAAAGAACCTTACCAGAGCAAGAAAAAGGATTAAGGCTTCTTTTGGCTAGGCAGATTTACTGTGTGTTATTTTCCTTTGTACTCACAGGGATTGTTACTGTTTGTTGCTAACATTTTATTGCTTTATTTTTCTCTGATTCAAATTGTTGTTGCTGGGTATGCCTTCTGCTGCATTATTTATTTATTTAGTGATTCAGAAAATACCTTTGAGCACAAGCTCTTTTACAAAGGTCCCATGTCATAGATTGCAAAACAAAGTACAATATCCACTCCTCAAGTACAATAAAAGAAAGCAAAGGTACATTACAATTAGCGATACAGCCTGGATTCAGAACTTACATAATAACTCAAAACATAAGTACAAGTTAAATAACAAGAAAAATACTTCATGGGGGGGCTGAGCAGTGCTGCTGCATTTTGCTTGTCCCAGTGGGCCTGTATGGAACATTTTGGCAATATCTTTATTGGTTCAAGACTGGGACTTGTTAAGGGCCTAGTACCTCTTCTCATTTGTTTTAGGTGACATTTGTTGCAATGTCTCTCCAAGAGTGACCTATCATACAGTGAGCCGCTGAGGACTCTATAAAATTAACAATGATGCTGGTATCTTCCAGGCTAGTCTTGTCACTGAAGAAGCAAAAGATCACCTTAAAAGGTGACAAGAAAATCTGACTATTAAAACTATGTTTTCAGTAGGTGTGTTGGGGGGGAGGTGCTAGTGTTCACTCCAGAAATGTTACTGATATAGAAGTTGTAAATTATGTAAGATCATAACAGAAAATATTTTATAAAGTCTATCTGTGTAAGAGATGGTAACTGTGAAACCAGCTAAGGGTCACCTTCCCTGGTCCTTCCTGTTCCTGTCAGCCCCCATCTCAACTCTCCTTCCACTCCTCCTTTTCCTCCCCTCCTGCAAATGCCCCCCCATTAATTAGGTATGCCCATGATCTGATTCTATAACCCCAACACTGTTCCATCTCCAACAGGGACTGAGCACTTTATGCTACTACAGTACCTGCACACTGGTCTGCAAATCATGTTGTAACATGGCACTAAAGTGAATGGGCAAATGGGGATGCGCGACTGGTTGAAGTCGATCAGGTGAGGGAAATCGGAGCGGGTATTAATCCAGCATAACTGTCGTGCCCAAAAGTGAAGTACCAGGACCATCCAGACAGCCAGGTAAGCAGCACCAGGGAGAAGGAAGAAAGAACTGTGAGAGGGACGCTCGTGTTGGGTAGGCAGCGAGTGACCGGAAACAGAGGTGAGGAAGGGCACAGCAGGGGAAACACAAAGAGAGCAGAAGCATTAGCACCAGATCAAGGAGGACATGGAGCACCCGACATCAGAGCTATCTCAAAGCAGCATTAAGAAGTGAGCAAAGGAGGATGCAAATTCATCACGGAAGTCCACAGCGCAGTGAGAAAGGACTCCACCGCAGACCTCCAATGAGTGGTATGATATGAATACCCACCTAGAATGTGAAATAAGTCGGTCTAGCATGTGAGGCACACTGTTCTGTTAATATAGCAGTCCACAATGTTTTCACCCCATCAGCATATAAAAGCTGTTCTGTAACAGGTTTTCAAAGTGCAGTAAAAACCTTATGAAAAGGTACCGAGTCCCTGTGTTATGTTGTTCTAACAATGTCAAATAGATTCCTGGCAACTGTATACTCACGCGGCCCATGTTACAAGTGCATTAAGCCACTCCGAAGGTGGCCCTTCCCCTGCTGAAAAAGAAGAAACACGGATGAAAGAAACAAGGAGGTAAGAGCAGAAACAATCAGCCAGCAACAAATGCAGTAGCCCTGAAAGCTTATCCTAATGTTACAGAACAGCTTTTATATGCTGATGGGGTGAAAACATTGTGGACTGCTATATTAACAGAACAGTGTGCCTCACATGCTAGACTGACTTATTTCGCATTCTAGGCGGGTATTCATGTCATACCATGACATTATTACAGGGTGTGCTTGCAGATTACTGCTGTGATCTTCTGATTCAAATTGTCTTTTGCAAGGTATATCTTCTGTTACTGCTTTATTTTTCTCTGTAGCAAAGTGTTTCTTACAGGGTATATCTTCTGTGAAATTATTAGAGGTGGTGCTTTACAGGTTTTACAGTTTTAGCTATCATTAGGATAAGCTTTCAGGGCTACTGCATTTGTTGCTGGCTGATTGTTTCTGCTCTTACCTCCTTGTTTCTTTCATCCGTGTTTCTTCTTTTTCAGCAGGGGAAGGGCCCAGCCACCCTCCCACCCCCATCAACAATCACCCCACACTACACTCCTTTTATAGGGTAGCACAGTCGTGACATTTCCTGTAGCAAAACAGGAAGGGGCGGATCAGAGGGGTATCCACACAGTGACCTCATTTACAGGGGCACAAGTAATTTAACTTGTTATAACAAGTTATACACAAGCAAACAAACAAAACACAAAATCAAACATTTGTTTTCATTTTCCTCCTTCTGATTACTCTAACCAGGTTATAAACCCAGCAACTTATCTGGAATGGATATTATTAACTGCAGGTACTTCGGGACACTTTTCAGAAGGGCAGTTTTACAGGATTTAGGACACTGTTCTACATGCTGGGCGACTGGACATCTTAGGGCTCAGCTCTAGGCAGCATGGGCAGAAATTGCATGCCTCAAATCACATATTTAGAAGGAAATATATTATAAGAACCACCCACCATTTCCCCAACATCCAACAGAAGCACCTCGACCGCAGAGGGCAGTTGGTCTGGGAGGTTGGCAGGTGGTTAGGAGAGGCAAATCGGGTGCCCCATCACACAGTGCTGTCCAACATATCACCTCCACAAACCATATAAAAACTACAAACAGGTATCTGCCTCTATCTCTGAAACCAAACAAAGGAGCAGAGGACACTGCAGAGCAGGACACTTCAGCACAGGAGCTAGCACAACAAAACTCACCCAAAACAGGAACCAAAACAAAAAAAGCAAAAAGGAAATCCAAAAAACTTCTGATCATAGGAGACTCTATGATTTGGCGAATTGATACCTATCTCCAGCCAGGTACATCAGCATGGAGAGACACTGTCCGCATTGCTAAAATTATACAGGAAGCAGGGGAAACCATTGATGTCCTGGTACACATAGGGACTAACAGTCTGGCCAGCCGGTCAGTTGTGGAGACCAAGGAACACCTGACCAGGCTGAGTGACAAACTATCATCCATTTCATCTGGCATCTCCTTCTCTGAGATCCTGCCAGTCTGGGGGGGGAGGCAGATGGATGGAAGGTCAGAGAAGGGGAGATAGGGGAGCTAAACAATTGGCTCAAGTGGTGGTGTCAGGAAAAAGGACACAAATTTGTAGGGAACTGGCAACAGTTTTGGGAGCGAAAGTTCTTTAAATTTGATGGACTGCATCTGACTAAGGAGGGAGTCAGTGCATTGGGGAAGAAGTTTGACATCTTTGCAGAATATTTAAACTAGCAAATGGGGAGAGGGGTGCAGCACCCGATAGGTCGAATGGGATCCCCCCTCAGCTAGTGATCAAACAGGAGTTCAACATGATTGTAGTTCATGTGCATTACCAGGAAAGGAAAAAGGTCTGGTTCCCCATATGACACACAGGGGAAATGCCAGACCTCGCCCAACAACTAACACATCGAAATCTCGCCAATGGAAAATCATGTACACAAATGCTCGCAGTCTGGGAAACAAGATCCCAGACCTGCAGGCAATAGTGACAGAGGCTAAACTGGACATAGTAGCCATTAGCAAGACATGGTTTACCAGTAACCACACTTCGGAGACTTCAGTACCTGGCTATGAGCTGTTCAGAAGAGACCGAGGTGCAAAAAGGGGAAGGGGGTGGAGTGGCCCTTTATGTCAATGAAAATATCAAAGCTACAGAAATTCTGAATACACATAAGGAGCCAGATGAACTGTGGGTCACCCTGGAAACAGGAAATGGGACAGCCATATGAACTGGGGTTGTCTACAGGCCTCCAGACCAGGGGGAGGACATAGACACATTACTGTTAGAAGATGTACAAAACATGACAGCTAAAGGGAAGGTTCTGATAATGGGAGATTTCCACATGCCGGATACAGATTGGTCAATACCACCAGGAACATCTGCCAGAACTAGACACATAGTGGATCCTCTGCAGGGGGAGGGCCTCAAACAACTGGTACAACAACCCACAAGAGACAGGGCTATCCTAGATCTAGTACTGACTAATAGGGAAAGGATCACAGATCTCCAGGTAGAAGGTCACCTGGGGGCCAGTGACCACCACATGGTATGGTTCAATTTGCACACTAGAACTAAATCATCCCATTCCAAAGCAAAAATATGGGACTTCAGAGGAGCTGACTTTGATAAGATGGCCAATAGAGTTAAGCTAGCCCTGGCAAAAAGAAATACAGATGAGGGGGTACAGGCAAAGTGGGCAAGCATTAAGAATGCTATACTTGAAGCAACATCCCATTGTGTTAGAGAGAAAAGGAAGTGCAAAATAAGAAGCAAACCACTTTGGTTCTCAAAAACAGTAGCAGAAAAGGTCAGAGCCAAAAGGCTGGCCTTCTGGAAATATAAAGGAACGCAGCGGGATGATGATAGGGAGGCATACCAAACTTCCCTACGGGAAGCAGGGAAGACAGGCAGGCAAAGGCCCAAACCGAGAAACACTAGCACAAACAGCAAAGAAGGTGACAAGACTTTCTATAGATACATTAGTGAAAGGAGAAAGTCCAGAGGGTATTAAGATCAAAGGGATAAGGGGCGTGGTGGGATGAGGGAGGACCATGTAAAAGCATCTATCCTAACTAGATACTTCTGCTCAGTATTTACTGAAGAGAAGTAGGGCAGGGCCCACAGCTCAGCACCATGGACTCAGGGGAAGGAGGTGTGCACTAGTCCCTTCACAAAAGAAAGGGTCCTATAAGAGCTCGATAAGCTCAGGGTGGACAAGGCAATGGGACCTGATGGCATCCATCCTAGGGTACTAAAGAAGCTAAGGGTGGAACTAGCAGAGCCATTATCAGAACTGTTTTGTGAGTCTCTAAGCACAGCAGAGGTCCCAGAAGACTGGAGAAGGGCTCATCTGATCCCACTCCACAAGAGTGATAGCAGGGAGGAGGCATGGAACTACATACCAATCAGTCTTACCTCAGTAGTGGGCAAGATTATGGAGGCACTCCTTAAGGAAAGGATATTGCAACACCAGGAATTCATAGGAGCACAGGATCCAAGACAGCATGGGTTTACAACAGGAAGGTCCTGTCAAACTAATCTCATAGATTTCTTTGACTGGGTAACCAGAGTAGTGGACCAAGGGGGAGCAGTTGATGTCGCCTACCTTGACTTCAGCAAAGCTTTTGATACTGTTCCACATAGAAGATTGATTAATAAGCTGGGTAGGCTTGGGGTGGGTCAGAAGTTGGTCAACTGGGTGGCAAACTGGTTGATGGGCAGAAAACAGAGAGTGGTGGTAAACGGTATACTGTCAGAAGAGAAGCAAGTCACAAGTGGGGAACCTCAGAGATCAGTCCTGGGGCCAGTCCTCTTCAATATCATCATCTGTGACATTGCAGATGGACTGGTGGGTAAGGTTTGTCTGTTTGCAGATGACACCAAGAACTGCAACAGAGTTGATGATCCAGATAGGGTGGGCAGAATGAGAAGAGAGCTGGATAAACTGGCAAAATGGTCAGAAGAGTGGCAACTGGGGTTTAACACAAAGAAGTGCAAGATCATGTACATAGGAAGAGAAACCCTGAAGCCACCTATAGGCTGGGAGGGGAGTTACTGGCGGTCACAAGGGAAGAAAGAGACTTGGGCATCATAATCACAGATAACCTGAAATCATCCAAGCAGACCACTAAAACAGCAAGTAAGGCTGGTGGGATGTTGGGGTGTATTAGTAGGGGTATCACAAGTCATAAGATGCTGGTTATGCCCCATCTGGAGTACTGCATGCAGTACTGGAGGCCACACCTTCAGAAGGACATTAACCAAATTGAGGCAGTCCAGAGAAGGGCAACTAAAATGGTGCAGGGACTGCATCAAAAACAAATGAGGACAGATTAATGGAGCTCAAGGAGGGAGAGAAGTGATATGATCAAAACATTCAAAAACCTTAAGGGCATTAACAAGGTGAAAGAGTCTAACATGTTTCAATATAACAAAAATATCAGGACTAGAGGACACAGTATGAGATTAGAGGGAGGCCAATTAAGGGGTAATGTGAGGAAGTTCTTTTTCACAGAAAGGGTGATGGATACATGGAATGGCCTACCTCAGGAAGTGGTGAATATGAATACAGTGCAGGGCTTCAAACAGGCATGGGATAGGCATAATGGAGCAATACAGATGAGTATGAATAAATAGGCCATTGACAGAGCAAAGGCAGGTGGCACATTCATAAGGTAGAAAAAGAAATGGGCAGACTGGATGGGCCTTGCGGTCCTTATCTGCCATCAACTTCTATGTTTCTATGCTTCTGTTATAGTATATGTGTGTGACAAGATTCTTACATAACCTGCATTCAAGTTAATCGACACTCTGTGCTTCCTTGCTTCAGCTGGGAGGGTGTCCTATTCTTGTGCTATCCAGCCCAGCTATCCAGGTTCTAGAAAACCATGCATCCAACTCCTGCAACTGGTGACATCCAGCACTAGCTGCCTCCCCAACCTCTGTTTTAATCCCCCAGGCTTTATGCCCATTGTCAAGACCAGTACCCCATTCCCCAATCATTGCCCTTTTAGTGTCAAGCTGCAATCCTATTGGTCCTATGCAAATGCCCAACATTATGTAATTGTTGCTTTAATTTGTTCACATGCACGTCTTGCCATATGGCCTTCCCAATTTTAACTGCACCACCACCAGAAGACTTTAAGTACTGATGCTATTTTGCAAATATTTGGCAGCTTATATCATTGACATCCTCTATGCAAGAGATTAATATAGTTGATGCATACAGTCTCCTTGTAAGGTCTATGAACCTACCAAATTTAATTTCATTGCAGTTGCTAGTTTTGAAGTTGCAGAAGTTTATAATTTTGCAATTTACGTGCTTCCAAAATCTAATTTTTTTTTTTGAAAATTTGGCTACTTATAATTTGGACCCTTCAAAGCAAGAATGGTAAAACAGAAGAAGAATCAGCATTTATATAGTGCTTTTCATACACACTGTATCCCATAATGCTTTACAAGCAATGTTAGACTGGTAATGAAGTGACTGAATGTGTAGTGGCAGCCATGTCACACATCAGCAACCACCCACAGCCTTGGACAATTGCATGAACCAGTTTTATGGGAAGCAGAATATTGGCCAGGACATGGGGAAAGTCCCCTACTCTTGTGAAAAGTGCCTTGTGTTCTTTCATTTCCATTTGAACACCCACCAGGACAGCATCAGAGATGGATTGAAGGGACCATGGATTAATGTATCATCTGAAGGATGATACACCCCAACAGTACAGCACCCCCAATACTACACTCATGTGCTAGTGTTTAGGTATGTGCCCAATCCCAGTGTGGGACAAGAACCCACAAACTTCTTGCCCAGAGGCAGATGTGCAACCAACTGAGCCATGCTGTATGACACAAATATGATACAAATAGCCATGTGACATAGTATGTGACATAGTAGTTTAAATGTTTAAAATCTGGTGAAATTTAGATAAGTTGTTTTAAAATCATATAGAAATAATGGAAATTGAAATTTTGGCAAAATGTTTTGCTGCCTATAAATAAGTCCCCCTTAAAGCTAGGAATCTGAAACATGGAACACATAAATATGGCATGTGTTTGTTTACCTGCCAAACATGTAACATTTAGATGAGTGATTTAAAAGATTATACTGAAATAAGCGACATTTAAAATTACCAAAATGTTTGGCTGTCTGTAACACAGCCCCCTTTAAAATTTAAGATCTAAAACTCAGTACACATACCTATGCTGCAAGGTTCTTTAGATCCAGAAACTGAGAAGCAATTTGCATAAAATGTTGTTTGCACCTTTTTGTTCAGCTATCCTACACTAATTAAAAAGCATCCCCTGGCCCACTCTGTCAATCCCCTTCACAATTTTAAACCGCTGTTACATACCTTACGCTTCTGTTCTACATGTGAACATACCTAACTGCTTAATCTCTCCTCATACAGTAGATGAGCCCTTCAAACCCTATAAACATTTTGTAGCCCTACACATACTTCTCAGCTTATTCTATATCTTTTTTGTACAGAAGTTGATGAAACAGATATTGTAACAATAGAGACTAGCCATAGGCTTATCTGTCAGTTTCATTTTCTAAAAGCTAAGAACCCCAGTTATTTAAATAAATAGAGAACATGGAATTGTAGGATGATCAATCTAAAGGCATGACAATGACATCAAGGGTCTTGACAGTATGTGACTTGTTGCTGTAAGGAAGCAGCATGCATGCTGGAGTGACTTAAGGAGGGTTGACCACCAGTAAAGAAAATGATAACTGACATCAATAGACTTCAGCTGCACTGCAGTCACAAAGAATTATCTTTCAAACCTATCTAGTCCCTGTAACTACTGTACGATTATTTACATGAAAATAAGAGCATTGTCTCTTACAATTCCCCTATACTGTAATTGAGGCTTATTCTGCACATGGGTGTAGCAAGGCATACTCCAAGTACTCCATGGTGTGCAATTTTATTTAAGGGGGTAGCAAATAGGCTCTGAACTGCTTCCTTTTTCCATGAAAACTAACAAAAATGCTGAGCCTTTCTGTAATTTGATTCCTAGGAATCGAAACGAGAAGGACTGGTCACTAATACTGTCTTTGCATCCCAAGGACAATACAACTTTACAGGCTCTGGGTTGGTATGTGGGTGTCTTAGGGAACAATGCATGGCATTTGTATTTACCCATGCATGGCAGCAACCGTTGTCATGAGATACAAAAGTTGTATTTATTGTGCCAAATGAGGCAACAAACACGGTCCTGGTGTACATTTGTATATTGTCTGGCTACACCCCTGTGGGGGTAGCACACCCTAACGGGGGGAGGGGTAGCAGTGAGTCCACTTGGTGTGCAGATCTGAAATCCCTGGCTACACCCCTGATTCTGCATCTTAATTTACAAAGTCCTGCTTGTGACATCCAAGTCTTTTTTAAGCTACAGATCATGATGTCACAAGTAGAGCAATTAGGGAATCAGGCTCCACCTCAGCTGTAAGTGAACGGCAAGGGACAAAGATGCAGTTTTCATGTAGATTTTTTAAATAATAATGGATAGAATGGCATGACATTTGATATTTGTTTTTGAATGATGTGTAACTGAGCTCTGCTGAGGACAACTGTATATATAATTACTGGTTAGATATGATAACAAACTGAAACCCAGTATGTGCAAATCTCTGTCACACACCCACCCCATTACAAATGTATATGTGTAACAGAGACTACCTCATGCTCCACCTCAGCTGTTTTGAGGTGCACAGTAAGCCATTTGTGCTTCACTACAGGAGGAAACACAAAACCAGTAATTATATCAAGTGAAAAATGGGCAAGATTCATTTTTCCTTTTTTACACATCTTGGTGGCGGTGCATGATACTTAACTAAATTACTCAACCTTTGGTATCATCGTTTGCGTGATATCATGCACCTTAGGCGTCTACTAAAAATCTTTTTACTCACTGTTGACCATACAATATTTTCTATGTTCTTGGTGGTGACTGGATCCCTTCTTTAATTAGTTGTCTTCTACAAAATGCAGTTTAAGCCCAGGAGCAATCACATGCATACTGCAGTTCCTCTTTATTCAGGTTCAGCAGCATGTGGTTCAGTGATCTGCCCCGAGAAAAGGTTATACATTGAGAAAAGGCATTACCTTAATATAGGGGCAGATGGAATAAGGCTATCTTTTATGCAAACAGAGCAGAAGGACAGTGTCTTTTGCAAAAATGTGGTGCTGGCATATCATTAAAATGATGCATTTCCCACCAGCCACTCTCCTGAGAAACTCCCTTTTCAGTCCAAGGATAGTTTAACCAATTAAAGTCTCCAGGGAAATCAAAGACACGTGAATAAAGGAAGAAGTGTATAACTAACAACTACCTCAGAAGGGAAGTATCTCATTAACAACAACTGAAAAGCTATGCCTGCTCGAGGAATGCACACTTCACGGAGTCATATCATATGCTGCCTTTTAGCAGGCAAACCAAACTGAGTGACTGATGCCTGGGATGTTTCCAAGGCAACAGAGACACTGAGCCTGGAGGGAATCTAAGATTTCAGGGGAGCAATATTCACTTACTTTTTTTTTTTTTTTCTTCTCAAGGGTCTCACTAATATTTGATTACTCTATACTACTGTACTAGGCTTATTGTTAGGGTTAATACTTAGCTTTAGAATAAATATAATTTTGTCTGTGGCTACCACTACCAGGGTCAGATCAACCTAACAGTAACTATAAACTAATGTGTGAATGATACATTTTCTAGGTATGAACTGTGTTCTTCTAACATTACTTTATTTGCATAAAGAAATGAAGCATGCCTGCATTGCAAAACTGACATTTCTACAGTGCTAAAGAAACATAGTCAGCCTCCTTGTCTCCCGTGCCCAACAGATCACATTGTTTCTTTGGAAATCAACTTTAATTTATTACAGTGGAAGTTGCAGTGCAGTATAGTGCATGGACGTATGTGATTTTGCAAACATTCAAATGTAATGCTGACCTCAGAATGATCAGTTACTGTGGTACCCGCAAGCTTTGGTGGAGGTGGGCCAGGGTTTTATAGGTTTTGAAGGTTTTGATAGGCCCATCAGGCAACTAAAATATGTAAGAGCATCAGACGATGTTCAATGTCATAACACAACTAATTGTCTGCACAAAGTTCTTCAGTCAAGTAGCAGGGGATTTATTATGTTTTAGACTCTCTTGGAGGGCAATTACTTTGTGCTATCATATGCCAGATCCTCCTAGGGTTGATACAAATTTCATGTACTGGGTTCCAGATCACAATTACATTTCAGTACACTCACAGGCATTATGGTAAACATTTTAACCTAGATTCACTCTGCAGCATCTGTTCTACCCTCTGTCACTGGTTTCCTCATCAGACAAGTTTAGTTGGACCTGACATGGCAACAGGTACAGACTCACTGCTAGTGCTCAGCACACGTGTGACCCTCAAACTGGAGCAACTCAATGGTTTTGTTGGAGAAGTTCTCTTTGACTCCCTCATTACCAGTCATACCCCCAAGAACACCTCCTTTATACATCTGGGATCAAAATATGGGTGTTATGTGTCTCTTTGGGTTCCATCTACATTCTGTGTAGTACTGCTAAATCTCTAATTTGGGAGGACCTACGAAAGTGTCCTCAGCTTCATTTTCCTTTAGCTGTTACTTTTTCCCTTTTGCTGTTACATCGTTCCAATTGCAGTTACATCTTAGCAGGATATTTTATGGAGATTTGTCTTTAAACTGCCCCATTTCTAACTTTGTTGCACTTAAAGTGCACTATTGCTCTTCTACAGGTCCCTAGGCTAGGGCACCCAATTCTCTCTTGCACCTACCTCAGTCACCTACATTCTTAACTATGGCTCTTTCACCATCTACTTACAGTACCTCTGTCAAAGCTGTTACTTGTCTAGAAGGCCCTCCTTTCCGGTAGTGTTGCTCTTCCATACCTGTTCTGAAGGTTTGTGGCACACTGACTTTCTTTCTGTGCTCACTGCAGCTTCTCTAGCCTTCACAGATTCTTTCCTGAGACAGTTTGTCTGCTCTGCTGTTCTCCTGGCTGGTCTCTTTGCTGATATGGTTTCTACTTCTCTGCATGCTTTTGCATATCTGCTGCAGACCTCTGTGAACCCGGACTCGCAGGCTTGCGTGTGCCTCATCCAGACTAGAAGCCTTGTTGCCACATCCAGTCTGGCAGACTTACCAGTCAGACAACCAAAGAGACAGAGTTTGCCCTACTGACACTTAAATAGGTAGAGGTTACGCAACCAGTGCAAACAGCTGGTGCACCAGCTGAGGTGGTCATCTTCAAAAACCCTGAAATCAGTGAAACAAAAGTCTAGTGTGCTCTCAGAGAAGAAAAATCAGCAACAACAAATATATTAGTAAGTAAATAAAATCTTTATGTACTCAGGAATAGACTATTAGGAACAAATCTGATTTTCAGAGTCATAGTGCAATTATCTGATATGGTTACATACACATATTACAAAAAATAATGCTACAAACGTTCAAAGGAAAAAGAATTTACAGCATAGAAAAAGATCAACAATTTAACTACAACACTTTTATTTTTAAACAGTGTTTGGGACTGGTGGAGGAATGTTTTGGTATCTTATGGTCCATTACAATTATTTGATGTGCAGCTGGCCTTTGTTGTGTATATTATATTATTTTGCACACATTTGGAACTTTGCAATAAAAAGGAGCGGCATACTGTTAATATATGTGGTTTGGACACCTCTTCTTTAGTGACAGTGCACCACCATTGTTTTTCCACTGACAGACTTACCCAAGTCACAGTACACCTAAAGGTGGGAACTCCATTCTTAAAGAAGAATTCTACTACTCATCCTCATCTAGAACTCAGCAGACTGAATTAACTGTTCTATTCTGGTGTTTATAGCTTTTCTAAGCTCCTCACTCCTCACATATTTCATGTACTGGATGGCAACCCATGCTAGGGACACTACCTATTAACTCTTTACTCTAGGGCACACTCTACTAGCCCAAGTGACACTATTTGTAGTCCATATTTGGGTGGAAAGGCTGTTGGCCTATCAGGTTAATTCCCCCATAAACTCAGTGGGAATACCCTGTAACCCCTGTTTCTGGCTGCATAGCATAGCTATGCAGGCTGTATAGCCATCAACAGGAGCACAGAACTGGAATCAGAACTATTACATACTAACTTTTGCCTCTGAGATTCTGCTCACTTTACCAAAGAAGTGTAGAAGGTCACCATACTAGCTTCGCCCCCTCTGTCTAGTGATGGCAATTGCTACCACTCCTGATAATCAGTAGTGGTCCTCTCCTTGATCTCACGTTTACCTTCTCAGGTGTCCATCACAACCACTCGCAGCCTTTCATCAATGTCATCGGGTTGGGGGAGCACACTGGTGGAAGTGCTTTGTAAGAAGCAACACTACTGCTGTGAGCCTTCTCCAACCATGTTCACTTTTCACAATTTGCATTATAGTAGAAGAGAGAAAAGTCCATTTCCTCCTCCTCAATGTTGTCTGTTTTATTCCCACTGCAACGTCTGGGTTCACTGCGATCTCTGGGTTCACACCCCTGCCTGGTAACTGTACAGGACCTACCTGGTTGAGGGGTTGGATTTGTTCATTCTTCTGCAGCAGGGGGTTTGTTCCAGAACAAATAAGAAATATCATGGTGCCTCTTCCTGGAGAGAATAAGTGGGCCAGATGTTGTTTGCAGTACCACCCACAACTCCAGGAAGTACATTGGAGGGTCTAAATACCAAAGGAGACAGCTTTTTGGCACACATAACTCAGAAGAGGTAAGCACCACCACATACTAGTGGATTTTAACCTGCAAAGTGTTTTTTTCCTCTAAAAACAGGACTTTTGTTTACCAGTGCTGCTAGGAGGGGGATGCCAGGAGATCCGGGAGGAAGTCGAGAGGAGCAGGTCATGTGACTGGCCCTGACCATTCATGCAGCTCCAGGAAGTAAACTGGAGGGTTTAAATGACTGCTTTGTGGCACTCATACCTCAGAAGTGGTAAGCACATACTAGCTGATTTTAACATGCAAAGGCATATGTTATTTGTACCCATGTTTTGTTATGTAAGTTGTTCCTCCTTATTTCCCTTCCCACAGAATGCACCAGGAAATGAGACTCAGCTCAGTGTGCCTTTCCCAGTTACCAACTTTTAAATAAATAAAAAAGAAAAATAAAGTGTTTTTTTTCTTAAAAACAGCAGTCCTGCAGCCAGCCCATCAGCACAGTGATGGATCCGCCATTTGCGGCACCAGCAACCCAGGTTCAGAAATGAGTTTGGGAGGCTGGAGGATCAGCTGGGTGGATGGATTAATCGGCAGTTGCACACTCTCCATCTCTGGGGAGAGACGGGGGCATATGCCTCCCTGTGTAATGCCCATGGGCGAAACTTGCTGGGAGGCTGAGGTTGAGGCTGGAAGGCATACAGACACTAGATGGGGCTCAACTGTTGCATCATTACACACCACACCTCCCAATCCCAGAAACTGATATAATCTAAGCATAGCCCTGACTGGTTTCCTTGCTGCTGCCTAAGGCCAGTCCGACACCTGGGTGTGTTGGGGGCATAGCCAAGAATCTCTTGCCCATGCCCAGAGAGTAAACTAAGGCTCCATGTGGGTCATCAGCGATGGGCAAGAGGGCCTGCTGGAGATTCAGGGGGCTTGCACAAAAAGTATAAATTAAAAAAAAAGAACTTCTGCTTACAGGTAGGGGCCAGAGAGGGATGTCAGGAGGTCTCAGAGAAAGCCAAAGGGAATGAGTCATGTGACTGGCCTCAACCAATCATGTCACTCCAGGAAGTAAATTGGGAGGTATAAAAGGCCATCCGCTCAGCATGTCCCATCATGCTATTGTCCCAGCACATGAGTGGAATAGAGCAGGAGTGGAACAGCCTAAGTGACTGGCATCTTAGGCATTGTCAGGCTTCCACAGGTGACAGCAGGCATGCAGGGAACTCTGCCAGTCCAGCAAGGTAAGGTATTCTACCTGTTTACTTGCTGTTGCCTGTGTAGCAAGTACTGGAGGAAGGGTAAAGGGGTAATGGCAGGGAGGTAACAAGCCTTACAAACAGTAAGTACCTGTTGTATAGGAAAAGAGGAAATGCCCTGTTTAGGGTAGGGGTACATAATTGCTAAAGAACAGTAAGAGGAAGATAAATAGAAGGAAGGCAGTGGGGTAAAAGTGGTGAAACATAAAAAGGGTAAAACAAAGGAAAAAGGGGAAAACAAGAAACACCCTGTCTAGAGTAGGGAAACACATTAAGTACCAGGAGAAGATGTAGACAGAAAAGGTCTAAAGCAACAGGAAGGGGGAAATAAGAGGTAGTTCAAATAAATCAAGAAGGAGGTGAGTTCCCTTTTTGGGTAGTATTCACATTAATATATTTGGTCTGAAACAGTGGGGAAATCCAATGCATAAGAAGTAAAACACCAGCACCAATATAGCCATTGAGGAAACTTTCTATTTCAAAACTTTTACAGGACCACAATCTCCTGATAGTGCATAATGTTTTGCCCAGTATACTTCCTCAGGAGCAAAGATCAAGGCATAAATAATATAATCAAAAAGAAAAAGGAAAAAGGAGCACCAGGAGCATAGATGGTGGTATATGTAATTACCAACAATTACAATCTCAAAACGTTAGCACCCATCAAAAACAGACGGACACAAATAATAATAATAATAATGAATAATAATAATACGTTTATTTATATAGCGCCTTTCAGCATACCAAGGCGCTGAACATATCAAACCACAACATCAAACACAAACCAATAGCACATATAGATAAATTCATATCATATTAACAACAATTATTAAAATCAATTAATAAATACGAATAAAAATCTCAGCAGAATAAATTACTTAAACATCCAAAACGATCAAGCATCCAAAAATGCCATTTGCCACAAATAAGTTTTCAAGTTTTTCTTGAATTCCTCCATGGAGGTGCACTCCCGTAACCGGCATGGTAGAGAATTCCAGAGAGTGGGAACAGCATAAGAAAAAGCTCTACTGCCGGAAGATTTTAAACTCACTCTCAGAATCTCCAGCAACCCCTCTTCGGCCGAACGGACCAATCGGCCAGGGTGTAAGACTCCAGAAGTTCTTTCAAATAGGCCGGACCCTGAAACCATAAAAATGGTTCTATAAAATTTTAAACCATTTAATAATAAGAGCTGTATAAAAATCCAGGTACATACAAAATGTGAGGAGGAAAAAATGGACTAACGGTTCACAAGGACAACACCCTGCTTCATCAGAGTTAAACATTATTTCATATCCTGCTAATATATATACACACATCCATTACTTCATTAAAAAAAGCCGTACATGCTAACAACCTTTTAAAATAACTTGGCTTTGAACTAATTAAGTAACAGAGCCAGGAAATCACTTATGAGTACATAGATGCTGATCAACTAATTCAAGACATAATTTGATATAATTCCAGCATTTTAATCACTCTATTTAAATCCCCTAGTGTTACAACCATCTATATATATATATATATATATATATATATATATATATATATATATATCACCAGCTAACCAGCTTGATTGTATGTTTACTTTCAGCTGCAGGATACTATTTTTAAGTTTAGGTTCCAATTTTATTATATTCCAATTGTCCCTTATGATATTTCTAACTTCCTGAGATCTTACTGAAAAGGTGGTGACAAATGGACAATCTACATTATTGCTTGATTTTTGACTTTTGGGGCGAAGGATTTCAGCACAATTTCTGTCTGTTTCTTTCTGATGTAACATGGTACAACTATCATTATGATGATATTTGCACCACGTTACATCAGAAAGAAAGATACATATAAATAACTTGCTTGCATTTAACAGTTGCCAACCATCGCACATAGTGCAAAATATCCCCAAAGGTCAATTAATTTGAACAAAACAAAGCTGCACTGAGGAGCAGGAATATTCTAAAAAATGTGTGGATCAGGTTCAAAGATTTTTGCAATGTAGCTACAGTTATGGAGTCATTGCCAAAGCTATTCAGCAAACGGAGTGAATTAATCATGCTGAAACCCTTCACCGCAAAAGTCAAAAATCAAACAATAATACAGACTGTCCATTTGTCACCACCTTTGCAGTAAGATCTGAGGAAGTTAGAAATATCATAAGGGACAATTGGGGGACACGTGATGAGCTAGCGGGGAGTAGACGTCTCGGAGAAGGCTCCCGAGTCCCGGTGAATAAAAAGTACAGTACAAGCGTTTTGTGACCCCACAATTTTGAATTAACGAGGGGCTCTGATTGCTAAGAGGGTGCACAGTCGTGGTGGGCAATTCTGAGTTTAGTATCGGAGGAGAATATCAGTCTGAAACGGCAGCGGGTTCGGAAAGCAGAATGGCTGAGATGGAGGAAGGAAGCCCCGAGCCTCTGGCAGCAAGAACGCCAGCGGTTAAGCGTTCCAAGCCCCATTCTCCGACTCCAGATGAGCCTGAAGACCGGAGAGTAGAAGGTCAAGGGGGGGACTCAACTTCAGAGGACATTAGTGAAATAAAACATCTGCTACAAGGGCTGGTTGCTGATTTCACTATATTGAAACCGGCGTTGCAAGCTTTAACGCAAAGAGTGGGGGATGTAGAGGTCAGAGTTGCTTCACAAGAGAGGAAAATGGGAACCATGGATCAGGAGATGATTGGTTTGAAGAGGCAGGTTAAGAAATTAGAAGATCGCTTGGAGGACCAAGAATCACGTAGTCGGAGGAACAATCTAATTATGGCAGGCCTGCCTGAGAAGTCAGAAGGTTCAGATTGCATAGCTTACATACAGGATCTTCTCCTGAAACTATTTGGTCAGACGCCGTTTGGTGATTCTTACAATATTGAGAGGGCCCACCGTTCACTGAGAGAGATCCCCCCCACCTGGAGCTCATCCTCAATTTGTTATAATGAGGTTCCTGAATTATAAGGAGAAAACCCATGTTTTAAACAAAGCTAAGGCTAATAGGAACTTACAGTGGAATGGGGCTTCTATCTGGCTTTTTCAAGATTTAGTCCCTTCGGTGAGAGAGAAACAGTATACGGATATAAAGAAGAAGCTGTACATGGCGGGGCTTGAAATTCAGACTACAATATCCAGCCACGCTGATTGTGAAGTTGCCAAAAGGTGATAAAAGATATCTTACAGCAGGTGATGCCCTGGAAAGGCTCAAGGTGGGGTTACCAGACTTGTTCAAATCTGTGACTTAAAGGACAGAGAGACTGGTAAAATTGCAGGCAATACAGTGACAAACTGGTTTAATAACTTTGGGGGAATGCTATGGTAGCAGGCAAAATTGTTTGTTGACCGGTCTGGGGAAATGTGAGCATTGTTGTGGTGGGGGGGTTCTCTCTTTAAGGGGCTATAATGATTGAAAGCTTCAGGAGGTTGTGGAATGAAGCCCTTAGTGGACTTTTGTTTGACTCTATGGCTACACTTGGTTCTTTTTGAGGGTACCGCCAGGGTACCATAACTATATGCATGAAGGATGCCTTTAATTATTACAGTAGGGTCGGTTAAGGGGTCTATAACTGATATGTGACCAAAAGATAGGGAAGAGGGGGCCCCACTATATACAAGCCTAAGGGCACAGGAGCTGGATAGAATGGATGGATCTCATACAGGGAAATGGGTGGCTCCTAGGAAAAATGAGAAGGGGACTCATGAGTAACCCTCTGTGAGGCTCCTCGATATCTTGCCTCAAGCCTAGAGGAATTTGATAGGGGGAGGTAGACCATTACTGTATTATTTGGTTGCTTCCGTATTGATGGTACCCACACATGGGGGGACAGGGACAACTTGGTTGAAGCTGGACTGTTTTTTTTATTCCTGTCAACAATCTAAAGCTATAGAGGGTGATAGGTAAGTTTAAAATTGCTGTTTGGGTGGACGAATATGGTGGGGTCTATTAGTGGGTTATATCGGGACTCGGGAGGGATCAGAGACATCTCGGGGGTTGACTCATACACGTCTCGGGAAGTTTAAGGAGGGCAATCGAAGGATCGGGGGTGGTGAGAAAGGGAGTTATTGGGGGTAAGGAAAGAGAGAGAATCCAAGATATATGGCATAAGGCAAGTAGACCGTATGAGAGGGAATGTCAGGGGTGGGAGTATAGAAGATGGTATCAATTAGAATTCTTTCATGGAATGTGAAGGGTTTCAGGGGGAGAAAGAAAAGATTGGTTATGTTGCAATATATAAATCAGTTGGGGGTACATATTGCTGCACTTCAAGAAACCCATTTGATGAATGAGGAACTACATCTGCTTAGGAAGGGATGGGTGGGCAAAGTAGTCGGAGCTGGGAATGCGAAAGCGTCAGGGGTGGTGGCGATATTAGTTAGGAAAGATTGCTCATATGTAATTGATTGAATTCAGTTGAGAGAGGATTATAGGGGGATATATGTGACGGGCTCAGTTTTGGAGACCCCACTGCTATGCACCTCAATTTATGGCCCTACTCTGGCCAAATCAGAGTTTTTTGCTTCATTGGAGGCTGATATTGCTACGCTCCCCCAGGGCTCATTTATTATGGCAGGTGACTGGAATATATGTTTCGATAACAGGTTCGACAGGAGTCCTGCTTCTAGTAGATCACCCAGTCCCCCACAAATAGCACTACATAGACTCTTGGAAGTTACAGCTTTAGTAGATCCGTACAGGATGTATAAGAAAGGGGATACGGAGATGACTTTCTATTCAGGGGTCCATAAGACACATACGAGGATCGACTTTTTTTTGGTCAATAGGAATGCATTAATGGGTATTAAAGGTTTACACACTTTTAATAGGGTATTGTCTGACCACTCTCCAATCCAAATACAATGGGAGCTAGATAATATTCCCCCTAAACCATACCAATGGCGATTGGATGAAGGGTTATTAGCGGAGGACAATATGGTGACTAAATTAGAGGATATAGTTAAGGAAATTATCCAAATTCAAATCCTGACACTAGAGGATAAGAAACTAGCTTGGCCTGCCTGCAAGGTATTATGTGCAGGAATGGCACAGGAATATGCTGCTAGGAGGAATAAACTGTATAGAGTGCGGGAAGAGTTTATAATTGGGGCCATTAAGTCATTGTCATCTCTAGAGGGCTCTTCCACACAGATTGCTAAGAGCTAAGGGATTTAAAAGAGGAATATAGGGGTATATGGAACTTCAGGGTTGATCGCTGGCTGGAAAGATTGAATGCCAAATACCTGCTTCAGGGGGATGTGCCGGGTCGCTTACTGGCCCATAGAATTAAGGAGCGGGAGGCGGAGAGAATGATTTTGACAGTGAATTTTGGAGAAGAGTATATCTCGGAACCCCAGAGATTGGCTGATGCTTTTTCGGATTACTATGCCGCGATATACCAGGAGGGGGCTCCTAGCTCAGAGACAGAAATTAGAGGGTTCCTTGATAAAATTCCGTTGCCCAAACTAAACTTAGAACAGGCCCAGGCATTGGCTGCCCCAATATTGGAGTTGGAGATTATGGAGGTAATTAAAGACTTACCAAATGGGAAGGCACCAGGGCCGGATGGCCTGTCGGCTAAATTCTATAATGTACATGCAGTGACAATAGTGCCATTGTTGAAAGAATTGTTTGCGACTATTATGAAAGATGGGGTTCCCCACCCTCCTTTATACCAGGCCTATATTACATTTATTCCAAAGCCTGATAAAACTAGGGATTTAACGGGTAATTATAGGCCCATTGCTTTAATAAACCAAGATATTAAGGTACTCACAAAGATTTTGGCCAATAGAGTCTTGAAAGTTGCTCCTTTATTAATTAGTCAGGATCTAGTTGGGTTTACGTCAGGGAGGGGGGCACATGACACATTAAGGAAACTACACCATATTTTAGGTAGGGCTTCTAACTCAAAAATTGCTATGGCTCTAATAGCACTTGATGCCGAAAAGGCATTTGATTGGGTTTCCCACAATTTTTTATTTCTTACAATGGAAGAAATGGGGTTCCCAATGGGTTTTCTTAGAGGCCTTAAAATCTTTATGAAGCTCCCACAGCTAGAGTCCTATGTAATGGATATCTCTCTAAAGAGTTCCTCCTGCAAAATGGAACTAGGCAGGGCTGTCCCTTGTCACCAATTTTATTTAATATTTATTTGGAACCTTTGTTAAGATCACTTACTATGGAACCCAGAGTTCAGGGGATGGAGCTTAAATTCTCTGTATTTGCCAAAGATATTTTGTTGCACTTAAGTAAACCGTCTGACAGTTTTCAAAATGCCTTGGAGGTCATTGGGAAATTTTCGAAGGTATCCAATTATAAATTAAATCTAAGTAAAACCCAAGTTCTTCTGCTTACTGTATATACCCACAGAGCAGATTTCGAGCACCTGCAGCTTAACTGGGCCCCAGAAAAAATTGAATATTTGGGAATTTGGATTTTAGCTAGGTCAGAAGATAGGGTGGAGGAAAATGTGGGTAGTCTATTGGGCACAATTAAAAATGACATTTTAAGGTGGAAGAAACTCTCTCTGAACTTCACTGCTAGATTGGGATTGATTAAAATGAACCTTCTGCCTAGATTATTATACCCGATATATCTGTTACCTTATACTATTCTGAAGGGAAGGTTCATCAGTATTCAAAGGATAATTTCAGAATTTTTGTGGGACTCTAAGCCTCCAAGGAGGAAACATGCCACTTTACGCCTTTCTCACCTTAAGGGGCGGCGGATTAAGATTCCGGATTTATCATTTTATTATGTAGCAAGGCAACTTGGTCTGATGGGACGATGGGCAAGGAGTGGGGGAGATGGGGGATACACCCCAACGTGGCTTCGCATTGAACAACATATGTTAAAAGGCATAAAGCTCTCCCCTAAGGCATTATTGTTTACGGATCCGGAGGCACTGCCTGGCATGGGAAAGCACTCTCCAATATATAACTCAGTTAAGGCGTGGTGGGAGTTGTTAAATCCAGCACAGAGGAAAGCACAAAGGGGGGGCTAGAGATCAGCCCATAATAGGAAACCCTAATTTTCGCCTGGGGGGTCGAATTATTGCCTGTCAATGGGCACCGCAATTGTCTGAATTGAATATGGCAGATCTTATCTTGGCAGATGGGGTGTATTTACCTGTGCAGATTAGGGAATGGGATTTTTTTAAAAAGATCCAGATTACAAAACTGGTACAGAAATTTATATGCGATAATAAGGATAGATGGCAAACCTTATTTACTTGGGATCATTTGAAGGAGATTGATCTTTTACAGCATCCCCTCTCAAAAGTTTATAGGGTGCTGTTAGACTCTGTGAGCTCAGAACGTGAAGCTCAGGTAGGGTATTGGGAAAAAATATTATCCCCCCCGAGACCTGACTGGAAAGGAATTTGGAAAAATATTAAAGTCTTACCTATTCCGAAGTATAAGACTATGCAATTTTTTATTTGTTCAAATATTTACTACCCCCCTGCTAAGCTATGCTCTAGAAAACTCAGGCAGACAGATCGGTATTTTAGATGTGGAGCAGAACCAGGAGACCTTCTACATGTATTGTGGACCTGTTCCAGAATTCATTCATTATGGGTTCAAATTGGGCAAGAAATGGATCCGGTATTAAACTATTCTGAGTACATTAAATCGGAGATATGTGTACTAGGAGATATGCAGGCGGTAATGCGGGAATCAGCCAAACATCATGTGTCCCTAATGTCCGCCTTGATTAAAGCATTTGTCCTAAGGCACTGGAAGAAGGATAGTATTTACTTTTATGACCAATGGGTCAGTGATCTTCTACAGGTCCTGGATAGACTTAAAAGACACATGTTAATAGAGGGAAAAAGAAATTGTATGACAAAAGGTGGGGGGTTTTGGAGACAGTATACACAATACAGTTGAAGGGTCCTCGGACTCAGATCTGTCTGTCTGGAGGAGATTAGTCTGTAAAGTTGTTTTAAGAGAAGGTGAGAAGGACCTAGGGCTGAATGGTAATATATGATTTTTACAGGATAGGTCTTTTTTTTTTCTTACTTGCATAGGCACAATACTCTCATAAAATTGTTAACCAGGATCAGATGACATTCTTATGTTTGGTTGGTCAGGATGGATCCTCTCTCTCTTTCCTAGGGACACAGTTATTAAAGTTTAGTCCGGAGAAAGTACAATTATTGTTAAGTTGGGAGAATGTTGTAAAGCAACTCGGGTTAGGTAATAGAATAGGCTATTACCATCTTTGAAAGAATAGAATTGAAGGTTACTGTAATAAAAAGGGATTAAACAGTTTGGTGGGGATAAAATATAACTGTGATTGTAAATAGTTTTGGGGGATGTATATAGTATCCATATCCAGTTTGGGGATGTGGGCCTGGGTATTTATCCTGGGATATGTGTGTGTATGTTGTATTATTGGAAATCATAAAACTTTAATAAAGAAGTTAAAAAAAAAAATAAGGGACAATTGGGACATACTAAAATTGGAACCTAAACTTAAAAACGTGGTTGAAGCTGGACCTAAAATAGTATTCAGAAAGGCTGGAATGATTAAGAAATGGGTTGCACCAAGTATGCTGCAGCTGAAAGAAAACACACCATCAAGCTGGTTACCCCCGCCCAGCAAAGGCTGCTTTCATTGTGGTAAATATTCTTGTTGTAAATATGTCACAACATGTAAGAAATGTACAAATCCATCAGCAGGATTGGAAATTGAAATTAGCAGTTTTATTACATGTACTAGTGAAGGAGTTGTTTATCTTTTGAACTGCAGCTATGGGCACTTTTATGTAGGTAGAACTATTAGACAATTTAGAGTGAGAGTAGGTGAGCATATAAGGGCAATCCTTCACTCCAACACCTCGTATGATATAGTCAAGCACATTCATAGTAATATGAATGTAAAGCATGAAATTAGCTTTACAGGAATTGAAACAATTTCTCTAGGACCTAGGGGTGGCGACTTTGAAAAGAAAGTGGGACAGTGTGAGAGTTATTGGATTTATCATCTGAAAGCATGAAGTGATGAGGGGTTAAATGAAAATATAGACCTCTCTGCTTTTTTGACAAAATTGTGAATAGAAGTCCTCTGTTAGTGGCAGGTGTTATAAACATGATGTAATTGAGAATGTAATTTGATGGTAGTCAGTTAACTTTAGATGTCTATACAATTAAACATATCTACGTTGTATTTATAACAAAAACATTTTCTGTGGGTATTTAATATTTAAGATATTGCTAAATCTTGATATTTAGTGCATTTTGATGTATACAGACGGTTATAGCACTAGGGGATTTAAATAGAGTGTTTAAAATGCTGGAATTGCATCAAATAATGTCTTGAATTAGTTGATCAGCCTCTATGTACTCTTAAGTGATGTCGTGGCTCTTTTATTTAATTAGTTCAAAGCCAAGTTATTTTAAAAGGTTGTTAACTTGTGCTGCTTTTTTAATAAAGAAATTGATGTGTGTATATATATTAGCAGGATGTGAAATAATGTTTAACTCTGATGAAGCAGGGTGTTGTCTTTGCAAAACATTAGTTCATTTTTGTCTCCTCACATTTTGTATGTACCTGGATTTTTATACAGCTCTTATTATTAAATGGCTTAAAATTCTGTAGAACCATTTGTGTCCATCCATTTTTGATGGGTGCTAATGTTTTGAGATTGTAATAATATAATCAAAAATGAATATTCATATTTTCACAGAAAAATTAAAATCAATTCATATCTTATTCTCATACAGTGTTACCAATCACACACATCCCCTTCACCATGCATCCAGTAAACTACTATAATTCATGGGAATCAATCAAAATTAAAAAATATTTTACTGTTCACATAGTACTCTGATCAGTGACTCTGTACTTAAATAGGAAATGTTTTCATATCCATACCTGAATCTATGAATTTATTAAGTAATATTGCAAAGCAATCAAATGCTGTAATATAGCAATATCCTGTAAAAACACATGAATATAAAGCCAACAAATATGCTAAGCAGATATTGTCAACTTTACATGCATCTGGTCATATTCCTATATGCCTAAATGGTGAAGACCACCCAGTTCCAAATCACTCTAAATTGTACAATTACTACTTACAAAAATTAATTGGTATAGCTCTCTTTACTAAGTTAATGGTGGTCACATAATATTATAATGCTACTTCTCAGTAATCCCTTAAGACATACTATAGACCACACTTTAGCTAAGGGTACTCAAAAATGTCACTTTCTAAAGCTTGCAAACATGCTTAAAAAGAGTGCTACAAGCCCATTTCACACATAGAACTGTGTGTGCTTCATTAGCAGCCCAAACATATTTGTGGTAGGCTTCCAAAGGTAATTACATTTATATATCCCAAACAGAAAAACATACAACATTGATTAGATAATGCCACTGTTTCTTCGATAACCATTATATTCATTTTAGCAGTATGTTTCTCCAAAGTTTTGCCTGCAAATGTACATGAAATAAACACTAGTGAAACTTCCATTCAGGGCCTACAAGTGCACTGAGTCAAAGTTAATCTGAACACCAGGTAAAAGAGCAGTACTCACCCTTACAGAAGGTAGCAAAACTTGTGACAGCACGCATTACGAACTGTGCTGATCACTGCATTTAATCAGGTTTAAATAATGCAAGGTCTGGGAGCAGAATTCAGCTCCCCCAAAGATCTTGCACACCAGCGCCACATCACTGGGCATCAGCACCAAAGTGGAAGTCCATTCTAGGTTGGCTGGATCATTGCTAAGCAATGATGCTGGGGGTACCATGGTTCAGACTCAGGAGCGAGCAATGCCAAACTAAAATGTACCCACTTTCCACTCCCAAGACACAGCAGAGTTAAGGAATGGCTCTTAAAAATGCTGTAACCTGTTCTACAAGGTTACTACTCTAAGCTGTTGTTAACTGTTTTACGTGTCCAGTTTGAGGATGCAGGATTCCAAAGAACCAATTTGATACTCTTAAATTTTGCAGAATGGATTCCCTGCAAACAGTGATAGAAAAACTATAGCAAAAAATGTATCAAATGTACAGAAAATTTGAAGGAGGTCAAGATGCTACTTAACAAGAGCAGTCAAAAACAACAGAGGTGTTATCTTAAACATATTCAAAAGATAATTTTACTACAGTTCAAACAGAATGGTCCAAGAAACATAGTGTAAAAGAAGGATGGCAATAGACTATCCCTAAGGGGCATCAAAAGACCTTCACAGCATGGAGAAAGGAGGGTGTAAACAGATTCTGGATAGGGCATTTTTTTTAATTATATCAATCAGGGGAAAAAACATAGACATCCTGGGACTGAGAACGGTAAATTATAAGCCTATTTGCCAACATACAGATCAGTTCTCTTCTTCATTTATGCCTAACCTATTGTCTGTGGCACCAAGGGTATAGATCCAGGACATTTTCCTTTTCTCCAGATACTTGTTCCAGTCCCCACCTCGTGTTGGTATTTCCACCATTTCTAGTGCCCAAAAATGTAAACAAGTGATTGAATATCTTTCAGATAGAAAATGCTGTGCCACTGGTGAACTCTCAAATCTGGCCCTAATATTGGTTCTGTGTTCGGAGCTTCTAAGTTTCAAGTGTCTAGTAGTTTTCCCACATAATATTTTGAGCAGGAACACATCAAAATATATATCATGTGGTCTGATTTACAAATCAGGAATGACTTAACTGGATATTTTGAATTCCTACTGAGATGTACAATTAATCTCATATTTTTAGAGGTGTTACTACAGAGAGCACACCTACCACAAGGGTATATCCCAGGTGATATGGGTACCAAAAGCAATTGCTGTACTTTTTTCTGGTCTGGTCCTTTCAATTCAGAAGGCACCAATTTCTCTCGAAGAGTGGATACTCTCTTGGATGCGATTATAGGTTTCTGATTAAATTCCCTTATATCAACAGGCTTTAGATTGTCGCAGTTGGAGTAAATAATATTCTTAATGGGATCAGTAAACATTGAACATCCAAGAGAAAGCATTATTCTTTCAGATACATTTGTTTCTCTCTCACTTTGGGGAGCTCCTTCTCTTGCTTCTGATCTCCTATTTGCTTCAGTTCTATTACTGTAACTCCTTCATAAAAACCTATTTGCCATCTGCTGATATCCACTGTCATGCTCCTCTTGGTCACTACAATTCCTTCTTACCCACAGCATCTGGGAGTATGGAATACTGTTCTGAAGTGGTACAAGATGAAACCTCTTTGCATGAAGCAAAGTGCCTCTATTAGTTTCTCTCTTATATATTTTTGTGCGGAGTTTATTGGCTTCCTGGTAAATCAAAAGATCCAAGAAAGCTACTTCTTGTTCACTTGCTATAATTGTAAATTTCAGATTTTCAGGCAAAGAATTAATGTGCCTATGAAAGTTGGCTAGGTCTTGCAAAGTGCCAGTCCCAAAAATAAGTGTGTCATCTATAAACTGTTTATAGCTTTTAATATTGCCAAAAATTAGTTATATCTAGGGTTAAGGATAAACTGCAGTTCAAACTGGTCCATGTATATTTTAACATAGTGCTTGCCATGGTAATTCCCTTGATTTTCCTATAATATGTCTATACCCTGACTCAACTAGATGCACTAGGGGCTTAAATGACCTCACCTTGAAAGTCCCTTTCCGCAGAACCTCCTAAGGGTAACGTTCTTTCGAATATAGTGCCCCCATCTGGCTAAACTGCCTCAGCATACAGCTGCAAAAAGGAACCAGACTGGGCCCTTTTAAAACCCAACTTAGAGCATCCCTTGCCCTGGGTAGTGTATATGACTGCATTATCTAGTACTCCCTACTCCCCCCACCTCTCACTCCTTGGTTCTCCCCACCACCTTCTCTCCCTTCATTGCCCTTCCTCGTGTGGCTGCCCCCACCTCTTAAATCCCAGAAGATACCAACAGTCCCCACAACCTCTAATAACTCCTGCTGCTCCCTTCCTATCTCCCCTACTACCCTCTCCCCTTACTCCTCCCCACCCCCTCTTCTGGACTGTGATATGCCTCACCCCTCACTCCCTCCCTCACTACCTCATTCCCTTTCTCCCATGCACTCCTCCTCCCACTTTCTTTTTCCTAACTCTTCTAGTCCCCATCCTCATTGCCTCATCCTCCCTCCCTCTTCTTCCTCTCCCATTAACCCCTACCCCTCTGTCTTTAAGCACCTCCCCCACACCCTCCTCCTCTTGCCCTAACAGCCCTCTACCCTCTCTCTTCAGACTCAACTCTACTGCCGGTCTCCAGCTTGTACTTACCTTCAGCAGCAGTTTTTTCACCTTTTGCTAAGTTACCCTGACAAAAGAACTGTTTCACTGAAACACTTCTGGCTGCCTTTTATCCCTGTGCCTCAATGCTGTGTAATGGCTGATTGACCTTGCACGGTCACCTGCTTGTCCATTGCTTGCTCATCCTGCTTTTCTGTATGTATTGCCTGTGTATTTTTAGGTTACTTATGTATATAGTTTACTGTATTCTGATATTTGACATGGAACCTCTGTAAACGAGTTGCTGACTCAAAGGTACTTCCAAGATTGTAATAAATAAATAAAATAAATAAATATTTTCATTTAAATATTTTCATTTAAACCTAAAGTAATTTTTATAGAAAACCATTCTGGCCAATTCAAGTAATGTAGTGATAGGTGGCATACCCTCAGTGTCTAACTTCCTAAGCCCTGCTTCCAACTATCCAAGTCTGCCTCGTGTGGTATGAAAGTGTATAGATCTTTACCATCCATACTAACTAATATAAAGTTTGTGTCAGTTGTTTCCTTATTTAGTTGGTCTATCAAGGTCAGAGCAACACATGAATCCTTGATATAACTAACCATAAGGGCAACTGAAGGTTGAGCAAAGTAATTAAAACTGGATAGAGGTTCTAGCACAGAATCATTACCCGATATGATAGACCTTGCTGGAGGGTAGAGATGCAGCGAATTTCAATTTCGCCAGCGAAGTGCCCGTGGAGTGAGTAATAGAAAATGGTCACTTTGCCTTGTGATTATTACTTCACATTTGCATTCCACCTTAACGCAAAGTAAGGCGAAGTCATTGTTTTCAATGGACTTCACGTTCCTCATTATGATGCAAAGTGATCCACTTCGCGTTCCAGATTTGGCAGCCCCCCCCACACAACACATGGCTTACAGTACTGTAAGTCACATGCTTTAGCCAGGCAGGAAGGAAGTGCTTGCCAAGGAGATAGCTTCACTTTCTCCTGTGCAGAGGGAGAGAGAGAGGAGTGTGTGAGACAGTGTGAGAGGAGAGCAGAGGAGATTTAGCTATTGTCTGAGACCAAACAGCTTTTTTAAAAGCTACATTTTTTTGTCTTTTGTATAGACCCTTTTTTCACTTAATTTGTTCTTTCTGCAAATTTATTTTTTTCTTACTTTTATAAGTTGTTGTTTGTCTGTGTCTGTCTGACTGTGTTGTGTGTAAGTGTTTTGTGTCGACTTGTTGCTGGGATGGAGGGAGGGCAGTCGACTGTGGGTGGAGCAGAGATGGACCAGGGTGAGGGAATGTCTGGGGCGGGGGCAGCTCTGGGAGAGAGTGGTAGGTGTGACATGGGAGGAGTGCACACATGTGGGGGGCATGGGCATGGGCATGGCTGGTTCACATTGTACTGTACCCAAATCTTAGGTTGTACACCCCCCCCAGAAGCAGGACCAGCACCTCCTCCTCAGGCAGTTGAACCACCACCAGCAGCAGCTCCAGCACCATCTCACCTGGAGCAGGATGTGCCTGTGACCCCGGGCCCAGGTGTGGATCCTCCTGAGCACCATGACCAGGCTACCAGTGCATCTGGCCCTCCCCTGCCTGTGTCTGGTCCTCCCCACACCTCCCTGGTTTGGGAGTTTTTTGATTGTGTCAGGGGGGGACGGCAGCATGGTCAGGTGCCGTATTTGTCAGGTGGAAGTCTGCTGTTGCCCCTGGGGGACTCACCTTGAGACTAGGGGCCAGTGCACCCATCTGATCAACCACCACCTGGTGGAGTGGCAGGTTGCCACAGAACGGGCCAGGCCTGCACCTGCTGGCCCTTCTATGGCATAAGGTGCAACTGTGCATGGCCCTAAGAGGAGGAGAGCCACAGCAGCACATTCTGCTCCACCAGCACCACTCTCACCACCAGCAGCTGAGCCTGTAGCACTTGTGAACCCCAGAGAACTGCCTGTAAGTCAGGCTGACCTCGCAGTTCTCTGGAGTGCTGTAGATGAGAACAATCAGAGGGTGAGTGCTGTCCAGCAGCGGTTAGACCAGATAGAGGGACATCAACTGGAAATTATTTCCATGATCCAACTGCTGCTGGGTCACCAGGGGATTCCACAGTAGTTTTTTTTTTCCTCACATCATGTGCCCCCCCACACAACCTCCATGCTGTGTTATAAAAAGTATTCCTCTACCATCCCCGACCCCTGTATGTAATTATGCTCTGTTTTTGTTGTCTTCTGTATGCGCCACACTTTGTATCCTGCCCCCCTTCTGTTAAGTGTGTGTGCTGTTTTGGTGCCTCAGTAATGTTTACTTTTGGTTGTAGAGTGCTTAGGAAAAGCAGGACTGAGCAGTGCAGGTATACTGTGCTAAACTGCATGTGTGCAATCAGTGTTCTTTCCAGTGTGTGGACTGCAGACACTGTCCAGCTTCTTGCAAACATATATATGCTGACTTGTTGCAGTTTTATGGTATAAATAATAAAGATAAGAATATATATTGTATATTTTATATGTTAGGAGATCACAGCAACAAAAATCCTGCTTTTCAACAAACCGTATCCAACAGACATGAAGTACTGCTGATGCACCCAAAATATTTCATGGTGTACGGACATTATAAAGTCAGAAAATATATAAGGTCGAGTTCACTGCCACCACAATGTGCTACCACATTTCTTCTTTTCATTATTTGTTCTGGAATAAGTGATGTCTTTCTAGTTTAAACTGTCAGTATCAGTTCTGCTGAAAGTTGATGTACACCATAACACAACATGGCACCAGTGGTAGCACAGTGTGGTGGCAGTGGACTGCAGGACCTGTTATATATTTCAACTTTAAAATGTCTGTACACCATAAAACATTTTGGGTGCCTCAGCAATATTTTATCTCTGTTGGGTATGGTTTGTTGAAAAGCATAATTTTTTTGTGTGCTATTATCTCCGCAAAGTTATGTGTGCATTGTGTGAGTGACTGACACACTGACCCAAGACCTCTGAAAACATATCATATCACTCTGTCTGCTGCTGCTGATGGTACAAATAAAATGTACGCTATATATATGCTTATCTTTATTCTTTATATCATAAACACTGCAACAAGTCAGCATACATATATGTTTGCAAGAAGCTGAACAGTGTCTCAGTCCACACACAGGAAAGAACACGGACTGCACACATGCAGTTTAGCGAGTATAATTGCACTGCTCAGTCCTAGTTTTTGACAAACACTTCATGATAGCATGACAGAAAATAAACATTACTGAGGCTCCAAAAATATTTACTAGACTCACCAGAATTCCCAAAATGCAACTGTCTTGTGTCCAGAAAATTCCTCAGTGCTGATGAAGTGAAATTGTAGCATAACAAGAATTGCAAAGTCTCCCAGAATTAATGGTGCACTCAGTCATGCACGCAGTGCTCACACACAGTCACCAGAATTATTGTGCATCCCCAAAATGCAACTGTCTTCTGTTCAGAAAAGTCCCCAGTGCTGACAAAGTGAAATTGGAGCGTAACAATAATTGCAAAGCCTCCCAGAATTGGTGGCACACTCAGTCAGGCACGTAGTGCTCACACACAGTCACCAGAATTGTTGTGCATCCCCAAAATGCAAATGTCTTGTGTCCAGAAAATTCCCCAGTGCTGATGAAGTGAAACTGGAACTTAACAAGAAATGCTGCTGCTGTTGCAATTACATGTAATTCTGCTGTGTATTGACCTTACTGTGATGATGATGTGATGATGCACAGTGTCTTGCCAAACTGTATGAAGGAGGGATAACATTGAGTTTACCATCCCAGATGATGACACTGAAAACTGTTGGTCACCCAAAGTGTGCTGAAATCACTGCAACAGGAAGGGTGCCCTTTGTGTGTACACTAATAGTACCCTTGATGAATTGATAATATATATATGTATTTTTTGGTGGGGGTGGACATATGTGAGATATATAAATATATATATATATATATATATATATATATATATATATATACACATGTACTCATTGTATTGTTTTGTGTCACAGGTCATTCACATACTGTTGGTGTGCACATTCCTGTGCTTGATGAGAAATTGTGGCATTGGAATTGGAATACTCTCAAGCCAATGAAGGTAAATATTTTTTTTTTGGGGGGGGAATTATCATTTGCAAGTAGGTCTCATTAATGGTTTATTGTTTGGTTAATTCTTCACATAGAACATAGAAACATAGAAACATAGAAGTTGATGGCAAATAAGGATCGCAAGGCCCATCCAGTATGCCCAGTTCTTTTTTCTACCTTATGAATGTGCCATCAGCCTTTGCTCTGTCAATGGCCTATCTATTCATACTCATCTGTATTAGAAACATAGAAACATAGAAGCTGATGGCAGATAAGGACCGCAAGGCACATCCAGTCTGCCCATTTCTTTTTCTACCTTATAAATGTGCCATCAGCCTTTGCTCTGTCAGTGGCCTATCTATTCATACTCATCTGTATTGCTCCCTTATGAATATCCCATGCCTGTTTGAAACCCTGCACTGTATTCATAGCCACCACTTCCTGAGGTAGGCTGTTCCATGCATCCACCACCCTTTCTGTGAAAAAGAACTTCCTCACATTACCCCTTAATTGGCCTCCCTCTAATCTCATGCTGTCTCCTTTTGTCCTGCTATTTTTCTTATATCGAAACATGTTAGGCTTTTTCACCTTGTTAATGCCCTTAAGGTGTTTGAATGTTTCAATCATATCACCTCTCTCCCTCCTTTGCTCTAGGGTATACATACTGAGCTCCGTTAATCTTTCCTCGTATGTTTTCTGATGCAGTCCCTGCATCATTTTGGTTGCCCTTCTCTGGACTGCCTCAATTTGGTTAATGTCCTTGTGAAGGTGTGGCCTCCAGTACTGCACGCAGTACTCCAGATGGGGCCTAACCAGTGTCTTGTAAAGATGGATTATTACTTCCCTCTTCCAACTTGTGATACCCCTACTAATACACCCCAACATCCCCCTAGCCTTAACTACTGCTTTAGTGGTCTGCTTGGATGATTTCAGGTCATTTGTGATGATGATGTCCAAGTCCCTTTCTTCCCTTGTGACTGCCAGCAAATCCTCTCCCAGCCTATTGGTGGCTTCAGGGTTTCTCTTTCCTATGTGCATGATCTTGCACTTCTTTGCATTAAGCCCCATTTGCCACTTTTCTGACCATTTTGCTAGTTTATCTAGATCTCTTCTCATTCTGCCCACTCCATCTGGATCATCTACTCTGTTGCAGATCTCGGTGTCATCTGCAAACAGACAAACCTTACCCTCCAGTCCATCTGCAATGTCACTGATGAAGATATCAAAGAGGACTGGCCCCAGGACTGATCCCTGAGGTACCCCACTTGTGACTTGCATCTCTTCTGACTGTATACCATTTACCACCACTATCTGTTTTCTGCCCATCAACCAGTTTGCCACCCAGTTGACCAATGTCTGACCTACCCCAAGCCTACCCAGCTTATTAATCAATCTTCTATGTGGAACAGTATCGAAAGCTTTGCTGAAGTCAACGTAGGTGACAACAACTGCTCCTCCTTGGTCCACTACTCTGGTTACCCAGTCAAATAAATCTATGAGATTAGTTTGACAGGACCTTCCTTTTGTAAACCCATGCTGTCTTGGATCCTGTGCTCCTATGGATTCCAAGTGTTGCACTATCCTTTCTTTAAGGAGTGCCTCCATAATCTTGCCCACTACTGAGTAAGACTGATTGGTCTGTAGTTCTCTGCCTCCTCCCTGCTACCACTCTTGTGGAGTGGGATCACATGAGCCCTTCTCCAGTCTTCTGGGACCTCTCTTGTGCTCAGAGACTCACTGAACAGTTCTGATAATGGCTCTGCTAGTTCCATCCTTTGCTTCTTTAGTACCCTGGGATATACGCCATCAGGTCCCATTGCTTTGTCCACCCTGAGCTTTTATTTATTTTTTTATTTATTTATTGTATTCTAGGAATTAATACCTTTGAGCCAAGGCTTTTTTACAAAGGTTCCGTGTTAAATTAGGTACAAACAATAGGGTTACAATGGGTAGCACATTTAGGTTACATTGTGTAAATAAACAGAGACATAAAATAGTGAACATCAAAGACATTTATGAACGAGCAGATAATTACCAATTAAACACTTTCATCATTTAGAAAACATATGGAAAGGGAAAGATAGGTAAAGGAAGTATGATAGGTAGTGTAAGTGAGAGAAAAGGGGTGTGGAGGGAGGAGAAGACCATAGTTGGAGAAGAGGATCCTCTACCAGGCCTTTGTCAGGTAAGTGGGCAGGGGTGGTGAAGTGAAATGATTAGGATTTAATCGAAGCAGTCACAGGAGTTTGAGGTGGCAAGGTGAGAGAATAGGCTAGATTTAAAAGCACCTAAGGAGTTAGAGGAGGTAATAGAGGTGCTAAGAGTATTTAGCCAGTTGGGGGCACGATAGGCAAATGATCATTGACCCTGTGTGGTCTGGCAATGGGGGACCTGAAGAAGCTGATTTTCGGATCTTCTGGTGGGTCGGACACTTGTGTTCTGGCATAGCAGGTCTTGAATGCAGGGTGGGGTGAGGCCCATGATGGCTTTCTTAGCCATAAGGCAGGTGAGGTACTTTAAACAGTTTGAGAGTTGTAACCACCCAGTTTCAGCATAGAGCTCGCAAGTATGAGTAAGTCGATGAGCGCCAGTAAGCAGCCGACAGGCCTTGTTTAGGGAGGTTGTGATACGTTTAATTGCACTAGAAGAGGCGGACCCATAGATAATTAAGCCATAGTCAATGACTGAGATGATTGAGGATTGAATAGCTAGCTTCAGTGCTGGTAGGGTAAGGAGTTGTCTGTTCCGGTAGAGTTTCCCAAACCGCTGATTAATAGTATTGGATATACTATCAATATATGTTGCAAAGACTAGGCCTTGATCAAATGTGATTCCAAGATATTTAAAGGTAGCCACCTGTTCAAGGGTGATTCCCAGGGATGTGTTGATAGTGAGTGGTACTTGCCTTTTCTTGTTCTGCAGGCTTGAGAAAAGCATGGATTTTGTTTTTTTGTGGTTTAGGACCAGCTTGTGTTCAATGAACCACGCCTCAACACTGGTAAATGCATGCTGGAGGCTGAGGCGTAAGGGGTTTGGATCTTTGTGCGAGGATAGAATCACAGCATCATCAGCATAGAGGATGATTTGCTCAGGGCAGGATTTAGGGAGGGAGTTTAGAAAAAGGCTGAAGAGGAGAGGGCCTAAGATGGATCCCTGCGGAACTCCTGAGAGGACAGGCTTAGGGTCTGAGAGAACTCCAGCTATTTTTACAACCTGAGTGCGTTGGGCAATTTAGCTTTTTATCCAGGCACCAGAGTCCAGGGAGAGCCCAAGAGACTGTAGTTGACTGATGAATAGACCATGGTGTACAGTGTCAAATGCCTTCTTAGATCAATGTACACAGTCTCCAGTTAGGCCCTTGTCCAAAGCCTTGTGGATATCTCCTGAGAATTCGAGCAGGGCTGTCGATGTGCTATGCCTTTGTCTGAAACCATGTTGCTGGGCACAGAGGATGCTATATTTCTGCAGGTAGTCTGTTAGCTGGTCGGCCACCATACGTTCAAGAGCCTTTGACAGGGGAGGAAGTATTGAAATAGGTCTATAGTTACCAAGCAGAGACTTATCACCACTTTCGTGCACAGGAGTGACTATAGCAGCCTTCCATATACTAGGGAACTTGCTGGAGCAGAGGGAGAGATTGAATATTCTGGTGAGGGGGGAGTAGAACTTCATCCAGGGTAAGGGACAGTATTTTAAGGTCAATAGAGTCACTGCTTGCCCGGGATTTAGATATAGCCTTCTTTATGTATTTATAAACTTCATGTGCTTTAACTATTTTAAGATGGAAGGGTGGAATGTTTGGGGGGCAGAGGGTGATATGGAGATTGGAGGGTCAGTAGCAGTGAAGAAGTCAGATGCGAGGACACCGCTGAGGTCAGTGAAGGTCTCATTAAGGGTGTTTGCTATGACCAAGGGGTCAAGGGTGGTAGTGCCATCCACATTCAATATAGAAGGAGAGGATTTGGACTGCTTACCTGTGATATTTCTTAGATTGTCCCAGAAAGATTTCCCTTCACCCCAGGTGTTGGAGAGGGCATTTTTGAAGTAGGTGCTCTTCACCCAGTGAGTCTCTTTGGTACAATAGTTTCGGGCCTGTTTATACTTTTGGATGTCAGTCAGAGAGCCAGTGTCTCTTGCTATAGCCCAGAGGTGGTTCCTTCCTTTGTGTAGGGCCATTAGATTAGCAGTGAGCCAAGGGTTTGAGAGCGCTTTCACTTTGCGCTTTTTTACAGGTGCATAGGAGTCACAGGCAGCGTTGAAAGTGTTGATAAAGTGATTAAGGGCTTCATCAACATCGTGAGTATTGTAAATGGAGACCAGTCTTTCTGTCTAAGATTTTCCTTGAGAGGAGTAAGGTTACCAAAAGGTAGTACTCTGCTAGTGATGGTTCTAGAAGGTGGTTTTCTGAACTTGTTTGACCAGGTACATTTTATAGGAGAGTGGTCACTAAGAGAGTCCGGGAGAACAGCGACATTATTTATCCAGGCCGGGTGATCGGTAAGGATCCAATCTATTAGGGTACTATTACCAGATTTATAGTTTTTCCTAGTAGGTGAATTGACCAGCTGTGTTAAGTTTGCAGCAAGGATAGCATCCTTAGTCGACCCTGTGTCTGATGCTAGCCAGTTGATATTAAAGTCACCAAGGAGAAGGAGCTCGGCGTCAGGAGGTTGAGATCTGGTGAAATCTAGTATAGTCTGGAGGCCGGAACCCAGATCTTTAGGTGGGATATAGATAGCAGTAACCATGAGGACTTTGTTGTGGGCACCAAGGAGAAGCTTGATAGGGAGGAGTTGTACCGCAGAATCAGTGGAGGTATACATAATAGGGAGGCATGTGAGATAGTCCTTTATGTAAATGGCACAGCCACCACCCCTTTTTGAAGTCCTATCCAGTCTGAGTATCTTGTAGCCTTGAAGAGATATGGCATGGTCAGGAGTGCTGGGTGTCAGCCAAGTTTCAACAATGGCCAGGATATCAGGGTTATGTTGACTGGCAAAGGTTTGGAGGGAGGCCAGTTTAGGTAGGAGACTACAGATACTTAAGGTGACAAAGGTGAGTCCCCCCTCCGTTTTGGCAGGCTTTGTTGTGCTGTAGGAGATAGGGCCAGGATTAGGGTGAACACTTCCTGACATTAAGAGGAGGAGGAGCAGGAGTTTGAGAGTCAATTGTCGTAATTCATAGTAGGTGGAAATCAGCCTCTGTTGCTTGTGTATTTTGGTCCAATACAGGCGTCTAGGATCCCAGTGTAATGCATTGGTCAGGAATAGGTGTCGAGTTGCCCCAGGCTTTCGTCATAATTGTTCATATTTAAACAGTCCATTGCTAGATGGCACCATTTATGCATATAAGGGGAGATTGCAATCATGCCTGATGATGGGTAGATAGCCAGGAGGACCAGAGTAGAGGGTGGTGAGGGATAGGAAGAGGTAGGTAGATGGCATAGGGTAGGAAGCAAGGAGAGGGTTAGAAGAGACAGAAGAATGTGGTTACAGGGAGGCATAGTAGCTAGGAGAGGAGATAGGGGAGCAAAGATAAATGGATGTAGCAGGGGAGGAGAGGGAGGTGGGAGAAGGAAGCCAAGAAAGCTGAAAACACAGTGATGTGTGGCCTGTAAAATCCTCAGAGAAGCTAGCAGCAGCAGGAAATGCAGGGGAGAGGGAGTGGCTTAGCAAGTGGTACAGGATAGGATGTAGGACAGTGGGCAGGTATTTGGAGCAAGGGGCGGCGACGAAGCTTATTGAGCTCTTGTAGGACCCTTTCTTTTGTGAAGGGACTAGTGCACACCTCCTTCCCCCCGTGTCCATGGTGCTGAGCTGTGGGCCCTGCCCTACCTTCTCTTCAGTAAATATTGAGCAGAAGTATCTATTTAGAATAAATGCTTTTACATGGTCCTCCTCCTCACATGCCCTCTTATCCCCTTTGATCTTAGCAATACCTCCTCTGGACTTTCTCCTTTCTCTAATGTATCTATAGAAAGTCTTGTCACCTTCTTTTACTGTTTGTGCTAGTGTTTCCTCAGTTTGGGCCTCTGCCTGCCTTACTGCCATCCCTGCTTCCCTTAGGGAAGTTTGGCATGCCTCCCTATCTTCACCCTGTTACATTACCTTGTATTTCCTGAAGGCCAGCCTTTTGTCTCTAACCTTTTCTGCTACTGTTTTTAAGAACCAAAGTGGTTTCCTTCTTGTTTTGCACTTTCTTTTCTCTCTAACACAATGGGATGTTGTTTCAAGTATTACATCCTTAATGCTTGCCCACTTTGTCTGTACCCCCTCACCTGTATTTCTTTTTGCCAGGGCTAGTTTAACTCTGTTGGTCATCTTATCAAAGTCAGTTCCTCTGAGGTCCCATATTTTTGCCTTGGAATGGGAAGATTTAGTTCTAGTGGGCAAATTGAACCATACCATGTGATGGTCACTGGCCCCCAGGTGACCTTCTACCTGGAGATCTGAGATCCTTTCTGTTAGTCAGTACTAGATCTAGGATAGCCCTGTCTCTTATCTGCATCCCTCTCCAGTCCAGTAATGATGTTCATGGTCATCATCGATTCATGATACTTGTTGCATGTCTGCCAGCCCGGGGGGGGGTGGGGGTATGATGTTGAACAAGTTATTTGGATAAGGCAACTATGACACCACAAAGCATCTGGAAGTTTTCTAAAAAAAAGAAATGAAGGACTTATTAATCTTGATTGCAGCAGTAACACTTTATGTTTAAGCCGTGGCTGTTCCACCCCATCATATATGCTGATTAGCAGATAGCAAGCTGTCCCACTGAAGCCACATGAAGACCAAATCATCACATCACAATTAAATTTAGCACCAGGCTGTAACCAATACACTGTGTCAGTGTCCCTGCATCTTAACTCAAATTACATTTTAAAACCACATCTTGTCAAGTCACACGACCTGGGTCAAACTTTTTTCAACACTGGCATGGCTGCAGCTGCTGCAAATTGCAATACAGTGTACAAAGTATTGGACAAATATCATGTGACATACATGTCACCTACTTTATGAATCATCAGTCAGATTTGCACTCTTATGAATAAAAAAGGGAACAGACAAAATAAAATTGATATACCTACCAGTATGGAAATGGATATCCCATAGGTTGCTGTAGACAATAATGCTGTACCATACAGACTTTCAGCGAAGGAGAGTCATTTGTTAATCTGTAAAAAACAAAATAAGTTGACCGTATGTGTTTGACCACTGCAGCTCAGAAAAGCAACAGGAAACAAAACACAGCTAAAAAACAGTAGTACACATACTCACTTTAAAGTATTGATAGTAAGAAGCCGTGTGCCTCTGGCTGATGGATGTGGTCTCCTGTCCGACTCCCTCTGTCTCGGCATGGGCAGTGGAATTGATTGGCTAATGGAGGCAGACTAGCCACTCACTGCCTGTGTGGCAAGTTCAAAATGCCTCAAAATTGTTATTACAGAGTCCATGAGGTGCCACTGTTCAGTTGTCATAGACATGGAGGCCCTGGAACTGTCATGGCTAGCGTGCATGACAAGATAGTCTGAGGAGGCTTTGTATTGTTCATACAACCTCTCTGCCATGTATAAAGTGAAGTTCCACCTGGTGACAACTTCCAGCTTCAAGCGGTACTCCGGGAGGCTGTTTTGGATCTGCAACTGCTGAAATTGGGCACGGGTCCTTGCAGAGCATGAAAAGTGAGAACAGATACAGAGTGCAACTGTCAGCATTTCTTTTATAACAGGGTGCTGCAGAAACTCCTGCACCACAAGATTTAAACAGTGGGCCATGTATGGAACCCAAACAAAGCCACCATTCGTGATGCATTTAACCACATTTGACCCATTGTCATTTGCTATGAACCCAGCTCTCAGGGACAGGGGGTTCAGCCACTTGTCATTTTCAGTCAGTACCAAGTCCAGCATGTTTTCACCAGTGTGTGAACAGGTCACATTGTGCATAGCAATTGTTGCATGCTGTTGAATTCCTGGAAGATTGCTGCCATGACACTCCACCTTACCACACTGATTATTCACACTACCAACAGCACAAACAACACCCGGCACCTGTGCCCAATGTGCAGTAATACACAAATATGAACTCCCCGCTGTTTTGCCACTTGTCCACATATCCATACTTAAATGGATGAATGGAGAGGAGGAATGTTGAAGGGCATGTCTTGCAGAGTCAGACACAGTACGGTACAACTCAGGGACAGCACGGGTGGAAAAGTATGTCCTGGATTGGACTTTACGTTTTGGACAGGCACATGCTGCAAACCGCCAGAAACCAGAATTCTCAACAAAGAATAAGGGCAAAAGATCAGTTGCCAGCATTTCAGCTATAGCAGCATTAAGTTCACATGACACAGTATGATTGGGTGGGTATGTCAGCTTATAGCAAAAACACTCTGTAACATGGGCTGACTTAAGCATTTTACACGGGGTGTGATGACAAATGGTTCTGCTCTGTGAATGGCAGAGGTGGAGTGTGGACGTGTGATGAAGACAGTTGTACAAGTAATGAAAAATCCACAAATGAAGTTATTTTCCCAGATTTACGAACAGGGGTTGATGTACCACTTGCGCTACTAGACATACTGCATTGACCACCACCACCAAAACTGCTACTCTCACCACCACTGGACAAGATTTCAAAATCATTATGCTCCTCCACCTCATCATGCCTGTAGTAATCCTTTGCTGTTATTTCATTGTTACTACACACATTCCTACTTGATCTCACAATCATGGAAGGGGATAACATGCTCATTATGGTTGATGACGAGGGTGAACGCCCCACTGTGGTATTAGCTGCCACCTTGTGCTGGTTCCACAGTACCATGTGCCTGTTCTTAAGATGCGCATGTTGCAACCACAGCAACATTATCATCATCAGATCCATCATCATCAACACCACCATCGCCCAATATTTTTTCACCACACTGTGAATCATTGCATGGCAAATGCATGACCTGAACCATGGTGGAAGAAATGTGACATTGTGTGTTATCGTTGCCATGATGATCGGAATCCTCATGTTCAGTTACCAATGGGATGTTACTGGGGAGTGTGAGATCATCTACACTGTCACTCACAGCTTTACACTCAACAATATTTTTGGACACGGTCAACTGGTCAGAAGTGGAACTTGAGGCAGCAATACTCATACCACCAGCAACTGCACTAACAACACCAGCTGGGACAACATCATCTCCAAATATGAGTGAAGCTACCGATTGCGCTGTAAAAAAAAAAACATTGAAGGAGAAATACCTTTCTGTGTAGTACCACGCCAACAGAATATCTTACAACTGGCAGCACTGCTATGACAAGAAACAGCTTTGCTTGCACGTCTCTTTGCAGGCATTTTGGGGGATCAACAAGAAAATTCTAAACAAATTTAGATTTTGGAACATTCACTCTGGGCCACTGGATGTGAAGCCCAAAAAAAAAACAACTGTGGCTTCAACAAGAGATACAGATGCATAATCACAACAAGTTCAACAACACCTTAACTAACCAGTGGTTCTCAAGTCACAATCCAATCTGGAAAAGAATACCTTTTGCCAGTTGAGGGGGGGCAATGGGTCTGCAGATTATGGTAACAGTGCAAAACCAAGGTACCACAAAGCAGTAAAAATCATGCAGGTGCAGTGGACAGCAGGTTCACACTACTGCAATTACACTGTGGCACAATAAAAGGTGTATTGTTTCATGTCACGCATCGCACACACACACACACACACACACACACACACACACACACACACACACACACACTTTGTCTACAAGGAATGTATAGCAAATTGAAAACTTCAGTAATATACCACATATTTTAAACAACCTGAAATTATGCACTCCTGCACCAGGTCCACAACACAATCAGCAAAAAAATGTAACAATTACTGAAAATATTACTGTGTGTACATTATCACAGTTATACAAGAAAAACATAACCAAAAAACAAAGAACTCCCTATTTCTCCAACTTATAATCTACCTACACCACAGATACGTCCCTCCCCCAAAGCACACTTCCACTGTCTGTCAGTACACAGACTGAATGTTGTACTTTAACATTCAAAATCCACACACAAACAATAAACACTCGATGATATGAGCACAGGAGAGTTTCCTGCAATCGATTCACTAAAGTTTGAGCAAAACAAAATTACTCGAAAATGCTTTCTTAACAGCTTTTAGAGGGTTTGAATCGCAGAGAGCTCTCAGAGCAAATTGTCTCCTACAGCTGCCTACACACACTACCCAGAACTGAGGCTGTGCAGAACAGTCTAGAGCCCATGTGACCTGCAATCCCATGAATCACTGCAAAATGCGCCTATGGAACTCACCAATAAGCCGAAGTAATGCGATATACATTGATTTCAATGTTCTTCACCTTAAAATTGGTGGAGTAGTGGCTTGGGGAAGGCGGAATAATGTGAAGTCATTGCTTTCAATAGACTTTGCATTCTTCATTATGATGCAGAGTACTCCACTTCGCATTGCAGAGTACTTCACGGATTCTGCATTACTCCACGAATCACTTTGTGGAGCAGATTGTAGCCACTTAGCCCACCACTACTGGTGGGTTCCTAGCATCTTTATGAATTTTAGGTAGCCCATAAAACACTGGGATCTTCTGGTAAGGTGTCTCTAAAAGTTCCCTCTGCCACTGATAAAGATGTCCCAATTGCATTTCTGCATCCAAGACCTGTTTCATGCTGGATTGTATCTTAGATACAGGGCCCCATTTAAGTAATTTGCAATTGTCTGATACCATCAACAGATCTTTACACATAGCTGCATATCCATCTTTTTGCATGATTACAATCCCCCCTCCCTTATACGCAGCTTTAATCACTATGCTGTCATCTCTTTCAAATTTCTTCTAAGCCAAAGACCCTGCTTCAGTTGGATTATTCTGTGGTTTCATTTGTTTGGGATCTTTAAGCAGTTGATTTACATCCGATAGTACTGATGTTATGAAGGCTTCGACACCGAGGATTATAACTAGATTTGTATTTTAGGGCCTTTTTGACTTCCCCTACTGTCAAATCTTGTGGAGATTCCAAATGAAATTGTTCTTTCAATCTTTCTAAAAATGATGTAGATCAGCCATCAACTCAAATTTATTAGCATGTTGGTAAGGGAAAAGAAGATACCCTTACTAAGCACTGTCATTTCTTCCTGTGTTAACTCTCTTCTACTCAAGTTGACTATCACTGAATTCTCCTCCCCTGTAATCTGTTCTCCCTCCCACCTTGCCTCCCTTTGCCTCCTCCTCCTCCTCTTCCTCTTTCCCCATTCCTTACGCTGCAAGTAAGTTCCTGGTTGTATAAACATGAAATCTTATTAAGAATTTGTATGCCTAAGTATTTTATTGAGGTTACTACTTTTGGTTGCAAAGTGATATTGCTGAAAAATTTGGAGTCTAAGTTACCTAATGTGAGCAATTCACTTTTTGTCCAATTTCTTTTACGGCTGGTTATTTGCTCAAATTCTGTTAATATATCCTGGAGAGTGGGGAGGTCTTCTTGTGAGTTTTTTAAATATATCTGCAAAGAGATCCACTTTGTGATGTTTATTTCCTAATTGCATCCCCTCCACCCTGCTATCATGTTTAACGAGAGAAGCAAAAGGCTGTAGTGACATTACATATAACATGGGGAAGAGTGGGTATCCCTGTCTGGTGCCCTGGTTAATTGAAAGGACTGAGCAGAACCCCATTGACATGAATTTGTGCTGGGGGTTGATTGTAAAGGGTTCATATCCATTTTAAAAAAATGTTCCCCTACTCCAAGCTTTTTTAGCAATTTGAACATGTACCCCCATTCCATGCGGTCGAAGGACTTTTCAGCACCCAGATCAAATACAGCAGCACCCTCTTTGGTGCACCTCCCAGCCCAATGACATACAATATTTAGAGTTCTTCCAACATTTTGTTTCCCCTATCTACCTTTTACAAACCCAGTTTGACCTTCATGTATTATTTTTGGGTAATATTTTTTCTAACCTGCTGGCAATGGTGCATGCAACAATCTTGTATCAGCTGTAAGAAGAGAAATGGGTTGGTAAGAGGAGCACTGCTGAGAATCTTTACCAGCATTGAAAAGAATAGTTATTGTCACCGACCGCATGGAGGGTGGCAATGCTCCCTTTGTTAAACATTCCCTAATCATTTCCATCAGGGTACCTGCAGCTCTTGTTGGAACTTTTTTTAAAAATCAATAGGGAAGCCATCTGGCCCTGGGGCCTTCCTCCTTTAAGATGTGAGATTGCTGACTTTATTTCATCTAATTGTATGGGAGTTTCCAGTTGTTACTGGATCAGTGATTGGCAGTGAGGCTTTAATCAGGAAATTATTTACTTAATTTGTGGTGGTTACTGCTTCAGAAGTATATGGAGCTTCATAAAAGGATCTGAAACATTCATTTATTTCCCTGTCACCATGGGTGAGATTTTCCACAGATGTCTTGATTTTGGCCATGTTTTTGGCTCCTTCCCTAGTCTGTAGCTGACAAGCCAGACACTTTCCCCCTGAATCTCCATCCAAATAGTTCCCCGCCTGTGTTAAGAGTAGGGCTCTTTTTATCTTTGTACTGTGAGCAGTGTTATATTCCCATTTTAGACATTGAAGGATTTGATACTTTTCAGGGATTGGTAGCTCTGCATGCACTTTCTCAGCAGCATGTATTTTAGCTTCTAGGTCTGTCAGGGGCTTCTTCTCTATACATGATGACAGCAAGCAAGGTACAGAGCACAGTCTGAAGCAATCTTCCTTTGGGCAGACTGTTTGCAGGGGTGTTAAAAACTAATTTAGCATTCTTGGGCTGCACTCTACCATTCCAGCCTGATCTCCAAATGTGCTTTAATTAAATTAGGGTTGGCAGAGTGTTACTGATAGGTTATTTGCAGCCTGTGATTGTATGATACAGCCGATTAGAGTTTTAGTAGTCTCCTTAAGAGCCTAGGTTATTTTACTATACCTTTGCCTGTTGTTAATTTTGAATTTAGTCTTTAAGAGCCAGACTATTTTATTGTTCCTTTGCCTGCTTTAATTTGGATTTAGTCTTACATTTGGTTACCTGCTTCAGTGTCTGGTCCCAGATCCGCACATGGGCAGTGTAATCCTATTTCTTTGTTTTTAATCCTCCCACCCTAAATGGTCCCCTTTGTTCTCCTCCAGTCTGTAGGCTCCAGGAACCCCCCCGCCACACGCACACACACACACACGCTTCTCACCAGACACAGTGGAACACACTCGGACCTCGAAGCACAGCAAGCAAGGTACAGAACACAGCCAGGAGCACTACAATCTTCCTTTGGGCACACTATTTGCAGGGGTGATAGCTATGCGTTGACTGCCCCACCCACCCTGGGTCATCCGTAGCTTAATAGGGCCATGTTGGTCACATGACCTATCATGTGACTGTCACCAAGTATTGCTAAAGTCCCCACTTTTCCATTTGCAGAATTTTTGTTCTGACCAGTAGGGGTCAGTCACGAGCTTACTCTCCCCCTGCCCACTGTTTCTCGTGCCCACATTAACCCCTTCCCTATCCACTTCCTCTTGTTCCTCACTAAGTTTTCTCTCCACATCCCCCTCTTTCTGTATCCCTCTCCCTCGCCCCTTTACCTAGGCTCAAACCCCCAACCTTTAACACTGGAGGTGTCACTCTTACCGCTTCGCTCTCTGTTCATGCCCACTGAAGCTTGGTTGCCAGACATACATATACTCCTCAACTGCCTTGCTCTACTTCTCCTACTATATCCTGCTGTAAATTCCACTCCATTGAAGCCATGGGTACTCTCATTAGGTTAATCCTGTCTCTGTTATTTTTGTTGTGTGCCTTCCCTCTGACCCCTTTTGGCATGAAACCACTACTCTTCATCTTCCAATTATATAATGACTCCATTTCTCAGGCGTTGGTCACTACTAGCTCTGGTCATTGTTTCTCACCTCCATTTCTGAACTAGATCACCTGCTCTTTAAATTACCTTAACCACTCATCACTGTGTATTTTACCTCTCCTCTGCTCCTGCCACTGCCCACCTACTCTGGTAAGCCCTGTCTATGGAAATTGCAACATAGACTCAAATTGCTTAAGTATGTTCTATTTCATCACATAGTTTTTATTCTGTTTCTCTCTGGGAACATTCTCCCTAACTCGGAACCGGGCTCACAGTCCCTTCCTCCCACATGCAGTGCTGGGGGACTTTAGCTGGCCTCAGTCAATATCCACAGCCTTCTGCAGAAAATTGACCTTCTTCAGGTCTGGGTAGTTCAGCACAAGCCTGACATCCTTGTAGTTGTTGAAACCTGGATTTCCCTCAAAATACCTGACTCTGCTGTCTCCTTGAATGGCTATACACCTTTAGGGAAGAGAGGTTGGAGAAAAGGGGAAGGATGTGCCATCTACCTCCTTGAATCTCTTAAAGGGTAAGCTCTCCCTCAAATTATCTCAGGTAATACTGTTTAGGCCCTGGCAATCAAACTTGCCATAGGGAATAAGGGTAGATCACTTATGGTACTGTCCATATATATCCCAACCAGTGACACTAAACCTGGCTTTAACTCCATTCTAGATTTCATCTCTAATCTCCCCAACCAATCTGAGGTGATCTTACTGGGTGATTTTAATAACAACTAGTTGGCTCCTGATGCTGCCCCTTATACAGAAGCAGTGGCAGCTATTGACCTCTCCCAGGTTGTGGCCTCTCCTACTAGAATCAATTATAGGACTGGTACTAGTTCCTTGATTGATCTTGTTCTCTCCAACTACCCAGAATGACTTTCTAATGTTGTGATACTGCCTGACACACTAAGTGACCACTCACCTATCCTCTGCTGCTGGTTCAATTGCTCCCATAAACTCCCTGCTAAGTCCTCGTATCAGTGTACCCTCAAAAAAGGGTTGCTCAGACAACTCCAGGACTAACTTCTTACTTGTGACTGGTTCCCTATTGACTCAGCCACCAGTGTTGACACTGCTCTAGCTTACTTCATTTCTACCTTCAACTCAGCCTGCAATATTTTTGCCCCTTTCTCCAAGCATATTGTCAAAGGAGCCAGTAACCCTTGGATCATACCTGCACTCCTAAATCTCAAGACCACTCGTGATAATCTCTGGCATAAAGCCCTGGTGTCTGGTCTCCTCGAGGACAGGCAGTGGTACAGGTCTGAAAGAAACTTGTGTACCTGTGAGATTTGCCAGGTGAAGGCTGCCAACTTTAAATGTAACTTCTTCTCATCCTGAGGTGATGGGAGGAAATTCTGGGCTAATATAAAGGACCTTACTGGAAAACCTAATACTCCCCACCATGTTAAATATTAATGGAGTCACTACCCTGGATCCAAGCCCATTGCTGACACCTTCAGCTTTGCATTTACTAACCTCAGTGGTGTACTCACCCTGGACTTCTTCAACAACAACCCTTGCCCCCCCACCAAGTCCTAACTCCTCACATACTCCACCCCTTTCCATTTCAGGACAATCTCTTTTAGGGAGTCGAAATTCTACCTTGCACGTATCTTCGGGGAAATCCAGATTTAGTGGAGATCTCTCCCGCTGCCTTGGCCAATTTCCAACACAGTGGAAGGCTGCGATGGTAATCCCTGTGCACAAGAGTGGCAACATAACCTTTCACAGTAACTACCGCACCATCTCAATCCTCCCCCCAATCTCTAAAGCCCTTGAATGGATAGTATCTGACCAACTATCTGATTACCTCTCCAAGTACAATCTTCTATGTAAACAGAAGCATGGTTTCAGGAAGAGACGCAGTATCACCACTGCCCTCCTTGAGTTTACTGATCTTACTAAGTACTGGACCATGGTCATCTAGTAGGGTCTGTTTACACAGAACTTTTAAAAGCATTTGACACAGTCAATCATGCACTCCTAATAACATCGCTCATGGCACTAGGCCTCTCCCACGAAACCACCTCCTTATTCTCCAACTATCTTAGTGAGAGATCCCAGAGAGTAAAAATCCTAGATACTCTCTCTTCAAGTAAACCATTTCACTCTGGGGTCCCGCAAGGGTCTATACTGGGCCCACTCCTGTTCAGTCTCTTCTTTAGCACCCTCCCCCTTCCCTGCTCTGGTAACCTGCTTCTATATGGGGATGATGCCATTATTTATTCAAGCCACACTGATCCTCTCCCCCCAGAAAGTAATCTGCAAAAAAACTTTTCTGAAACTGAAACATGGTTCACCCTACATAAACTCATCATAAACTACAAAAAAAAAAAAAGTGATGCAGTTTGCATACCCCAGGAATAAATATAAAGGCCAGCCCCTAGGTATTCTCAATAGCCACCACCAGCCTCTTGAGCAAGTCAGTAGATTTAAATACTTCAATATTACCCTGGACTCCTCCCTCTCCTACCTCGAGCATGTCAATCTGGTCTGTAAAGCCATTAATACAAGGTTAGGCCTGCTCTATAGGCACAGGTCATGTCTGATCCCTGATGCGCTCCGTCTGGCTGTTACCAGTTTGATCCTTTCCATTGTTGACTATGGGATAATAATTTATTGTACTGCAACCAACACCAGACTAGATAGGCTAAAGACTGCACTCAATAAAGCTTGCCAGCTAGTAATGGGTGAGCATAGGCTCACCCACATCTGTGATCTCTATAATCAAGCTAATTGGCTGAATTTTATGGGGAGACTTTAATATCACACCTGCCTGTTGACTCATAAGTTAACCCTTGGTCACTCTCATTTTGTTGCCCAGCAACTTCTCATAGCTTCCCAGCACCCCATGCAATGCGTAGCTCTACTAAGGCCTCCTTCCTGGTCCCGTTTTGTAGGACTTCTCAGGAGCAGCATGCCTTTATGTATAGAACTCCGCTCTGGCTAAATAGCCTGCCTTCTGAGTTTCTCTCCAAAATGAAATTGGGCAACTTTAAGCTGTGACTGTTCCTAGGACCCCCACTTTCCTCTCCACTAGTCTGCACCTCCCTCTGTATTGTTCCCACTGCCTGCACTTCCCTGCCTGCTCTTACTTTCCTTATTCTCTGCTCCACTAATCCACTCTCCTCCTACACTTGTCCTGCCCTGCTCTCCTTTCATGCCTGTCATCTGTTACTTTATTTGTTTTCCTTGGCCCCCTCCCCCCATAAATTGCTACTTCTTTCCACTATGTTTGACAGAGTCCCTTGGACTGCCACTCCCCTGATCCCCAATTTTTAGCCATATGTTCCCCTTCTCTGGTGATCATGTGAATATCTGCCTGCATATTCTTAATTTTCCCTAAAACTGTTTTTCTTTTTGTATGCATTTTTAAGCAGTTTACATTCCATGAACATACCTTGAGTGTATTATCCATAATCAGACTTTGTTGGTATGCCTGAGGTTATAGCTGGAGAACTCTTTTCATTAGCAGCATTGTGTTTAGTAAGCAGAAGCCAGTTTTTGAAAACAGTAAACTTATAACATGAATACATTGTTGAACACTTTAATTACCCTTTCCCTTACAGACGATTGATCCCCCCTCTCCTCCTTCGATACCTAAGTCCTCAACAGGGTATGAGTTTACTGAGCATTAATCCACTCCGGGGAGGGGTTGGAGTCACGAGGTGAAGCTGAGTGACTTCAGCCACCCAGGCATGGAATAATGCTCAGTAAACCCATACCCTGGAATGGGTTAATCCTCTTATAACATAGGCAATGTTATGTTTGAGTTTTACCTAAAGAAATAGTGAAATAAAGCCATGTGAACATGCAACTGTGGGTATATCAGGGGTTAATCAATGGTCAGGTGACCTGTTTGGACAATTCAGAAGACAGTATTTTAGGAACCCATGTTATAAGAGCTATCATACAACTAACAGTAACATAGTAAAATAACTTATTTACAACTTTCCCTTAACCCTTCCCTCCCCCTTTCATGGCACACCCTGTGTGTTTTCACCCTCTAGCTAGAAAGATGATACCTGTGGTAGTACATAGGACACCTATGAATAAGTAACATATATCGGTGGAGTTCTTCAAAGAGGATGCATCTGGTGCAACTGAGTTGTGTCAGTGCAACCCCAGAAATGCACTCTGGGGCAATATCCAAAAGGGGGTATTGTGCAGCGCAATTCCCGATGCACCGGGGAGCAAAGATAATGTATGCAGCACAGTTCCAGGAGGTGTGCCCATGCATATGTGGCACATCCCAATATTCAGCCCTGGATGTGCGACTGATCTGCAGGCACATCTTGGAGATGTGCCGCATACCTGGGCACAATGTTGAGCCCATAAAAAATGGCTCAGCTGGTAGCCACTCACAGGCAAGCTGCTGTAATGCAAGGTGCATCACAGCAGGCACCAGCCTTGGGTGGCATCCCCCTCAGAACACTGTACACATACCCCAAGAAACTCCCTGGTGGTCCAGTGGTTCCCTCCCATCCCATACCTCTGATCACCATAGTACCATTTCTGTAATATCCATGGTAGTTTAGTGGTACCCCACCCATAACCCTGATCACCAGATAACATGACCAAATTCGGTCCCTGGTAGTCTAGTAGTCACCCCACCCCCACTCCACACAGAACCCCCCAACCCACCCAGCTCCCACCCCTGGTCATCGGCAGGCAGCATACCCACCTGCATACCGCCATGGCTGCCCACCGACTGACAGCTGACAGTATGTGCTGCAAGCCTATTGGTCCACAATGTAGATCAATGGGCCTGCAGTGCATACTGTAACAGTCATTCACAGCTTTGTGAATGAAGCCTGCCGATGACCGGGGGGTGGGCTGGGGGTCCTGTGTGGGTGGGGGGACCAGTAGACTACCAGGGACTGAATTTGGCCATGTTATTCCGCAATTGCGGTTACAGACAGGGAGGGAGATACCACTAGATTACCAGGGATCTTACGGAAATTGTATTATGGTGATCGGAGGTACGGGATGGGGAGAGGAGAACCACTGGACTACCAGGGATCTTAAAGAATTAGTTTTATGGTGATCGGAGGTATGGGGTGGAGAGGGGGTACTACTGTGGTCCCAGATACAGGGAACTCATGCTGTGCAGGGTGCCAGGAGATGTATTTCCCAGCCCTGAGCAACACATGCAAATGGGGCCATAATGACATGCAAATAGCCCCACTTGTGCCTTGCATGCATAATGGCCCCGTTTGCATATCCAGGTCTGAATATCTAGATATTGCATCCAGCGCAGCTCCAGTTGTGCTGGAGCATTCTCATTCTAGGTAAGCAGGCCTGTCTGAGAGATGTGCTGGTGCATTGTATTTGTGCTGTGCGCATTCATTGATATAATCAGAGGGGATGTGCCATGGCACATCTCTTTTGAATATATCCCTTTGTTGCTTCAGTGCAACTCAGTTGCACTGTGTAACCATTTGGGCCTTTGCCAGGTGCCCTTCTGAATATCTGGACCATAAGATATAACATTGCACTCAAATGGTTAAACATTTAGGCATATTTAAGGTGACTAATTCTAGCTCAATTTACAAGCCTAAATACCAGCCTGCCATGTCACCTATTAAATCACTTACACTGTGTGTGAGCTTGAACATTTTGATAAGCAACTATTATCTCAATAGCAGTAATAAAGTAATTAATTTCTTGCTCCAAAATAACATTTGGGGTAGGGAGCTTCCCCACCCCTTGGGAGCAAGGAATAGCATGTTAAAGAAAGGATTGCCACCAGGCTGGTAATATCAAAGGCTATCAACAGAGTTACATAACTTAGATGATATTTAGTTGCAAACAGTGTTATTGATTCAAAATAAAATGTGATAGTGTATTCTTGTTGGACATTTGCCAGACATACATAGCAATGTTCAGTGGGGTATTCCACTAATGTTCTGGACTTTCAGAGTTACGTGTGCAAAGTGAGAGAATGATCCCCCCCCCCTGTTGTTACCCATGGCCCAAGCCATGGTCAGGGGTGAGTGTTCTGCAACTGCATTCCACAAGACAAATAATCACAAAAATCATATCACAATGTCAACCAATAGAGACCCTGTATTCCACTCAGTACAGTACCTAGTATCTCATTGTACTTAGTCACATCATATTATTAAGTTGCATCTGAAACTGCTTAAGAAGTCATTGCCAAGGTAATTTAGTGTGAACCATCGCAATGTTCCATTGAGGACACGTTTCCTTTGCTCAAGTATGACATGCCGTGCCAGCAAGCTGCAGCTAAATCTGAGCAGAAACAACAGTTAGAGTAAACATGCATGTTTTCATTCAGATGTCCTTATCCTCACAGACAGAAGGACCTTCTTCACCAGACAGCAGCCTCTATTTCATAAGCTTGTTCCTGATCCTGATGTTATATATTTCCTTATGTGGCATTTAATCAAAAAACCAGGATAACAGCACAATAGCAAGCATGCACTGTTTCCTTATTTTCTGTAATACAGATGGATCCCCCATGCCACATCAGATCCCAACCAATTTGCATGAGGTATCAGCTCATGGTGTGAGTCGAGTAAATGGGTTGCAGTCATATGCTACACCATCATGTAAAGTCCCTCTTGTTTTGCAACAATCATTCCTCAGTGATCAGATCAACACAGAAAGGTAATGGTGACATGGGGTATTTTGACTGTAATAATACCTGCATTGTTCTACAATATTTTTATTTTATTTATTTCAACTAGGATTACAATATCACTGAGATTTGTAGTAAACGGGCACTGTGTTTGCATGAGTTCTGAGTTAAGCTGGTTGGCTGCAAACCATAATTCCTAGAGACTTATTGATACCTTTGATAGGGAATTTAGTCATTTTGGATAAAAGAATGCAGAAGCAGCCATCTACACTGATGTTAGGTGCTTAACAAGATGTGCAAAACTATACCCGGTCTCCATTAATTAACATGGGGTATGAACCTTTGCAGTTGAGAGTCAACACTTACAGGCATGCCAAACACTGAATTGACAACTTGCATATAAGTTTCATGGGGCTAGGTAGATGCCCACGAAGGTGGTTGACAAAGTGACAGTTGGTGCTTCTTGCCAAGTGGCCACATTTGTTAATTTCAGCTGTCAACTTCAAACTTTACTTCATCAGTTTATTTAAAATAGACATTCACGGTCATTAGCCTTCTCATCACCACTTGAATGTTTCATTATTTATTTATTTATTTATTTAATTTATTGAAATGTTTCACCAAGAAAGGCACACTGAACAACAAGTCACTCATCTCACTGTGCATCTGGGGGAGAGGGTAGCAGGGAAAACATACGTACAGTCAAACATTTATACAATTTATATACAACCAGCCCGGTGGCACTGAGGGTTGAGGTGCTAGGTGCTACACCTTGCACCATGTCGGTGACCTGTGTTCGGAAATGGGCCACCAGGGATCGGCAGGGGCAAAGAAGGATTGAGATGTCCCAAGCACTGCTCTCCTTCTCTGGGAAGGGGGGTTCCAGCAGTCAGCATGCATTTGCCCTCTAGCGGAGGCTGGGAGGCAGATCACCGATGCGGATATGGTGAGCAGAGGATGTAGCAGATGCTGAGAGGAGCACGTGCGGGAGCGTGCACACTCTCTCCATTGGCGTCATTGCATGCTACACCCCTGAAGGATGAAAATGGAAAAACAGGAGTCCTTGGCCGCAGAATGATGATTGTCCCCCTCCGATGCACCGCCCGGGAAGACACCTCCCTGGAACTGGATCCTGTCTGGTGGGTTGAGGGTCTCCACACCCCCTGCCATGAGGGTAAGTCATGAGGGCTGAAGGGAAGGGGGTCTCATACCTGGTGTTGGCACGGAAGGGGGACATCAGATGGCATTGACTGAGGACTCCAGGGGAGAAAAAGTATGAACAAAAAAAATACAATTTGTACAACAAACATAAAAGAGTAAACAATGCATAAGATACAGTAGGTAATAAACATAATAAGCACAGCATATGAATAATTTATACAATAAACATCTCGAGGGAACAGTCCAAATGCTAACATATAGAGTCCAAGCCTTATATGAGTTGAGATAAAATAACATTAACCAGCTGGTTAGGAGAACAGAGAAAGAATAAAGGTAACAAAAGGGGGTAAGGTAGGGGTGGATAATATGCAGGAGTAGGAAGTAGAAGGGGTGGGATACAGAAGGGATAGATAGAAATAAATTAGTAGGAGGAGACAAAGGAGAAGCAGGGTGGACTAGGCACAGGTATAATTTACTGATAGGAAGTTATGTAGGGCAGATGAGATAGAGTAGGGGAGGCTGAGTGGTGAATATGGTGAGGAAGGGTATTCTATAATTTAGGGAAGCAATGCGAGAAGGCCATCCAGCCTACAGTAGATGACTGATGAGGGACTACCATTAAATGGGAGTCATATGATTTAAAGGAATGGGCAAGAGAAGGGAGGATGAATAGGTGAGAGTCATTAGTGAGAGTTATTTATTTCAGTCTACCCCATTATCTTTGCTAGTTGACAACAACAGCTCAAAGCATAGATGTTGGCATTTTGTGCCCTTACCCCATCTTGGACACCATGCGGTTATGCTTCAACCAATCTGGGCAAAGTTCTGAAGTTTTCTGTTCAACTGTCTGTGCAACTACTGTTCTGAATGATCCTTATTGCCAGCTCTAGTGCAGAGTACAAAGTAATCGATCAAATATCCTCCTGATATTCATTGTGCTGGGGATGTTGTTTGTGGGCACAATCTTCCCTCAGCCACTATCCCTGTGCTATTATGAAATCTTCTGCATCCTTTGGCTTCACAAAGATATGCAGCGGGCCTCCAGGATTAAGAGATCCTGAGCTTTGTTGGGCATAAAAGGGCAAATTCCCAGCCTTTTTGTTGAAGTTGAATTTTAGCACTAGGAAATGTTTGCCTCTGCAGTTGTAGATCCTGAGTATAATCCTGGAAGATGGAGACTTTTCCACCTTCAACAGTAATTGGTCTGCGTGACCTAGCAGCTCGCAACACCTGCTCATTATCTGGAAAGCATAGGTATTTTATCAGATAGTGCCTAGGTCTTTCACCAGGCTTGGCTCACAGTCCAGTTCGATGAGCTCTCTGAATTTCAAATTGCTTGTCTGCAGCATCGAGACCCAGTTGTTCTGCTAACCAGCGCTGCACTGCTTTCCCTCCTTCTTTCCCTTCTAGCCCCTCCGGTTCCCAATAATTCTTATGTTTGATCTCTGAGTCCTATTTTCTTGATCCTCAGCTTGAAGATATAGTTTTTCTATTTGTTCCTTCAGCAGTTGCTTATCACCAGAGATTTCTGTCACCATTTCTTTTAGATCACAAATCCGCTTCTCTGCTTCTTATAATTGATTGGTGTGTGATGCCAATGTCTCTGACAGACCTGTGATTACTGACTGGATATTTACAATTTGTGCAGTCATGTTGATAAAACTTGTCTTGGCTTATTTTGCAGGTTTTGCTATCAACCCTGGCAAGGCAGCAGTTTTAAAATTGTGCAGCCCTTTTCCCGGGACATTTTTAGTTGGCATCTGCTGAGATCTTGTGCTGCCCTCGGGTAGCATTGAAACTGCCTTTCCTGCACTTTCAAATTGCAGTGTTAATTATTTCTTTGTAGATTTTTGTGAAGCAGTTGTCATTCTCAATCAAATGATGTATTTTTTATACAGTTTACACTCAGAAAAAAACTTTAAAATTGCCCTAAATACAGGTGCCAAGGAAGCTGGTCTAGCATAAGACCACCATGCTCTGTAGCCCCCTCCAGAAACATCCAGAGCAATTTCGTTTAGAGCCTCCACAGAATATGAGAGTCAGGGAAGTAAAATAGGCCCTAAAATATAAATCTAGTTATAATCCACAGTGTTGAAACCTTCATAACCTCAGCACTATCGGATGAAAATCAACTGCTTAAAGATTCCAAGCAAATGAAACTGCAGTATAATCTAACTAAAGCAGAGTCTTTGGCTTAGAAGAAATTAAAAAGAGATGACAGCATTGTGATTAAATCTGTGGGTGGGGGCAGCTGTAATCATGCCGGAAGATGGATATGCAGCTATGTGTAAAGATATGCTGATGGTAACAGAAAATTACGAATTACTTAAAAGGGGACCCTACATCTAGGATACAATCCAGCATGAAACAGATCTTGGATGCAGAAATGAATTTGAGACATCTTTATCAGTGGCAGAGGGAACTTTTAGAGATACCTTACCCCAAGATCCCAGTGTTCTATGGGCTTCCTAAGGTTCATAAAGATGCTAGGAACCCAACAGCAAGGCCTATCGTCTCAGGTAATGATTCTCTGCTAGAACCTCTAGCCAGTTTTGTTAATTACTTCACTTAACCTTCAGTTGCCCTTATGGCTAGTTACATCAAGGAGTCAGGTGATGTTCTGACCTTGATAGACCAAGTAAATAAGGAAACAACTGACACAAACTTTATATTATTTATTTAGTTTTTGCTTACTGGGTAGGTGCGCTAGCCATAACAATGACTATTTTCGGGCAAGACCCGGGAGGGTACAGAAACAAAACATAACATATAATTACATACAGTTTTTAGAACTTGTCAATGAAATTTGTACAACCAAGCAAGGAAAAATAACACAGGTAGCTAATAAACTAAAAACATGAGGAATATGCAGCTAGAAGTACAGCACCTATACTACAGGTATTACAGAATTTGTTTGTATGGATGGTAAAGACCTATACACTTCGATACCACATGAGGCAGGCTTGGATAGTTTGGAAGCAGGGCTTATGTGGTTAGTCACTGAGGGTATGCCACCAATCACTACATTACCTGAATTGGTCAGAATGGTTTTATATGAACATTACTTTAGGTCTGAAGGAGAACATCATAGACCAGCGTTTCTCAAATGCTGAGGCCAGCCTCCCTCGGGAAGCTCCAGTCTGTTCCAGGGGAGGCTCAAGCACATCTGAAATGAGAAATAACCATTCAAAGGAGTATCACTTTACTCCTGATGTACTGTACAAAGAATATTGTTTTTCTCTGGGTAGGCCCAAGATTATTTCAATTTTTGGGGAAGACTCAAGATTTTTTCTATGGCTTGGGGGAGGCCCACTATGACAAAGTCTGAGAACTAATGTTATAGACAAATCAAGGGAACTAGGGAGCAAAATGGCCATGATGTATGGTAACCTATACATGGACCAGTTCAAACTGCAGTTTGTCATTAACTCTATGTCTAACTTGTTTTTATCAATATTAAAAGCTATAACTGGTTTATAGATGACATACTTATTTTTGGGACTGACACTTTGCAGGAACTAGACAACTTTCATAGGCACATTAATTATTTGACTGAAACTCTCAAATTTACAATTACAGAAAGAGAACAAGAAATAGCTGTCATGGATCTTTTGATAAACGCCACACAAAGACATATAAGAAAGAAACTGATTGAAACACTTTGTTTCATGCAATGAGTTTTCACCCTGTACCTCTTAAGAACAGTATTCCATACTCCCTGACGCTACGGGTAAGAAGGAATTGTAGTGACCAAGAGGAGCATGAGAGTGGATATCAGCAGATGGCAGATAGGTTTTCATCAAGGGGTTACAGAAATGAAACAGTGTATCAAGCAATTAGGAGATCAGAAGCAGGAGAAGGAGCTCCCTGAAGTGAGAGAGAAGCAAATATCTCTGAAAGAATAGTGCTTCATTTTGGATATTCAGCATTTACTAATCCTATGAAGAATATTATTTACTCCAACTTGGACATTCTAAAGCCTATTGGTGTTAGAGAATTTAATCAGAAAGCTATAATCGTGTCCAAGAGAGTATCCACTCTTTGAGACAAATTGGTGCCTTCTGAATTAAAAGAACCAGACCAGAAAAAACAACTGCAATTGCTTTTGGGACCCATAGAACCTGGAATGTATCCTTGTGGTAGGTGTGCTCACTGTAGTAACACCTCTAAAAAGACATGAGATTGATTGTACACCCCAATCAGAATTTGAAATACCCCATTAAGTCATTTCTGACATGTGAATCAGACCATGTGATATATGTTTTGACTTGTTTCTGCTCGAAATAGTATGTGGGAAAAAACTACTAGACATCTGAAACCTAGAATCATTGAACACAAAAGCAATATTAGGACTGGATCTGAGAATTCACCAGTGGCACAGCATTTTCTACCTGAAAGGCATTCAATCGCTTCTTTACAGTTTTGGGTAACAGAAAAGTTGAAACCACCAGCATGGGGTGGGGATTGGAACAAGTGTGTGGAGAAAAGGGAAATGTTCTGGATCTATACCCTTGGTGTCACAAACAATCATACTAAGGAAGAGAACGTAGCGGAAAGTCATATAGCCCAAGGTAGCTTCTCAGACTACATTTGGTAAGTCATGTACTTATGTGTTAGTAAAAACCTATCCAATCTAGTTTTGAATAAGTTGTTATTCTTACTGATAATGTTTGACATCAGTGGTATATTTCATGAGTTTACAATTCTTAGATCTAAATCTGGCTCTCATCAACTGAAGTGGGTGCCCTCTAGTGGTAATTACTACCAGTTTATAATCAGGCCCACATTTTAATGTAAGGAATGGATCATTAATAATATCCCATGTAAATAGGAGGTCAGCCCTTAATCAACATAGTTCCAAGGACTGTACATTGAATTTAGAAAGTCTTGCTTCGTAGGACAAGTTAGTTTCAGGACAAATAGACTTTGTAACTGTTCTTTGAAATCTCTCAAGCCTATGTGTGTCCTTCCGCATGTAAGGACACCACAGTTGAGATACATAATCAAAATGTGGTCTCACATATGCCCAATAAAGGGGGAGTAAAATATTCGGATCTTTAGATGTTATGTTATGCTTGATCACCCACCAAATGTTATTAGCTTTACTAATAGTGTTAGTAATATGTAAATAAAAATTAAGTTTGGAATCAGTAGTAATACCAAGATCTTTTTCACTGATCATACTAATTAGTATTTCATTATATAGATAATATGTATTTCTTGGATTGTGCCTCCCAAAGTGGAGGACACTACATTTTGAGGTATTAAAACATAGGCTCCACTTAATGGACCAAGCCCCTAATGAATCAAGATCTTTCTGTAGAGCCTCAATTTCTTCAATATTACTGCATGCATTCGAAATTTTACAATCATCCACATACGTGATAATTTTACAGTTTAGGTGATGAGATAGATCTGAAATGAAAACTTGAAATATTACTGGATCCAGTACAGATCCTTGAGGTACACCACTGTTGACTGGTAGCCAAGATGGTTTAGTCCATCAATAATAACTCTCCGTGATCTATTATTTAGCCAGTTAGCAATCCAGCATGTACTAACATACTAAAATGCCAGCAGAATAGGCCTAACGGTCTTTCGTGTCTGCTTGTTTGGTCAGCCCCCACCCTTGGTGCTGACCTTGCAGCCCCCCTCGCCTTCTCTGGCTTCTCCCTTCCCAGTTCCGGATATTCTTGCTGCATTGGATTTTGCTTCCAGAACCCTTCCCCTGTACCTGTCCCACCCCCTCTTGAACCCCTCCACTGTCTCTGCCTCCACCAGCCCCCTAGGCAGCGCATTCCATGGCTCCACCACCCTCTCAGTGAAGAAGCACCTCCTCCTTTCTCCCCTGAATCTTCTCCCCTCCAGCTTCCACCCATGCCCTCTAGTGGCCACCTCCTCCTTCCTTCAAAGCACCCTGACTGTTCCTCCCCTATTTACCCTCTTCATGTACCTGAAGACCTCTATTATGTCCCCCCGGTCCCTTCTCTCTTCCAATGTGTACATATTTAGCTCTTCGAGCCTCTCCTCATAGGTCCTGTCCCCCAAGCCCCAAATCATTTTGGTTGCCCTCCTCTGGACCCTCTCCAGGAGGTTAATGTCCCTCTTTAAGTGTGGCCTCCAAAACTGCAGCAGTACTCAAAGTGCGGCCTCACCAAGCAGTTATACAGAGAGGGAGTATCACCCCTCCTTCTGGAGGTGATCCCTTAGCCATGCATCCCAGCATCCTGTTGGCCTTGGCTGCTGCCCTCCTACAAGTCTCAGAGTTGTTCATCTTGACATCCACCACCACCCCCAGGTCCCTCTCAGCCATCGAGACTTGTAGCATTCCCCCAGGGTGTACACTTGGCCCGGGTTTCTGGCCCCCAGGTGGAGTACCTTGCATTTCCCTGCATTGAACCTCAGCTTCCACTTTCTAGACCATCTTTCCAGAGCTTCCAGGTCCCCCTGTAGGGCCATCCTCCCCTCCTCCCCATATGATCAATGGATTTATACCATGTTTCTGTAACTTTTGTGTTAAAGCCCAATGTGGCACAGAATAGAAGGCTTTTTTGAAGTCTAGAAAAATCACATCACTAGGTATTTTATTGTCAAGATTATGACTTATGTAATCATAAAAACTTATTAAATTAGTGGTACATGAACACCCTTTGACAAACCCATGTTGACTGGGGTAAATATTTACAAGAGTTGGAGTTAACATGTCTAATTATTCTTTCTAATATTTTGCAAAGAATATGTGTAAGACTAATACGGCGGTGATTGTCTGGGATTCCCTTGTCCCTGTTTTTAAAAAGAGGCATAACATTCACCCTTCTCCAGTCAGATGGTATAAATCTGGTATTAAGGCTAATTTCATAAAAGATCTTTAAAGGGGGACATAAATGATCTTTCATCAATTATATATTAGGCATAAATGAAGAAGAGAACTGGTCTGTATGTTGGTGAATAGGCTTCTCATTTACCTTTCTCAGTCCCAGGATCTACACTGTTTTTGTGTCCTGATTGATATAATATTTAAAAAAAAAATGCCCCGGATCTTTTGATACCCCTTAGGGATCTCGATTGCCCTCCCCTTTACACTATTTTTCTTTGACCATTCTGTTTGAATTGTAGTACAGTTATCTTTTGAATAGGTTTAATATAACACCTCTGTTGTTTTTGACTGCACTTGCTTACAGCATCTTGACCTCCTTTACATTTTCTGTACATTTTATACATTTTTTTAGCTAAAGTTTCTTGATCACTTTTTGCAGGGAATCCATTCTGCAAAATAAGTGTCAGTGCCTCAGCAGGTAGCACACTTGCCTCTAAGGCCAGGAGAATCAGAAGGCTGTGGGTTCTATCCCCACACCTGGAACTTGGGTTAAATCCCAATACTGACACTGCAGTACAGCATGAGGGAGGTGCTGCACTCCTGAGGTGCCGTCTTTTGGATGAGATGTTAAACCGAGGTCCCACCTGCCTGTTCTGGTGGTAGTTCAGGTGGATGTTAAAGATCCCATGGCACTTCTGAAAAAGAGCAGGAGAATTTTTGTATTTGCAGAAAATATAAAAGGAAAAACACAAATAAGATTAAAAAAAGAAAACTTCTGAAAAATAGTGAAAATCAAGAATAAAAGAAAATCACCAACAGCCCCCATCCCCAACTGCTATTGCAAATCTGCGATACCTGTGGAATGAACACAGGTTCTAACCCAGGCTCCTTGTCCCCCAATCTTTTGAAGACAAAACACTTAAACATGCACATTAAACACTGTAACAAACTGTAACAAAGAACAAAAACTAAATCAGTCTACAGCCGTCATTAGAAAAAGGCTAAATGCAAATTTATCCATCCAGGATCCCAGAGCACTCTAATTGGAATATGTCTCCACCAAGTGAACAGAACTGGAGCTGGTAATGTCAGCTTTTCTCTATTATATACATTTTGTATTTCCTTAGTGATTTTCATTATTAAACTGTCAAGAGAAATGAATTTGTGTTGGACAGCATATTGGTAACGAACCTGCCATATGGTCCATTTAATAATTGCCATAAAAACCTGAAGTGTACTTATATTAAACACCTTCCATGCTGCATTGAACTGTCCATAAATCAGGACTGCATAGGTTATATGAGAAAACAGTGGTACAATCCATTTATGTGCTAATTTCAGCCAAAAGTTATGTATGTAAGAACATTCAAAAAAAGAGATGAGGCATAGTTTCTAATACATTGTGACATTCTGGCCGTAAGCAATATCTTTCTTGTATGGTTTTGTGGTAATGATTACCTCGTACATTTAATTTGTTGTGACAACACAACCAAAGGGTAACCCACACTTTTTGTGGTACCCTTGTATCTGTAAAGTGTCTCTGCAAATCCTGTATATCAGTACCTGCCGGGCAACTAAGACAGGGAGGTACCAAAAAATGCTTACCTAGTACCTGTTGAGCCATCCCTTTTCAGGTATTAGAAAGGACTTCAGGTTCAGAGATTTCCAACTGTTTAACTTTTTTTAAAGAAGTCTATCAAATACAGATCTGTCCTGGGTGGTATTGCTCGAAAACCTCCCCCATTGTGGGGCTTTCCATTTTGGAAAAAAAGTAAACACTTTTGTGTTATAATAAGGTATCCCATAACATCTGTTTTCCTTGCAAGATTGGAGCGATATTAATATATACTGTAGGAACATACAAAAAAAGAAATCTATTGGGTTAAGTATATTAAGGCTCCACTTTTCTTTAGGCCAATACGTAACTGAACGTTTGACCGGGTTGAGTATGCTGCCCCAGAGGAGCTGGAAGCATGCATTAAACATCCTGGCTTCCAATCTGTGAGGCAGTGGAAAAATGGAACTGACAGTCAAAAACAATGGAAGAATAAAAGTTTTCAACATGAAAATCCTTTTCAATCTCATCATTTGGTATGATTTCCATTTAGACACTTTCTGTTCTGCTTGGATCAAGCAGGGCTCCCAGTTGTCCTCTGCTGAATCAGAGCATCCAAACAGTAGTTTCAAGAGTGTCAAGGATCCCTGCTGAATTTTAATACCTGTGAGATCCCAGTACTGTTGTGGTTGGCCATTTGTGAGTGCCATACCCATACCTTTAGCCTTATTTAATTGAGCCCCTGCACAAGTGGAGTACTCATGTATCAGGTCCATAGCCTGTAGGCCGGAACTCCGATCAGCCACCAGTAGGCAGACATCATCCGCATAGGCCAAAGCTATAGGAAAAGTATTGCCTAATGGGGTTGTCATATGGAGAAGATTCTTGTCTGTATCTAACTTTTGTAATAAGGGGTCTACAGCAAAGATGTGCAAAAGGGGACTCAGGGGACATCCCTGACACCCACCCCTCTTAATGGCCATGTAAGTAAGTAAGTAAGTAAGTAAATGTTTATTTCTTTAAGGCGCCCTTCCAAAGCTCAGGGCGCCTTTACAATATCACTCATACAAATTAAAACCACAACTATAAACAACATCAAATTCAAAATGCAATCCAATATAATTTAAATCACTAAAAAAATGCTTGGTTAAAAAGGAAGGTCTTTAAAGCTTTTTTAAAGCTCTCCACAGTCAGGCAATTGTGTATCTGGCAAGGCAGAGAATTCCACAGCGTAGGTGCCATAAAGGCAAAAGTTCTTCCACCTGATGTTTTTAAGGTTACCCTGGGAATCTCCAGCAATCCCTCACCAGAGGATCGGAGGGAGCAGGAGGGACAGTAAGAAGTCAGGAGTTCTTTCAGGTAGCGAGGTCCCAAACCATATAGGGCTTTATAGGTCATCAACATGACCTTGAAAGTGATCCGCCACTGTACAGGCAGCCAGTGCAATTCACGAAGCACAGGTGTTATATGGTTGGACCTCGGGCTTCTAGTCAACAACCTAGCTGCCGCGTTTAGCGCCAGCTGTAAGCAGCGGATATCCACTCCCGGCAGCCCTAGATAAAGGGCGTTGCAATAATCAAGACGATTGGACACAAAGACATGGACCAGGGTAGGAAGATCCTCTGATGGAATCAAGTGTTTCACCCGTGCTATATTCCTTAGATGAAAAAAGGATACGACTGCCCCTGAAGCCATTTACCATAGGGCTGGCGGATGCCTTGGCATACAGACGCTGAATCCAATGTATGAACATCTGTGGTATAACATAACAGTTTAAAACTGTGAAAAGATAGTCATGGGACACTAAATCAAATGTCTTGGACTGATCCAGACTCAAGACATATCCTCCAACTGTAGAACTTTCAAAAAACTTCACTCAAAATTTTGAGATTATCTAACATATTGCAATGCAGAATGGCACATGTCTGTGTATCAGAGATGATCACGGCCATCACCTGTGAGAGCCTGTTGCTAAGGATTTTGCTTAAAATTTTCCAGTCAACACTCAGCAAGCTGATTGGTCTCCAATTATGTAGGTCCAATCTGTCCCCCTTTTTAAATAGGTAAATCAGCAGACTATCTGCCAATACAGGTGGAATATCAAATTTCCCAGAAAGTACTGCATTAAATACTACCATCAATTGATGGCTCAGCAGGTCCAGCGTCTTTTTTTAAAATTCCCTCGTAACCCATCGAGCCCTGGGACAGTGTTATTCTTCAAGCTTGAAACAACCTGGTTGACTTCCTCTTGGGAAATGGGGAGTGTCTGCTGTTGTACAACGTCCACTGACAGGGCTGATACTGACAATCCTTCAAAGAAATCTAGCAAAGGAATCAGAAACAGAAAAAGTGTGTCCGAACAAGGATGTAGTGTGTCGCACCACAACAGCCATCAGTTCTTGGTTGGAACACACCACATCACCAGTATCAGATTTTAACTGGGCCATATATTTGGCATCTACTGTATTATTACTACCATTATATAGAGTAATAGCAGTCGCCACCCCCGGTGTTCTGAATTTTTAGTCCATAAATAAGGATCTCCCACAATCATATTGATATTGACACATGGTTTGTTTAAATGCAACAATTTGTGAAGTATAATCTAATTCAGTTTCTGAGGCTAAAGATATCAGTTTCTGTAGTTGCCTATGAAGTTCTAGATATTTAAAATACTTGGTTCTGGTTTTGGATTTAGTCATAAGCCGAAAAAGGTTTTGTGCATCAACCTTTGTGTCTTGCCACCATAATAGTGGATTAGGATGGAGGTCAAGGAAAAGAAAGTCTAGATTCTAAAAACTATTTTAAGTCCAACTTGGACAAGGAGTCTTCCAAAAGGAAGGTATTGAGTCTCCACCAGTTATGTAAGGATGGTTTATTAAGTGCCCTCCTCAACTGTATAATAAGCATACCATGATCTGATGTCTCAATAGGCAACACATTATGCAATTGACAAGGGAACCATTCAGACAGGAAGAAAAAATCTATCCGTGTTGTTAAATGCCCTTCAAAAAAAGTGTGCCTAGGTGACTGTGTTCCACACATAGCACTATCTACTAACCTAGCAGACTGGTAAAAAGTTGGAATCACTGTATAACTTTATCGTACTACCCGTCTTATCAGATAAGGATAGGAGACAATTGAAGTCCCAACCCAAAACCACTGATTTAGTAGTGTGCAAATACGGTCTAAGTGCTTTCATAACACCCACCCATAAAAATTTAGTCTGGAGGTTACATATATTAATCAAACGGTAATCCTGTCTCTGAATAGTGGCGTCCAAAATCAAAACCCGTCCAGTTACAAAATCTAATAATCTAGACACAAATATGTCTTGGATATTGAACAAAATCCCCAATCTAGAACAAGACTCCTCCCCTATGGACCAAAATGATGGCCCCCCCATACCACTCCTTAGTCACCACATTGATCTCATGGAGGGTGTGTAACTTTGTATCCTTTAAGAAATAAGACAGATTTATTCCAGTTATGTAGGACAGAAAAGGTGTCAATTCTTTTTCTTGGGGATTTAATACTATTCATATTCAAAGAGCTACAGGTTAAGGTATGTACAGAAATAAGTCACTAATCAGGAAATCCCAGACCTCATGTCGGAGGTGATTTCAGCTTAGAACATTTCCGACTAGAGGATCTGGAGTCACTGGACATGCCCTCAGTGTCAGTCATTGCCTCAGGTTGGGAAGATGCCACCGAGGAGGCATCCGAGTCCTCATCAGATTCCAGCCTCTGTTTTTGTTTTGCCAGAACTGAATATTTATTTCTGGTCCTAAATCTGTTGGGGAAAGACTTAGGACCCCTCAAGGCCCCTCTAAGGCCTTTAGATCTCTGGGAGCACCTGCCCCTAGATTGTTCCCATGCTGAGTCTGCAGGAGGAGGCATACTGATGCTAGTGCCCTTGTCTAGTGGCTCCATGTCAGAGGGCTGAGCCTGTTCACAGGTAGGGGTTGTCACCACAAGTACAGTGCTATCTGGTAGATCTGCCACAGGTTGAGTATCCATTGTAGATTCCACTGGAGGCTCCAAAGGACCCATATGGAACATTGGAGAGGTAAGTTCCTGGGCCAGTGGGATAAGAACCTCCTGGCCTCCAGCTGCCCGAGCTGAAGATTCATGAGTAGGGAGGACAGAGGCTAGATAGGGATGCTATGGCTGAGAATCATGTGTGTTTTGCTGAGCCCGAGTAACTACCTCTTTCTGTTCCTCAGAAGTAACAGAGGAGTTGTTATGCATTGCCCAGGGCAGTTCTTGTAGGTATGATGCGTATCCTCACACAGATTTCAGAACTGTGGATTAGGGCAACTAATGCCCATGTGACCAATAGCACCACAGAGACAGCACTTTACCTTATCACTGGCACTATTCAAGTGTGTACAGGCCCCACATCTAAAGTATGCCTTTGGCTGTACAATGTAAAAAATAAACCCTCTGTCTCTGCCAAGGAAAAAACAATTGGGCTGATATTGTATCTTCCCATTAACTTGTGGCAGACGCTCCTTGATATGCCATCCCCCTGTCCAAATCCATAAGGAGTCCAAAATAGTGTCCGGGATCCCCAAGACAGTGCATTTTGTTTTTAGCCAATAATGAATGTCAGCAGTAGCAACACCCTCATTCTTGAAAAGCACAGTAATAGTGCAAAATGCTGGTCTGGTTAGTGGTATGGCCATAAAGGGGGACCAGAGTAGTGTATTCTTAACTTCAGGATATTTCTGCTGAAAGGACTCTAGGCCTTGGGAAGTTTTAAAACTGATGTCAAAAATAGAGTCTCCAGAAGTTTGAATAAGAGCATACAGCTCAGAAGCAGCAAACCCCATGCTTTCCAGAATCAGTTTACAGTCAACATACAGTCTATCTAGATATGTTTCTAAGCCTCCTCTGTATTTATGATGAATGGCATTTTGCCGTTTGATAAATTTGGGCAGGGTATGAAACAGGCCCACATAAGTTCTGGTATGTGGTCCAGACCGATGTGTAGATGGGGGTACTTCTCGGCTAGTATGTCCCTCTGCCGGATCTGTATTGTCCTGTGAGGGGGTGTTCGTTTTACAAGCTGGGGGCTAGGCAATGATCTATCTGCATTATTCTTTGCATCAGGCTCAGTTGTGTCACCAGTATCTCCAGACAAGGGCAAATGTGATAATACCGGTTGCTGGGTTAAGTCAAAGGTCGACGGCAAAGAAAGAGGGTCATTTATATGACCCCCATCAGCATTGTCAGTAGACATGTCTCTAGCAGGGGACATCCAAGGTCCTGTAACATTAGGTCTCATCCAGTCAGCACTACCAAGGGCCTCAGCAATGAAAGGTTATCTTGAAAGGTTATGCTTGAAAGGTTATCGGCATAATTTGGGGGGGGGGGATATGCCTTGCCCCAACCCGCACTGCTGCACAAGAGTGTTGGAAGTACTACCCCTCCTGTGTGTGACTATGCCCCTTTCAGAACTGCAGCCTGGCTGGGTCTGGCCTGTTGCTCACCTGACCTCACCAAACCGTCCACCTCACAACTAGGTACTGTGGGAGACCAAACCCTGGGACTCTCCAGAGAGGTACAAAAGGCAAAAGCATTACTTGTAGGTACCAGAGTCCCAGGCATCTTCTCCGTGCAGAAGGGATCATACTCCTCCAGTAGCTGCCATCTTTTTGCGGTGTGACATCAGCATCGGAGCATTGGTCTGTCATCTGGGTAGAACCTGTACCATCAAAAGACTGCTCTTTGCATTCCATTTGGACCAAGTTAGTCACTCTGTCACCCCATTCAGAAACTATATACGGGGAGCTATCTTGATTTTTGAAAACTGCCTCCTGCTTGGCAATAATGGAGAGCAATTGCCGTTTTCTACCCTCCAGTTCCAGGAAGAGGTTGTCTGCCGCATCCTGCGGCATTTTCTCCATCTCAGTCGGTGGGCAGGTCTTCATAGAATTCTCCGATCGTGTAGGTAAATCCATACAGATAGGTGCTCCTAAAGAAGCCAAAGCAGAAGGGGGAGCAAGTCCTTCTGCTTCCTCTGACTCCAACTCCACTCTTGCACCATTGTCCACCATTCCAACGGACTGCAGAGCCTCCTGCCCTAGAGTAGAGAAATTTCCCCGGTGCCCAGGCCAAATTTCCCCCTTTCACTAAGAATACCACCAATAGCTTGGTCTGGTTCAAGGTCAGTTGGCATTCATCTGTATCCCCATCTCCTGGGTCATGCCTGAAAATAGGCAGAATTTGTCTAGTATACTTACCCGGTCAACAAAATACTAAATTAAAAAGGAAAAATTCAACAGTTTCAAATTGGTTCTTTGAAATCCTGCATCTTCAATTGAATAAGTAAAACATTTTTGTTTTAGAGTAGAAACCTTGTAGAGCAGGTTATCATAGCTTTTTTAAGAACCTTTCCTTATCTCTACTGTGTCTTGGAGTGGAAATCATGTGCATTTTAGTTTGATCTTGTTCGCTCCAGAGTCTGAACCATGGTGCTCCCAGCATCATTGCTTAGCAATGATCCAGCCAACCTGGAGCAGGCCTCTGCTTGGGTGCTGATGCCCAGTGACATGACCGTGGGAGATCTTTGGGTGAGGTGGAGTTCACTCCCAGACCTGGCATTATTTTAAAGTCTTTAAATGCAGTGACCAGAGCAGTTTGTAATGCATGCTGTCACAAGTTTCGCTGCCTTCTGTAAGTGTCAATACTGCTCTTTTACCTGGTGTTCAGATTAACTTTGACTCAGTGCACCTGTAGGCCCTGAATGGAAGTTTCACTAGCTTTTTATGTTTGCTTGCGCGCATGTGCAAGAAACATTATGCGGCAGCTTAGGAGAGAAGTGGGTTGTGGAGGTGCGGCACTGTGGCAGCCAACAGAGGCACTGCATTTGAGAGCTTGGCACTGGTGGACCAATGGAGGCACAGTGTGCCAATGACACTGGTCTCCAAAAGTGCCACCAAGTAAAAACATTTTTACCACTGCAATGAGGGGCTGCCTCATCATTTCAGCATCAGCCATTCTGCTGCAATGAGGGAGAGACCCATCATTGCAGGGCGGTGCCTTCCCAAGTCTAACAATTAATTAAACATGGCTGTGGATTGCCGCCACCTCTCAGCCCCATGAAAGCTGAATGGGGGTGGCCAATCCCCCTATTGGCAGCCCCCAACTCAGTTAATTTGCCAACCAGGAAGCCCACTCCCCGTTGGCATGATGTAATGCCCTCCCCCATTAGTTGTGTGCCGAGGGGGTGCCCAATCCCCCTCAGCATCATGGCCCTCCTCAAACAATCGTTCTTTGCCAATGGGGGCCCAATCCCCATTGGCTTCAGTAACCCCACACCAGAAAAGTCAGGTGGCACACTGGGAGCCCAGCCCGGTGTTCTGGAAACAAGCCTGGAAAAACATTCTACAACATCTTTTTTTTCTTTTTTTTTATCTTGGAAACAAAGGAAAAGGTCCCACACCAGTCACCGTCCTTTCCCCCCAACCCGCACCCACCCACGGTGCACCCAACCTCCCTACACCCACACACCCCATACTTACCTCCAGACCCTGGTGCGACGATCTTCGCTGGACCAGGAACACGTCTGCACTCTTCAAAGGCGACCACGAACTGAAGAAATGCCGATAAGCTGTATAATGGCATGAGTGTGTTTTTTTCTACTTTGGTGCATATCTTAGGCATTTTGGGGAATTATGGCACCACATTTTCAACATGGGGTTATTGGGACCCCTCCTCATGAATTCACACACTGTCATGGCATTATTCAGTCCTGAAAGGTGATTTTGCGGTCACTGTGAGGAATCACCTTCCGGGACCGATTAATGAAATGACAGTGCCAGTATTCATAAGGTGGGCTTTCAAAAGCCTATGTTAAAATTTGTGAAAAAAATCCAAAAAATGACTGTTTTACGAGCGTGCGTTGCGCAGTTTCCATGCACACTCATAACTTCACAAATTTGTAATATTTTCACTCCAGATTTTTAACATTGGCATTTTTCCACACCTCCTTATGAACAGTATAGTTGTCATTTTTCACATCCTGACCGAAATGTGGTTTTGCACTACCGGCGCAGAATAGCGCAGTCGCTGGTGGAAATCAGTGTTCGGGACAGATTAAAAACAAATCACAGTGACACTGTTCATGAGTAGAGGTGCTAAAATGCCTGTGTTGAAAATTTAGTGACAAAAGTCCATGAAATGACTGTGTTACGAGTGTACGTTGCCCAGTTTCCATGCACCCTCATAATTATATGAATCTGTAATATTTTCACTCCAGATTTTCAACATTGGCATTTTTACACACTTCCTTATGAACAGTACAGCTGTCATTTTTCATATCCTGCCTGAAATATGCATTTACACACCTGGCGCAGAATAGCGCGGTAGCTGTGGGAAATCAATGTTTGTGACAGATTAGGAAAATCATAGTGACACTGTTCATGAGTAGAGGTCATAAAATACCTATGTTGAAAATTTGATGAAAAAATTCCACTAAATGACTGTGTTATGCACATGAATTGTGCAGTTTCCACATAAGCCCGGAAGTTCAAGTATTTTTAATATTTTCACTACAGATTTTCAACATTGCCATCTTTTCACAGCTCCTTATGAATGGTACAGCTGTCATTCTTCAGATCCTGCCTGATCTGTGTTTTCATACATCTGGCGCAGAATGGCATGGTCACTGTGGGAACTCAAAGTTCAGGACACATTAACAAAATCACAGTGCCACTGTTCATGAGAAGAGGTCCCAAATGTTTTCATGAGGTGGGGGTCACAAAAAGGCCATGTTGAAAATTTGTAGTCTAAATACCAACAAACAGCTAGGGTGTTAGAGTGTCTAACCATAATGTCCCACCCTGTACAGACTGACAGGCATCAGGGGGTGTGCCTTTGGATTGCCGACTGTAATGTTTATGCCATTCCACTCCCATCCACCACCCTGCAGCCAATGACAGGCATCGAGGTGTGCCTTGAACTCTTCGGCCCCGCAGTTCACCCTGTTATCCTATACTGCACCCATTTCAGTGTATGTCCTTATGGAATGGAGTGACTGTACAGCTGAACACCCCAAGGTACACCTCAACACGTGTTGGTGTCTGCAGGATAGGGTGAAGTGAAATGGCATCAATGTTATGGGCGATGGCCCAAACGCATACCCCAGTGCCTGTCCGTCTCTGCAGGGTGGAGGTGGGGATGGTGTGAAGTTCAATACTTCACTGCCATTCCTATTCTGCATTTCTCTAACTCTTGCATTTCCAATGCTAATACCCAGTAAGCAAACATTCAGCATTGACAAATGCTTGTTTTTTCATGTCATTTGCCAACGAAGTTTCAGAGAAACACACTGCTAAAACAAATATAATGGTTCTCACCCAAAACAGTGGTTTTATCAAATCCATGTTTCGCATTTTTTTGTTTGAGATACACAAATGTAATTACCTTTGAAAGCCTACCACATATATGTTTGGGATGCTAATGCACACACAGTTCTATGTGGAAAATGAGCTTGTAGTATGCTTTCTAAGCATGTTTGTACAGCTTCAGAAAGTAATATTTTTGACTACCTTTAGCTACAGTGTGACCTATTGTATATATAGTATATCTTAAGGGATTACTTAGAAGTGGCATTATAATATTATGTGACCATCATTGACTTAGTAAACAGGGCTATACCAATTAATTTGTGTAAGTGGCAATTGTACAATTTAGAGTGATGTAGTACTGGGTAGTCTGCACCACTGAAACATATAGGTATAGGACCAGATGAATGTAAAGTTGACAAAATCTGCTTAGCATATTTGTTGGCGTTATATTCATGTGTTTTTACAGGATGATTGCTATATTAGAGCATTTGATTACTTTGCAATATTACTTTATAAATTCATAAACCCAGGTATGGATATGAAACAATTTCCTGTTTGTGTACAGAGTCAGTTTTAGAACACTGGGTGAACAGTAAAGTGGTCAGAAAAATGTTTTTTGATTATGAATTATAGTAGTTTACTGTACACGTGGTGAAGGGGAAGCATGTAATTGGTAGCACTCTATATGAGGATAAGATGTGAACTGATGTTAATTTTTCTGTTAAAATATGAATATTAATTATTGATTGTATTAATAATTTATGCCTAGGTCCTTGCTCCTGAAGAAAGCCACTGGGCAATACAACGGACACTATGGGGGATAGTGCTCCTGTAAAAGATTTGAAATAAAAAGTTTCCTCAATGGCTATATTGGTGCTGGCATTTTAGTTCTTATGCACTGGAAATAGGAGGTAAGCACAGTATGTAATAGTACAGAGTAAAATATAAGGCAATTATGGGAGTGGTGCAGTATAATTGGTGTGGAGATGCAGTTTTCAGGGAGACTTTCTGGAGACTAAGGAGCTGCTCCATCTGTACTCACCTCTCTGGGCTGAGGGAGAAGGATGATGTTCTCTAGGCTGAGTTGGTGAGGATCTGGAGGACCTCTTTCCCCACCAAGGGGCCACCAAGTTTAGCACCGTTGCCCTACAGGATGCCTAAGAGAAAGGGAAATGGGGTGGGGGGAATGGAAACTGTTTAACCAGGAAAGGCACACTAAGCCAGAGTTTGTTTCCAGGTGTAACCTGGGAGCACAAGGAAGTTAAATGACTAGCACAGGCAGTCATACAGTATGCAAGTGGGGGCTGTGGGATTCAAACCCAGGTCTCCAGGTTTGCAGCTCAGAGCCCTATACCACTGCGCTATACTGCCTCCCTGAAAGAGGGCCAGCTAGACTGTCGTGGGCTCCAGGAGGATTGGGGTGGTGGGTCAGGTGCACATTCCTCAGCCTGTGTCACTACAAAATTCATTCACCATTCTGAATGGACAAGACTGCCAGGAGGAGGCAACTGTGGTAGTAGCTAGGGAGGATGTGGGGGTCCTCCGTAGGGGAGGCCCCAAGGTGGGAAGTAGAGGAGGCTAGCAGAAGAGAAAGCAACTTCTGGTGAGGGACTCAAGGAAGGCAAAGAGGGAGGTAAGATGTTTATGTGGCTCCATGACTTGGAAGGATGGACAGTAGACCCTGTGGATTATTAGGGTGGTGGCGCAGAAGGAGTAGCTGGATGTCATTGTCCACCTGGGGACTAATAACCTAGCTAGGAACAGGGCTAAGATTGTGCTGGGAGATTTCAGAGAACTGGGGAGGAGCCTAAGGCAGGTAGCATGCACAGTGGCTTTTGCTGAGGTGCTGCTTGTCTATGACCAGTGGGAGGAAATAGTTCTCCGCATCAGAAGCTTTAACTCATGGTTAAAGGAATGGTGTAGAGAAGATGGGTTTGGCTGCATTGGGGACTGGGGAACACCCTGGAAGGATATGGACCTATACTGCATCTGCCTGTGAGAAGAGCTCCAGTCCTCATTGGATAGTTTAAATGTTACTTTGATGAACATTTCAACTTACTGAGGGCGTGGTGGAAATAAAAAGGGAGGCATAAACTGTGCCCACCTCACAGACTAAAGCAGTAATTAGGGAGGACCTGAGTGGTGGAGAATCCCCCAGGAAGCAGGATAAAGAAAAAAAGCAGTGTAGTAGAAGACAAGGGTGATGGGAACAAGGGTTGCAAAAAGACAGGGAAAAGGAGGCAGGGCAAAAAGGAAAACGGGGGGGTGGGGGGTTGCAGGCAGAATGAGAACAAAGTTTGGAAGGCCATTTGTACAAAAGCAAGGAGACTTAGAAATAAAATTCCAGATCTTGAAGCCATCATGGTGGAGACAGACCTGGATATTGTGGCCATTATTAAGTTGTAGTGCACAGGTAACCATGACTGTGATATGGCCATACCAGGTTATACTCTGTTCAGGAAGGATAGGGTGGGGAGGAAAGGGGGATGCTGTAGGTAAGAGAGGCTATCAAAGTGACATAAATGCAGGGAAACCAGAGGGGAATGGAGGGATTGGAGTTATTGTGAGTAACCCTGGAGACAGGAGCTGGAGTCACTATTCACACTGGCATGATCTACAGATCTCCAAGACAGGGAGGAACTGGATAAGGCTCTGAGGGAAGCCATTAGAACAATGGCAGAAAAAGGGAGAGGTGCTGCTGGTGGGGGACTTCAGTCAGCCAGATGTAGATTGGAGCCTCCGAGCTGTGGCCTCAGCAAGAAGCAGGGATATCCTAGACTCCCTGCAGGGGTATTTAATGTATTTGTTTAAAAATTGTAACCAGAACAACCAAGGTTTGTTTCCAGGTGCAACACAGGGGAAGCAGAAACCAGTTTTTCAGGCAACTAGTCGGGGATCCTGCTTATAATGGCGCAATACTGGACTTGCAGCTCACAAACAGGGAGAGTACTACAGATGTCAAGAGGGGGAGGCCACCTTGGGACCAATGATCACAGTACAATGTTGTTCAACATAAGGAAGGCAGCAAAAGCAAACCACAAAAAGATGAGGGTTCTGGACTTTAGGAGGGCAAATTGTTAAAAAATGGGTGGAAGCCTCAGGAGCTACTTGGCAGGGGGAATAGCCTGGGTGGGATGGAGGTACAGTGGACCAAGTTAAGGAATAGGATAATTAAGGTAACAAACCTTTGCACACAAAAAGTGAGCAAATACAGGAGGAAAAGAGACGGCTATGGTTCTCATGGGAAGTGGCTGAAAAGGTAAACCCATACAGAAAAAGAAGGCCTTCAAATTAAATTTAAGTATTTTTCAGTTTTTTTAAAACTGATCCAGTTATTTTTATGTTTTTGAAGTAATTCAAAATGACTTTGTTTGTACCTCAAACACCAGTTTTTATCCATCGAAAAACATCTCAATTTGTTCTCAAATTTGTCCTTCAAAAAGAGCACAAAAAATGCAAATTAGCCTTCAAAAAGAAGGTTAAAAGACTGGTAAAAAACTGTTACGAAAAAGCCCTTCAATTGCACCCAGAACATCCTTCTTTTCCATCTAAAATGACTGCCTTCAAATATACTTCAGTTTTTGAAGTAATTCAAATTGACTTTTCTTGTATCTCAAACACCAGTTTTTATCCATTGAAGTACGTCTCAATTTGTTTTCAAATGCCCTTCAAAAAAAGCAAGAAAAATGCTAATTAGCTTCAAAAAGAAAACTGAAATAATGGTAATAACTATTATGAACAAGACCTTCAAATGTACCTGAAATTCTTTTTAAACTGCAAATTTCATACAGTCCTAAAACATAAGAATCAAATGACCATCAAATTAGAAAAAACTATCCTTCCCATCTATGGGCCCCATTTTCTTCCACCCAGACCAGTCCTAGGACCTCTGACTAGCATCCCCTACCTACATGTCTCCTCTCTGCCCACCCTGACCAGTAATTGTAACCCAGACCAGTCTTTCCCACCTACATTCTCCCTGCCCCCCCCACCCTGAATCAGCCATGGGACTGCTAGGCTGGCCTGCCTCACCTGTGTCTCCACAGTATCCTCAAATGGACCAGCCTTGGGATGACTGGAATGGCCTCCCATGTCTATGTTTCCATTGCCCACCCACTCGGACCTGGCCTGGGAGCACTGGATCTGCCTCCACACCTACACGTGAAGCTTGCCAGGATCAAACCCAATTCTGTAGCATGCTGCTGCAGAGTTACTACAGTAAACAGAGCAATTTCAATGGTAGTCAGTCCCTTTTGTCATGCAGTAAACTGTGACACTGCACTTCATCCTGACGCGCTTTACTGTACGTCCTCCATATCCCTCAATCTGGATCAGTATTGCGATCCAAGGTCTAGCTTTCCCTAAGAAAATCTCCCCTTTTTGCCCACTTGGACTATCACTGGGAACCCATACTGGCTGTCCCCATGTATGCCACCATGTTCCTTCACCCAGATAATCCCTTGGACCATGAGGCTAGCCTTCCATATCTATGACTCCCCTGCCTGCCCACCCAGACCTGCCGTGGGACCCCTGCACCAGCTTTTCCCACCTATGTCCCAATATGCTTCCACCTGGATCAGCCCTGAGACCCTGTACTGCCCTCCCTCAATTAAGTCCCTCCTCTTCCCCCACCCAGACCAGCTCTGGAATCTCAAACTGGCATTTCCCACCTACTGTATGTCCATTGTTCTGCCCACCAGAAACAGTCCTGCAAACCCTAGAAGAGTATTTGACACCAACCTCCACATTCATCTCCCACACTGTCCAGCACTTGAACTCCCAGAAAGGGTTCTGTGTGATAATGGCTACCGTGTAATAGCGATTGCCTTTTGGGCGAGACTACATCACCAAAAATGAATTTCGGTGATGTAGATTCTTGGTGAACAGCAAGATGGCACTGGAGACTTAAATTTTATTGTTTTATGCAGGACACTCCAGCACCCCCTACTAAAAGATTCTCAGCTCCAAGGGGTTGCATGTTGGGAAGGGGTGCAAATCTAAAAAAAAATAACCCGACCCATGGTGCAAAACATTAGCGCACCTAGAACTGAACCCAGCACCCTTCGAGCCCCAGCCTGACAGCAACCCACCACACCACATGGCCAGATTTGCAACTCAAAGCTGCACTATGCCCCACAAACCCTCTCTCCCCTTCCACCCATCGCACGGCATGGTCCCTCCCACCCCACATGCGTGTATACATAGTAACATCATGTCGCTATAGGCGGGCCCCCTATCTGGTCACTCTCCCTGCCCAGTAGCCCTGTGTAAAAGTGCCGTAATTGAGTTACCCTTTTTGAAAGCGCTCAATCTCAGTCACCTAATACATGGGATACCCCCAGACAGGTTTCCTAAACTCACCTCTACCCTCTGCTTCTAGCAAGACCAGAAAAGGGACCCATGGAAGAGTGTCCAACTCACATCTTTTCCCTTCTTTTCAAATTGGATCAGCCATAGGACTCCTATACAGGGGTCTCACACTCGTCTCCACCCCCATCTCCCACCTGTAGCACCCTTAGGACCATAGAACTTGGGTCTGAAACACAGCTGCATCCACTTCTTCCATTCATACCATCCTTAGGACCCTAAAACAGGGGTCAGACACCCACATGCGCCATCATCAGATTTACTATGGCATACCAAAATGCCAAATCCAGAAACTCAGGAGCCCAAACCTTATAGCCCGGTAGTCAGCATCCCATAAGTCTGGAATTTACCATAGCTGAGGTTTTTTCTGTGTTTCAGGGGGCTTCGCCACCTGCACCCCCCTTATTTACAACTGCCAACTTTGCTGTGGGCAGTTCCAGAATGTTGGGATACCGACTGCTGGGCTATAATTTTTGGGCTCCTGGGTATCGGGATTCAGCAATTCAGTATGCTGTAATACACCACCTTCATCTTCCACTTGGATCACCCTTAGGGTCATCATACTAGAATTCTGACACCACCTGCACCTTCTTTCACACCATTCCTAGAACCCCAGAACCAGGATTCAACAGCCACCATACTCTGCCCCCCCAAAGACCACCTATAGGACCCCCTGGAGCCTATTTACTCATCTGACTCATCAAAGGAACCCCCCCAACAAGGCTTCCACATCAATGGCCTCCTCTTCCCCCACCTGGTTCTCCCAGGGGGCCCACATAATAGATTCCCCCACATATGTTCACCCTCTTCTCCCATCTGGACCACCTAGGGGATCACTCAAACCATGCTACCCCCACCCAGGACACTGGGGGAATGAAAACCTATGGCCATGATTTGGGGTAGTCAGGAGCCTAACAGCATTGCTATGGGGGTGGGGAAACCTGAAGCTGGGGATGGGGCTTGAAAGCCTGCCACCAGGGCTAAGAGGGGTACGACAGTGAGTATGACACCATGACTGGGGGGCCTCACCTTCAGCATGTAATTGGTGTAGGCACACCATTACAGTCAACCCACCCAGTACAGATTAAGCAGAGGGTCTTACCTGAGCACTATAGGAGCCAGAGGTAGGAATCTCAAAGGAATGTTGTTCACCACACTTGTAAAACAAAATAGAAAAGGGGGTCACAAAGGATCCATAGCTCTTAGATGGTACAGTAAGGATGGAAAGGATAGGTTAGGCATAGAAATATACTTATCTAATGGTTAGGAGTCCATGTCCTGTCAGACATGTCAAATAAAATAAAATTAGTTTAGCTGGGGAAAAAACAGAGGAGCAGAAACTGAGAGGAAAGGAAGTGTGGTTTGGCAGGGGCTCAGCCAAAACCCCCCTGTGCTCCTATTGGTGACCCAGTATTGTACCTGATAGCCAGATGGGCTAGTTGAGGCTTTTCAAGGGCTAGTAGGCCTGTTGGTAAATAAAAGAATGGAACCTGTGGTCTTGCAGGCTAGGAATGCCACGGGGAAGGGGGGCTACTAAGTAAAATGGTAGCCCTGACTGTCTAGTACCCTGTGGCTAAGGCCAATTTTCCTTTGAAATGAATAAGTACCCTTCTCTGGGGTCTAGTGGGGGCTCTTTGAACCCTAGTATTATGTGGGTGCTGCTGATGTGGAATAGTGGCAGGAGGGGGATACGCTTGGGTTGCACCTGCAGGCAGCCACATAGTGCAATCGTGCTACGGTGAAAGTGCCTGCAGGCCCTTGTAACTCCCAGCCCACACAGAGCTCAGGCTGTGGTCCACTCTGCATGGTTGGGGGATAGAGAGAGAGACTTGAGAAAAAGAGAATGGAGCCAGAGGGAAGTGGAGGAGGCAATAATAGAAGCGCCTCCCCCCCTCACCTTCTCAAACCATCACTTCGGCAGCAGAGTTTATTTATGCCCCAAGGGGCTGAAGAAACAGCAAGGAGGCAGCCATGGAAGAGCCACATCCCCTGGCTGCAACAGCAGTTTTGAAGCTGGGGCTGGAAGGTGGCAGGAGCTGCCATTGAGTGAAATTACTCCCACAGTAATGTTGAAGCCAGGAAGGGAGTACAGAGGTGGCAGGAGCTGCCAGGGAGTAAAACTATTCCCATGGCAATAGTGAAGCCTGGGGAAGGGGTTGTAAATAATGGGAGAAGAGAGGATGGCAGCAGTAGCAGTGGCAGGTGTTTATTTATTTATTTATTTAGAAGAGATTTGCCAGGAAAGCAACATGAACTGCAAACAGTTCATTTCCAGAAGCGTCCTGGAAGGGGGGGTTACACAGGAAGAAGCGTGGGACAATCATTTACAAGAAATAGAGAACAGAATCATAGACATTACAAGTAGTAGATAATTAAGGACTAGTGCAGCATACAGAATCTATGCATTTCAATTACAGACTAGGTAAAAAAACATGCACATAAGTTACATCACAGCCTCGTGGTGAGCTGAGCAGCAAACGTTATTGGATATGACAGTTGACTTAAACCAGGCAATAAAGTGTGGAGAGACTGAAAATAGATTACAATGGCTAGTACTTTGAGAGTGTAAGTGCTTGGTTGGGATGACAGTATGATTGATATAGTATGTAAAATACTAGGGGTAGGTGTAGGAGGGAGGGAAGGGGAGAGGCCTAGGTCTTCACCCCCTCAAGATGCTGAGAACCCCTGTTAGGGAATATTGTTTAACGAACTGTTAGGGGGCAAGGGAGCCAGCATTAGAAAAGATAGAGGAGAAAGGTGGAAAAAGATAGAGGAACATCGATTAGGGGTGGGGTTACTAGGGATAGTGTGAGGTAGGAGGAGAATTGGGTGTAGAACGGTGGAAAAAGAAAGTAAGCCATTGCCATCACCACTTCAGGAGACAAAGAACCTGCAGTGGCAGGGGGATGGGGAGCTGGCAGAGGAAAGTAAAGTTGGACTAAGAGGAGAGGGATAGGGAAGCCAGTGCTTACACCCTCTTCAGGATGCAGAGAACCCTGCAAGGGGGTGTGGGGCCTGCCAGAGGAAGGAGGAAAGTAAGTTGGGCTAAGGGGAGAGGGAGAGGGAAGCCAGTGCTGACACCCCCTTCAGGATGTGGAGAACCCTGAAGGGGATGGAGAGCTGGCAGATGAAAGTATTGATGGTCTAAGGGGAGAGGGATGGGGGGGTACAGTGGAAGAGTGACAGAGAAGGGAAGATGGGGGAGTGGGAAGCCAGAGTCTTCACCCCTTCAGGATGCAGTGAACCCTGCAACGGAATGGGATCTAGTAGAGGAAAGTGAAGTTGGGCAAGGGAGAGAGAGAGAGAGAGAGAGAGAGAGAGAGAGAGAGAGAGAGAGAGAGAAGAGAGAGAAGAGAGAGAGAGAGAGACAGAGAGAGAGACAGAGAGAAAGAGAGAGACATCACATAATTTAAGTCACACTGTGGCTTTTGGAATGCCGGGGGCTAAATTTCATTGTAAAGGTCTGCAGGATGCAGGCATGATTGAGTGCTCCCAAAGGAGAGTAACAGACAAGCCACCTGTAGCTGCAATCAAGCCTGAGAGGTTGGTACCTGAGCTGGGGGGGGGGACAGTAGTGCACATTAGGGCTGGGACAGCCCAGAGACAGCAGAAGCCCAAAAGGGAATTAAAAATAAAAAAACACACAATTACAAAAATATATAGATTTAATTAAGTGGCTACCAGGGGTGGGGGGGGCCAAGCAATCCTCCAGGTTAACTCCAGGCAGGCCATGTTTGGTGCATGCTGGCTAGCACTGACATTATTAGGACATCTTGACATTGGCAGAAGGATCAGTCAGATAGTAAATCAAAGTTTATAGTGGGAGAGGCGTTCAGCTCCCCACCACCCTTGGTCGGCATTCCCTTATATAGGTATATTTCTGATCACATGATCACGAAATAACCTATCAGTCAGCTTTCCCACCTGCAGCTTATATTCTCCCACCACTAGAGGTCCCTTTTCATTTCTTCCTTTTGACCTGACTCTTCCGTCTAGCTCTCTAGCCCAACCATGCTCCCACATACCATCATTACTCTTCTCTTTCTGCTCCCTCAAACACGTCACCCTCCAACGCTGCAAAGGGGACCAAATCTGCCCCATCCTATCCTCATGCAACCAGATCCTCACAGCATTACCCCCCATCCACACATGAGCTACCAGCCTTTACAAGCTCAGGCTGATAACCAGTCAACAGCACGCCCCCCTCACTACACCACATACACAAACAGGTACTTCAACATCTCCTCCTTCCCCTAGATACCATCCCCCACGTGTGCGTGACTCTGGAGCTCCTCCTTCTCCTGCCAACCTCCTACCGCATCCACACCACACCGTACCTCCCCCTTACACCTACTCCTCCAATCAGCCCCCCATACCCTGAAACTGCCAATACCCACCATGGGGCCCCCGCAGCGAATATGCCGATGGCTAACTACTCGAGTGACTAGATATCGCCTCAGGTCACTCATACTTCTTCTGCTCCTGACGGGCAATATCCATCCCAACCCTGGCCCACTGAATTCCCCACCGGCCCAACCATCACCAGTCAATGGGCTACGCATTGTCCCACTAAACATCTGTAGCCTTCAAAAAAAAAACGGGACTCCTTTCAGGGGTGGGTACACCAGCATCACCCTGATATCATTGCATTGAGTGAAACCTGGCTCTCCCCCACTGTCCCCAACTCGGTAGTTAACCTCCCTGGATATCTCCTCTTTCGTTCCGACTGAGTGGGAAAGAGAGGGGAAGGCTGTGCTCTGTACCTCGAGAACTCTCTCTCTCTCTCAGGCCACCTACCTCCTCTGCCCCAACTAACTTCCAAGGCTCAGGCCCTCACCCTAAAATGATCTACTATAACTAGGAAAGTCCACAGCCCCTCTCCTCCTCACCACTGCCTACGTCCCTCCCCGAGACCAGAAGCTAGACTTCCAAGCCATCATGTCCTGTCTGGCTACACTACCCCCAAAGCATGAAAAAATACTCCTGGGGGACTTCAACATAAATTGGCTGGCCAAGACAGCCACCCCGTTTATTAATGAGGCTGCTGCCCTTGATCTCACACAGGTCATCAAAACCCATAACCAGGTAAACACACATACGGGGACATCTTCTCTACTAGACCTAGTCTTCACAAACTGCCCCCACAAAATTACCAGCACCCTAGTCCTCTCTGACTCTCTTAGTGACCCCTCACCGGTACTCTGCAATTGGTCTGGCACACCCCTCAAAACCCCTCCTAAAACAATTTCACAATGCAAACTTAGGCCTGGCAAACTAGCTCAACTCAAGGCCCACCTCAGATACTGGGACTGGACACCCCTAGCAAACACCCTTGACCCAGACCAAGCCCTTGACCTATTTATCACAACTTTCAATATGTCCTGTGACAATTACGCCCCCCTTATCCAAACTATGTCCAAGGGAAACCATGCCCCTTGGTTCTTGGACCACCTCCTAGGCCTACTGCGACAGTGTGATGACCTATGACACCTAGCAAATGAGACCCTATGGCCTTTGGACAGGCAACGGTATAGGAAGGCCCAAAACAAGTACACCTGGGCCATACGCACCACCAAAGCAGACTATTACAAAGCTACCTTAACCTCCACCTGGGGCACTGGGCACAAATTCTGGGATAATATTAAGGAGCTCTGTGGCAAAACCCCTAATCTGTCACCTGACCAAATGCAAATTGAGGACAGCCTCTCTACTAACCCCCTCAGTATAACCTCAGCCCTAAACTCTGCCTTCACTGATCTCACCCATGTGCTCCCCTGAAATTTCTTTGACACCCCACTGGCCAAATACTCCCCCCATTCCCCCCTTGCTCCTCCCTTCTATCTACATGTCCTCATCCCAGAGACAGCAAAGCCCTACCTAATCAATGCCATTAGCCACCATCACTATAGTCACGACTCCCTGGACCTGAGACTTCTCCACCTCACCCTCCTGGAAGTCCTAGCCCCACTCACCCACATTCTAAACTGCTCCCTCTGTCAAGGAAAATTTCCCATCCCCTGGAAATCAGCCTACATCACACCCATAGAATGCATAGTTGCTGACCAACTTACTGACCACCTTAATAAATATCACCTGCTAACCAACCAGCAACACGGCTTCCGAAAGGGTCATAGTACCACCACTGCCCTCCTTGAATTTACCTCCCATGTCCACTCAGCCTTGGACCGTGGCCATCTCACAGGAGCCATCTTCGTGGACCTATCTAAAGCATTTGATACCATCAACCATACCCTCTTACTAAACACTCTGGCCTACACTGGCTTCTCCAATGACGCCATGCACTGGTTCACCAGCTATCTCTCCGATAGAACGCAGATGGTCAAGGTTGGCACTGTCCTGTTCCCCCGCCTCCCCATGCACTCTGGTGTCCCATAAAGCTCCATACTTGGCCCCTTACTTTTCAGTCTATACCTAAACTCCCTCCCATCGGCCTGCCCAGGCAACCTGCTCCTGTACGCAGATGATGCTGTCCTGCACGCCGCCGACCCGGCACTCCTCAATCTCCACCAAACTCTCCAATACTCTTTCCATGAAATCGAACAATGGCTTGTCACCCAGCGTCTTATAATAAACTACAATAAGACAAAAGTCATGATTTTCTCACATCCCCAGAACCCCCTCAAAAACCTCTGCCCCCAATTCCTCACTGCTAATCAGACCCCCCTAGAACAAGTAAGCAGCTTTAAATATCTAGGGATCACACTAGACCCTGCAGTCAACTTTAATCTACATATCTTAAACCTATCAACTGCCCTTAGCTCCAGACTAGAAGTACTGTACTGATACAAACACTGCCTCACCCCTGAAGCATTACAACTCACCATAAACTCCTCTATCCTCTCCTTGCTGGACTATGGCATTCTCGTCTACAATGCAGCAACATCCACAGCCCTAATCCAACTCCGACTTGTGCTTAACAAAGCCTGCCATCCCCTCTTAGGTTGTGATCGCCTCACACACACATGCTCCCTCTACAGTACAGCTAACTGGCTAAACCTAGACAACAGAATCTGATATCACACCTGCCTAATGACCAAAAAGATTATCCTAGGCCTCACCCCCACTGCCCTGAATCAATTTATCCTCCCAACACCACCCGGCAGAACAACCCGTAGCTTGAACAAACTGTTGCTATGGGTACCCCTTGGCAGGACTTCCCAATTCCAGCGAACTTTCAGTTACAAAGCCCCATCCTGGATGAATGCACTCCCCAGCCTAATAACGGAAGAAACTAGGATTGGCCCTTTCAAAACCAGACTAAGGAATCACCTACAAGCCTCCAACCTGTGTGATTGCAACTGACCCCACCCCCGTAGACCCTGAACATCTCTAACTCCCCCATGCCAATGACTCTCACTTGCTAACTTATTTTGGACAAACAGCCACTTTAGAACCTCTCTGCTACTCTATGGCTGTGTGAAGCTCTTGTAAATCATGTTCCCCTTGAAGGGTAGCTCACCCACTGAACAAATGTGTAACCATGTTAAAAAAAAAATAATTGTAAGATTTTGCAATGTACAAACAACCTGTAAACCATGTTTTGTCCCTATTGTACTCTATGTATGACGTGGAACCTTTGTAAATGAGTCTTTGACTCAAAGGTCTTTCTGAATATCTCAATCAATAAATAAATAAATTTGGCTGTTCCTGACAGCTAGAGGATATAACTGGAAAAAGTATAAGGCAGCATGTCTAGGGAATCACCAACCCTATACACCCACACCATAACTTGGCCTTGTTTACCTCACAAAGGGTGAAAACAAGGGGCTCAAAAGAGGTAAGGACAGTAGTTGGGAGGTGCTACCTTGACAGGTTCCCCCCCCGGGGGGGGGAGCTCAGTCCTGATTGGCTTCAAGAGGCCTTGGCAACTTGAAGCACCAATCAGGAGTTGAGTAGGATTAGCTAAAAGGCTGAGGAAGAGTCCATGCTGAAAAAAAGCAGTACTGATCAATGTCTGCACATTGCCTTTTCTTTGCCTGCTTAGTACCTGTCCTATACCTGTAGCATACCTACAAAAGGATGTCTTGTACAGGCCCTGTACAATACCTGTAAAGATACAGTTCATTCCCTGCCCTTTTTTTGTGGTGGTGTGGCCTGTATCCAGTACATATCCCACATCAAGGAACAGGGCATAAATGCAGCCCCCCCCCCCAAAAAAAAACATACACCACTAGAATCACGGAGGACATTGGTACACAGATCAAAAATGGAGCAGATTCACATAGTGGGTAACAGGAAAATACATGTGATGCAATATAAACATAGACAAAGATGACAAAAAAGACCAAAGGTCCATTCAGTATGTCTGTAGTTCTTTATTAAACCCCAGGACCAATTGCCCATACAGGGGACTAGCCCCTCACTATCTACCCCACTGTTACCCTATATACTACAGCCATCTTGAGTAACCACTACATCCTTCACTCGGTCACAGCCTTACTTGAAATCATTTATGGTTTTGGTACCCACCACCTTGGCTGGCAGACTGTACTACCCTTTCTATAAAATAAATCTTTCTCATATCCCTCTTGAACCTCTTTCTCATCATTTTCCATTCATACCACCCCTGTCTTAATTGTTGCTCAGGCTAAATAGTGACTCACAATTCACCTTGTTTGTTCCTTTCAAGGGATTACCTAGTGAGGGGCACAGGGAGGGAAGCGAGTCTAACAACACACGACCAAGAGGTGGTACATTGTATCCCGGGGTAGAGGCTTTTAAGCAGGGTCTGAAAACTTTATTCACTCAGGATTTTGGTGTTTAATCATCCCCACAGTGTTATGTACCCAACAGGATCCCCCTCCCTACAAAGCACCTGAAACTATGCCACCTGCCTCCATAGTATCCAATACTAGCCTTCTCCCTCCATGGCTCCAGACACTAGCCCCCTCCCTCTACATCACCCAGAACTAGCCCACCTGTCTCAACAGTAACCTACACCAGCTCACCTTCATTGACAGCACCCAACACCAGTCACCTGTGTCCACAGCACCCAGCACCAGCCACCGCTGTCCACAGCACCTAATACCGGCCAACTCCCTCCATATCCTCCACAATACTAGCCCCCTCCCTCCACAGCACCTGACACTAGCATGTTTTCCTTACAGCCCCTATGACAGTAGCCCCCTTGACTGTATACCTTCCCCAGCCCCCAACACTACCCTGGCTCCATCCATCACCACAGACACCAACCCACTCCCTCTACTTCCCGACTCAACCCATGCACACCACCCTTCCTTCTCTTTCACCACAGTCTCTCTGAACACCCTTCCCTCTCTAGGTATCCCACTTTTCTAAGCCCATGGATATCACCTCCCTCCCTCCCTCCTGGCCCCTCCTGACTCCAAGAAACCACACTCCTTCCTCCTCAGCCATTTGAGAATCATATATACATTTATTATCCACCTGCCCTGCAAGGCCCCCTCTGGACACCAACTCCTCAGACACCTGAGGCACACATACACCCTTCTCTACACTCTCCCTCCACAGTCCTTGAATCTAGCCTCCCCTCCCTCATTCCACAACCCCCAACCCTAGCTGACCCATCTTTGAAAGCCCCTGACACTAGCATTCCACTTCTCCAGACACTAGCCCCCCCCAGCCCCTGACAATAGCTCCACTTCCTTCCTTGGTACAAGACACTGGCCCCACCTCCTTCACTGGCATCAAAATTGGTACTGTCCCACTAGCTAAATGTAGCAGATTTTGTATCTAACTAGTAAGATTTTTCTTTAGCTAGCCCTGTGGACTTGTACTGGAGAAGGTAACACTTCAGTAAGTACACCAGTAGGGCCAGTGGAGAAGTCTGTGGGAATTTTTACCTGGTTACCAAACAAGAAAATCAGTTTTCCCAGTCACTTGCCCTGCTGGCTTGTGGCTGCAAAACCTAATTTTGACCTCTAAATTAAATATGACTTACCTGCTCCGTTCGAGTCAGTGTCCAGGGCTGGATTGACTTGGGTTTGGGGTATTCTGGTAGCATCTAAAAGGAAAGCACAGAGAAGGATGTGGAGATAAAAGTGTCAGAGGTTCTAAAGGAGAGATTATGGGTTAGAATTAAACAAGATAAGATACTTATCTGAAAGGTAGAGAGTCAACACTTGGCTAGATATGTTAAAATAAAGGTAACAAGCATTTGTCAATGCCGAATGTTGCTTGCTTCTATGTGCTGTTTAGGTATTTGGAAGTCATTGGAGTGCAAATATTGAAAATTTGTGAACTTACGAGCCTGCGTAGGAACTGCGCAACGACGTCAGAAACAGTCATTTTAGGAATTTTTTCACCAAATTTTCAACATAGCCATTTTAAGACCTCTGCTCATGAACAGTGTCACTGTGATTTTCTTAATTTGTCCCGTACATTGATTTCGCACACCGACTGCGCCATTCTGTGCTACATGGGCGGAAACACATTTTGGGTGAGATGTGAAAAATGACAGCTGTACTACTCATAAGAAGGTGTGGTAAAATGGCAATGTTGAAAATCTGGAGTGAAAATATTGAAATTTCGCGAACTTACGAGCCTGCGTAGGAACTGCACAACGCACGCTCGTAAAACAGTCAGTTTTTGGAATTTTTCCACCAAATTTTCAACATGGGGTTTTGGGGAGCCCTTCTCATGAATGATTTACTGTCATGGTGGTATTCAGGCCTGAAGGGTGATTTTGCAGTCACTGTGCAGTCACTGCGCAAAATCACCCTTCGGGCCCGACTAATGCCATGACAGAGAATCTTTCATGAGAAGGGGTCCCAAAAACCCCATGTTGAAAATTTGGTGCAAAAATTCCCAAAAATACCTGAGATATGCAACAAAGTTGAAACCCCCCTACCTAGGCCATTATACAGCTTACCGGCATTTCCTCAGTTCGCGGTCGGCTTTGAAGAGTGCAGGCGTGTTCCCGTTCCACGAAGATCTTGGCGCGGTCTGGGTAAGTATGGGGTGAGGCGTGGGTAGGCTGGGTGCGCGGTAGGTGGAGTGCGGGTTGTGGGAGGGTCGGGAGATGCTCCAGGGACCGCTTTCATTTTCAGGTTAAAATTAAAAAAGATGTCGTGGGACCGTTTGCCACACTGGAGTGGGCTCCCAGCATGGCACAAGGATGTTGGGGGGGTGTTCAGCCGATGGGGGATTGGGCACCCCCATCAGCCAAAGGACTCATTGCCACGCTGGGGTGGGCTCCCAGCGTGGCACCTACAACTGTGGGGGGGAGACGCAGCTCAGCCGACGGGGATTGGGCACCCCATCGGCTACGCAATAGGTGCGGAGGCGTGCACGCCTGCATGTGTGGGGGGGAGCTACGCTTCAGTGGGCTTCTTATCTCTGCTCACTGAAGCGTAGCTCCCCCTTTCAACTGTATGCCACTGCATTTTGGAGCGTGTCATAGACAGCTCCAAAATGCATTGGCTTACAGGGGCCGTGCCTGCCAGCTCACTGACTGAATTGGAGGAGGAGGTGACACACCTCTGAAATCTTCGATGATGGCACTATGTTTCTTGCACATGCGTGCAAGCAACATAAAAATGAGGAAGGTATAGTAGCTTGAGTAGAGCTAGAGAGCAGCAGAGGGATACAAATGGTAATATAACATAGGAGTAAAGAAATCAGAGTTTCAGTGGAAAAGACAGAGTTAAAGAGAAAATACTGTATTATAAGAAAGAGTTAAAAACACTAGATTTTCACCAATTGTATTTTAACGTTATTGTTTTTAGTTATATTTTTTTACTTTCTCATGCTGTTGATCTACTAAATATTGTAGGTAATGCAACACTTGTTTCACTAAGTCTTTCAAAAACCTAGAGTTCCTTCCAACCTTAAATTAGTGTTATTATGTAATTATATACCCACATAACTTGTTACACCCAAATCAAACTATACTCATCTAACAGGTAAGGCATTATGGGCCCCAAAGTCAAAGTCAGCCAGCTGTGCATGCACACAGGGGTGCCACATGAAAAAATGGGGATAACCAGCTCCAGCACCATATCCAAATGAATAGTATGATCTGAACTGATTGCACTATCCATTTGAATATCAGCCATGGTAGCATGGCACCCAGCCAGTGTTCACCATGCTTTGTGCTGCACTACAAGGGCACGGGCTGAAGACCAACCATAGTGGTAATGTGTAGCACACACTGGTTAGTCCTGCACCTCATTGGTGAATATTCAAACAAAGATGCAGATGAACCCACTGCACTACAAGGTCATTTGCATGCCCATTATGGACTCCTTTGCATGCTACCATAGTGGCTGAGTGTGCTGGACCATGTCCCCCCCATGCCCCTAGTCCCATCCTTGTTTAAAAACAATACATTCCCTGGTGGTACAGCAGTCTCTCACCAGCCCTGATCCCCATCCTTGCTTGGAAAATGAAAGAATTCCCTGGTGATCCAGTGGCTCCCCTTCCCTAACCCCTACCTGCCCATAGCAGATGTACACTGTCCCTGGTGGTCTAGTGGACCCCCACTCTGGCAGGTAGTTCCCCATTCACCCCACTGGCCCCCTTGACCAAACACTGAGAGCCAGCAACTGGCACAGTCTTCAGATCACCTCCACAGCTGGCCAAAGACAGAGTTCTCCTGGCACCCATACTGTACAGCGTGCCCTATGAATGCAGTACATAATCCCCCTGCAGAAATTCACTTTGGAAAAAATGTAGTTGACAGACAGAGTCATGGCATTCATGGTATTCCCATCTCCCATACTGTTTCCATCCACTGTGATACCTGGGTCACAAACTGTAGTCACTCCAAGAACACTATAAAATTCACAGTATATATAAACTTAAAATCCATGTCAGAAATTAATGGTGTAGTCTAGTTTTCTTTCACAAAATATTATGCACACACAGCCACAATTTCTTCAGCTGATATTAAATATTTTGTTAAGCCATCTGTTCCTGATTTTGACCCCTTGTTCCAATAAAAAAAGATATTTCTTCAGCTTAAAAGGTACAGGATTGAGAAGTAAACTGCCGAGTAACATTCCCTGGCTTGCAACATACAGTACTACAGTATATAAATACAACAGCATTACAAGTACTACATTTGAATTCAAAGCCTGGAGGAGAAAGCCTATCCTCCTATCACACACAAACACATGCTGGTATACATTAAAATAGCTGCAAATGCACACATTTCTTAGTCTAAAAGTCCAGTTTCTGTATGACAAAACTTTAAAAATACAGTAAAAATAAAGAAAGCACTAATTAAACATATGCAGCATGTAATTAAACATATGCAGCAAGTCAATAATTTCAATTACAATCTGACCCATCACAGCAGTTAGACACTTTGCAAAATTGCACTGTATTTGAGCTAAGAGACTTTCTAGAACTATTCTAGATTTAAAAAAAAAACACCTTTCTGAGTTAAACCTTTTACAAAACTGTAGAAGACAAATACCTGAAAAGTCTCTGCATATCTTTTCTCACTGGTCTCACAAAGAAGCTTTAACTGCCAAGACTGTTTTCAAACTAGAAGGGAACTAGGAAGTGCCTCCTTCTGGCAGTATTACATCCTGCCAAAAAGCAAAAGAGTCATGGGAAATTAAGTATTTGCTGAGTAGATTTTTAAAGCAATATGCAAGTGCAATCTGTCAGTTTTGCAAGATGTTCCAAATTATTTATACAAAAAGTGAGGGTCATAAGAACAATTACACAAGGGTGTATCTTAGAGGACTGGCTTTATTTACCTATTTACTTACTTAGGGTTGTCAAAAATGAAGGAACTCTTCATCAGTGAAGTCCTGCTTTTTCTGCACTAGTTTTCATAATTGAATAGAGTCTTGGGAGATCAAACATGATCACAGCTGAACAAGAAGCTACTGTGGCAGGCCTGACATATTTAAGCAATAAGGAATGACCAGGGCTTGCATTAACCATATATAAATCACATTCTTGTGAGGTAATGTGGCATAAGATGAAGCCGAGTGCCATGCCCCAAGGGTGTGATTAACAAATGTGCAACCCCTGTGAGTACCTTGTTTTTTAGCAATGTGAATAAAAAAAAATCTTCTAATTAGCTGTTTACTTTTTTTTATTGATTGTACTTGATTTTTTATTCAGATAGTCCTTCCACCATCTGGTCATCAGTCCATCCACAGTCCATTTATGTTCCAGTTCAGCTTGCAGATGTTCAAAGACATATGTGTTTCTGCAGAGCTGTAGAACACATCAAGAACATCTGCACAGTTGAAAAATAGTATGTCAGATTCTGACATCATGCTAATGTCTGTATTGGCTAGCCAGCAAGTTTGCCTGACTAGGAAAATAAAAAAAATACCATGTCAGTTTAGTGTGAATGTGTGGGGTTAATGGCTTAGATGCCAATCTTGAGCTGTAAAAAAAAAAAATCACAATGTTGCCATGGCAACACTGACTGACTAAACATGCCATCACAGAGGGGAGATCTGGGTTAAGAGCATAGCACAGGAACGATGACAACATTGTTTCTATGACGGTTGTCATGGCAACAATCAATGGGTTTTAGTGAGTTTTTTTTTTCACTCTGCATGCTCTACCCCCCACAACACTGCCCTCCCTATCTTAGCCAACTATCATCACCTGGAGTAGAATCCTAACCACCCTCCCTGTAGCTGAATCAACACCCTACACCTCAACCACTCCCCCCCAAAACTCCCTGCAGCTAGACCTGCCCCAAGTTCACCATCCCCCCCAGCTGACCACTCTCTCTGTAACTGGAACCATTCCCGCTGGCTGACTACACTCCACACTACTGCATTCCCCTTCCAGATCCCTGACCAGACACCCCGCTCAAACCTCTCTCAGTCAGTATCACTGGTGGCAAATTGTGGGCTGGTGGTAGAGGGGGTGGGACACTGTGGAGACATTGAAGGTGTTGGGGGAACCATGGGGTGATAGGGCCTGAAACAAGGAGGTGGTAAGGGGACTTACAGTTGGACTGTGGATGGAATGGTTACTGTGGAGGGAGCTGTGGGGGGATGTAGAGGGACAGCAGGTAGTGTTGGGAGCCATGGAAGGAGGTGAGGCTAGTATCTGGGGCTATGTAAGAAGACATAGCTAGTGTCAGGCAACAAAGGGAAGGAAAGGGGGCTAGTGTCTGGGGCTGTGCCGGCCTGTGGAGAAAAAGTATCTTAACTGTCTGTATGGGGTGAGTGGGTGTTTAATGGGTCTGGGAGGTGTCAGTGGGGGGCCATGCAGGGAGGCAGTGGGTCAAGGGTGTGAGGGGGTTTCAACTGACCAGAGAAGGACAGGAATGTTTAGATTGATGCCACTGACAGGTGTTATTGGTTAGAAGAGGGGCTGAGGGGAGTATCCAGGGGCAATGTAAGGAGTGTAAAGGGCATGAGAGAGGATTTAGTGATCTATAAATAGAGGGACATCAAGTGTTGAGGGTAATTGACTAGTCTACCCCCACAGCTGGAACCCCCTTCACACAGACCAGCCAGCCCCAGAAGCTGGACCCACTTAAGAACATATTGGCTGTGTGCCTCCATCCCACATCTTGAACCCCCCTTTCCATAGAGGGGGTTTGGTGGGGTGTAAAGGGAGTTTATGTCAAGGGTTAGGGGGCAGTTATCTAGCAGTCCCTAGCATCCATTGGGTAACACCTCTCTCTCCTCTCATTCCATGTAAATTAAGTCATTGGCATCCAGTGGCACCTCTTCACTCTCCCCATTCCATATTAAACAATCTCTGATCAGCTTCACCACGGCTGCATGACGAAGTTAGTGAAGTTGTGTGGAATTGTTAAGGAGGCATGGAGAAACAACACAATGATTTGTAAGTAGTAAGATTTGTTTTAGTTTCTGTTCTAAGGAAGGCATACACATTAATAGGAAAATATATGGAAGTGTACATTTTAATGGAAGGAACAGTAAGCAATATAGGTTTACAAAAGAACCCCAGAGCAAATGCCACGGAGGTATGTGTTATCCCAGAGAATATTGGCCATACAGCCACATTTTAAAGAAAACACAATATCCCACATATCCCATATTGCACATATCCCAATAATGCAAAGCTTCATGGGAAACATATGCAACTCCCCGTGATGGTACAGAAGGTGGCAGTACATGAAAAAGTACTGGCTGGCATATGTTCAGCCTTGGGATTATGTACACAGTTTTTGTTTTTAGAGAAACAGGGTTTTTATGAGGTGATATAGGTTATATTTAAGCAATGTGCTGATTTCAGGCAGTCAAGCGAAATGATGGGCTTAGTAAAGAAAATGTGATAGTAACTTTCAGAGGGGGTGGCTGTTGATAAGGTTAAGGTTGTTATGCTTGTGATAATGAGAATATTGGGAAAGTATGAGGTCTATGCAGCAGTGGAGTACAAATATGCAGAGTTTCATAAGTATGTTCTCAGAGTTCAGGCAAATGAGATATGCAGGTTTGTTTTACAAATAGGTAAAAATAGTGATACATGCAATTGATAGAAAGATAATTACATAGACAGACAGATAGAGAGACAGACAGATGGACAGGCAGAATAGGAATGTCAGTGAAGTATTGAAGGGATGCCAATCCCACCCCCACCCTGCAGAGATAGACAGGCATTGAGGTGTGCCTTTGGGTCAACACCCATAACGCTCACACCATTTCACCTCACCCTACCCTGCAGACACAGACCAGTGTCAAGGTGGTGGCTTGGGGTGTTTGAGCTTTACACTCAAACCATTCCATAAGGAAATATGCTGAAATTGGTGCAGTATAGGAGAATGGAGTGAACTTTGAGGCTGAAGAGTCAAAGGCACACCTCGATAACTGTCACTGACTGCAGAGTAGGGATGGAGGTGGAATGGCATGAGCATTACTGTTGACAGTCCCAAGTCACACCCATGATGCTTGTCAGTCCCTACAGGGCAGGGTGCTATGGTCAGAAACCCTAACGCCCTGCGCGTTTCTTGGTATTTTCTCTCCACATTTTCAACATGGGATTTTTATGACCCCACTGCATGAACAGTGACACTATCAGTTCATTAGCCGAAAGGTGATTTTGAACAGTGACTGTACCATTTGGTGCCACAGGTGCAAAAACATATTTTGAACAGGATGTAAAAAATGACAGCTGTACTGTTCATGAGGAGGTGTAAGAAAAATGATAATGCTGAAAATCTTGAGTGAAAATTAAAAAAAACTGATGAAGTCAAGAGCTTGTGTAGAAACTGCGCAACACACACACCCATAAAGCAATTATTTTGGGGATTTTTTACACCAGATTTTCAACATAGGCATTTTGGGACCTCTGCTCATGAGCAATAGCACTGTGATTTTCTTCATCTGACCCAAACATTGATTTCACACAGCAACTATGCCCATTGTGCACCAGATGTGCAAAACCACATTTTGGGCAGGATGTGGAAAATGACAGCTGTACTGTTCATAAGGAGGTGTGCAAAAATTCAATGTTGAAAATCTAGAGTAAAAATATAAAAAATTCTCAAAGTTATAAGTGTGCATGGAAACTGCACAATGCACATTCATAACATAGTCATTTTGTGGAATTTTGTCACCAAATTTTCAACATAGGCATTTTGGGACCTCCGCTCATGAACAGTGTCACTGCAATTTTCTTAATATGTCCCAAACATTGATTTCCCACAACTACCATGCCATTGTGTGCCAGATGTGTGAAAACTCATTTCAGGCAGGATGTGAAAAATTACAGCTGCACTGTTCATGAGGTGTGAAAAAATGGTAATGTTGAAAATCTGGAGTGAAAATATTAAAAATTCTTGAAGTTATGAATGAGGGTGGAAAGTGCACATAACAGTCATTTTTGGGGATTTTTTTCACCAAATTTGCAACATAGGGTTTTTGGGAGCCCTCCTCATGAATAGTAACACTGTTGTTTTGTTAATCAGTCCCAAAAGGTGACTCCACGCAATAACTGCAAAATCACCTTTTGAGACCGAATAATGACATGAGAGTGACAGAATTCATGAGGTGGGGCCCCAAAAACCCCATATTGAAATCTGGTGCAGAAAGTCACAAAACTGACTGAGATATCCACCTAAGCTGAAATAAAAACATCTACTGTATGCCATTATATAGCTTACCGGCATTTCTTCAGTTCGCGGTCGGCTTTGAATAGTGCAGACACGTTCTCGCTCCACCGAAGATCATTGCGCCAGGCTCTGGAGGTAAGCATGGGATGAGGGTAGGTGGTGAGGTGGTGTGCGCAGAGGGTGGGTGCAGGTTGGGGGAGAGGGCACCACAGACAATGAGGGACCATTTTGTTCAAAGGTTAAACAAAATAAAAAAACTCTTGCGGAAAGGTTTTCTTTGTTACGGGGACATCTGGCACACTGGGGGTGGGCTCCCAGCATGCCACCTAGGTGTTTTGTGGGGGAGAAGACTGGAGCCAACAGGGATTGGGCACCCCATCAGCAAAGAAGAAAGGGTCTTTGTTTGGGAAGGGCATGATGCTGAGGTGGATTGGGCTTCCCCTTGGCAGACAAATTATTGGACAAGGGGACTATTATGCTGATGGGGATTGAGCTCCCCCATCAGCAAATGAACTGGAGAGGGGCATGCCTACAGGGGGGATTGGGCACCCCTGACATCAGCTTTCTGGGGACTAGAGGCAGACATCGACAGTGACAGCCGCAGCTATTTTTATTGAAATGTTACACCAGGCAAGGCACACCCTGCAATGACAGGGTGCTCCCTCATTGCAGCGGCAAAATTCTTTCAAGTTGATGGCACGCTTTTGCAGTGCTGTCATAGACAGCATGCTCATTTATTGTTGCCACAGAGACAAGCCTCACAAAGCAGTGGGGGCATCAGCCACAACATGACAGCACATCCACAAACTGCTACTCCTGCAAGCTGTCATATGTTTCTTGCAAATGTGTGCAAGCAAACATAAAAACATGCCTAAAATACAATATGGCATGATCAGCCTCAGCAGTCCTGTAACTGCCAGAGGTTGGCAGCTCTGCTGAGAACCTTTTTTCTGGTCTGCTGCCAAGTGTGTAAAATTAATAACATTGCAGGAACGTGTGTGTGTGTGTGTGTGTGTGTGTGTGTGTGAGGGAAGGAAGGACTCTGCAGGCAGCTGAGCCTTTCCAGTGCATAAACTTTTGACTGTGATGATTAATTTGCTTATATTGTCTATTGCCTGCTTTAAGTGATAGTATTCATTGTGGCCATTGACACAGAGAGGTAACTGATCTGTGCAAAAGGTCATACACCTTATGTTGTACCTTGGCTTTAAACCTGAAGGTACTGTTTTTTTTTTGTCACAGGGTAACCCCCCCCCCCCACTGAGTGCAGGTCTGGTTACTCATTAGTGTTCAGATATGCTTCGCTCACCCTGAATTTTAATAATAATGTTTGTAGTTTATTTGCAGATTTCATTTCTGTGACCTATGCATTGTTCAGATATGCTTCACTCACACAACAGAGTAATAATAATGTGAATATTGACCTTTCCATAAGCCTGTTATCTGATTATATATACAAATGCAAATATATGTGGAGGCATAATGTCACAGATCAACCCTAGTTCAGGGTACTTAATAAATAAAGATCCACAATGATGTTTAATATATATTTTCTCCATTTAATGGTCAAAGTAAACACTACATGCCCCACTGGGCCAGGGAAAGATCATTGTGGAGAGCATGTCCCAGGCCCAGTTAGGCATATAATGTTTGCTGTGACCATTGCATGGAGAAAATATCTGGTAAACATTAGCATGGACCTTCATTTATTAAATAGCCTTTGCTATGGTTGTACCTTGACTTTAAACCTCCAGGTACTGTTTTTTTCTGTTACAAGGTACCCCCGTGCAGGTCTGTTTACTCATTAGTGTTCACATATGCGTCACTCACACTGAAGTTTAATAATAATGTTCATACTGTGTTTGTAGATTTAATTTCTGTGACCTACACAGTGTTCAAATATGCTTCACTCACACAACAGAGTAATAAATTATTTTGTATAAAGCTTATTTTCCTACAGACTCCATGCTCTCCCTCTGCCCATGACATTATCACACTCTATATGTTAAACTTCAAAGTACAAAACCTGTTCATGTGCTAAAATCCCCAAGCCTTCAGTCACTTCACACAATAATGGTAAATGTCAGGTGCAAAGATCTACAGGAAAACTGCCAGACTTTCTGTCTGAGATGCAAATAACTTTAAATTCCTTTCCCAGTAATTCACATTGGGTGAATCTTGCAAGCCAGTGTCAAATCCACTTTACATGCAGAGGATATCAACTTAAGCAAGGCCTTTGTTTCTAGTGCCTATACAGTGTTACTTATCACATCACATCCCACATTTGCTTCTGAGGTTGCTGGAGATAAGCAATCTTAAATTACTGCTAAGAAACCAAACCCATATAGTCTGGATCTATGGACTGAAAGTGGCTGGCTAATAGTTAACTGGCTACTGCATTACTGCTACTAATATATCATAACCAAAATATTTCCTTGTTACATGGATCAGCTCAAAATAAATGACTCTTCTGTGTATTTCCTTCCAACTTCTTCACAAATTGGATTATTTCAATGATGTCCTTTACAGGACTAACATTTCAATTTCTGTACCAACTTCAGTAAGTTGTTTTTCCCTTTTATACCATGCACCCACTGTTATATTTACTACCTTTTATGTACTGTCATTTTATAATTAATGGGCCCTGTTTTTTCACATAGAAAAAAACGTATATTAAATACCGTAACACCTGAGTAGGTGTTACGGCATTCATGCGCTCCCTTCCCCTAGCAAAGCGCTCAAGACACACACTAAAGAAACACAGCGCAAGCTTCCAACTGACCATTTTAATTCACACACCACAGACTAGAAAAATTCACTTACTTAGTGGCGTTATCTCCATCTGATATATTCTCCACTAGCCTCACATCACCTAAACCAAAAAAAAAAATGCTCAGCAGATTTCAAACAGTGGATGAAACCGAAAGAGAAAAGTTCGTACAAGAAGAGGAAAACCACCAACACCATCTGTAAAACAAAAAGCAACCTCGGATTGTTTACAACCTACTTGTCTGAAGTAGGGCAGCCACAAAATTTTGAAATGTTTGAACTGCCACAATTAGACAAACTGCTAGCTAATTTTCTCTATGTACTTAAAAAGCAAGACGGCTCAGAATACGAGCCAGGCACCATACGAGGCATAGTAACAAGCATCGAGATACATTTGTCATCACACAAATACCCAAATTCCATTTTTAAAAGCCCTGACAACATATTTGTGATACAAAAAAAACTTTGGAAGCCAAACAAAAAAAACTCAAAAAGGCTGGAAAAGGCAATCGCCCAAACAAAGCCCAAGCGTTAACTGATGAAGATGTAGAACTATTATACAAGTCACAAACACTAAATATGACCACACCAACTGGGCTTCTAAATTTCCTATTTTTTAATCTGGGCATCCACTTCACCCTTCGCACAAATGAACATTATGACCTACAGTGGGGAGACATTCGAGAAAGCATAGACACAAATGGTAACACCTTTCCTGAATATTGTGAGTGCCAGACTAAAACCAGGACAGGAGAAAACCCCCTCAATGTGCGCCCAATAAATCCACAAATTTACAAAAATACACAAAACCCAGAAAGAGATACCATACAAGCGTATCATATTTATAAATCACAGAGGCCACCAGAAATGCTAAAACCAGATGCTCCCTTTTACATAGCACCCAACAGCAACAAAAAGGAATCATCCCTCTGGTTTTGAAATGTGAATATTAGCATAAATAAACTTAGAACAATGATGCATGCCATGAAAATGGACTCTGGTATTCCTGACTCAAAAAGAATTATGAACCACAGCACAAGAAAGACTACCATACAACAACTGGTAGATCATTATATTCCAACAACTGACATGCAGCAGATATCAGGGCACCATAATGTACAGTCCATTAACAACTATTCCAGTCTTTCTGAATGTAAGCAGCATAAAATAAGCAATCTCCTATCTTACTCTGATCACCAGCTTCCATCTACTTCCAATGCTCCCCACCAACAGCAAGACAGATTTCCACAGTTCACTAACCAGCAAGATGAAATGGCGTCTGGTAACATGCAGGCTATGTTTGGGAGTGCCTGCATTTTTCACAGCCCTGTCACAGTAAACATATATAACTCCAACCAGAAACCTCAAAGAAGAAGAAAAAGAATCAGAGTCATCGAGGACTCAGATACCTCCGATTAAGGTATTTTTCCTAACTCAAAACAATAGAACTTTCATTAAAGTAACACATATAATGTTTTACTCTGTCAAACCTCACTTCTACAGTTTACACTTTTGCCACGATCCCTAACTGCTCTCTCTTTCAACCCTAACCTTTCCTCTGCAGGTCAAACGACGACATCACTGCAAAACAGACGTTGTGACATGAAACTCTACCGGAAGCATCTGCACAGTTATAGACTTTTAAGTGTTTATTCTGTTCATTCTGATTACCAGTTAAATAATTAAATGTTAATGTTGAAGCACAGTTCTATATTTCTCAGACAAATAAAAACGTTCATCTCCAAGGTAAGATTCCAGTTCTTTATTGAAACTCAAATCTCAACATAAAAAAAATGGAGCCCTTCAATTATATAAAACAAAATATGGGGTGCAGTGTGTTTAACTCGAATTTAACACACACTCTTGTTGTTGGATGGCTATCATAAACCCCTCGGGCTTCACCCTCGGGGTTTATGTGCCATCCAGCAACTTGGGTGTGTGTTAAATTCTCATAACACATTGCACCCCATACTTTATCCTATATTTAATGTACTATAACCTGCATTGATTACTGATCCAAGATGCCAAACTTACAGGGCAGCAAAATTAAATCCAATCTCATGTAATTATTAAACATTGTTGATAATTACATTTTTATTCATGTACTACTCAAACACATTAATTTCATTATCTAGGTACTTGCAACTGTATTTATAATATTTAAAAACATTCACAGGACACCTTTACAACCTCAAGGGCTTTATTCAAACTTTAGTAGTTATTCTCATGTAACAGGCACCACACCATGATTCTTTGTGTGTGTGTGTGTGTGTGTGTGTGTGTGTGTGTGTGTGAAGAACTCTGCAGGCAGCTGAGATTTTCCAGTGCACAAGCTTTTGAATGTGATGGTTAATTTCACTGTTGCAGTATATGCTAGCCCAACAGCAAACACAAAGGCAAAAAAAAAACTAGCAGTACGGTAAGCAACCCAATACTCTATCCTGAAAATTATAATAATTTTTCCATTTCCATGTTTTATGCTTATATTGTCTGTTGTCTGCTTTCAGTGCTTAGCAGTAATTGTATCCATTGACAAAGGGAGGTCACTGATCTGTGCAAAAGGTTATGTTATACACCTTAGGTTATACCTTGACTTTAAACCTTCAGTTACTGTTTTGTTTTTTTTTTGTCACAGGGTAAACCTTCCCCCCCCACCAAGTGCAGGTCTGTTTACTCATTAGTGGTCAGATATGCTTCACTCACACTGAAGTTTAATAATGTGTGTAGTTTGTATGTGCATTTAATTTCTGTGTCCTACAAAGTGTTCAGATATGCTTCACTCACACAACAGAGTAATATTTAATTTTGGTCATACTGCCAATTGCATTCTAGATTTCCTTTCTGTGACATGAACAGTGTTCAGATATGTGGAGGCTTAAAGTCATAGATCAACCCTAGCTCAGGTTACTTAATAAATAAAGATCCACAATAATGTTTAATAGTTTCTCCATTTAATGGTCAAAATAAACACTACATGCCCCAACTGAGCCAGGGAAAGATCATTGTGGAGAGCATTTCCCTGGCCCAGTTGGTCATGTAATGTTTGCTGTGACCATTGCATGGAGAAAATATCCGGTAAACATTAGTGTGGACCTTCATTTATTAAGTACCCTTTGCTACAGTTGTACCTTTACTTTAAACCTCCAGGTACTGTTTTTTTGTCACAGGGCCCCCTTCCCCCGCTGAGTGCAGGTCAGTTTACTCATTAGTGGTCAGATATGCTTCACTCACACTGAAGTTTAATAATAATGTGTGTAGTTTGTATGTGCATTTAATTTCTGTGTCCTACACAGTGTTCAGATATGCTTTACTCACACAACAGAGTAATAATGTGCATAGTTTTTTTGACAAATATAATCATTTTGCAGCTATGTTCTGCTGTGTGTGTGTGTGTGTGTGTGTGTGTACATTTGATTCAGTTGCTTGTGTCTTGCATGGAAGACAGTGCTTGTAGACAAATCTAATCATTTTGCAGCTATGTTCTGCTGTGTGTGTGTATGTGTGTGTCTTGTGTAGAAGGCAGTGCTTGACTGCTTGTAAACAAATCTAATCATTTTGCAACTGTGTTCTGCTGTGTGCGTGTGTGTATGTACTTTTGATTCAATTGTTTGTGTCTTGCATGGAAGACAGCGCTTGTAGACAAATCTAATAATTTTGCAGCTGTGTTCTGCTGTGTGTGTGTGTGTGTGTGTGTGTGTGTGTGTGTGTGTATGTGTGTCTTGTGTAGAAGGCAGTGCTTGACTGCTTGTAAACAAATCTAATCATTTTGCAGTTGTGGTTATCCACTGGCCAAGTAGGCTTTGTGATTGTTTTTATGTGATCCAATCCTTACTTAGTAGTTGGTTGCTTTATTGATGTCTCCTATGGAGGGACTCAAAATGTGCAGGATAGGTTTCTTTAGCAAATTTAGAGAAATCACACAGGCACCAGGCTTGGACATTGGGTGGAGTTTTCCTTTAACTTCTCTTAAGCCTGAGGCAAGCCAAATAAAACACTATGGAGGAGGTTTCAATTTGCCAAAAAATGCTATTTAAAGAGATTCTTGCTAATGGCACACTCTTCCCATCAGTGTTAGTGCTAAACATACTGTTGCTAGCTTGGCTTGAGGAAGGGTGAACATGGCCAGGACCCCTTAGCAATTTAGATGCATATGCAGCGAATAAGTCAAGCTGGACTAACTTACCCTAAAACTATTGAGTATCACAGTCTGCATAATACGCAAGGCTTACAGTGATGAATCTTCATACAGTGTGGCTGGTTTGGGTTGGTATCCTGTATTTCTGCCTATACAGTGTATATGTGTGTGTGTGTGTGTGTATTGGAACAGAGAACTATATATCATTACAAACAGGGCTTGATATTTTTGCAAATACATTTGTTTTGCATCAGTTTTTTGAATTCTACCAGAAAATGATCTTTTAAGTAATAATGCCTTTCTAGTTAAACCAATGTGTCAGTTATCTCCCTATATTTCCTAACTGAAGTGATGCAGGTATACTTTTTTTCCTTTTGATTTCATGCTGGCATTTGCAATGGCCCCTGCAAATTAATGATACTGCTTGAGTCAGCAATTATGCTTTTATTGTTATTTGAGAAAACCATCACCCTTGATAGATTTTTTCATTTATTTCAGCATTTTTGTCCCCCCCCATTCATGCGGCATGAATCACAGTGCTAATTTTACACACCGACTGTCCTGTACTACACCTTGTTGTCAGTAGTTGACCACTCTACAATATATGGCAAGATGCTAAAAATATTTGTTTTGACATTGGTTGCCTAACTGAAGTGAAAAAATACTTTTTATTTCTTTTTATAGTTACAATTTCAGCCAACTGCATTTAAAATGCAGAGCAATTCATTTTTTTCTCTTTTTATACTTTGCATACAGCATTTTTCTGTATTGTAAAGCCACTGTTTTAGGATAAGAAGTTCAGACAATATGGATATTTGTAAGTGACAAAGTAAGGTGATAATGTAGTACATCATTATTGAAAGGGGATCATTAAGCTGGCTACAGTGAACACCCGACTTAGTTTTATATCACATTATGTTGCAGGCAGGTGCAGTACAGGAAGCCAGCTGAAGTTTAAAAGCAAAGACAGTATTACCAAAATGTTCCAGAATTCACAATATCTACTTTCTACTGTTGACTCAAGGTATCTTCTTTGTCAAAAACCTTGATGTTCCCTCTGAGTCTGTTCTTGCAACCTAGGAAAGGTAGAAATGATGAGGTAACTCCTCTCTATTTCTAAATGCAAGTTCTCTCCACCCTGGGAACACCTGTCTACCCCTGGTGGGTGGCATCTGCTTGTCTTCCTCCCCCAAATCTGTCCCTCTAGGTGTCCTGGTATTGCCCCTAGACAAAGTACTGCCTCCTTTGATGCTTTGCAGGAAAGGAACATGAGCCAGAGGAAAAATAGTGCTCTCTAAATTCCATACACACACAGGCAGCGTAGTAATGAGGCTTCAGTGGAGGACACTATTTTTAACACTCTACCATGTTGTTTGGAAGGTAATTATGCAAGTAGTCCTTTTCTCAAAACAATATGTCTGCAGGCTATGCCCACTGCAGCCATAAAAAGCATTTGTCAATGCCAGATGTTTGCTTGCTGGTATTGGCATTGTTACTGCAAGAGTTAGAGAGCTGCATAATAGGAATGGCAGTGAAGTATTGAACTAACACCAACCCCAACCCCCACCTTGCAGAGACTGATAGGCATTGGGGGTATGGCTTTGGGTCATCAGGCATAAAGCTCATACCATTCCACCTCACCCCACCCCACCCTGCAGACACAGACAGGTGTCATGGTGTACCTTAGGGTCTCCGGCCCTTATGCTTGCCCCATTCCATAAGGAAAAAAGCTGAGATGGGTGCAGTAGAGGAGAATGGAGTGAATGTTAGGGCCAAAGACTCCAAGGCACACCTCGATGCCTGTCACTGGCTGCAGGGTGGGGCTACAATAGCATGAGTATTACAGCCAACAGCCCCAAGTCACACCCCCAACGCCTGTCAGTCTCTACAAGGTGGGGCTTTATGGTTGAAAACCCTAATGCTCCAGGAATTTGTTGGTATTTTCACTACAAATTATCAGCATTGGCTTTTTGGGACCATACCTCATGAATAGCAGCACTATCATTTCGCTACTGAATCCCCAAGGGTGATTTTGCACAGCGACGGAGCCATTCAGCACAACAGGTGTGAAAACACATTTTGGGTAGGATGTGAAAAAAGACAGCTGTACTTTTCATGAAGAGGTGTGAAAAAATGACAATGTTGAAAATCTGGAGTGAAAATATGAAAAACTGGTGAGGTTATGAGCATGTGTAGAAACTGTGTAATGCACCCTCATAACACAGTATTTTTTTGGAATTTTTTTACCAATTTTTCAACAAAGCCTTTTTGGGACATCCCCTCATGAACAGTGGCACTGTTATTTCATTAATCTGTCCCAAAAGTTGTTTTTGCACAGTGACTGCACCATTCTGCGCCACAGGTGCGAAAACACATTTTGGGTAGGATGCGAAAAATAACATTACTGTTCATAAGGAGGTGTGAAAAAATGGCAATGTTGGAAATTTGGAATGAAAATACTGAAAATTTCAAAGTTACAAGTGTATGTAGGAACTGTGTAACGCACGCTCGTAATGCAGTCATTTTTTTGATTTTTTTCACCAAATTTGCAACATGGCCTTTTTGGGACCCCATCTCATGAACAGTGGCACTGTCATTTTGTTACTCAGTCCCAAAAGGTGATTCCGCATAGTGACCGCCAAATTACCTTTCAGGACCGAGAAACAAAATGATAACTCAAGCGTTCACAAGATGGAGTGCCAAGAACCACATGTTGAAAGTTTGGGGTCAAAAATGACTGAGATATCAGCCTAAGTTGAAACCACCCATTGATGCCATTATAAAACTTACTGTGATTTTCTTTATTTTGTGGTCAGCTTTTGAAGAGTTCAGACGTGTTACCGCTTCACAGGTGATCACAGCGCTGGACCTCCGGAGGTAAGTACTTGGTGAAGGGGGGTGCAGGGAGGGGTGTACACAGAGGAAGGGTGGAGATGGGGGAGGGGGGCCCAGGAAGACAACGAGGGGCAATTATTTTTTTCAGATAAAGAAAAATGGACAGTTGTCTTCATTTACAGGATAAAAAAAAATTTGGCACACTGGGGTGGACTCCCAGTGTGCCACAATGGTGGTGGGCAGGGGTGGGATGTGAACTCACAGATTGGGTACCCTGATGTCAGCAAGAAGTGTTGACAGGCTTGGGGGGGTGCACATCCGACACCGGGAGTGAGCATCCCAGTGTTGGAAAAGAAATGGGAAATTGTTTAACCAAGAAAGACACACTGGGGAGAGGGGTGCTGACATGGGGATTGGATACCCCATGTCTGGTTATGGGGACTGTGTGGTGGTCGGCAGTAGTGGCCATATTTTGGCACACTGGGGTGGGGTCCCAGCGTGCAACTTAATGGGAGGAATATGCTGACACAGGATTGGGCACCCTGATGTCAGCTTTCTCCAGGTGTGTGTGGCCGGTGGCAGAAGCAGCCAATTTAAATAATTAATTGTTTCACCAGGAAAGGCACACTAGGAATCAGAGGCACAGGGCAGCAGCCGACAAGAAGGAAACTGCACCCATGCGCATTACTGTGCACTGTAATGTGCATGGGCGGAAAGTCTTGTCAGCTGCCTTTGTGTTCCAGGTTGCAATGGAGGGGGGATCTGCCGTTGCAGTCAGGGATGATGAAACTCTCCCTGATTGGAGTGGCACATTTCATTTAAGTCCAGCGCTGTCTCTGAAACTGCCATCATCGGTAGTTCTTTGGTTGATTGGTAGCCAAGGGATGGGCCCCTGAAAGTGTGGGCTACATTGACCACACACTGCCACACCTCTGCAATGCTCTACTCACCTCAATATGTTTCTTGTGTACTGCAAGTGCAAGTAAACATAAAAAGCAGTCTTTGCTGTCCAGGTGTTCCTCATACCCCTGCTCTGTCACTCTACCAGTGCAACTAGTAAAGCTCTCCAACCCACTTCTTCAGCTGGATGCTGTTTAATGTGGGCCTTTAACCAACACTGATTACTGTGATTACAGAAATACATGCAGTACAATTAATTTTTCACACAATGAGCTAAGTAGTATGTATTTATGTAATTGCCATTTGTGACAATGACCCATGGTAGTGGAGGACCATACTTTTCAACTTTTTGCCACTGGAATGAGGGATACAGACACTCTGAATTCTTGCTCTTTCTTCCTCCCCCTGTGGCTTGTACATACCCCAGATGGACAGTGGGATTTCCAAGGGCGTTGCTCAGCTGGGGACGCTGATTATGGGGCTGATAGTGGTCCTGGTTCATGAAGGATGTTCATGCGGGGAGGTAGATTGGGTGGATGCAGAATCAGTGGTTGCTGAGGTGCCATCCTTCAGATGAGATGTTAAACCAAGGTCCCTTCTGCCCATCTCTGGTCTCCAGCCATGTGGAAGTAGAACTTCACATGGCTAATTAAAAAAAAAAGAGCCAATGAAGTTCCCAGTGCCATGGCTAACAAAGGTATCAGTGTAGGAGAAATCATCTTTTAACAAAAATCCTGTTTAAGAAAGCTTATATTCGCAGAAATGCACAAAACAAGAACTTGGTCACTTTAAGATGGCTTACACCTTGGGTGCATGTGACAAGATGAAAATAAGTATAGTATAAGTGAGACTAAAACATCCAAGCCAGGAGAAGTAGGGTCACCCCTCCCGAGCCAGAAGAAATAGGGCCATACCTGCCCCTCCTCAACCAGAAGAAGCAGGGCCACCCCCCTTGAGCCAGGAGAAGCAGGGCCATCCCACCATTAGCCAGGAGAAGTAGGGCCATCCCACCCCTTTCCAGTAGCAATCAACCTCCCAAATTGGTTCCAATGGATTGCTCTCCCGCAGTGGCAGGGCCAGGAGATATAGGCCCATGCGAGTCCCTCCACACCCCACAGTACAGAGACATTTTCAAATAAACACAGCCACTTACCTCAACAAAAAGGCCCAAGAAGTCAGGACCCTGTCTCTCTGGTTCTGCAGGCAGCTTCTCTCTTGGTTGTTGTTGTTTTTGTTGCTGTTGGCTGGACTTTTACTTGAGGGACTGAGTCTGTGCTGCAGCAACTGGCTGGGCAGGGTGGCTAGCTGCTGCTACTCTATCCTGTTACCAACCGGACCGTGCTCTAGTTTTTTGTAACAAAAGTACAACAGAGTCAGTACAGCTCTTTTAAGGTTGGCTTTACTGCTGGGTCATGTGGGGGGTATATTCCGGCTATTCGGCAACACCAACATAAGGGAGAGCAACTGGCTAGGCTTGGCTGAAGGGGGGGCCCATTGGACTGTTCATGAGTACTAGAAGGATCCATCAGGCTGGGTTTGGGTGCAAAAGGGGGCTCACTGGGCTGTATGTGGGTGCAAGGAAGGGCCCACTGTGTTTGCTTGGGTGCATGAGAGGGACTCGGTGGGCTGGGCATGTGGGCAGGTGAGGAACCCAGCAGGCTGGGCTTGGGTGCAGTAGGAATTTAGTGGGTTGTGGTGGGGGAAAGATAAGGATTCCCCACCAACACCAACAATGAGCTGTGAGGTATGGAGAGTTTTACTGGGACTGTTGCAAATCAGATAAAAACAATTATGTGCCTCTTTTGTTATCAGGAAGTAACTGATTATTGTGAATTTTTCTAACTTAGCTGCTGCATGCATGTCAAGCATGCTACATGTGAACCTAATAAGCTTTATCAGGTTCGCTTAGGTTCACTTGGTGTATGCGAACCACCTGCAGTCACTGAATAATTTTGTGTGTGGCATACATTCTGTATGTATGCTGCACATTTGTATTTCTGTAAGGGACTGGAGAACTTAGGATCCTGCCAACATGGCTATGTGGGCCGAGATGCCTGGGGCTGGAAATGGGACTCGAAAGCCTCCTCTTAGGGCTAGGAAACTGTGGAAAATAGAGCATGCCACCATGGCGACTGTGTGGTTTGAGTGTGCCAAATGCCTTTATTGGTGGCAGTGCATACCTGGAGTAGATTTACCATAAACAAGTTTTATATATGAAGCTAAGATGACAGTAACATTAACTGTGAGATGGTGAACGGCTAAAAAAATTGAACAAAAAAATTAGTTTAAATTGAAATAATCTAAAGAAATGTGCATGAGGGACATTAAAGCTCTGTTAGTGAAACCAGAATAGCAAAAGCAATTTGAACATTTACAAGGATTTTCCATTATGTTAGCAATAACTATTAACTATAATGTGGGAGAAAGTGTGTGTGAATTATCTAAACATTTGCACTAAGTGTGTGCAGTGCTACTACAGCATGCATCTAAAAATAACAAAAATAATGTAGTGGTAAAGGAGTGTAACAGAAAGTCAATGCAGTGTAGTTATGGTGCAGCTACTAACAGCAGTGATACGTGTTAACACTGAAATGGGACCCTAGATTGTAGTGTGCGCTCCACTTCCCTCTGGGTTATCTCTTTAGTTTTATGCTTCCCCCATATGTAATGGAAAAATGCCTTATATCCTTGCTTCAGCCTGTCAGCTCTTCTTAGTCCCACCCTGAATTTTATTCCACACAACCATTGATTTTACTTAATATCAATTGAGAAAAAGCATTAAACTGAAGCAGTCACAATAAAAAACAAACTCTAGCCAGAGCCAATAGGTCTGTGAAGAGCTACCAAAAGACCAAAGTTACACATGCGCATAGAAATTATTCAACATCCAAGTGTAACTTGGCCATTTTTTGGAGGTGTTGCACCAAATTTACTACATGGCCTTTTTTGGACCAGTCCTCGTGAACAGTGCCAGTGTAATTTTGTTCACTTGTCCTGAAAGGTGATGTTGCAGAGCAAATGCACTCTTCTGTGCCACAGGTGCAAAAACACATTTTGGGAAGGTTGTAGAACATGATTGCTGTACTGTTTTGAAGGAGGTGTGCAAAAATGGCAATGTTGAATATGTGGAGTGAAAATATTAGAAGCTGGCGAAGTTAGGAGTGTGCGTAGAAACTGTGCAATGCATGCTCATAACACAGTCACTTTTTGGATTTTTTTCACCAGATGTGCAACATGAGCTTTTTGGGACCCCACTTCAGTGACACTTGGCACTGTCGTCTCATATATCAGTCCTGAAAGGTGATTCTGTGCAGTGGCTGCAAAATCACTTTTCGGGACTGAGTAACAAAATGACAGTGACAGTTTTCATGAGCTGGGGTCCCAAGAACCCTATGCTGAAAATTTGGGGAAACAATTTAAAAAAATGGATGAGATATCAGCATAAGTTGAAAACCCCATTGAATGGCATTATAGCAGGCTTACCTTTGATTCTTCAGTTCGCGGTTCGGCTTTCAAGAGTGCAGACGTGTCCCGGTCTACAGAAGATGACAGCACCGACCTCCAGAGGTAACTATGGGTAAGGGTGTGTGTGTGGAGGGTGGGGATGGGGGAGATGGACTGCAGCGACGATGAGGGACTGTTTTCTTGTTTACAGGGAGAAAAAAATAAAAAAGACTGCAGTGATGACAAGGGACTGTTTTTGGCACACTGGGGCATGAGGGACTGTTTTTGGGTACACTAGAGTGGGCTGCAAGTGTGCCATATGACTGATGGGTGTAAACATGGGGATTGAGCACCCAGATGTTGGTGGCTGTGGGTGGGGGGAAGGAAAAATAATTAGGCACACTGAGGTAGGCTCCCAGTGTACCACATGAGTTTGGGGGGCACAGAATGCCACGGAGCTGGTGGTGGCTGACATGGGGATTGGGAGCCTCAATATCGGTGGGCAGAACAAAACACTTTGGGCACACAGGGGTGTGATCCCAGTGTGCCACATAAGTTTGAGGTAGGCGGCCACAGAATGCCATGGAGCTGGTGGCGGCAACACAACTGAACATGTGCGACACTGGCGCATGCACAGTTGCAATGAATGGCATCTTGCCATACATGATGCACCAGCAGAACTGCTCATGTACATGAGTCACGCATGCTCAGTTCATGCCACGAACTACGGAAGTAACAGCCAAAATAGTGCGGCTGTTATTTTGTAGTGGCCAATCATGGCGGAGGGTTTCAAGCTCCATTGGGCATTCAGAAGGATATTTCCAAATGTCCAACGGAAGTTTCCATGATTGGCCTTTTTCAGAGCTACAATTGCAAAAGGGCTATAGGCTCCTCCCACAGCCCTAAAAAGAAAGACATGTAATGGTTAAAATAATTTAACTGTTACAAGATGGGTCATTTTAAGGGTATTTGAATGGATGCTGGGTGCAGTTTTGACAATGAAAGATAAAAAATGGAAAATGAATGGTTCAGAATAAACTGCTCAAAAAGATGGGTCATTTGAAGGGTATTTGAAGGGATATCAGCAGCAAAAAAGGAAGGATAAAGATAAAACATGGAAAATGAATGGTTGAATGGTACAAATACTGAGAAATGAAGGGACTTTGAGAATAAAGCAACTGAAAATTCACCCTTCTTTTTCGGTATGGGAAGGCTAAAAGGTAGCATTCCAGAAGTACAAAGAGATGCAGAGGTAAGAGGATAAGGACATGTACCAAGAGAAGCAGAGGGATGCAGGGAAAGCAGTGAGGAGTGCAAAGCTGCAAATGGAGGAAAGGATAGCCCAAGGGGTAACTAAAGAGGTAAGACTATCTTTAGGTACATAAATGAAAAGAGGAAGACAAGAGAGGGATTAAGAAATTAAGACAGGCAGGAGGGAACTGTGCAGAGAAGGATCTAGAGAAAGCAGATATCCTAAGTAGATACTTTTACTCAGCCTTCACAAAGGAAGGAGAAGGGGTTGGACCACATGAAATCCACCAGAACATGGGTTGGGGGTGCAGGTGGTGAGGTAGATACACGTCCATTTACAAAGGAGAGTGTCCTGAAAGGACTTGCAAATCTGACAATGGACAAAGCTATGGGGCCAGATAAGGTATATCCAAGGGTGTTGAGAAAACTTAGGTAGGTACTGGCTGCACCTCTGACAGCCCTGTTCAACAACTCACTGGAAACAGTTGTGGGTTCCAGAGGACTGGAGGAGGGCAGATGTTGTTCTGCTACATGTAACAGGTAGCAGGGAGGATAGTGGCAACAATAGGTCAAGTCAGCCTGGAAACATGCAGGGAAATCAGAGGGGACTGGAGGGGTTGGAGGTACTGTGGGTAACCCTGGAGACAGGAGCTGGAGTCACTATTCACAGTGGCATGATCTACAGATCTCCAACACAGGGAGGAACTGGATAAGGCACTGAAGAAAGCCATTAGAACAATGGCAGAAAAAGGGGAGGTGCTGCTAGTGGGGGACTTCAATCTGACAGATGTAGATTGGAGCCTCCCAGCTTCGGCTTCAGCTAGAAGCAAGGACATCCTTGACTCCCTGCAAGGGGCATGTAATTTATTTATTTAAAAACTGGCAACCAGGAGAGTCAAGGCTTGTTTCCAGGTGCAACATGGTGGGTGGGAGGGGAAACTAGTTTTTCAGACAACTAGTCAGGGAGCCCACTTGTGATGGAGCAATATTGGACCTGTGGCTCACAAATGGGGACAGTATTGCAGATGTCAAGGTGGGAGGCCACCTTGGGACCAATGATCACTGTACAATGCGGTTCAACATATGATGGCAGCGAAAGGAAACCATGCAAGGATGAGGGTCCTGGACTTCAGCAGGACAGATTTTTAAAAAATGGGTGAAAGCCTCAGCAATGACTTAGCAGGGGGTAATGGTCCAGAACTGTGCAGAGAAGGATCTGAAAAAAGCAGATATCTTGAGCAAATACTTTTATTCAGTCTTCACAGAGGAAGGAGAAGGGGGTTGGGCCACATAAAAGCCACAGGAACATTGGGGCGGTGGGGGTAGGCACATGTCTATTTACAGAGGAGTGTCCTGAATTGGACTTGCAAATCTGATAGTGGACAAAGTTATGGGGCCAGATAAGGGTACACTCAAGTGCGTTGAGAGAACTCAGAGTTACTGGCTGCACCTCTGACAGCCCTGTTTAACAACTCACTGGAAACAGGAGTGGTTCCAGAGGACTGGAGCAGTCTGACATCAGTGGTGGAGAAGTTCATCGAGTCACTGCTGAGAGAAAGTATTGTAGAGTATCTTGAATCTAGCAGGATACAAGACCTGAGACAGCACAGATTCACAGGGTGGAGATCATGTCAGACAAACCTGGTGGATTTTTCTAACTGTGTGACCAGGGAAATAGATTAGGGTGGGGCAGTGGACGTGGCCTACTTAGGCATTAGCAAGGCCTTCAACACCATACTACATAGGATGCTCATAAGGAAACTGGACAGCTTAGGAGTGGGTCCTAAGGTGATAAACTGAGCAAGAAACTGATTAATGGAAATGCAGCACAGGATAGTAGTAAACAGAACTCACTAGGGGGAAGGAAGGGTGACCAGTAGGGTACCTCAGACATCAGTACTGACACCATTTCTCTTTAATGACTTTATAAGTTACATTGCCGAGGAGCTGGAAAGAAAGGTATGCCTCTCTGCAGGTGATACCAGAATCTGTAATAATGTGGACACTCCAGAGGGGAGGAGAGAATGTGCAGAGATTTGAGAAAACTTGAGGAGTGGTCAAGGGTATGGCACCAGGGTGTAATTGCGAAAAAGTGCAGAATCATGCATGTATGGTACAGAAACCCAGAGGTGGGTGTATACAATGGTGAGAGAGGCATTGACCATCACAAAACAGTAAAGAGACTTGTAGTAATGATATATCTGATGGCTACAAGGTGACAAGGTCCTGCAACAAGGCAGTAGGTATGGCCAGTGGGATGCTGGGTTACATAGGGAGGGGTACCACCAGCAAAAGGAGGGAGGTAGTGTTGCCACAGTATAGATAGTTGGTGAGACCCCACCTAGAGTAATGTTCACAGTTCTGGAGACCACATCTCAAGAAGGAGTTAGACAGGATGGAGGCCATCCAGAGGAGGACAACTAAAATGCTGCAGGGGCTGCATCATAAGCCCTATGAGGGGAGGCTGAAGGACCTCAATATGTACACCCTGGAAGAGAGGAGGGGGGGACATGTCAGACACCTATAAATACCTTACAATGTTGAACAAAGAACAGAAGGGGAGTATTTTTCAGAGGAACAAGCGACATGCAATGAAGTTGGAAGGGGGAAAATTTAGGAGAGATGTGAGGAAGTACTTCTTCACTGATAGAGTGGTGGATGCTCGGAACAGTCTTCCAGCAGAGGTAGTGGCAGCAAAAATGGTGGTGGTTTCAAGCATGCATGGAATAGGCACAAGGAAGTCTTAACTGGGAAGGTGGAGGAGCAGGAGATCGAGTAGGGTCTGCGGTGACAGTATAGGCAGGGAAAGATGGGCAGACTAGGTGGGTGAAGCAGTCCTCATCTGTTGTCAAATTCTATGTTTCTATGTTTCTGGGATGCAGTACCAACCCTTCTCCCTATGCTGGACTGGACCACCTTCTGGGGACCAATAAACAGTTGCTACCTTTACCAATAAACACTTCAATCAGGTTACACAAAATGGCTGCACACACAGAAGTAGAATGCAACAGATTAACCAAGCTTTTATTGTATAACATAGTCTTGGAAGCTGAAAATGAAGAGGGGATGAAACGGCTGCAAGTCACTTTATGCATTCTCACCCAGCTTCAATACCCACTGGGAGCCATTGTACTAGGGGTCACTACCACCCCCTCAGATCCCACACAACCACAGATATACCCACCCAAACAAGGGGCATAATAGGATAAATTACTTCACACAGGGTACAGTATACCTTCAAGATGTTACCAGTACTAGAAAGACAATCTGAAGTATGAAAACAGAAGCCAATTACTCTGGGCACCCAGGAATTAGACAGAGTTCCAGTGCAAACCTGGTAGCTATGTTGTCTGGGTCTTTTTCATGGTGCACTTGTTGAAACAATTAGCAAGCTTGTACTTAAACTCCCCAACAGGCCTGTGATAGAGTCAGTAGGTAACCTATTACAGGTAAGGGTCAGGTTAGAGTCTGTAGGGATAAGTGCCGTTAGTGATGCCACCTACCTGGACATCACCTAAGGCTAATGTACATCATTACATCTATTTCTTTTAGTCCCCCATCCTCTCTTACTCTCTGAATCCACTATGGTTTCCATTTTCCCTCTCCACAGTCTTCCAAGGGTATAATTAAGAAAATGTATGAAGGATCAGTACCAAAGTAAATTAATTGATGTATATAAGGCCATTTATAGAACCTAACATATCTTATTGACTATCTTGGGCTGAAGATTTGAGAAAGCCATATCTGTAATAATGCTGGTTGTGATGTCATGCGGATATGTGATGTCATATTAATTGTGATACCATGCTACCTTCAGGATCTACAACCGGTGCTCAACAAAATGTTTGTTGAACGACTGGACAGCAAAACCGTCATGTAGACCGCATTTGTGGTCAGCAGATGGTTTCCAAGTTGGAACCTTTGCTCCCTGAACCCCCCATGTGGGGGGCTGTGCCCCCCCACTTTAGATTATCAACTCTGAGTCGGAGTTGATTTGGGGAGGGGGTGCAAATTCCCCGAATACAGTGCCTGGGTCCAGCGACCATCTGTACAGCGACCTGGCACTGTAGTGGCTGTACTGATGGTCGCTGTAAATGTGTCACTGTCTGCGGTGCATACCCTACCTTCATATCCTGATGTCCTGAATCAAATTGCTCAGTGTGGAGATTAACCTGAAAAGAGACTGGATATGCTGCCATTTATATCCCCAAATTGATCTGTAGCTCAGATTGGACGCTGACCTGAAAAGACACAGGACATGCTGCCTTATGTCCTGAATTGTCTTCTAGTTTGCTGTGTGAAAATTGACCTGGAGACAGGACATGCTGCCTTATGTTCTGAATTGTTTTCTGCTGACCTGGAGAGGAATTATTTTCTCCTCAGTGGACCTGACTTGAAGAAGAAGACATGCTGCTTTCATGTCCTGAATTGTTTTCTAATTTGATTTTTTTTTTTGTTTTCTGTACAGACTGTAAATAAAACCATACCGTTAGTGGCTAACTTGGTATAAAGGTCTATCTGTCACTTACAGCCTCCTACATATGGTGTTAAAAGTGGGATTCCTGGGCAGAGAGATGCTGTCAGTGGATGTCAGACCTGACGTCCAGATAGACCAATGTACCAAGCACTTCAAGAAGACGTTCCAGGTGCTCAGAGAAGAATGAAGATGGATACCGTCTTTGAGACAAGCATGCAAAGATTTGTGCAGGACTTTTTCACAAAGATGCTGAACTGTACCCAGGACAATGCATGGCAGTCCATGAGTTCAACAGAGGAACTAAAGAGTGGTCAAGGCAGTCCGGAGGTGCAAGATGACACCCAGATGGTGGAGATCCTTGTAAAACTGATCCAGTGGCTGAGTGGTCAATGGCTTAAGGCAGAACAATGCCGAGAGGCAGAACACGGGTGACAGGAGTTGATGGAGAGGTCCCAGTCAGAAGGCTCAGAGGAATAATCACAGAAGGACAGTTCCCAGACACAGCTGGAGGAGTCCAAGGTGAAGCAAGACTTTCCACTTTTGCACAAGTTCCCAGATTGCTTTCTTCTGGAGGACAGAGAAACCAGAGTGGATGTGAGCAAGACCTCTGGTGAGACTGTGATTAGGGTTACTATATTTGGAGTAATGATTCAGGAAAGAAAAGGCCTATATAAAGCCTGAAGGGACTTTTGATTGTTTAATGCCATCTGTATCTAATCACAGTAATGTTATACAAGATAGTACTGGCTGGGGTAGGCTTCAAGCTGGGGATGCTGCTATTGGGATATCGATGCAATACACAAAAGTTGAAGAAGGTGTACACGTTAATGGTGGGGTGGGTGTGAGATAGCCCTCATGGTATGAAGTGCAATGAGATGTTCTTTACCATATGAGGCCCAGTTCCTGTACCCAGAGTAGATGCCTAGGTGGTAGTGCCACAGTCCTACTGGCAGCAGGTGATGGAGGCTGCACATTCCAATACCTGTGGAAGGCACTTAGGAAGACAAGAGACACTGGCTAATTTGTTGCCCCACTTTCACTGGCCAGGAATGCCACCACCTGCGCTCTCCACATCCACTACAACAGAGAAGCTTCAGACTTCTTCGCCCTTGACCGGGCACTCTCAGAGCGGAGCAGCTTCCAGGAACGCTGCCGCTCGCACTCTCCACAGCCACTACTGCTTCTTTGAATTCTGCGCTTTTTCCTCAAATTGACCTACACTCTGCAGGTGGCTCCTGATTGGCCACTCACTTCAACTGGGATCCTCTGATTGGTTCCCACTCATGCCAAGGACTCTGCTCATTTCTCTAGCTGCCTGGGATTCCCTGTTTGGTTTTGGCTTGGACCCAGTATTTCACCACCCAATATTTTGTCCCGCCTGCCTTCCCCTGCCCTGGCACTCTTTAAGTCCTCTTGCTGCACTCTGGAGCCCTCCCAACAGTATGAATCATCCAGTTACAGCCTACTGACTTTGCAGCTTTTATTCTCTGCCCCATTACCTGTCATTCCAATATTCCAGTGCCTCCTATTGGGTTAACTGTGACAAGTCCCGCCACTACAGTCCCATTGATCTTAACATGGCAAATATGGTACTGTCTTCATGTTCTCCTCTCATTATCATACTGCTAGCTCTATGCTTCCCTCTCACCTATCCCCCAGCCCCAGCCCCACCTCAGCCTGACCTCTCTTGCTCCATCTTACTCCATCCAACTGTGCAAACCCATGTAGTGACTAACTTTCCCCCCTTACTGCCTGGGTACACTACCCTATCTGCCCATGTGCCTCCCTACTACTCACCCCTCTTACTTCTTCTCGATTTATCTACTAAAATTCCAATCTCACCCCTCTCACCCCTCCTCCTCTCCTTCATCCTTAACTAGATCTCAGCCATGGATTAGGAGTGTGAAACTCAACTTTCTGATCATTACTCTCCTTCTCTTCTCCTCCTCTGGTGACCTCAATCCCAAACCTGGGCCATTCCTGTTAGTCACCCCAGCATCAGCAACTTCTGCCCAGTCCCTAACCAACCCCTAGCCCTCCCCCGTTGCCTAAAAATCATATCTCTAAATATCTGCAGCCTTCTCCCAAAACTAGATTTACTCCAGTCTATAGTAGTCTGTCTTGATCCAGACATTATTATCATTTCAGAAACATGGCTGAATAGCAAAATTGACAACCCTCAGCTCTCCATCCCTGGTTACTCTATAGCCTGCCAATACCAACCCACTAGGGCTGGAAGCATGGCAATCTATGTCTCCACTGACATTCAATTTACCAAAATATTTGCCACTGCAGAACCCAAAGCTTACGAGGCCCTAATCCTAGAATTATCCCTATGTTTCTCTGCAACTATCTACATCGTGGGAGTTCACTGTCTCCCAGGCCTCCATGCCACTGCCATTTCAGATCTCACCAACACCACAATCTCCCACATCCCCTCAGGTGAAACTTATATACTGGGAGATTTTAACCAAAACTGACTTTCCCCTCCCTTAACAAGACTCGAAATGATACCATTGCACAAAATCTATTTCAGCTCATTTTGGAACCCACCCGGTTGAACCTTAAATCTGAAAACCATTCCCTGATAGACTGGGCTCTCTCATCCCATCCCCACAGGATCATCAGATTGGGCACTCTCCCAGATGCCCTGAACGAGCACCATATGACCTATTTGGTATGCAAAATTCATAAGGCTAAGGCCCCCCCTAAAACCATCCTTCTTCAGTTGTACAAATCTTTAAACCTGGGCCCCCTACTCCATGACCTAGCTCACACAAATTGGAAGCCAACTACGGTGGCTAACTCATTAGACAAAACTTACAGCTATTTCCAAGACAAATTCCTAGAGACCTGGAACTTTCATGCCCCTCTGCGTTGTACCAGAGTCAGGGGTGACCACCTCCCTTGAATCACCCCTGAACTCTTAGCCTGTCATAGAGCCCGAGATCATGCTTGGAGAACCCACAAAGCATCTATGCTCCCCCAAGATTATAATACATGACGCTCCCTTCAAAACATGTGCACTAGAGCCACCTGTTTAGCAAAAGCAGACTATTTCTGCTTCACCTTTTAGTCCAACATCGACAAACCCTAAAAATTCTGGCATGTTCTTCACTCCCTGTTCTCCCCTCCCATGTCCCCTCCCACCCTCCAAGTAAACAATGCTCCCCTTTCTGACCACCTCAGTGTTGCTATGAAATTTAATTGCTATTTCACTACCTGCGCCTCTACTCTCCTTGCATCACTACCCTCTGTTCCCTCACTCCTCCTGCTGTCCTGCTGCTGATCCCCCCTCCCTTGCTACCCTTCCTTCTCACCCCACCTCTTCTTCTTCTCCAATATTTCTCCCTCCAAAACCTTGGACGCACTTTATGCTCTAAACCCCTCTAAAAGTAGCTTGTCTAATGGATTGGATGTTAAATTGCTTTATTTATCTGCTCCAGCTATCGCTGCCCCATTGACTGACCTTCTAAGCCTTTCCTTCACTACGGCTGACATCCAAACTGTTTGGAAGTATGCCACTGCACTCCCTCTGCCTAAAGAAGGCAATCTCTCTGTTCCTGCTACTAACTACCAACCTATATCTCTCCTCTGAGTCCTGGTAGGATGAAACACGTGTCTATGTCTTCTGTTAGCACCCTTTGCAAACTGTGTAAGAGGCCTTTCGGCACCATGCAATTCTGCTTAAAGTTGGACCAGCATAACATTCTGTGGTGATTTGCATATGCAGCCCATGATGCTTTGCATTGTGGGGGCATGTGTGATTTTATATCTCTCCTTCCTACTCTTGCTAAGCTTCAAGAGCACCTAGCTCTCTCCCAACTCTCCTCCAATCTCTCTGACTCTAATCTCCTCACACCATTCCAATCTGGTTTCTGGAAGAACCATTCCACCACCACCTCCCTGATTAGGCTCACTGACTCATCCTCTCAGGGATGGACAGTGGTCAAATCACCTCAGCCATCTTTGTCAACCTAGCAAAGGCTTTTGACACGTCTCCCACACCCTCCTTTTGCGCTCCTTTTCTCAGCTGGCCTATCCAATTCTGCCACCAACTGGTTTTGAGCCTACCTGGTATGCAGAACTTAGTCTGTCAGAATTGCTGACTCCACATCACCCTCTCTCCCTATATATACCAGCATACTCCAGGACTGTATCCTGGGCCTCATCCATGTCTCCATTTTCCTCAATGACCTTCCCTCAGTCTGCACATCCACCTCCATCCACATGTACACCAACTACACAGTCCTCTTCGCCTCAGGCCAGTCCACCACTGATGTACAGACCAGGCTTCAGCTTGACTTTAACAAAGATCAGCAATGGTTCTGCTCCCATCAACTCTCCTTCAATGCCAAAAAGACTGTCTCTATGACCTTTGGCACTAGGCAGAGACTCACTAGGCTTCCCTCACTACCCTCCTTCCATACCCTTGACAGGACAGTTTTTGAGGACACCTCCTTATTTATGTATTTGGGGGTTTGACTTGACCGACACCTCAACTTCTCTGGACATGTGGATGCTATCCTGAAGAAGCTGTGCTCCAAGCTCAGTGCACTGTACAGGAACTGCAGCTGCCTACCACTGCCGGCTAGATGCGAACTTGTCCACAAGATGATCCTACCTATTTTCAACTACTGTGATGTAGTTTACAGTGCCGCTCGTAACTCTTCCCTAACCAGATTGGACATCCTTTTAACTCCTTCTGCTGCTTTGCACTTGACTCCTCCCCCCCACACTCACCACTGTACCCTCTATCACTCCCTGTCTTTTACCTCTCTTGAGAACCGCTGCCACCTCCACTGTGCCAAATTTATATCTAAATACTGGCTTGGAACTCTCCCCTCCTATCTTACTTCATCACTCTCCTCACTCCCCATTCCCACCCACACCCTCAGATCTTATGACTCCCTCCTAATGACAGTTCCTCATAGTGCAACCTCCAGTGTCCAGCTGGCTGTCTCACACTTCTTCCCTAAACTATGGAATGCCCTCCCCCTCCAGATTTGCTACTTTTCCTCCCCCTATTCCCTCTGTTCTTCCCTATACAACTTCCTGTCAGTGAATTGTACCTGCGGTTAGCCCACCCCCTTCTCCAAGTATCTCCACTCACTTGACTGTCGCCATTCCTATTCTTTGGTGACACTATCAAAATGATTTCCAAACTATTGTTCTGAGTGCACATCTTTAGTACTCAGTATCTTAAAGGTTAAGGTTCTTTGCCCTACACATTGCTATATTCATATGTATACTTGTAGTTATGGTGTATGTATTGTGTTTTGTTCACCTGTTCTAATTTGCTCATGTAATGATCACTTGGTATGTACTGAACTTACTTTTGCACTAATTGTTTAATTGTTGTTTGTATGCATCGTAGTTACCTCCTGTACCTCTTCCCCCTAGGGTGCACCAGGAGATCTGTGGCTTGTTGCTCAGTGTGCGTTTCCTGGTGAAACATTTCAATAAATAAATAAAGACAGGTTGCAGCCTACTGCAAGGCCTCTTCTGTCTGCCAGTCTGTGTTGGTGACTGCCAGGCTGGCCCTGGAGAAAGAGCCTCAGAGTAGAAAAGATGCCTATGCACTCATTAGGAGGGTGGAGGTGGCATACCCAAGAGATAAATTCAACATGGGAAGAGAATGGAGTCCCTGGAAAATGAAGGGTAACCATCCTCCCAGGCTGAGTGATGCATAAAAGTAAAAACACATTTAAAAAAAAAACTTTATGTTTATTAATTTTCTCATACAGTATTATAGATCATTAATATCCATTTCACATGTAGGGAATAAAATGGTTATATAACAATGAATTGCTACATCAGCATTTAATTAAAATGCAACTGTAATTTTCCCCATGCAGTCATGTACTATAGGAGTGAGAGGATCAGGTAAATTATTATAAAAAAAAGTCACAATTAAGTTGCCAGCCTCTTCAAAAACACTTCTTAGCTAACTAAAGTTGAAAGGCTGAAATGAAAATGGAATGGCAATGATTTATGAAACTGGTATATGGTAAATGGCAAAGAGTCCAAGGTAAAATACATTAAGTGTTTGTTTGTTTGTACTCATAAGAAGAACCTACATACTGTAGGAATAAGTAGATGGGAATAGTGCAGATCCTGCGTTGGGGTAACACCACTGTTTACCCTCAGATGTCAGAAACTGTACAGGAAATAAAAGATATTGTGGGTGTAAGTAGTGGGAGAAACCTAAGGAAAGGGTCCATACTTAGTACCAACATATCTGGTGGGAGGTGGCTAGGGCAATTAGCCACCCCTGGTAAATGTGCTACATGTTGCAGATACATACAGCTTGTGCAGCGCGAGACTGAGTATGTGTCAAACGTTTGTTTAGAAGGTTAACGTTTAGGAGTTGGTTAGAGAAAGGAAAACCATTGCTTCCCTTATGGTTTTCCTCTTAAGCAGGGGAAGTATGTGATACGGTCAGTAGGTAACTTATCACAGGTAAGGGTCAGGTTAGAGCCTGAAGGGATGTGCAGTTAGCGATGCCACCTACTTGGACATCACCTCAGGCTAATGTACATAATTTCATCTTTGTTATTTCTGTGATGTCATACTAATTGTGGTGCCATGCTTCATATCCTTATGTCCTGAATTGAACTGCTCAGTGCAGAGATTAACCTAAAAAGAGACAACATGCTGCTTTTCATAGTCGACGAATTGATCTGTAGCTCAGAGTGGACACTGACCTGAAGAGAGACAGGACATGCTGCCTTATGTCCTGAATTGTCTTCTAATTTGCTGTGTGAAGACTGACCTGAAGAGAAGGCTTGCTGCTTTCATGAATGGAATTGTCTTCTAATTTGCTGTGTGAAGAATTACCTGAAGAGAGACTGGACATGCTGCCTTATGTTCTGAATTGTTTTCTGCTGACCTGGAGAGGAATTGTTTTCTGTTCAGTGCACCTGACTTGAAGAAGGAGAAGACATGCTACTTTCATGTCCTGAATTGTTTTCTAATGAGTTTTTTTTGTTGTTGTTTTCCATAAAGACTGTAAATAAAACCACACCATTAGTGGCTTACTTGGAATAAAGGTCTGTCTGTCACTCACAGACTCCTACAGTTCTCCACAATAGGCCATCATGGGCTAGCATGAATTAAAACTTGAAACTCCAACAGAAAGTAGTTGAAAACCAGTTTTGTAATCCCAATAAGGTAACTGTAATTCCAGACAGGAAAAGTACAGAAGTCCCCAGCCAGCATGTGACCCACAGACGCACCAGCTCACACAGGGCAGGATGCAATGCAAAGCAGCAGGCATTCAGAAGTAGGCCACAGTGGCCCAGATATGAAGCACTTCACACTCTCTCAAGACATTTCACCGCAGCACAGTCATTCTGGCACAACTTTCACAGCAAAGCCCTTCTTTTTTTCCCCGACCAGCCCCCTTCAGCCCTACTCCTTCAGCCCAGTCACATCATCAGCCCCAGTGCATACCTGATCCCGTGTTCCCCCATGGATGACCACCCATGGGAAGGGCCACCCGGAGGTGGACTCCCATAATCTTTGAGCAGAGTTAGAGCGTTGGTCGTGGAGAGGCAATTCAGGTGACAGTGTGGGATCTGAGATGGAGCAGTGGGTCTTATCTTTTTTGGATGTGGTCTGTTTTGGTTTTTCACCCCCTGGAAGGCATGACATGCAATAACGTCACAGCATGGCTGCCTACATCTGCCCTGCCTCCCCATACTGTTACACTCCTGTGCTGCAAGATCTCTTGCCTCCTTGAGGGGCCAGACATGCACTGGACACTGTCCCAACCCACCCACCAGAAGAGAAAAGCAGTCCCTGGAATGCTTCACCCTCCTTCCCCCATCTGGTCCTCCAACAGTCCAGACCCATTCCTGAACCCAGGGCATTTGTATCTGAGATGGAAACTCTACCGCTGTGCAGCACAGCCCTTCTAGTTCAGCACTCACAGCACATAGGAGCACTCCACAGTGCTTCATGGTTCCCAAGGAGCCTGAACTCCAGGAGCAAACCTATAGCCCAATTCTCTAAATCAAGAGCACCTATCTTCTCAGAGAATGCAGCTCATGATTCCCTGTTCCCTGACACACATCACTTGATAAGGGCTAGGAAGTCCACTACCTGATTCTGCAGCAACTCATTTGGGGTGCAGGTTTCTGTTGCCAGTTCCTCAGCTCAGCAAATTTCACAGAATTTGGACTTTTCAGACACTCTCACAGCAGCTGTTCTGCAGATGCCCTTCTGGCACAGTCACACAGATATGAGCCCAGGATAAGGCTTACATTATTTGACAGAATGAGCCCAGAATATGGTTCACAAGATGTGGGCCTAGCTATGACTCCAGCTCTCACAATTAGCAGTAGATCTGCTCACCTCTGAATCTCGCTTCAACTGCCACAAGCTCATTGAGAGCCCAGAAACTTCTCCCCTTCAGTTCAGTGTGTCTTTGGTTAGGCAGAGCTGTCAATCTGTCTGTTTGCCCAGTGCTGCCTTCTGATTGTCCTCCATAGCCAACCAGTACAATACAGAGGGTCCTTATTGCATCATTCTCCCACAGTCCTTTGCTCCTATTGCTAGGGCTTTCTAGCCCTCTGACTGATAGGCTGGCAGTGTTGTAGGACAACAAGATGACTGAGACCATACCTGATGGAGCCTGGTGCTCCAAATATCTTTGTTCATTTGCTTCACTGTGCCCCCAGAAAGTGTGTTACCTTGTTGTTGTAGCACCTTAGGGCTGTTGTCTGTTTTGACTGTTTCAGTAGTGGGTCCACGAGTCATGGTGGCCGGTGGGTTGGGAGAAACAGAAAGCCCTGGGCAGGAGCCCTTGCACATGCACTCCCATTCCATCAGAGGCAGTCCATGTTCTAGTGGTGCAGAAGGCACCACAAAAAAGCAGTGTGTCCCTGCTTCCTCCCAGTCACCTCTGCCAGGATCAGAGGACTGGGAATGAAGAAATAGACCATAGCTGCTGAATGTAGAGCACAGGATGTGCCATAGAAGTGGTACATCAAATTGCACCTGGTCTCCTCTGTGAGGGTCATGGGACTGGCAGTGAACAATCGTGGCCACAGCCATCATACTCACAGGGCGCAGGAGGCACTGAGGATATAGCACTGCAGTGCTGTTTCTCACTGTAACACACAAGGTAGAACAGAGAGCTGGCAGCAACAGCAACAGCACCAGCACCAGCAGCATTTAGGAGGACAGCAGGCACAGTCCAGGTAAGCCCCTTCCCGAAGTGGATGGGGAGGGTTAACGCCATCAAAAGCTACAAGATAAAAGTTTTAGAACTGTACACACAGTAAACATGTAGCTCTTTCACAAGTAGTAGTCACTCTGTGATTCATTCTGCAAACTGGTACAAACTTGCAAATTGTTTCTAATGTTTAAAAGCCCAAGGGAAACCTAGTTAATAAAATGTCTAGAACTGAAAAAATGTAAGTACTACACTCCTATTTTGTTCATGCCGTCCTGTACCAGTAGTCTTTTGAAATGCTCATGGCATCAAGTTGTAAAAGGCGCGGTCTTTATGAAAGGCTTTTGAAATGCACTTTGATTTCTTTCATCACTCAGCCCTTTGTAGAGGACTCACAGAAAAGCAAACATGTACCATAGTTTTACTTATTGGTGTTCATTAGGAGACAACTAGCAAATAATATTGTTGGGCTCTGTTGCATTTTTTCATTGCTATCTATTCAGATTGCATTAAAGGGCTCAGCTCACTGCCTTGGTTTTGGAGTGTTTTCTTTGTCATTTGTTGATGAGATAGCTCATAACAGTCTGCTGTAATTGTATAATGTCAGCAGATGTAAACGTTCACTCAACTACCATATACATGCTGTCATTCTGTGTAAAATATGACTTTATATTATGACCAATCTGATTTGAAGATAATTGCATAGCCCATAAAAAAACATACTTTATACATGTTGCCATCCTCATCCAGCCTTCTACCTTAAAGGCCTTTCCTACCACAGCTGTCCCTTTGGTAGGGAGGGAGGTGGGTGCTGTCACTGTGGGTGCTGCCTTACCCACATGAGCTCTATTCCCTGTCCCCCCCTCTCCTCGGGAAGCACCCACTTCCCCCAGACATACCTTGAAGCTTGTTCCTCCATGGACTACTCCACTGTTGAGGCTGGAGGGAGAAAAGCTTTCTCCCCCAGTACACAAGTCCAGGCATCTGGGTGGTGGATGGGGGCAGGTCTAGGGAGGTGTGCAGAACTTCATCCTATCATTGGATCCCCATTTCTGTTTTCTTCACGAGCCCCTGCAGTGGCATGCATTACAGAATGTGTGCACTGAGATGCACACATTCTGCAAATCCACAGCCCAACCCTGAGTTGCTTATCGCCTGCACTGTTCCTGGGCCTCCACCCAGTGACAGTCAAAGGCTGATACAACTGCCACCCATTTCCCAGGGACAGAAGAGCTATCCCTGGGATGGTCAATCCTCTTCTACCTCACCGACTCCCAGCAACCCATGTGCATTCCTGAACATGGGTCGCAAGCATAGCAGGAGGCAAGGCTTTCAGCACCTTAACTCTCCACCCCACTGGGCCAGCTTGGAAAGTTATCATCTCTAAGGTTATTTTTTTATTTTTTATTTTTTTATGCTCTTCCCTCACCATCCCAACCGGCCACTTTCTGGGAGCGCCAGCACCTACCCTACTGCCCTACAACCTCTGCCACCACAACCTGTCCCAATTGCAGCATTACCTGGATGCCCTGGCATATCCCTTTGCCATTAGGGTCCCTCTCTTCTGAAGAAGAAGGGCCTGGTGGCCAGATGAATACAATCCAGGAGCTGTGGGGCTGGTTCCAGGCTGACTCTGGGGATTCGGGCAGCAGGAGCCGGGCACTTGTCATCCAGATGGTTGGGGGCATGCTTTTCCATGTTTTCTGTGCCCCGCCTGCACAGTTCTTGGCCTTGTGTGAGCATGGGGTGGCCTGGGGCAGGGGTGTATGGGGGACATGTTGAGACATCATGTCCCCCGAGTATGCTGCCAATCTGAATGCAGAGCCCCAGGTGACCCCCATCCAGGATGGAAGTATCCAATGGATGCTTATGGTACCCTTCCCTGCTGGTCTCCGCTCCTGGTACCTTGGCTCAGGGCACAAATCCGGGTTGGCAGCATGCCAAGAGAACCCCTTTGCTCTGCATCATGGAGCCAGCCATCTCTAAGGTTATTTGATGGAATGTCTCACTGTGAGTCACACTGTGTACCCTTGTTCACAGTCTTGGCACTTAGGCCACACCCCAGAGGCATGGCCTGCTGTGGTGCAGCTATAAAGTCCCTGTGTGCCACCATGGCCTTACTCAGCCATCCTACCTACCTGTGCCCTTTCAGAGATTAACTACTTTATTTGCGATCACTTCCTCATTGCAACAACCATGGCTTTCATGTTCTCCAGTGCTTTATCTTTCCTGCCTGGACTCTAGGCAGTCCTTGCTCATCCTTTTCATGTCCCCTTAGCTCCTGGGGTAAATGGGGCCACCTTTGTTGGTTAAAAAAAAAAAAGAACTCCCTTAGCACTTTGCACCATAAATGTACTGTCACCATGACAGCTTGAAGAAGGACTTAATTAATTTTAAGCTATAACTCACAACTTTATTTCAGTTTGCATTAGCTGGTTTAGCATTGTACCCTTCAGGAAATACTCGGACACAGGATATGACACTTCAAGCAGAAGCTGCTTGCAAAAAGTCCAGTACTTATTTATACAAATGGTGAACACAGATTGAGGTAGTGGGTAGTCTGCTGCCACAGCTTCCAGTTTGGGCCCAATTCAAATCAGCATACAGTAAATCACATTTACTGTACATATCCCAAATGACAGTCGGCATGGGTTTGACTCTGATTAGCAGCACAATGTTTTTAAACATAATTATAGCTCACATAAACTTTTTAATGGGATGAGGTCGAGAGAGGAAGAGGTCACTAGTGGTGTACCCCAGGGTTTAGTCTTAGGCCCAGTCCTATTTAATATATTCATCAGTGACATTGGTGAAGACATCCAGGGTAAGCTCACTTTCTTCATGAATGACACTAAGCTTGGCAGTATGGTGGACAGCACAGAGATGGTTATGGGGCTTCAAGAGGACCTGCAGAGGCTCAAAAGATAGTCTAACATCTGGCAGCTGAAGTTCAACATGAAGAAGTACAAGGTGATGCACCTGAGTAAGGGTTAGGGATGGGTGGACTGACTCACCTAAAATCAGAACCACCCCAGATCAAAAGTGGCCTGGCAGGCCCAGATACATAAGAACCCATTGCATAAGTGTACCGAGTCTGGGTCCGCTGGACGTGTATAGCTAGATGATTAAAACATGTCCCGCCAGCGGCTGGAGCTCACTCTCCTCCTCAATCCAGCCTCGAGACTCCACCTCCTGTGCTGATTGATCTGTCTCTAGTCTCAGAGTGTGTGGGCGGCCAGTGCATGTGACAATTTTTGTGGCATCCTGCTTTACTTTATCGGAGATGACCCCAGAAGAGACAGTAGTCGGACAGTCAGTCAGATGGAGTTTGGAATAGACCATTGGCTGCCTGTCCGAACCGAACATACCACCCCCCCGACAGTTTACCATTTCCACGGTAACTGCCAATGCCATCCTCACCCACTGCTGAACTGAGGAATTATTTCAATGGACCACATGGTCTAGACCCTGTGCCATGGCCGCATAGTGCTATTGGTTGCCTGAATGCCTGATGTGGTGAAAATTTGGAATACAATTAAGAGGCATTTTGTCTAGTTTTTCTACGGTCTGCAGTTGTATTCTGCTTAGAATGACCCCCCCCTCCCCAACCTGCAACCAGTGTTGCCCTACCATGTCTTGTCTCATTGCCTCAAAGTCTTATTGTTTCTGCACACACACTTTAGTCTAATAAGATTTTGCCCAATAATTTTGCCCAATAAAAAATCAAGCACAATGCATGAGTTATGATATGGTCCACAGTCATGAACCTATGTGTACAACAGCAGGTCCTGCAAAATTGTTGCACAAAATCTAATTAGACTAAAGTGTGTGTGCACTGTGCAGAAACAATAAGACTTTGAGGCAGCTGGTCAACATGTTACCGTATCAACTCGAGTACACTCGCAAAATAGTCACTTTTTGATTTTGTCAGTTTGTTCGCTGATATTACATACATTACCATCTCTTTTACAGTGATTGCGCTTGCGCCACACACAGACACACATGACAGTGACATACCTCTGCCACCTGACTAGCTGTATGTTGGTCAGGTGTCATAGAGAGATTGGGCATATAAGGCTGTGTGTGGTGGGAATTACGCAGTGCGTGGCTAACCTCATTATGGAACACTATGCAGAAGTTACTGAAAGTGAACAAACCCGTATCCATTACATCCTTCAAGTCTCTGTACTCGAGGCTTATCAAAGAAAAATGTACTTGTTTCCGACAACAGTAGAGAAAATCTTATTCCTCTCCTTCCCCTCCTAGTCGTCCCATCCGATGAGGCTATCTGCCATTCCCAAGATTCATCACCCTTACATTCCCCACATTTCTCCTTCCTTCTTTTTGTCTTTATTCTTTTACTATGCATTACTGCTCTATGCCCCCTGTTATACTCCTCACCCCAGCACCGGCCTCCTTCCTCCTTCACTACCCACTTACACCCATCCCCTCTCTCCTTCTCTTCACCCCTGCCTATAGCATCTGATAAGGCCATAAATACGTCTATCTTTCCTGTCACCCGTCCCTCCTTGTAATACCCCCCAACTTACCTCTCCCCGTATAAACACCTTATCATCTGCCCAGACCGCACATCATCCATTTCCCAAACCTCTGTCAAATCCCCTTATATCTCATACTTTAAACCTTAATCTCCACATATTCTCTCTTCAACCAAATAAATGAGCTGCCTATTCCCTAATCTATGTAAATATGTAAATGGTGTTAATAGCTTCTTGGCTCACTTTGTATTATATCTATGTACTATTACCTTTGAAGCTATTATATATCCTGTATATACTTATCCTCAGTGTGTGTGTGTGTGTGTACATTGAATTGTACTATATCTTTATGTAAATTGAACCTTGACCTTACCAGGTCCATCTTGCAAATGAGCTCTGCTCAACGATGTTCACCTGGATAAATAAAGATTTGATTGATTGATTGATTGACTGCCTATGAGAGAAATACAGAGATGGAGCTTTGAGTACTTTATGTTATCTGTGAGTCTGATAACAGTTTACCTTCGGCAAAAACATCCACCAACTGATTGACTTCTTTTTATTGAAATACACAACTAAAAAGAAAAAAAGAGGAGATAAAAGATTAAAGAATCGATCATGTGGTGGGGTGGGAGATGGAGTTTTGAGTGCTCGTCACTCACAGTGGACGGCGTATCTCTTCATGTTTATCAGATCTCTATTCTGCTCTTCCTTTTCTGTGATTATTAAACGTAAAGCCTACAAACTAAGTGCAAGTTCCAGAACTGTATTAAAAAACAAAAGCAAGTAGGCTAGTAGTATATTTACTAGAAAAGAATAAAAGGGGAACAGGGAGAGAGAGAGAGAGAGAGAGAGAGAGAGAAAGCAGATCACCATCAGCCTGGCAGGTTGCAAGCTTTGAGTGCTCCCTGCTCTCTCACTGCCTGAATCTATCTTTCCTGCTTTTACTTTTCAGATTAGCTGAGCTTTTTATTGCCTCATTGAGCACTTCAGGAGAGAACAGAGGTACTTGAGAACAAGTGAGAGGACTAAATAAAAATAAAGTTCAGGACAAAGGCATTGTGCGTACAAAAAAAACAGTGGTGGAAGGGGGAGCGTGGCTGTGAGGCTGAGCCTGTACTGAGTGGGCAGATGAACTTGGAAACAACTGAGAAGATTAAATAAAAAGAAAACACATACAGGAAAAAGCATTTTTGTGTGTAACAAAAAAAAAAGCTGAAAATGTGCACCAGGCAGGGCGAGGACGAAGCCAAAATAGGGGAAGGTATGGGGAAACGTATGTCACAAACAACACTGCACAGTCTGACTGGGTAAAAGACCAGTTGCTGGTACTTCATCTGGTATCAGTAGTGGTTCTTCCACAATGCTGTCCAAACAGACAGGAAAGGTCAAAACTACCTTAATTAAAACTAAAGGAGTAGTTGGCACCACAAGGAGTGGCAAGCCAAGATATGGCACCTATGTGTACCGTAGTACCAGTACATATTTAAATGAAACAGAGGGAGGAAAATCTAGCTCTGAAGAGAGTAATGATCATGAAATGGAGGATGTAAACAAGGAGGGAGAAAAGCAGAAACAAAGGGAAAGCCGGAATGATGTAGAGGTGGCAGTTGCACAGACACAAGATGAATGTGATGATTTGGACTTGGATAAGATGGGCACTTTGGGCACGAACAGAGTGGTGCAGGTGCAGGATAAACAAGATGAAGGGACAGTGCATTCAGATTTAGGTTCTGTTAGTGGCCAGAAGGAGCTGTTGGATGATGTTAATGGTGAGGCAGGAAAAGACCATGATGAGCAGCTTCCCAGTGTTGAGAAAGAACAACATAATGGAAGTGACAAAGGAGGACAGTATAGTATGCCTGGTAATAAAACAAAAGAGGTGACCTCTTATGTGTGGTCTTACTTTTCTCTGGCTGCCAATAATGAGTTATGAGCAGTTTGCTCTATATGTAAAAAGACCATCCATCAGCAGAGGGTGCAAAAAAGGTGCTTTGCGTACCTCAGCATTAAAAAGACATTTAGAGAGATGTCACACATTACGTCTTAGGCATGATTTTTTGGTCAGAGAGAAAGAAGACAACAACATGCAGGCCGAGGTAAGTCAGACTACACCTGCTACACCTGTTATATCAAGTGATAGCAGCAGCGGCCCTTCTGCTTCAGTTGTACTGTCAACTTCTTCTCAGTCTTCTTCTAGAATAAGTATTACAAACTGCCCCCTGTTGCCCTTCTCATTATCCAACACTCCTAATGTTGGCCATCTGAAAACTAACTGCTAGAAGACAGCTCACGATTTCAGAGACAATTGAACATAAAGCTAAGTACCAGCATAGTCATCCTGAGGCATTTGCTATAAAAAAACTAATTTCAGAGATGATATCACTGGACTTACAGCCTTACAGAATTGTGGAGCATGTAGGATTCAAAAGGCTTTTGAATCACCTGTTACCACGATACAATATTCCACCCAGGAAATATTTCTCAACTCTTGCAATACCACAGATGTATGATATAGTAAGTGCTAACTGAAAAATGCTTTAAAAGATGCAGTTGCTGGGGTTGTCCATCTGACTAGTGCCATATGGACCAGCTGCCAGCCAGAATCATTTATGTCACTGACTGCGCATTGGGTACTGTTTACTCCCTGTAGTGACACTGACAATTCCCCTTTGAAACTGGCTTCCCTTCGCATCCAGTGTATCCCACAGGATCCCACAGCTTCCAACATCTTGGATGAGCTCAATAGAGAGATACAGAACTGGCTGACATCACAAGGACTTTCTGTAGGTTTTATTGTGGCTGACAATGGTTCAAACATAAAGAAAGCATTGTCTGATGGGGGCTTTGTCCACATTCAATGTTTTGCACACTGCCTAAATTTGATTGTGCATGCATTTATGGAAGAGGACAGAGATATAAAGGCTCTCACATATGTGACAAAAAGAATATGCACACATTTCAGTCACTCCTGCAAAGCACATCAACATCTTCGGGCCATACAAAAAGAACACGGACTGCCTCCTAATACACTCATCCAGGTTATTGCAATGAGGTGAAACTCTACCTTTTACATGTTCCAAAGATTGCTGGAGCAAAAAAAGACTGTAAGACACTATACACTAGAGAACAGCATAGGGGATGCTGATGTGTACATTACTCTTCAGCAGTGGTCTGTTTCACAATTTCTCATCAAGCTACTGCAACCCTTTGAGGAAATTACTGAGGAAATGAGTTCCAACAGTGCCACACTCAGCCAAATAATCCCATTGATCAAGATTCTTAAATTTCAGCTGAATGCAATCAGGGATGAGTTGGAAGGTACAGCAAGCCAGTTTCAGATGACAGAGTCTAGTGCAACTAAAAGGGACTTGCTACACAGAATAAAAAAAGACATAGTACATAGAATGATTAAAAAAGTCAAAGATGATGAGAAACTCTGTGAAATGCTCACGGCAGAACATTACATTATTTCAATAGCATTAGACCCACAATTCAGGATGAAACACCTCTCACAGTATGACCCAAATGTGTTCCAAAACTGCAGAGAGAAAATCATTCAAGAAATAGATTTGCTTTTGAAAAAAAACCTGACAACTGATGCAGTCCCCTCATGCATTCCTCCTGCACCTTCACAGCTTTCTCTTCTCAATCAGGCTACAAAACAGTCGGCTGCTGCCATTCGTTCTACACCCAGCAGTCATCTTTGGGGTCACTTGAATGCTGCTGTCCTTGAAAAACCAGCCCTTCCTTCTCCATATGTCACTGCTTCTACCCAGGCCATGGTTGACTGCTATTTAGCAGAAAAAGGTATCGAATGGAATGAAGATCCCATTAAATACTGGCAAAGCAAGGAGCCTGTATGGCCTGCACTTGTGCAGGTAGCCTTAAAGTATATGGTCTGTCCCCCAACCAGCATATTTTCAGAGCGACTGTTTAGCTGTGCAGGTAGTGTGGTAACAGATACACGATCTAGGCTACTACCAGAAAATGTTGAAAAGTTAACATTCTTAAAAGTAAATCTTCCATTGACTGGTTACACCTATGACCTGGAGGCAGCAAATACATTTCTCAGTGACCTCAAAGATGACTACTTGGAAGAGTAGAAACTTCGATCACCATTTTTTCAGAAAAATAAATCAGTAATACTCATGTAAGCCCATATGTGGCCTACACAATTTTTGTACCTGATGGCACGATGTTGTCAGAATGTCCTAACAGATTTTGCTAATTTTTGGATTGCCTGAACCTGATGGCACACATTTTGCAGCATGTCCTAATAGACTTGTGTAATTTTTGGACTGCCTGAACCTTATGGCACATTTTTCATAGCATGTCCTAATGGGCTTGTGTAATTTTTGGACTGCTTGAACCTGACAGCACACTTTTCGCAGCATGTCATAATAGACTTCTCTGATTTGTGGACTGCCTGAAGTTGGGACTGATGGCACAATGTTTTCAGCATGTTCTCCTCACAGACTTGGCTAATTTTTGGATTACCTGAACTTCATGGTACATTTTTTACAGCATTTCCTAATGGACTTGTGTAAATTTTGAACTGCCTGAAATTGAGACTGATGGCACAATGTTTTCAGTATATCCTAACAGACTTTGTTAATTTTTGGTTTGCCTGAACCTGATGGCACACTTTTCATACCATGTCCTAATGGACTTATGTAATTTTTGGACTGTCTGAACCTGATGGCATACTTTTCGCATCATGTCCTAATGGACTTGTGTAATTTTTGGACTGCCTGAACCTGATGCCACACTTTTCGCATCATGTCCTAGTACACTTCTCTAATTTTTGGACCACCTGAAGTTGGGACTGGTGGCACAATGTTTTCAGCATGTCTTCCTCACATGCTTTGCTAATTTTTGTATTGCCTGAACTTCATGGCACATTTTTCGCAGCATGTCCTAATGGACTTGTGTAATTTTTGGACTGCCTGAACCTGTTGGCACACTTTTCACAGCATGTCCTAATGGACTTGTGTAATTTTTGGACTGCCTGAACCAGATGGCACACTTTTCGCAGCATGTCCTCATGCATTTGTATAATTTCTGGACTGTCTGTAGTTGAGACTGATGGCAGAATGTTTTCAGTATGTCCTAACTTCTGGATTGCCTGAACATGATGGTCCACTTTTTTCAGTATGTACTAATGGACTTGTCTAATTTTTGCATTTTTGTATTACCTGAATATAGGTCTCTGCCCACTCAGTACAGGCTCAACCTCACAGCCACACACCCCTTTCAACACAGTAGCTAGGTCTCTGTATTCCTAAGGACATGCAGTTATGTATTTGGTAGGGTTCCCTAAATGTGTCATCAGTTTGGGTGGGTGGGTGGAGGGGACCCCATGCCATAGAAAATAACTGCATGACTCTCAATAGAGCAGAGGGTACAACAATATCAAACTGACATCTGTTAGGAGAAAGTAGGCTGTTTGTTAACTAAAACCTGCAGTTTATCCAATAGGTAGGGAAATGGCCAGACTGGGTGGGCCAAGCGGTCCTTATCTGCCATTAAATTCTATGTTTCTGTGTTTCTGTGATATGTTCATTGTATAGTGTGTACTACTAAATTGGAATGGAATTACTCCTCTGAGGAAGACAGGTCAGTTTACAGCTGCAGCACTAGTACTACTGACCCTGACACAGGAAACAGACAGAGGCCAACTGCATAACTGCCATATTCAACTGACCAGCATATCAGTGCTATAAACTCAGTTTCCATATCCCGAAATGCTGACTACAATTCTATGTGTGTGTCACATATCTCAGTGTCGTTTTATGCAATTATATAGCAGCTTTGCAGTTTTCACCACCTTTTACAAAAGGTTCTGATTTACATCAGGACTAATCAGAACTTATCAGGAATTTGTCCTGGATCCTGATCCTGATAATAAAGATCATGACCTTTTCGGGTCCGCCCATCCCTAGTAAGGGTAACCTAATGACAGAATACTGGCTCAATAGAGTTCAGCTCTGTATCTCACATGAAGAAAGGGACCTAGGAGTAATCATCTCAGACAATCTTAAAGGAAAACTCCATGTTAAAATCAGAAAAATATATGTAGTAGTCTTTTTTTCTGTGTTCTAACCAGTTCCCAGCATTTTCTTTTCCTCTGGCTGTGAGAGATGTTTTTTCTAACTTTCCCGAACTGTTTTATTGCCCTTGGAGGTTGCCATTCTGGTTTCTGTTATGGCCTCTAGTCTTCCCAGAGTGCCCTTTGGTGTGATGTCTAATTGCCCCTGCAGGAAGCCAGTATCTTGTTACAGGGTCTGTCACAGCTCAGCCACAGAGAAAACACTTCTTCCAAAGAAGACACACTGCTAGATTTTGGGTGAATGTAATCATTATTATTTTTTGATATTGTACATTGTCCTGCTATGTTCTGCTGTGTGTGTGTGTGTGTGTGTATTTGAATCATGTCACTGTTTACTCTATTCCTCTCAGTCACTTTCAGTTTTTGCACCAGTACTAAGTAGCAAAAATTGAACATCACCTTATAGATTGTAACATAGCAGGACAAGGTACTAATATCAAAAAATAATAACGATTACACTCACCCAAAATCTAGCAGTGTGACTTCTCTGAAAGAAGTATTATCTTTGAGGCTGAGCTGTGACAGACCCTGCTAAATCTAAGGGCATAGCTACATCATTGTCACATGAGCCAGGGTGCATCGAAGGAGAAAGAAAGCCAATAAACCTATTTGTGATGGAGATCCCCAGGTGTCGTAAAACTACCATACCGCTAGCAGGCTAATTTAGGAAAAACTCCTAATAGTAGACAGAGGGAAGGACATACTAGGATTTAACATACATATCAAAACACTCTACTTAACATATGTTTTTGCACATTCTGGGAGGACTTCTCTTTTAAGCAATCCAGCCAATGCAACTGAGCTTATAGCAAAGCCAAGAAAATGTTAGGATGTATAGGGAGAAGCTTTGACACTAGGAACTGGGTGGTGATCATTCTACTTTACAGGTCTCTGGTGAGGCCCCACCTGGATTACTGTGTCCAGTTTTGGAGTCTTCACCTAAATAAGGACAAGGATAGACTAGGAGCCATACAGAGAAGGGTGATGAAGATGATATATGGGCTCCACAAGTTCTTGTTTGGGATCGCTTAAAGGCACTAGACATTTACTCACTGGTAACTAGGAGGGAGAGGAGGGATATGATTGAAACATTTCGATTCATAAGGGGCTAAACAAGGTACCCTATTCAGAACGCTTCAACAGAATATCAGATTCAAATACAAGAGGACACAAATGGAAACTGAGAGGAGATCACTTCAAGAGGGAATTAAAGAAACATTACTTTTCAGAAAGGATGGTGGGACCATGGAACAGGTTACCTGTAGAGTAGAGATGGGTGAAGTTGGCAAACTTCACTATGCAAAACATTTCGCAAAATTTGCGCATTTCTTGAAATGTTTGAGGGTGCGAAATGCGAAATTTTGTCATTCATGGGTGAAATTCCATTCTCCACAGGTGACAACAAGCCAGGAAACAAAAGAATATAATAATCGAAAAATCTGAAATCTTTATTCTCCTTAGCAACTTCAAGAATGACATCTTTCTGAAGTCCTGTGTTAAAAGTTAAAATCATGCTGGGTCCAAGTGGGGTTAGTAAGGAAGAGGGGGTTATATTTCACTGTTGTCTCAGGGTTATAGAGTGCAAAAAGTCTCCACAATAACAGTCTCAACTCATATAAATCATGAAAAAATACTGTTAAGGATTTGAGCAGTTACTGTAGCTCAATTCAAATTCTGTGTGACTGTGTCACCAATCGAACACTTATTAGCAGTAAAAAAAGAAATCACCTTATTACCTGCCTCTACCAAATCTTTCTCCACAATCCCAGCAAGCTAGTGTTTGATATAGTTTGTACAGTCATATTTGCCACCACTGCAGAGGACCATTTACAGTGCTTCTGCAAAGAATGCGTTAGAAGTACAGTATATTTAGCTTCCTGCATGAGTTGTAGGTTCAAGGTTCGCCACCAGAATGTTTAGCTTCATCTTTCTCCTCTACAGAAGGGCTGGCTCATAAAGTGTGTGTGTGTGTGTGTGTGTGTGGAAGGGGGGAGGGTTAGGTGGACTCATCACAGCTGGAGACAGCACCTCTTTTCTCTCCAGCACTTCTCCCCTTAAGCCACTGCCCTTCACCAGAATGTTCCTGGTTGAAAAAAAAGTCACCATGTGCAGCATTTATTTTAAAATGTTTTAAACACTTCTCCTGTTTCACTTACTTTGGTGCAGACAGTTTTTTATCCAGCTTTGTAGACTTTCGGATTTCTTAAACTCAGTGGTAAAACACTGCACTTATGTGGAGTTCAGAATGTGTGGCAATCCTGGTCAGCAGGAAATGCAGCTCTCCTCCCAGTTACATTGTATTATTAACAAACAACAGTACATGCTTGCACCAACTTCTAATTCTACTGTTTTCTTTTCAGAATTACTCATTTATAAGCTATTCAGCTAGGTAGCTTAAATATAACATTTCTGGATCCCCTTGCTGAGCAGGCTGACATAAAAAACTTGATGAGCCACATGACACTTATTCATCCACTCTAGGGTGAAATTCTGCCGTTTCTGGGTGAAATTTTTCATTTCACAGCTGAAATTTTGCTTTTTCATAGCCACAAAGTATTTCACGGAATGCTTAAATTCTGCTAAATATTTAGTGTGGTGAAATTGCTGATTTCATGGGAACTTTGCTGGCAAAATTTAACTTTGCCCCATCTCTACTGCGAGCTGATAAGAGCTAGGTCTGTGGCAGTGTTCAGACTTGTTTGGGACAGAGCAAAGGCTACCTTAGACTCCACGGGAGCTGGAAAGAGTGTAAAATTCAGCAGGGCAGGCTAGGACCTGTGACTGTTGGAGGTCTCAAAACCCACTAGGCAGCCTTGATGGACCCTTCCCTTACAGAAATATAAGTGTGTCGTGTACATGCAGAATGCATGCCACATGCTTAATTGTGCAACGTTTGCATGCAGTTCACATGCACTAAGTGAACATAAGTGAATCAGGTCTAAAAAGCAAATCAGGTTCACATGCTACAAGCTTGACAAGTGTGAAGCAGGTAAGCTGGTGCAAACATCTAAAAATCACATCAGATTCGTGTGTTGCACACTTGACATGAATGCAGCAGTTAAGCTGGTGTGAATATCATTTAAAAATCATATCAGGTCCATATGCTGCATGCTTGCCACATGTACAGCAACTAAGCTGGTGCAAATCTCATCTAAGAAAACAGTTTAGTCTCTATTTCTTATACTACTGCAAGCAATTAGAGCCATTAAAACATCCTTTCCATTGATTTCCAATTAAAATTAGGTAAACTCAAATAATTCTGATCCTTTTGCAAGTTGTTTAATGGTTTTTGATTTTTGTCATTAAATTGCCATTAGTTTGTAAAGTATTGCTTGCTTACTGCATTGAAAGCATAGGATATAGTGAGCCAACATCCCTCATTCCAGAGGTGGAAAGAGGAGCCTCTGTGTTGTGAAGCCTGATCATTTTGTTTAGGGCCATGCAAATCCCCTTCTGCATATTTAGTGCTACAAATATGTTTCTCCATGACTGTTTAGGCTTGCTTACATTCCCTTTGTTATTCTATACAGAGCATATACACTATGGTCATGCTCAGCACTTTTTGTGCTGAGTAGGGTCTTGGAAGCATGCATCATATCTCACATTTTGTCACTGAAATGAGGGACATGGACACTCAAAATGAGGGACAATCAGAGACACTAACCCTTACGATGATCAGGACACATCTTGAAACATGGAGATACAGTACCTCAGAACACAGTGGAAACCATTGTATTTACTGGGGCTGTCTACAGGCCCCCAGACCAGGGGGAGGACATAGACACATTACTGTTAGAAGATACACAAAACATGACAGCTAAAGGGAGGTTCTGATATGGGAGACTTCAACATGCGGATACAGATTGGTCAATACCAGCAGGAACATCTGCCAGAACTAGACACATAGTGGATTCCCTGCAGGGAGGGCCTCAAACAACTGGTACAGCAACCCACAAGAGACAGGGCTATCCTAGATCTAGTACTGACTAACAAGGAAGGGATCAGATCTCCAGGTAGAAGGTCACCTTGGGGCCAGTGACCATCACATGGTATGGTTCAATTTGCTACTACACTATATCATCCCATTCCAAGGTAAAAATATGGGACTTCAGAGGAGCTGACTTTGATAAGATGGCCAACAGAGTTAAGCAAGCCCTGGCAAAAAGAAACACAGGTGAGGGGTACAGGCAAGTGGGCAAGCATTAAGGATGCAATACTTGAAGCAACATCCCATTGTGTTAGACAGAAAAGGAAGTGCAAAAGAAGAAGGAAACCACTTTGGTTCTTAAATACAGTAGCAGAAAAGGTCAGAGCCAAAAGGCTGGCCTTCAGGAAATATAATGGAATACAGCGGGATGAAGATAGGGAGGCATACCAAACTGCCCTAAGGGAAGCAGGGAAGGCAGTAAGGCAGGCAAAGTCCCAAACTGAGGAAACACTAGCTCAAACAGTAAAAGAAGGTGACAAAACTTTCTATAGATACATTAGTGAAAGGAGAAAGTCCAGAGGGGGTATTGCTAAGCTTAATGGAGAAAAGGGAGCATGTGAGGAGGAGGACCCTGTAAAGGCATCTATCCTAAATAGATACTTTTGCTCAGTATTTACTGAAGAGAAGGTAGGGCAGGGCCCACAGCTCAGCATCATGGACACAGGGGAGGAGGTGAGCACTACTCCCTCACAAAAGAAAGGGTCCCACAAGAGTTTGCCAAGCTCAGGGTGGATAAGGCAATGGGACCTGATGGCATACATCCCAGGGTACTTAAGGAGCCAAAGGTGGAACTAGCAGAGCCATTAGCAGGACTGTTTAGTGAGTGTCTGAGCACAGGAGAGGTCCCAAAGACTGGAGAAGGGTTTATGATCCCGCCCACAAGAGTGGTAGCAGGAGGAGGCGGGAACTACAGACCAGCAGTCTTACCTCAGTAGTGGGCAAGATTATGGAGGCACTCCTTAAGGAAAGGATAGTGCAACACCTGGAATCCATAGGGCACAGGATCCAAGACAGCATGGGTTTACAAAGGAAGGTCCTGTCAAACTAATCTCATAGATTTCTTTGACTGCGTAACCAGAGTGGTGGACCAATGGGAGCAGCTGATGTCGCCACCTTGACTTCAGCAAAGCTTTTGACACTGTTCCACATAGAAGATTGATAAATAAGCTGGGTAGGCTCGTGGTCAGAAGTTGGTCAACTGGGTGCAAACTGGTTGACGGGCAGAAACAGAGAATGGTGGTAAATGGTATACAGTCAGAAGAGATGCAAGTCACAAGTGGGGTACCTCAGGGATCAGTCCTGGGGCCAGTCCTCAACATCTTTATTAGTGACCTTGCAGATGGACTAGAGGGTAAGGCTTGTCTGTTTGCAGATGACACCAAGATCTGCAACACAGTTGATGATCCAGATGGGGTGGGCAAAATGAGAAGAGATCTGGATAAACTAGCAAATGGTCAGAAGAGTGGCAACTGGGATTTAATGCAAAGAAGTGCAAGATCATGCACATAGGGAAGAAAACCTGAAGCCACCTATAGGCTGGGAGGGAGTTGCTAGCAGTCACAAAGGAAGAAAGAGACTTGGGCATTATCATCACTGATGACCTGAAATCATCAAGCAGACCTCTAAAGCAGTAGGTAAGACTAGGGGTGTTATGGTGTATTAGTAGGGGTATCTGAAGTCGTAAGAGGGAGGTAATAATCCCTCTTTACAAGACACTGGTTAGGCCCCATCTGGAGTACTGCATGTGCAGTATTGGAGGCCACACCTACACAGGACATTAACCAAATGAGGCAGTCCAGAGAAGGGCAACCAAAATGGTGCAGGGACTGCATCAGAAGACATATGAGAACAGATTAACAGAGCTCAATATGTATACCCTAACAAATGAGGGAGAGAGGTGATATGATCGAGGCATTCAAACACCTTAAGGGCATTAACAAGGTGAAAGAGTCTAACATGTTTAAATATAAGAAAAATAGCAGGACAAGAGGACACAGCATGAGATTGAGGGAGGCCGATTAAGGGAATGTGAGGAAATTCTTTTTGCAGAAAGGGTGGTGGATGCATGGAATGGCTTACCACAAGAAGTGGTGGCTATGAATACAGTGCAGGGCTTCAAACAGGCATGGGATAGGCATAAGGGAGCAATACAAATGACTATGAATAGATAGGCCATTGACAGAGCAAAGGCCGATGACACATTTATAAGGTAGAAAAAGAAATGGGCAGACTGGATGGGCCTTACGGTCCTTATCTGCGGTCAACTTCTATGTTTCTATGTTTCTATGTTACTTGTATCGATATTAGCACCTGAGAATGAATTTCTACCATAAATCAGGGGTGCCATTTAGGTAGGGCAGAGGGGAGCAGTTGCCCCCCAACCCCCACACTTGTGCATAGGTTGTTCTTATGGTGTGGTGATAATGGCATTAAATTTAGATTTAGTCATTTGTACAGTAAGTGCCCCCTGGCCTGTGTGCACTCATGCTGCGGGTGCACTCCTGATTCGACTGTGTCTGTGTTGCATTGTCCACTATCTTTACCTATTAGTGGTGGCACCAACACATGTGACATGGAGCAGCTCCAGCCAAGCAAGACCACATCAGTCATGTGAGTGTAGCACTGTCTTTCCTCCCACAGAGTAGATAGGCTGCACACTACAGCTTGGAGGAGTCAGTGAGCACTGAACTCTCAATACCAGTGTTGTGGCAGCATATTTTTGTTGGTCTGCTCTTAGTGAGTCTCCATCTCCCCTGGTTGCTGAAGGGGCAAAGGGTGAGCTAGAAACTAACTAGAAACTAGACTACCTATTAACTCTACTAGGTTTGCCTTGCAAAAAAAAACAGCACAGGTCCCCTGCAGCAGCAAGCTAGTCCTAGCAGCAGCAATGCCAGCAGTGTGGGCAGCCTTCATAGGCCTTGATCAGTGCAGTGTGGCAGCAGCCATGGCAGCAGCTAAACAAGAAGCAAACAATGCAGGTTGGGTTGATCCAGCTGGTGAGGTGACTTCATCGCAGACCACGCTGGGGACCTGGGATGGTTGTTTCTAGCATTCAGCTTCTGGCAGAAGGACAGAGAAGGAGTGGACTGAAAACTGGGCTGGTGGCACACTGGGCCTGGCTGCAGGTTCTAGCCAGATGGCCAGGTAAGTAAAAGTAAATATACATATATTTTTACAGGGAGATTGGGGAAGGAGTAAGGACTGAAATATTGATGTGTTTTTCATGTTTCTGTGCTTTTGGGCAGCTTCACAACCCATATGGGATGGGTATTGAATCTAATGGAGTCAGGGAGCAAAATTGGGGCAACTTGGAGGTCACGTGATGCAGAGCACCTTATGGCAGCATAGTCGTTGCTCTCTCCCACCGACCAGCTAATTTCGGATCATTTCGTCGATGTTGTGGCCTTTTTACGCAACCTTAGCCACTCACCAACCTCCGCTATCTGTAAACTTCGAGTCTGCATCGATCTTGCGATCAGATTACAATCGGAGTGTCTTGGCTCTGCGCTGATCATGGAGGCCGAAATGAAGCCTGTTGGGGTTAAACATACACCGCCAAACACCCCAGAGAAAGCCCGGAAAAAAACAAAGACACAGAGTGCAGGTCAAGGAGCCAAAACTAACCCTGCTGGCTCTCCCTCCATCCCCCTTACGGAGGACCGGTTTCTACAAGAGCTAATCCCGTTTTGGGAAATACTTCAGGATATCTCGGCCGAATTAAAATCTATGCTCAGCGACCTCGCCTCACTTACTACCAGAGTAGGTGACACTGAAGCTAGAACCAGTTCGCTGAAAACATGGAGAGTTAAAACTGACCCTGAAATAGTCTTCCTTAAGCAGCAAATTGCCAAACTTCAGTTGAAAACAGAGGATCTTGAGGGCCGTAGCAGAAGGAATAACATTCTAATCCTGAGCCTACCAGAAGCTGAAGAAGGTGCAGATACCCTGGGTTTTGTTCAAAAACAAACTGGTCAATATCATGGGTCCCTCTCCCTTCAACCCACAGTACCATATTGAAAGGGCACATCGATCTTTAAAACCAAAGCCCCCACCTGGTACCCCTCCGAGACCGATAATTATCAAACTGCTCAGCTATCTAGAGAAGCAACACATTTTGAACAAGGTCAGAGATCTACAAATGATTTCCTGGGAAAACCACAAGCTGAGAATCACCCAAGACCTACCATTTGAAACTCGGCAAAAAAGGAAGACTTTCCACCCGATGGTGACCAAGCTTATAGCAGCCGGTATTTGGTTCTGGATGGGCTACCCGGCCAAGTTCCAAGTACTGTTGGATGGTGTGTGGCTCCCATTTGATAGTCCAGATCAAGCCAAAGAATCCTTATCCCAAAAGCTGCCCAGCCTGTTCAAAACTGAATGAACTGTGAACTTCTAGAATGGTTTTAAATGTTTGCTAACCAGTTGTGGTTGTTGTTTTTCTGGTGGAGTCTGCTTTCCCAGTGGTTTTAGGAGGCCATTCTCTGTGTTGTTTGGGTCTGGGGGGGTGTTGGTCAGATTCCGGGTGCGGCCTGGGAGCTGGGCTGGGTAACTGCAGCCTTGTTGTTGAGGGCCCTGATGAGGAGGGGTAGAACCTTCCCTTTACTAACGGGTTCCGTGGGACTGTTTTCCTCGATGGACCATTTGGTCCTGGCAATATGGTGTCCCCCTACCTCTTCCTGCTTCACAGTGGTCCTACACAACGATATGAAGAATATACTTTTTATATACCCGAAGCCACACCGGGATGCTCTACATGCCTACAATTATTACTTTGGCTGCAGTGCCCCTGGGTTTAACCCGTGAGTGATAGAACTTAGGTACAGCGCGACTGCTCCTCATTTCAAATGGCTTGGTACGGTCATGTTAACTTACCACTTTTACTTTATGATTGGCCACGAATTTAAAATTTTTGAAGGCTGTGGCTGGGTTTGGGGGGAGGGGTGCTTTGACTGCACTAGCTTCGGGTGAACTGCCTCATAGCCTGTGATGTAGGGAGTGGGCAGCAGCACCCAAGAGATTGGCTTTTTTCTATCTGCCCTGGTTGCTAGAAGTTGTATTAACGTCCAGAATTGTAGGCTTTTTTGGGCAGACGTTTTTTCTACCTAAGTTTGGGTATGCTAGCCCTTGGGGTCGGTCCTCATACAACCCTTATGTTTGGCCAAGATGTGTGTTATTGGTCCTAGGAGGATCATTTGTAAATAGTTTTTGGGGGGCTTAGATGTAGGTAGGATTAGTGACAAATGGTGGAGGGTGGGTGGTGGTGTACTTTACTTCCCGTGTTCAACAGTTATATAATGCTGTTTTTTGTGTTTAGACTAAATATGTACATTCTTATGTTCCAAATCGGGGGATTGGATTGCTGCTAATTGTTACCTTTTGTGGGGTTGGGGGTGGTGCCTCGTGAGTGCCAAATACCTTTGATTACATTAGAAGGGTTTCGCTCCAGGATCCTTTTAAGCATAGCACTACACCAAATGGCTATGAGGTTGATTAAGTTTGCCAGCTGGAATGTCAGAGGTGTCAAGGACCCCACTAAAAGACTTCAAGTTCTCCATAACTGTATTTTACTACATGTGGACATAATTTTCCAAGAAACACATCTGGCAGCCTCAGAAGCTAAAGGGCTACGTAGATTGGATTTCTCTCAGATATTTGCAGCTAGCGGCTCGAATGCCAGCAGGGGGGTAGCCATACTAATCAGGCAACATATCACACTTGTAGTGGAGGATAGCATCATTGATCAAGACGGCCGATTTGTTTTGGTCAAGGGCCTCCTTAATAACACTAATGTGGTTCTAGGTGCAATTTACGGTCCAGTTGGAGGTGACCCCCAATTTCTAATGTCCTTGTCAGACAGTTTGAGCAGATTCCTGCCTTCCCTTCTTATTCTTGGTGGGGATTGGAATGTAGCTCCATCCAATGAGATGGACAAAACTTATAGGCCTGTAAAACCTATGTCCCCCTCTCAACAGGCTCTCACTGACTTTATGCACCTGTTAGGACTATGCAACCCTTGGCATCTGCTCAACCCCGATAGCCATAGCTTTTCCTTTTATTCCCAAGTCCACCAAATGTGGTCATGGATTGATTACATACTAATTAGTTCTACCCTTTTGTGTAATATGCATCAAGTAAGTATAGAACCAATAGTTATCTCAGATCACTCTCTGGTATGGATCACGGTTTCCCTCGGCCTACAGGGACAGAGGGATACCTCATGGAAATTAAATATGCAAATTCTAAAGGAGGATCACACAATCTCCCTGATCAAAGACAAAATCCTATCCTTCTTAGAATGCAATCAAGGGTCTGTACACAGAGAGGATATACTCTGGTGTTCTCTTAAATGCTTTACTAGGGGTGAATTCCTAAAAGGTTGCTTCCCATAGGAAAAGGGCAAGAGAGGCCAAAACTACCTTACTGTCCAATCAGCTCAGGACAGCCGAGGTTGATTTCCTCCACTCTAACTCTCAAAAAGACCTGGAAGCTCTAATAAAACTCAGGAGTGAGTATAGTGACTTAACGAGAGATAAAGTAGAGTACGCCCATGCTCAAAACCAAGACCCACTATCTGGATCAAGGAGAAAAGCCCGGAAGATTGCTAGTTCTTAGATTGAGGGAGATGGAGAGCTCACGATTAATTCCAGCTTTAAATTCTCAGGATGGCTCTACTAAAACCCTGCCTAGAGATATTGCCCAAATTTTTGAAGCTTTCTACAGGGAGATATATGGCAAAGGTGCCTCTAATCCATCCTCCCATACAATAGAGCAATTTTTGGATGGGATTACTCTCCCAGCTCTTCAGGTACACCACTGCGATATCTTATCCTTTCCCATCACCCTAACTGAGGTAGAAGAAGCAATTAAAGATCTGCCCTTGGACAAGACTCCTGGTCCCAATGGCTTCCCCCCAAATTTTTATAAAGTTTTTTGTAAAGAGTTATCCCCTCTTCTTCTGAAATTATATGAATACATGTTTTCCTCAGACTGTCTTGACCTCTCTTTAGAGAGGCCACAATAATTTTAATTCCGAAGCCAGACAAACCCTTATTGGACCCAGCTAGCTACCATCTAATCTCATTACTAAATTATGACATCAAAATACTGTCTAAAATCCTTTCCCTTAGAATCAAGAGGATTTGCCAACACTTGTTGAGCCCGGAGCAGGTGGGCTTCGTCCAAGGCAGATCCGCAGCAGACCACCTGCGAACCCTGTCCCATGTTTTTCAAATGGCCCAAAGTTCACAGTCCCCCATGATCTTAGTTGCACTTGATGCAGAAAAGGCCTTTGACAGGGTGAACTGGGACTTTTTGTGGGCTACTTTGAAGAGAATGGGTTTCCCAGCTACCTTTATACAGTGGATCAGGATGATCTACAAGGCACCCTCAGCTAAAGTTTATTTCAACTGCATTTTCTCCTCTCAAATTTCCTCTGTGTTCTGGCACACGCCAAGGATGCCCCCTATCCCCCTACCTATTTAATTTATATTTAGAGCCTCTGTTAGTCAGTATTAAAACCTCAACACGGGTCACAGGCTGTGTTATCTCTCAAATCCCAATAACATTGTCGGTCTTCGCGGATTATATTTTACTACACCTTACTAACCCAGAATTATCCTTAGCACGAGCATTACAAATCATTGAATGCTTTGGTCAGGTGTCGAACTACAGACTAAACTTATCTAAATCAGTTATCTTTCCATTAAATTCCCTCACTTTTCAGGTCGACTTTATTCAGTTTGGCATGAAGTGGTCCCCAGCCTCGTTCAAGTATTTAGGTATTCACCCAGCTCGTGAACCGGAAACGATTCAAAAGCTCAACTTGGACGATTTGTTGATAAAGATTCAGCGGGATCTAGACCGGTGGCAAAATTTACCACTATCCTTATGGGGGCGCATCAATATTGTTAAAATGAATGTACTACCCAGGATTTTTTATCCCCTTAATCTATTAAATATTTGGCTCCCTAGAATGTACTTTAAACAAATACACTCTGCGTTATCTAATTTTATCTGGAAGGGTAAACAACCTAGACAGGCCTTTCTTAAACTTAACGCAACTAGGGATAAAGGAGGCCTTTGTCTACCCAATTTCTTATTATACTACTGGGCTAGCCACTTATATAAGTTAGAAAAATGGTCAATCCCCCAATCTAGTCCATTCCAACCAATTTGGCTACAATTAGAGCTTAAAATGCTGGACCAATACAATCTACAACCACCCTACATCTTCTGTTATTCCCCTTTCTTATTACCTGTAGACATCCAGGAATCCACTATTGGGCTCTCTATTAAAATTCTTTCTCAATGTTGGAGTTTTTCAAAATTCCTCATACCAGGGATCTGGCACAACCTCTCATCCTGAACCCCAACATTAAAATCGGGGCAAATATTTGACATCGGAGTGGCTCCCACAAATCCAGGACTCATTAGTGTAATCTCTGTACTCACATGGCTCCCTCCTTTCTTCAGAGGATATTTTAACTTCCTTTAATATTTCCCAGAAACATATTTTTAAGGTCTTTCAATTGAGACATTTAATAGTTAAGTTATTTGGGCCTGTATACACCCCATCCAAAATTAGGCCCCATTTGGAAAATGATCCATGAAGCCGCTGGCAAACCTCATGGTACAGCCAATATTTATGCCTACTTGTTGGACACCCTGCTTCCTAATGCCCTGAAAGGCTCTAAAATCTGGTCATCTTTTATACCGGATTTTCCCCTTCCCTGGGAATCGATATGGAAGGATGTATACAAATATCTCTCCCAGGATAATCTTAGATTAATCCAATACCATATTCTGAATAACCTTTGCTATACATCAGTTAAATTAGTTAAATTTGGCAAACTCCAAACATCTAATTGTACGTGATGTGGTAGTACTGAAGGGAACCTACTGCATATCCTTTGGGATTGTGACAGGATAGCACCCCTCTGGAACCAGATACTAAATAATCTAGACCCGCTCCTGGGGCTAAAGGAACTCTTTACAAAAGAAGTCTGTATCCTAGGAATTTATTCTAACATTGAAGTGAAAGAATGCAGGTATCATATGGCGTTAATTTCTATTGCAGTCAAAAAATTGGTCCTTAGACATTGGCTGGACCAAAACTCTATCACATACTCGGAATGGCTCAAAGAGATGTCCCTGTGTTTTAATACCGAGAAGTTAATTGCCAGTTCTAGAAACTAGTTATCTTCCTTCAACCAGAAATGGGGTAAATTATATGCCCTATATCTGAAATAACCAACATATAAGATGGACCCCTGACATTTGATGCTGTAATCACCTCCCTCGGATTGACATTGCTAGTTGGTGTTACTTCTCCAATACCCTTCTCCTTGGAATCAGTCTCCTGTAGGTCATGGCACTCATCGGGCCGGGGAGGGGGGAAGGTGGGTAGGGGGAGTTTGGGATGGGTTTTGTTTTCTTTTCCTTTTGTATTTTATTGTATCCCTTTAACCCTTAGAGCCTTGTTTACCTCACCAATTGTATTTTACTTGATCCGTGCATAACATGTTTAAGCAGTTTTTTCTCATGTATTGTTGGTCTTATATAACTCAATAAAATATTTAAAATTAAAAAAAAAGGAAAAAAAAATAGGGGCAACTTTTTTTGGGGGGGTCAGAACTTCAGCCAAGAAAAAAATGATTAGTAACTAGGTTGATTTAAGCCCAAATCTGACGCACTGCTCTGGGTTGTAGACAGAAGAATCCTACAAATTTGAATTTTTCCTGATTTGCATAGCACTTCAGTCCCAACAAATAAGTTTTACCTTTTAGAGAAGTCCCACACATTCTAGAGCTTGCCACCTAGGGGTGAACTAGCCCCTGGCCTCCACTGATTGTTGGTTCCCCCCTGCTGAAATCTGAAATGGTGCCCCTGCCATAAAGTCTAAATTTACAGGACATCCTCTGTGTGAGCAGCATGTTTTCTATGAGGGATGGATGAGGAGCAGAGCAGTTATCAGGGGTAAACATTCAGGGACAGTTGAGTGATATGGTATGCACAGACTATTGAAGCTCCATTATAGTCAGGCTTATCCCCCCAGTGAAGCTGATCTCCACATCCCCATGCTTAGGCACATTATGACATAGAGCAAGGGGGACTGCAAGGATGTGCACTATTGAAACGAATGGGGTATTTTTATTACTGTTTTATACATTATTGATGGAGAGCTGGAGATTAATGAAGGCAACTAACAAGGGCCTTATTATTAGAACAGTGGTCTTCATTATTCTCCAACTAGTTATCATAATGTATTAAATAATAATAAAAAAAAATCCATTCATTTCATAGGGGTACGCCCCAGCAATCTGACTCATGTACATCATCTCTTAAACACTGCTGCCTCTTGCTCTCTAGTACTCAGGTAAGAGACTCCCGACTTATATCTATACTTGGTGGGTTGTCTGTAGCAGCATGACTGCATCCGCTACAGTGTGTGTGCATAGGGGTGGACTGGCCATGTGAGTGGGTGTTTAGTTATTGCTATTCTTTTGTTTGCCCCTTAAAGTCTGTTTGTGTGGAAGCATTCAAAACTATGGAGAGAAAATAGTAGAAGTACAGGCAAGACAGAAGTAATTACATAGTTTTTTGGGTAAGTGTGTGTATTGGGGGTGGGAAGAACCACATGTGTTTACATTGGTATGTGTGCTACAGCTCAGCTGTGCAGCTGAGATGGGGGGCAAATAAACTAAAGTATAACAGTGGCTGTATGCATGCCACATGCATACAGATGTATGTAGATTTGTACTGAAGTACAAGCAAGCCATATGTGTGCAGGCACTATAGCTTAGTGGTTAAAGGCACTGAACTGAAAACCAGGAGTTTTGAAGATGACCTTAAGTCCTGGGTTTGAATCTCATCAACCTCCACTTGTATATGATGTGATCCTGAGCAAATGACTTAACTTTTATGTAAGCAGTCATCAGTGACCACTTGCTTTTTGCATGCATGCCACATGCATGTAGTCTGTTTCAATTTAACATAAAAAGTATGCTTTCCACACTTGCTTGCTGCACTTATGCCACATGCATGCAATCAGTTCCAACTTAACATTTTAATCATACTTGTGGCATGCATATCACAGAGGTAGTTTAATGCACTCAGCATGAAAACATTTCATATAATTATTTCTGTAAGGGTTGGTCTCCTTCTGCAGTCTTTTTCTATGTTTCTATGTTTCTCTCCAACAAGTTACTATGTTAGGCAAATCACCCATTACAGTAAGATGGCATTCAGGGATATAGCAGCTATGCTAGTGTGCCCACTTTCTGCCATGAGTGGGACTAGAAGTCTGGGTTGTACCTTGCCCTGCATTGCACAGAAGATGTGGTGTTGCTTGGTAGTGGGGCTAAAGATGGAATATATGCTTCAAAACACAAAATCACACAGAACATGGGGTATAGTCTACCTCAGTGGTCCACCCTCAGCCCTGTGCCTACATGGGAATTGTAATGAGCACCTTATGTAGTCACAGCAGACAGTAGCTTACAGTACCAACCAGATCTGTCTCTTGTACCTAGAGTACCAAACCTCAGCACACGCTGTCCTTGTCTTCTGCCATTCACACAGATAGGCCTTTTGCACCAGACTAAAGCCCCTTTCCAGCACAGGATTCACCTGCCACACACTCTGCCTTCACAGGAAAACAGCACAAATGAACTGGATGCTATCAGGAGACCCTTCTTGAGGATAAGTCCCTAACAGGCCCACACAGTCCCCGAACTCAACCCCAGTTGGGCCCCAAGCCTCTCAAGATCTGCACTGGAGGGGACCAGTACCACCCAGACTCAGGGATCCTGCCACCGTCCTGCAGCTGGTTACAGACAGAGAAGTGCACCTTTTGGTGCTAAACTGGAAATTGCCACACATTCACCCCAGACCAGAGTACAGTACTAGAACCCAACTTTTAACAGACCAGAGCCCCTATTAATGTGCCCCTAGCAGGTAGAAAATATTGCCTGGGAATCCCCCAAACCAATGGGCAATTACAGTGCTTGGCTAACACCTAGACATACTGTCACTAACTAGAAAACATTGTATAAAGAGAAAAACAGGATATGCCTCATTAGCAGCCAGAACATATTTCAGAACCTGGCATATGGTCTAGCTTAAGTAAGCGTACTTTATTTTAATCCATTGCAGGCCATGTATTATTGCCCCAATGTGGCACCCAGTACATGGGTTCTGGTAACCTGCTGTGCCAACAGGTGGGTTACACACACCTCCCAATGATGGAACATAACACAAATTTGTTATAGAATATTTGTATTAGTTGCCCTGGAAGAACTAGGTTGTATGTTGCAGAGATAAACCATGCCGACCGTTATCCAATAAGGAAAGAAAAATCCATACTTAATGTATATGATAGGAGTCTGACTCCCAGACTGGACTAGTGACCATGCAATTAGTATCCGTGTATGATTACCATTGTAAGAAGTAATACAGTATGTGAAAAAACCCACTGGGCCTCAGTAAATGAGAGTTTTTTAAGGCTCCATAGCATCACTATGCAAGGTTGTACAGGAAATGTATCATCAGTAGGAAGGGAAAATCAGAACCAGAACTGCTGCATAGTTCTTTTTTCCCACTGAGAGTACACTCACATCACCAAAGAAGTATAGAGTATTGCTACACTAGCTTTCCCTTCCTTCTGATGAGGAGACAATTGTAACGACCAGTACTAGTATACCTGTTGCCTCTGCTCCCTCTTATAAGGTGGATGATTATCCACCCTCTTCTCATGATAATGATGACTGGACCATTGTCACAAAGCCTCTTAAAAAAAGGAGGGGGTGGTCAAATACACAATAGTGCCCCTATTGAAACTAGTAATAGGTTTGAGCAATTGACTGTATCAAATAATGAAGTGCTACATGATTTATCCTGTGCATCACCCTCTGTTGATAATAATGGTTCAAAAACACTTTTCAATCAGGAGTTAATGCCCATGAATACTTGTCCTAGTAAGTCTCAAGCTACCAAATCAATACCTATTAAGTTAATCGCTCCAGAGTGTTAAACAATCACTTGTTTCTGATTCTTGTACCCCTACTGTCTCAAAACAAGCGTTAGTCCTGGAAGATTCAATCATTAAGCACATTGACAGGGTGGTATGCAATAGTGACAAGAGCAACCGCACTTGTTCTAGCTTCTGTGGGGCCAGGGTATCTGACATTACTTCCACGATGCCTAAAATTTTACAAAATGTGGGGGAAAATTCACTGGTTATCATACATGCCGGTGTTAGTGATATAAACAGCACCCCATTTAATCAGTTACAACAGGACTATGTGGCATTATGTAACCTGTTACTTGATAGGGGATGCTGTGTATGTATATCTGAAATTCTACCTGTCCCAAGAGCAACAACTACCATGACGGAGAAAATCAAAGCCCCAAATGAATGGCTGAAAAAGTGGTGTTTTAAGCAGGATATACCCTGTATTACCCACTGGGAATCATTTTCAGATCATTCTTCCTTGTTTTGCTGGGATGGTTTACATCTCAGTGGTAGGGGTAGTACACTTATGGGGAAAAGTATCACTAAAATCATAAATCATTGTTTAAACTAAAAACAATGGGGGAGAATGGGTCTATTCCCGAGTCTCTGAATACTTACCAAAATATTATTACAACTAAATGTAAATTCCTAGCTTTGAATGCAAGATTTTTAAACCAACTCAAATTAGCAGAACTCGAAGCCAAATGTAAAACTTTAAATATAGGTGTGGTGGGAGTAACTGAAACTTGGTGGGACACATCCTCAATTTGGTCCAGAGAAATTCCAGGTTATAAGTTATATCATAAAAACAGATTAGATAAGCAAGGTGGTGGAGTTTGTATGTACATACAAAATGATATTCCTTCTTTTGAAGTGTGTTCTCCCTTTCCTTTGGAAAGTATATGGGTTAAAATCTTATTGAAGGAGCAGTCCTATATAACTATTGATAACATCTATCGACCTCCATCTGCAAATTCAGATTACACAACTGATATGTTTAAAGAAATTACACATTTTTCAGAATCTCAAGATACTGTAATATTTGGTGACTTTAACCTCCCTCATATTAACTGGGACTCATTCTCAGGACAGTCCTATGCCAAGAAAGGACTAATAGATGTGGTAGTTAGTACTGGATTACAACAACTTGTTACTGAACCCACTCGAGGTCCTAATATTTTGAATCTATTATTTACTAACATACAGCAACAAGTTAGTAATTTACAAATTTGGGATCCACTTGCGACCAGTGATCATTCATCTATTCTTTTTGAAATTCAACAGTTTAAAACTACACAAAGGAAGTTATACTATACAAAAAAATTATTCTAAAATCAATGAATACTTACAAAACATAAACTGGGAATCTAATCTTCTTAATTGTACAACACAACAAGCTTGGGACTTTTTTAAAAACATTGTACATTATTTGGAAAATACCTTTATTCCATCTAAGAGGAAATTTAATAATAAAGGAAAAATTTCCCCTTGGTTCAACAAGACAATTAAAAATCAGATTAAAATAAAAATTAAACTTTTTAGGAAACTTAGGAATAGTTCTGTTCCATTTAAAACTACTCTATTACATAAATACAGACTATCTGTGAAAAACTTAAACAATTCTATTAAATTAGAAAAAAGTATGCTAGAATTTAAACTAGCTCACACAAAAGACTGTCACAAATCTCTTTTCTCCTATATAAATAGTAAAAAAGGTGTATCAAGGACCATTGGTCCCATTATAACCAATGGCTCTTCTCTATCTGATATAGAAACCTCGAATCTCTTTAATAAGTACTTTTGTTCTGTCTTCTCTCAAAAATCACCTATTAGTACATTTAAAGTTCACCACATAGATTATCATAGGTTCTATCCAACTGACATTATACAGGCTATCAAAAAACTAAAACAAAATACTAGTCCGGGCCCAGACGGTATTCATCCATGGTTTCTGATCGAAACCTCTATAAATATTTCTATACCTTTGGCAAATATTTTCAATAAATTCTTACAAGAAAGCATTGTCCCCAGAACCCAGCCAATAAATAAAGACATGGACTAGTAATGTGAGGTTGCTCAGTCTTGGCAATAATTTTACTGATTTGATATGATTTGATAAATCACCATTTCACTTTTACATTTTCTTAATATTCCCAATCATCTGTCCATAACTTACATTTCCACTTAGGTGCATACATTACACAATTTTCTTATTGTTCTCTTTAATTTAATAGACAGCTCTCTCACTTTTTTTCCCTCCCCGATGTACCTCATAGGGGTATCCTGACCTTTATTCTTATAACTTGTAACCGGGGCACGTGGCTTAACATCGCGTTCTCTGCTTCTTCCTTTTTCCATTAGTCCACCCCGCTATGGCGGACTGTGGACTTTCCCCGAGAAACAAATTTTTTTTTTTTTTTTTAATTGTCGTACCATCCATGCTTTGATTGCACTCAACATCTCTGTGTTGAACATGGCTAGGCCGAGCCCTGACAAATTCACTCTGTCCCCTCTGTAGTACTCATCTACCTCCTCCATGATTCCATGTTTTATCACCATTCCCCCCATACTCTGGAATAATCTCCCTACCCTCGCATTCATACATTTTCTGGCCCTGTCTATACCCTTGTGGTTCACTGCCTGCCTCCACACCCTCCTAGGGGTGATTTCTGACCATGCTAACTTAACCTCAGGCCACCATGTTTTGATTACTTTAACATCATGTTCTATCTGATAAATGATGTCCAACCAAGGCCTTGTTCCCAAGTCATTGCCCCCGAGGTATATCACAATCAGGTCCAGTTGCTTATGGTCCTTCCTGGTTTCCCTCAGTTCTGGCAGCAGCTGTGCCCATCTCATGCCCCGTAGGCCTTTCCACACCAGCCTTATCATGTCAATGTCCAGGTACAGTTGTTTCCCCCATGCCTCTGGGCTGCCCATCTTTCTGCCCAGTGCCAAAGGAGTACCCGCAAATCCACACTTCGAGCTTCTTGGTTGTACCTGGTTGATCAAAGCATAAGCATGAGTCTTTGTCTAGTGTCCTTCCCCCTCTTCCCCTCCCCCCTTTTTCTTTCTTTAATACCTACTTGTGGGAAGAAAAACAAACATTTTAGTATTGTACTTCTCTTATGTATTTTTTATAGCATCCTGATGACCATTTTCCCCTCTCTTTAATCTCTTCGGCCCCCCTGCCCTGTGCAGACATCGTAGAAGCTGCCCCAATCCTAAATGAATGTGAAGAATAACCCCCGGTTGACTCCCCAATAAACCAAAGTACCTTGCCCAACACCACTGACACCTGGTAACCAGATACTGGCCTGCCATCATCATGTAAAAATATTCTTCCCTTCCCTTGGTTTTTTGGTCTGCCGCGTATGCGTGCAGAGCTGTCACTGGGCAAATGGCTTTATTTTGGTGTGCCCATAAACACACCTTCCTCCTCTGCTTTGTCTGGTCAGTCTTGGACTCCCGTAGATTAACTGTTATGACCTCCTTCTGCTACTCCATATCTTCCCACAGTAAACCCCCACCTTCCGTCTTCCTGTTGTGCCCCACTATTTTGCTCAACCTGAAGGCCCCACTGTACATGGCGGCGTATAATGCCTGAAATAAAACTGTCTCGCTTATAGACCTGCAGATCTGCTGTAACGCCCCTAATAGCTGCCCCATTAGCCCTTCTGAGATTGGCTTCCTGCTATCCTGTCTCCACCCTGCTCTCCTCATCCATCCCTGCATCATTCTTCTAATGAGGTTAGTCTTTGTGGGGTCCTCCCACCCCCTTAATGTGCAGATTTGTCCTATGGCTGCCAAGTGCACTCCCATGGTTAAGTGCACTATTCTCTGGTTCCAACTCTTGACTATGAATTGCGCCAATTGCTCCTCTGTTACCGGACCACTTACCTGCCCATAGTACTCATCTCAGAACTTTTGAAAGACCCGCCAGGAGGTTTCATACACTCTCAGGGTCCGAGGGGCCCAGGAGTTGCAGAACAATGCCTCAGCTCCCCCAATCCAATCTCCCATACGTGATCCGGAATGGCAGTCTGTTTCGTCTCTGCTCCAGGTGCAAAGGTCCTGAACTTGTCCATCTGCAGTCGGGAGAGGCAATCAGCTATCACGTTGTCCACTCCATTGACGTGTTTCACCCTGAAAGACATATTCAGGGACAACCTCCCACACCATTCTGCTCAGGACCCTCATGACCCTGTCAGACTTTGTCCTCTTTTTGTTCAATACTTCCACAACTGCTTTATCTCTCCAAAATGTGACTTGCCTATTCCTGAGGTCCTCCTCCCAGACTACCATCGCCACCCACATTGGAAATGTTTCCAAAAAGGTGATGTCTTTTGTCACCCCCCCATTTCCATCCCAGTGGCCGTGGTTTGGAGAAACACTTTTCCTGGAGGTAGCCTCCCATCCCTATACTCCCTGCCACATCTGTATATACAGTAACTGTAAGTCCGTGTTATAGACCCAGTCCTCCTGCCAAAATGTGCGGCCATCATATTCTTGTAGAAATTACTCCCATGCTGCCATGTCCCCCCTTGTCATCTTGTTAATGTCTGCCCAGTGGTGCAGCTTTGTGGCCCCTCTCATAGCCCATGCCAGATGCCATGTAACTGTACATCCTGGCGTGATCACTCTACATGCAAAGTTTAAATGGCCCAGCACTTGTTGGGCCTGTTGCAGCCTCACCCTTCTGCACTTTCTTACTGCCTTCAATAGCTCTTTCAGTTTCTTAACCTTCTGTTCAGGCAGTTGAAACAATTCCTTTGTTGAATCCAATTCTAGTCCCAAAAACTCAATTATGCGACTCGGCCCCTCCGTTTTGTCTTTGGCTAGGGGAATCCCCAACTCCTGGCATAATCTCTGGAATTTCCTGAGCATGTCTTGGGTCTCTAACTTACCCTCCTCAATGAACAGGAAATCATCCAGGTAGTGCACTACTGCCAGGTACCCGAATATGCTCTGAAAAACCCACTGCAACCAAGTACTAAACATCTCAAACGTTGCACAAGCAATGAACACCCCATCGGCATGGCTTTATCAAAGTAATACTTTCCTTCCACTCTGAAACCCAGTAAATCCCAGTCTTCCGGTCTAACCAGTAAAAGGTGACAAGCTAACTCTATGTCTGTTTTCGCCATCCATGCTTCCTGTTTTGTTCTAATCAGTCTTACTGCATCCTTTAGTGTGGCGTACGTGACTGTGCTGTCCTCCTTCCCTATTGCATCATTAACTGAATCCCCCTCTGGGTATGATAGGTGGTGTATTACCCTATATTTCCCTTCTTGTTTTTTCGGGACCAGCCCCAGTGGCGAGACCCTCAGGCTGGCCAGCGGCAGGGTCGCGAAGGGGCCTTCGACCCTCCCTGCCCTTACTTCCTCCCTAATCTTCTTGGTCAAAACCTCCTCTTTTCCTTTTACAGATTTTAAGTTATTTGCCACCATCTGTTTCTTCAATCCTTTGAACCGCAAGCTAAAACCATATTTAAAACCCTCCCTTAATGTTTCTGCCACCCCCTTGTCCGGGTATCCCCCCAACCATCTTTCCATGCTTCCTATGTTTATGGAAGTACGTGCCAGCTGTACACCCCTCATCCCCTCATGTGTCCTGATGTCGAGGTTGATAGCCTTGCCATTTTCCCCCTGTTCCCTTCCCCCTGTTCCCACTCCCCCACTGTTGTCCCCGAAATGGACACTGTCCATTCCAAAAGGCTGTCTGAGGGGTGCTGTCCTGATTGCCTGTCCCTTTTTCCCAACTGTATCTACATCGGGCCACTGGGTGGTGGCCCCCACACTTAGAACATATGTGCCGGAAATGGCAATTCGGCCATGACCAGGCTGCCCTATTGTATCCCCAACATGCCTTCATTGCCGCTGCCACTATTTTGTCACCCTCTGCATCTTTGTTTGTTGGGCCTGTGTAAATTTCCAACCACAAGTCTATCTGCCTGGCATCCCATTTCACATCCCTGAAATTCGCCATTCTGTTCCTAAACTTTTCATCATACCGTAACCAACTATGCCCTCCCTTTTTGTATGCATTTTTTATGATGAGGGAATTGGTAAGAAGGGGTATGGCTAAGTACACCTGCTTCTTGATTACTATGGCTGTAAAATACGTAAAGCCTGTAGCCCAGTTATCCCATGTTTTTCCTTTCCATGTTTTGTCCTCATCTTCCTTCTTGAGCAGCACTACTGCCGATGCCATGTATTTTTTCTCAAAGTTATCTTTTTCTTCATATTTTTCCATGTTATCCACATTCGCTAATGCAAAGACATCTACATATTCCTCTTTCCATAACTTCTCTTTCACCGCTATAGGCACGTGGTCAGCTAAACGCACCCCTGGAGCCCCTACCTCCTTTTGTACCCCTTGATTATCCCCCGCCGCCCCTTCCCTTCATCCCTACCACTTTTTAGTTCCCCCAAAGCCTTTTCCAACTGACTAATCCCATTTTCCCCATATTTTTTAACATTTGTGCGGTATATTCTTTTATACTGCTCTCCATCGACACCCCTTGATTACCTGTTACAATTGTCTGCGAAGGGCCTGGCCCCTGCTTCAGTATTCCCGGAACTTGTGGATAGCTCATCTGCAGCGGTGCTGGTGCTACCACTGGTATTGGTGGAAAGGCTTGGCAAATCAGAACTGGTGGCTCCGCCCCTGTCCCTGGCCCTGGGGTGCTGTCCAGACATGGCTCGGGTCTCGGGTTCTCCGAGGAAGGTGCCCATAGCTCCACCACTTGTATCACTGTACTGGGCTCCCTAGCAGTGACCCATGGTGGCACCCTTTTGTTGGCCTCCTTGCCCTTCCCCATCTTCCCTTTCCTTTTTTTACCTTTCTCCACGGCCTCTGCCTCTGCCACCTCCAGTAACCGATTTGCCTTCTTCACCAAATCCATCACCGCCTTGAAACAGTCCTCTTTGTTGGGCTTTGTTTTTCTTGGTGCCATTCTCTTTTTGGATCTATAATGACAACACATCTGTTAACACAATCATCCGTTACTTTTCACCTGTCCCCTTTTCGTTTTGTTACCGAATCTGTTCCCCCTCCCTCTCTCTTTTTTTTTTTGTCCTGGTCCACTCCATTCTGCATGGCGGCCTTCCTTTATTCTGTCCCGCTGTTGCCTCTGAACTAGACCCTTGTGCCACTGACCCGGGAAGGATGGCTTCTCTCCCCAGGCTCCTGCCACCCCTGCCCTTCCGTATCCCTCCTTTCATTGCCATTACCCTTCACTCCCATGCTTACTCCCAGTCCCCCCCCCACAAATGGATCGCCAAACTGGCGGAACTTGTTGGCATTAAGCCTTTGCTTCCCAATACCGTGTTTCCCTTTCTGTCATTCCTCCCCTGCCCCTGTTTTTTGCTTCCTGTGTAGAGTTCTCCCTCCACCTTCCCATGCTGCTGTTGCCCCCACGTGGTGATGATGTCATACGCCATCCCATGCGGTCAGGGCCCATGGCGTTATCCCCTCCTTTTCCTCCTCGCTTCCCCCTGCAGAGCCTTCTCCCTTCCAAGCGCCCATCCGGCACAACTAACTTGGCTTTTCCTCCTCGTTCTGCCCTCCATTCCTTTGTCCTCCTTTTGCTGGCACTTTTCACCCAGGCCACCCTCTTCTCAACCCCCTGAGTGTGCTCCCAAACATCTCCTGCCTGAAATTCCCTCAGGACCCTTTGCACCAGCAGCAGACACTTAGTACACTGCACCACAAGCCCTGCCTTTCATCTTCCAGCTTTTTCAGCTCCCCTCCCCCACATGGTGATGACATCACATGCCATCACCACATGGTCAGGGGCCCTTCCTGCTATTTGCTCCTTCTGCCCATCACTTCTCAAGTGGCGCTTACTCCCCTCAGAAGGCCCCCAGGGCTCCCTTGCTTAGCCCTCAATGCCTACTTCCATCATGACTGAGGCTTCCCACGGCACTTCTCAGACCCTCCTTACTTCCTTTGTCTTTCTCCTTCTCTTTTCCCAGTCTCACTTCTCTCTCTTACTCCCTGCACCCCAAACATGCTACATCCTCTGTGCCTGTCTTCTAACTCCTCCAACCGCAAGCTAAACCATTAGCTGTTTTGTTTAGTGCTTCACTAGCTACAACTTTTCCTATGACTGCTTGCTTCCACTATGAGGACACGGCGCTGCCTGCCATCCCCCTGCTGGCCTCCCCATGCTCATGTCTTCAAACCTGGTGGCCGCCCACACCACCCTTCCCTCGCAACATCAAGGCTGCACACCGCGGCCACCCCTCGCACCTATCCCTTCCTCTGCATCTTTCCCCCCCTGTTCTGTTCTGGGCACTAACTTCGCTGCCCTGCTCTCTGTGGCCATAACACCGCACCTCTCAGCTATCATCATACAGAAATGCCTCAGAGGCCTATTATAAATGTTCTCTTTCTGTTGCCAGGGCTCCTTTTTTTTTTTCTTACCTCCGATATTCTTGTTGTCCTTCGGTTGCTGTCCACCAGTCCACACAAAATCCTTTCTGTCTTATTTCTTTAACTTAATTCTCTGTCCTTTAACTTCCAAATATAAATCCAAATGCCCAATGGCTTTACCATAGACTGAACGTGCTTCCACAAGCTAAATTCCTTATGGAGCAAATTGTGAGATCTCTCTGGCATGCAGCCCCTTTTTACTGCTTCTTTCCACACCCCCTTTTTCCTTTGCCCAATCCTTATGCATCATCCCCCCAGTCCATGTGTCCTAATGCCCCTCCCCCTTTGTGACATCATTGTACCTCCCCTTGTCCTTCCTAGCCCCTCACCTCCCTTCTCGCCCCTCCCCTCCTTTTTACTGAGCCTCACCTTATTGGCCTAGGCCATGGGACAATGGGTCCTGCCCCTTTATAGTGGCCAAGCCTCATTGTACCAAATGATTGGCGTTCAGCAATAGTTACTCCAAAATTTAAAAAAGGCAATAAAGGTTCTGTGCAAAATTATCATCCAATTAGCCTGACCTCAGTGGCTGGTAAATTAATGGAACGAGTAATGAAGTCTCTAATAGATCAAGATTGTAAAAAATTAGGAATTTATGATTCAAATCAGCATGGGTTTTCTCCCAAGTATTCCTGCACCACCAATCTGATATCTTTTTACAATAATATAAGTACTCTACTAGATGTGGGTATCTCTACTGATGTAATTCTTTTGGACTTTAGTAGAGCTTTCAATAAAGTCTCACATGAAAAACTCATTACTAAAATGCACAATCTACAGTAGGTTTGTCACCTGATATTGTCAACTGGACTTTAAACTGGTTGACAAATCATTCTCAGAGAGTCAGAATTAATGATATCTTGTCTGATTCGGGTTGTGTGACAAGTGGTGTACCACAGGGGTCGGTCTTGGGACCAACATAGTTTAACCTTTTTATCAGTGATTTACAAACAGGGCCAAATAACGTCATAGTTAAATTTGCAGATGATACTAAATTGGGGGGGCAAGGTTAATAATCAAGAAAATATTTCTGCATTAAAGAAGGATTTGAAAAAATTAACACTTTGGGCCAATGAAAATCATATGCAGTTTAATCAAGACAAATGCTTAGTAGTGCATTTCGGTGTAAATAATCCAAAAACTATATAGCATATAAATGGACTACCACTTCACTCATCAAATTGTGAAAAAGATTTAGGGATATATGTTAATAATAAACTTATATCAAATGATCACTGTGTTAGAACTGTTTGCATGACCAACAGATTTTTGAGGCAAATAAAAAGCACATTTGTTAATCGCACTGAACAATGCCTTATTCCATTGTATAGGGCATACATTAGACCGTATCTAGACTATGGCTCCCCTTTCTGGAATCCAAACCAAAAAAAAGACATAGCAATTCTTGAATAGGTTCAAAGGAGAGTAGCTAGAATGATTCCAAGATAAACAAACTTGGATTATCAGAACAGATTAAAAGCTACTGGTCTCTTCTCTCTCTTCAAACTAGAAGATTAAGAGGTGATATGCTTATGGTTTTTAATTTAATAAATTCACCAGATCTAATGGAAAAACATGGTCTAACACTCTCAAAAAGGAGACATGTTCCGAGACTGCATAATAAACAGCTTGAAGTAAAAACTTATAAAACCAGCAAAAGGGGAAACTTTTTTCCAATAAGAGCATCCATTGTATGGAACACCTTGCCACAATAATTGGTAGAGGCAACTAGTGCCACTGTCTTTAAAACAAATTAGATGTTTGGTTGAGGGATAACAGATAAATAATGTCCCACATAGTGTGGGGGAACAGTCTCGATGGGCTCTGGCCTTCTTCTGTTCTTTCATACCAAGTAACCTTTCCTCAATGTCATGTACAGCAGCCCTGGACTTGGCTGTGATTGTGCCTTTTTTCAATGCTTATCATGAAGGGATTTATGAGCTAATTCCATCCTAATCTCCCTAAATTCTGTTTCAGTGCTCTTGAGAGCTTGTCAGTACCGCTTCATTCTCCTTGATTCTCCCTGTGATGCACTGCTGGCGTGGCCTGCTGTCCACCAGTATCTGCAACTCTCTCTTTGATCCAGTGCTGGTGGCTTTGGTTTTAAATAGTTGCATTATGCAGCCTGAGGGCTGTGCTGGTGTTTGTGTATCAGTGTGATTACTTCCTTTGACTAGTTATGCAGCCTGATTATTTTGTCTGGGCTGGTGCCTTGATGAGCTACCACCAAAGCCAAAGTTGTTCTTGGGGTAAGGAGGAAGGGCTATTGGGTTGGTGGTTCACGTACAGGCAGAAAGTCAAACTGAGTGCAGGTGGTGGTGGGTTGGACTGCTGAAGAGTCAACTGGCAGCTATCTTGGAGCAGGGGAACTGTATGGGGCAACTAAAGAGAGTTTGTCAAGTGGCTGTGATCTTGGCATAGCTGCAGGCTTGCACTTTGTTGAACAGCTGAAGAGACTGAGTCAAAATGTGCTCCACTGAATGTTAATGTTGAGCTAGTGTTCAGTGCAAAAGAGGCCACCATCATCAATGACTGGCATGACAAACTCTTGCCAAAGAATGCGTGTATGTTAACATCCACAAAAAGTGAATGATCACTACATTCAAAAAAAAAATAGTACAGGGTGGGTTCCCCTCTTTTTGAATAAAGAGAGGTATACGTTTGGGTCTGTTATTGCGAATTTCAGAGATCAAGAAGTACTGAAACTAGTCACTGTCCACAGAATTCTTCATATGTAAATTATTTTCATGCATCAAATAGAGATTCCACCATAAAATGCCCAACATTTCGCCAAACCGTGGGATTCATCAGGGTGGAGGATCTGCATTAAGACAGTAAAAAAATTAGATCAATACATATCCATAAGTGTTATAGTCCCATATTAATACTCTTCAGTATTTCAGTTTGTTCTCATGAGGGACTACACCTACAGATATTCCCCACATCAGTTCACAACATAAAACACTAACTAAAATAGGAATAAATAAAATTAATCTTCTACTTACAGTATATACTAAACTGCACAATAATGTCAGAAGGACCTAATGTACATCTTAACAATTACAGTTATAGCACAGTCCTGTATACCACAAGGCTATAATAGATGCATGGTAAATGTTAAAAAACTTGATTGCTGTGAATTTGTATACTTATACGCAACCATTGTATTAGGTCATACCATTATTTTAAACCCATTGTATGTTACTGAGAGACAGTTATAACACTAAGGTTTTTATATAGTTCTATCCAATAGTTACAGCCCTGGTATCCACTGGGGAAGGCCAATGTTGTTGCCATGCCAGTTGGGATCCTTTAGTCTCCCATTACAGTATGCAAAATCAACACAGTTGCAGTTACAGGCCATAGTGATATGTGTGTGTGTGTGTGTGTGTGTGTGTCTGTATGTGTGTGTGTTTAAGTGAGAATTGCAACTGCAGGCCAGCGCAAATCAAAGATATGACCCCTAGTGGAGGAGAGGCTATGCTTTTCTGTGGAGAAAAAGAACAAAGGGGCTTGGAGAGCTTGTGATGACACTTTCTGGTGACTACTTTTTGATGAGCAGATCCAAGCAGGTATTGCAACAGATGGAGACAGAACAGTGTGCTCCCACTTTGGAATAAGGACCTTTTTCTTGCAGCTGGACTAAAAGAAGTAATATGAGGGTCTTTTTTGTGGCTGCCATACTTGGGGACCCTCAGAATATGGTGCAGTGGGTTGGAGAAGGATGGATTGTCAGTTGAGATTAGGTAGATGCAGGGACTAGTGACAGACAGAGTTGGCTTCTGACATCTAATGAAGCTCAAACATGAGTTATGCAATAAAAGGCCACCCTGGCCTGTAGTTAGGGACTGCAGTGGCTATACAGGTTGGGTGTGGGCCCACAAGGTAACCATGAGTGGCAAAGAAACCAGCAGACCAGTAGAGGCTGAGTGACCAGAGGATAAGAAGTGGAATGACCAGATGACCAAGACCAGCAGAGTGACCAGATGACCAAGAGTAGTAAGATCACTGTGCAGCAAAGGGTCATGGGGCCAAACAGCTACAGCAAGGCAGGTGGGAGCACCAAAGTGGCTTGTCCAGCCTACCCACACTGGACACCATGTACTACACCCTACTGGAGTTGCCCGAGGTCACTTTGTTACAGTACTGTAGACTGCTGCAGCCTCTTTCTGCTAGATGTGGTTTTTATTACTTTCTCTTATAATTGCTGGGTCAGGGGAAATTGGTGTGTAATACTTCTGACAATGTATGATTCCACCTGCTGAAGACCATACCATCTTAAAAGGAACTCTTTTTCTGGGACTAATGTGTTCAGAACTGAAATGAACTGACATATTTTGCTTGCTTATCATCTATTGTGAAAGTTACCATACCTGTAGGGTGCCTGTCATCATGCAAGAGTCTAACCCACCATTTTCCTTCCCTATTTACTGTTCTTCAATAAATCTGTGGTGGATAGAGAGGAAGGAAATAAGGCACTTCAGGGCAACCTGCAGAAACTAGAATACTGGGCTCACAAGTGGCAGCTGGGGTTCAATGCACATAAATTCAGTGTTCTGTATCTCGGTAGTAGGAACCCTGAGTTTATCTACCACCTGGGGGGATACAGCTGGATGTAACAACAATGGCAAAGGACTTGAAGGGTTATGAGTGATGCTAAAGGGAACCACTTGGAGCAATGCAGGAGGGTAGTAGCCAAAGCAAACAAAATGCTTGGGTGCATAGCCGGGGGTAATGTCCAGGAGAAAGGAGGTCATACTTCCCTCCCCTGTACACCTCATTGGTGAGGCTGCATCTGGAGTACTGTGGGCAGTTCTGGCAACCATGCCTAAAAAAGGACATCACACTTCTGGATAGGGTCAAGCAAAGGTCATTGAGGATGATCAGTGGTTTGGAGGGGTTGTCATATAAGGATAGACTCAAAGAGCTGATCATGTACTCCCTGGAGGCCAGGAGAGATTGGGGGATGGGGATATGATAGAGACCTTCAAATAACTGAAGGGGTTCAACAGAGGGAACAGGGAGTGTTTCCTCAAGCTGAGGGAAGAGGGGACTACAAGAGGCCATAGTCTAAAGTTAGCAGGGGGGAGGTTCATGGGGGAGGTGAGGAGTCACTATTTCACAGAGAGAGTGGTGGTACCCTGGAATGCTCTGTCAGATGATCTGGTAAAAATGAGAAAAGTGGGGGTTTCAAGAAGGGATGGGACAGGCACAGGGGCATGGTATGCAGGGGGGGCAAGGAGATTGCCAGAGTAGTACAGGGAGGAGAAGGGGGGAGGAGAAATTAAATGGAAGGTGGTAGAGTAGTCAATGTGCATTACCAATTAACTGCATTGAGCAGACAAGATAGCCAATAGGCCTAATCTGCTGGCAACTATGTATGTATGTATGTATGCATGTATGCATGTATTTGTGTTCCACAGATCTGTGTGAGGTTGACATTATTGTGCTGTGTAGTGGTCAGGAGAAGGTTTAGGGGCCATGACTATGGGTGCAGTTGCAGCTTCCCCTTTGCTCACTTACTGTACATAGGCCACTGGACTACTATGGACAGACTATGACAGCCCGCTGGGTCATTAGGGACATTATGGGTATGATTGTCTTTTTTTTTATTTTATAATCTTTATTAAAGAATTTTCAAATGATAAACACATAACAAGGAGAACATTGAGTAATACATTAATGAATAGTAGATACAACTAATAACTATTCTATAATCAAAAGAAATTTATACATAGGATACTAGTGAAAAAATAGTTCTCCTACCACCTCCTACCCCGCCCTACCCCACCTACCCACAAAAGAGACTCGACAAAATGGAAAACAATAGAGACCTGAGGTATACAGGGATTTAAACACATTAGGACTTACACAGTGCATTTATGGCAATATAGCAATAAGTTAAAATGGTCAATAGAATTTATTATGATAACTTTCGAGCAATGGAGCTAGGTCAGGTTGAGGTAATGATCACATCATGAAGTTCCCCCCATTTAAGGAAAAAACTTTTTAGTTTGTGACTCATACTAGCTAGGAATCTCTTGACTCTTAATCTAAGAAGTATCTCATTCCTCTATTTGATTAAGGAAGGTACCTGTTGGTCTTTCCAATGGTTTAAGATATTTTTTTTTGCTGTTAGAGCAATCATAGACATACTATATTTTTTTTACAGGATTAGATATACTAGAAAGATGTCCAATTAGACACACCTGTGGGGTGAAATATTAAGCCACGCCAAGTTTACAGCCAATTTTATTTTTCAGTAGTACCCAAAAGAAAGCAGCTAATGGACATTTCCCCAAAAATATGAGAAGGTGAACCCACTTCTGAGCTGCACCTAAAACATTGGTTCATATCTAATAACCCAAATGTAGATAATTTCAATGGAGAGTAATAGACATTATGAAGTAATTTGACCTGAATCAGTTTCAACTTATCATTTAAGATATATTTGTGAAGATGTTTTCAGATTGGTGATCAATCAGAACTAGGACAGAGATGACTATCTACCCAGTATTTCGAGACATTTTGTGCTAATGAAGGTCTCTTTGAAAGTAAAAGCCAAAATAGCTTAGATATTGGATGAAATTTCCTACTAAGGCATATTATAGCTTCTATTAGTGAACTATGATCTTCCAATCAAGGTGTGTTTCCTAAATGAGATGCTATACTTAGTTTTAAGGTAAATAACTTGTAGTAACATCATTTATTTAAAGAAAGCTTCCTTCTGATATCTTCCAGTGACAGAAGATTACCATTGCCTAAAATGTCTTTAACTAGTATATTTTTAAATTGGGGGAACCGGTCAATATCAAATTATCTGGATTGCATTTTGAAATTAATGTTACACAAAATTGGCTGATTTATATCTTTAGATAAGTTAATCGGGAAGAAGTTACAGAGCTGGTCAAAAGCCTTATATGGAGTTCCAATTATTGTCTTTTTTAAATTTTTTGGAAGGGGTTTAAATGTCAAATAAAAAAATGCCTTTAGGGAAATACCATTCCTTTTGAACATTTCTCATTCAATAGTTACCACAGAGGGCAATACATATCTGAATTATCATTTGGGGGATACCATTTTGAAAGTTTGTTTAATTGACCAGTCAAATAGTATAGGAAAAGATTAAATAATTTAAACCCTCCTTGATCTTTTGTAAGTGTCAGTTTTTCAAAAGCAATTCAAGGAGGTTTATGAAGTCAAATAAAGTTGGTGATTAGAGTATTTATTTTTTTAAACCAAGAAATTGGGAGAAAACAATTTAAGGTGCTGAGTGGATAAAAGAGTCTGGGAAAAATGTTCATTTTAACTATATTAATCCTTCCTAACAATGAGATTGGTAGCTTTTCCTGTCTATCTAAATCAGATTTAATAGCTCCCATTAGTTTAAGGAAGTTTAGATCTAGTATTTGCATTTGGTCACATGACAGATATAAACCTAGATATTTGATAAATCTAGAAGCCCAAGAAAACCCATATTTAATTACTGTATGCTTATCAACATTATTACTTAAGAGTAAAACTGTGGTTTAAGTAGGATTTATTTTGTCATTCGAAAAGGTACTAAACTGATTGTGTCAATAATAGTTGGGAGCAAAATCTCAGAATTGTTTACGTGTAATAATACATCATCAGTGAAAGCTGAGAGTGTTAAAACATGTTTTTGTATCTTTACTCCTTTAATATTAGAATTATGATTGAAAAAATATAATAAGGGTTCAATATAAAAATTAAACAAGACTGGGGAAAGGGGGCGGTTCCTGCCTAGTTCCAGAGTTAAGGCTAATGGGGGAAGAAAGGGTGTGGTTAATATACAATTTAGCAGAGGGATGAGAGTACAGGACTCTTAACTTATAAATTTAGGTGGGAAGCTAAACTTGAGAAGGGTTTCTACATAAAAATGATATGTTCACCCTATCGAAGGCCTTCTCCACATTTAAGGAGACCAAAATCGCAGCTGATCTGGCCCCTAGAAATGTAGAAGATATGGAAAAGTTTCGTAATATGATCAACAGTGGATCTTCCCTTCTTGAATCTCACTTGGTCAGGAGAGATCAAGGAGCCTCAAAAGTTTTTAATTCTGTTTGCTAAAATATTTGCTATTTTTTTCAAATCATTATTTATTAATGAAATTGGTCTATAATTTGATATTATTTCTTTGGGTTTTCCCAGCTTAGGGATCAATAGAATTATAGCTTCCAGGAGTGTATAGTCTGCTATTCCTTCATCTAAGATGTAATTGTAAACATTTTGAAGAATAGGGAGTAATTCTTCTTTATATACTTTATAAAAGTTAGGGGATAGCCCATCTGGTGCAGGGGATTTATCAAGCTTGAGAGAGTTAATAACATCTGAAATTTCTTCAGTTGTGATAGGTGCAATCAAACCAATGGCATCATGGGAGGACAATGTGGGGCAGTTAAACTTGATTTAAATAGGATCTACATTGTTTTAGATTGAGCATGTCTGAATCTAAATTATAAAAATTTTTATAGAATATTTCAAATTCCGAAATAATGTCTTCTGTAAGAGTTTTAACTGACCCATCTCTATCAGAAATTATTTAAGTTATCAGTCTAGATTCATTAATCTGACTAATTCTATGGGTCAGCAGTTAAGATGGCTTATCCACTTGGTCTACATACATTAGTTTGTTTTCAGTAAGTTAAATTCTGCTTTCTCTCACAATAGCTTAACATAGGTATGCCTTAAATTTTGCAGTTCAACTAGTTCCTGGTCTGCCAATGTCAAGAGATCTTTAAGCTCAAACTTTTGTAAATCTCCCAACACTTCTTTTAATTTAGCTATATGAAGTTTATTTTGTGTTTTGAGGCAAACCTAATGAAATGTCCCCATATATAGCATTTAAGGGTTGACCAGATCACATCAAGCTTATTGACTGAGTTATAAGTGTCAGTGGCTCAGTAGGTAGCACACTCGCCTCTGAGGCCGGTAGATCAGAGGGCTGTGGGTTCAGTTCCCACATCTGGCACTTGAGTTAATATCCCAGTACTGACACTGTAGTGCAGCATGAGAGGGGTGCTGCGCTTCTGAGGTGCCGCCTTTCGGATGAGACGTTAAACCGAGGTCCCATCTGCCTGTATTGGTGGTAGTTCAGGTGGATGTTAAAGATCCCATGGCACTTATCGAAAAGAGTAGGGGAATTTCCCCGGTGTCCTGGCCAAATTTCCCTCATTCACTAAAAATACCACCAACAGCTTAATCTAGTTCAAGATCAGTTGGCATTCATCTGTATCCCCCTCCCTCCGGGTCGTGCCTGAAAATAGGCAGGATTTGTCTAGTGCACTTACCCGGTCAACAAAAAAATAAATAAATAAAAATAATTAACAGTCCAGAAATGACTAATTTCTTTCTTAATAAAATCTAGGATAAAAGTATATTTAAATAACTGGTTATTAAGTCCCCTTAATTTGAGTATATGTTGATTTGTGTCAGTTAAGTTTAAAGTAAGTTTTACTGGTAAATGATCAGAAAGCACTCTTGGCCGGGAAAATAGAGGAATCATTAACCCTGGAATTTAGAGTACTGCTGATTAAAAAATAATCAAGCCTAGAAAAAGTTTTATGAACTACATGAGAAAAAAAAAGAGAACTGATAATGGATTTAGGGATTCCCAAGGGTCATATAAATCAAAAATATTTATGTATTCCAGTTGGGCCTTTGTATCTACTTTGTAGTTTGGCTTACATTTTGAAGTACTATTGGGTTTTGTATCTAATAAAATATGCCAGTCCCCTCCTAGAATGAAACTGTATTCAGAATATTGAAATAATATCTTTGTTAATTCAGCTGAGAAGGAGTGGGAAGACAAATTAAGACCATATATACTTCCTAATAGGAGTTTATAATTATTTAACTGTCCTCCCACTAATATGTACCTTCCTAAGGGGTCTTGTAATATAAAATTGTTATTAAAGGGTACTTTGCTATCTAATAAAATTGCTACCCCTTTTTTGTTGGTAGAATCAACAGAACCAAATACCTGATTAAAGCCCATTTTTGATAGTTGAGAAATTTCAGTATGAAAAAGGTGTGTCTCTTGCAAACAAATGATTTGACCTTGCATGAGTCTTATATGTTTTAATAATTGCCACCTTTTAATTTTGTCCCTAGCTCCTTTTATATTCCAAGTGATCTAATTAAATTGTAATGCCATATTTATACTTTATAAAGAGTTGGTAACTGATTGAATGTGTTATCCAAATGTTAAACCTCAGTTTGTATTCCCATAACCCCCCAACCCCACCAACTAACCCCATAACAATAATAAATAACTAACCCCAGGTACTAAATAACTTAATCTCTATCTACTCTTAACACTGATTCTCAGTTCAGCATGGATATGATTTTCAAACCTGTAGATGCATGTACTGTAAGAGGTTTGTCTGTATATCTTGTGAAAAATTAATAAAAAAGTTTAACTACAAAAAACCTGTAGATGCAGCACTTGCATCTGTATTTTGGATTCAGTCTACAGCCATGCAGATTCATCCAGATGTCCTGTTCACAAACATCTGGAATGATTTGCAACATTTCTCACAGTTTACTGCATTTTCTGCCACAACTGCAGGGCTCACATCCATTTTTCTGATGCAAATGTGGAATTCCGTCTGAAGTTAGACCAACTTTTTGTGGTCTAATTCCCTGTGTGGATTTCCACACTTGCGCTGGAAAAACAGAAGCACGTGGCTGAAAATCTCACCCTATATATTTTCCAACAGAGGGACATGTGGGTACTAAGGGGTTTATTGACTGAAATCCTCCCCCCAAAGCAGTACCTCTACCTCTGTCCCTGTTTCTCTTTTCATCACCCCTTTTTACTTACTGTCTCCTTTCTTCTTTTAGTTTCCTTTTCTGTTTTAACTTTTATTGCCACTTTCCTTTATAAATATTACCTTTACTACTAATATCCTTTTGACTCTGTTTTCTTTTCCTCCTCTACCTTTAGAGAGCTGATCCCAAGCTATAATGCAATCATATCACAAGTAGTTCCTAGAGACTCCCACTGAAATCTGCGGACACCCATCAGTATCTTCCTTAAAATGATAGAATGCTGGTGAGAATCTATACAGAATTTTCCATTAATTTCCTATTCATAAATTCTCCTTGCATATTTCAAAACCTACACACATTTTGACGTTTCACAGATGTAACACATTTTGGCAGTGACATACTGTATATGAAAGAGTTCCTAGGTGGCATGGGATGTTTATTGTTTTTCTCCTGTAACTGGGCCCAAGTAGAACGTCTTGACGGTGTAGTGACCCCTCCATCCATTAAAAGTGCAGCACTGGGCAGTGGCAGATCCAGCATTAATTTTACCTTTGCATGGAACAAAACCAATTTAACATATTTCCAACACAACCAAAATGAATTATGTCATTGCCCACTACAAACAGTTATCATGTTCAGTACGAGATAACAGAAAATAAGATTTCTGCCTGCTTGCTGATAGCCCATCCCCTTTTAGTCTGTCCCCTTTCATTACTGCCACAGGACCCTTTTTAACATCCTGAGTCTGACACTGGCACTGGGAGCCTATTTCTGGAGCTGCTTAACAACCCCTGTCCCTGAAGCCCACCCAACTTGCCAGGTGTCTGTTCTCTTCTGTCCCTCCCTGACTGGGAAGGGAACCAGTCACTTTAACATTGTGCTCTAGCTTGGCATATTCAGACCATGGTCTCTTTTGAGAAAACACTGCCCAATGTGCTGAATCTATGAATGCCATAGTCTACCATGCACTCTTCAATCAGGACAACTGTGTTTATTAAGTGACTAAAAAACCTTGTGTCCTTGATAGGTTTCAGACAATGGCCAATATTTAGCTCAAATACCATATCCATGAGTATGTTTGCTGAGGAAGAAGGCCAAACAAATGCTTGCATTTATAATTGCCTATTACAAAGCAGCTCCTACCACTGCTACAGTAGTAGTTGTTTTTTCAGTCTTCTATTGTATGCCATGACCATAGCAATATTTTGTTTTATACCTTCAGAATGATCCCAGCTACCTTCACATTTTTATTGGCAATGAAACACTAGCTACAGGCAAGCATGTGATTCATTTAATATGACAGCATAGTTTATGACTAGAACTATGCTAACAGGCAGAGACTGTAAGATGGCAGGTGAGGCCTGCTGCAACATTTGCAAACTGAGCAAGAGGCTTCCAGAAAGTCACAATGGGCATACTCAGTCTGAAGCTTGAAGGAGGGCAGTACTTGATTTACTAAATCAGAAGCAGCAGTTAAATGGAATGTTCTGAAAAGCCAGAAATACAGCTAAAAACATGTTCTATTAGATTTATATTGTTTCTTAATTATTTTTAGTTACCATTTGGATTCATGTCCCTATAAAATTGGGCCAAGATATGTTTAAGTTTAATAAAGCCAGGTGATTTGGCATTTGTTGTAAGCCTGTGAAAGCTCAGTAGAGGGGCTTGTAACACTAACTTAAAAGCACATTGCCTTAGTGTTTTCTCCTTGAAGACTTCATGGGTTTTGTCATTGCACCATTGCTTGTGGGGAATAAGCAACTCATGCATATTTTTAATTAACAAAATGTAAAACAAATTACCCACTTTCTACTTTTCTGACTGATAGTTCTGAGACACAAAATATAAAAACAGATAACTTAAAATGCATATTCATTAGTTTGAAGAGTTGTATATTGGTTTGGAAAAACACACAGTATACACAGATTGATTTGAATAGATAACTTGACTTGTAAACACATGTATTTGTTTAGTGAATAATAAAAAAATGTATAATAAGGTCATTTTGAAAACTGACGATATATATATATATATGTATATGTGTGTGTACACAAATGATTTCCATCCTATCTCCCTCCTCCCAAACCCTTTCAAACTTCAAGAACACATAGTTCTATCCTAACCGTCCCCCTTCCTAAACTCATCTTCCTTCTTCACATCTTTTCAGTCTGGCTTTTGCAAACACCACTCTACCACTTCCTTCCTCCTCCGACTCACCAATGCCATTCACACAGCTATGGACAAGGGTCTTCTCACTGCCTCCATCTTTGTTGACCTAGCAATAGCATTAGTACAGTCTCCCACCCCCTTCTCCTGCACAGACTGAGGTCTGTGGGCCTCTCAAACCCCGTTATAAACTGGATCATCTCTTACTTGATGGGTAGATCACAATCAGAGAAACTTGTAGATTACTTGTCCCTGCCTCTCTCCATTAACACCGGCATCCCCCAAGGCTCCATCCTTGGCTCTTTACTTTTTTCCTTCTTTCTAAATGGCCTTCTCTGTGCCTGCCCATCTGCAGCCATTCACGTGTATGCAGATCACACAGTCTTGTTTGTCTCTGGATCTTTTCCAGCAGAGTTAAGATCCAAACTCCAACCTGATTTTGACTCAGTCCAGAAATAGTTGAGATCAAATCAGCTATCACTAAATGCCAAAAATATGGCCTCTGTGTGCTTTGGTACCAGGCTGAAGATTTCTAATCTCCCATCCCTCCCCACCTTCCACACTCTAGATGGGGATACAATTAATGATGTGCTCTCACTCAAGTACCTCAGCATCTGGCTTGATTGTCACCTTAACTTCTTTCAGCACACAGGGATGCAGCCAGGAATTTTAAACCAGAATTTGAGAGTGCAAGAAACTGTTTCTTCCCAACTCTGTACACACAAACCATATAATGTGCTGCCCCGCCACACAAACATTGCCCCACTCCCATTTCAGTCAACAATAAGTATTAAACTAATGATCTTAATAGAGTCACAACCTTTTATTTTATCTAACTCATACACTACTAATCTGACAGAACTTGGCTGGCTCTTAGTTACAATGTCTAGGATACATTAAAAGCTTCTGTGCCACATCAAGGTTGCCAGGCTTACACAAGTCCATTCACACCAGCACTCATGCATGCATACTGATTGAGTCACTCATACAATCATGGCCTCTAAGTTTAGCACCCATACACTTTTTAGTGTTTTTAGAGTTTAGGGTTTTTTTTTTTTAGTGGCTGGGTCAGTTCAATGGGAGGTGGATGGGATTCGACCTGGTTGGGACATACAATTAAATGGGAGAGTACTGTCAAGATATGGTACTGGAACACTAGTTGGTTATGACCCATTCTTAGTAAGAAATCGTGTCCCTGTTTTTCAATTAGGTGACTGTAAAGGCACCTTACACCTTACATTATCAGATATAGTTACTGTTGGGAAAGAGCTGTCCTGGGTGTAAAGTAAATATTAGGTTGGGACTAGAGATTAAGTGCTTACTCCAATAAATTTAAAACATCTAAAGGGGCGTCTTTTAACAAGATTATGTTTTCTTCTTTTGCTGCTCCAAAGTGGGAACATTAGTCCAAATCCTGGCCCTCCAGTAACTAACTTTCATAACCATAAGGGTCTTCTTTTTATTCATTCTAATGTAAGAAGTGTTATTTCGAAGATAGATTTAATCAGAGATTTCACAGTTGATTATACGCCTGATTTTATGTTGTTTTCTGAAACTTGGCTAGGTAAAAGACATGATGATAGCCTTCTACAGATTCAGGGGTATAATTTTATGAGGTCTGACAGGTGTCAATGAGGAAAGTACTTAATGGTATATTATTTGGATAAATATGTTCCTACTTGATTATTACTTAATATTGATCCCACTAGTTGTGAATACATAGCTCTGGAATGTAGATGTGGAATTGGGGAGCCTTTTTCACTTTTTGGAGGATTCAGACCTCCCCACTCACCTATGCAAGCTTTACATGTAATTCATGATGCGTTATTACCATATTCTCACTCCCACAAACTTTTAGTTCTTGGTGACTTTAACTCAGATTAGCTGCATCCAACTAGATTGAGAATAATAAAAACAATTGCACTAGGCCTTGGTCTGGTGCAATTGGTAGCAGAACCTACTCTCATAAATGTGAATAGGCCTGAAAACTTCTCTTTGATTGACCCGATTTTAACTAATAGTCCACATAACTATCACTTGTTTGTGGTTGCTGCTGATTTATTTAGCGATCACAATATTGTGTTCTGTATAAAGGGGAAGATTAACAAGAATTTGTAAGTGCCGAATGTTTGCTTGCTGGCATTAGCACTGGAAGTGCAGAAGTTAGACAGATGCAGAATAGGAATGGCAGTGAAGTATTGAACTGACTCCAGACCCACCCCCACCCTGCAGAGATGGACAGGCATTGGAGTGTGCCTTTGGGTCATTGCCATAATGCTCATGACATTTCACCTCACCGTACCCTCCAGACACCAACACGTGTCGAGGTGTGCCTTGGGGTGTTCAGGCTTTACCCTCACCCCACTCCATTACGAAATATGCTGAAATGGGCGCAGTATAGGAGAAAGGGTGAAGTTTGGGTCCAAAGAATCCAAAGCACACCTCAATACCTGTAACTGGCTGCAGGGTGGGGGTAGGGGTAGAATGGTATGAGAATTACTGTTGACAATCCCAAGTCACACCCTTGATGACTGTCAGTCCCTATAGGGTAGGCTGTTATGGTCGGAAATCCTAATGCCCTGGGTGTTTCTTGGTATTTTCACTCCAAGTTTTCGACATGAGCCCTCCCCATATCTGAACTCTTCTCTCACCCCCCACCCACTCCTCCACAGCCCTGGCTATTGCTTCCTCCTGCTGCCCTCTCATAAATCCCTTGCTGGCCAAACTGCTTTTTGTTCCATTTTCCTAAACTTTTGAACTCTCTCCCCCTTCCCATTCTCTCTGCTTCCTCTAAACACTCACTAACCTCACAACTCCACACCCACACAACCCTCTCCTGTGACTATCCCTAGTCACCAGGCCCATTTGTTTCACTAATTCAAAGCTCAGTATGTCTTTCGTGGTGAAACACTTTAATAACCAATCACCAGTCTCACCAAGCTGGGTCCCTTCAAAGGAGCCCTCAGGAGCCACCTCCTTGCTTCCCGCTCCTGCACCTGCCCATAATCCATGCTACCCATTGCCATCTACCATGTGCCCATTCTACAGCATGCTATCTGTTTGAACTGCTTTGACAATGTCTAACTTTTTTCAGACAGCATTGGTACCTCTGACAATAACTAGTCCCTATGTTACAGGGACTTGCTTAGCAAATAATATGTATAGGCAGAATCATTGTCAGTCTGTATTGTTTCTTACCTATGTAACTGTGCTCTTTCACTCTCTGTACCTTGCATTAATGTCTTACACTGTATTTCTGTGTCTTGACATGGAGTCTTTGAAATGAGTCTATGACTCAAAGGATTGTAATGCCGATATTTTCAATAAATAAATAAAATAAATATATTAATAATGTAGTTAGAATGACACACAAGTGTGTTGAAAGATTATTATTTGCAGAAAATCCATTGCAGTGGTTAAAACATGATCAAAAAGAATGTAATCCAAACTGATGACAAATAAAAGTTACAGTCCTATTAAATATGATAAATTACAAGTCCATAAAAAACTGATAGATTTTTTAAATGAAATTATTTTAGAAGGTGTGCTTAACAGAGAACAAAAGAGTCTCATTTGCAGATGTGACATGGAGGTAAGGGAAATAGAAAGAGGAATCATTAAAACTGGAAGACAGTAAAATAACATGACAATCCATTAGAGCAGCTGAAATGATAAAACCTAAAACAATATGTATAGAAAGCAAGTTGCATGCATAGCTTTAAAAGGATATCTTAACAGTGAGCAATACCTGAAATCGGATGGTCACTAGCATCAGCAGCAAAAGGACTATACTGTTTCATAAAAAGAATTGAGCCATAGAACTAAATACAAGGCGTGAAGCATTCTAGTAGGAATAGATAGGTGGCAGTAGTATGTCTAGCATTAAAAAGAGACACAGATAATTAATCTATGTTTCTGTGTTTCTATGTAAGTACACAACATTAAAATTATCACCAAATGGACACGTGATGGCAGCCTAAAGAGAAGCAGCAAGCTAGCATTGCTCTGCTCCTCTCCCAGTCAAAAATCTGGCTATTTGTCTCACTACTCACCAGATTTCACTGGAAACTGACTACAAACTTTTCATCACCTACCAGAGGACTCCAGAAATCCTGCTACAGAGGTCTGCATGCTCAAAGCGCCACCCAAACACACCTCCCCGCCATTGCCCGAGAAGGATCAGGCCCTGAACCTGCCTAAACAGGCTACTACTAAATCTACCTCGGGATCCACGGCACTGACGGAGGAGAGATTTCTGGAAATAATCATGCCTTTGCAAAGTGCGATTGCGGACATTTCAACAGAGCTACACAGCATCAAAACAGCTATTGATTCACTGAACCTCAGAGTCGGGGACTCGGAAACTCGTATAGTCTCCCTGGAGAAAAAAGCAGACAAGGCCAAGCTAGATCGCACCAACACTATCAGGCAAATTAAGAAGCTTGAAGAAAAATTGGAGGACCTGGAGGGGAAGAGCAGATGGAATAACCTCATCATCATCATCGGAATCCCAGAGAAAGGAGAAGGTACTTTCCCAATATTGTTTGAACAGAAAGTCTGTGAGAAAATCGCCGGTACCTCCCCGAATGGCACAACATATGTTGTGGAGAGAGCCCACCGGGCGCTTTGCCTTCTACCTCCACCTGGCTCCCCACCCAGACAGATCATCTGCAAGCTCCTTAATTACTTAGACAAACAATATATTGTTGCCCAGGTAAAATCTCTGCAAGAGGTTCTGTGGGAAGGTAAGAGGATGAGAAACATAGAAACATAGAAACATAGAATTTGACGGCAGATAAGGACCGCTTGGCCCACCCAGTCTGCCCATTTCTCTACCTACTGGATAAGCTGCAGATCCTAGTTAACCAGCAGCCTACTTCTTCCTACCCCAACCCCCTAGAATGGCTTTATGACTGTCCCATGCATGCTTGAATTCCACCACTGTTTTTGACTCCACAACCTCCTCCGGAAGGCCATTCCATGCATCCACAACCCTCTCTGTGAAAAATACTTCTTAAATTACCTCTGAGCCACCCCCATCTTCAAATTGTGCCCCTTGTTCTTGCACACCTTTTTTTGAAAGATGCTACCTCTTGGACTTTGTTGATTCCCTTGAGGTACTTGAACGTTTATCATGTCCCCTCTCCTTCTTTCCTCGAGGCTATACATATTAAACTCCTTTAGTCTCTCTTCATATGTCTTCCGGTGTAGACCCTGCACCATTTTAGTTACCCTCCTCTGGACAGCTTCTATCCTGTCTATGTCTTTGCAGAGATTGGGTCTCCAGAACTGCACGAGTACTCCAGATGGGTCTGACCAGCTGTCTGTACAGAGGATAATAACTTCCTGTTTTCTACTGGTGATGCCTTTCCCTATGCATCCCAGTATCCCCCAGCCCTTCTTGCTGCCCTCTCACATTGCTTGCCCACCTTTAGGTTATCTGATATGACTACCCCAGGTCCCTTTCCATTTTTGTTGTTGTTAGTATCTCACCCCCCATTGTGTACTCTTCCCCTGGGTTTTTGTTTCCCAGGTGCATTACCTTGCACTTCTTAGCATTGAATCGAAGCTGCCATACATTTGACCATTCCTCTAACCTTGCCAAGACCCTTCTCATCCTTCCCACCCTACCTTGTGCATGAACCCTGTTGCAGATCTTTGTGTCATCTGCAAAGAGACATACTTTTCCTTCCAGTCCCTCTGCAATGTCGCTTATAAAGACATTGAAGAGGACCGATCCTATACTGAACCCTGCGGTACCCCACTAGTAACCCCCCTTTCTTCTGAGTGGACTCCATTTACTATTACTCTCAGTGTTCTACTCTCCAGCCAATTCTTTATCCAGGCTGGCTAACTTGTATATTAATCTTTTGTGTAGGACTGTGTCAAATGCCTTGCTAAAGTCTAGGTAGGCCATGTCCACAGCCCCTCCCTGATCTACTACTTTGGTCACCCAGTCAAAGAAATCTATCAGATTTGTCTGGCATGACCTTCCAGCTGTGAATCCATGCTGCCTAGGGTCCTGTGCCCCTCTGGCCTCTAGATACTCGACAATTCTTTCCTTCAGAAGTGATTCCATCATTTTCCCTATCACTGAGGTTAAACTAACAGGTCTGTAGTTTCCTGCTTCTGCCTTGCTCCCACTTTTGTGAAGGGGAATCACATCTGCCCTCCTCCAGTCCTCGGGTACCACCCCATCCTCCCATGATTTGTTAAAGAGGGTAGTCAGTATTTGCTGCAATCTGTTCAGGTGAAGTGCCAAGAGCTGCACCCTCTCGTCTCCAAATTAATTGCAGCAGGGAAACAATTTGGAGTAAAATATCCAGCACTGTTACAAGTTAAAATAAATGAGCAGTGGCTATTGCTTGAAAGTTATGATCAGGCTCAGACTGAGCTTAAGAAGCTGCTCCCAGACCTATATAAATGAGCATGTTTGACCCCTCGTGCTGTATGTGTCTGGAGTAATCTGATTTTGGTAGATGAGGATGCTTAGGGTCTGATCGTAATTACCCATCGCCATCTCGATTGAGGCTTGATCAGTCCAGATCTGAAATTTAATCTCTTGGGATCCTTTGAGCATTACTGTATTGCGGGTTTCAGTCTCACGGCAAATTTGTCTTGCTGGTTCACTGAAGGAGTCTTTCCGAATTGGATCCAATCGGTTTCACAGATACTCAGATGCCGAATATTTATTCTACTTATTGCTTCATTGACTCTATCCCCTCTTTTTATTTTGAGGTGAATCTAGACGAGATGTACTGGATTCGGCAGTATTTTTCAGTTGCATAATATTCTGAGACGCTTTCTACATTCACAGCTGGCTCATGGATTTAAGGAACACTCGTTTTAGTTGGACAAGCAACCAAGTAACTGTATTAGCTCAGATCATTCTTGGAGATTAGATAATGTGTTTAAAGAGTCATTCATTTTGTATAATTTGTTGGCAAGCTCATCCAATTCCCATAATTTGTTGTTAATTTCAAAATTAGAGCTTAAATATTGCAATTTCTATTAGATGTATGCAATCTTGAGCAATAAGTGTATAGTTGCCCTTTCTCTTTTAACCACTAGATGGTGGAATTATATTGGGAACCAAATGCTTGTATCAACATTATGCCTGCTATGGACATATTTCAGTCAGCAAGAGTCATTTACAAGGTACATTATTAATGGTCAGAAGAGCACAAAATTACTACTGTTAGTTAGAGGTTAATTAAGTGCACAAATGAGTAGTGAAGTTGGAAAGCTATATCCTGGCTTTTGGCAAGGTAATTTTTGATTTTATTAAAATGGCACATATTTTATAAAATGTTTCCATTACCGGGAGTGGGTTGGGAGGGCTTATTGCTTGGCTGTGCAGAGACATCACTTGACAGGAGTAATATGTCAGTGCAGTTTAAAGAACTGAAGGTAGAATATAAGATGTTTGTTTATTATTTTAAAATGTTTAAATGGGGTTTGGGGGGTGAATTGGGCATGGGGAGTTAATCATTTTTTTAGTTATATCATTATGGGCGGAAGCAAGTGTTAGAGGTACAAAAAGATTTATATTCCCTATCTGTACTGGATTGTTCAGTCTTGTTATATTCCTTAACTAATGTCTGGTATGTTTAATATATTTAGCTGGAATATCAAAGGAACTCAGGATAGATGTAAAAGGTGGTTTGGAAACATTTACTCTCATTGAAAGCTGATATAGTGTGTTTGCAGGAAACTCACCTTAGAAGAGAAGATGCTTCCCTACTTTGCAAGCAATGGGTTGGCAAGCGTTTGGGGCAGGGATCTCCACCAATAAAGGAGGAGTGGCTATTTTAATTAACAAAAATACCCCATTTAAACTAGAACAAGAAATATGGGATATTAATGGACGTTACATATTACTCAAAGGGTTCCTAGCTTCACAGCAAGTATTGTTGGGATCTGTATACAGTCCAAATCTAGATTCCCCCCAATTTTTTACACATCTCCTTACCTTGGTATTTACAAATCCACCCAGAATGATTTTTCTAGGAGGGGACTGGAACAACAAACCCCAGTTGCAGTTAGGTCTGACAACAAGAAAACTGGTTTGTCACCTGCCCAAAGGGGGCTCAAGGAACTTATGGAGGGAGCGGGTCTGATAGACGTGTGGAGAGTCTTAAATGCAGATTCCCAAAATTTACCTTCTTTTCTGCCCCACACTAAACATGTTCAAGGACTGATTATTTTCTAATCAGTTCACACACCCTCCGGATATCATTGATGCATGTATTCATACTCGAGTAATATCAGATTACTCTCCGGTCTCTCTCACTTATTTGCTAGGATCTGGGACAAGGAAAGATTTTCTCTGGCACTTCAACAACCAACTCCTTCAAGACCCAAGCACTTTTGACCACCTTAAAAAATTAATCTCCCACTATTTAAGTACTAATATTGGTTTGGTCACCAAAATAGATATCGTTTGGGCAGCTTTGAAATGTACCTTAAGAGGTGAATGTGTTCAGTTAGCAACCACCAGACTTAAAAAGTTTAAAGCACAAGCCCAGGATCTCTTAGATTCTGTTAAGGTCATTAAACGTAATATTAGCTGTCACTCAGTTGAGGAGGATTTGGTTCAGTTACACAAACTGCAGGCCCAATCCTCAGCTCTTATGTCCCAAAAGGCTGAGCTCACTCTCAAGAGAACCAAACTCAAGTACCTGGAATCTGGAAATAGAGCAGGTAAATTACTTGCTATCTGGCTTAAACAAATGGAAACCGCAAGATTTATATCTGCACTACAAATAACACAGGAGAGCTCTATAACCAATGATCCAAGGGAAATTGTCTCTGGTTTTCTGCAATACTTTCAAGCTCTGTATGCAATCTCAATAACAGAAAAATTAGTACCGGAGGATATTGAGAGGCATTTAGATTTGGTCACCCTCCCCAAACTATTACCAAGTGATTCCTCTCTCCTAGATCACTCCATTCAGAAATGGGAAGTCAAGCAAGCAATTACACAGCTCTCTCCTGATAAATCTCCATGGCCAGATGGCCTTTCAACTAATCTATATAAACTTTCTCTAAGGAACTCGCATCTTTTTTAACAAAGGCTTTCAACTCCTGGTACAAGTATGGCTTTTCCGAAAACAGCTTTCTTGAGGCACTCATCGCCCTAATTCCCAAGTCAGATCGGGATCCTTTGTATCCTGAAAATTATCGTCCCATATCACTATTAAACGTTGATATCAAAATATTAGCCAAAATCTTATTGAATCGCTTAAGGCCCCTGATGGGTAAGCTCATTTGTGATGAACAAGTTGATTTTATGGCTGGTAGATCCTCTAATGATCATATGTGTAGATTACTCCATTTAATAGCCCACACCAAAAGCTCAGATACTCCAGTTGCTCTCCTTGCATTAGATGCAGAGAGAGCATTTGACTGGGTTTCTTGGGACTTTCCTTTTGCTACTCTGTCACGTTTTGGCTTTTCACCAGGGTTCACAAATTGCGTTAAATTATTATATACCTTTCCGACTGCCGGGGTTTGGTGTAATGGGGTCCTCTCCAAATCATTCCCTTTATCTCGTGGTACCAGACAGGGCTGTCCTCTTTCCCCCCTTCTATTTAATCTCTATCTGGAGCCATTGATTCGAAGATTATTATCTTCCCACAGTATCCAGGGCATCTCAATTGGTAACAAATGACCTCTTATTTCAGCTTATGCTGATGATTTATTGTTACATGTTGAGAATCCTGTGGCCAGTATACAAGCTTTACTGCAAGAAATTGAGCATTTCTCAAAGGTATCCTAGTACAAACTCAATCTCTCTAAAACAAAACGTTTCCCTTTTAAATGGGAGATGCTTGTCGAATGAAATAGGGGATCATGGCTTCAGTTGGGAACTTAACTCCCTGACATATTTGGGTATTAAAGTCTCAAGGGAAATGGCAATAATGGTAAAAGAATACTTCACTAAATTACTAAACACTATAAAAGTTGGCCTGGAGAGATGGGAGGATGTTACCTATATCTCTTTGGGCCAGGATTCATACAGTTAAAATGAATGTACTACCTCGGATTCTCTATTCCCTGAATATGCTAGGGTTTTATCTACCTAAATCATGGTTCTCAAATTTGCAAAAATTCTTAATCAATTTCTATGGAAAGGGAAGTGAGTCAGAAGAGCTTACTCCAAACTTACAGTCTCAAAAATACATTGTGGTCTTTCCCTCCCTGCTTTCTTTAAATACTATGTGGTAGCTCATATTAGTAAATTGGTATACTGGGTTCATTCATTTAATACAACAGACTCTGATTCATACTTGCCCCTCTGGATAGCAATTGAGGAAGTCCTAGTGGCCAAGTGCTCCTGTGCCCTTCCAGCTCTTGTTTACTCTTCTCCAAAGTCAATTCCCAAGAAACTGAGAAATAATCCTATTGGCTGGTCTCTCAAAGCTTTACACCAAGTTCAGACTTCTCTGAGCATAGATTGGCATAAATCTTTGAAACAGCCTCTGTTGCATAATCCATATCTGCAAATTCAAAACGCTCCTATCCCTTCTACATTCTAGACCCACTTGGTAGGGCTTAGATTAGAAGCCATAGCCCCTCAAGGTAGAGTCTTATCTTATCCACAATTTTATCATAATATCCCCACTGCTAGTGGGAATGCCTTTAAATATTGACAAATTAGACAAGCTGTGAATGCCTTTCTGCAAAAACCAGTGGCTGTCGAACCTGCCAATATAGAATTATCCTCTCTTCTACACACAGCTGACCAATCTCACTCTGTTTCTTGGGTATATCAAGAATTTCAAGTATTGGATCCATGGTTGCCTCAGGGAACCTGTTATTACTGGGTTCAGAAACGGTCTCTCAAAGATGATCCAATTTTCTGGCAACAAATTTGGTGTAACACATATAAGTTTATAAAACAGGATAGACTCAGATTGCAGCAATATAATATCATGCACTATCTATACTTTACTCCAGTTAAATTAAATAGGATTGGGAAGCTTTCTTCCTCACAATGTCATCGGTGTAAAGATGATTATGGGAATCTATATCACATGATATGGGAATGTCCAAAGGTCCAGATATTCTGGAAAACTATACAAAGTTCATTAGACTCTCACTTGGGCTTAAATCCTTTTTTTTGCCAGAAATCTGTTTACTTAATTATTTCCCTTCAGAGATGATTAGACAGCGGAAAGCCTGCATGGCTGTTATATCGGCTGTGGCCAAGCTGATAATCATGAGACACTGGACAGATGATTCTATCCCCTCCGTCCTTGAGTGGCATAGATAAATCCTGTTGGCCTTAAAACTTGAGATGCACATTGCCAAGATGAATGATAGGCTGCAATCTTATCTTGCCAAATGGGGTACCCTGGATACCTTACTTGCAACATGGAAGCCTTAAGAAAATCACAATCGGGGTCAGTAGTGAATGTTCTTGCCTTTACTGTATTTTCTATTTTCCTACTATTATTACTTCTCTGGATTTCTATACTTAGTTCTTGTGGGTGGGGTTTGGGGAATGGATTTTGAATTGTATTAAAAATGTATTGTAATGCCTGATACTGTGGATATTAAAGCCTCATTGTTAAATGTTAATCTTTGTTCTGTAATAGGAAGCTCACCTGTCACTTCTAATATTATTGTACTGTGGTGTTATGAATAAAGCATATTGAATTTAAAAAAAAAAATCACCAAACAACATAACCTCAAATCTATATAAAAAAACTATCTCCTGAGATGTATGAGCTAACAGAGGTACAAGGGGCCTTATCCTACAGTGCATCCAAGAAATGAACATAACTATTAGTACTAGACAAGTCCTAATAGCACAATAATTGTAAATGACTCAAAAGATTTTTACATAATTCGATACAGAAAATAAAAGGGTATGAAATTATGGATCCCTTTGATGTAGTGTCTAAACACATAATGAAAACTCTTAACATTATAGAGAAACTGCTAAAAACGGATGAAAACAGAGAAATGAGCACCTTTCAACTGAACACTTTCTGCATCTTGTACTACCACTTGCTTCACCAATTATAATCTATCTATTACGTTTTCATGTCCAGGAGAAATGGAATAAGACACATTTCCTATTTTCAGCCAGTTCTGAGTGCAGTAAGTGCAGTTCTGAGTGCAGTAAGTGCAGGAGTTAGCACATAAACATATCTTCAATTACACACATTGCAGTAAGAAAAGACACTGGCATTACTATGCCTAGCATTAAAATAGGATACACATAATAAATTAAGAAGTGTGGCCAAAAGACCAATATAGGATTCAAAAACAGTAATAGCGCATGTTTGCGGTTGAGGTGTGTGTGTGTGTGTGTGGGGGGGGGGTGATGTGAAGTTATTTTTTTTTTTATCAAGCAAACAGTAAATCTTTTTAACAAGAGGAACAGTCAGCACAAAGGGTCCCACACTAAAGTGTGGAGCTCATCCCAACATGCACTTTGTGTGCAAAAACATTTTGTTTTACTTATTGCTTACTATAGTATAGTTGGTTGTATCAGACTAATTTTGGATACTTTTAGGTAGACAAATGCTGTAACTACAAATCCCAGACTCCTCTGCAGCTGACATCAGAGCAGGACTACAGCATTGGAAGAGACAATAGCTTGCAGTGCATGTTAGAGCTTTTTATTTATTTATTTATTTGTATAGCAGTTTTCAACCTTTGAGCCAGAGGCTCATTTCCAAAGGTACCTCGTCACATAGAGGACAGACAGAACAAATTTAGGTTACAGCACGAGATTTTAGGTCTGTTTTTCACCAGGGGTTAAGTACAGCTCTTTGTGACTGTACCTGGCCCCAGGAGGACAGCTGGACCAGTAAACAAATGATCAGAGCTTATATAAACTTTAACATGCACCACATGCTGTTGAATCTCCCACTGCTGCACTCCTGCTCTGATGTCAGCTGTAGGGGATTCTGTGATTTGTAGTTACAGAGGATGTTAGCCTAGAAGTATCCAATATGAGTCCAATACAATCTACTATACAACAATAAACAATAAGTAAAACAAATTGTTTTTGCACACAAAGTGCACCTTGTGACCAGCCCCACATGTGGGTTTGGGACCCTGTGTGCTGACTGTTCCCCTTTACCAGCACTGCTGCCAAAAATGCACTACATCTTGTATCTTTCTCATACAACACATCACTGTCCCAAACAAGTATTTGTCAATGCTGAATGTTTGCTTCCTGGCATTAACAGTGGAAGTGCAGGAGTTAGACAGATGCAGTATAGGAATGGCAGTGATGTATTGAACTGACACCAACTCCACCCCCACCCTGTAGAGATGGACAGGCATTGGGGTGTGCCTTTAGGTCATCACCCATAACCATCACGACATTTCACCTCACCCTACCCTGCAGACACTGACAAGTGTTGAGGTGTGCCTTGGGGTGCTCAGGCTTTACACTCACCTCATTCCATAAGGAAATACACTGAAATGGGTGCAGTATAGAGAATGGTGTGAACTCTGGGGCCAAAGAGTCCAAGGTGCACCTCGATGCCTGTTACTGGTTGCAGAGGGGTAAGGGTGGGGGTGGAATGGTATGAGCATTACTGTTGACAATCCGAAGTTACACTCCTGATGCCTGTCAGTCCCTACAGGGTACAGTGGATGCCTGTCCGACCCTACAGGGTACAGCGGACACCTGTCAGACCCTACAGGGTGGGGCATTATGGTCAGAAACCCTAAGGCCCTACGCATGTCTTGGTATTTTTACTCTAAGTTTTCAACATGGGCTTTTTGTGACCCCACTGCATGAACAGTGACACTATCAGTTTGTTAGCCGAAAGGTGATTTTGCACAGTGACTGCGCCATTAACACCACAGGTGCGAAAACACATTTCCAACATGATGTGAAAAATGACAGCTGTAATGTTCATGAGGAGGTGTAAAAAAATAATAATGTTGAAAACCTGGAGTGAAAATATAAAAAATCTGGTGAAGTCACGAGCTTGCATAGAAACTGTGCAACGCACACCTGTACTGCAATTATTTGCGGAATTTTTTTCACCAGATTTTCAATATAGGCATTTTGAGACCTCCACTCATGAACAGTGTTACTGTGATTTTCTTAATCTGTCCTGAACACTGATTTCCCACAGTGACTGCACTATTCTGCACTGGAAGTGCGAAAACACATTTCGGCCATGTTGTGAAAAATGACAGCTGTACTGTTCATAAGAATGTGTGGGAAAATGCCAGTGTTGAAAATCTGAAGTGAAAATATTACAAATTTGTGAAGTTACAAGGGTGCGTAGAGACTGTGCAATGCACATCATAACACAGTCATTGTATGGACTTTTGTGACCACATTTTCAACATAGGCATTTTAGGATCCCTGCTCATGAACAGTGTCACTGTGATTTTCTTACTCTGTCCCAAACACTGATTTCCCACAGCAACTGCGCTATTCTGCACTGGAAGTGCAAAAACACATTTTGGCCAGGATGTGAAAAATGACAGCAGTACTGTTCATAAGGAGGTGTGAAAAAATGCCAATGTTGAAAATCTGGAGTGAAAATATTACAAATTCATGAATTTGCCAGTGTGCATGGAAACTGTGCAAGGCACGCTTGTAACACAGTAATTTTTGGGAATTTTTTCACCAAATTTGCAACATAGGCTTTTTGAGAGCCTACCTCAAGAACAGTGACACTGTTGTTTAGTTAATCAGTCCCGAAAGGTGATTCCACGTAGTGACCTCAAAATCACCTTTGGGACTGAATAACCAAATGACAGTCACTGAATTCATGAGACGGGGTCCCAAGAGCCCCATATTGAAACTTTGGTGCAAATTTTGAAAAAAATGACTGAGATATGCACCAAAGTTGAAAAACCTTATTTATGCCATTATACAGCTTACCAGCATTTCTTCAGTTCACGGTCAGCTTTGAAGAGTACAAACATGTTCCTTCTCCACCGAAGAACATCGGCCCAGCCTCCAGAGGTAAGTATGGGATGGGGGGGTGTGGGGAGGGGGGTTAAGCAGAGGGTAAGCATGGGTTGCAGGAGGTGGGGACAAGAGAATCAACAAGGGACCGTTTTCTTTTGTTACAGGTTTTAAATTTTTTTTATTTTACATGGACAATGTGGGGCTTTTGCCTCACTGGGGTGGGCTCCCAGCATGGCACCTGGAAGTTTTGGGGGGCAGTGGATCCAGTGTGGGATTAGGCACCCTCGTTGGCCATACAGTGTAGGGGGAGGCACATGAGTAGCTGGACTTCTGCCACGCTGGGGTGGGCTCCCAGCGTGGCAGCTGGAAGTTTGTTTTTTGGGGGAGGGGGCACTGGAGCCGATGGGGATTGGGCACCCCTGTCTGACCTACAGTGTGTTGGGGGGGAGTATGCATGAGCCAAGGGGGATTGGGCACCCCCTCGGCACACAACAAAGAGGGGGCGTGCACAAACAACTACCGCTACTATCAGCGGTGGTGACATGGAGGCAATTTGCATACTGCTGATGGCAGGGCAGTATGCAAACTGCCTACACGTTACCACCACTGATTGTAGTGGTCATTTGCTTTCAACTGCATGCCACTGCAATCTGAACTGCTGTCATAGACAGCTGGGGCATTCACTGGTGTGGTGCGACCATGCCTGCAAAAATGCTGTGGACATTGGAAGCGGGGGTGCCACACCTACGAAAACTCGTATGGTGGCACTATGTTTCTTGCACATGCATGCAAGCAAACATAAAAAGAAACCCATGTAATAGTACAGTGGAATAAAAGTAAAAATTGGTTTTGCATTTTTCCTCTTTTCTGATGGGCAGGAGTCGAAACACTGAGAAAATTAACTATTTCTACATTAAGATTTTTGGAGGAAGGTTGCAAATAACATAGAGAATTAAGTTTGTTATCCTACATTGAACTATTGGCCTCACACTTAATTTAACATAGACATTAGCAATTGCAGTCACTGGAGCAAGTATAGAGAGCAAGTAAAATAAAAGTCACAGCACGGTTAGAGATGCAGTATAAATGAATTTATTCAAGAAGCACATATATAAAGCACTACAGTGACTCACTAGGCAGATACAAGGTACAAGGCAAACAAACTAGATTAGTACCTCCCATATGTAGCAATCTATACCCATGTCTTCTACAGTACCTACCTGAAGAAGATGTGTGCACATTGATATAGAGGGGAGGCACTTATGCGCAGTTGTGTGTCTGCTTTGTTCAGCACTGCCCGGTGCATCACTTTTGAACTTACATATGTTCACTATAGCTCTGAGCGTAACATAGAAACCTAGAAATTGTCGGCAGATAAAGACCACCAGGCCCATCTAGTCTGTCCTTAAGCCTATCCATAGCTTTAAGCCTTTGACCCTACCCAGTCTGCAGCTGTCTCCTTTTCTTCCCACCCCAAGGGTTCCACTTATGTCTGTCCCATGCACGTTTGAAGCCTCCCACTGTGTTTGTGTCTATCACCTCCTGTGCTAGAATGTTCCATGTATCCACCACCCTTTCTGTGAAGAAAAATTTCCTCCCATTCTCCCTTATCCTATCCCCTTAATTCTTATATCATGCCCCGTTGTTCGCATAGTCCTCTGATATTGAAAGATGCCACCCCCTGCACCTTGTTTATGCCTTTAAGGTACTCGAAGGTCTCTATCATGTCTCCCTGCTACCTCCTTTCCTCCAGTGAGTACATATTGAGGTCCTTCAACTTCTCCTTGTATGTCTTCTTGTGCAAGCCATGTACCATCCTCGTCGCCCTTCTCTGGACTGCCTCCACCCTGTCAATGTCCTTTTGAAGATGCAGCCTCCAGAACTGCACACAGTACTCCAGGTGAGACCTCACCAGCATTTTTATACAGCGGAATCACCACCTCCCTCCTTCTGCTAGTGATACCTCAGCATGCCACTGGCCTTCGCTGCAGCCTTTGTACTCTGCTGTGACTCCTTTAGGTTATCAGAAATGATAATTCCAAGATCCCTTTCCTCCTTGGTGACTGTCAGTAACCCCCCCCCATCCTGTAGCTTTCCCCTGGATTCCTGCATCCCAGATGCATTATCTTGCACTTCTTAGAACTGAACCTCAGTTGCCCCACATTGGGCTAGTTTTCCTCTTTTTCTCCACCCATTCTGATATATCTACCCTGTTGCAGATTTTGGCGTCATCTGCAAACAGGCAGATCTTTCCCTCCAGCCCTTCTGCCATGTCACTAATGTAGATAATTAAACAATACTGGCCCAAGGACTGAACCCTGAGGTATCCTACTTGTTACCCCTCTCTCCCTGGACTGGATCCAATTTACCACCACCCTCTGCCTCCTGTCCCTCAGCCAGTTCCTGACCCAATTCATTACCTTCTGGCCCATGCCCAGACTACCCATCTTGCTGACCAGTCTTGTATGTGGGACAGTGTCAAAGACCTTGCTGAAATCAAAGTAGGCCACGTCCACCCTCACCCCAATCCACCTCTTTTGTAACCCAATTTATGCTTTTTTATTGACTTTCTGTTGCTTTCTAAGCAGAAGCACCTTTTGAGTCCTGTGATGTTTTTTCCTTGTTTGTTATAGATTGCAAACACTAGAATATCTGGCATTAATAGGAAACAATGTTTTATTAACCCACTTGTATCTTCCATGAAGTTATATGCACAATTCTGACATATTTTGGCTATTGCTTGATTCATGAAAGTGTTTTTATTACTTTACTAACTCTCAATTGTCCCATAGGTTCACACCCTCTATTAGTTATAGCTTTCTGTTCCACTGTTTCCCAGACATTCTGTGATGTCCATCCCCCCCCCATTCCACACTGATCAGATAACATTGTGGAACAGTGTAACATGATTTCACAGAATGTCCAGTTAGAAATACAGTGTAAACATTGAAGAGGCAAATTGCAAAGCATACTCCATAAGAGTATATGAGTTAAATGGTACATAGTAAGTAAATAGTAAGTAAATAGTAAATACGGGTAGCAGTAAATAAAATAATAAACAAGCATTTGTCAATGCCGAATGTTGCTTGCTTCTATGTGCTGTTTAGGTATTTGGAAGTCATTGGAGTGCAAATATTGAAAATTTGCAAATTTACGAGCGTGCGTAGGAACTGCGCAACGCACACTCGTAAAACAGTCATTGTTAGGAAATTTGTCACGAAATGTTCAACATAGCCATTTTAAGACCTCTGGTCATGAACAGTGTCAGTGTGATTTTGTTAATGTGTCCCATACATTGAGTTTGCACACCGACTGCGCCATTATGCGCTACATGGGCAGAAACACGTTTTGGGCAGGATGTGAAAAATGACAGCTGTGCTGCTCATAAGGAGGTGTGGTAAAATGGCAATGTTGAAAATCTGGAGGAAATATTGAAAATTCACAAACCCACGAGCGAGCGTGGAACTGTGCAAAGCACACTCAGAAACAGTCATTTTAGGAATTATTTCACAAATTTTCAACATTGCCATTTTAAGATCTCTGCTCATGAACAGTGGCACTGTGATTTTCTTAATGTGTCCCATACACTGAGTTCAAGACACCAACTGGGCGCCTGCTGTGTGCTACATGGCGGAAACATGTTTTGAGCAGGATGTGAAAATGACAACTGTACTGCTCATGAGGAGGTGTGGTAAAATGGCAATGTTGAAAATCTGGAGTGAAAATATTGAAAAATTGTGAACTTACGAGCTTGCGTAGGAACTGCGCAACGCACGCTCGTAAAACAGTCATTTTAAGGAATTTTTTCACCAAATTTTCAACATAGCCATTTTAAGACCTCTGCTCATGAACAGTGTCACTGTGATTTTCTTAATTTGTCCCAGACATTGATTTCACACACTGCTGTGCCATTCTGCACTACAAGGGCAGAAACACATTTTGGGTGAGATGTGAAAATGACAGCTGTACTACTCATAAGAAGGTGTGGTAAGATGGCAATGTTGAAAATATGGAGTGAAAATATTGAAATTTCCTGAACTTACGAGCCCGGTGAGGAACTGCGCAACGCAACAGAATACAGTCATTTGGAATTATTGACAATCTCAACATGGTTTTTAGACTTCTTCATGATGATGTCACTGTCATGGTGGTATTCAGTCCCAAAGGGTGATTTTGCAGTCACTGCACAGTCACTGCGTGAAATCACCCTTCGAGCCTGAATAACGCCATGACAGTGACATCATTCATGAGAAGGGTCCTAAAACCCCATGTTGAAAATTTGGTGCAAAAATTCCCAAAAATGCCTGAGATATGCAATAAAGTTGAACCCCTCCTATCTAGCCCATTGTACAGCTTACCGGCATTTCCTCAGTTCACGGTCGGCTTTGAAGAGTGTAGACGTGTTCCCGGTCCACCGAAGATCTTCGCGCCGGAGTCCGGAGGTAAGTATGGGGTAAGGAGGGTGTGGGAGGCTGGGTGCGCAGTGGGTGGGTGCGGGAGGGGTTCGGAGACGCCAGCTGAACCGCTTTTGTTTTACAGGTTAAAACAAAAAAAGACTTCTGGGATCAGCTTGCCACGCTGGGTGGGCTCCCAGCGTGGCACAAGGATGGGGCCGCTCAGCTGACGGGAGATTGGCACCCCCTGCTCGGCCAACAGTGATTGCCACGCTTGGGTGAGCTCCCAGCATGGCACCAGCTACGGGCCAGCCGACGGGGATTGGGCACCCCTGGCCGGCCAACAGTGATTGCCACGCTGGGGTGGGCTCCCAGCGTGGCACCAGCTATGGGGAGGGGAGGGAATGACAGCAGCTCAGCTGAGGGATTGGGCACCGTCGGCTACACAGAACGTGGCGGGGTGCGACGCCTGGGGGGGAGCTACGCTTATCGGTGCTCACTGCGTAGGTCCTCTTTCAATTGGGAGTTACTGCATTTTGAGCGTGCATAGACAGCTCCAAAATGCATTGGCTTACAGGGGCCGCGCCTGCCAGCTCACTGACTGAATTGGAGGAGGAGGTGACACACCTCCGAAATCTCCGATGATGGCACTATGTTTCTTGCACATGCGTGCAAGCAACATAAAAATGTATTTTTTACATGAAAAGTAGACCAAAACATAGGAATAATTAAAATACACTAATATTTAAAATGGTCTCATGCAACCCTTAAAACAAAATATAGATGAGTAATTATTTCAAGTTAAAGGTACCAAGCACTATGAACAACCTGACCACCTGCTGGCAGTATAGCTTAGAGGTTAGAGTGATGAGCTGTAAATGAGCTTATTATATCCAACAGACCTGGGTTTGATTCCAACAGCCTCCACTTGCATTCTGTGTGACTCTGAGCAAGTCACTTAACTACCCTACTGCTCCTGGTTTGCCCCTGAAAACAGAGACTTGTGCCTAGTGGGCCCTACCCAGTTACCAAAAGAATAAAACAAAAAAAGTAGGCCAGGGTATTCAAGCATTTAAGGAATATGGCATGACCAGGGGTAAGAGTAACAGTCTGTTAATCACCCCCTGGGGTGTAATATGATGCGAGGTACAGCCAAGTGCCATGTTGCCCCGGGGAGTGATTTACTGACTGCTAATCTAACTCCTGGGAGTGCCTTATTGCTATTAGGAAAGTTATTCCAAAAGAAAAGTTTTAAATGTTTTCCTCATTAAGAGGGAGATTTTTAATGAAATACTTCTTCCAACAACAGTTTAATAATGCTGTTCCAGTATTGGAATGCATCATTCCAGTCATTCAGCAATTCTAATGGATAGAGTGCTGACATGTAAGCCTGTCAGAATGCTAGCAGTCACTTCAGATTGCAGCATTTCTGAGACCCTTTTTCTAAAGGCAGTTGTTGCTCAACTATACAGTACATACTGCTGGAATGCATCATCGTGGGGGATGGTCTCTGAGGCACTCCACCTACCTAACATCATGGGTTGTATACACCTGATAGGTTGTCTGATGCATGTGACTGAAAATGAAGACGTCCCTTCCTAGGGTCACTGGTCAGTTCTAATCAGTTAACATTGTGCATCTGAGAAAGGTTGTCGCACTATTCCAGAGCTCCAGACCACAGAAACCTAAAATGACTCACTTTAAGGTGGGAACGTTTTTTTCATAAGTATATTGCTCCTATGGCTCACACAGGCATTATGCATTTCAGCTTTAAGGCTAGCTAGACATAGCAGAGCAGGGATTACGTCTAACTGTTACGTCGGTCCACTCCACAAAATTCTGTGCAGATCAGTATTTTAGCTAGCTGCAGGAACTATTTCAATAATCTATATTTATGTGCATGCAGACTGTTTAGGTGGAGTGCCACAGAGAGCCATTCCCCCACAATCACCTTTACCAGGTGAGTAAACTACCATTCCAGTCATTCTGCAGTTCAAGAGGATGGAGTGATGACAAGGAAGGCTATCAGAATGCTAGCAGCCAATCAGATTGCAGCATTTCAGAGACCCTGTCTAGGGCTGCAGTGGGCATAGCCCTGCAAACCTCTTACTGTCAGAAAAGAACTCAGTGCATTCCTTCCTACTAAGCAATATGTTGGAGTTGCAACACAGTCACCTCCGTGTCCGTGAAACACTCTGCTCATTGTCTCCAGTGGAAGACACACTGCACTATTTTTTTTTACTCTATAGGCAGTCACAGCAGAACACAGTACACTCTGCCATGTCCAAGATGATTACCAAACTGTATTGCACATGTACTGCTACTAGCACATGCACAGTAGAGAGCAGTGGCCATCATGGACACGGCAGAGTGTGCCATGTTCTACCATGACCACCATTTTTTTTTTAATTATGGATATCCCCCAACCCAACCCTCCCTGTCAGCACCCACCACCCCACATCCCCCCCCAGAAACATAACAATGACGCTGGGGGTGCCCAATCCCCCAGTGTTGCAGTTGTGTTCCCCGTGGCCTTTTTTTTTTAAATATATACTTTTTCTCCCCCCCACCTGACCCTCTCTCTCAGCACCCACAACCCACACCCTGCCCCAGAAACTTAACAATGGCACTGGGGGTGCTCAGTCCACCAGTGTTGCGATCAGGAATCCTCAGTCATGAATTTTTTTTTCACCTATAAAAAGAAAACCATCCATTGAAGTCTTTTGGGGCCATTCCTGACCCCCCCCCACTCAACACTCTCACTCAGCACCCACCACCATGCACCCCCCAAGCCCTTACTTATTCACTGGGGGTCCAACACCATAATCCTCTCTGGACCGCAGACACGACTTGTCTCTTCAAAGCTGGACTGTAAACCGAAGAAACAGGTATGCGGTTCAATGTACTTCAATGGGCATTTGAACTTAGTGCTATATCTTGGGCATTTTTGCATATTTTTGGCCCAAATTTTCAACATGCCTTTTTTTGGACCCTGCTTCATCGGTAATTGCAATGACATTAGAAAAATCTGTCCTAAAAGGTAATTTAATGGTCCCTGCATGAAATCACCTTTCAGGCAGGAGTTGAAAATGTTCTCTGCCTTTGTTCATGAGGTGAGGTCATAAGAAGGCTATGTTGAATATTTGGTGTAAAAATATTAAAAAAAAACAATAAAGTTATGAGCCCACATTAAATTTTGTGAACACAGGCTCATAACTTTGGTAATTTTCAATATTTGTACCTCACATTTACAATATAGTCATATCTTTGCAGCACCTCATGAATGTGATAGCTGTCATCTTTAAAATCCTTGCCAAAATGTTTTTTTTTACATCCCAAAAGGTGATTTTGTGGTCCTTGCATGAAATTATCTTTTGGACAGGAATTGGACATTTTCTCTGACCTTAGTCGTGAGGCTGGGTTGTAAGAAGGCTATGTTTCAAATTTGTTGTAAAAATATATAAAAAAAAGTTATGAGGCTATGTTGAATTTTGCAAATGCAGGCTCATAACTTTGGTAATATTCAATATTTTTACCCCAAATTTGCAACATAACCATTTCTACACAGCACCTCATGAATATGACAACTGTCATTTTTCAACTCCTGCCCAAAATGTGTTTTTGTGTCCTGAAAGTTGATTTTGCAGTCCCTGCACAAAATCACATTTAGGCCAGGAGCTGAAATTTTCTCTACCCTTCTTCATGAGGCAGGGTCATAACAAGACTATGTTGAAAATTTGGTATAAAAATATTAAAAAACAAATTTTCAATATTTCTACCCTAAATTCCTCAGCTACAATCCTAATGGCACTGGTCAGATCGTGTTATAATGGCAGTTGTTGCTCAACTGTACAGTTAATCCTGTTCTTAGAAAAAAGCGTAACAAACAGTATCAAAATCAAAGCCAAATCTTGGAGAAGAGTCACAGATGGTAAAATCATTTAAAACAATTATCAGTTTCAAGAATTTTTAACATGGCTAAATAATCAACATCCAAAAATTGACCTTACATAAAATAACATGAGGGAAAATGTGTATACTACTCCTGTCAATTCTAACCGGCAACCCAACAGCACAATAATTATGTAAACCGTGGTGTACATAGAAAAGATGCAAACATAGGCACTACTCTTGCGGAGGAGCAAATCTATTTTATTTAAATAAAATAAATAAATAGGAGCAAATCAGACATTTTTTAGAAGTTTAATTTGGGCAGATATAATATTATTTAATAAATAAATAAATTTGCCCAGTGAAGAACAGGGTCTAAATATTAGTTTGACTCTCTCTCTCCCTCTATCTCTCCTCTCTTCTCTCTTCCATTCTCTTTGCCTCATATGCTCTTCACTCTAACAACTCCCATACCTTTACCATTTCTTACTCCAACTTTGCTGTTGGGAAATCTGCTTTCTCCTCTCATCTCCTTTCCATTTGGAACAATCTTCCCTCCACCTTCCACCCATCCCCCTCCCATTCCTCCCTCAAATGCCAACTCAAACTTCTTGCTGCCTCTTCCTGCTCCTGTCCTGGCTTTAACTGATATGGCCACATCATTCTCCAGTACCTAACTTTTGTGCACCTGTACCAATGGTTAATTTTGTAAAGTAGCCTGTGCAAGGTTAACAGCATGTATTTATTGTTAATTTGTGGATTTTTCCTGCACCTTAACACTGTGTATAATCTGCAAATTTGCACTTTACTTCCATGTACAGTATACTTTGTATATTTTGTCTCCCTTTTCCTGTTATTCAGGTCACAGATGAAAATGAGCCTTTGCTCAGTGTACCTTTCCCTATTATCAATATTCAATAAATAACTAAATATATAAATAAATAAACATAGCCCTGTCTACCATAACCAAATGATCAGCAGGTGCTTCCAGAAGACTGAAGCCATGGTCTCTAGGATAAGCCAGCCTGCAGTCTCTTGCTGTACCATCTACTTAAAGATGGCCATGATAACGCACATGACCATGCTGGTTCAACTTCCAAGAGCTGCAGAGGAACTCAGCAGTATAAAAAAGGCTTCTTCTATATAATCCACTTCCTAAAGTCCTATGCACAATAGACCACACCCATAATCCTGGCATCCAGTGCCAGTGAGGAGGTGTACAAGAATAGGAAGGCTACCACACTATGAACCTTGAGGTGGTGTCTGAGACAGACAAAATAATAACTGATAGGGTCTGAGATCAACCAGAAAACAGGCCTTTTGTTTTCTGTGTAAGGTCTGGCATGACATCACACTAGGTTGATACATAGAAAGTTAAGCTGATCAGTGATTCACGTGGGAAGCCATTACACTCTCACATTAACTGAAAACAGCTGTGACATCTGTCAGCTTATTTGCACTTTGAAGTCAGACCCTAACTGATATTATGAAAAATAAAAAATGTGTGGCTGTGATTACTTATTTCTTTACACACCCATGTTGTGTTTTGCCTTTATAAACCACTTGAGGTTTGCTCTTGTGGTTTATGTGGTAACACACGCCTTAGATGTATAAAACTAACTTGTATCCCACGATAACCCATATATCATTATATATATATATATATATTTTTTTTTTTCACCAATTTAATTCCCAATCTCTTCTAATGATACCTTTTGTATATGGGAGGGCAGTGGTGTAGGATGATGGCTCCCTGCCAAGCAAATGTAAGGTAGCTAGCTTCCTGGTATGATGAATTTTGTGTATATGTGTGTGTGTGTGCTTGGTATGTCTGTTGATGTCATTCCCAACGTTGTTGTTCTTGCAAGGAGGCTACCTCCTGATACTTTTTTATATTCTCTGCTTCTTCCTGAACCCAAGCAGCATGGAAGAGAAGTACTGCACAATGCAGCCCTCCACTCAACCAGGGAAGTGGCTGAACTAACCTTCATTGTGCTAAAAGGTGCTCTTGGTGTCTGGAGTGTATTTGAAGGGCCTTACTTCATAATACTGTCACCAGGGAAATTGAGCAGGATCTTTATCACATGCCTCACAATATTGCTGTTAAGTCATAGACCACTGTCAGATGATGTAGAACAAAAGGGGAATGAGGAGGAAAATCCAATGTACAGAAGTGGAAGAGAGGCACAAAAACAGTGTAAGGTTTCACAAGCAATGAACTCCAACAACGAGAAGTGGCATTCTAGTCAAATCCTGGTATATGCGTTCTTGCACTGTGTCCTCCCTGGAGACGTATGGGAGAAGGATTGTGAGAACCAATTTCTTTCAAAGTTGTGTTTTGTTTTCATTAAGTTGTTTCAGAATTAATTTAACAAGTAATGCATTAAATAAATTATGTGTACTGATATTTGTAGTGGCATGTTTTGGTTTATGACTCCATATTAAAGGACTTCATCATTTCCTTAGCTTCAATTACAGTATGTATTCCCTACAAACTATGCACAGATCATTCACATCCTTGTATTGTTTATGTAGTGTGAGGTCTGTGATAAATACAAATATAACTGCAAAAAATGTTGTTAATGCCTAGTGAGGGTTGATGTGACAAACGTAAGGAAATGTGGTGTTAGGGTGTCCAGCCCTACACACTACCCCTACTCTGCAGGCAGCAACAGGCGTGGGATGTGCCTTGGGGTTGTCAGCCCTAACACTCACCCCATTCCACAAGTAAATAAACTGAGATGGGTATAATATATGAGAATGGGATGAGCATTAGGGTTAACAACCCCAAGACACACCCCACACCTGTTGCTGCCTGCAGGGTGGGGGTGGGTGTTAGGGTTGGAAACCCTAATGCCACATTTCCCTTGTTTTGTCACTTTTATTTATTTATTAAGATCTCAGATTAATCTTTGAGTACAGGCTCATTACATAGGGTCCACATCAGGGTCATTACAGTAACAAACAAAACTACAGCTTATGGGAAGCCATAAGAGGACAACAACACTTAAGGCAAATTAGGCAAGAGGTTACATGTGTGACTGAAATAAGCAAACACTAAATACAATGGGACTTGTCAACACAAAAGAGACAAAAAAAAAAGGGATGGGGAGAGAGAGAGAGAGTGAACAAGGGGAGGGATTGACTCAGGAAGAGAGGGGTAATAGTAAGAAGACAAACTGGAGAGGGAGAATATATACTGAAACTCAGCCCAGAAGGTGGGCCTTGTGACTGGTGAGGAGACTTATACTAAGCATACCGGCAGTGCCAGTAGTAGGAAGTGTTAACAGAGGGTGTCAGGTGACAGGGTCAGGGGGCGGTGCAGGATTAGAGCAGGATGTCATTATGAGAAGGGGAAGAGGGAATGGGAACAGAAGGGGAGTGGTGGAGAGGAAATGAGGGGAGGTAGGGTAGAAGGTGAGGGGAGGAGGTTGGATCAGTTAGGGAGGGAAGTAATAGGGGGTGGAGAGGCACCCGGCGGTGTGGGGATAGAAGTGAAGGGGAGTGGTATAGTTTAGAGAGGGAAGAAATGGTGTTAGTTTAACCCTAACTAGTGCATTAACAAAGTTTTTATACAATGAATTTCATTACTTTTTGAGATAGTATAACCACATCCATAGGGCTGGCCCACCGCTGCAGCAACAGGGCGTCTGCTCACGATGCTGATGACCCAGCTTCAGGAATGGACCTGGGAGTTGAAGGGCCAGCCGGGGTGGAGAAAGATTGAGTGATGTCCGGCAACTGTCCTAAGGGGGGAGAGGGCCGAGCATTCAGCACATCAATGGCCGCTGGCGGAGACTGGGAGCTGCAAGTACCAAGGCCGCACATTACGGGAGGTGGGACAGACATCAGGTGCACCCATTGACATCATTGCATGTCCCACCTCCAGGGAAACTCCAGCATCTGAAAAATTCAGTCCTGTGGATGATGCTTCCGCCTCTGCCACCACTCCTGCATGACCAAAGTTCCGCTGGGGAAGGGGTCCCACTCCTGTGGTGTAAGCCAGGGCTAGAGAGCAAGTGTCCTGGGAAGGGGGCAGCTGCCTGATGGTCCTGCACAGGGGAGCAAGCCTGGGCTGGGGGTGTGGCATGTGGAGGCAGGGGCTGAGGAGCCTTGGCCCATCTCAGGGCAGTGGTGTGGGGTCCAGGCCAAAAAAAAAAGATAGTATAATCTCATCCTCATTTGCCTGTGGGGCCTTGCACTTCCATCCATCCATTCTTTTTGAAACAGTGTAATCATGCCTTCATGCATGCATATATGTATTTTGCCGTGGAAGAGAATGGCCCTCTGGGCCCTGCACTTCCATTTGTAGGACAACAGCAACCAAATTGTCAGCATAGCCTTCATATTACCCCATTTCATGTACCCTTACAGTACATTTTCAAATCCCCACTAAAACATGATTCCATACCACCGCAGTGTCATTCCATGCCACAGCTGCAAAAACACACTTTGGCCAGGATTTGAAAAATGACAGCTGTCCCATTCAAGAGGTGGTGTAAAAAATGGGTATGTTGAAAGTTTGGGGGTCAAAATATTTAAGAAAAAATACAAAGTTACAAGTGAGAGTACCACAGTTTCTATGGATACACATAACTTTGTTCACTTTTTACATATTATGACCCCAACTTTTCAACATAGCCTTTTTACGGTACCGTCACTACAGCGACACCAGCACACTGAAACTCCCACAGTGAAACCCCCACTGCACCTATATCAGCAGCGACAGAGGTTTCATTTCAATTGACTGATCGGTGATGGGGGTAAATATCTAACTCCACTGACTGTGTGACATGGAGTTAAATATCTATAGTAGGGGTGCAGGGGGTTGTGGGGGCACAGCCCCCCGGATTAAGCGTTGTTGTGTGCCGGTCATTCTGGGGATGTGTCAGTGTCAGGGGTGTCGACAAGTTCCCACCACAGTCAAGGATGTTAATGTATTTGTTGTCATGGATCCTCTTTTTATGACCACACCTCATGAACAAGGATGGTGAAAATGTTCAAATCCCGCCTGAAAGGTTATTTCGCCAAGGGGGCAGAAAAATCACCTTTCTGGCTGGATTTGTGTAATTCTTATAACATTGTTCATGAGGTGGGGTGTCAAAAAGGCCATTTTGAAAATTTGGTGTCAAAATACAAAAAAATGGCAAAGTTATGCCATAAAGTTGAAACCCATTGAAATACATCAAACCACACTTACATTGCTTTCTCATATAGCAGTTGGCGTTTCCAGCAGCAAGACGTGTCTTTGATCAGAAAGTGGATCTGGACCTTGGGACCTGTTTAAGTAAGTGAGGGTGTGTGGGGGATGTGGAGGGTGGAGGGTGATGGGTGCTGAATAGGAGGTCAGGGTGGGGGGATCGAATTGATGAGGGATCATTTTCTTTTTTACAGCATTAAAAAAAAAGACATTGAGGAACCATTTTCTGTATTTCAGGCAGTATGGTGATCAGAGGGTGAGGGAACCACTAGACACCAGGGAAAGAAAAAAGTGAAAAGGGATGGCAATTGGAGGATGGGGGGGGGCACTAGACACCAGGGAAAGATTCAGAAATATGGGACAGTGATTAGAGGGTTGGGGGTGCCATTAGACACCAGGGAAACAGTGAAACATACAGGGATAGCGATCAGAGGGTAAGGGAGGTGACACTAGACACCAGGGAAACATTAAAAATTATGGGAATGGCAATTGGGGTTGGTGCTGCAGCTAGACACCAGTGAAACATTTCAAATTACAGGGAGGGCAGTCGGAGGGTTGGGGGCACCATTAGACACCAGGAAAGCTGACAGTTTATGTAACGAGTCAAAGGGAAATGATCGGAGCATTTGGTTGTCATTGAGAGTGCAGGAGACGAGAGGAGCAGCAAATGGTGAAATAAGCAAACAGCACCAGCCAAACCCCAAGGCTACAGTTTTTGAGATTACCCACACTCTGCCAGGCCTGGGAATTAAGCAGCTATCTTAGGATCTATCCATGTCCTGTTGGGATCTCCCCTGGCTCTTGGGTTATAGAGAGAAATATAATTATGGGGGCTTGCCCCATACAATCACTTCATACAGCTATTTTGAAGTGCATACTGAGCATGCTTGGATCCCAAATTTGTAAAATGAAATAACTTTAGAAAGAATTACTTTTTTTCATCAAACCAGTGAAAGGAACATCTGTGGAACAAGTGCATTCTTCCCTGAAAATGTCAGATCAACATTCCAAACTGTCTGGATGCAAGGCGATAGCAAAAAACAACATACCGTATGAAAATGTTTGTATGGTATAATATGAAAAAAGGGGAAGTGAGTCACTAAAAATGATATAAAAAAGATAGCACTCAGAAAAAAGGATTGCCCTTATGATAGATTCCTACAGCTGTTTTGAGATGCTTAATGAGCATGCTCAGAACACAAAATTATAAAATTAAATAACTCTCGAATGGATTAATATTTTGTCACCAAACCAGCAAAAGAAACATATGTGGGTCAAGCCCTTTCTACCCTGAAAATATCAGACCAATATTCCAAACCATCTGTGCACTAGGCGATGGCAAAAATAACAGAAAAAAATGTGATGTTTTACGTTTTTCGCTATTCACACCTTGGAATCTGCACATCCCACCAGAAGGAAACTTGGCACAAAAAGAGACCTTCCCCACGAGACTGCACATGCAACACTTTGTGCAAATCTGCTGAATGGTTGTGAAGATATTAAAGTGCAAAATGCGGGGTTTAACATTAAAGTGCCTACTGAACCCTAACTGCATATTGACGCTACTGCATCTTCATGGATGGGAACTTTTCCACATAGAAAACACCATCATTTATTTCCCTGTATACCTGTGATTACTCAATCAATTAAAAGTATATACCTGCACTAATCAAACAATTACAGCTATATACCGACATTTAATTAAAGTACCTACACTAATGAAGCAATGAAAGAGATGATACTGCTAGCACAACTACCACATCATTCGGAAGCTTGCCAAACCAATTAAGGAGCCTCAAACGGCTGGCCTACTGTTGCAGAGGTTGAGCTTCTATCTGCAATGCTGACACCATGGGTACAGATATGAACTTGGGGCATCAGAGGGCCAGCTGGAGGAAGGAAAACTGAGCATTCAAGGGACTGTTCTCTTCCTCAAGAGGGTGTGTGAGTGTGTGTGTGTGGGTGTGTGTGAGTGAGACAGGGTCCTGACTGACCCCTGGTGGAAGTCAGGGGGAATACAGATGCCAACACAGAGTTTTCAGGGAGGTGTGCTAAAGTCACGCATAGCACATCTCATCATTCCATGCCATGCCTCCTGGGGAGCTGCCATTAATGGAAAAATGGCTGCCTGCTCCCACCATGATATCTCTTCCCTTTGACTCTGCTCCACCCTTTGAGATGCCTGACCAGCAACTAAGTGAGAGTCCCCATCGGCTTGGTCTGGTCCCACAATCCTGACCAGGGAGGTAAGACAAGGAGCATGTCTGGTGGCATTTCCACTGGGAAACTTGTAAGAGTTGCCCATTGGGGGCTGTGCCCAACTGATGGCCCCACCGGGAGGGGATAAGCCTAGGTAGATTGACACTCCAGGAGTGTCTGGAGGTGGATGGGTGGGTGGAAGTTGAAGGAGTCAGGGGCTGGGTCTTGTGGGAGTCTGGCACCCCCAAAAAAGTGCAGTAAATAAAAACAGGCATTTGTCAATGCCAAATGTTGTCTCTCTGGCATTGGTAGTGCAGGAGTTAGAGATGCATAATAGGAATGGCAGTGAAGTATTGAACTAATGCCAATCCCACCCCCACCCTGCAGACACTGACAGGTGTTGGGGTCTGCCTTTGGGTCATCAGCTATAACGCTCATGCCTTTTAACCTCACTCTACCCTTTAGACACTGACAAGTGCCGTGGTGTGCTTTGGGGTCTTTTGGCCTTATACTTACTCCATTTCATAAGGATGGGTGCAGTATAGAAGAATGGGGTGTACTTTAGGGCTGAAGACTCCAAGGCACACCTTGATGCCTGTGACTGGCTGCAGGGTGGGGATGGGGGTGGAATGGTGTGAGCATTACAGCCACTGATCTCAAGTCACACCCCTGATGCCTGTCAGTTTCTACAGTGTGGGGTGTTACAGTTAGAAATCCTAACAACATAGGCATTTGTTGGTATTTTCACTCCAAATTTTCAACATGACCTTTTTGTGACCCCACCTCATGAAAAGCGGCACTATCAGTTTGTTAGCCAAAAGGTGGCTTTGCACAGTGACTATGCCATTTGGCGACACTGGCATGAAAACACATTTTGGGCAGGGTATGAAAAATGACAACTGTATTGTTCATGAGGAGGCATAAAAAAATCTCAACATTGAAAATCTAGTGTGAAAATATGCAAAATTGGTGAAGTCATGAGCAGGCGTAGAAACTGCACAACACATGTCCATAACCCAATTATTTTGGGGATTTTTTTAACCACATTTTCAACATAGGCATTTTGGGACCTCCCATCATGAACTGTGGCACTGTGATTTTGTTAATGTGTCCCAAAAGTTGATTTCTCACAGCAACCACACCATTGTGCTCCACAGGTGAGAAAACACATTTTGTCAAGGTGTGAAAAATGACAGCTGTACTGTTCATAAGCAGGTGGGAAAAAATGCCAGTGTTGAAAATCTGGCATGAAAATATTGCAAATTTGCGAAGTTACAAGGGTGCATGGAAACTGTGCAATGCATGCTTGTAACACAGTCATTTTATGGATTTCCAACACCAAATTTTCAACATAGGCATTTTAGAACCTCTGCTAATAAACAGTGCCACTGTAATTTTCTTAATCGGTCCCTAAACGTGATCTCCCACAGCGACCATGCTATTCTGCGCCAGAAGTGCATAAACACATTTCAGCCAGGATATGTCAAATGACAGCTGTACTGTTCATAATGAGGTATGGCAAAATTCCAATGTTGAAAACCTGGAGTGAAAATATTACAAATTCACGAAGTTACGAGCATGCATGGAAACTGCACAATGCACACTCGTAAAACAGTCACTTTTTGGATTTTTTTCACCAGATCTGCAACATAGTGTTTTTGAAAGGCCACCTCATGAACAATGGCACTGTCATTTTGTTAATTGGTCCCAAAAGGTGATTCTGCACAGTGACCACGAAGTCACCTTTCTGGACCAAATAACACCATGACAGTGACTGAATTCATGAGGAGGAGTCCCAATAACCCCATGTTGAAAATTTGGTGCAAATATTCCCAAAAATGCCCAAGATATGTACCAAAGTTGAAAAACCCTATTTATGCCATGATAGAGCTTCCCGGCATTTCTTCAGTTCGCAGTCAGCTTTGAAGAGCGCAGATGTGTTCCCGGTCCCCTGAAGATCGTCACACCAGACTCCAGAGGTGGGAGGGTGTGGGAAGGCAGGGTACGCAGAGGATGGATGTGGGTTGGGGTCGGGGGCAAGAGAGACTGTGAGGGACCGTTTTCTTCTTTTACAGGTAAAAGAAAAAAGACAACTTCTTGAAAGTGTTTGTTTGGTACACTGGAGTGAGCACCCAGTGTACCACCTGCATAATGGGGAGGGGGACCACAGCCGATGGGGATTGGGCTCCCCATCAGCACAGAATTGGGTGGGGGTGTGCATGATGCTGAGGGGGATTTGGCACCCCCTCGGCACACAGCACACATCAAGATTGGGGGCTGGGGACATTATGTAGATGGGGAGTGGGCTCACCCCTCGGCAAACTAAACTAGGCATGGGGACTGAAGCCGATGGGGATTGGGACCCCTTTCGGCAAGGAAAGACTGTTGGGGGGGGCACATGATGCCGAGGGGGATTGGGCACCCCCTCGGCACACACTTGGAATGGGAGGGGGGCATCATGCCAACAGGGAGTGGGCTCCCCCATCAGCAAATGAAGTGGCAGCGGCAGTCAGTGTCACCATGTTTAGTGAAGTGCTTCACCAGGAAAGGCACGTCGGGAGGCGTGTTATTATGCCACTGCGTGACAAGCATGGCTCTCATTGCAGTGGCACTTTTCTTAGATCTGGTGGCCACTTTATGTTTTGTAGGTGCCAGTGTCTGCAGCTGGCTTATTGGGAATGAGGGCAGCACCTATTGATGCATGCCTGCATTACGCCCTGATGACAGCACCTCCAAATCTGCTACTACTGCAATATGTTGGCTGGTGTGCAAGCACGAGCCAACATAGAAAGAAGCTGTGATGACCACTTGATGGCAGCCTGATCAGTCAAACCCACAACTGCTCCCGCTCCTCTGCCTATTTAAACTTAATAAACCCACTAACCTTTGGACTGTTTTAATATACGGGAGGTGCTCTGCTGGTATACATTCTTGGAGGCTCCAAATTATGCTGCTGAATCATAAATGGAAGCTGAAATGTGCAACTCACTCCCACGCCATACACCACCATCTATACTGATGTGGGATAAGCAAGCTAAGCGGGGCCAAAGCACAACCCCCTGGGATGGCTAGTAACACAACTCCAGAGGCCACGCTCACTGAGGAAAAGTTCCTAGAGGGCCAGGCTCCACTGAAAGCAATTCTGGACAGCCTGTCTTCCAGATTCCAAAATATGGAATCTTAGATGGAACAGCTTGCCAAAAGAACCAGCAACAACAAAACTAGAATTTCCTCCCTCGATGATTGGAGAACTCGCACTGAGCCTGAAATCTCAGCTGTAAGGTGCAGAATGAAGCAAATGAGGGAAAAGATGGAGGATTTAGAAGGCCGCTCAAGCCGAAATAATCTTGTAGTGTTGGGGCAACCAGAAAAGGAAGAAGGCTCAGATGTTATCTTATTTATCCAAAAGCTGTGCACAAAAGTAGGGGGTCCCTCATCGAACGGCACCACATACATCATCGAGAGGGCCCATATATCACGCCGACCAACACCTCCCTTGGGATCACATCCAAGGCCCTTGATTTTTTAGTTGCTGAACTTCAAGGATAAGCAGCACATTCTAGATAAGATGAGAGAGACCAGGGAGATCCTTTGGGAAGGTAAGAAGCTATGCATCATGCAGGACCTTCCAAATTCTGTTCATCAGAAGAGGACCGCTACACCTAACTGTCTCCAAACTAGTGGTTGCTGGTATTAAATTTAGAGTTAAGTATCCTGCTATACTTCAAGTTTTCAGAGGAGACCAGCGGCATTCCTTTGACTCAGAAGAACAAGCTTCATCTACTCTTAAAATGCTGTACCCAGAACTATTCAAATGAAGCAAGCAAAGGTTTCAGATCTAAACTGGAGTGTGGTCTATCAGATACTTGTTGGATATTTCTAAATGTTGTGAATCACAGATTTCTGTTCACCCAAAGTGTATTTAGGGTGAGCGGATGTCATCTTGGTGATCTATACTTGTGGGAAGTTAAGAATCATTAAGTGGAAAAACTGTTTTTTTTTCTTTTTCTCCTTTTTCTTAAGATACAGGATACCCAAGTTACGACGTATGTAACTATCGAGATGGACTGGGACTTACAGCGACTTGACCATTCATTTAGAATTAGATCTATTTAGTTTAACTTCTTCTGCTTTACTACTTATGAAAATAACTAGCTGAATGTATAATAACAAGACATATGTATTTAGGGCACAGGTTGTTACTAACTGCTTTTTTCCTTTTTCTCCAATTGGGGGTTTGGCTGCTTCATGCCTCAGTTTTGATTTTAAACAATAGTACCTGCAATGCCCAGCTACCCCATGAGCTTAATGAACATGTTGAGATTTCTTATGATGCTTATGGGGACTTCTAAAAGGTGCAGGAATGGAATATCCTCTACTCTTCACAAAATACCCCACTTGAGGCTAGGAGAAGTAGATATTGGATGAATGTTTCTTTGCAATGTTTTGGATTAAAACAGAGGGTGGGAGGGTTATGGGTGGGTGGGTGGTGTACTGGCATCATGGGCCGAATTTTGATGGAGTTTCAGTCATTAGGACTGGGGGTAATTAAAACACAATTGGGGTATTGGGGGACGATGCTAGTGGGGAAGGGGGTATAGGGTTTCAGATGCATTATAGATGCTTAAGTGGTGGCAGGCCATCGTCTTTTCCTGGTCTTTGTGGGCTTTGGGTTGGAGCCCCTCATTAATGGTGAAGACACACATGACATGGAACATAAAAGGTGCCTGCTCCAGGGTAAAAAGATATCAAATCATTAAACACCTACAAATGTTACATTATTAGATTGCGGTCCTACAGAGACCTACCTCCTCTCTCGGAAGGGTCTCTCTTTCATAGACAACAGGCAGTTAGATAGATGCATAGCTGGTAACTCCAGGAGCCAAAGGGGTGCTGATACTTACAGTATTTTAGAAATACTAAATTTCAAGAATTACTTAGAGTAGGGGACCCGGAGGGCCGATACATTTTGATTCAGGGGATCCCGGACCATGTGGAAGTACTTCTTGGTTGTATTTATGGCACCAACACTGACTCCCCTGTTTTTTTCACTGACCTATTGAACAAACTTACCCCTTTTCTCCATTTGCTAATTATTTTGGCTGGAGATTGGAACCTAACTCATCCTCAGATCTGGATAGATCTGAACATAGACTCAAGGGGCTCTCCCCAGCTCAAGCGGCCTCCATGATATGATAGATATGGGGGTCTTTGCGATCCATGAAGGATAGCCCACCCTTCTGATCAGTCATACACCTTTTACTCACTTGTACATAGGTCCTTCTCCCATTTGGACTACTTCTTAATTAGTGGATCCCTCCTCCCAAACTTTACAGAAGGAGGAATGACCCCCAGAGTGTTATCAGATCACTCACCCACTTGGATACGGGGCACTCTCTCTCTCTCTCCCTCCTTATGTAAAGACAAAATTTGTAAATTAAATAACCAGCTCCTCCAAGAGGAGTCTGTATTAACTGGGATTAGGGACTTCATCACCCAGTTGATGGTGTATAATAAGGGCTCTATTACTGCAGTTGACAAACTCTGGTGCTCCCTTAAATGCACTCTACAAGGGTAATTTATTCGTATCGCATCCACTAGGAAGAGGAAAAGGGAAGCATCCCTTCATCATCTCCTGGATCAAATTTATGTTCTAGAATCCTGCCCCCTACTGATTTATTACAAGAAGACCAGGAATCGCTGGTTATATTAAGAGACTGGTATGCTGAAAGTTTGAGAGAAAGGGCAGAAAATGCAATGTTTAAAACATGTCACCTATGTGGAACAGGGAGATAAGGCCGGGTGCCTTCTTGCTCTCCATTTGAGAAACCTAGAAGCCTCCCGACAGGTATTATCTATTATTTCTAAAACTAATAATTCACTTAAAATATCCCCCGAGACATAGTGAACGAATTTGTTAAATGCTACCCACTTCTATACAGCCCTCCAGTCTCCTCTTCTTCTTCAACAGATGCCCAAAACTACCTCTCTGCTACTCATCTCCCACAAATAACCCTAGACCAACAAATTATCCTGGTTAAACCTGTTTCTCAACAAGAAATCTTGGACTTCATTCGGTCTCTTCCCTCTGATAAATCCCCAGGCCCAGACAAGTTTTCTCCTAACTTTTGCAAGGTTTTTGCCCCCCAAATTACTCCCGATACTTCACTAATTATATGCTTATTTCTGTGAAATTGGTATCTCTGACTTCTCCATCCTAGAAGCAATGATAGTGGTTCTTCCTAAGCCAGGAAAACCTCAAAATAAGATTGCTAATTATTACTTGATCTCCCTCATGAATTATGATATAAAAATGTTTGCTAAAATTCTCGCTAACAGGATACAACTAGTCTGGGATGCACTGATACAGCCTGAACAGGTAGGCTTCATGAAGGGTCACTGTTCAGCAGACCATTTAAGAAAGTTGACCCACATCTTTTCTGCATCCATGGATGCAGATACCCCCATGGTGTTGGTCTCCCTGGATGCGGAAAAAGCCTTTGACAGGGTTAACTGTTTTTTTTTTTTACTTTTAGTCTTGGAAAAATTTGGCTTCCCGGAAACATTTATTAACTGGATTTGAATTTTATATTCCCACCCCTGGGCGAAAATATACTGCAATGGTATACTCTCTGAGAACTTTGAACTTTTCTCTGGCATCCGTCAGGAGTGCCCATTGTCCCCTCTTTTATTCAATTTATACTTGGAACCTCTACTCTGTCTTCTTAAAGAATCCCCCTCAAATAAGTGGAATCCCTATTGACTTCTTTGACCTCAAATTTTCTGCGTATGCAGATGACATCCTGTTACATCTCTCCTATCCAGCCAACTCAATCTCAGCTGCCCTGTGTGTTATCCAAGAATTTGGGAGATTTTACAATTACAAGCTTATTGTCAAGAAAACAATGATAATGCCCCTAAATCACATCGTGGTCCCTGCGGACTATACACATCTTGGCTTAGGTTGGACCACCATGATTAAATATTTAGGTATTCTCCTTTCACAGAACACTAAATAAATGATTAAACTCAACCTAGAAGACCTGTTTAGCACCATCCGTTTGGACCTACATCCACTCTCCTGCTCTTCCTTCAGGGTACAATTAGTGTCATTAAAATGAATGTTCTCCCTCATATGTTCTACCCCTTGAACCTGTTAACTATATCTCTTTTCTTTCCATTGTTTAAAAAGGTTCATGGCCTAATTTCTTCCTTTCTATGGAAGGGTAAGACCCTGTATAGGGCCTACGCCTGACTGAGGGTCCCTAAGAAATCAGGAGGGCTCAAACTGCCAAACTTTTTTGTTTACTACTTAGCAAGCCATATAGCTAAGTATGCTAGATGGACCACTCCTAACAATACACTGTTTGCCACTCCATATATCCCCATATGGCTCCAAATTGAGAGAGAACTAATCCGGGAAGCTGGCTTGCACTCAAGATAGCCTTTTTTTTATCTCTCCTAAGTTACTCCCAAGGGTAGTCAGGGGATCAGTAATTTTTACATCAGCCAAGGCCCATGCGCAATTACATAGAGCACTTAAGTATGTTAATACATTGGACATTTCACAACCGTTATGCTCCAATCCCAATTTTAGATTAGGATGGCAACTGTTAAATCCCAGAGATACCCCATCACTGAATGGAAAGAAGGTACGTGATTTCCTTCTAGATGGCCATCTCCTAAATAGCCAAGAGATAATGGTGGCCCTTGACATGCCAGTCACTTTGATATTAAGGATATATCATCTACAGCATATGCTGGTCAAATGGTTTGGCTCGCCAACCTGGACCTTTAATCAAGGTGAGTTTATCCAAACACTTAAATTGTTAGCCTGGCAACTGTACTCGGTTTCCTAGATAGCATCTATACTTTACCCCAAAATTTTCCCTGCAGCCTCGGACAATCCCACCTGTTGGAATTCTCAATTCTCTAAGGCCAATTTTGAATGGAACTGTATTTGGTCAGACCTATATCGGTGTATTGTCAATGACAAACTTCATCTCACCAAATTCTATATTTTGCACAACTTATACTTTACTCCTGTCTGTCTGGCAAAAATGGGGAAAATTCCCTCCCTGTTGTGTACCAGATGAGGACAGGGTGAGGAAAACCTTACACATGTGCTATGGGAGTGTTCGAAGGTAGCTTCCCTCTGGGACAAGATAAGGCAAAAGTTAGACCCCCTTTTAGGTCTAGAGGAATATCTCACACCCCAGATCTGTCTAGTGGGTGACTACTCATGGGTTCAGGTCAGAGAAAGAAAGTGTTGGTTAGCTATGATCTCACTTTCAGTGAAAAAGGTCATTCTTCGACACCAGATGGATCAGGTAGAGATTTTCTACTCAGAATGGCTTAACAAATTACTTTTTAATTTACAGCTCGAAATAATGACTGCCAGCTTCTATGGCAGTCTGCAGGGATTTGAAAAGAGATGGGGTAGGCTCTATTCTCTATGCTTGAACGTCACCTTTCACAAATATTCCATCTGGGTTGGCTTTGGTATATCTAATAAACATGAGCTGCTGGCACAAGAGCAAGTCTGGAGATTCTATTCTGGTAGTGGGGACTGCTTAAGGTTTCCTCTTTATAGAAGCAGGGGGTGACCAAGTACTATGAGATGCTTTACAGCTGTCCACCTTTTGGTTTTCTCCTCTCTTTGTTTCCATTTGGCCTCCTTTAACTGTCAATGTTTCCTAATATATATATATATATACTGTATATATATATATATATATATATATATATATATATATATATATGCCCCTTATTTATATATGCACCCTGAAAGACCTGCTTCTGTTGGAATAAACAGTATGCCTCTCAGGGGGAGGAATATAGGACGGAGGGTTGAGTACTTATATATGCCATTTGTTTATCTTTGTGTATGTTGTAGACATAAGATGTTTGTATGAGTTTGTGTATTCCTTTTTGTGTTCAGAAATTAAATAAAGCATATTAAATTAAAAAAAAGAAGCTGCAAAAGAACCTGAAAAACACACACACAGACACAAAACCCTCCCAAACCCAGAAATCCCTCAAACTCCTACCTGTGCTCACTACACACTACTCCTTCCTTGCTGCAAGAGCCCTTCAGGTGGCATAACATGATCGCAAATGCAATCTCCATAACAATAACCATCCTATTGTATTGTATTCAACAAGCAATGGATAAGTGTGGGACATGCAGAAGTATACATATCTCAGTGTTTTTTTATTAGGGCAATAAAGCCACTTGCCCTTCAGGCTTGTGGTCTTATAGCCCTAATTAGCCCTCTCGAAGGGTATGCACTCATTATAACATAGAAACATAGAAACATAGGTTTTTGATGGCAGACAAGGACAGCTTGGCCCACCCAGTCTGCCCATTTCCCTACCTATTGGATAAGCTGCAGATCCTAGTTAACCAACAGCCTACTTCTTCCTCCTACCTCCCACTAGAATTGCCTTATGTCTGTCCCACACATTCTTGAATTCCCCCACTGTTTTTGACCCCATGACCTCCTCAGGAAGGCTGTTTTATGCATCCACCACCCTCTCCATAAAAAAATACTTCCTTGCATTGTTCCTGAGCTGTCCCCCCTCTATTTTCAAATTGTGTCCCCTTGTTCTTGCACATCTCTTTTTCTGAAAGATCCTACCCTCTTGGACTTTGTTGCTTTCCTTAAGGTACTTGAATGTTTTTATTATGTCCCCCCCCTCTTCCTCCTTTCCTTGAGGGTATACATATTTAGCTCCTTTAGTCTCTCTTCATATGGCTTCTGGTGCAGACCCTGCACCATTTTAGTTGCCCTCCTCTGGACTGCCTCCATTCTGTTAATACTTGGAGAGATGGGGTCTCCAGAACTGCACACAGTACTCCAGATGGTGTCTCACAAACTGTCTGTACAGAGGCATAACAACTTACTGTTTTTTACTGGTGATCTCTCTCCCAATACATCCCAGTATCCCCCCCACCTCAGCCTTCCTTACTGCCTTTTCACATTGCTTGCTTACCTTTAGGTCATCTGATATGATTACTCCCAGTTCCTATTCAATTTTTGTTATTGTTAGTAACAACCCCCCATTTTGTGTTTCTTCTTGGTTTTTGTTTCCCAGGTGAATTAATTTGCACTTATTTGCATTAAGCTGCCATACTTTGACCATTCCTCCAACCTTGCCAAGTCCCTTCTCATCCTTTCCACACCCCTTGTATATCAACCCTGTTGCAGATCATTGTGTCATCTGCAAAGATGAATACTTTCCCTCCAGTCCCTCCGCAATGTCACTTACAAAGACATTAAAAAGGAATGGTCCCAGTACTGAACCCTGCAGTACCCTGCTAGTAACCTGCCTTTCTTTGGAGTGGACTATTACTCTCTGTGTCTTGTTGTCCAGCCATTTTTTACCCAGGCTACCACTCTGGGACCCACTCCCAGACTGGCAAATTTGTTTATTACTCTTCTGTGTGAGACTGCCCTTAGCCATTATTTGTTCTGTATATTAAGATAGATAGATAGATAGATAGATAGATAGATAGATAGATAGATAGATAGATTGATTGATTGATTGATTTATGTAATGAGGTGGACATAAAAGGAATGTGATAAAACGGTTTACTTGAGTAACTGTGTGTATAAATTTCATTTATACACACGGTTACTATATCACACTCCATTTATGTATGCAGTTCTTACACCACAGGTGATTTATCTGTACAGTTACTACACCAGGCGATCCCCCCTGCCATCTGCCAGCACGACTTCTCATGTTAAAGTGGATCCATGACAGTCAGTTGACAAATTTGTTGTTGGCCGACTGTACAGTGACACCTTTCTGTCGACCAGTTTTGCTGTCCGCAAAAGACAATCACTTCAGACTGTGTTTTCTTTGGGGGGCTTCACCTCTGAACCCCCCCATGCAGAGGACTCTGCCCACGCACCCTCTGTAACTGAACTAATCAACTCTGAGCTGGAGATGATTTGGGGAGGGGGTGCAAGACCCCAGAAAGCAGTGCCGGGGTCCCACACCGACACTACAGTGACATGTCACTGTTATCACTGTAGTGTCGGTCGTGATAAAATTGTCACTGTAGGGAGTGCATACCTTTTAAAAATGCAACTGCATTCTGTTCATTTTCTCCTGTTCCCTGCCCACCTGCCTGACTGCCCCTCTAACTATCCACCCCAGCTCTTTCATGAACCAACCACCTTCATACTTACAGTAATTACACAGCATTTAACTTTCCATTTGTTGTTGTTACTTTTTTCAGTACCTCTGCTTTCTTGTCCTGGTTTCTTGCCCTCCATGCTGTAACCAATCCTGCTTACAATGTGCCTCCCACTCATTTGATCTGCTCACTTCCTACTTCAGCATGTCACCCATCGCACACCAAACAGCACCATACAGCATAAACTAAATATAAGGGCACAACTATAAAAAAGGGATAAAGATCTGGAAAACCAGTTCTTCTGCCAGGCACAGGCTGGCCTCGGTATACATCACTAAATTTGGATGCTATGTTGTCCAAGATTTTTTCACTCAGACACTGCAACCACCAATAAGATATTATGTTGCAGTAATGTCATGGCACTGCCTGCATGGCAATGGCCATGACAATTGCACATAGAAGAAGTGGAGCAGCTTCTTTTTAAAAAATAACCCCTTAAACTTACAATAAAAAAGAAAAACAGTGCACTTTAAAAGAAAACTACAGTATCACACATGATCTTCCCATATTGCATAAATGAAATATGCAGGGGACAACTTTGTGATACAGTATTTATCTTGTGTAGTTGCTATTGATCCATAACACTCACTCGTGGCTCCCTCACTTGTGGTTCCACCACTCATGAGATTACTTGAGGTCAATGGCCACTGCACAAGATAAATGCTGTATCTCACAGTCGCCTCGCGCATATCCCATATACAGTATATATATATATATATATATATATCTATATATATATATTATATATATATATATATATATATATATCTATATATATATATTCTTGGCAAAACCTTCCTTAATGCATCAGTTAGGGTTCCAGTGACAAATGTTTGGAAATGTGGTGTTAGGGTTTCCAACCCTAACACCCCACCCCCACTCTGTATGCAACAACAGGCATGGGGGTGTGTGCCTTTGGGTTGTCAGCCCTAACACTCACCCTATTCCATGAGTAAATAAGCTGTGATGTGTACAGTATAGGAGAATGGGGTGAGCGTTAGGGCTGATTTTCCGAAGGCACCCCCCCACTCCTGTTGATGAATGCAGGGTGAATATGGCATGTTAGGGTTGGAAATCCTAACACCACATTTCCAAACTTTTGTTACTGGAACCAAAACTGATACATTAAAAACATTATTTTGCCAAGAATTTCCTTAGATTTTAGATAGTATAATCATAGCCTAATTTGCTTATGGAGACACAGGGCCCTCCAAGCCCTGAGCTCCCATCTATCCATAATTTTTGAGAGATTGTATTTGTATCCTTATTTCCCTGTGGGAGCACAGGGACCAGAGGGCTCTGCACTTCCATCAGTCCACAATGTTATCCATGTTTTCATATGGGAGCGCAGGGCCCTCCAGGCCTCCATCCACAATTCTTGAGATAGTGTAGTGGTATCCTTATTTGCCTGTGGGAGTGCAGTATACAGCACCAAAAAACACCTCACATTGCAGAGTCATCCTATAGAAAACACAGCAAAATGTGAAACATCTGTAACTAGACACCAAATTAATATATTTTCACAAAATAAGTAAAAGGCACATCAGTTGCACAAGGCCTTTGCACCCTAAACATTTCAAAGCAAAACTGAAAACTGTTTCTTCATATCATAATGACAAAGAAACGACTATCTAAACCTCACGTTACAATGTTATCCTATGGGAAATGAACAAAAATTTAAAGCTGCACAACTCCACAGCAAAGTAATATATTTTCATCAAACTAGCAAGAGGCACATCTGTGGGACAAGCCCTTTGTACCCTGAAAATTTCAGACCAAAATCAACAACCATTTGAGAACTGTGGAGTGGCAAAGAAACAGCTGTCTCAAAATTCCTTTTTCACAAATTGTGAAAAATGATCCTGTTTCGTGATTCCTTTTTCATGATTTGCAGTAAAAGAAAATAATTTTTCGCAAATAGCAAAAAAGGATCCTGTTTCACTGCTTTTTTTCCTGCAGCTTGTGAAAAAGGATTTCCTCACGTCAAAATAAACACATTTCTACGTGACTTTAAAAAAAACTAACCCCAGAATCAGATTGTATGGTTACTGATTAGGTAAAGACAACTGTTGTCTACTAGACCCATGTATTTTTTAAGTTATTTAATTTTGTGGTCACTGTTAAGTGAAAAGAAGATGGCAGCGGCACAAAAAAGATTCTGCATTTGTGGCAAAGGATTCTGTGCTTGCAAAAAAGGATTCCAGATTTGCGATAAAGAATTATTTTTCAAGTGCAACATCTATTGTAACTGGTCCAATTAAAAATAATGAGGAACTTTAACATTTAATAACTTTAAAAAGGATTAATATTTTTTCTCCAAACCTTCAGAAAGCACATTTGTGACCCAAGACCTATGAACAGTAAACATTTCAGGCCACAATTCCACACTGTTTATGTTCAGCGTCATGACAAAGAATTTCACCCAAAACCGCAATTTTCAGTTTTTGACAAGTCGTGTTTCAGCACCCACACATCTGACCATAACAAAACTTGCTACATCAAGATATCATTGATCCCTGATGGTGCATGCAAAATGTCATGTGAATCTCTTAAATGGTTGCAAACTTATTAAAATGCAAAATTTTGAGTTTAACATAGAAGTGAAGACTAAACCCTAACTATAGGGGCAAGTCCACACCCCTATAATAGATAGATAGATAGATAGATAGATAGATAGATAGATAGATAGATAGATAGATAGACAGACAGACAGACAGACAGACAGACAGATAGAGCTACAAATATAAATATACATACAGTATATTATAGTGGCACAGTAGCACCACTATAGGTAGAAACATAGACTTTGACAGCAGATAAGGACCGCTTGGCCCATCTAGTCTGCCCATTTCCCTACCTACAGGATAGGCCGCAGATCCTAGTTAACCAACAGCCTATTTCTTCCTACCCACCACAAGAATTGCCTTATGTCTGTCCCATGCACTCTTGAATTCTCCCACAGTTTTAGAGCCCACAACCTCCTCAGAAAGGCTGTTCCATGCATCCACTACCTCTCTGTGAAATAATACTTCTCACATTGCCCCTGAACCGCCTCTCTATCTTTAAATTGTGTCCCTTGTTCTTGCACATCTCTTTTCTGAAAGATGCTACCTCTTGGACTTTGTTGATTCCACTGAGGTACTTAAAAGTTTCTATCATGTCCCCCTCTCCCTTCTTTCCTCAAGGGTATACATATTAAGCTCCTTAGTCTCTCCTTACACGGCTTCTCTTGCAGACCCTGCACCATTTTAGTTGCCCTCGTCTGGACTACTTCTATCTTGTCTATGTCCTTGCGGAGATGGGGTCTCCAGAACTGGACGCAATACTCCAGATGGGGTCTCACCAACTGTCTGTACAGAGGGATAACAATTTCCTGTTTTCTGCTGCTGATGCCTCTCCCTATGCATCCCAGTATACCCCAGCCCTCCCTACTGCCTTCTCACATTGCTTGCTAATCTTAAGGTCATCTGATATGATTACCCCAGGTCCCTTTCCTTTTTGTTGTTGTTACTACCTCCCCCATTGTGTATTCTTCCCAGGGTTCTTGTTTCCCAGGTGCACTATTTTGTACTTCTTTGCATTGAATCCTAGCTGCCATACTTCTGACCATTCCTCCAACCTTGCCAAGTCCCTTCTCATCCTTTCCACGCCTCCTTGTGTATCAACCCTGTTGCAGATCTTTGTGTCATTTGCAAAGAGGCATACTTTTCCTTCCAGTCCCTCTGCAATGTCACTTATGGAGACATTAACAAGGACTGGACCCAATACTGAACCCTGCGGTACCCCACTAGTAACCCTTCTTTCTTCAGAGTGGACTCCATTTACAATTACCTTCTGTGTCCTGTTGTCCAGCCAATGTTTTACCCAGGCTACCACCCTGGGACCCACTTCCAAACTGGCTAATTTGACTATTAATCTTTTGTGTGGGACTGTGTCAAATGCCTTGCTAAAGTCTAGGTAGGCCATGTCCACAGCCCCTCCCTGGTCTACTACTTTGGTCACCCAGTCAAAGAAATCTATTAGATTTGTCTGACATGACCTTCCCGCTGTGAACCCATGCTGCCTTGGGTCCTGTGCCCCACTGGCCTCTAGGTTCTCTACTATTCTTTCCTTCAGAAGTGACTCCATCACTTTCCCTGCTACAGAGGTCAGACTGACAGGTCTGTAGTTTTCTGCCTCTGTCTTGGTTCCACTCTTGTGAAGGGGAATCACATCCGCCTTCCTCCAGTCCTCGGGTACCACACCATCCTCCCATGATTTATTAAAAAGAGTAGCCAGTGGTTTCACTAGTTCCCCCCTTAATTCTTTTAGAATTATGGGGTGAATTCCATCAGGCCCCATTGCTTTGTCCACCTTCAGTTTTAGGAGTTCTTGCAGAACCCTTTCTTCTGTGAAAGAACTGGGATCGAGCCCCCTATCAAGAGTGCTTCTGTTACTTGGATTCGGCACTTCCCCCTCCTCTTTTGTGAATACTGAGCAGAAATATTCGTTCAGTATCCCTGCTTTTTCACTGTCCATCTCTGCTCACCCACCGTTCATTCTATTCAGCCTCACTATCCTTCCCCTTGTCTTTCTACGCTCGCTGATGTACCTATAAAAGGTTTTATTCCCCTTCTTAACCGAGTTGGCTATCTTTTCCTCAGTTTGGGCCTTTGCTATTCTGACTTCCCTCCCTGCTTTCTTCTACCTTAACTGGTACAGCTCTCTGTCCTGCTCCTTCTGTGTTTTCTTGTACTTCCGGAATGCTATCTTTTTCTTCCTGACTTTCACAACCACCTCTTTTGAGAACCATAATGGCTTTTTCGTTCATTTTGATTTGTTTATTTGCTTCACACAAAGGCTTGTTGCCTCTGTGATGGCAGTTTTGATGATTCCCTATTGTTGCTCCACACCTCCTTCTAGCCTGTTTGCTAGTGCTTTTCTGAGGCACTGTCCCATCTTGCCAAAGTCAGCCCTCCTAAAGTCCAGTACCCTCACTTTTGTATGGCTTGACTCTGTAGCTGAGTTTAACGTGAACCACACTGTTTGATGGTCATTTGTTCCCAGATGGCAACCCACTTCTAGATCTGAAATCCTCTCACTGCCTCCGTTTGAGAGTATGAGGTCTAAGATTGCTCCCTCACGAGTGGGTTCTGAAACTAGCTGTCTGAGGCCTGCCACCTGTAAGGCATCAAGAATGGCCCTGCTCTTGGATGTGGCTGCAGCAGATGTGCTCCAGTTAACATCTGGCATATTCAGGTCTCCCATCAACAGTATCTTCCCTTTTCTCTGCCATTCTAAGAATTCCTTCTATCATATCCTTGTCCATTCCCTCTCCCTGACATGGGGGTCTGTACACAACCCCTGTGCAGATTGTGGTGCCCTTTCCAGTCTCCAAGGTGACCCACAGTGCCACAAGGGTTGAGCAGGGCTTTCTATGTTAAACCTCAAGGCTTGCACTTTAATAACTTCACAACAGTTCAACAGATTTGCACAAAATTTGACATGCCAAGTTTTGTTCCAGTTGGATATGCGGAGTCCAAGCTACTAATAGCAAACAAAGTAAAAAAATCACCAGTTTTTGCTGGGTTTTATTTATTTTATTTTTTTTGCCATCATGTGGTACCCAGCTAGTTTGGAATTTTGTTCTGAAATTTTCAGGGTAGATAGGGCTTGCCTCCGATTTCCTTTGGTGGTTTGGTCAAACAATATCAATCCTTTCCAAAGTTATTCAATTTAAAAATTTCAGGTTCTGAGCACGCTCAAGTCAGTGTAGAAAAATAACTGTAAAAATTTTTCACATGAGGAATCCTTTTGTGAAGTTTTTTCATATGCTGCCATGTTGTTTTTCATTTTCTTAAACAAAAAAAAAAATCAAAACACACAAAAAATGGCATGGTAGGGGGATACCAACAGATGTATTTTGGTCATCATGACTCTGTTAGGTGGATTGTGCAGTTATATGTTGGGAAAAGGACACCCAACTTTTTTTTTTAATTTTTTTAATTCTTTTTCATGACTCGCTTGTGGATTTTTCATATTCCAAAATATGAAAAAGTATGTTAAACAGTGTTTTGTTACTGTTTTGTGCCAGTGCCATGCAGTCAGATGGTTTAAAATTTTGGTCTGAAATTTTCAGGTAGAAAGGGTTTGGCCCACAGATGTTTCCTATGCTGGTTTGGTGGAAAAAAATATTTGGTGTTTTGTTTTTTAAATCATTTTCATGACTCGCTTCTCATTTTTTTGTATTCTGTGAGCATGCTCAGAACCCAGAATTTTAAAAATAAATAACTTTAGAATGGATTAATATTTTTTGCCAAACCATCAATACAAAAATATGTGGGCCAACCCCTTTCTACCCTGAAAATGTCATACCAAAATTCCAAACCATTTGGCCGCAAGGGGATGGCAAAAAAACAGCAACAAAACTCTGACAATTGCCATCCTGGTTCTCATCCAGCCATTCATTTGTGATAAAAGATTTTCTGCATGCTCTGCTGATGGGTACCATGAAATCTACTCCGGTAAAATCCTACATTTACCCTTTGCAAAACTGACACTAAGCCTTGAAAGATGACTGAGAGTTCCTTCCACTTAAAAAAATGTTATGGCACTGAATTTGTCCTAAAAATGCTGTGCAATGTAAATAAACAGTTTGAAATGGCTCAACAGTGAGATTTGCTGTGAAAGTCATAGAGTTATTTTATGGAGTTTCCAACTAGTAATTACACTTGTAATCCATAGGAAGAAGTCAGTTGTCTATTCATAACATACTTGTGTGCGTGGACAAATGTCACTTGTTTCCAGCCTGTACAGATAGTACTCTAAGATGCTGACACCTTTTATACATGCACACACACCTTTTGTACATGGCGTATTCATGTGTTATTTGGTATATTGTGACTTAGCAGTTCATGCAAAGCTACTGTGGCACAAGTAAATATGAAACTTTTATGAGGTTTTTTTCAAGTACCATGTACCTTTAAAATGTACAGGGTCAGTGGCTTCTAATCCACTTATAAAGTTTACTGGTAGTAATTTCTTCTCCAAACTACATGGCTTGTAGCATCAAGAAGGAAAAGAGGGAGTCAAAAATGGAGCAAGGACCAACTGCCATTTAATTTTCTCTAGTATGTGCTTCAGTTTAAATTTAATTTTAATGTAGTAAGACACTGAAATGGATTTTTTCGCAATCTTATTGTGTTTCACTGTGGGACGATGATGTCAATAGAAATCAAAATCTCATGAAGCATTGCATACTATTAGATGGATTATGTGACAAAATTAAATTTAAAACATGGCATTATCAATTTACACATTTCATAATACTTGTAAACTAAACCTGGAAGAAACTGTCAAAATCTAAAATGGTACACTCTGTGGCTCAAACCCGAACATATTTTGAATTGTTTACTACGTTACTAAAAAAGATCCCTCTCAACCAATCAGAGCACAGAGCTACTACCCCATTATTCTACATGACCTGACAGTAGACTCAATAATGGGGCTGTGGATAATGTTCTCAGTGCCTGTAAAGCCATAGAGCAGTACCTGCTGCATGTCAGTCATAGTCATCTTGGTCACACTGTCAGTGAAGTGAAATGATGAGTGTTCAAAACTAGCTGAGTATCCTTTATTGTTTCATAGCAATAAAATGTTAATTAAGACTCAAAATGGAAAAAAGGGGGTGCCATTATCAGTTAACTAATTTTGTGACAGCCCCTTTGCTGCATCTCCTTCAAACAATACTCAGAAGATGTCTTGGGAGCCTTCTGCACCAGTTCATATCACTGTGGGGAGGAGGAAGTAGAAGTGGGCAAAATGGATTAAATTCACTTTGAAAAGCACTTTGAAAAATTTGCTGACTTTGATTTACCGGTGGCTGCAATTTGAGTAGATTTCATCCAGTGAAGTCCCAGACTTTGCACTGCAAACCTGTTGACAATTCACCAGTGAACTATGGAATCTGTGTAGACTTTGCTGAATGAAGTAGGCACTGCACTGGTGAAAACTGCACAATTTGCAGCCATCTGGCCAACTCGGGCACTAACAAAATCCCCAGAAGGTCATCCTAATATGTTTTTTCCATGGTGTATAGTAGCCCTGCACCCTCTGGTGTTTGTCCCAGTAATAATTTTATTTTCCATGGTGTCTAGTTGTACCTCCTACCCTTCAGTCACCATCCCCATTGAAATATTTTTTTTTACTGTTGTCTAGTGGCACCCACCCAGTCATCATCCTGGCTATAATAAAGAAAATAATCCCTTGATGTATTTCTTTTTTTTGCAACCTGTAAAAAGGAAAATGGTCCCTCGCCGATCAAACCTTCCCCAACACTGACCTCCCACAGAGCACCCACCACCCTTCACCCCTCCCACACACTCACACACACAACCTCACTCACCTGAACAGGTCCCAGGGTGAAGATCCACTCTCTGATCTAAGACATGTCTTGCTGCTGGAACTGCAGACTACTATATGACAAGTAAGGTACGTGAGCTTCAAGGTATTTCAATGGGGTTTTCAACTTTGATGCATGACTTTGCCATTTTTGCACATTTTTACACCAAATTTTCAACATGTCCTTTTTTAGACCCCACCTCATGAACAATATCAGTGGAATTATGCAAATCTGGCCAGAAAGATGATTTCATGGTTGGTTGAGGAGATCACCTTTTGGTTGGGATTTGAACATTGTTCATGAGGTAGGATCATAAGAAGGATATGTTGAAAATATTGAGTCGAAATATGAAGAAATGGCAGTTACTTGCATCCATTGAGATTTTGCTATGCTTGCTCATAACTCTGGTCATTTTAAATATTTTGACCCCAAATTTTCAACATAACTGTTTTTTTACACCACCTCATGAACATGACTGCTCTCATTTTTGAAATCCTGCCCAAACTGTCTTTTTGCACCTGTGGCATGGAATGATGTTGCAGTGGTGCGGAATTATATTTTGCTGAGGAGTTTGGAAAGTTTCACTACTGCCTACATGAGGTGGGATAATAAGAAGGCTATGCTGACAGTTAGTTTGCTGTTGTCCTATGAATGGAAGCACAAGGCCCAGAGGACTGCACTTCCATAGCAACATACATATACGAATATACATGATTTATCTGCACATGAGCAGTTTGACCTTGGTTAACCTCGCAAGTGGCATAAACCACGAGTGAGGTATCCCAGGTCAAACTGCTCGAGTGTAGATACATTAGGTATTCCATGCGTTTTCCATTGCATATCCGATTTATACAATAATTGCACAAATTCTTCTGGAATACCATACCTACACAATACCTGAAACAAAAGACATGATTAACCTTACCAAATGCTTTACTTTGGTCAAGTAATAGTAAATAACCACAACAGTTATTCTTTTTACAATAATCCCATACTTCCTGCATTATAAACACATTTTCCTGTATCTTCCTTGAAGGTAATAAACATGTCTGGGCTGGATTAATCAAATATGTTGCAAGATCTCTTACTCTATTATGCAATGTTTTTGTCAAAATTGTGACGTCTGCATTTAACAGACAAATAGGTCTCCAATTCTGTATAAGTGTTCTATCCCCTGATTTAAACAGGAAAATTGTAAGGATTCTAATGAAAGATGAAGGTACCACTTTCTTTGTTAAAAAATTAAAACCCAAAACTAATAACAGCTACCTCAGCTGAAAATACCAGAAAAGGCAACATGAGCTGTAAGCAGCTTGTTTCCAGAAGCATCTGGGGGGGGGGGTTAAAAGGAAGGGGAGATCAACAAAAACATAGCAAAAAATGCATACAATAGAATTCAATACATAGGGTGCAGTAAATAATTCAGTAAGCAATACAGTGTAGATTAATCCATAACAACAGACAGTATCCCATTGAAGGTGCATGATAGGTAGCTAAGCTAAGATCAGAGACATTGGATGAGATGAACCAGGGTATACAAAACAATATGCATGTATTACATACACAGTAATAAACCAGGGACAGGTAACCCATAGGGAGTGGGACAGAAGATGGAGAACACCTACAGGTGCAAAAAGTGGTAGGCTGAGCTCAAGACTGCCAAGTGCTAATTTAGTGACAAAAGAAAGGCAATTATAACACAAGGTAAAGGAGGAAAAGAGGGGTAAGGTCAGAGAGGGGAGGGGATGAATGGGGGGAGAGAGGGAGGAGAGTCTACCCAAGATTATGTCCCCTTCAGGATGCTGAGAACCCTTTAAGGAACCAGACCTGGCTGGTATTAAGGTGGGGAGAGAGAGAGTGTGTGTGTGTGTGTATGTGTGTGTGGGGTAATCCAGGAACTAGGCCCCTTCAGGATGCTGAGAACCCTGCAAAGAAATGGGACCTGGTAGATTAGGTGACATCAGAAGAGGGGAGGGGGGAGAGTGGGGGGCAGGAGAAAGGCAACCCAGAATTAGTCCTCCATGATGCTGAGAACCCTGCAAGGGAACAGGGCCTGGCAACAGAGGAGGGGTGGTGGTGGTTGGGGGACAGGAGGAGAAGAGAGGGGGATGGGGGAGTAGGGGGGACAGGTAGAAAAGAGTGAGGGGGAAGAGGGTGGTGGGGGGCAGGAGGAGAAGAGAGGGAGATGGGGGAGGGGAGTCATGCGGGACAAAGGAAAAAAAAGAAGGGGGAGGAGGAGGCCACCCAAGAAGTAGTTCTTCTATGGGATGCAGAGAATCCCAGTGGGGGAACAGGACTAGGCAGATAGGTGACAGGAGGGGGTAGGGGTATTATGTGCAGTTGCAGCAATGGATATTGTGCTGATGCAGGAGGGGAGAAAGTGAATGGCAGGACTGAGCAGAGTGAATATCTCGTGGGAAGGAGTTCCAGACATCAGGGAATTTATATGAGAAAGCAGCACGGGCAGAAGTAGTGCGCCTTGGTGGCAGAGCTAGAGTTCTATGTGTAGAGGTACAGAGGGTGTAGCAAGATAGGAGGGGAATCGATAGGAGGGAGAACAAACAGGCAGCAAGTAAGGAACTGAGCCAGCACTTTGCAACAAAATTGGCAATGTGGGACAGGTGCCCAGAATAGAGAGAGGGAAAGGAGAGCAAGAAATAGAGACCACAGTGGGGAGTTCATGGGGGGCAGCCGAGTATGTAGTGGCAGAATGAATTGAAGAGGGTGTCGAGTCTGGATAAGGTGGTTTTAGGGGCAGAGCTGTAGAATATGTCCCTGAAATCTAAGACCAGGAGAATCATCTTTTGGGCAATTTCTCTCCTGGCTTGCTGAGGCAGGCAGCAGCGATGTCTGTGCAGTCTAGGGAATAGCTTTTTGTGAATGGCGTTAATGTGTACTCTGAAATCTATATTTTTGTCTAGCCATAGTCTGAGATGCCTAAATGTGGCTACATCTTCCAGTATTGAGTCAGAGAAAGTGTGGAAGGTCGGGGTGGAATTCAGCCTGGCCAGTTTTTGTTTTGAGCCGAAGGTCATAGATACTGTTTTCTTTATGTTCATGGAAAGCTGGTTAGCATTAAACCAGCATTGGACATTGTTGAAGTCCAGTTAAAGGCTGGTGGCCACCATGGAGGGGGAGATCCCAGAGGAGAACAACACAGTATCATCTGCGTACATGTGGATAGAGGAAGATGTGCAGGCATTAGAGAGGTCATTAAGGAAAATAGAGAATAATACTGGTTCAAGTACTGAGACTTGGCGGACACCTGTGTTGATTGGGAGAGGAGCTTGGTGCCCTTTATAGGAACAAAAGCTGCATCCTTCTACCTGCCAGCCATGACATCCTTACAAAGATGATCCTTCCCATCTTTGATCATGGTGACATAGTCTATGGAGCTGCCCCAAGGTACAACCTGACCAGACTGGACCCCCTTTTCTAATCCTTCTGCCGTTTCACTCTGAACTGCTTCCCCCACACCCACCACTGTGATCTTTACTCTGCTCTCTCCCTCCCTTCCCTCGAGGCTAGCCGCCTAACCCACTGTGCCTCTTTCACTTCCAAATTCTGGTTGTCTTCCCTCCCTCCTCCCTATCTACACTCCCTCCTCTCTCTTCTCACACCCTTCTCCTACACCCTCCACAATCCTACATATCACTCCTTCATGCTCCTGTCCCATAAATCCCTTGTTGGACAAGCTGCCTTCTCATTCTGTTTTCCTAAACTCTGGAATTCTCGCCCCCTACCCATTCACTCTGCTTCTTCCAAACACTCACTGACCTCACTACTCTGGTCCCACACCACCCCCTGCTGTCACTGCCCCTAGTCCCTTGCCAGATTGTTTTTCTCAACTCCTCCCTTTCCTCCTCTTCCTTTCCACCCCTCTCCATCCCTTTCCTCCTCTCTATCTCTCCCCTTCCCATCCTCTTCTTCCCCATCCTCACTTTCCTCTCTCCCACATTCTCCTCTCCCCCTCTTCTTCTATTGCTCTCTCCCCTCCTTCTCACTGTATCTCCCATCCCCTCTTCCCTTTCCCCCCCCTTTTCCCTGACCCCAATCTTATCCTCCTACCTTGCATCCTATGCTGTGCCTTTACTTCATCTCCTATGGGTAGCAGATTAATTTCTACTATGCGTCCCTAAATTTTTCTTTAGGTGTGTCACTATAAAGTAAACCATCAAATACATTATGTGAGTTCTAGCCAAGACCAGGATCGGGAGTGATGTGGTCAAAATGAAACTGTTAGGAACTGATCTGAATGAAGTAGCTCCTCCCCTTAATATAATCTTCAACCTCTCACTGAGACTCTCCCAATTTCCCCAGGTTTGGAAGAAAGCTATAGTTACACCTGTCTTTAAGACTGGGGACACCTCACGTGTCACTAACTATAGGCCTATCTCAATTCTGTACCCCATGTCTAAAGCACTAGAAAGGATGGTGTCAGATCAGCGCTTGGAGAATTTAAATAAGTATAACCTAATGTGTGTGGAACAACATGGTTTCAGAAAGCAGCACAGCACAGTCACGGCCCTTACTGAGTATGCCATTTCTCTCCATGAGGCCTTGGGCAATGGGCAAATAGTTGGTGCTATTTACATAGACCTAACAAAAGCATTCAATTTCATTGATCACCCACTGTTAATCATGAAGCCACACTCTCTTGGCCTCTCTAAGGAAGCTGCATTGTGATTCAGGTGCTATGTCACTGATTGCTCGCAGAGAGTGAAGATAAATGGGATCCTCTCAAGTGCAAGGAGTGTCAACACAGGGGTCCCACAGGGGTCAATCTAGGATCTTTACTATTCAGTCTTTTTGTTAGCGGCTTGCCAAAAGCAAGCATTAGGACAAAGATGCTGCTTTATGCAGATGATGCTGCAATCTACAACAGCAGTCCTCTGCACAACAACCTTACTCAACAACTCGAGTATAGCTTTGAGGCCCTAGAATCATGGTTTAAGCTCAACAAACTTGTTCTTAACTATAAAAAAACTAAAACAAGGCACTTCTCAGGAGCACACCTTAGGAATAAGTTACCTCCTCTCAACATACACAGCACAATGAGTGCCCCACTGGAGCAAGTAAAATCCTTTAGATATCTGGGTGTTATCCTAGCCAATGCACTATCATTCAGTGAACATGTTGACAACATTGTACAGATCAGAAATAGGAATCTGGGTGCACTCTTATGAACATATGAAATTTGCAAGCAGATAAAGGCCTAGAGGTCTATCAAGTCTGCTTGAATGTGCAGCTAGCACCCCTTATTCTGCAGCTGCCTTCCCTTCCACCCTTCCCCTCCATTGACCCCCCCCTTTTCCTGTCCCATCCCCTTTTGAAGCAGTCCACTGTTCTACTGGATACCACTTTTGTAGGTAACGCATTCTACCCAGTTACCACCCTCTCTGTAAAAAGTGTCTCCTCATCTCCCTCCTGAACCTTCCTCCCTCCCTCCAGTCTCATATCATGGTCTCTGGTGTCCCTCCCTTCCCTTACTTTGAACAGCCCTCTGTACCTGTCTTGTTTATTCCTTTCATGTACTTAAAGGTTTCAATCATGTCCCCCCGTCCCTCCTCCAGCGAGTACATGTTCAACTCCCTCAGCCTCCTCTCATATGATAAGTCCCCCAGCCCCTTGATCATCTTTGTCACCCAGCGCTGCACCCCCTCCAATAACTTAATGTTCCTCCTCAGATACAGGCACCAGTACTGCACGCAGTACTCCAGGTGCTGTCTAACTAATGACCTGTACAGTAGCAGAAGCACCTCCTCCCTCCTCGAGGATATCCCTCTTGCAATGCAACCCTGCATTTTGTTGGCCTTTGTAGCTGCCTTCCTACATTGTGCAGAGTTGTTCATTGACCCTGTAATGAGAACACCCAGATCCTTCTCCTCCACTGTCTGGGCTAGCTGCACTTGCCCCAGCTGGTAACTCCTCCTTGGGTTCTTCTCCCCAAAATGCAGCACCTTGCACTTTTTGGCATTAAACCCCAGTTGCCAGGTGTCTGACCAGGTTACAAGCTTTGCCAGAGCATCCTGCAACCTCTGCCATCCCCCTAGGCCGTCTACCACCGCTTCCATCTTGGTATCATCAGCAAACAGACTGATCTTGCTCTTGATGTCCAATGATATGTCTGCAATGAATATCCCAAACAACACTGGTCCCAACACCGAGCCCTGTGTAACACCGCTCTTCACTACCCTTGGGTGTGAGAGCTCCTCACCCACCACCACCCTCTGTTGCCTTCCCTGAAGCCAGTTCTCTACCCATCTCACCAGCTTTGCACCAGCCCATGTGCTTTCTAACTTACTTCCCAGCCTCCCGTGTGACACCGAGTCAAATGCCTTACTTAAGTCCAGATACAGGACATCCACTGTATGGCCCCTGTCCAGTTGCCTAGTTACCCAGTCATAGAACTTCACCAGGTTGGTTTGGTAGTATGAAGTCATGCTGTCTGCTGTCCTGTAGCCCTTTGACCCCTAGGACAGCCACCAGCCACTCCTTCAGGATAGTCTCCATCAGCTTACCCATGATGGATGTGAGGCTCACCAGTCTGTAGTTCCCCAGTTCATCCTTGGGGCCACTCTTATGGAGGGGCACCACATGAGCCATCCTCCAATCCTGAGGTACACACCCTGAGTGTAGTGAGGCATTAAATAGGTCTGCCAAAGGTCCTGCCAGGACCTCTGCCAGCTCCTTCAGTACTCTGGGGTGGATGCCATCTGGGCCTGGCGCCTTGTCCACCCTCAGTGCCTTCAAACCCTCCCAAACTCTGCCCTCCATGATTTTCCCATCTGTCACCCATCCCCTGTTTCTGCTGTTCCTCTCCCCTTGGGCATCACCCCCCCCCTTCTCCTTAGTAAATACCGAGCAGAATTAATCATTTAGCACATCTGCCTTATCGCACCCTGCTTCCACCCAACCCCCCTCCTTCCTAATCCTTACTATATGGTCCTTACAGCTCCTTTTCTCTCTGATGTACCTAAAGAAGTCCTTCTCCCCCTTCTTAATGCCTTGTGCCAGCCTGAGCTTTGTAGATGCCTTGGCTCCTCTTACTGCCCATGTCACCTCCTTTGATTCAGTCAGGTACTCCTCCCTGTCCTCCTCCTCCCTCCCTGTTTTCTTGCACCTCCTAATGGCTGCTCTTTTACTCCTTACCTTTTCCATAACCTCCTCACTCAATCAGCTCAGTTTTTTAGCCCTAGCCTTCTTGCTCTGGGTCTTGCAGCAGGTTTTGGTTGCCTCCACTATCCCCAGCTTTATGAGCTCCCACCTTTGGTTAGTGCCCATACTAGGTTGAATTCTGGCCAGGTACCCTTTTACCACTTCCCCCATCCTCCCAAAGCTGGCCCTCCTGAAGTCCAGCACTCTTGTGCCAGATTCCACTCCTTCCTTGCCCATATCCAATGTGAGCCATACTGAGTGGTGGTCACTCCCTGACAGCGGTTCTTCCACCATAAGTTCTCTCACAAACTCCCCATTTGCCAGCACAAGGTCAAGGGTATTCCCTAACATGGTTGGTTCACTGACCATTTGCAGCAGGAAGCTGTCCTGGAAGGCATTCAGCAGTACCAGCTCCCTTCTATTCCTGGTAGTTGGGGTACTCCAGTCCACTCCTGGCATGTTGAAGTCCCCCACAATCACCACACTACCCTTCTCGCAGGTCCTCCTGATCTGTCCTGCTAGTTCCCTGTCTAACTCCTCCATCTGAGAGGGTGGCCTGTACACCACTCCCATTCCGAGAATCCTATTCTTGGAATCCTGGGTTTGCATCCAAAGTGACTCTGTACTACCCTCCTCCCCTTCCTCCTTTACACACTTCAGTCCTTCCTTCAAATATAGTGCAACCCCCCTCCTGTCCCAATCACCTTGTCCCTATGAAATAACCTGCACTTTGGTGCAGACAGGTCCCAGTCATTGTATTGGGTGGCCCATGTTTCTGTGATGGCTGCAATGTCCACCTCTCCCTCTGCCATGAGCTCCTGTAACTCTGCAGTTTTTCTCCCAAGGCTCCTAGCATTAAGGGTAACCACCTTCCACCCTTTCCTCCCCCTGACATCCTGCCCTCTTTTACTAGCATCACCAATAGTACTTGCCATTTGTCCTTTGTCACTGTTATGGGGGGTAAGCTCATATGGTTTCGAAATCTGTGGTCTCTGCATGTCTCTTGCCCACTTGCCACCCCCCGCTCCTAGTTTAAATTTACAACTTCCTCTATGTTCTCCTCCATCCTCTGTTTCAGCACTTTCTTTCCCTCCTCACTCAAGTGTAGTCTGTCCTTGGCATACAGACTACTGTCCTTCTAGGTCCCTCCCCACCCTCCCAACAGTGCATACCCTTTAGCATGACACATGGTTATTAGCCATCCGTTAAATTCCTCTATTCTCAGCTTTCTTGCTGTGCTTGCCTTGAGCACTGGAAGTATCTCTGAAAAAGTTATTGATCTTCCTGCCCCCCTCACATAATTTTCCTAGTTCCTCAATCCTCCTCTGGACTATATCTACTGTCTTATCAGCCAGGTCGTTCGTCCCAAGATGTATAATTAGTTACAGTACAGAGGAAAGTGGATCAGCAGGTGATGATAATACTCCTGTACAAAGTCGTTTTTTTCACAGAGATCAGGAAAACTTCGAGCAACCATTACAACAGGAATTACGACGGAGCCCCAGGTTGGTAAATTACGATATGGAAAACGGACAAGAAGGGGACAGAAGAAATGTAAATTATCGCGAGCAGAGGGGGCGGTACAATTGGAAAAGGAATGGCAACAGGTGGAACGCCAGAACAACGAGGAGGTGAGTGTGGAGACATTCAGATTATAAACCTTTCAGACCATGTATTGACTTCATCTGAAATATCATTACTTCAAAAAGGTCTGAGTTTCTCACCAACGACCTCATTAAATCCTGCACAAACTGTTATTGACTTGCTTTTGATGTGCAGGAATCTAAATGTGAAAGCTTTCTTCAATAAGCTCGCCGATAGAGAGTCCATTACTGACTATACGGCTAACCCCTCTGCTCGAAGAAAGGTTTTTAAGCCGAACTCTGTGTTCAACCCACCCCTCTGCAGTGCAGTCAGAGTCTTTAGAGACTTGTGTGAAAGGGACTTGGAGAAGCTTTTTGATAATCCACCACGTGTACAATTTAATAATTTAACTAGGAATGAACGTGAAGCTTTGAAGTCTCTGCAAAATGACTCCAATATTGTCATTAAGCAAGCAGATAAAGGGGGTTGTGTAGTGTTATGGGATGTGTGGAAGTATAAACAGGAGGTTATGAGACAACTAAATGATGCAATATTTTGTGAGAAAATTGAATTCTGACCCTATTTGGGAATACAAAACATGTGTCGATGAAACAATAGATGAGGCTTTTAAAAAAGGAATTATAACAGATCAGACCAGAAAGTTTCTAAAGGTTGAACATCCAGTTAGACCCACTTTCTATGTATTACCCAAAGTCCACAAGGATAGTCAAAATCCCCCTGGCCGCCCTATAGTTAGTGGCCTTGGGAGTTTAACAGAACCTTTGTCTCAGTCTATGGATTTCACTCTTAGTAATTATGTAAAAAAACTTCGATCTTATGTTAAGGACACTAAAGATGTTTTAAAAGTGTTGGATGAGATGTCAGTAGGGGAAGACTGTATATTAGTGACACTCGATATCGAAGCCCTTTAAACTAATGTACCACATGATGGGGCAATGGATGCTGCTGCCTATTTTTTAAATGTATCTGGGAATAAATCCAATGAGGAAATAGTGGTGATTTTAAAATTTCTTGAACATGTTCTGACTAAAAATACCTTTTTTTTGATGGGAATGTCTTTAGACAAATAAAGGGAACTGCTATGGGGGCCACTTGTGCACCATCAGTAGCTAGTTTATATGTGGGCCAGTGGGAATATGAAGTTGTCTTTAATAATAACAGCAATCCATTCTTTTATAATCTATTGCTGTGGAAACATTTTATTGACGACATCATATTAATCTGGAAAGGAGATGTAAAAATGTTGGAAGAATTTGTTGATTTTTTACATGGTACAAATGAACATTTAAAATTCTCATATAATGTGAGTGCAGAATCTGTTAATTATTTGGATGTGCAGATTATTCGTGACAAAGAAGGTCAAGTTAACACAAATCTTTTCAGAAAACCTACAGATGGTAACACTTTATTGTTTGCTACAAGTTGCCATCCATTGTATATGATAGAAAACATCCCCAAAGGACAGTTCCTTCGATTAAAATGGAACTGCAGTAAACAGATTGATTTTGAAACAGAAGCAGCAGTTTTGAAAAATCGACTTAGCAATAGAGGCTATACTGAAAAGACTATAGATAAAGGATATCAGGCTGCAGCTCTAGTAGATAGAAAAGATTTGCTAGTGGATAAAATTGAGACGTCAGAAAATAATCAAAGATTTTATTTTGTGACTACCTATAGTTCTCAAAGTCGAAAGATAGGACAAATCATCAAGAAACATTGGCAAGTGTTAACTGCAGAACCAGGTTTACGTGAAGTTTCTGCTCAGTCTCCAATTTTAACCTTTAGACATGCTTCCACATTGAAAGACGCCCTTGTGAGAAGTCACTTTACAGCCGCAGTAAATCACACCAACAGTTGGCTAGCGAGCTATACGGGCTATGTGCAGTGTAAAAACTGTAGTGCATGTAATTACATTTCCAAAGAGAAGGATTTTAGTGTTATTAACCGACAAGGGAAAACTTTTGATATTAGACAGTTGATTACATGTAACACCCAGGGGGTCATTTATTTAGCAAAATGTAGTTGTGGATCATTCTATGTGGGTAAAACAGAAAGAGCTTTTAAGATCGGAGTTTTGGAACATGTTAGAGCCATTAGTAAACATGATTTGACTTATGCAACAGCAGCACACATCTATGAGAATAGAGAGAGATTGGAAATACATGGATTAAAGTTTTTAGGTATAGAAAAAATCTTCCATGGCCCGCAAGGTGGTAATTACCGCAATAAAATTTTAAAAAAGGCAAATGAATGGATTTTACGCTTACATGCTTATAAGAAACCGGGCATCAATGCACATTTGGAATTAAAACTGTATCTGGAATGTAGATAAAATTAATATTTAGAATGCAGATATGACAGTATTTAAATTGTATTTAATGTTTGATACTGAATTTTATCTTTTCTATGTCTTTAACACTTAATTATGGTGTTTGTTGTCTAATTGCTGTACCAATGATTTTGTATTTCGTCATAGTGATGTAATGGGTGATCTGGTATTTAATTGTGAGATGTGTTCACTATGTTTTTAGCTTTTGATAAAGGACCTTCGTCAGAAACATGTCAGGTGGATTTATTGGTGCAATAAAATTTGAGATATATGCTCTGGGTCCGACTATTATTGGGGTATGTGTGTGCTTCGGCTTTTTAGTACTGATAATTAAATGAGGCTTGTCCCTACCCCTACTAGCATTATTCAGAACAGATTGTCCCACCCTTTCTGCTATCATTCCTGGTATGGCCTCCACCCAAATGTGACTATGCCTCTGCCCCTTGCTACCTCACCTACTCCTCTTAGTATTGAGTCCTCCAGCACTACAGTTCCACTCCTCTTACTCCCTGCTTGCTTCCATTCATCTCCATCTCTCATTCCTGGCTCCTCTTCTTCCTCTGGCACATTATTTCCTTCTATTGCCCCTGTTGCAATTCTCCCAGCAGAACTTCCCCCCACTCCAGTTTGGTCCAGACATATATCAATTACTCCTCCAATTGCATCACCTCCCTCCTCCTTCTTCCCATCTAGCAGTGCAAAACTATTTTCTGAAGACCCTTCACAATGCACACTTCCTCTCTCTTCATAGTAACCTGTTCCCTCCTTTCCACTCCATGACAGTTGCCACTTTTTCTCCTCCCCTCACAAGTCCCTGTCTCCTACTTCTGTTTGTCTTTTATCTCCTGACCTGGTTTCCCCAGCAATCGTTCTTCCTGGCCTGGGCCCCTTGGTCTCCACTTCCCTTCTTCTGACCCTCTTATCACCACTGTTGGCTCAAATTGCCCCACCCTTATCTCCCCTCCTCCTTCCCTCCAGTATTGGGTTAAACCCACCTCCAGTCTGCCTTGCCTGTCTTAGTTCCTCCTGCAGACCCTCAATCCCCTTTCTAAGTTTCTCTGTGTGGTTGCACACTAAACATCCCCCCACCCTCCAGGCAATTTTTAGAAAGACTGATACACCGCAGTTGTTGTAGCCTACAATCCTACCCATTGCTCTTGTTGCCCACCAGTGACCCCCCCACCCTTCCAGATGAAAGATACCAAACACTCCCCCAAGTCTCCCCTCTCCCCTCTCTATCTGTGCAAAACATTCTTCTCCTTTTCTTAATTTCCTTTACCCCCTTTGTCATACACATCTAGAGAGACTGAGCAACTGCTTTTTACATTCCTATCCTTCCTGTCCACACCCAAAAAGAGACTTTAAGTAACTATTGCACAACCTTCTTCAAACTCCTACTCCTCCTTTCCACAATGCAAATAGCAATGCAAAGAAGTAACAATGAAAGCTCCTTATTTTGCAGTTACTTCTCTTCCACTGAGATAGCAGTCACCTCTACACTTGCTGCTGTTCCTTTCCTGGATGTCTTCTTCTGCTATGACAGGTGCATGGCCTTTGCCCTTTTAGGGAAGTGATGGCAGAACCCTAGGTATAAAGGAAATCATGAACCTGGGGTGGGTGGGATGAGGGACAGGGAGGGTGGGACCAGCCCGTGCCTTACAGAAACAATCAGGTAGCTGAGGCCCCTGGTCAGACCATTAGCACCCTTCCCCCACTATGCACTAAACTTTGCATCTAGTGAAGCCAGAAAAAAGCAGTCACAATTCCACTCAAAGCACAAAAAATAGGTTTGCTACCAAAAGAAACAGGTCTCCAATTCAAACAAAGGCTGAATCTAACTGTGGATGCTAAATGCCAGGCCGTATCCAGCCCTGTGCTCTCACTCTGATTACAGGCTTTCAATTTATGGGTCAGCCACTGACATGGTCTTAGACAGAGTCAGGATGCTGCTCAATAAAGCATGCCATTTTGTATCTGGCTCACATAAATACATACACACTTGCAGTCTGTATGCTCTTACAAACTGGCTCCCCTTTTCTGACCAGCTCCACTATCAGACAATCGTACTGGCCAAGAAATTACTCCTAGGCCTTATGCCATCCTCCATTAGCTCCCTTATTAGGCCCATCCACAACCTTTACACCACACCTCAGGCCCTAGCTATCACCATGCATAGAACAAGCCTGGGACAGCGCACCTTTACTAAATGGGCAGCCATGTGGCTAAATGAGCTCCCTGCCAGCATAGCCAGTCTACCCAAGATCTTGCAATTCAAATAGGCCCTCAGGGCTAATATTGGCCTGAACTCAAGTTGCCACTGCCATGACCTGACTTGAACTGCATTGGTGTTTGCACTACTTATGAATACTCTGTACTATGCAGTTACCTAATCCTCCTAAAAATGTGATAATTATATTGTATTATATTGTGTCATACTTATCATGTCTATCTTATGTAACTATGTGTAGCTCTGTGACTAGGCTCCACTTGAGATGATCAATTGTATTGTATTGTCTCCTGTATTGTCACCATATGATGTGAGACCTTTGCAAATGAGCAATCTGTACTCAAAGGTTGTTTCTGAATATTTAAATAAATAAATAAATTCAACCTTCCTTATGTATAGAATAGGACTTCTGCTTCCTCAACTGCAACTACCCTTCTGTACTATACAGTACCTGTACATGATTGCACATCTACTCCAACTACCTGTATGTAATTAAGACTGAGTCTCTGCTCCAACGTTTTAGCTGCACTATTACCTTGTACTCCTTCTGTATAGACTGTAAATACTGTATATGCCATAAATGATCTGTGATCCTCTATTTCATTATATTGTATGTATATATTATTGTTATTCTTGCTTTATTCACTTCCCCCAGGACACATCTGGAAATGAGCTATTTTAGGCTCAGTATGTCTTTCCTGGTGAAACGCTTTAATAAACAACTTAATAAACAGGCTTTAAAATGGTCTCCATAAGGTGCACCTTGTGTACCATAATTAAATTCAGCTGTAAGAATATTTGCACTGTCATATTAATGTTAAGTATTTCAGTTTTGAGATTCCAGTCTGGTCAGTTAAATCCTCTCCACTTTGACTAGCCAATGAAATTACTCACAATTGGTCTTTTAACTCATTGCCTCCACAGGAGCTCTCTGAAGTTGCACCACTTGTCTCTTGTATACTGTTAATAGTAAATCCTATGCCTTTCTAAGCAGAATCAAGCTATAGTCAGCATGCCACAAACAAATCCTAATAGCTCAAGATCCGTAAGTGCTAGAAACAAAGTATGAGTGGCAAAGTTATTCAGCACAAAATTACCTTTCCAGTGGTGGTATGCAAAAAATAATATGTCATTTTGTTTTTTCTGTGCTGGTTGAAACAGTGAAAAAACAGTATTTTTTCACTAAAACAGGCAACATAAGCCATACACACCATACCACAAACAAATATGAATAACTCCTAAAGTATACATGAGATACAGAGAATATCAGTGGCAAAGTTGTTCAGCACAAAATTACCTTTCCAATGGTGCTATGTAGTCAAATATATATTATATTCTGTTCCATTATATATTAAAATATGTAAATGACATCTCCAGATGCTGACAGGGCACACAGGAAGTCAGTAGCTGACTTCTGTAGGCTTCCTCAGGACATACCAATGTATTTTACTGATGCCTACAGGCATCTGCTAGGAGACAATGAGTTAAACCTAAATAATGAAGATGTTTTGTTCTTTGTTTTTCCTTTCTCAATTTCTGAAGCCAGGACTGGATATCAGCTTTATCTTGTTCCCACCATAACCCAAGGTCATCATAAAGACAAGCTACTGATTTCCTGGCCTGCAAGAGGAGCCGAATCTCCTGTTGCACATCTGGTAATTGTAAAAGATAGGAATTCAACCTCTACATTTTTGGGTCTTTTATTCTATTTTCAGTATCTATAATTGAAAACAGCATTAAGTGATCTGAAAATTCTACAAGGATTGTTTTTACTTCTTTTATAGTCAAATACTGAGAAATCAAAAACTAGTCTACATGGGTCACCAAGGACCTCTAACATATGTTTACCCTTCTTCCCATACATTTAGGACTGTAACAATATGTTAGTCCAGCCACAGAAACACATTTTTGTAAAGCAACTGAACTGCAGTACACTTTTTTACCACACATATCATGGTAAAATCTAAAGTGCAGTTGAAATCTCCCCATAAATACATTTGTGTTGCTGTTTCTAAACAAAAGTTGAATCTTTTCAAAAAAAAATCCAGCCTTTCAGCTTTACTTTGTGCAGCATAGACATTTATAAATCTGATAGGATGATTATGTCAAAACTCATCCAAAATTAAAACTCGACCTGGTACTAGATCAATTAACCTACTTACACTAGTTTAAATCCAGAACCCTGGAACATTATACCCACCTCATCAGCATTCTCATCTCCAAAAGACCAAGAAGATGGACCCCAGACCCAATTTCTTTTCACCCAAGTTAAAAAAATGACATCCATGTTTCTTGTAGGAATACCACATCTAAATGTAATTCCTGAATCAGAGTAAAAACTGCTTACCTTTTCTGGGTATTCCTTGGCTTATACTAAAGATATTTAGGGTGGCTATTTTAAACATCACCACGTCTCAGTAGTAGATACACATTCATACTGAAACTTTCTTTCAACTCACTGTCCCTGTTTATGGCTCCTCTTGTTTTCCATCTTTTTTCACATTTGCCCTCAATTCAAGGTGAGGAGAGCTGGTACAGAGTGAGAAGAATGAGTAGAGGACATGTCGGAGTCTGGTTCCCCTACAACAGAGTTTACCCCAGCTCTTTTCCTCTCTCAAAACCTTGTATTTATTGGCCAAAGGAGTATCATGTGCCACAGGTGCCATCTTTGCTAGTCTGGAGCTTCTTCTCCTTGTGACAGTAATGTTAAGCACACATTAAGCATTGGCTTAATGTTAAGCTGCTGCCCCTTTAAAAACATTTAGAACCCACATGTAACTAATTGTTGCATTGCCTGGCAGTATCATGTATGCCTGTCAGTCAGTGAAATTTTCAGTCTGGGGCTTGTCTCCATGAAGAGATCATCTACTGTGCAAAGAATAAACCTGTATTTTTTATGTTGATTGCGCGCATGCGCAAGAAACATATTGCGGCAGCTTTCTCCACAAGCAGGTTGTGGAGGCGAGGCACTGTTGTGGCCAATGCCCCCACAGCCTTTAAAGGCTTGGCCACCTTTCCCCAATGCTGTGGCCTGCTGCTGCTGACACTAGTTCAGCCAGCGTGCCACAACTTTCTAACATTTTAGCTGCTGCAATCAGGGGCCACCTCGTTATTGCAGTGTCAGCCATTCGCTGCAATGAGGGAGTGACCCATCATTGCAAGGTGGAACTTTCAAACACTGATATTTTTGTGAACATGGTGGTGGTTTGCCGCCATGTTCATAAACAATATTAACCTCCCCACCCACTGAGGGAGTGCCCAATCCCCCTCAGCAGTATGTGCCCCCCCACTGTGTTTGTTTGCCAATGGGGGCCCCAATCCCTGTCGGCTTCAGTGCCATAAGTTAACTATGCCCCCTTCCCCACTTATGGTGTCTGCCGACGGGGTGCCCAATCCCCCATTGGCTACAGCTGCCCCCCCAGAACAGTAGACTCCAGTGGCATGCTTGGAGCCCACCTCAGCATGCCACATGCTCCTGTAAAATTAAAAATGGTCCCGCAATGTCATTTTGTTTTTTTTAACCTGTAAAGAAGGAAACGGTCCCTCGGAGGTCTCCCTGACCCCCCTCCCACAACTGACACCCACCCACTGTGCACCCTGCCTCCCCCACATCCCCCCTCACTCCATACTTACCTTCGGAGTCTGGCGCGATGATCTTCGGTGGACCGGGAACACGTCTGCACTCTTCAAAGCCGATCGCGAACTGAGGAAATGCCAGTAAGCTGTATAATGGAATAAACAGGGTTTTTTCAACTTTGATGCAAATTTTCAAAATGGGGTTTTTGGGAGCCCTCCTCATGAATTCTGTCACTTTCATGGTGTTAATCGGCTTTGAATGGTGATTTCGCAGTTACTGCGCGGAATCACCTTTCGGGACCTATTAATGAAATGACAGTGCCAGTGTTCTTGAGATGGGTTCTCAAAAGGCCTATGTTGCAAATTTGGTGGAAAAAATCCAAAAAATGACTTTTAGGCGTGCGTTGTGCAGTTGCTATGCATGCTCAACTTCCAATTTTATATTCTCCTAGATTTTCAACATTGACATTTTTTTGCACCTCCTTGTGAACAGTGCAGTTGTCATTTTTCACACCCTGGCCGAAATGTGTTTTCGCACTTCCGGTGCAGAATAGTGTGGTCCCTGTGGGAAATCAGTGTTTGGGACAGATTACAAAAATGACAGTGAAACTGTTCATCAGCAGAGGTCCTAAAATGCCTATGTTGAAAATTTGGTGACGATACTCCATAAAATGATTGTGTTACGAACGTGCGTTAAGCAGTTTGCACGCACGCTCGTAAGTTCATGAATTTATAATATTTTCACTCCAGATTTTCAACATTGCCATTGTTCTGCACCTCCTTATGAACAGTACAGCTGTCATTTTTCACATCCTGGCCAAAATGTGTTTTCGCAGTTCCGGCACAGAATAGCACGGTCGCTGTGGGAAATCCATGTTCGAGCCACATTATGAAAATGACAGCTATACTGTTCATTAGCAGAGGTCCTAAAATGCCTATGTTGAAAATTTGGTGATGAAAGTCCATAAAATGAGTGTGCTATGAGCATGCGGTGCGCAGTTTCCATGCGCGCTCATACCTTAACACAGTTGCAATATTTTGACTCCAGATTTTCAACATTGCCATTTTTCCACACCTCCTTATGAACAGTGCAGCTGTCATTTTTCACATCCTGGCCAAAATGTGTTTTTGCTGGTGCACAATAGCGCGGTTGCTATGGAAAATCAGTGTTTGACACACATTAAGAAAATCACAGTGACACTGTTCATGAGCAGAGGTCCTAAAATGCCTATGTTGAAAATTTTGTGATGAAAGTCCATAAAATGACTGTGTTACAAGCATGCATTGTGCGGTTTCCATGCATACTTGTAACCTCGCAAATTAGTAATATTTTCACGCCGCATTTTCGACACTGGCATTTTCTCACACCTCCTCATGAACAGTACAGCTGCCATTTTTCACATCCTGGCCGAAATGTGTTTCGCATTTCCGGCGCAAAATACCAGAGTCGCTGTTGGAAATCAGTGTTTGGGACAGATAAGGATGAAGTGAGTGGGGGAGTGACCGAGCTCAACTGAGATCTGTCGGGACTGCTGCAGATATCTTTGTGGGCAGAAAAAGGCACCAACGCATGCAGGAGCCCAGTACAAAAGGGCAGCCTGCAGCACTGATAGACACAGAACGAGCGAGTGAAGGAGTGGGAGTGAGTGAGCTCAACGGAGCTCTGTTGGGACTGCTGTGGATTTCTTTGTGGGCAGAAAAAGGCAGCAATGCATCCAGGGGCCAAGTACAAAAGGGCAGCCTGCAGTGGCGGGAGAAACAGAATGAGCGACAGAGAGAGGGGGAGTGAGTGAGCTCACTGGAGCTCTATCATGACTGCTGCAGATTGATTTGTGGGCAGAAAAGGGCGGCAGCACATGCAGGATCCCTGTACAAAAGGGCAGCCCGGAGCGCCGGCAGAAACGGGACAAGCAAGTGAGAGAGGGGAAGTGAACGTGCTCAAAGGAGCTCTGTCAGGATTGCTGCAGATTTCTTTCTGGGCAGAATAAGGCACCAACAGAGGCAGGAGCCCAGTACAAAAGGGCAGCCTGCAGTGCCAGGAGAAACAGAATGAGCGAGTGAGACAGAGGGAGTGAGCGACCTCAACGGAGCTCTATCGTGACTGCTGCGGATTTCTTTTTGGGCAGTAAAAGGTGGCAATGCAACCAGGAGCCCAGTACAAAAGGCCAGCCTGCAGTGCCGGCAGAAACAGAATAAGTGAGTGAGGGGGGAGTCAGCAAGCTCAACAGAGGTCTATCATGACTGCTGCAGATTTCTTTGTGAGCAGGAAAAGGCAGCAACGCAGGCAGGCATCCAGTACAAAAGGCCAGCCTGCAGCACTGGCAGAAATGGAATGAGCAAGTGACAGAGGGGGAGTGAGTGAGGTAACGGAGCTCTGTCAGGATTGCTGCACATTTCTTTGTGGCCAGAAAAAGGTGTCAACAGAGGCAGCAGCCCAGTACAAAAGGGCAGCCTGCAGCACCAGGAGAAACAGAATGAGCGTGTAATACGGGGGGAAGCGAGCGACCTCAGTGGAGCTCTGTTGGGACAGTGGCAGATTTCTTAGTGGGTAGAAAAAGATGCCAATGCAGGCAGGAGCCCAGTACAAAAGGACAGCCTGCAGCGCTGGGAGAAACACAGTGAGTGAGTCAGAAAGGGGGTGAGTGAGTGAGCTCAACAGAGTTCTATCATGACTGCTGCAGATTTCTTTGTGAGCAGGAAAAGGCAGCAATGCAGGCAGGCGCCCAGTACAAAAGGCCAGCCTGCAGCACTGGCAGAAATGGAATGAGCAAGTGACAGAGGGGGAGTGAGTGAGGTAACGGAGCTCTGTCAGGATTGCTGCACATTTCTTTGTGTCCAGAAAAAGGTGCCAACAGAGGCAGCAGCCCAGTACAAAAGGGCAGCCTGCAGCACCAGGAGAAACAGAATGAGCGTGTAATACAGGGGGAAGCGAGCGACCTCAGCGGAGCTCTGTTGGGACAGTGGCAGATTTCTTAGTGGGTAGAAAAAGGTGCCAATGCAGGCAGGAGCCCAGTACAAAAGGACAGCCTGCAGCACTGGGAGAAACACAGTGAGTGAATCAGAAAGGGGGTGAGTGAGCGAGCTCAACAGAGTTCTATCATGACTGCTGTGGATTTGTTTGTGGGCAGGAAAAGGCGGCAACGCAGGCAGGAGCCCAGTACAAAAGGCCAGCCTTCAGCGCCGGCAGAAAAAGAACGAGTGAGTGAGAGAGGGTTAGTGAGTGGGCTCAACGGAGCTATGTCAGCTATGACTGCTGCGGATTTCTTTGTGGGCAGAAAAAGGTGCTCACGCAGGCAGGAGCCCAGTGCAAAAGGGCAGCCTGCAGTGCTGGGAGAAACACAATGAGTGAGCCAGAGAGGGGGAGTGAGCGAGCTCAGTGGAGCTCTATCGTGACTGCTGCAGATTTCTTTGTGGGCTGAAAAAGGCGGCAACGTAGACAGGAGCCCAATACAAAAGGGCAGGCTGCAGCGCCAGCAGAAACGGAACGAGCGAGTGACAGGGGGGGACTGAGCAAGCTCAACGGAGGTCTGTCGGGGCTGCTGCAGATTTATTTGTGGCAGAAAAAGGTGCCAACAGAGGCAGAAGCCCAGTACAAAAGGACAGCCTGCAGCACCGCCAAAAACAGAACAAGCGAGTGACAGAGGGGGAATGAGTGACCTCAACAAAGCTGTGTCAGGACAGCTGTGGATTTCTTTGTGGGCAGAAAAAGGCAGCAATGCACACAGGGACTCCGTACAAAGGGCAGCCTGCAGTGGTGGGAGACACAATAGAGCTCTGTCGGGACAGCTGTGGATTTCTTTGTGGGCAGAGAAAGGCGGCAACCCAGGCAGGAGCCCAATACAAAAGGGCAGCCTGCAGCGCCAGCAGAAACAGAATGAGCGAGTGACAGGGGGGGACTGAGCAAGCTCAGTGGAGCTCTGTCGGGGCTGCTGCAGATTTCTTTGTGGCAGAAAAAGGTGCCAACAGAGGCAGAAACCCAGTACAAAAGGACAGCCAACAGCACCATGACAAACTGAATGAGCAAGTGACACAGGGGGAGTGAGCGACCTCAACTGAGCTCTTTCAGGACAGCTGTGGATTTCTTTGTGGGCAGAAAAAGGTGCAATCACAGACAGGAGCCCAGAATAAAAGGGCAGCCTGCAGTGCTGGGAGAAACACAGCGAGTGAGTGAGGGGGGAGTGAATGAGCTCAATAGAGCTCTATCGTGATGGCTGCGGATTTCTTTGTGGGCAGAAAAAGGCGGCAATGCAGGCAGGAGCCCAGTACAAAAGGGCAGCCTGCAGCCCTGGCAGAAACAGAATGAGCGAGTGAGAGAGGAGGAGTGAGTAAGCTCAACAGACATGTGTCAGGACTGCTGCAAATTTCTTTGTGGGCAGAAAAAGCCGTCAATGCAGGCAGGATGCCAGTACAAAAGGGCAGTCTGCGGCTGTGGGAGACAGAACGAGCAAGTAAGGGAGGGGGACTGAGTGAGCTCAACGGAGCTCTGTTGGGACTGCTGTGGATTTCTTTGTGGGCAGAAAAAGGCAACAGTGCACACAGGGACCCAGTACAAAAGGGCAGCCTGCAGCAGCAAGAGAAGCAGAACAAGTGACTGAGAGATGGAGAGTGAGCGAGCTCAACGGAGCTCTATCGTGACTACTGCAGATTTCTTTGTGGGCAGAAGAAGGTGGCAACACAGTCAGGAGCCCCACACAAAAGGACAGCCTGCAGCACCAGGACAAACAGAATGAGTGAGTGAGACATGGGGAGTGAGAGACCTCAACAGAGCTCTATCGTGACTGCTGCAGATTTCTTTGTGGGCAGAGAATGGTAGCAACACAGGCAAGAGCCCAGTTCAAAAGGCCAGCAGCACTGGCAGAAATGGAATGAGTGAGTGAGAGAGGGGGAGTGAGCGAGCTCAATGGAACTGTGTTGAGACTGCTGCAGATTTCTTTGTGGGCAGAAAAAGCCACCAACAGAGGCAGGAGCCCTGTACAAAAGGGCAGCCTGCAGCAACAGCAGACACAGAACAAGCGAGTGAGGGAAGGGGAGTGAGTGAGCTCAATGGAGCTCTGTTGGGACTGCTGCGGATTTCATTGTGGGCAGAAAAAGGCAGCAATGCACCTAGGGGCCCAGTACAAAAGGTCAACCTGCAGCGGCGGGAGAAACAGAATGAGCGAGTGAGAGAGGGGGAGTGAGTGAGGCCAACGGAGCTCTATCTTGACTACTGTGGATTTCTTAGTGGGCAGAAAAAGATGGCAACGCAGGCAGGAGACCAGTACAAAAGGCTAGCCTGCAGCGCTGGCAGAAACAGAACAAGTGAGTGACAGAGGGGGAGTGAGCAACCTCAACGGACCTGTGTTGTGACTACTGCAGATTTATTTGTGGGCAGAAAAAGCCTCCAACACAGGCAGGAACCCACTACAAAAGTGTAGCCTGCAGCGCCATGAGAAACAGAATGAGCGACTGAGACAGGGGGACTGAGCCACCTCAACGGAGCTTTGTTGGGACAGCTGCGGATTTTTTTTGTGGACAGAAAAGGGTGCCAATGCAGGCAGGAGCCCAGTACAAAACAGCAGCCTGCAGCACTGGGAGAAACAGAACAAGCGAGTGACAGAGGGCCACTAAGCTAGCTCAACGGACCAACACAATCAACATTTGGCATTGACAAATGCTTGTTATTATATGCGTCCATCCAGTTATTCACATGGTCCAGATGGGGTTCTCATCAGCAGCAACTGAAGGGTCTGGCAGACCACAGAGATTGTAAGGGGTCCTTTAGTGGCAGACCAAATACCAAAAATGCCATACATGGTGGAGAATGCTGCCTTTCTTCTGTCCAGACCCCATCTCGCTTGTCTGTGTTGCTGAGTACCCCAAAGTCACTTCTCCCAAGTATGCCTGAACAGCTTGAATGTTATTGGTACAACAGCCCAGGCTGCAGAACAAACAAATGACTTTCTCCAGCTTTACCAGCAGCCCTCTTACTGTACTGACATGGTACAATAACACAATATGGGACACTGATGCCATAGGCAAATAAATGACTTGCACTCAGCAAAACTCCAAGCCCCATGCAGCAGCTCTCACCTCGTGGAAAGCCCAAGCCGGCATGGGACTTCTTAACATCTGCAAACTGCTCTGTTTGCCAAGCAATCTCCTTCCATCCCTCCCTGCTACAGTAACAGACCAAGTGGAGATTGCAGTTATAAAGAACAAAGAAAAAACAAAATTCTATACAGCAGCCCTGCTACTTCCAAAGACGCTGCACCAGAAATTCTGTTTCCCTAGCCCAGGGGTTCTCAAATGGTGAGGCCAGCCTCCCTGGGGAGGCCCCAACCCATTCCAGGGGAGGCTCAAGCAAGTCTGAAAAAGTACTGTATTTAAATTTTGAGTTTTATATATTTTGTGTGAAGAGATGAAGCAAACTGAAAGAGGATAACAGTAGGTGAATTGTATGTATTTATTTACTGATAGGTGACAAGGGAAGGTGAATGAGCCAAGGCTCATTTCAGGTGTACCCGGGAAAGGGTAGGTAGTGAATACATTTCAAAAGGTAACTGCAAAATAATCAAGAAATATACAATGAACAATAGTGCAAACAAATATGAACAATAAACTAATAATGAGTGGTGGTAATTGATCAATTTGTAGACTGATGGCAGAACAGCCCAAATGCAAGGGTTGAGCATAGAAGTGCTAACAGCAATAGCAGGAAGGAGCAAAGTAATCCCCGAGAAGTTGCTTAGGAGCAGGGATGGAGGGGAAGAGGCAAAATATGTAGGAAGGCTATTTCATACAGAGAGGAAACAGAGACAGTAGTTGGACCCATGAAGGTATTGCAACAAGGGTAACAATGGTTCAAGAATGAAAATAGTAGAGCAAGTAGGCTGGCCTGTGGGAGGGAGGGAGTTACAAAACTGAATAATAATTGTTTATTTTATTTATTTGTTATTCAGATAACACCTTTGGGCACCGGAGCTCTTTTCAAAGGTTCCATGTCAGTATAAGACAAAGAACTGAAAGTGAGCCAAGTACTCAAAGGGGTTTCAATGTATTCATGGTGTACTGCACAAAGTACGGTATGTTATTTTTCTTTGGGGAGGCCCAAAATTATTTTAGTTTTTGGGGAGGTTCAAGATCTTTTCCATGGATTTGGGGAGGCTCACTGTGACAAAGTGTGAGAACTATTGCCCTAGCCTATCTCCCCTCTGATGCTGCCTCCCGACTGTGGCTTTACAGCAAACTGCCGTTGTATTCCACCACATCTCGGCTTCATTGCTATGCTGTCAGTCACTCCAAATGGCCCTACAGCAAATCAATAAATACAAATAAATGGGCGCCGAGGAACAGTCAGGATGATAAAGAGAGACAATTTAAAAAAAAAATAGGAAAAGCACTCTCAGCACTCTAGTCTTCCTCTTCTACCGCAGCTCAATTTTACATGAACCCCTCCCCAACAGCCACATCAGAGCATGGAGCCCTGCTCTTCCCAAACAGCTACTCAAGCCACAAGGAGCGATCCACTCCACACTTGGGCTTCTAGCTTGCTCCCTAACCACAGCTCCACTCAGGGCTGCATCTGCAGCACACCACTCGGCCCACCTCACAACTGTGATTCACCAGCTGCCCTTCTTACAACTGCAGCTTCTTCTTGCTACAGCTACCAGGAGACCCTCTTCTCCCACAGACAGCACTGTGCTGCATGATGCGATCCTTTCCCTGGCTTGGCCACACTACAGAAGGACTAAACATAATGAATAAATACAGACTGTAGGAGTCCAGTACCCATGGAGTGAACAGATAAATGGGGGCAGAGAAACAAAAAAAATAAATAGATAAAGAAGCAGGGTTCTACAATAAAAATAAATAAATGAGAGGGACAGTTTCCTGACCTCATCGGGGTACAAGCAGGGCAATAACAAAATTGTACAGCAGCAAGGGTCAAACAGAGCAGCAGTCAAAAGTCAAATAAATCAAGGGCATACTACTAGGGACAGCCTTGGGAATCAACAAAAACTGCACTGAAAGAGAGAATAAAAATGAAGCTAGGGCAGGAAAAACAAAAATAAATGAAAGCAGTAAACTAAATAACAAGACAGAATATATGGGGGCAGAACAAAATACAAAACGCACAAGCCTTGGAGACCACAGACAGAAGAAGAAAAAAAAAAAGCAGCTCCATAAACAAACTGGAGAGCAGTAAAATAAATACAGTAATTTCCCAGCAGTTGTTACTCACCGCAGGAAAACTCCCGCCAATTTCAGCTGTGGAAGAAGCACGTCAGGGTGGCAATCACCATTTTGAAAACTGCACTGCAGCCAGGCAGCCTCGTGGCAAAGATCCTTCATCTTGTCTTTAGAGAACAGCAAGGCAGGAAGTAAACCTTAACCCTTCTCCCAGCTGGCAACCATCTTGCTACAGTCAGGCCAGTCAAACCCACAGGAACTGTATGTCAAAGTTCTGCAGCCATCTTATGAAGGGCACAAAATTACCTAACTCCATTGAAATCAATGGCAATCCTATTGAAATGAATGGACACTGCAACACATAGCTGATTTTTGTGACAAAACTTTTATTTAAATAGCAGACAATACAGAATTGAGTTGGAATTCTTTATTAAGATGTCATTTGATGAACTTTGCTACTAAAAATGTTACTTTTGTCTACAAAAATATTTTTGCTCAGTACGTCATCGACTCCATGACGTCCCGTCTCCTGCATGACGGCAACTCCTTCTCATCAGTATGACCTTCATTCGGTGAAACACAGCTTGTCTCCAACCATGATGTCTGATGATGACACAGATATGGGCGCCGGAGCACCCAGAGTTCTAACTTCAACCACCTCAGGGGTGTGGGGCTACAAAACAGAAACCATCCTCCATGACATCCAGTCTTCTATTTCAGCTCAAGTTATGCAAGCCATTCATGATGATCTGGCCTACATTAAAGCTATTTCACTACAGTACACAGTCCATACCAGCCTACAGCCAGTACCCTTCTCAGCCTTGCCTCATGAATACACCGTCGACTTGCTCAAACAATTCCAAGCCTGGATTTCTTTACATGGTTGGACTGATCCTTTGCGTATTTCCAATGCCTTGTGCTGAGTTTCTGAGGGGGACTACCATTTCCTGGTTCAACGCACTTCCAGAACAAATCAACGGAGATACTGCCACCCTGTATACCACCTTCAAGGATCATTTTCTGCAAGCACACCCACCATGATTATTGGAGCAACAGCTGTGGTAACGTACCATGCAACCCTCTGAATCTCTTGAACCCTTCATAGCAGACACTGAGTCTTGCTGCATACGTCTGCATAAACCTGAGAAAGAGCAAATCACAGTATTTGTCTGGGACTGCTTTCTCAACTCCATCTTTATGTAATCCAACAGAAACCAACAACCTGGATGGACACAATCCAAGCTGCACTACTTACACAAGAGTCCATATTAATGTCCCAGGCCACCACTATTGCACAACCACCTCAGTCATCACAGTTAGCTGCACTTGCAACATGTGTCCAGCAACCACAATCAATGATAGAGACTTTCACCCCAACTGTCAATAGTCTGCACCACAGCTCAGATGCTTCTTCTGCTACCTCTGTCAATGTTCTTTGACCACTTTGACAGTGACCTGATCCACCTTCATGTTCACGAGAACCTGTGACCTGTAAGTGGCGGGATTTAGGGGACACACTGCTGATGTCTGCCGAAAGCTACAGAATCAAAACAAAAATCAAGAGAACCAAAGGCGCTCACCGACACACAATCAGCAAGATAACCACAACTACTCCAGGATCAGAGGAATACAACAATTGATTGCCCCTCTAACTCTCACAGTTCAAACAAAATGCATCCTCGAACTGCAATCTCAGGCACACTCTTGCTTCCAGGGGCAAAAGTACCTGTCATCAGGTCACCTCTCCTAGCCAACTATGCCCCTGTAACCATCAGAAATTGGTCCACGCTCACCTTGGTTGACACTGGAGCAGAAATATCAGTTATCATCAGCAATATGTCATGTCCAACTCCAAATGTGACTGCTGAAAACCCCTATGATGTTGCTCTAAGTGTATGCTCTAGTGTTTGTTATGAAAAATGCCTCTGTATTTTTTCTTTCTGTATTTCTTCCCATTATCTCCTGTGTTTGACTTTGTTTTCCTTTTTTGACGTGGGACCTTTGTAAATGAATTCCTGACTCAAAGGGTTGTAATTCCTAGACTTTAATAAATAAATAAATAAAATAAATATTCTGAACAACCTTGCTATTTGTCACATACCTAATATCTCTCCAGCTGACCTAAAGTACATTATCACAGCAAGCACAGCTACAGTGCCAATCACAGGCGTGGCCCCATCTCAAGCTCCACTTTGGCTCACAGCAAGCTACCATCAAGTTCTATATAGTGCCTGATTTGCTACCTGCAATAATTCTTGGCCTGGACCTCCACAAAGCTCACAAAACCATCCTAGACTTTGCCTCAAACAAACTGTCACTAGATCCTTGGAGGCAACTTGCAGCTATAGACTTGGTCATTGTGCCTCCTAAGTCAGAGATGGTTTTGATTGCCAAGATTCGAGGTGAACCACTTCCACAAGGTGCTGTTGGTACTGTCATGAGATCCCCACACTGCATTCATCGGATCTCCTTCCAGGAAACACCTTATCAGCGGTGCATGGTGACACAGTCTTCCAAAAATGCTGTAACTTCACAGATGAGCCTGTGGTCATTTCAGGGGTGTGCCAACATCGGAAAGTTTGTCTGCCTGTCTTCAGGGAACCTGCTTCATCTCATGCAAGAACCTCAGCCTGGTTCCACCTACTCTAGTCCTGTCAATACTATCATGGCCAGTCCAACTTGAACAGTTACCCCTCAGTCAGAGACTGTCCTCTTCAAAACTTCCAGCATCTCCAACAGAAAAGCAACAACTTTTGAAAGTCCTGGAGAAATACATGGATGTCTTTGTTGGTTCACATAACAAGCTTGGATGCTGCGCTATCCTGCAACACACCATCGAAGTGCATCCCAATCAGAAACCAATCTATCAGCAAGCCTACAAAGTGGGACACAAACAGAAAAATGTCCTCAAGGACATAATCAGAGACATGCTGGAACAAGACATTGTCAAAGAGTCTACGAGTCCCTGGGATGCACCTTGCCTGCTAGTTGTAAAGAAGGACAAAGGATATTGCTTCATGGTGGACTACAGAAAACTCAATGCCTACACGGTGCAGGATGCTCATCACTTACCTACAACTGAAGATGCTTTAGAGAGTCTTGATGCAACCAGTCCTGTTCACTTCACCACTCTAGATATTCAGAGTGGGTTCTACCAAGTCTCCATTGATCCAACTTCTCGTCCATACAGAGCATGGTACTGCCGCGTGGGACTTTTTTAGTTCAAATGTCTGCTTATGGGTCTTCAGAACAGTCCATCCACATTTCAATGTGTTATAGAAGCTGTACTATATGGGTTGTCTTTGAAATCTTGTCTAGTCTACCTGGATGGCATTATTGTTTTCAGCAGAACTTTGCCAGAGCACCTGCAACATCTCAGAAAAGTTTATGAACATCTCAGACAAGCCAATATCAAGCTTTACCCAGAGAAGTGTTGTTTTACACAGCATCAAATTCATTACCCGGGACATGTGGTTAGTTGTTGAGCTTTCCTTGGCTTGTCTGGTTACTACCAAAAGTTCATTTGCAACTATGCCAAGATTGTAGCTCCACTGTATGCCCTCACTAAAAAGGAATGTGACTATAATTGGACTTTCAAATGTAAAGAGGCCTTTGAAACCTTAAAACAAAACCTACTCTCTTCTCCAGTGTTGGCCTACACAATGTTCGACCAACCCTTCAAACTCTACTCAGATGCTAGTTCCTTTGCAGTGGACACTGTGCTCTGTCAAATTCAAGATGGAACAGAACAAGTTGTCTCCTATGCCGGGCACTCTCTTTCCTCAGCTGAGCTGAATTATGGCATCACAGAAAAAGAATGTCTAACCATGGTGTCTGCAGTAAAGAAATTTGACTGCTACCTTCGTTACTCCTCCTTTACAGCTATTGTTGATCACTCTGCCCTCCGATGGTTATTTGAAATGAAGGAGCCAGTAGGCAAGTTCGCATGATGGATCGCCATATTACAGAGGTACAACTTTGAAATTCAGCACAGATCAGGTCGAGTTCACTCAAATGCCGATGGTGTAAGCCGGAGATGATATCCCTCCGCATCCTCCTCAACAGATGAAGAATCCTGCTTACAAGCTTTTCTTTTCCATGCCATGGATGTGCTTCCTGTGGACACTCCTACAACACCTCAAGTTGCTTTGATGCTACCAACTGCTTCTACAGAAAAATACACAAATCCTCAGTTACTGCAAGCAGCCAATGAGCTTCTCATTTCCTCTACAGTACAGAGTACACACCATTCTTCTTAGTCCATGGACGTCACCCAAAAACTCCATTGGACAGGGATCTCTCACTGCTAGAGGTTCTTAAGTCAGCTTCTTCTTTCATTATTCCAATGCTGGAACAGCTTGAACTTGCCAAAAATGTTGCAATCACCACATTGGTCCAGAGAAAATCTGCAATGCAGAAAATGTCAGCAGCCAAGTCGCATGAGCCTTCATTCTCTGTTGGGGATTGTGTATTTGTACTGACCTGTCCTTGTTCCGGGTGCCACCAAGAAACTGCTTTGCCCCTGGACTGGTCCCTTCTACATCATAGAAGAGCTTCCTCCTGTCCATGTTCATCTGTGGTGCAAGTTGGATGGAAAGCTGGTACACAACAAAGTCCACATAAACCGATTGAAACATGGGTACCTGAGTAACAACATTCCTGACCACCTTAGTCCACCTAACAATGAAGCTGCACTTGAGCCTGCCATCCTCTCTGAAGCTGAGATCCCACCACACAATTTTGCAACTAGTTTGTACAGATCTTCCTACTGCTGACACTCTCCAGTCAGATTCCGTTTTACTAGATGATTTGCCTCCTCCTCCTCTTCTTCTTCTTCTCCTCCTTCCTCTCCTGTACACACGTCGGTGTACCAGATTGAGAAGATCTTAAGAAAGAAGTTTGTCAATGGGTCCTGTACTTATAGAGTCAAGTGGTGAGGATTTGACAGTGGGCAGAATTCCTGGGTCACTTTTAATAACTTGACCCCGTCCTGTCAGTAACTAGTGCAATCTACACATGCCTCCATTCCCACTGACCAGAAAAGTCGATGGAGGTCTTGAACTTTTGTGCACCGGACTCAGTGTTGATTTAAATACTAATGCTTTCCCCCCTTAGAAATGTCTTCCAATGGACAGTCCACCTGTTTGTTATTGTAATGCAACTATTATTAAAGTGCGAGCCTGCAATCTGGGTATCCTCCTGCTGCTACCCTTCCCTCTCTTCCCTTTCCCTTCCCCTGCACTTTAGCACTTGTGGCATGACCAAGTTTCTAGTTCTATGGTGTTCCCCTCTCTCTGGTGCTACTCTAACTGGTACCCAGTGTAGTCCAAATCCTTTCCTACCCCACCCCACACAGTGGAATACTGTTTTGTTTTCAACATAATGCCTTGAAATGCATGAAAATGTTTTTTGCCTTAAAACGTACTTAAAAATATGTATTACTTAGCAAATGTTTATAGTTTATTGCTTGTTTGAGTGGTGCTCACATTCACTGTCTTGGCAGTGATGTGAAGCACACATTAAGCATGGGGCTTAATGTTAAGCTGCCGCCCTTTTAAGAACACTTAGAACCTCCATGTAGCTAACTGTTGCAATGGCTGGCAGTGCCATGTATGCCTGTCAGTCAGAGAAATTGACAGTCTGGGGCTTGTCTCCATGAAGAGAACATCTACTGCACAGAGAATAAACCTGTATTCTTTATTTTATGCGTCCATCTGGTTATTCGCACGGTCCAGATGGGGTCCTCACCAGCAGCAACTGAAGGGTCTGGCAGACCACAGAGAAGGTAAAGGGTCCTTTAGTGGCAGATCAAATGCCAAAAACACCACAGTAAGCATACTTCCATGTGGCAAGGGCATGGTAGAGGTGCCTTCTATTTTCATTTCTTTCAGATCTTCTGTGGGGTGGGGTGGGGTGCACTAGACCCCTGGTCGGTATGGGTATTCATCTCTTCTTCTTTTTCTGTAGCTGTGTCTGGTTGTGTCCTATTTTTATCCTGTAACTCCTTTGTTTCTTCCATAACCTGGGATATACTGTCATTCAAAGCTGTGGCTGTATGGGACAGGGTAGGTTCCTCAGGAAGGACCTGTTTCCCCAATAGACAGGTGTCATGTGATACATTACAGTGGTCTTGTGCAAGGTGTATCAGACTATTGTTTGAACTTTCTGAAGACTCTTGTGAGGCTCTACCTGTGTGTTCAGCTAGACAGTTTCTTTCTTTGTGCTGTACTTATCTGATTTTCCTGATCTACACTATCAGATTGATTATGGGCTGCCCAGGGGCAGTTCTGCAAAATGTGTCCCTTTTCATCACATAAGCTGCACTTCAGCCAGCTTCTGCAATGCATACTATCATGACCAAATGCCCCACGATGATCACATCTCAGTTTGTTACAAGCATTTGACAGGTCTGACTGAACTCCACATTTATAACAGGCTTTAGGCTGTCCAGAGTAAAACACACTTCTCTGTCTCTGGCCAGAAAAAAAGCTATTTGGCAAGCGTATGAGTCCAGTATCATTCTATCTGTTTTACTCAAAAACACCAGCCCCCTGTCCAAAGGAACTTTGAGTCATTAATGACTTCTGGTGGGACAAGCACTTTGCAGTATTGTTGCAGCCAGTGATGTATCTCTCTCACATTTACTACCTCATTCCAGAACATGATAGTTATTTCTTTCACCATTGGTTTAGTGAGGGGAATCACCATAAAGTGAACAAAAACAGATGCAAACTTTACTTAATTGTATTTCAACCAAAATCTATCTAGTTCTTGGGGTGATCTGAAGCTTACTTCAGAATTATCCTCTCTAGACACGTATATTAAGGCATAATTTCCAATACCATGAGTTTTAATGAATCTATCAATAACTTTCTTTCCAAGAAAATCCATTCTGGTCTCAGCTCCATGCCGTCCTTATATCATATGCGCACCTTTTTTTTCTTGGTGCAGGTTCTGTCCTGTTCTTAAAAGGGTCTGAAAATTTGAACCCTTTACATGGTGGATTGGTTTGCCCCGCTGAATCCCTGTCTTCTCCCTGTGAAGTGGATATGTCTGAGCCCTGCCCATTTCCCCTTGTGTTTTATTTGGAAGGCCCAAGAGGTTCAGATGCATTTTGGTTTATTGTGTCTAATAATTTATTGGTAACTGTTTCATCTTGTTGCTGTACTTCTGAATTACCTGATGCAGTTGGGTTCTCATCCATAATTGAATTAGTTCTAATATTTTCCTACTGTTCTGATTCTTTAGAAGGTGCTCTGCCATCACTGGTCCATGCCATTGTGACATCATGACTTGATTACTGCAATGCCCTTTACCTGGGGCTATCTAGGGTTGAAGTCTGCCACCTGCAGCTAGTGCAGAATGCGGCAGCCAGACTGCTGATTGATCTTTGAGATCAAGTCACATTACACCTGTGCTGCTTTCTCTGCACTGGCTGCCTGTTAGGTGGTGGATCACATTCAAGGTTGGTTTTCTGACCTATAAGGCCCTGCATGGACTGGGGCCTGACTACCTGCAAGACCTCCTATGGCCAAACCACCCATCCCGTTCCCTCCATTCGGCAAATGAGGGACTTCTGGTAGTTCCCATGGTGTGTTTAAAATCTTCAGGTGCCCATGGTTTTTCTTTTATGACACCAACCATGTGGAACTCCTTCCCTCATTGTCTAAGAGAAATTTCTTCACTGGGTGCTTTTAAAAGAGAGAAGAAGGCATTTTTATTTAGGCAGGCTTTTCCTCCTTGCTGAGTTAGCTGACCTAAGTATTAACTCAATTAGAATTGTATTTTATTGTATGCTATCTATTTTAACTGTTTATGTAATTCTGCTCACTTGTACAGCACCTTGAGTCAAAATGAAAAAGAGCACTTTATCAAATAAAATGATGATGATGACAACTGTTTTGCATCCTCAATGTTTTCTATAGGTATACCTTTGTCCTATGCAAGCTCCGTTTATATGTTCTTTCCCACTGTGTTTTCCTGGCCATTTTCATTTCCATTTACCTCTTTCCTGCTACCTGCCCCTGAATCTATATTTTCTATTGAATCAATATTTCTTCAGAGTTTTCAACTACCTGGCAGTCTGGGGTCCTGGTAGTGGAAGCTGCCTGCTGCTGCTGCTGAACTCAGTCCCAGTTGCTCTCCTGAATTGGCCATTTTTACATTGCTTGCACATGCACAAGAAATGTCTTGCTACATATGGCATTTCAGAGATGTCACTGACTAGCCCAATGCAGATCAAGCTATGTTGGGCTTGTCCTTGACAGACCAATAATAATGCAAGCTAAGTATGACAGTGGTTCACAGAGTCTCGGCAGAAACTTTGTGTAGTTGAAACAAATGAAGCGCTCCAATGAGAGAACACATTTCATGTAGTGTAAAGCAGCCATTAAATTCCTCGCATAGGGAGACGAACCCAGCAATGGGTTATCAGCACTGTTCCCCCCCTACAGCCATACATGACTAGCCAGTTCAGCCACACACCCACTCCATTTGCTTTTGTGGTACAGTGCTCTGTAGCATGCAGAGGTCTCCCTACCCACCCAACTACATTGTGTATCTCCTGTCAACAGGCGAGACACTACACCACCACATGGCAACCCATTCCCCTGCCCCCAGAACACCCTCTCCCCTGGCCACCAAACACACAGTTCTCATACCCTGTGAAACTGTCTGTGTGCCTGTGGCTTGCCTTCACTCTACAGATCCATAGCACCACGTAGCATGTCAGAGGCAAATGGGGAGAAAGAGAGATTGTGAAATGGAGCCGCATTTCACACCCACCTGCCCTGTTGACCTCCAGACAACCCAGTGCACACTGCAGTCCCTGGTAGTTGCCCTTGGTTACTATCTGCAATGGCCCCCTTTCTTCTGTTGCCCTCCCCGCCCTCCCATCCTTGGAAGTCATGGTGGTCTACAGAATGTTCTCAGGTAACCCACCGGTCCTGACAGCCTGTCCTCCTACAATCAAATTGCACCCCCTCCATGTCCACTCCACATCCCGCATATCCTATTACCTGGCAGCTATTGTGTGTCACCAGTTGTGACAGTGGGTCAGAGATCAGTTGGAGTCTGAGACAGCTCCGACCCGCTGTCAGAGAATAACAGTGTGTGAGCTCTGTTGTGCCTCCCTGTATAGTCTCCATCCTCAGGAGTTTCTCTGATGTGGACAATACACTCAGCTAAACAGCCCCCACCCCCAGTCATGGCAGCTTCTTCTCCTACAAGTCACGCCACCCCCCCATGTCCACTTCCCACCCTCCCTGTCCTCATACCTGGCAATTATTGTGTGCCACCAGTTGTAACAGCAGATCAAAGAGAAGCAGGAATGCGAGTGCAAGACAGCTCCAACCCGCTGTCTCTCTCTCTCTCTGTGCCTATTCAATTTGCAGCCCCCGCTTCTGTCCCCACCATCATTATGCTGGTGGAGAGAGAGCAAGAGAATGGACTCTCCTGCTGTCTTACCCCCTGTGTGACTATGTGCAAGACGTCGGCACCCCCAGGCCACCCTGTATCCAGCAGGCACACATCCTCCATCCCAAAACCATGGACTGCACAGCAGGTTGACAGAGACACAGAGTGACAGCAACCATGACTGGCACAGAGAGCACTCTGCAAACATTTCCTCTGGGTGGTCGGAAGTGCAGGTTGCTGTCACAGAGAGAGAGAGAGAGAGAGAGAGAGAGAGAGAGAGAGAGTGGATCCTGGTTGTGCACCTCAGACTTCAATGAAAGACAAACACCGGCAGTGTGTAATTGAAAGGTACACTGTCGTTGTGTGTGTTGTGTGTGTGTGTGTGTGTGTGTGTGTGTGGATTGTGTGTGCTAGCCTAGACCTTAAAATTTTGAGACAGATCCAGGGAAAGAGGTTTTAGACTTACAGCTTCAGTTTATTCAAAAAAGACTTGTATGCTGGTATCTAGAACAAGTAGGGTGGCTTCTGTCACAGGAAATGAGTTGAGATATTTATTTTACAAAACACAACTATGCCACTTTACAGCTGGGTGACTTCTGATGTGGTGGAATGGGAGGTACAATTCACAATATTAATTCTGTAGTTGTGCTGGTACTTACAGTAAGTAAAAAAAAAACAGATTCAAGTAGTTGCCACCTTGAAGAAAAAATATAGCTTTTTCATGAAGTGCTTGCAACTGATAATATGTGCTAAAAATAAAATGGTCATGGGGTGAAAAAGCTATGTTTTATTCTTGCTTCCCACAGTATAAAAAATAAACATCCAGTATGTATAAATTGGCTGCAATTAGTGTATGAAACAATGCTATTTTCTTAAATTAAAACTGGCAGTGAGTTATAGGACTGCTCACATTGCCGCACTCCTTCAGAAAATCTTTAGAAAAAGAAAGGGCCATATTCTACTGTACTTTTATGTTGCTTCCACAAGAAATGTTTTGCTACAGAGAGCAGCATTTCAGAGTTGTGTCACTTACTAGCTGAATGCAGGTCAAGCTGCATTGGGCTCATCCTTGACAGACCAATGATAATGCAAGTTAAGTATGACAGAAGCACCACTGGAGACCGACAATAAATTTGCCGACCTTCCACACAGTGATGGCACAATACTGACACCGGTATTGTGCCATCCTAAAAGGAAATAATTTTTAGGGGGCTACGCCCCCCGCTTCCTCTGGATTTTGATCTAATCAACTCCAGGTCAGAGTTGTTCCAGGGACGGGGAAGAACACTGGGAGAAAAGCATCACTCAAAAACAGACCATTACAGCAACTGTGGCTGTAATGGTCTGTTTTTGGGTTTCGCTGTCGGGGTGTCGCACTGGAGGGGGTAATGGAGTATGACAGTGGTTCACAGTTTATGGGTGGAAACTTTGTGTAGTTGAAATGAATGAAGTGCTCCAATGAGAGAGCACTTTGTCTGTTTCATTTGCATAACGCTCTCCCCCCTCCCCTCCATTGCTCCGTTTTCTTTGCTATCCCCCACCTCCCCCCACACACACACACACACCTTTTGGTTTGTCTGTTCCTCTGTACCTCATTTCTCCCTTGTCCTCTCTCTTGCCTCATGTTTTGTTTTGGGCATTTCTTATAGCCAGCCACCCTCTTTTCCTATGCCAGTGCTTTTGGTTTCAAGAAGATGTGTTTTTTGTCTGCCGATGCCATTACTTTTCCTGATGCAGCCCTCCTTCTGCTTGTCCAGCTGTTTAAACAAGTTGCCTCATTTGTTTTTTAAAGAAGACTTTTCCACAGTCATCTTGCTCTTCTCAGACAGCCTGTTCTCATTCAGGGCCCCCCTCGAGAGCCCTCCCCCTGCTGAGATGGTAAGCTACCGCCCTTTGATGGGTTAGACACCCGGAGGGTTTTCTGCATGGAGGGGGTCTGAGGAGGTTGCTGCCTATAATAAGGTGATGTCTGGCGTGCTTGACTCCCTTGCACCAGTCCATGTATGACCCAGGTATTCTCATTTGAGATCCCCCTGATTTGATGGGGAGCTAAAGTTGATGAAGACTGCGGGTCAGAAGTTAGAGTGCTGCTGGTGGAAGACCAGGCTGGAGCCAGACAAGCTGGCCCTGCATGCTCACTATTGTAAGTACCAGAGTGCAATCAACCGTAAGAAGGCAGAATTCCTGTCCAGGGAGATTGCTGCTGGGAGGAGCCGACCAACTGTGCTTTTTCAGACTATTGACAGGCTGCTAAACCCAGCCTGTCTGCAGCTGATAAAGACTTTTTCAAATGAGTTATGTGAGGAGTTTGCTTGGTTATTCTCGGACAGAGTGTCCAGCATCCGGCTTGGAATTCCACTAGTGAGTCATGTCATGGTCAACAGGGATCACCTTAGTTGTTTAGAGAGCACTCCATCTGGTTGAGATGAGTTTAGACCAGTGGAGGTGGCTGAGGTCACTGAGGTTGCTTCCAAGCTGAGGCACACATATTGTGAACTGGACCCGGTGCCGACGTGTGTCTTGATGGGATGCATTGACTCCATTTGCCCAGTGTTTGCCTTGCTTGCCCGGTGTTCCTTGTCATAGGGGGTTTTCCCAGATGTCTTGAAGGAGGCATTGGTGAGACCCCTTCTGAAAAAGCCATCATTGGACCCTGATATCATAGCAAATTGCTGTCCTATCTCCAACCTCCCATTTGTGGGGAAGGTTGTGGAGAAGGTTGTGGCGCTTCAGCTTGAGGAGCATCTCTTGAAATATGATCTATACAAGCCTTTCCAGTCAGGATTTCGGTCAAGGCAAAGCACTGAAACTGCATTATTTTGGGTGCATAATGACCTTCTCAGGGCGAGAGATCGAGGGGAAGGGACTATTCTCATTCTCCTCGATCTCTCCTCAGCTTTAGACATAGTGGACTATTGTGTGTTATTTGACTGCCTGAGGGACTTATGTGGACTCACCGACATGGTCATCTGCTGGTTTGAGTCCTATTTCACTTACAGGAGGCAAAGGGTAGTGATGGGGAATTTCTCCTCCTCCCCTAGCCTCCTGTCTTGTGGAGTACCTTAGGGATCGGTCTTGTCATCAATGTAGTTCACCTTGTACATGCTACCCCCTGGGAAGGATCATTAGGAAGTATGACTTGGGTTTTCATTGCTATGCTGATGATACCCAGCTATACCTGTCCTTTGCTCCTGGAACACCTGACACAGTGAACGTGCTAAATAATTGCCTCACTGAAATAAATAGATGGATGGCCTTCAGATGGTTGCTACTGAACCCAGATAAGATGGAGGTACTTGCTGTGGAGTCGAACACAGGGCATGCTAGGGTGGCCTCGGGTGCAGACACAGGATTGTTCCTTGTATCTGTACCCTTGGAGGCCTCCTCTAAGGTGTGAAACCTGAGTGTTATTCTGGATAGTGGCCTGACGCTTGAGGCTCAAGTATCAGCCACTGTTCTTGTCAGTTTCTATCATCTGAGGAATATCACTAGGGTTAGACCCCTAGTTCTGCCTCTGGACCTCCTAACTTTGGTGCATGCCTTTGTGGCGATGAGGCTTGATTACTGTAATGCGCTGTACCTCGGTGCCCCTAGGGGTACCATCCACTGACTGCAGCTGGTGCAAAATGCAGCTGCCAGGCTGTTGACGGGGCAGTCTAAATACTGTCACATCACCCTGGTGCTGTGGGAATTGCACTGGCTGCCAGTCAGGTGGAGAGTCCTCTTTAAGGTGGGCTTGCTCTTCTTTAAGTCCCTACATGGACTGTGCCCTGGCTAACTGGCTGACCTTCTCATACTGGTCATTTCAGTCTGCTCCCTACATTCCTCTTCTAGGGACCTCCTAGCGATTCCCAGGACAAGGCTAAAAACAGACAGCAACAGATCTTTTAGTGTCACTGGCCCCATCCTGTGAAATTCACTCCCACTGTCTATAAGGGAGACCCCTTTAGTTAAGGTATTTAAAGCCCGCCTCAAGGCTTTCCTGCTTACACAGACGTTCCCTGATTTTGCGGTGGAACATCTGGTGCCTGACCATTATGCAGGTTTTTCCTGACTTGTGTTCTTTTTAGTTAACTGTAATATAACTGATTTATTATATATAGGATAAAGTATGGGTCTGGGTGTGTAACGAGAATTTACACACACCCAAGGGGTTTATGTGAAGCATCTAACCCCGAGGGTGTGTGTAAATTCGAGTTTCACACCCAGACCCATATTTTATTTTATATAATTGCTGGGTTTCCCTTTTTTTGCCTCAGCAATTGTATAAAATAAAATCTAGCTGTGCAGCCAGGTTTGCGGAGGGTGAAGTAGTTGCCATAGTCAGCCATTTGATTTTATTTATTTTTTTTTTTTTATTATTTTGTTCACAGCACTGACTGAGGCAGATTTGTCTTTTATGTACTTACCGCCCTAGTGAGGTGGCGGTTTGAAGTGTCCATAGCGGTTTCCCAAGCAGGCACAGTGTCGCGGGCGAGGAAGTGCAACAGCATCTTGCACAGTGAGGGAAATCTGCAGGTGTTGCCGTAATGAACACTCCTTCATTACCGCAAATTACGCCACGGTTTCCCTATGGAAAAAAGGGAAACCGGTAATTATTTTGATATTTATCATTGGTTATTATGTGTATTATTGTATTCCAATTGATGCTGTGTTTTATTATTGCATGGTGCCCAGAGCCTCCTGGATTGGGCGTCTTTTTAAATAAACTTTACCTTGCCTTGCCTTGAGGGTAGGTGGGACCTCTGTGTGACAGTGAATGTGTGTCTGTATCTTTGTACCCTCTCACTGCCACTTCTCTAATTCACCACCCACTCTTTTTTTCAATCCCAGCCTGCTCTTGCTTTGCTGCCATCTGTCGCATTAAAAAAATGTTATTTAAAATACAATTCATATTCTCTTATGTCTGATTGTAGCAGATGGAGCTCCCTTCCACAAAGAAAAATTCACAACAGGCTTCTCTAAGTCCCCGCCCACTCCCTTTTAAGTATCAGCCTGTTCCTGCTTTGCTGCCATCAGTCGTGTAATAAAATATGTAAAAAAAAATTACATGTACAGATTTGATTAAAATACAAGCAAGCAAGCAAGGTTCGGCATTGACAAATGCTTCTTTTTATGCTCTGTTGTGTTTGTAAGTAAAAAGATACATCCCAAGTTGGGTCTGAACCCATTTTTCTTCCATAGTATATGTCCACTCAGCCTCTCTCAGCACTTTTTCAGGTGACCAGGCAGTATATGGAAGCTGCCGTTCCTGTATTCTGAAAGCCATCATCAGCCGTCTTCTCACTGACATCGGGGGGGCTTTGTTCTGGCTGCATCAGCTGATTTTCAGTGTCACTTGTGTCCATGTTGGAACTGTTCTGTGTGCTGGTAGCACTGTCTGCCTCCTTCTCTGTTTATCACTTGGAGCTCTCACTTTTTTTACGCTTCTGTTTATCAATTTTTCTGCTGAAAAATGTGTCTTTGTTTCAAAGCCTCTTTCCATTTAGTATAATGATACTCATCTTCAGTTAACATTGATATCAGTATCCTGCTGTGTTCCATCTTTTCTCTTTCAAGCTGTGCTTCTGCCACTTTAGTATCACTGACCACTGTTGCTGGTAAGGTATCACTAGCTAGTACCATCTCAACACTGGCATCTGCTAAATTCAACTCAGCTCCTTCATCAGCAGAAGTCTATATCCACAAATCTCTGCCCTCCTGGCTGTCTCTGGCTATGAGTGAGAGCATCTCCACAGCCTGCTGCAGCTCACCTTCACCTCTGTGGCCTTGGGATCCTCCATCTTGGTTAGAATGCCAACAGCACCCTCTGCCAAGATTAGAGGAAGTTTTTATTAGGGAAAACAAACAAAAGTCAGCATAATAAGTACATAACGAAAAAAAAAATTGGCACCATCCAATATACAATGAGAAGGCAGTACCATGAAAAAAAAGACCAAAAGAAAAGAACAAAAAAAAACACACACAAAGGAAACATAAAGAGGAACACCAGCCAAAACAAACACTCACAAGAAAAAAAAGAACAGGAAGGAAAGTAAGAAACCGGAGTAAAGGAGGAAAGGAAAGAAAAGAAAAACAAGCTAAAAGACACAATAGGAAAGGCAGGGCAGGAGGGAGCAGGCCAAAAGAAAACCAAAATCAAGCAATACAGCAGGGAACGGAAGGAAATCACAAACATTCTTGGGGGAAAAGACAGATCCAGAAGCAAATGGTTTGATACCTTTTATTGGACCAACAAAGATGTTACAACAAAAGAACAAAGTGCTCTAGCTTTCGGACCAACCAAGTCCTTCTTCAGAGGCTTTATGACAGTTATTTAAAAAATCCCATACTATTAACAACCAGATAATGCATAAAAACCAAAAATAATTCTCATTGGTTTAACATACTCATTCGAAGCATAACAGAAGATTACATCAGAGAAGCTAATTAACACCAGTATGCTTTTAGCTGAAAAGCCCCTGAAAGTCAAATGTTATCAGAAGATAGCAACAAGCAAAGAGTTCTCCTCACATATATTTTAAAATGCCTCAGTATGTTTCAAGAAAGCAGTCTACTGAAAACAAAACCTTAGGATACTATTCTCCCTAATTACATGTAAGATGAGGAGTTTACAACTTTAATTGTAAGTGTCTTTGTGTGTTAAATAACATAGTCAATGAAAGGCAAACCTGTGGATAATAATACATGATAAAATGAGACATAATTGCAAGTTAAAAACAAGCCCCAAAAATAAAATAAGCAGAATATTTGTATATGTGTGTGCGTATATATATATATATATATATATATATATATATATATGTATGACATACAATGAGTTTATAGTAAAGTTTACTCAAATTGAGCAAATGTTTCACACATAATGTAATACAGAACTTAGCTTGAGACATTTTCCCAACTATACTCTCAACCAGTTAACATATTCCATAAACTTTAAGGCCTTCAGTATTGTGACAGGATTTTATACATGATAATATCAATTGTAAGCATAAGTGCCAAATAAAGAACTACGAGTCAAGGGAAACCAAGAAATTGAGACTATGAGCCTGATATGTACATATTTCAATACAGTGTCAGTGTATAACAAAACATGTACAGAAACAGTCTAAGGAATCAGAATAAAAACTCAACGGAATTAAATCCCCCCCCCACCACCACCCCTTTTCCCGGAGAAAGATAACTAGTTAGAAGGAGATATATGTACAAGAGTTCTAATACACCATCATTTACACTAATCATTGCAATATTTCCCTAAAGGAATTAAACCTTTCTTGAACCCCCACATAAATAAGATATGCATCTTAATATGTACATAATTTAAAAATGTGACAATATGTAATCCCACCACAGATAAGTAGAAGAAGGAAGTAAATATTCACTATATATGTGAACTAAGAGTTCTAGCCATTGTAACACCATTATGCCATGTGCCCGAATAAAAGCCTACCTCAATATCACCACAATAGCCACACCCACTATACCCACAAAAAACACCCCAACACCCACATAAAAATTACCCCAAGCCACACTCCCCCCCCACACACACTCTCACACAGTGCTAAGGTGAGAAACCAACATGTAGATAACCAGATAAAGGGGATTCTATAAGCAAAAAAAATAAAAGGCTCACTGAAGAACTAAAGTATTTATATCCATCCTTTGAAGCAAAGGTCTGTGAAAGTTTAAGTGGAATAATGTGTCATATACCCCATATCAATGTTCATGCCATCTTCCACCATATTGAGAAGTAAAATAATTCTGATTTCAGAAGCCTTTCTCTGTTGTGTACTGTTGATATTTTCTTTTAAGACCTTCACAGACATATCTAAGATTGAGCGGCCATCCTGAGAGAAGTGTTGCACCACTGGTTGGTCAGTAATCTTCATAATAGAATGCCTGTGTGAATTCATTCTAGTGCAGAGTTGTTGCTTTGTCTCCCCCCACATACCCTGTGTGAGGACATTTCTTGCATTGAATGAAATAAACAACATTACCTAATGTACATGTATAATTCGCCTGTATCCTAAATTGCCTGTTGTTACCACACAATCTGAAGTGGAAATGAGCTTGCAAGTCTTACATCTGAGTTAATGTACCATATGATGTCATGGTATTCTGTGCCGGTTCAAGTTGACTCTTAATAATCAGGTTGGCTAAATTAGGTGGTTGTTTAAAAGATAGTAGTGGTAGTTGTTGACAAATACAATTAAAGGCTTCATCCTCACTAATTATTGGGTGGAAGTCCTAAATAATCTTACGTAGAAGTTCAAGGTCAGCATGATACTTGACTACAAAGGGTATTCTGCTGGTAGTGGTCCTTTCCTTATATTGCAGTAGTTGTTCTCTTGGTACCTGTGTTGCACATTCCACTGCTCTGTCTATTTCTCTGGAAGAGCGTCCCTGCTCAATAAAGGTGTTTTTCATCATACTGTAGTCAAATGTGTGTCTCTGTCTTCCTCATTTGAATAGAGGCAGTGATACCGAAGTGCTTGACTATACATGACAGATTTTTTTATGTGGCTCGGGTGATTACTTTTCCTGTGTAAGTATCTTTGTCTGCCTGTTGGTTTCCTGTAAATACATGTATGTAGGGTTCCATCCTTGATAGTGGCAGTGGTATCCAGAAAATTTACATTGGTGGCAGAATATTCCAGGGAAAGCTTTATGGTTGGGTGGAGGTTATTAAGTTCCTGATGAAAATCCTTAAGTATGTCAGTGCCCTCTGTCCAAATTATAAACAAATCATCAGTGTAGCAGAAATAAGTGAGTGGTTTGTGTGTACAGTGCCTTAAAAGTCCTCCCTCAAAGTCTCCATAAAAAAAAATAGCATACTGTGGAGCCATCCTGGTGCCCATTGCTATTCCCATAGTTTGAACATAATGTTTACTATTGAAGCTGAAGTTGTTATGTGACAGAATGAATTCAGTAGGTTTCCCCATGACTCCAGGGTTGATGATGTGGTCCAATCCTTTCTCATACAAGTGTTTAAGGCAGGCTGAAATGCCATTTGTGTGCGGAATATTAGTGCAGAGGGCTATTACATCCATTGTGGCTAAAAGAATATCCGGTGGTTGGTCCTTATAACCAGAACGTTTATGCAGGAAGTGTGTAGTGTCCTAGATGTGACTATCCCTTAGTATAACCAGCAGTTTTAAAATGGTTTCTACAAACCCTGAGAGCTCCTCTGTCAGGGTACCATTACCAGAAATGGATAGCATTAGTCAACACTCTAATAACTGTAACACTATAAGCCCCTTTGAAACAGAATCAGGAAAACAAAAACAATCCATGCCCATAGTGGGCCTACCTAAGGTTCCAAAAAAGGGTAATTCAGGAGTGCAGTTAAGAGCTAACTGAGGGATAAATCTGAAAAAAAAAGGGAACAGAGGCATGAGTATGTGGTAGAACCACACACAGGCTACAGTCTGTAGGGAGGAGAAGTGTCCAGTTCCCAGAAGCTGGGACCAGTAACTAGACAAACTCTCCATTCACTAGACAGGAACAACATTCCACCAATGAGAACAGAGGAGGGGTGGGGCCAGAACCCACTGATCCCTCCAAAATAAGGAACACAATTCTGTCTCCACCAGATGGAGTAGAACCATGGGGGTGATTGTCTGTTGCTGAAACAAAAAAGTACACTTAGAATACCACAAATAATATTTAATGCAAGTAAGAATAAGGTGAAGGGTATTAGGATTGTATCCCAGCAGGGATGTGGGTACTCCTAGGACAATGTCCGAGTACATAAAAGAAGGCCAGGCCCCATCTCCACAAGCTGTAGCAACATGGGCACAGAACCCAACAACATAAGGGCAGTGAATAAAGAAATGGGGCATGGATTCTAAATCTAACTCGCAACCTGCCCTTGGACAGTTGCGGTCCAGTACATTTTTATATTTGCGTTGCCCTTAACACTGAAATATCCATGACTACTGAGCCAGAGCATGTCAAATATCTTAGGAGGAGTTCTAGGATCCAGAAGGGATCTGCACAGCTGGTGATATGCAGCAACAGGGATACTGGGAAAATCTGGAAAGTCCAAAAAGTGGAAGGTCATCAAAGTCTTATACAATTGTTTAGAGGACATCTTTCCCATACCCATCGGATCTAACAACCAGCATTTGACCATGTCAGCAATGGTGTATATAAAAGGATAAATGTGTTGGGACAGACACCAAGGAATCAGGCTAATATACTTATGGAACTGCAGCAGCTCCATCCAGGAGACAACCCAGGGTATCCATAGTTTCAAAATCTGTTGCAAAAAAGGCACCAGATTCTAAGCCAGAAATTGACTAAAGAAAAAGACCAGGAGGTTAATCATATTCAAGCCACCTTTAGATATAGGAAGGAATAAAATACTACACCTGAGGGGGTTCAATCTACTTCCACATACTAACTGAAAAAACAAGCTATAAAATCAAACTTTCAGTGACATGGGAAGGGGGAACCATACTTAAATAAGTGAAAAGGGGCATGACAAAGCATTTCAAGATTGCAACTTTTTTCTTCTTAGTTTGAACCCAACATTTCCAATGCTGAATTTTACCCAAACAGGTAGTAAATTTCTCATCCCAATTATAGTGGACCATGTCACCTACCCTGCAGTCAATACCTAATATCTTTATACGGGGGGGTGGGAATCGATCCCACCCACAGTGAGCACCTGGTTCATGGGATGGCTGATTGTCAGACTGACACATTTTTGGAGATTCAATGACACTCCAGAGATGGGGGTAAGAGTACTAAATAAGTCCAAGGCAAGTCTACCCAAAATCTCGTCTCGGATAAACAATGTGATGTCATCAGCATACGCTGACATTGCAACTTGGTCAGAACCATTGGAAGCAGAGAAACCATGGATCTGGGTATGGGTTTGTAGCTTCCAAAGAATGGGGTCTATGCAAAAAGTGTACAGTAAGGGACTCTTAGGTCACCCTTGATGGATGCCCCAGCATACTGGAAACCTGTTACCCACATGGCCATTAATATGCAGGGTAACAGAGGCAGCATCATACAAGGTCTGAAGCCAGAAGACAAAGTTCAGAGGGACATGATAGTGAACCACAGTAGCAAAGAAATAAGAATGCGCCACCCTGTCACAGGCCTTTTCTTGGTCCAACATTAGGAGGTACACTGAGGAGGCTCCCACCCCAGCAGAGATAACCACCTCACAGAGCAGAATCAAATTTTCCACAATCTGTCTACCTGGGACTGCACAGGTTTGCACTGGGGAAATGACCTCCAAGGCCAAAGGGGACAAGTGGTGAGTCAGGATGATCACAAGAATTTTAAGGTCCGAGTTTAAAAGGCAAAGTGGGCGCCAATTAGCCAGGTCCAAAAACTACCCTTTTTTGTGTAATAAAATCTGAGAGGCCATCATGAAAAGGAAGACGGGTTCTTAGTGTCCAAAATGTCATTACAAATGGCCATCAGAATTTCCATCAAGGGGGTTGAAAAAGCTTTAAAAAATTCAGAGGTAAGATCATCAGGGCCCAGAGTGGTATTCAAATTAAGTTTTGCAATGGCATACACCCCCTCCATGAGGGAGATAGGGTGTGTCAAACCCTGAGCCATTGAGTCCGAACTCTGGGGAATGTCTACTGAGGCGAGGAAAGTGTAAACAGGACCAACCTCCCCCAAAACCCAAAACATTGTAAACAAATACAATTGGGCCTGTGACAGGATATCAGGGGTATCCTGAATTATCCCACCTGTCTCTGTCTCCAGTGTAGTTATAAATCGTCTCAACTTTTGTCTTGCAACTTTCAAAAGGATCACTAAGACATTGGGTCCCCTGGGTACCAGCTTGATGTTCCAAATGAAGAGAGGCACTTCAGTCATGGTGTAGGCATCTCATCTGTGATTTTAGATTCAAAATAAGTTTACTATAGTCCCCTTGAGACTCATTCTGCAAAGCAATTGCTTTAAGAAGATGGGTACAATGGGAAAGGTAGTCTTTATATGTTGATGTTCTTGTCTGCCCGGTCAAGGACTTCAAGAAAGAAGAGAGGGCAAGTTTTGTAGAGTCCTACCACTTACTAAGGGAGTCCATCATACATGTTAAAGATTGTTGAGCCCTCAAAAAGTCCAAGATCTGGTCACAAGTCCAGTCCATAGACAGTAAGGTGTTATTGAACTGCCAAAATCCCCAACCTGATCTCAGGATCAGGTCCATTGAAAAGGTACCATGTAAAAGCAAGTGGTCCGATAGTTCCAGGGACAATAAAGCAGCAGCCTCCACATGAAAAGGAGCAGACTGAAATAAGTAATCGATTCTAGTGGCCAGAGAAGACTGGTGACACTTGGTGCCCCCAGTTGGATATTGTTCGTGGAAGACATTCATCAAGGAATTATCCGTCACAAGTTTCTGCAGAAAGCGTGCATCACAGTAAGTTTTGGCCCTAGGGTATACCACATCAAAGCTAACATTCAAATCCCCACTAAAGATAACAGGTCTGGAAGTACGAAGGTAGGGACAAATTTCCTGAAAAGATCCACCCGCAATCTCTTTGTCTGAGGGGCATACACATTGATAACTCAGAGAGGGGAACCATGATATGACATCCAACAAGAGGGCATGACCAGGAACTACATCAATCAAGATCTGTAATGAAAAGTCACATCCCCTAAACAATATCCCCACCGCATCACATGCATCAGTACCCATTGACCAGTAAGATGAACCCCAGCACCAATGCTTCTCAGCGTGTACCAGGTCATGATATGTACTCAGTCTGGTTCCTGCAAAAAAATAATATCCAAGTCCATATCAGAAAGCAGAGAAAACAACAAAGTGCACCCTCGTGCAGCTTGGTATTAACAGTGGCCAATTAAAAGCTAAGCACCAGCATAAGGCAGAAAAGATAAGAACCCATTGTCAAGGATAGGAAACCTCTATTGCTGCATCTTTCTTAGCCGCATTCTTCCTTGTCTCCATCCAGTTTCTTTTGGGACTTGGTGAGGGGCGGGTGACCTTAGGGGGCTCCACCTCTTCTTCCATATCTGTAGTAGCCATGTGCCTTGATGATGGGCATGAGGAGTAGTCCTATTCTTCCCCAGTATCCCCCTCCCGTGTGAGAGTGGCCAAAGCATTGTACTGGTTGTCCAGTGGGACAAGTTGTCCCATGTCCCGGGGAGGGGCAGTCGTAGCAAGCTGCTTTTTTTTGTAAACATGTTTTGTTGAAAAGGTATCACTTTTACACATTCATGGGTAGCATACTCATATCCTTCATCATACAATAGTTATACAGCATATGATACGGTTCATAGTATACATTAAAACTGAGCCAATTACTTCATATTGTCACATCAGTGGATTACATTAAATTACAGTTTATTGGTTCATACTCAGCACTGCCCTTTCTGCATATTAATAACTAGTAGGTAAGCATGCTAGCCAGAGAGATGGAGCATTTAAAGTGACACCACACCTTTTTCTATTGCCTCAATCAACGGCCCCATGTCTTATGAAACAGAGACTCCTGCCCATTCGCCTGTGGCTGTATCCTTTCGAACCTCAAACAAGACCCTAGATTATTTAGCCTGTGGGTTATGCTTGGGGGGGAATATTGCTGACCCAATGCCAAGTCACTGTTTTTCTGGCATTTACTAATGCCACCTCCCAGAGTCTGTGCCTTTTCTTGTGGGTGGACACTTCCTCGATTTCCAGCATCAACTCTAGGTGTGTACTAGGTGGCTTGGTGCCCAAAATTTGTTGCATGATGTTATGGACCTCTTTCTAGAAAGATGCCACATTGACACACGTTAGTACCATATGTAGGAAGTCACCCTCCTCCACCTGACATTTAGGGCAAATTTCTGACCTGGATTTCCAGAATCTATATAGCTTGCTAGGAGTAATGTATGTCCTATACAAATAATTGAGTTTTATTCTACGTAACTTATTTGAGAAGGAACATATGTGTACATATTTAATAGCCTCCAGCCACTTATCCTCCTCTAGATTTAGTGCCAGATCCCTCTCCCATGCCTGTTGGGTCTTTGCTACTGGTGGAGCCATGGCCACCAGGAACAGTTCGTAAAGTGTAGATATTAGCATACCTTTTGACTGTGGCCTGTACAGTGTTTCTTCTATTGGAGATAGACTTAGGCTCAGATCTTCAGAAAAATGCTTTATTCTAAGACATGCAAAAACATCTCCTGTTTGAACACTATATTGTTGTCTTAACTCCCCAAAAGTCTTGATTCTCCCTCCATATTACAAGTCTCCCACTACTTTCAATCCTAGCCATCTCCATCGAAGAAGGACCTGATGCAGATGAACATTATAACCTTTTTCTCTCCTGAACCCTCGGTGGGTTGCTCTGTTGGTGGACATTTTCATGGGGTGGTTTATATGTTTGTGCACCCCCTGACACAACCTAACCACGACTCTAGTCATTGGGTTTTGTTGTTTGGGTGCAGGTGGTTCATACAGGGCAGGTGCCAAGATCCCCTGCACCAGTCCTCCCACAGTGCCTTCCTCCTCCATTTCCCTCCAAGCTGGTACAGTCTTAGCCGAGGGTTTTTCCAGACAGGCAAGCTGCATTGCCCAATAGTAATATTTGAAGTCTGGAAGTTTTCAGTGACAGCTGCAAAATGGTTCTTTTTATCCTTGCAGCTTTCCCAGCCCACAAAAACCTCTGTAATATGCTATTTAGTTGTTTAAAAAAAGGCTTGGGGACCCTGATTGGTAGGTTTTGAAAAATGTATCAGCATAACCTGCATGTTATCCTCTCCTCTGTAATCCCTCCCCCCAGGTTGCACCGGGAGACAAGCAACTTGTTGCTCAGTGTGCCTTTCCTGGTGAAAAAATTTCAATAAATAAATAAATAAATCTTGGTAGTATATTAATTTTGACTGTATTAACCCTGCTAATCAGGCTCAATGGCAGTCCCTCCCATCTCTTACAATCAGTTTTGATGCTGTTCAGCAGCAGGACATGATTTTCTTTATACAGCTGGGACATGTCGTGAAGTATCATAATCCCCAGGTGCTTTAAAACAGTGACACCTTCTAAATCTAGTGGAGAAGCTCTCACAACCGCACCGTCTTTTTGACATAATATCATTAGTTCATTTTTTTGTCCAGTTAATTTTGTGGCCAGCCAATTTGTCATATTCTTCCAGCACTTTGATCAGTACTGGCAGATCCACACCTGGGTCTTGCATGTAGAGCAGCAGATCATCTGCAAAAATGCCACTTATGCACATTCCCCCTACCTGGATACCCTGTATACCTGCCTCTTGCCTTATTACTGTAGCAAGCAACTCTAGGGACAACACGTACAGCAGTGGTGAAAGCTGGCACCCTTGTCGTGTCCCCCTGGTCAGTTGGAAGGGTCTAGACAATATCCCATTAACCAAAATTCAGGCCAAGGGGTTCAAATACAGTGAGCTAATCCACCTCAGCATGTTTGTGCCTATGCCAAACCTGTGCTGAGTTTCAAAGAGATACCCCCACTCCACCCTGTTGAAGGTCTTTTTGGTGTCCAGGGCCAGTATACCGGGGCCCCCTCTAATGTTCTTCTTTGACCGTCTCCACACTACATTTAATGTGCGTCGCACATTGAGCTTACCTTGCCTACCCTTTACAAACCCTATTTGGTCCTCTTTGATGATGTTGGGAAGTACTTTCTTGAGCCTTCCTGCCAATAGATGAGCCACTATTTTATAGTCCACTGTTATCAGGGATATGGGATGATACGAAGCACACAGTGTGGGATCCTTGCCCTGTTTTGGCAATATGGTGATTGTGGCATTCCACATAGATGGTGGGATTATCCTGTCTCATTGCTTTGTGAATCATTGCTTGCAATGGATTTTTTAATTCCTGTGAGAACACCTTGTAAAATTCAATTTGGTACCCATCTGACCCTGGCACCTTACCCCCTTTCAAATGTGTCAGTGCATCTTGAATATCATCGCATGCTATTGGTTTATCCATCTCCTCTCTTTCTTCATCTTTTATTGTAGGGATTTGTGCCTTTTTAAAGAATTCGTAAAAGTTACAAAAGCTCTCCCCAATTTCCTTATCTCCATGTTGTATGTTCCCTTCTTTATCTTGTATTTGGGCTACATTTTTCACTGTTTGTCTATTTCTTAAGTGCCATGCCAGTCACTTCCCTTCAGCACCTCCCTCAAAATATGTTCCCGCTTGTGTGAGTAACAGAACCCTCTCTATTTTGGTATTATTGATCATATTAAGGTCCCACTTTAATTTCTGCAACTCATTGTATATACCTGTACTAGGTGTGCCCATATGCTTTTTTCCACCTGTTCTATCCACTCTTCCAGCTTCTTTATACCTCTGACTTAGAATTGCGCAGTCACTGTGTAAAATCACCTTTCCTGGACTGATTAAGGAAACAACAGAGGCAGTGTTCATGAGGTGGGGTACCAAAAAGTTCATGTTGAAAATTTGGTGGAAAAATCACTAAAAATGGCCATGTTACACAGGTTTGTTAAAACTGTCCTACTCACGCGCATAACTTTGGTCATTTTCAATACTTTCACTCCAAATTTTCAACATAACCATTTTTCCACACCACCTCATGAACAGTATAGCTGTCATTTTTCATATCCTACCCGAAATGTGTTTTTGCACCTGTGGTGTGGAATGGCACACTTGCTGTGCAAAATTACCTTTTGGGATTCAGTATCGAAATGATAGTGCCACTGTTCATTAAGTGAGATCCCCCAAACTCCATGTTTAAAATTTGGGGTGAAAATACCAACAAACACCTGGGACATTAGGATTTCTAACTATAATGCCCCACCCTGCAGAGACTGACAGGCATCAGGGGTGTGCCTTAGGGTCATCAGCCATAATGCTCATGCCATTCCACTCCCACCCTACAGACAGTGACAGGTGTCAGGGTGTGCCTTGGGGTCTTCAGCCCCAATGCTCACCCCATTCTCCTATACTGCACCCATCTCAGCTTATTTCCTTATGGAATGGGGTGAGCATTAGGGCCAAAGACCCAAGGCACACCCCCAATGCCTGTCAGTTTCTGTAGGGTGAAGGTAGGGTGTTAGAGTTGGAAACCCTAATGCCTCATTAAGGAAGTAAATCAGGGAGGGGTGGTGGGTGTCACCTACCTTGATTTCAGCAAAGCCTTCAACACCATTCAACATAGAAGGCTGATTAACAAGCTGGGTAGTCTGCCATGGGGCATATACTGATAAACTGGGTTAGAAACTGGCTTACAGACAGGAGGCAGAGGGTGTTGGTAATGTGATCCAATCGGGGGAAAGAGGGGTGACCAGCGCGGTACCTCAGGGATCAATCCTGGGACCAGTCCTGTTCAATGTCCCCTAGGATGTGCAAAGAAGGTTTATTAAAATTTGCTGATAATTGGACCATGAGGCGTTTGGTGAGCTTTTGGTCCTGGGTGATTTTCACTCTAATTAGGTTGGTCCTGATGTGACTAAATTTAGTGGATTGTTGCATACAGTTAATTGTTGTGCCCACTAGGTTAAATACCAAGACAAAGAGACACATGGCTCTAGACTGGATATTAACAAATAAGTCAAATCATATTTTACATTATGGAATTATGGATGACTCAGTAAGCGAGCATAGTCCCATTTTTTGTTCATGGAAACACATGAACCCAAGGAAACCAGAACCTGTTATACATACCTCAAGGAATTTTAACAACTTTAATCTTGAAGGGTTTTATGAAAGGCTAAGACGTGTGGACTTTTCTTATTTGCACTTGATTCCTGATGTAAAGTGTGCTTTAGATTATTTTATTCATGACTTTATATCTGTTTAGATACTTTTGCACCATATATTAAGTGGTATAAATGTGGAAAGAAATTAGGTTGGCTAAACCCCTCATTAATTAAATGAATGTGCAGTAGAGATAAGACATGGAAGCACTATAAGGAAGTTGGATCACTGAGGGCATTTCAGGAATATCGCTGCCTGCACAACAGAGGTAAGGCACAGATTAATCTGACAAAAAAGTAGCTATTTAATGCAAAAACAAATTGATGGGCTTTCAGATAACAGAACATTCTGGAACATGGTTAAAAATGTGACTAATCCTAGTGGGGACTCTGCGATGTCTATGAAACTGGGTGATGATATGGTTTCTTGCCCAAAACTTATAGCTAACAAGTTCAATAAAAGATTTGTTGATCTAGATAAATATTTCTGTGATAGTTATCACAATAACTTTCCTTTTTTCACTGAATCTACGTTTGATGATAATAAACCTAAGCTGTATTTAAAAGTCACTAGCCGTAAGGAGGTATGTACATTTTTACGTCAACTTAAACCTGGTAACTCACCTGGCCATGATGGTCTGCTGCCTAACTTACTGCATGATGCAGTTGAAGTTCTGTCTTACCCTGTTAGTATTGTGATAAACTTGTCATTTGTTACGACTGAGGTGCCTGATTTCCGGAAACATGCACTGGTGGTGCCTGTGCATAAATCTGGCTGTCCTCATGACTTTGGGAACTAAAGATCCATTCCTATTTTGTCTGACATAGCTAAGATTGAGGAGAGGATAGTTTTTAAGCAACTTATTGATTATGCTGATCATAATAATTTGTTGTCAAGGCATCGGCATGGATTTAGGAAGAGTTATGGGACAGTGACTGCCTTGGTCGAGTTTATGAACACGGCCCTAGCAGGTATGGAGAATGAGTGTTTAATTGGAGCCACATTCATGGACTTGACCAAAGCATTCAATCTGGTTAGCCATGAACTTCTGATTAAAAGGCTGAGTGCATTGGGTATAGGACATCCTGCTTTGCTGTGGTTTATAGATTATTTACAAAATAGATATCAAATGGTGAAATACTGGTGTTACATCTCTGGGAAGCTTGCACTAAAATATGGAGTACCACAGGGCTCCATATTGGGTCCTATTTTATTTTCTTTGTACTTTGATGGGATTTCTACTGCATTGAAAGATGTTAGCCTAACACTTTATGCTGATGATGCTATGGTATATGCACATGGTAAAACAATTTCTGAGTTAAATTTTGTTTTTGTTTTGTCTAGAGAAATGGGTAATCTCCAGCATTGGCTAGATGCAAATCAATTGGTTCTAAATGTAAGGAAAAGAAAAACTATAGTCTTTGGAACATCTCCTAGATTAAAAACCTTGGGGATGTGTCTTCATTTTGAAGCATTAGATGGTGATGTTTTTGAGAACGTTGTTACTTTTAAATATCTGACCATTGTATGAGACCCCCTGTTAAGATATGATTCTCATTTGAATAGTGTTTGTTTAAAATCCACAGCAAGTTAAATATGTTGTATAGGTTAAGATCTTTTACGACTGATGCATCTAAAATGGCCATTGTCAAACAGTACTTATTGCCTACATAGAACCATAGACTTTGACGGCAGATGAGGACCGCTTGGCCCACCTTGTCTGCCCATTTTCCTACCTAAAAGATAAGCTGCAGATCCTATTTAACCAACAGCCTATTTCTTCCTACCCCCCACAAAAATTGCCTTATGTCTGTCCCATGCATTCTTGAATTCTCCCACAGTTTTAGACCCCACAACCTCCTTAGGAAGGCTGTTCCATGCGTCCACCACCCTCTCTGTGAAAAAATATGTCCTCACATTGCCCCTGAGCCATTCCCCCCTCTATCTTCAGATTGTGTCCCCTTGATCTTGCACATCTCTTTTTCTGAATGATGCTACCCTCTTGGACTTTGTTGATTCCACTGAGGTACTTAAACATTTCTATCATGTCCCCCTCTTCCTCCTTTCCTCAAGGGTATACATATTAAGCTCCTTTAGTCTCTCCTCATATGACTTCTGTTGCAGACCCTGCACCATTTTAGTTGCCCTCCTCTGAACTGCCTCCATCCTGTCTATGTCCTTGCGGAGATGGGGTCTCCAGAACTGGATGCAGTACTCCAGATGGGGTCTCATCAACTGTCTGTACAGGGGGATAATAACTTGCTGTTTTCTGCTGGTGATACCCCTCCCTCTACATCCCAGTATCCCCACAGCCCTCCCTACTGCCTTCTCACATTGCTTGCTAACCTTAAGGTCATCTGATATGATTACCCCCAGGTCCCTTTCCATTTTTGTTGTTATTACTACTTCCACCCCATTGTGTAATCTTCCCCTGGGTTTTTGTTTCCCAGCTGTATTACCTTGCACTTCCTTGCATGGAATCCAAGCTGCCATACTTCTGACCATTCCTCCAACCTTGCCAAGTCCCTTCTCATCCTTTCCACGCCACCTTGTGTATCAACCCTGTTGCAGATCTTTGTGTCATCTGCAAAGAGGTATACTTTTCCTTCCAGTCCCTCTGCAATGTTACTTATAAAGACATTAAAAAGGACAGGACCCAGTACTGAACCCTGCGGTACCCCACTAGTAACCCCCCTTTCTTCAGAGTGGACTCCATTTACAATTACCTTCTGTGTCCTGTTGTTCAGCCAATGTTTTTACCCAGGCTACCTCCCTGGGACCCACTCCCAGGCTGGTTAATTTGACTACTAATCTTTTGTGTGGGACTGTATCAAATGCCTTGCTAAAGTCTAGGTAGGCCATGTCCACAGCCCCTCCCTGGTCAACTACTTTGGTCAACCAGTGAAAGAAATCAATTAGATTCCTCTGACATGACCTTCCTACTGTGAACCCATGCTGCCTTGGGTCCTGTGCGCACCTCCCCCACTTCCTCTTTTGTGAATACTGAACAGAAGTATTCATTCAGTACCCCTGCTTTTTCACTGTCACTCTCTGCCCACCCACCATCCATTCTATTCAGCCTCACTATCCCTCCCTTTGTCTTTCTACTCTCCCTGATATACCTATAAAAGGTTTTATCCCCCTTTTTAACTGAGTTAGCTATCTTTTCCTCAGTTTGTGCCTTTGCTATTCTGACTACCCTCCCTGCTTCCTTCTGCCTTAATTAGTATAGTTCTCTGTCCTGCACCTTCTGTGTTTTCTTATACTTCCTAAATGCTATCTTTTTCTCCCTAACCTTCACTGCCACCTCTTTTAAGAATCATAGTGGCTTTTTCTTTCATTTTGATTTGTTTATTTGCTTCACACAAAGGCTTGTTGCCTCTATGATGACAGTTTTGATATTTCCCCATTGTTGCTCCACCCTTCCTTCTAGCCTGTTTGCTAGTGCTTTTCTAAGGCACTCTCCCATCTTGCCAAAGTCAGCCCTCCTGAAGTCCAGAACCTTCACTTTTGTGTGGCTTGACTCTGTAGCTGAGTTTATCATGAACCACACTGTTTGGTGGACACTTGTTCCCAAATGGCTACCCACTTCTAGATCTGAGATCCTCTCACTGTCCCCATTTGAGAGTATGAGGTCTAAGATTGCTCCCTCACGAATAGGTTCCAAAACTAGCTGTCTGAGGCATGTTACCTGAAGGGCATCAAGAATGGCCCTGCTTTTGGATGTGGCTGCCACAAAGGTGCTCCAGTTAACATCTGGCATATTAAGGTCCCCCATCAACAGTATCTCCCCATTCTCTGCCATCCTAAGTATGCCTTCTATCATATCTTTGTCCATTCCCTCCCCCTGACATGAGGGTCTATATACAATCCCTGTGCGGACTGTGGTGCCATTTCCAGTCTCTAAGGTGACCCGCAGTGCCTCCTCTCCTCCCTGTTTACTCTTTTATTCAGTTGCTTTTATCCCTTCCCTTACATAGAGAGCTACTCCCCCCTTCTGCCCTCCCTGTCTGTCCTGTAGGTTGTGTACCCTGGTATGTTAACATCCCAGACATGGTTCTCTGTGTACCATGTTTCTGTGACTCCTACAATATACAGGCATCCCTCTTCCATCAAGGCCACCAGTTCAGGGAGGTTGTTGCCCAGACTATGGGCATTGGTACTCATTACTCTCCATTTCTTGATGGCCTTACCCTTTTTTGCCCCATCCCTGTCCTTATTGCATTTGTCACTTTCTCCATTTACCCCTGCGCTTCTCCCTATCGACATCTCTATGTTGATGTTTACCTCACTTAGTACCCTGATATTTTGGGGGGTTAGGATTTTCCTGCTCCTTTCCAGTGCATCCCCCCTTGGCTAGTTTAAATGCTTGTCAATGAAGTATTTAAGCCTATCACCTAGGATCATTGTTCCCCTTCTGGACAGATGCAGACCATCATGCCAGTATAGGCCTGCATCCCTCCAGGTGTACCCCCAGTCCCCAATGAAGCCAAATCCCTGAGCTCTGCACCAGTTTTTCAACCACTGATTGAATCCCATGGTGTGGAGCACCCTAGCCTCACCCATGCCATAGACAGGCAGCACCTCTGAGAAGGTTACCATGTGTGCTATTTGTCCAAGGCCCCTCCTCATCTCTACAAATGCTTCTTGCATGGCTCTGATCCCTTTCTTAGCTAGGTCATTTGTCCCTAGGTGGACAATGACATCCAGCTCCCTCCCCTGTGCAGTTGCTCTTGTGATCCTGAGGATTCGCTCCCTGTCCCTCAAAGCCATGGCACCAGGCAGGCACCTTACCTCCCTCTCCCCTTCCTCCCCCAGTTCTACCTTCCTAACAATGGGTTCCCCACCAGGAGTTGGTTTATCCCCTGTGGGGTTCCATGCCACCCTCCTGTGGGTCTCCTTTGTGGAGGTTCCCAGCATCCTCCTTGGTCTCCACTATGGGTGTCTCCATAGAGGAACCACACTTTTCCAGAATGGCATAGAAATTGTGTAGAGGTACAACTGGAGGGATGCACCTCCGTTCCACCACCCTCAGCCTCCCTGAGCCCACTGTGGTCCAACCACTCCTCTTTCTTGGCAACCTCTGAGGCAATGGTAGTGACCCTGGTGGTCCCTGGGTGGGAGAGGAGGTCCCACAAATCCTGGCCAACTCAGCCTGGAGATGAGCAACCTCCTCCCTCAGTCCAGAGAGGTGCCTGCAGATGGAACAACACTGCATCCTCCAGAACATCTCCCGGAAGACTGCTGCTCCACAGCCACTGCACTGCACCACTCCCAACATGTCTTTTTTCTGACCCCCTAACTGTTATTTGGAATACTTACTCTTTCTTATGTTTGTTTAATTCTTTTTTTTTCTCTTCTCTCCCTACTTACTTACTGTCTCTGCACCCTTTTAGCTCCTGATTTTCCTGTTCTGAGACAAGAAGTTCCTATATTTCTCAGTAGTCTCCTTGCTTGAGCAGAGTCAGACCTCCAGCAGCTGGGAAGGCAACGGAGAGCTACTCTTGCCATTCTAGGTTGGTGAGTCTTTTGTGGCTTTGTGATCATTCACTTCCTGCTCCCAAACAGGAATTTCCTGTTGTCTGTTAAATCCTGTGCCTATAAAAGTAGAACTGGTTTAGGGTGGGGGGTGGAAGGGAGGAGGAGGGCAATATAGCCCCAGTAGAGAAGTTTTAGTTATACCAGTAGCTCCTTCCTCCTGGTTTTCTGTCTGCTTTGTGGCAAAAGCTATCTAGGGCAGTGTTTATATCTGGTCTTAACCTGGCTTATTCTAGCTAAGCCACTGCCCCTACTTTGCAAATCTTTCTACACTTAGTTAATATCACAGATAACAATTCCCTTCTGACACCTGTGACAAGCACCTAGATAAGTACACAGATAACACAGATAACAATTTACTTCAACTACCTCTTGACAAACACACTAACTCCTTTTTCTTTTACCCTAAACTAAAGGTCCCAGTATAAGAGATCTAATTCTTAGCCCCAGTAGAGAAGTTTTAGTTATACCAGTAGTTCCTTCCTCCTGGCTTTCTGTCTGCTTTGTGGCAGAAGCTATCTAGGGCAGTGTTTATATCTGGTCTTAACCTGGCTCCTTCTGGTCCCTGAGTGGGAGAGGAGGTCCCACAAATCCTGGCCAACTCAGCCTGGAGATGAGCAACCTCCTTCTGACAGCCCAGAGAGGTACCTGCAGATGAGACAACACCTCTTTGGTCACTGATAATGAATGCCTCTGCGAATTTTGTGTTTAAAAAGTCTGTCTTATTGTAAACACTAGGTAAATTTGCACTGTCTCTCCCTCATGTCAATCAATCAATCAATCAATCAAAATCTTTATTTAACCAGGCAGAGACATTGTTGAGCAGAAGCTAATTTTCAAGATGGACCTGGACAAAAATCGTATTCAGCATATGGGGCAAAATACACAACAAATATAGACAGTGCACAAGGATAGTTACATACACAATTTACATGTTCTTTAAGCAAAGTAAGATATATACCAGTATACATGTTCAATATGCAGAATAAATTATACAGACAGTATGTATGTTCAATCACAGAGTAGATAATGCAAACAGTATACATGTTCAGCACACAGAGTAAGTTGTACATACAGTAATATTTTCAAATACAGTAGTAGCCACAGACATTGCCAGCTATTTCCAGATATTTCGCGAAATTTCTAAAGAGTTTCTCTCTGCTGCCCCTACTGTGGAAATGGAGAAAGCAGGAGATATATCTGGAAATATCACAGACATTTCGGGAAATAGCTGGCAGTGCTGCAACTGTGCAAGGACATTGACAGGGTGGAGGTGGTCCACAGAAGGGCAACCAAGATGGTACATGGCTTGCAACACAGAACATATCAGGAGATATTAAAGAACTTCAATATGTACTCACCGGAGGAAAGAAAGGAGCAGGGAGAGATGACAGACATGTTCAAGTACCTCAAGGGCATAAACAAGGTGCAGGAGAAGACATCTTCCAATGTAGAAGGAGAACAAGAATAGGGGAGCATGTTATGAAATTGGATGGGGGTAAATTAAGAGGAAATGTAAGACAATCTTTCTTCACAGAGAGGGTGGTGGTCACACAAAACAGTCTGGCACAACAGGTGGTGGGAGCTAGCAAGGCAGAGGGTGGTGGTAATGGGATCCAATCCAGGGAGATGTGGTGAACAGCACAGTACCTCAGGGATCAGTCCTGGGATTACTCCTGTTCAATGTCTTTATTAGTGGCATTGCAGAAGGCCTACAAGGAAAAGTCTGCATGCAGATGACAACAAGATCTGTAACAGAGTGGGTACTGCAGCAGAGGTGGGCGAAGTAGCCGAAATTCACTCCGTGAAGCAATTCGCAGAGTAGTGCTGAATCTGGGAAGTATTCTGCAATGCGAAGGGGAGTACTTCACGTCGTAATGAGGATCACAAAGTCATTGATGTTAATGCACTTCACGTTACTCCACCTCCCCCAACCACTTCTGTGCCGATTTAATGCGACGTACATTGAAATCAATGCACTTCACATCACTTTGCCTAGTTATTGAGCTCCAAGGCGAATTTTGCAGTGGTTCATAGGATTACTAGTCACATGGGCTATAGATTGTTCTGCACAGCCTGAGCTCTGTATAGTGTGTGTGTGTGTATAGAGATAGCTGGAGACAGTTTGCTTTCAGAGCTCTGTGATTCAAACCCTATAAAAGCTATTAAACAAGCATTTGTCAATGCTGAATGTTGTCACGCTGGCATTGGCTTTGGTAGTGCAGTGCAGAAACACATTTGTGTCAGGATGTGAAAAATGACAGCTGTACTGTTCATAAGGAGGTGTAAAAAAATGGCAGTGTTGAAAATGTGGCATGTTAATATACCAAATTTGTGAAGCTACTAGGGTGTGTGGGAAATATGCAATGCACGCTTGCAACACTTCCATTTTATGGGCGTTCGGCACCAAATTTTCAACACAGGCATTTTAGCACCTCTGCTCATGTACAGTGTCACTGTCATTTCCTCAAACTGTCCCAAAAATTGATTTCACACAGCGACCGCGCTATTCTGTCCTGGAAGTGTGAAAACACATTTTGGGCAGCATATGTAAAATGACATCTGTACTGTTCATCAAGAGGTATGGAAAAATGCCAATGGTGAAAATCCAGAGTGAAAACATTACAAATGCACAACATTACGAGCGTGCATGCAAACTGCGCAACGCACGCTCATAACACAGTCATTTTATAGAGTATCATCATCAAATTTTCAATATAGGTATTTTAGAACCTCTGCTCGTGAACAGTGTCACTGTCATCTTCGTAATCTGCCCCAAACACTGATTTCCCACAGCGACATGATATTGTCTTGTGATGTGGAAACACATTTCTGACCAGGATAGTGAAAAATGACAGCTGTACTGTTCTAAGGAGGTGTAGAAAAATGACAATGTTGAAAATCTGGCATTAAAATAATGCCCAATTCACAAAGTTACAAGCGAGCATAGCAACTGCGCAAAGCACACTCGTAAAACAGCCATTTTTTGGATTTTTTTCCACCAAATTTGCAATATAGGCTTTTTGAGAACCCACCTCATGAACACTGCCACTGTCCTTGTGTTAATCAGTCCTGAAAGGTGATTCAATGCAGTGACTGCAAAATCACCTTTCGAAACAGATTAACATCATAACTGTGACAGAATTCATGAGGAGGGGTCCCAAAAACCCCATGTTGAAAATTTGGTGTAAGCTGTGACTGACAGCGTAGATGATGTCATACTCCCCAGTGACATCCCCATGGTAGCTGAACATGATTTTAATCATAGAGACGATAGCTCACAATGTCACATTTCTTCCATCGCAGTTGATGTTATGCCTTTGCCATCCAATGATTGACAGTGAGGTGCAGAAATATCGGGTGATGATGATGAATCTGATGTTGCTGTGGTTGCTACATGTAGTCCACATGACAGCATCCAAGTAGAAAATGTGGATGCGGATGTTGTTGATGAATATGATGATGATGATGATGTCAGTGACCCCTGTTGGAAACCGGAGAAAAAGAAAGTCAAGGTGGCTGTTTCTGGGTCTGTTGGCATTAAACCTCCCCCTCCTCAAAAAAGTTGTGATTTAGCAGTTCCAGTTGATGTTGATGATGATGATGATGATGCGGATGATGACTCAGTAATAATCACAGGTAGTTATGGCAGTCAGTTGGAGACCAAGTGTGTCCAGCATGAAAAATCATGTAGCACACCCCTCATTTCAGGGCTTAAAAAACCGGAGTCCAATAAGCACCATCAGAGATATCTTAAAAGTAGGGAATCACATCCCCTGTTTGGGATTTTTTTTGTGCAACATGCAAATGATGAGTCAGTTGCAATCTGTCAGCTTTGCCATGCATGTGTGAATCGAGGTAATAAAGGGAGTCATCTGAGCATGGGGGGCCGCATATTCATCTTAAGAACAGGCACATGGCACTGTGGACCCGGCACCAGATGGCAGCTAATGCCGTAGTGGGGTGTTCACCCCTGTGATCAACCTTAATGAGCATGTTATCCCCTTCCATGAGTGTAAGACCAAGTAGGAATGTCTGCAGAAGCAATTAAATAACAGCAGAGGGATACTACAGGCATGATGAGGGGGGAGGATAATGATTTTGAAATCTTGTCAAGTGGTGGTGAGAGTAGCAGTAGTGGTGGTGGTGGTGGTGGTCAATGCAGTACGTCTAGTGAATGTGGTACATCAACCTCTATACATAAATCAGGGAAAATAACTTCATTTGTGGATTTGTCATCTGTGCAGCCCTCTTCATCATCACACGTCCACACCCCACCCCCGGCAATTTGCATAGCACAGCCATTTGTCACACCCCAAGCAAAACGTGTAAGTCAACCCACATTGGAGAGTGTTTTTTCCCGTAACCTGAAGTATCCACCCAATCATGCAGTGTCATATGAAATTAATGCTGCTGTAGCTGAAATGCTGGCAATTGATCTTTTGCCCTTCTGCTTTGTGGAGAATTCCATATTCCGGTGGTTTGCGGCATGCACCTGTCTGAAATGGAAAGTCCAACCAGGACATATTTTTCCACCCATGCTGTCCCTGAGTTATACCTTACAGTGGCTGACTCAACATTCCTCCTCTCCAGTCATCCATTTAAGTATGGATATGTGGACAAGTGGCAAAACAGTGGTGAGTTCATATTTGTGTATAACTGCACTTTGGGCACAGGTGCCAGGGGTTGTTTGTGCTGGTGGTAGTGTGAATAATCAGTGTAGTAAGGTGGACTGTCATGGTAGCAATCTTCCAGGAATTTGACAGCATGCAACATTTGCTATGCACAGTGTGACCTGTTCACACACTGGTGAAAACATGCTGAGCTTGGTACTGACTGAAATTGATGAGTGGCTGAATCCTCTGTCCCTGGGAGCTGGGTTTATAGCAAGTGACAGTGGGTCAAATATCATTAAGTGCATCATGAATGGTGGCTTTGTTCAGGTTCCATGCATGGCCCACTGTTTAAATCTTGTGGTGCAGGAGTTTCTGCAGCACCCTGGTATAAAGGAAATGTTGACAGCTGCACGCCGTATCTGTTCTCACTTCTCACACTCTGCAAAGGCCCATGACCAACTTCAGCAGTTGCAGATCCAAAACAGCCTCCCACAGCACCATCTCAGCTGGAAATTGTCACCTGGTGGAACTCCACTTTATACATGGCAGAGAGGTTGCATGAACAATACAAAGCCATCTCAGAATATCTCATCATGCACACTAGCCGTGACAGTTCTGGGGCCTCCATGTCTCTCATGACTGAACATTGGCACCTCATGGACTGTGTAATAACAAGTTTGAGGCCTTTTGAACATGCCTCACAGGAAGTGAGTGGCAAGTCCGCCTCCATTAGCCAATCAATTCCACTGCTGCAGGTGTTGAGGCAGACATTGCTGAATCTACAGCATAGCCTTGATGGTTCCAGAGACTGTGCTAGCAGTGTGTTGCTGAAACATGTGCTGATACTATTCGACCCCAATCGGCACATCATGAGCATTCAGCAGAGTGTTGACTTTGCAATAGCAGCAATGCTGGACCCACGACACAAATGTGGAATTGCCTGACTACTGCAGAGTGGTCCCAAACAGGTAAAAATTGTCAGTGGGCAACTGGTGTGCTTGGTTCATAGGGCACAGAAGTCACATGCCAAGGTCGGCAAACCTCAGCAGTATAACCAGGCTGAAGGTCAGTTTGGAGTAGTATCAAGCACATCTTTTAAGGTGGCTGCAGTTCCAGGTGGTCTGTCATCAAAAGCAGTTGTCATTGACCCACTTTGGGGTGCTTTGTCCCAAGTCAGGATTTGTGACATAAATGAATCCGGAGAACAGGATGATGCATCAGCCACCGGACTTCGTGCAGCACAGCAAATAGTTGACTCATATTTGGCTGAAAACAGGCATCTGTCAATAACTGATGATTCTCTTTTCTACTGGAATGGAAAGGTCAGTGAATGGCCAGAGCTGACCTCAGTGGCACTGAAGTACATGACATGCCTACCCTCCAGTGTAAGTGTCGAGAGGGTATTGAGTTCAGCGGGTGCAATAATTCAGGATCATCATACAAACCTCTCTCCTTCCAACATCAGCTTGCTGACATTCATAAAAATGAATCAGGGGCACATACCAGCTCAGACTGCAACCTCTGTATTCGTACCCCGGCATGGTCGTGATTGTGATGATGTTGGAGAAATGGACCATCCTGGTGACACTGGCAGCATGAAGCAGCCTACCAGTGAGGTAGATGATGACATGATGGAGAAAGAATTCCCTAGTGGGCACAATTCAGACACTGATGTCTGCAAGGGCAGCTTTCTGTATGATGATGATGATGAGGTTGATGTTGGTAGGTTTTAAGTGAAGTGGTTAAAAGGCTGTCACATTTTTTCTATGGTACATGTTTTATTTTTTATAAAGTTAAATCAGTGTCCCACTCAGAATGGCTCAAATTCCATGTCATATTGTAACACAGCGCACACTATATCCCACCTGCCACCCACCCGTGTGTATCTGACAGTGATAGTGAATGTGTTGCAGGCTGCAGCTATTCCCATGACCACCACCAGAAAACCGCTGTTAGCCAAAACCACCAGATACTGAAAGGGAATGTCATCATGTGCCCCCACGACCACCACCAGAAAAAAGCTGCTAGCCAAAGCCACCAGATACTGAAAGGGAATGTCATCATATGCCCCCATGACCACCACCAGAAAACTGCTGCTAGCCAAAGCCACCAGATACTGAGAGGGAATGTCATCATGGGCCCCCATGACCACCACTAGAAAACCGCTGCTAGCCAAAGCCACCAGATACTGAAAGGGAATGTCATCATGTGCCCCCGTGACCACCACCACCAGAAAACCGCTGCTAGCCAAAGCCACCAGATACTGAAAGGGAATGTCATCATGTGCCCCCATGACCACCACCACCAGAAAACCGCTGTTAGCCAAAGCCACCAGATACTGAGAGGGAATGTCAACATCATGTGCCCATGACCACCACCAGTGTGCCACTGTTTTCCATTCTGTGTCCTGCACATGCCATGGCAGACAAAGTCGGAGAGGAGACCATAGCCATCAGCCACAGCCACGTGGCTTCTTACCAGCAATACTTTAAAGTGAGTATGTGTACTAATGTTTCATACGATGGAAGTTCCTTGAGCTGTGTTGTGTTTCCTGTTGCTTTTCTGAGATGTAGTGGTGAAACACATACGGTCAACTTATTTTCTTTTTTTACACGTTAACAGTTTCAAGCACTGTCCTTCGCTGGAGGACTATGGTACTGCAGTACTGTCTCCAACCACCTACAGCATATCCGTTTCCAGTAAGTATATACGTTTTATTTCATCAGTTCTTTTTTGTTGTTAATTTTTTCAAAAGAGTGCAAATCATAAAAAGCAGGGGACATGCACGTCACATAATATATTTGTCCCTCATGCACCTCACACACTGTATTGCTGCAGCAGCCATGCCAGTGTTGAACAAGGTTTGATCCAGGTCATGACTTGACAAAATGTGTTTTATAATGTAACTTGAGTTAAGACATAGGGACAGTGACACAGAGTATGGGTCACAGGTAATCAATTTTAGATTGTGATTTGTGATAATTTGGTCTTCGTGTGGCTTAGTGAGACAACTTGCTACCTCTTACTCAGCATATATGACAGGATGGAACAGCCACACTTTAAACATAATGTGTTACTGCAGTCAAGTACTAATAACTCCTTCTTCATCTCTTTTAGCAGGAAACGTTCTGACACTGTGTGTTGTCATTGTTGCTTTCTCCAAATAACAAGTTCAACATCATACCCCATGCCGAGAGACACGCAGCAAGTAGTATGAATCCATAACTATCATTACTCGACTGGAGGATGCAGATAAAACCTGTGAAGAATTAACCAAACAATAAACAATTAATGAAACTTGCTTGCAAATGCCCCCCCACCCAAAAAAATACGTACCTTCACTGGCTTGGCAGTATTCCAATGCCAAAATTCTCATCAAGCAATGATTACATGCATATATATATATATATATATATATATATATATATACACAGTATGGAAAACAACTTATATGTCTATATCTATCTAAATATCTCTCTCTCTCTCTCTCTCTCTCTCTCTCTCTCTATATATATATATATATATATATATAACATTTAAGGTCAGGTTCTGTGCAAAATAATGATGGTGCCAGGCAGGTACATTAATTAACTTACCAAGGGTACTATTACTGTACACAAAGGGCATCCTTCCTGTTGTGGTCAGTGCAGCACACATTGGGCAACCAACAGCATTATCAGTCACATCATCATGGATGGTTAACTCAATGGTCGGGTCATCCTTCTAGCACACCATTTGGCAAGACACTGTGCATCAGCCCAGTCAGGTCAACAGCAGCATTACATGAAATTCCAACAATAGCAACAGGATACTTAGTTCTTATTGAAGTGTGTGCATGCATGACTGAGTGCGCCATTAATAAATGGAGACTTTTCATTCCATGTTATGCTCTCATTTCTCTTCATCTGGAGTGGGGAACTTTCTGGACACAAGAGATCAGCATTTTAGGGGGTACATTAATTCTGGGAACAGTGTGGCAGCACTGCACACATGACTGAATGTGCCATTAATTAATTCCCTTCTTTGTTATAGTCCGACTTAATAATGTCTCTTTCCAAAAATAAACTATTTTAGTAGTCTCAGTAATGTTTTATTTCTGTCTTGCTGTGTGTGTGTGTGTGTGTGTGTGTGTGTGTGTGTGCAAAAGCAGGAGTGAGCAGTGCAATAATCGACTAAACAGCATTTGTGCGCTGTGCAGTGTACCGTCATGTGCACATACTGTCCAGCTCCCTGAAAACATATATGACTTGTTCCACTGTTGATGGTATAAAAAATAAAGATAATAATATATAACATGTATTTTATTTGTACCATCATCAGCAGCAGACCAAGTCATATAATATGTTTTCAGATGGCTCGGTGGGCAGTGTGCACCTCACAATGCACACATGCGGTTTAGCAGACCATAGCACTGCTCACTCCTGCTTTTCAACAGACCCGACAGAAATGAAATATTACTGAGGCACCCAAAATTTTTCATGGTAAACAGACATTATTAAGTAGGAATATAACAAGTCCAGTCCAGTAGCACGCTGCGCTAACACTGGGGCCAGGTGCTGGTGGAGAGCAGCTAGCTGCAAAACTGCCACTGCCAGACTAAACCAGAAAGCCAGCACTCTAGATGAGTAAATGCAAACAAAAAATGTTCACTGCTGTGAAATTCTTGATGGAAAAACAAGACACATAAAAATGGCCCCTGCACTTCAGCGCTTAGACCTTCATTATGGGGCCACTAAAAGAAGGCCTAACCACCAAAATGCAAGGATCATTTCTGTGCTTTGTTTTGCCATTGATACATTTGCACTAGCAGACTGTGAGCATTTGTTCTTTGCATTTATTTGTCTGGAGTGCTGGCTTCTGATTTAATCTGGCGGTAACAATTTTGTAACTGCTCCTGGCAGCCCTGCCAGTGTTAGCACAGCACGCTACTGGACTGGACCGGTTATATTCCTACTTAATAATGTCTGTTTAGCATGAAATATTTTGGGTGCCTCAGCAATATTTCATTTCTGTTGGGTTTGTTGAAAAGCAGGAGTGAGCAGTGCAATGATCTGCTAAACCACAAGTGTGCACTGTGAGGTGCACACTGCCCACCAAGCCTTCTGACAACATATTATATGACTTGGTCCACTGTTGATGATGGCACAAATTAAATATATGTTATATATTCTTATCTTCATTCTTTATACCATCAACAGTGGAACAAGTCATCATATATGTTTCCAGGGAGTCGGATAGTGGGTGCACATGACAGTGCAATGCACACATGCTGTTTAGCACATTATTATTGCACTGCGCAATCCTGCTTTTTAACAAACAAACCCTCCATGACAGAAAGGAAACATTACTGAGGCACCAAAAATATTTCAAGGTAAACAGACATTGTTAAGTAGAAATATAACAGGGCCACAAGAAGCACGCTGCACTATGTGGATGGCTGCTGGTACACAGTAGTTGGCTCCAAAAGTGCAAGGCAAAACCGCAAAGCCACCACTCTATACGAATACATGCCAAGAAAAATGGTTCAATGGTACTGCAACTTTATTGATTTCAAAACAAGGCACACACAAATGCCCACTGCTTTTCTGTGCTTAGGCCTTCTTTGGGGGCACAATAATGAAGGCCTAACCACCAAAGGCCTAACCTCCAAAGCGCAAGGGTTACTAATTTACTCTGTGCCTTGTTTTGCCAAAAATACATTTGTACTAGCAGTGAAAATATTTTATTGGCATTTATTTGTGTGGAGTTATGGCTTTCTGGTTTTGTTAAGTTGGAATATAATGAGGACTAGGACTACCCTTTTTTACTTAATTTTATTTCACCTGTTTTTGAGCATGGTTATCTCCATTTTTGGGAGTTAAACAAGGTTATGCAAAACAAAAACAGAACACACACTTAACATTTTTATACACATAACTGTGCACAATGGGGGGGAGGGATAAACAACAACAAAAATGGATAGTAAAACCTGTGTCAGATTACCTAAAGGTATGCAAGACAAATGCCAGCAGGAACTAGGGAGGAATGGGCGACAGGGTATACTGGAATGTATTGGGAGACAGCACATCGAAATGAAGTCAGAAAAGGGCTGTACAAAGAAGGGGAACTAATATGCTGACAGGTATGCACCAGAACGAAGACATGAGAAGATACACTAAAGGATATTACATACAAACACAAGGAAAGGGGTGGGGGGCCAGGATAGAAACTATTAAGTACAGAAATGGACTCAACAACAGGGTAGATACATCCAGAACAAAAGATGTGCATGAAAAAGGGACCACAATTTCAAGATAGAGGGCTGAAGGATCAGGGGCAAGATTGGGAAATATTTTTTCAAACAGATGGTGGTGGTGGTAGGTGCAAGCCAGGACAAACTAAAAAACTAACAGTAAATCTTATGGTGGGACAGCAGCAGTTGAAGCATCCCCATGATTTGAAGTTGGTGCCCTTCGATGTGTTCTAACTGCTGCTCAACATTGTTGAGTCAGTGGTTTGCAGCATCCATTTCACTCCACAGCAGGCCCAAATCAGTCTATGTGGCAGGCAGTTCCAGAGGGTTGCCACCCTTAGCAGGAGGTGCTGTAAGTTGTGGTGGTGGAGCAGCAGGTTCTGCTATGGCCCTCCCCCGCTTCACACCACGCACAGGTGGGTGCCGTTCTGCCCCCTCTTCCCCAGCAGGGCCAGCAGGTGCATTGCTGGCCTGTTTGGCGACCTTAACCTGTCAACTCTAGGCAGTGGTTATTGTACATATGGGTGCACTGACCCTCTGTGCTGACGTGACTTCCTCAGGGGCCACGGCGCACCTCCACACCACACAAATTGCACCTAACTACACTGCTGTCCCCTGGCAGTGCAGTAAAAAAAGCCCACACTAAAGGGGTGTGGGGAGGACAAGGCACAGGCATGGGGGTGCCCAGATGATGTGGGAGCCAGGGACTGCGGCTCTACAATTGGGGCTGGGGGCACAGAAATTTGCTGTTGTATTTGCTGCTGTGGCTCCTCCTCCTCCTTCCTCACTTCCTGCTACTCAGCCGCTGGCACAAGGGACATAAGTGCTGCTGGCACTGGGGGGGCACTGGGTTGGTGGTGCCACAGGAGATGGTGGTTCCATGGCAGCACCAACTCTAGTATCTCTGGCTTCAGGGTAGGACCCTCAAGATGGTGCTCCAGTCCAGACAAAGCCAGCCACCACGCGTGCGCATGCCCACCCGATCACCACCACGTCAACTAAACCCCCCGTGTCTCTCACCCTCCATTGTGGGATCACTAAAACTCTCCACAACAAACAACATACACATAGACACACAGAAACAATTAATAAAACAAATACTAAACAGAAATACTGCACAAACACAAATCCAGACAACAAATACTCAAACAAAAGCACCTAGAACAAAAAAAAAACAAGATTTAGAGTGTTCTTTTTTAAACAACTTTTCTTCTCTCTTTCACTCTCCAAGTTCTCCCAATCTCTTTCTCTTAATGCAAGGCAAAAGTGAAACTCTCTTCCAAGTATGTGTCACTTCCTGCCTGCCTGGCTAAAGCATGTGATTTACACTAGTGTAAGCCATGTGATGTGTGTAGGCTGCCAATAGACTTCTCACTCTGCCTTAAAGGAAAACTACACCCAAAACTTGAAAAAATATATGTTGTGCAGAGTGTTTTAATTTGTATGTGAAGTTCTAGTGTTTCCTTCCCTCTGACCGGTATTAGGAGTTTTTCCTAAATTAGCCTGCTAGCTTTAGGGTAGTTTTACGACCCCTGGAGATCACCATATCAAATAGTTTTATTGCATTTCTTTGTCCTACAATGCACCTTGTTTCACGTAATGGTGATGTAGCAGAGACCATAAATCCAGCAGAAAGCATTGCATTACAATCAGTTCACAACAACAGAGATGGCTATATTTTAAAATCTGTAGAATTCAGCTTGGTGACCACCCTCATCCTAAAGGTTTTACTGTCCTGAAAAACTTTGCTGCTGGTAATTTTTGTGCAGCTTGTAAAGCTTCCAAGATATTTAGTTTGTTTGGCATGTGTGTGCTGAGTATTGGGTCTCTCTTACATCACAGTCACGTGAGACAAGATACAGTGTGGGAACCAGAAATACAATTACACTATCAGGTATGGAGATCCCCAGGGGTCATAAAACTAGCATAAAGCTAGCAGGCTAATTTGTGAAAAACTCCTAATACCAGTCAGAGGGAAGGAAACACTAGAACTTCACATACAAATTAAAACACTCTGCACATCATATATTTTTTCAGGTTTTGGGTGTAGTTTTCCTTTAAAGCGAATTAAGGCAGAGTAAACAACACAAAGTCATAATTACAACACTTCGCGGGCACTTTGCAGGCAGAATTTTACTTCGCTGCATCTCTATACTGCTGAAGGGGTGGAGAAAATGAAGAGGGACCAGGAGAGGCTTGAAAAATGGTTTGAGGACTGGCAACTGAAGTTCAATGAAACAAAAAGTGAAAAATAATACACCTGAGAAGAGGGAACCCTGGGGAGAGCCACAGGATGGGGGGGGTGACTTGCTGGGGTGCATAGACAGAGGTATCACTAGCAGAAGGTGGGAGGTGATGATGTTATTGCATAATACATTAGTGAGGCCTCACCTACAGTACTGTGTGCAATTCTGGAGGCTACAACTGAGCAAGGACATTGACAGGGTGGAAGCAGTCTAGAGAAGGATAACCAAAATGGTACATGGTGTGGAACACAGAACATATCAGGAGAGATTAAAGGACCTCAATATGTACTCTCTGGAGGAAGGAGGGATCAGGGGGATATAACAGACACTTTTTTAAAGTACCTTAAGGGCATAAGCAAGGTGCAGGGGAGGCATCTTGCAATGTAGAAGGAGTACAACAATGAGGGACATGATATGAAATTGGAAGGGGGCAGATAAAGAGGAAAGGAAAGAAAAGTTTTCTTCACAGAGACAATGGTGGACACATGGAATAGTCTGCCACAAGAGGTGGTGGAAGCAAGCAAAGTAGAGGGTGGTGGTAAATGGGATCCAATCTGGGGAGACAGGGGTGAACAGCAGGGTACCTCAGGGATCAGTCCTGTGACCAGTCCTCTTCAATGTCTTCATTAGCAAGTTTGCAGAAGGCCTACAAGGAAAGGTCTGCTTTTTTGCAGATGACAAGAAGATCTGTAACAGAGTGGATACTGCAGAAGGGGTGGAGAAAATAAGGAGGGACCTGAAATGGCTTGAAAAATGGTCTGAGGAGTGGCAACTCAGGTTCAGTGCAAAGAAGTGCAAAATAATGCACCTGGAAAGAGGGAACCCTGGGAAGAGCTACAGGATGGGATGGAGGTGCTGACAATCACCAAAGAAGAAAGGGACCTAGGAGTTATCAGCTCTGATGATCTAAAGGTGTCAAAACAGAGCACAAAGGCAGCAGGGAGGGCTAGTGGCATATTGGGGTGCATAGGGAGAGGTATCACTAGCAGAAGGTGGTGATGCCGTTGTATAAAACACTAATGAGGCCTCACCTAGAGAACTGTGTACAATTCTGGAGGTGCACCATCACAAGGACATTAACGGTGTGGAGGCAGTCCACAAAAGGGCAACCAACATGGTACATGGCTTGCAGCACAAAAGATATGAGGAAAGATTGAAGGACCTCAATATGTACTCACTGGAGGAAAAGAAGGAGCAGGGAGACATAACAGAAATGTTCAAGTACCTCAAGGGCACAAACAAGGTGCAGGGGGGAGACATCTTTCAATGTAGAGGGAGTACAAGACTGAGGGGGCATTATATAAAATTAGAGGGGGGCACATTAGGAGGAAATGTGAGAACATGTTTCTTCACCAAGAGGGTGGTAAACACATAGAAAAGTCTGGCACAAGAGGAGGTGCGAGCACGCAAGGCAGAGGGTGGTGGTAAATGGGAACCAATCCAGGGAGAAGGGTATGACCAGCAGAGTACCTCAAGGAACAGTTCTGGGTGTCTTCATTACTGACATTGTAGAAGGGCTAGAAGGAAAGGTCTGCCTGTTTGCAGATGACACCAAGATCTGTAACATAGTGGATACTCCAGAAGGGGTGGAGAAGGGTACATGACAATTCGCTCCCTCAAATTCGCCCCCAAACAACCTGTTCCTGACAACCTGCTCCCTGCCATTCTTGCTCCTTTCAAATTCATCTCGTCAACCCACTCCCTAACTTACATTACTGACGTCAATCTGCTCTCTCTCATAAAGATCTTTTCTCTTCTCACTTTGTTGCATTCACATAGCAGCTTACATCACAGCTTACATCACAGATTCCATAACTGAATCAACATTTCAATCTGTGGTCTCACATATTATACTACTGTATTATAGGTATTATAGTAAGCACAACATTCTCGCAACGATCTCGCTTAACCTGTTAAGTGGTTCACTTCCAGACTGTAACCAATGCTCAATGCACAAATTGCAGTACAAATAGCAGCTTCAGCTTACAATCTATTTTACAATAACAAAATTCTCTCAATATGCACTCAATTAATCGATTTAGCTTACCTGACTGTAACCAATGCATACCTAATCAGTGTTATGGTACTTTTGCAACAGCGCGTACAGTTTCTTCAAACAAGATAAGTATCTATTTAAAAAAAAATAATTATATTGTTTCTATAAGACCTATAATACAGTTGTGCTGCAGTTGCGGTATGTGCTGGGAGTGAAAACAGAAAGCGAGTGATGCACAATTAAACAGATACAGAGCAGAACAGATCGTTACTATGTGTTGATTCAGTAATGAAACCTGTGATATAAGCTGTGCTATAAGCCTCTGCGTGAATGTTAAAATAAAGTTGTGTTGTTTTGGAGCGAGCAATCTACAATACAGTTATGCTGTAGTGAAACCAGATAGCGAGTGCTACACAATTGAACAGATACAGAGCAGAGCAGAGAGTCTAAATAAAGTGTTGCTGTTTACAGAGTGAGCAGCAAAGTGAGAAGAGACAAGGGATTGATTTGACAGGGGATGAATTTGTAAGGCGCAAGAATGGCAGGGAGCGTATTGTCCGGGAAGGGGGAATTTGAGGGACTGAATTGGCGTGCTCCCAGTGGAGAAAATTAGGAGGTAGCTGGGGAAGATTGAAAAATAGTCTGAGGAGTAGCAACTGAGGTTCAACATGAAGAAGTGCAAAGTAATGCACCTGGTGAGAGGAAACCCTGGGTAGAGCTACAGGATGAGTGGGGAAGGTGCTGAAGATCAGCAAGGAAGATAAGGACCTAGGAGTTATCATTTCTGATGACCTACAGGTGTCAAAACTGAGCACAAAGGCTGCAGGGTGGGCCAGTGGCATGCTGGGGTGCATAGGCAGAGGTATCATTAGCATAAGAAGCTGAGGGAGACTCAGAAGCTGTAGTCAAGTACACGGCTTATGGGCACACTGGGTGGGCCCAACTGTTCATATTTGCCACCCCCCTCCCCCGCAGTCTCTCTCCCTGGTCCTCACTCCTCTGAAATTCCCCCCACTTGCTCCTCCAGGCTTCTACATTACCCGCAGTGTGGATCTACTTATTGGCGCCTCCTGCCACACAGCGCACTCTCTCTCTCCCCAGTCCACTAAGGTCAGCGGGAGCTGATTTTCTGACGAGCAGCTCCTTTCTGCATTTACAGTGCAGCTTCCACCATGCAGCACCAGCCACTCTCACTGCTGCCTCCTTGCTTCTCTGAAGCCAGTACACATACCAAACACCACTGAAAATACCTGCAAGTTACGTTCGGCATTGACAAATGCTTGTTTTATTTACCTCCTTCAACGTCTGTCCCTGCCTTCTAACTACTTTCAAGACCAACCCCTCTCCCCACATGACAACATCTTTAAACAGTATCCCACAACTGTCCCTCCTCCATCCAGTACAACCATCAGCCCCAACACAACTTTTATTGTCCTGCCCCTTCCCCCCTTTTCACTGTAGTAGTGCATTTCATTCCCATTTTTATTTGGTGGATTGCATTATTTTAGGCACTTAACCATTTCAATTGCATTTCTACATCAACATGTATGCAGAACAGTGTATAAATGTTCAATTCATCCCTCCCCCACTCCTCCACTCTCTCCAACATCTGTGAGGGCCATGGGTATACAAATTATTAATCTTCAAACTGGACAGCTTGTGCAAATTTGTGATGTAGTTCCTCCTCCACTCCGTACCAGCTGTCAACAGTAAAACGAGGTCCTGCTTTATTTACTCCACTCTAAACTCCATCCTCCTAACATCCCTTCATCTCCCAGTCTGTGAAAAATGTAAAAGAAACATCAACTGGAGAGAGACAGTGAGTAAAAGGAAAAGAAATCCCAGGTGCCCTAAATGCCGCTTATGTGGAGCCCTATGTCTCATTCACTGCTCCATTCCATCTGTCCCTGCTAAATGTTAGTAAAGAGGAGGATGCGTTCTGTTCCTATAACCATTAAACACATATAACATTATCAAATTACACCTTCCCCCTCCTCAATTATGTCACAGTTTGTACTCCATATTGCCTGTGGATTGTTATAATATTCCATGCCTGCAGCTCCTGTTCAGTCAGGCTTTGGCAGCCTATCCGCTAGGGCTCGCTGATACCCATGACCCTAGCCATGGTCAAGTGGACTTGTTGCAGCCAGCCTGTCAAAGTTCAGCTGTCCCTGTCCCCACCTCCCCCCCCTCCCCTCTCCCTCCTCCATAATTCCCCTCTGGTCATTACCCCCTGAATGTCTTTATCTCTGCACAGTCAGCAGATGAAAGAGAGAGAGGCACAAGTCTTACCACTTTGTAAAGCATCTCCTCGACAGTTCCACAATCTTGTGCAGGCCATGTTCAAACCCCGACCACCTCTTCCTTTAGCCCCACTTTGATTTTCCAGTTGAGAGTACCCAGCAGTTGCCTTGCACCTTTAGTTTGCTGTTCAGTGGTGATTTACCCATTTCTCCCCCTCTCATTTCCCTCTATGCAGTTATTACATTAGGTTTCTGCTATTATGGACATTTCTTCGTGCAGAGCACTTTGCGTCTCCCTCACGGCACTTAGCTGAGAATATGCTAATGACCTATGTGGGTGTGTGCTGGGCAATCTCATCCTCTGATCTGTGATTGGGTCCAAGAAACACTGTTAGTTACAATACATACAGCCCGCCCCCAAAACCGCCAACCATTTCATGCACATGCCCATGAAGTCCCCCATGTTGCCCCCATGGAGGGGATCTTGTGAATTTCAGTGTCTCTTTTTAAACCGACAAGTTTGTAAGTATCCCCTGTCAAATAGTCAACTTTGTTAATGGCATTTCATATACAGCCTCATATGTTCATTAGTCAACACTTAACCTCTCCACTCTATGCCTGTACATTTCATAGGGAGCTTTGACACTAGAGGATTTTTCTCCCTATTAATAAACAAAAAATATAAAGTTTATCAGCCTGCATGAGCCTGGTTTGTTTCAAACTATCAGAGTGGGCAGTATATGTTCTGGGAAGCACTTAGGATGAATTACAGGGGTTCAAACTGTATCGCTTCCCCTCACTTCCCAGAACTCTTCATTAGTCAAAGTTTTTGGGTTCAAACAGGAAAAGTCCTTTAATTCTTACTTACAGTAGTTTTTTGTGTAGGAGCATTTCTTTGTACTCTACCCCCTGGTGATCCTTCCTCTTAATTCACATACTTTTCAGCCTCCTGGGGCATAGTGAAGTATTTGGGGGCACCACTTGGTTTTGTAGCTTTCAGCTTAGCGGGGTAAAGCAATACAGACTGCCAGCTCAATACATGCAAAGAGGCTTTTACCCTGGCAAATTTCTGTTGCTGCTGTTGCAGATCCCTGGAATAGTCTTGGAACATGGACATACAGTCCTCTCCACTGTGTTGGAGCCATGTGACCTGGCAGCTTTAAGCATAATTTATTTTTCTGGGAATCTTAGATATTTAATCAGATAGTGGTGTGGTCTGTCCCCCAGATTAGGTATTGGTCCAGTACGATGCGCCCTTTGAATTTTGAAGCCGGCTACTTTCCCATCAAATCCCAGATGTTCCGTCAGCCACCTTTTTATCATCTTTCCTCCTCCTTTGCCTTCCAGACCTTCAGGGAGACCAATTATTCTTATATTGGTTCTCCTTGCTCGATTCTCCTGATCATCTGTTCTGGCCAGTGGATGAGTCACTTTTGTGTTGCTTGCACGCATGTTCAAGAAACACATTGCATCAGCTTCTATCACAAGTGGGTTGTGGAGGCATGGTGTGTACACACTCAGCCACCCTGCGGACCACTGGGCACCAAGCCCACAGTGAAATCAGTACTGTCCTGCACAATTTGTAGCTTCTGAGGCCCCAGTCCTTTCTGTGTGCAGTCAGACTGCATTTTCAGACTGCAGTCTGGTGGCACAGACAGATTATGTCCCCAAGTTGGTGAAGTGCAATGGGGACAAGCCGGGTGAAGTGATCCCACTGTGCAGTCTGACCCAGACAGAGAGCAACCGGGACAGAGACAATGTCAGGCAATGGTATGGCAATCTCATGTCTGTATAACAAGTAGTGGCTAGGGGGCACAGAAACACCACACAGTACAAGACAGTGAGACGTTCATGGCAGCTGTGTAGCCTGTGAGCTCGGAGACAGAGCATCTGTGTGTATTCTGCCTGCCACTACCCTGTCCAGTTTGCAGACAATTAGCAGCCTGAGTGGGCAAGGAGGTAGTTGAGAGTGACATCAGCCATGCGGTCTGGCATGTAAGACAGAGAGAGAGAGAGAGAGAGACACAGACACTGGGAGACAGTAGGTACCAAAGTTGCGACAATGTGCTGCATCTCTCTCTGTCTGTCTGTCTATGTATCTGTCCGCAGAAACAGTGGAAGCAATATAGAGCCCTCTGACAGGCTGTAATACAGGAGAGCAGAGGAGAGAGCAAGTGTGACTGTGGCCACCCAGAGTTTCCTTTCCTGGCACCCCCCCAACTTTGGCTGCCCCATTGCCTGTTCCCCATCCTCAGTGCACAGACGATAGAGAGAGTGAGAGACAGCATCATCACTCTTCCACACCTGCACCATGGCTGAAATGTGCTGTGAGACAGCAAGAGAGAAAACATTGGGATGTTGTTGTCTGTGGCCTCCCCTTGCTCACCGGTACAGAATAGTGCTACAGTTCGTGTGCAGGAGAGACCTGTGTATTTGTTGTGTTTCTCTCTCTCTCTCTCTCTCTGTCTCTGTCAGTGTCTTTTTCTTTGGGAACCTCTGTGCCACTTTCCCACCTCCCAAACAACAAGTTTTCTGTGTCCCATTCTGCCACCCCCACATCCCTAGTGAGAGAGAGTGAGAGAGTGCAATTTAGTTTTTTCCCCCAACATTCAAGAACGGTGCTCGGTGCTTTGAGAAAGACAGCAACATAGAGAAAGCGAGACAGGGAGAGTAACAGTGAGAGAGAGAGAGAGAGAGAGAGAGACAGACAGACAGAGACACTGGAGAGCAGCATTGAAGAGACAATGTGTGCTGTGCCCTCTCTCTGTGTGTCTGTGGATAGTAGTGTGTTAGGGAGGACATAGTGGGGAACAGCAAATGCAAGTGGTATATGCTTGTGTGTCTCTCTCTGTCTGTCTGTAATTCATAACAGAAAGAGACACAGACATAGAAACATAGAAATTGTCAGCAGACAAGAACTGCCTGGCCCATCTAGTCTGCTTGTAAGCCCTTGTACTGGATTACTGCTTCTGACCCACTAGCTACTGCACCTCTATGGTTCCCCTATGCCTGTCCCAAGCATGCTTGAATCCATCCACAGTGCTCACTCCCACCACCTCCTGAGGCAGACCATTCCACATGTCCACCACCCTCTCTTTCAAGAAGAACTTACTCACATTCCCTCTTAACCTCCCATCTTCCAATTTCATGTCATGCCCCCCGTTCTTGTGCTTCTCCTGTAGTGGAAAATGTCTCCCCCCTGCACCTTGTTTATACCCTTGAGTTACTTGAATATTTCTATCATATCCCCTCTTTCCCTCCTCTCTTCCAGTGAGTACATATCGAGGCAACTTAATCTCTCCTCATAAGTGTTGCAAGCTCTGTACCATCTTAGTCTCCCTTCTCGGGACCATCTCCAGTCTATTAATATCCTTATGAAGGTGCAACCTCCAGAACTGCACACAGTACTCCATGTGAGGCCTGACCATGGTTCTATACAATGGCATCACTACCTCACTCCTTACGCTGGCGATACCCCTGCCTATGTACCCCAGCATGTCACTGGCCCTCCCAGCTGCCTTAGCACTTTACTTTAACATTTTCAGATCATCTGAAATAAGAACCCCCAGGTCCCTTTCCTTCTTTGTGATTGTCAGCGACTCCCCCCCCCCATCCTGCAGCTTTCCCCCAGGGTTTCTGTGTCCCAGGTCTGGGCCAGGTACATAATTTTGCACTTTTTTGAATTAAACTTCAGTTGCCAGCCCTCAGACCATTTTTCAAGCTTCCCCAGGTCCCTCCTCATTATCTCCACCCCCTCTGGGGTATCCACTGTGTTACAAATCTTGGTGTCATCTGCAAACAGGCAGACCTTTCCCTTCAGCTCTTCTGCAATGTCACTAATGAAGACATTGAACAGGACTGGCCCCAGGACCAATCTCTGCAGCACCCCACTGGTCACCCCCTCTCCCCAGACTGCACCCCATTTACCACCACTCTCTGCCTCCTGTTTGCCAATTTCTAACCCAGTTTACCACCCTTTCCCCATGCCCAGCCTATCCAGCAAGTTTATCAGTCTCCTATGTGGGATGGTGTCAAAGGCTTTGCTGAAATCAAGGTAAGCGTTGTCCACTGCTCCACCCTGATTTACTTCCTTTGTCTCCCAGTCAAAGAAATCAACCAGATTTGTCTGACATAACCTCCCCACTGTGAATCCATATTGCCTATGGTCCTGGGCTCTGATGGCTTCTAGATGCCCCATTATCCTTTCTTTAAGCAATGTCTTCGTGATCTTCCCCACTACTGATGTGTGACTGACTTGCCTATAGTTCCCCGCCTCCTCCCTGCTGCCGTATTTGTGTAGACGGACCACATGTGCCCTCCTCCAATTCTCTGGTACCACCCTTGTGTTGAGTGACTCAGTGAACATGGCTGCCAGAGGTACTGCTATCTCCCTTCACAGTTATCTTAATATCCTGGCGTGTATGCCATCTGGTCCCATTGCTTTGTACACCTTCAATTTATTGAGCTCCTGCAGGACTCTTTTGCCTGTGAATGGACTATTGTCCACCTCTTCATCCCCTTGGCAATTGCAGTACTGCTGTGGCCCTTGCCCTCCCCCTCTTCTGTGAATACTGAACAGAAAGACACAGTGAATGTCTTTGGGTGGGGGGGGTCGGCACATGACAGTTCTTTGGCATGGTACTATCACTTATCACTTCTAAATACCTAAGCAGCACATACAAGTAAGCAACATTCGGTATTGACAAATGCTTGTTTCTTTCAGGATTTTGTTATCCCTCACCAGGTCCATTAGCTGATCCTCTAAGGTGCTCACCTGGCCCTCCTGTTCTGTTAGCCTGATACCATACTCTGCTACAGTTTCTGAAATGCCAGTGACCACCCCTTGCAGATGTGCAATCTGTGATGTAACACTGGTAAATGCTGCACATATTTCATTCTGTAAATAAGGCTGCCACTGTCAGATCATCATTTGGCTTTTGTTGGGCAGCTTCCATCACGATAATCTATGCCCTGGTACAGCCTTCTGTGGTGCCAGCTGCTGCCTTGCCTGCACCTTCAAATTGTAATGTAGACTTCTTTTTAATAGTTTTCTGTGACACCATGCTCTTCCGTCATTCATTTTCCTTCTTTTTCCATGGAATATTTTGACTTTAAACTGTTTATTCTGCTTATTTGTTCTGTGCCTTGAGGAGTTGATTTAACAGACATCCATCATGCCGTGCTGTTAGGCCACTCCCCCACACCCCCTCCTCCCCGCAGCAAGCAGCTTATGTGAATGTAAGAATCATTTCCTACTCTCAGCCTGCAGGTCGGGGGGGGGCATAGAAGCCAGAATGGACAGCGGAGGTGCAGGTGACTCAGTCGAAACTGAAGGTAGAAGGGAAAGTCCATAGTCAACAGGCAACCTCCCAGCCCCAGAAGTACCCTGGAGAGAGTATGGCAGATGCTCAGGGAACAGTCTCATTGGAGAGAGGCTGGACAAACAGTTTTCCACAATATCCTCCTCCTCTTCCTGGTGTGCCAAAGCCTCTGCAAAGGCTTTCCTTTGGCGTTGCTGGACTTGACGTCAGGCGTTATCCAATAGCTTATCTTGTGTATAGTCCTCCTCTTTATTATGTGTTGCCCACTGACACTGGTGGTAAGTATGGCCCATGCCCTCACAAAGATTACAGCATAGTTCGTTCAAGCACAGAGTGCTTACATGTCCCCGTGATAAGCAGCGGTTACAGTCAAGAGTGTCGCATGCATTTCTGAGGTGACAGTGCAAGCCACAAGGAAAACATGTCTTCGTCTGGCCAGGATAGAAGCATTGTGCCCTATCCTGACTGATGAACAAGACACTTGGAATATGTTGAAGATCAGAGGTGCCATGCCAAAGTTTGATCCGAATTCTCCAATGACCAGTCCAAAACCCTACAGAATCCAAAATCGTCTGGATCCCCCAGAATGTTGCAGCGCTGAGTCAACCAGTAATGAACGTCCTGCACCTGGACACCCTCATTTTTCAACATCACCATAAGGGTGCGGACCACTGACTTTATAAGTGGAAAAGCCTGAAAAGAGAGCCACAGGGGTGAATCCAAATTGGTCCAAAAATACTGGTATACGGAAGCTTAAGTCAAAATACCCATCCGCAGGTGCATGCAGCAAGGTGTACAGTTCATTCGATGTCACTTGCAGGGATTCCTTCAGTAAAGCCATGCCACATAGGCTCTATCAGGGGGTTCCTCCAGGCCTCCCTTTTAGAGGAGGCGGACCACGTTCTGACATTGGGCTGAGGCTGGGGCCTTGGGGGAAGCACCCGTTTTCTGGAACTGGGCCCATCGCTGGGTCAATGATGAAGGGGTGACAAAAGAAACATAGATTTTGACGGCAGATAAGGACCGCTTGGCCCACCCAGTCTGTCCATTTCCCTACCTATTGGATAAGCTGCAGATCCTAGTTAACCAGCAGCCTACTTATTCCTACCCCCACCCCCTAGAATTGCCTTATGACTGTCCCATGCATGCTTGAATTCCACCACTGTTTTTGACTCCACAACCTCCTCCGGGCAGTTCCATGCATCCACAGCCCTCTCTGTGAAAAAATACTTCCTTAAATTACCTCTGAGCCGCCCCCTACTATCTTCAAATTGTACCCCCTTGTTCTTACACACCTCTTTTTTTGAAAGATGCTACCCTCTTGGACTTTGTTGATTCCCTTGAGATACTTGAAAGTTTCTATCATGTCCCCCCTCTCCCTCCTTTCCTCGAGGCTATACATATTCAGCTCGTTAAGTCTCTCTTCATATGTCTTCCGGTGCAGACCCTGCACCATTTTAGTTGCCCTCCTCAGACAGCCTCCATCCTGTCTATGTCCTTCCGGAGACTGGGTCTCCAGAACACAGCAAGAACTCAGATGGGGTCTCACCAACTGTCTATACAGAGGGATAATAACTTCCTGTTTTCTACTGGTGATGCCTCTCCCTATGCATCCCAGTATCCCCCAACCCTCCTTGCTGCCCTCTCACATTGCTTGCCCACCTTTAGGTCATCTGATATGACTACCCCCAGGTCCCTTTCCATTTTTGTTGTTGTTAGTATCTCACCCCCCATTGTGTACTCTTCCCCTGGGTTTTTGTTTCCCAGGTGCATTACCATGCACTTCTTAGCATTGAATCTAAGCTGCCATACATTTGACCATTCCTCTAACCTTGCCAAGTCCTTCTCATCCTTTCCACCCCACCTTGTGCATCAACTCTGTTGCAGATCTTTGTGTCATCTGCAAAGAGACATACTTTCCTTCAGTCCCTCTGCAATGTCATATAAAGACATTGAGAGAGGAACCGTCCAATACTGAACCCTCACGGTACCCACTAAAGCCCCCTTTCTTCAGAGTGGACTCCATTTACTGTTACTTTCTGTGTCTTATTCTCCACATTCTTTACCCAGGCTGTCATCTTGAGACCCACTCCCAGGCTGGCTAACATTATATTAATGTCGTTTGTGTGGGACTGTGTCAAATGCCTTGCTAAAAGTCTAGGTAGGCCATGCTCAGCCCCTCCCTGATCTACTACTTTGGTCACCCAGTCAAAGAAATCTACCAGATTTGTCTGGCATGACCTTCCACTGTGAATCCATGCTGCCTTGGGTCCCCCCTCTGGCCTCTAGATACTCAACAATTCTTTCTTTCAGAGTCATTCCATCATTTTCCTACCACTGAGGTGGAAACTAACAGGTCTGTAGTTTTCTGCTTCTGCCTTGCTCCCACTTTTGTGAAGGGAATCACATCTGCTCTTCTCAGTCCTCGGGTACCACCCCATCCTCCCATGATTTGTTAAAGAGGATAGTCAGTGGTGTCACTAGTTCTACTCTTAGTTCTTTTAGAATTCTGCGATGAATCCCATCAGGCCCCATTGCTTTGTCCACCTTCAGTTTTAAGAGTTCTTTCAGAACCCTTTTTTCTGTAAATGGGCTGATATCAACTTCTGTATCCAGAGTGTTTCTACTAGTTGTTTTAGGTACCTCACCCACTTCCTTTGTAAATACTGAGCAAAAATATCTGTTTAGTATCTCTGCCTTTTCACAGTCACCCTCTGCCCACCCTTCCTCCTCTTTATTAATCCTCACTAGCCCTCCCTTGGTCTTCCTTCACTCCCTGATGTACCTATAAAAGGTTTAATCCCCCTTCTTAAATGAGTTGGCTATCTTTTCCTTGGTTTGGGCCTTTGCTGTTCTGACTGCCTTCCCAGCTTCCGTTTGCTTTAACTGATACAGTTCCCTGTCCTGCTCCTTCTGTGATTCCTTGTACTTCCTGAATGCTTTCTTTTTCTCTTAAACCTTCACTGCCACTTCCTTTGAGAACCATAGTGGTTTCTTACATCGTTTCATGTTGTTAATTTGCTTCACACAAAGACTTGTTATCTCTGTGATGACAGTTTTTATTATTCCCCATTGTTCTTCCACCCCTCCTTCCTGCCCATTTGCTAGTGCATTCCTTAGGCACTCACCCATTTTAGCAAGTCAGCCCTCCTAAAGTCCAATACTTTTGCCTTTGTATGACTTGACTCTATTGCTGTGTTTGTGAGACCATACTGTTCGATGGTCGCTAGTTCCCAGATGGCTACCCACTTCTACATCTGTGATCCTCTTTCATCTCCATTTGAGAGAACCAGGTCTAAGATTGCTCCCTCTCAGGTGGGCTCCAATACTAGTTGTCTAGGCATGCCCTTGTAGGGCATCTAGAATAACCCACTCTTTGAAGTGGCTGCTGCAACTGCATTCTAGTTAACATCTGGCATATTCAGATCACCCATCAGCAATATCTCACCTTTTTCTGCCATTCTAAGTATTCTTTCTATCATTTCGTTGTCCATTTCCTCCCCCTGAGAAGGGGGTCTGTATACAACCCCTGTGCAGATTGTGGTGCCATTGCCGGTCTCCAAATTTACCCACAGTGCTTCTTCTCCTCCCTGTTTTCCATTTTGTTCTGTTGCTTTGATTCCTTCCCTTATGTAAAGAGCTACTCCTCCTCCTCCTCTTTTACCCTCCCTGTCTCTCCTGTAGATAGTGTATCCTGGTATGTTTATGTCCCAGTCATGGTTTTGTGTGTACCATGTTTCTGTGACTGCCATGATATCCAGATGTTCCTCCTCCATCAAGGCCACTAATTCAGGAAGCTTGTTACTCAGACTATGGGCATTGGTACTCATTGCTCACCATTTTTTGATGGCTTTACCTTCTTTTGCAGTATCCCCCACTGACCTGTCTACCTTGGTCTTTTTCTCATTTAGTACCCTGTTTTGTAGGGAGAGGCTGGGATTTTCCTGCTGCTTATCAGTGCCTCCCCCCTTGACTAGTTTAAAAGCTTGCCAATGAAGCATTTAAACTGACTGCTCAAAAGACTTGTTCCCTTCCTGGACAGATGCAGACCATCCTGCCAGTATAGGCTGGTGTCCCACTAGGTGGAACTCCAGTCCCCAATGAAGCCAAACTCCTGTGCTCCACACCATTTTTTCAACCATTCATTAAACTGCATGGTGCAAAGTACCCTCGCCTCACTCATGCCATTGACAGGCAGCACCTCAGAGAAGGATATTGTGTGTGCTATGTTTCTATGTTTCTATGTAAGGAGATCTTGCAGATCAACTGGTCCCCTATCGTGTAGGGCCTTGTAGGTAAGAAGTCCTAACTTGAAGACAGTCCTCCACCTAACTAACAGCCAGTGCAGCCTGAGGAGGACAGGAGTAATATGCTCATTTCCTTTTATTCCTGACAACAACATTACTGCCACATTCTGCACCAACTGCAGCAGGCAGAGGTTGCCTCTGGATAGCCCAAGGTATAAGGCATTGCAGTGGTCCAATCTGGACGTAACAAAAGCATATACAGTATACACCACTTGTAACGGACTCGGTTTAAATGGATATTCAGTTGTAATGGACAAATTCATGTTGCCAACAGCCTTTTTCTATTAAGCCAATGTTAAAAACCTGTGGTTTAAATGGACATGTGATTTTATTTGTAACGGTCATTTGAGGATGCCAGAGAGTATCATTTGCACCTAGTTTATGCCCAGAGGCCAATCAAGCAATCAAACAATCAGTGTCCCTACTTAAACTTCCTCATTCTGCCACAGTCATGTCCGTCTTTTTTGCAGTGCAACTGTGCTTTGCTGTTGGTGAAATGCTGTCAGGTAAGAAAACCTGTCTACCCCTTTCTAAGAAAGTAGAGCTCTTAAATGCCATCGATAAACTGCCTAAGATTAGTGTCAGAGATTTAAGTACCCATTTTGCAATCCCAAAATCAACAATCTCAGATTTATTGAAGATTCTGGATAAATTGCTTGCTGACTGGCACAGCAGCCAGAACCCAGAGTGTAAACGCAAAAGGGATGGAAAAGATATAGATGTGGAGGAGGCACTACTACAATGGTTCAGCAATGCTCGTGGCAGGGAGGCACTGATTAGTGGTCCTCTTCTGCTTCAGAAGGTAGAGCAAGTTGAGCAATTTAAGCAGACCGAACACTAACTGCAAAGCATTTGATAGCCAACATGAGCATGCACAGTTCACAGCACTTTTTTATTTTAGCGGGGTTTTAATTTTTTCATTGTTTGTTGCATTTTTTGTTTGAATAAAGCACAGGTGTGTCTTCCCAGAAGAAACAAATAGCTAACAAAAAAGCAGAAAAGAGCTATGCTACCGGCACTATGCTATCCGTGCATTAGATGAGTAAAATATTAGCGTGTCGACGGTGAATGGATGTAACATATGCTGGATATAACAGACATATTGGCAGTGGACAGAGTAGTCTGTTACAAGCAGAATATACTGTACCAGCGTGGGCAGGTCCTCAGATGGAATCAGGGCCAGCTCCAGGCAGTGTTCCTCAGATGGTAATATCCACTTTTGACAACTGCCAACACCTGAGCATCTAGTGTCAGGCCGTCATCTAGGATCACACCCAGATCCTTCGCCTGTGTATATGGGGTAAGAGGGATCCTTCCCAGTACCAAGCCAGGGAGGTCTTCCTGGTCGCCCACACCACCACGATGACCTGGATCCACCACTAGCACCTCAGTCTTGTCTGGGTTAAGTCTAAGCCAGTTTTGAGTCATCCAAATCTGGATTGCCTCCTCACTACTGGGCAAAATGTTGTATGCTAAAACCCCAAAACTGCAACAGCGCAGTACAGGACAGCGAGAGGGTGCAATACCATGAATGGTTCTATGTGCAGTGCTGCACCCTCTCACTGTCAGAGGCAGAGGATATTACCTCTGTTGGGATGGGCTTCCACCAAGCAGCTGCCATGGCTGGAAGGGATGAGCCACTGGCAGGGGCGGAAGCAGGCAGAACGTTTGGGAGCACCAAGTCCGTAGAAGAGTAAAGTGCGCAAAGTGATTACCACATCAACTTAATTCCTTGTGTTTCCAAGTGTTTTAAAAAAAAAATATTAAGTTAGTGGCAGGGAGCCTCTGCAACAATCAAACCACCCCTAGTGCCTCGACTCTAATGAGTCTTCAAAGGGGGTCACTTATGGAAAAGGTGCTTTAATAAATTGCAGTCTTTTATACTGTTTGGAAAGCACTTTTGGACTGTGCCCCTTATTTCACATAAAACTTTACTACCAAGGAATTAAGCTTCTGTGGTAATCACTTACGAACATACAAAATTTGCCAACAGATAAAGGCCTAGAGGTCTATCAAGTCTGCTAAAATCTGCAGCTAGCACCCCTTATTCTGCAGCTGCCCTTCCCTCCCCTTCCCTTCATTAACCCTCCCTCTTGTCCTGTCCCATCCCCTTTTGAAGCAATCCACTGTTCTACTGGATACCACTTCTGCAGGTAACGCATTCCACCCAGCCACCACACTCTATGTAAAAAAGTGTCTCCTCATCTCCCTCCTGAACCTTCCTCCCTCCAGTCTAGGGTTGTCAGAACCCTCTGAAGTTCTAGGTTCTAGTTCTAGCCTAGAACTTTTTAAAAAGTTCTAGGGTTCTAATCTTTTTTAGAACCTTTTAGAACTCGAGCCCTATTTTTTTTCAATTGTGCTGCCAGTAATGAAGATACTACCGAAATACACGTGAAAATGAGCACACATGCACTGGCCCAGTGACGCTGTGAGTTGAGGCACTGGATTATCACACCTCATGCTACACGGTGACCCAGGTTTGGGAGCGGACTTGGTTCGTCAGCGAGCATGCTTGAGAGGAGGTTGGGAGCAGGATTGAGGTGCCTAACAGCAGTTCTCCTCTCCCGGAGAGGGGGGGAGCGCAGTCCCACCACCTCTGGCTGGAGGTCCGGTAGTGGTGCAGGTGGGTAAGGGTGACCGGTAGGGTGGGGTGCCAGCAGTGCATGGTGCATGCATGCCTCCACATGCACACGCTCACGCCAAGGACATGAGGGTGGGCATAAATGGGGGGAAAAATGGCTAAACAAATCATGGAAAAAAACTGAGCACACGCTGCCAATAATAAAGATAACGTTATTTTATTTATTTATGTCTCTGTTAACCATATAAGTGTGCTGATCCAATGGACCATTTTCAGACACTACCCGGGCCACAAGGTGGCACCAACGTAGTTAAACAGCCATAAATTTATATAGACAGTAGTAGCTATTACACAGTGATGAACAATAGACAAAGGCCAAAACACGAGTCAAACATTTCCGTACAAAACCTCAGTATGAGGTTAGGGGTGCAATGTAATCTGAGCTGAGGCAGCAGTAACAACTCAGGTTACACAGGATAAATGGTACAAAAATAACAAGCAGTGACTTTTATAATTTGAAGCAAAACATCCATTTCTCCTGAACTGGCTGACAGACTAACAGACGGACTTGATAAGAAGACCTTGTAGGTCAAGAAGAAAGGAAACCAGAAACATACACCTGAAAATGAGGACAAAAATAAATCTGTTCAGCATTGCAGCCATCCATACCTTGTACAACATCTGTGAATCAAATGGAAATGTATTTACAGTAGCCATTGCCCGCTCCTCCTGCCTAGTCCTCCACCTTCTTAGTTGCTCCTTGCAAATGCTTAATAACCAGAGCATAATTGCCTTTCTCCAGGAACAACTTGAACAACAGTACACAAAATATTCCAGACACTTGACACTAGGGTCAATATAAACATCACGACACCAACCCATCACCATGTCTATCATATCCCTTCTATGCACCTTTCCTACAATGCCATCCTGAACCTCCAATGCACCTTCTCCTGCACCCCCCCCCCCCCCGTTGCCACACACCTATAATTTAGTGCACTTCTGTACTTTGCCTGAAGCCTTTTTTCTGCATTGCTGGGCTTAGTTCTGCGTCATCCAAAGCATATAACTGATTAATTGTATGCCTGTTGCCTCTGTACTGCTGCATCGACATCCACATCGTGTCTTTTACTCTGCTGCACAGTGCTCATCGCTGTTCCCCCTCCTTCCTAGCCTCAAACACCAAAAGTCCCAAACTTAAGCCCACCAGATAGAATTGATTGCTGCTGCTGACCTGAGACCCAGTGCGATGTGACTACTGCTCCCTCTCCTGTCACTCCAACGAGTCGCGGTGACTGTTGCCAGGTCAACTCCACAGGTGGGTGACAGGTCATCTGCTCCTCCTCTCTCCTCCAACAACATATGAGGGTGTGAGCACTGGCTGGGTCTGGTCCACTCTACTACTCCCTCCTCTGCCCGCTGGACTACAGCAACGTCGGCAACGACCGCAAGTACGCACGCATCCACAGACCACCGTGATTGGCAAATGGTGCTAAATGCAGCAACTGCCGTCAGCTGTCAGTCATCGTGGTGGGCAGGCAGGCACACTCAGAACAGGAAAGCAGCATGTAGAAAGGCAGGGGAAGGAGGCCATAAGCGCACCTCCACCACCATTACTTCCTTGTAACTGGTTGCCAAGCAGCAGATGTCATCAAAGAGGGCAGATCCCACCCCCATCACTCACTGGAGATCTGCTGCTGCTGTTAGCTAGATTTGTCGGCTGACATTGGCAACACAGTGTTCCCCTGGCTGCCTGCTCCTTTAAAAGATGGAAAAAAAAAAAAAGATCCGAACCCTTTTTCGAACCCTCTGGTGTTTGAGTTCTAATTTAGAACTCGAACACCAGAGTTCGAGCACAGTTCGAATCTATTTAGAACTAGTTCTAAAAACCCTACTCCAGTCTCATATCATGGCCCCTGGTGGCCCTCCCCTCCCTTACTTTGAACAGCCCCTCTGTACCTGTCTTGTTTATTCCTTTCATGTATTTAAAGGTTTCAATCATGTCACCCCTGTCCTTCCTCTCCTCCTGTGAGTACATGTTCAACTCCTTCAACCTCCTCTCGTATGATATGTCCCCCAGCCCCTTGATCATCTTTGTCGCCCTGCGCTGCACCCCCTCCAGTAACTTAATGTCCCTCTTCAGATATGGGCGCCAGTACTGCACGCAGTACTCCAGGTGTGGTCTAACTAATGACCTATACAGTGGCAGAATCACCTCCTCCCTCCTCAAGGATATACCCCTTGCAATACAACCCAGCATTTTGTTGGCCTTTGCAACTGCCTTCCTACATTGTGCAAGTTGTTCATTGACCCTGGAATGAGCAACCCCAGATCCTTCCTCCTCTGTCTGGGCTAGCTGCACTTCCCCAGCTGGTAACTCCTCCTTGGGTTCTTCCCAAAATGCAGCACCTTGCACTTTTGGCATTAAACCCCAGTTGCCAGGTGTCTGACCAGGTTTCAAGCTTTGCCAGATCATCCTGCAACCCCTGCCATCCCTAGGTCATCCACCACCGTCCTACCTTGGTATCATCAGCAAACAGACTGATCTTGCCCTTCATGTCCCATGATATGTCTGCAATGAATATCCCAAACAACACTGGTCCCAACACCGAGCCCTGTGGAACACCGCTCGTCACTGCCCTTGGGTGTGAGAGCTCCCCACCCACCACCACCCTCTGTTGCCTTCCCTGAAGCCAGTTTCCTACCCATCTCACCAGCTTTGCACCTGCCCCTGTGCCTACTAATTTCCTTCCCAGCCTTCCATGCGGCACTGAGTCGAATGCCTTACTGAAGTCCAGATACAGGACATCCACTGCATGGCCCCTGTCCAGTTGCCTAGTTACCCACTCATAGAACTCCACCAGGCTGGTTTGGCAGGATCTGCCATGTATGAAGCCATGCTGTCTGCTGTCCTGTAGTCCTTTGGCCTCTAGGAGGGCCACCAGCCTCTCCTTCAGAATAGTCTCCATTAGCTTACCCACAATGAATGTGAGGCTTACTGGTCTGTAGTTTCCCGGTTCATCCTTGGGGCCACTCTTGTGGAGGGACACCACACAAGCCATCCTCCAGTCCTGAGGTACACACCCCGAATGTAGTGAGGCATTAAAGAGGTCAGCCAAAGGTCCTGCAAGGACCTCTGCCAGCTCCTTCAGTACCCTGGGGTGGATGCCATCTGGGCCTGGCACCTTGTCCACCCTCAGTGCCTTCAAACCCTCTCAAACTCTGCCCTCCATGATTTCCCCATCTGTCACCCCTTCCCCCCTGTTTCTGCCATTTCTCCCACCTTGGGTGTCACCCCTTCTCTTTAGTAAATACTGAGCAGAAGTACTCATTTAGTGCTTCTGCCTTATTGCACCCTGCCTCCACCCAACCCTCCTTCCTAATCCTTACTATGATCCTTACAGCCCTTTTCTCCTGATGTACTTAAAGAAGTCCTTCTCCCTTCTTAATGCCTTGTGCCAGCCTGAGTTCCATAGATGCTTTGGCTCCCCTTACTGCACTTGTCACCTCCTTCGATTCTGTCAAGTACTCCTCCCTACCCCCCTCCCTGTTTTCTTGTACTTCCTAAAGGCAGCTCTTTTCCTCCTTACCTTTTCCATGACCTCCTTGCTCAACCAGCTCGGTTTCTTAGCCCTAGCCTTCTTGCTCTGGGCCTTGCAGCAGGTTTTGGTTGCCTCCACTATCCACAGCTTTATGAGATCCCACCTCTGGTTAGTGTCCATACTAGATTGAATTCTGGCCAGGTACCCTTTTACCACTTCCCCCATCCTCCCAAAGTCGGCCCTCCTGAAGTCCAGCACTCTTGTGCCAGATTCCACTCCTTCCTTGCCCATATCCAATGTGAGCCATACTGTGTGGTGGTCACTCCCTGACAGCGGTTCCTCCACTGTAAGTTCTCTCACAAAGTCCCCATTTGCCAGCACAAGGTCAAGGGTATTCCCTAACCTGGTTGGTTCACTGACCATTTGCAGCAGGAAGCTGTCCTGAAGGCATCCAGCAGTACCTGCTCCTTCTGTTCCTGGTTGTTGGGGTACTCCAGTCCACTCCTGGCATGTTGAAGTCCCCCACAATCACCACACTACCCTTCTCAGAGGTCCTCCTGATCTGTCCCACTAGTTCCCTGTCTAACTCCTCCATCTGAGATGGTGGCCTGTACACCACTCCCATTCTAAGAATCCTATTCTTGGAATCCTGGATTTGCATCCAAAGTGACTCTGTACTACCCTCCTCCCATTCCTCCCTTACACACTTCAGTCCTTCCTTCACATATAGTGCCACCCCCTCCTTTCCCAATCACCCTGTCCCTACAAAATAACCTGTACCCTGGTACAGACAGGTCCCAGTCATTGTATTGGGTGGTCCATGTTTCTGTGATGGCTGCAATGTCCACTCTCCTCTGCCATGAGAACCTGTAACTTGCAGTTTTCCTCCCAAGGCTCCTAGCATTAAGGGTAACCACCTTCCACCCTTCCCCCCATCCTGCCCTCCTTTACTAGCATCACCAATAGTATTTGCCATTTGTCCTTTGTCACTGTTCTGGGGGTAGCTCATATGGTTTCCTAACCTGTGGTCTCTGCATGTCTCTTGCCCAATTGCCACCCCCGCTCCTAGTTTAAATTCCTACTCCCTATATACTCCTCCATCCTCTGTTTCAACACTTTCTTTCCCTCCTCACTCAAGTGTAGTCTGTCCTTGGCATAGAGACTACTGTCCTCCCAGGTCCCTCCCCACCCCCCAACAGCCCATACCCTTTAGCACAACACCAGGTTCTTAGCCATCCATTGAATTCCTCTATTCTCTGCTTTCCCAGCAGAACTTCCCCCGCCCGGTGTGGTCCAGGCATTTATCAATTACTCCTCTAATTTCATCAGTTCCCTCCTCCACCTTCTTCCTCTCTAGCAGTGCAAAACTATTTTCTGAAGACCCTTCACAAATACCCCCTCCCTCTCTCTTCATAGTAACCTGTTCTCTCCTTTCCACTCCATGACTTTTGCACTTCTTCGCCTCCCCTCACAAGTCCCTATCTCCTCCTTCCATTTGTCTTTTGTCTCCTGACCTGGTTTCCCTAGCAATTGTTCTTCCTGGCCTGGGCCTCTTTGTCTCTGCTTCCTTCTTCTGACCCTCTCCTCACCACTGTTGGCTTAAATCGCCCTCCCTCATCTCCCCTTCTTCCTCCCTCCAGTATTGGGCTAAACCCACCCCAGTCTGCCTCAGTTCCTCCTGAGACCCTCAATCTTCTTTCTAAGTTTCTCTATGTGGTTGCACACTAAACATCCTCCCGCACTCCAGGCAATTTTTAGAAAGATTGGTGTACTGCAGTTGTTGCAGCCTACCACCCTACCCATTGCTGTCATTGCCACCAGCGACCCCCCCACCCTTCCAGATGCAGGATACCAAACACTCCCCCAAGTCTCCCCTCTCCCCCCTCTATCAGTGCAAAACATTCTTTTTTTATTTCCTTACCTCCTTTGTTGTACACGTTTAGATATATTGAGCAATTGCTTTTTATATTCCTATCCTTCCTATCCACACTCAAAAAGAGACTTTAAGTAGCCATTGCACAACCTTCTTCAAACTCCTACTCCTCCTTTCCCCAATGCAATATCAATGTGAAGAGGTAATAATGAAAGCTCCTAGATTTGCATTTACTTCCCTTCCACTGAGATAGCAGTCACCTCTTCACTTGCTGCTGAACCTTTACTTTTCTAGAGACTTGGTGCTTGTGAAGGTTAGCCACCTTTGAACAAGTGCTGCATACTTGCTCAGGGTTGCGTTGTTCGCAGTATTGCTCTGGATTACTACGAACGTTTGGGACCAGGTTCAATTCCCAGTCCTGGACGAATGAAAACTTTTCTTTTTTTGCACTTTGTGCAATATTTACTGACCCCCAAATTAGGTATTTTTAGTTGGGGGTTGGGGCACAGCCCTCCCCACCTTTGGCAGTACGATATATGCATGCGGCATAATGTCTTGTGACATTATGACCCTGTACCATTTCCTCTAGGCAGCTGTTAAATATGGGGGGTGCTATCTGGTTACCAGGTGCACAGGGCAGGTGGTGGAACACAGGCATATCCCTCCAGTTGTACCTCTACACAATTCATATGCCATTCTGGCAGATCGTGGTTCCTTTATGGAGGCACCTGCAGTGGAGACCAAGTAGGATGCTGGGAACCTCCACAAACGAGACCCACAGGAGGGTGGCACAGGACCCACAGGAGAAGGAAACAGCTCCTGGTGGGGACTCAGTTGTTAGGGGAATAGAACTTGGGGAGGGAGGGAAGAGTGCTTGCCTGGAGCCATGGCTTGGAGGGACAGGGAGCAAATCCTCAGTATCGTGGGAGCAGCTGCACAGGGGAGGGAGCTGGATGTCACTGTAAACCTAGAGACAAATGACCTGGCTGGGAATGAGATCGGAGCAGTGTAGGGGGAGTTGGTGGAGTTGGGGAGGGTCCTTAGACAAGTAGCATGCATGCTAACCTTCTCTGATGTGCTGCCTGTCTATGGCATGAGTGAGGCTAGGGTGCTCCGCACCATGGGATTCAATCAGTGGTTGAAAAACTGGTGCAGAGCTTAGGGTTTTTGCTTCATTAGGGACCGGGGGTCCACTTGGAGGGATACAGGCCTATACTGGCACTATGGTCTCCATCTGTCCGGGAGAGGAACCAGGATCCTAGGTGATAGGTTTAAATATTTCATTGGCAAGCATTTAAACTAACCAAGGGCGAGGCACTGAAAAGAAGCAGGAAAATTCCAGCCCCCCCAACAAAAAAGGGTGGTTAGAAAGGTAAACACCAAAACAGAGAAGTCAATGGGGAGAAGGGCAGGGGTAAATCGAGAAAAAGACAAAGGCAGTAAGGACAGGGATGGGGCTAAAAGGGGTAAGGCCATCAAAAAAAGAGGGCAATGAGTACTGACGCCCGTAGTCTGGGTAACAAGCTCCCTGAACTAGTGGCCTTGATGGAAGAGGGAAGCCTGGATACCATGGCAGTCACAGAAACATGGTACACGTAGAACCATGACTGGGATGTCAACATACCAGGGTATACAATCTACAGGAGGGACAGGAAGGGTAGAAGAGAAGGAGGAGTAGCTCTCTAAGTAATGGAAGGGATCAAAGCACTGGAACTAAAGGGTAAACAGGGAGGAGAGGAGGCACTGTGGGTCACCCTGGAGACAGGAAATGGCACCACAATCCACACAATGGTTGTATACAGACCCTCACCTCAGGGGAAAGGGGGGGGCATGATAGAAACTTTCAAGTACCTCAAGAGAATCAACAAAGTCCAAGAGGGTGGCATCTTTCAGAAAAAGAGATGTGCAAGAACAAGGGGGAACAATTTGAAGATAGAGGAGGGGATGGCTCAGGTGCAATGTGAGGAAGTATCTTTTCATAGAGAGGGTGGTGGACACATGGAACCGCCTTCCTGAGGAGGTTATGGGGTCAAAAACAGTGGGGAAATTCAAGAATGCATGGGACAGACATAAGGCAATTCTGGTGGGGGTTAGGAAGAAGCAGACTGTTGGTTAACTAGAATCTGCAGCTTATCCATTAGGTAGGGAAATGGGCAGACTGGGTGGGCCAAGCCGTCCTTATCTGCCGTCAAGTCTATGTTATGTGTCTATGTTTCAGGTATAGCTGGGTAACATCTGCATAGCAGTGAAAACCCAGCCGATACTGCCTGATCATGTCTACTAATGGCAGTATGTACACCTTGAACAACAAGGGCGACAAGACAAAACCCTGAGGGACATCACAGGACAAAGGCTTTGGGATGGATGTGGCAAGCCACATCATCACCCTCTGCACTCTGACTGTCAGGTATGACCTGAACCAGTTGATGACATTTCCTGACAAGGCACACCAGTACACAGGTGGTCAAGTAGCACCTCATGATCCACAGTGTCAAATGCTGCCAACAGGTCCAGGGGGACTAAGATGGTACTCTCCCTCCTGTCCCTTGCCATCAGGAGATCATTAAGCACCTTTACCAGAGCGGTCTCCATACTGTGCCCAGCTTGAAACCCATACTGAAATATCTCATAAGTGGAGGAAGAGGAGGAGGCAAGATGCTCCTTTTTCATTAACCTTCTCTTAAAACGGGAGGTTAGAGTAGCTGCTGAGACACTCTGGATCCAACAAGGGTTTTTTCAGTAGGGGACTGACCAAAGTCTCTTTCAAGGAATGACAGTGGGAGACACCTCTGCCGTGTCAACTCTAGGAAAAGCAGTAGAAGGTAGTGGGCATAGTGTGGGCAAGAGGACTTCCCCTGGTAACATATCAGGGACAAATATTGGAGCAGTAGAGACCTGGGGGGGTGCATGCCATTGCCCACCCCATCCTGAGACCACCCCTCGCCAGCCAAAGCCTGAACCGGTGACCATCCCGCCGGGGGATACATGTCAGGGAAACCATGACAAACAGCCAAATCGCACAGAGGAGAAGAGTGTTGTCGTAGTAGTGGTTCCTGCACCGCACCACTCCCTGCATCCACCACTTGTTGTGCAACACCACCTAGAAGCACCACCTGTTGAGAAAGAACTGATATCCTGGTCGAAGTGTGCAAATCCACAAAAGAGCACAGCGCATCGGGGGAAGCAGTTTTGCCAGGAATAACACGAGGCGCTGGTCATGAATCTCTTCCCAGTTCCCCGATTCAACAAGTAAGGCAGTCCTGGAACCCTCGGTCACAAAGAGTGGTCGTTGGGCTTCTGGCCCAGAAAAAACATCTGGACCCTGCCCAGCAGAGATGTGTAGCTCCTTCTCATGCTGGAACACCAGTTCCTCTCCTGCTATCAGGTCGAAAAGTTACGCCTTCTTCCATAGTTCATCCTGCAAGCGGCCCTCCACGTCTTGAAATGCTGTTGAATTCTGGGTCAGTTGCCCGACATCGGAGACACTGGGACTCAGTAAAACGGTAGTATCTCATTGGGAACTTGAATCTTCGGCCCCTGTCACAGCCTGTACAGGAACGCACTCATTCATTAAAAGCTGTGTGGGCGGACCAGCCGTGGAGGAGAGGAGGGATGTTCCTGTTCACCTGGCACCCACTGTGGGATTTAATATGGCTGTGGGAGTGGGGTGGTTGAACTCCTACTGGGGTGGGGAGGTGGGGGGCACTAGACCACCAGGGAGGGATTTGGCAATGGGACTGGGGGTAGGGAGGGGGAGAGCTATTGGGGAAGCAGCCACTAGACCACCAGAGAATTTTTTTTTTTAACTATGGACTATGGGCACGGACATGGGAGGGGTTACTATCACTATACACAAGGGTGGAGGGAGGACCGCTTAGTCACCAGGGCATAAAGACATTTGGGCTGTGTGGATGTGGGCACTGGGCACTGTCGGGTGGGGGAGGGCACTATTTATAAGTTATGATTTTTTCAAGTCTTATGCCAGCGGGTGATCAGGTGGGGGGGGGGTCGCTAGCCACCAGGGATTTAATGTTGTGTACCTGTGAGGTGGTTGGGGGGAGGTGCCACTAGCCAACAGGTTTTTTTTTTATATGGGGTGAAATTTCACCCATAACTTTGGAGGAAGTTTTCCGCTTCGCCACAGGCAAAGGTTCAGAAACTTACATGAAAGTTTCTTTATTTTCGAGGAAGTTCCACACGGTGAAAAATCACACTTTTTCCCACCTCTATCTGGGAGCATGCCATGGCTATGGGACACCTAGCAGAGGGGAGAAGGAGGTCAAGTGCATCCCCAGAAGCACTGCATGGAGGGATGGGAAGCGAATCCATAGGATCACTAGGGCGATAGCCAAGAGGGAGAGCTGGATGTCATTGTACACCTGGGAACCAATGACCTGGCGGAGAGAAGGGTGGAGTTAGCCAGAGTCCAGGAGGATTTCAGGAAGCTAGGGGGGACCTGAAACAGGTAGCATGTTCTGTCTCATTCTCGGATGTGCTACCTGTCCAAGGCACAGGCAAGGCTAGGGCACTCCACATCCAGGCCTTCAACACCTGGTTGAAGGATTGGTCTGAAAGGGTAGGATATAGCTTCATAGGGGACTGGGGCCCCACCTGGGCAGATGTGAGCTTATATCAGGAGGATGGCCTGCATCTGTCAGGGAAGGGGACCTCACTCCTTGGTGAGAAGTTGGAATGCTTCAGCAGAGAGCATTTAAACTGGCCAAGAGGGGAGCGTCAGGAGGGACAGGTAGCTTAGGAACACCCCCCCACATGGTAGCATGCAAAAACACAAGTTGACAACAGGAACAACTGAAGTGGGCAGTGAGGAGCAGGCAGGCAAAGCATGTAAAAGGGGGGTTGGGGGGGGCAGGAGCACATGAACCAGAAAACCAGGATGGGGGAAACAGGCAAGGGAGAGAGAACAAGAACAGGGGGAGGGCATGGTATAAAACATGGAAGGTCATGCTCACAAATGCCGCAGTCTGGAAAATAAGGTTCCAGACCTGGAAGCCTTGATGACGGATGCAGACCTTGATGTAGCAGCAATAACAGAGACATGGTACTCTGCTAATCACAGCTGGGACATCAATGTACCAGGATATACACTGTTCAGAAGGGATAGGGAAGGTAAAATGGAAACGGAGGTAGCCCTGTACATCAGAGAAGGCATAAAGGCTACAGAAGTACAGGGAAGACAAGGAGAGGCTGAGGCAATGTAGGTCACCCTTGAACCAGGGCACAGCAATACGTATTGGGGTGATCTACAGACCTCCGGCACAAAGGGAGGAAGTGGACAGGGTACGAATGGAGGAAATTCACGACATGGCACCTAAAGGTGAAATCCTATTGTTGGCGGATTTCAATATGCCAGATGTGGATTGGATCACCCAGGCAGCTGCTTCAACCAGAAGCAAGGGCATCTTGGAATCCCTGCAGGGGGTTGGACTCAGACAGATGGTGCATGAGCCAACCAGAGACAAATCGATTCTGGACCTGGTATGGAAAAATGGAAACAGAGTCGAAGGAGTCCAGGTGGAAGGGCAGCTAGGATCCAACGACCACCACATGGTGTGGTTTGGCATGGAGACAGGGACTCAATTAAGCCACACAAGGGCAAAAGTATTAGATTTCAGGAGGGCTGATTTTGGTGAAATGGGTAGATGTTTAAGAGCAGCCCTGGAGAAGGGAGAGGTAATGGAGGGAGTGGAGGAACAGTCGTAGAAACTAAAAGGAGCCATAGTGGAGGTAACTAACCAATGTGTTAGTATAGTGGTCAAAGAGAAAAAAAGAAGGAAATGACTATGGTTCTCTAAAGAGGTAGCAGACAAAGTAAGGGCTAAAAGAGCAAGTTTCTGGAAGTATAAGGGAACCCAAAGGGAGGAGGACAGGGAGGTGTACTTTGAATGTCTATGGGAAGCAGGGAAAGCTGTTAGAAGAGCCAGGGCACAGAGAGAGGAGGATTTAGCATGGACTGTGAAAAAAGGGGACAAGACATTCTATAGGTATATCAGTGATAGAAGAAAAAAAGGGGGGGTTGTAAGGCTCAAAGGGGAGGAGGAAGAGTGTAAGGAGGGGAATCAAGACAAAGCAGAAATACTGAACAAATACTTCTGTTCAATATCACTAAGGAGGGAGAGGATCACGGACCACAGTTGGGAAGAAGAGGCAGTGGCGGGGGGAGAAGTGGACACCAGTCCATTCACAGTGGAGAGAGTTCTGGAGGGACTCACAAAGCTGAAGGTGGATAAAGCTATGGGGTCAGACCACATACACCTGAGGATATTAAGGGAGCTGAGAAGGGAACTAGCAGCACCTCTGGCCACCTTATTCACAGAGTCATTCAACAAAGGCGTGGTTCCAGAGGACTGGAGGAGGGTGCATGTAGTCGCACAGCACAAAAGTGGCAGTAGAGAGGAAGCGGGAACTACAGGCCAGTCAGCTTCACCTCAGTGGTGGGGAAGATCATGGAAACACTGCTGAAAGAAAGGATAGTGGCACACCTGGAATCCAGTGGTGCTCAGGATCTGAGGTAACACGGATTCACAGCAGAAAGGTCTTGTCAAACAAATCTGATAGACTTTTTTGATTGGGTGACTAGGGAAGTGAATCAGAGAGGGGTGGTAGACAACACCTACCTAGATTTCAGTAAAGCCTGGTTAACAAGATGAGTAATCTGGGCATGGGGCATAAGGTGATACATTGGGTTAGAAACTGGCTAACAGACAGAAGACAGAGGGTGGTGGTAAATGGGATTCAATCCAGGGAGAGAGGTGACCAGCGGAGTACCACAGGGATCAGTACTGGGACCAGTCCTGTTCAATGCATTCATTAGTGACATTGCAGAGGAGCTGGAAGGAAAGGTCTGCCTATTTGCAGAAGACACGAAGATCTGCAACAGAGTGCATACTCCAGAAGGGATGCAGAAAATGAACAGGGACCTGGAGAAGTTTGAAAGATGGTCAGAGGTGTGGCAACTGAGGTTCAATTCAAAAAAGTGCAAGATAATGCACCTGGATGGATAGGGGGAACCCTGGGGAGAGCTACAGAATGGGGGGGGGGGTGGAGTTGCTGACTGTTACCAAAGAGGAAAGGGACCTAGGGGTTATCATATCTGATGACCTTAGGGGTTCAAAGTAGTGTGCAAAGGCTGCAGGGAGGGCCAGTGGCATGCTGAGGTACATACGCAGAGGCATTACTAGCAGAAGACAGGAAGTGTTGATGCCATTGTATAAAACACTGGTAAGGCCTCACCTGGAGTATTGCATGCAGTACTGGAGACCACAAATGCGTAAGGACATAGACAAGGTGGAGGCTATCCAGAGAAGGGCGACAAAGATGGTGCATGGCTTGTATCATAAAACATGAGGAGAGACTAACAGTCCTCAATATGTACTCACTGGAGGAGAGGAGAGAAAGGGGGGACATGATAGAAACTTTCAAGTACCTCTAGGGCATAAACAATGTGCAGGTGGGGGATCGTTTCCAATATAGAAATTATATCAGAACAAGGGGACACAATAAGAAATTGGAGGGGGGTAGATTAAGAGGTAATGTGAGGAAGGTCTTCTATACAGAGAGGGTGGTGGACGCTTGGAATAGTCTGCCACAAGAGGTGGTGGGGGCCAGGACAGTGGAAGGGTTTGAACAAGTTTGGGACAGGCACAAGGGAACATTGGGTGGGGAGGGAGTAAAGAAAAGCCATTGACCACTTAGGGTCAGTGACTGCATAAAAGTTTAGGACTTATGAGCAGACTAGATGAGCCTAGCGGTCCTTATCTGCCAACAATTTCTATGTACTGTATCTCTGTATCTATGTATGCATCATGCACATAATAAACTTTCCATGTCCAGGGAGTCTGCAGAGGGGGCTCCAGCTACGCTACCTGGGACCCTATTGCAGCCACTTACATACACCCTCCCATCAGACACACAGGGCGGCGGACATCAAATCATCCTCCAAAACCTAATCAGAGCATATTGGAAGGGCAGAGTGTAGATCTGTGACAACAGGCTGCAAAGTCTACCTCTTTAAGGGATATGCCAGTCCCTGAAGGACCAGCCATATCCTACAATCCGCCTGCTCTGCACAGGGCTAGGATCCAGTTACACATTGGCCAGGCCCATCTGATTGGATGGAGACATAGGCATAGGCATAGAATTTGATGGCAAATAAGGACCACTTGGCCCACATTGTCTGCCCTTTTTCTCTACCTGTTTCATATCATAGATCCTAATGATGATTCCTCTTCTATCGCTAGAGTTCCTTTATGTCTATCCCATGCATTTTTGAATTCCCTGTTTTTGCCCCTACAATCTCTGCTAGGAGGCTGTTCCATGGATCCACCACCCTTTCCGTGAAAAAATACTTTCTCACGTTAACCTCATGTCTACCCCCCTCTATTTTCATATCGTGGTCCCTTGTTCTTGAACATATTTTTTTCAGAAAGGTGCTACCCTCTTGTATCTTATTTATACTCTTGAGGTATTTGAAAGTCTCTATCATACCCCACCCCTGTCTTCCAGGGAATACATATTGAGATCCTCCAGTTTCCCCTCACATGACTTTTGGTGCAGCCTCTGCACCATTTTTGTCACCCTTCTCTGAACTACTTCTACTCTATGTCTTTCTGGAGATGCAGCCTCCAGAACTGGACACAGTACTCTAGATGAAGTCTCATCAATGTTCTGTACAGTGGCATCACCACCTCCTTCCTTCCTTCTGTTGGAGATACCTCTCCCTATGCACCCCAGCATTCCATTGGCTCTCCTCACAGTCTTCTCACATTGTTTGGTAACCTTTAGATAGTCAGATATGATTACTCCCAGGTCACTTTCCTGTTTGGTGGCCGTCAGTACCTCCCCCCCATCATGTACTCCTCCCCTGCAAATTTGTGCCCCAAGTGCATGATCTTGCAACTCTTTGCATTGAAACTTAGTTGCCACACCCTTGACCACTCCTCAGGCTTGCTTAGGTCCCTTCTCATTTTTACCTCCCCTCGTGGAGTGTCAACCATGTTGCAGATATTTGTGTCATCTGCAAAGAGACACACCTTCCCTTCCAGCCCCTCTGCAATGTTGCTTATGAAGACATTAAAGAGGACTGGCCCAAGCACTGATCCCTGCTTGACCCTGCTGGTCACCCTGCTCTCTTCCGACTGAACTCTGTTCACCACAACTCTCTGTGTCCTATCACTCAGTCAATTTTTGACCCACCTTATCGCCCTGGGACCCACTCCCAGGCTGCCCAGCTTGTTCACTAGCCTCCTATGTGGGACAGTGTTGAATACCTTGCTGAAATTCAGGTAGGCCACATCCACTGCCCCTCCCTGATCCAACTCCCTAGTCACCTAGTCAAAGAAATCTATCAGATTTGTTTGACAAGATATTGCTGTGAATCCATGATGCCACAATATACCACAAACCTTTCTGTTAGTAGCCCCACCTGGAGTACAGTGTACAGTTCTGGAGACCTTACCTATGTAAGGACGTAGACAGGGTAGAGAAGGTTCAGAGGAGGGCAACAAAGATGGTGCATGGATTGCATCACAAGTCCTATGAGGACAGGTTGAAGGAACTGAACATGTACTCCCTGGAAGAGAGGAGGGAGAGAGGGGATATGATAGAGACATACAAGTATCTTACAGGGAGGAACAGGGTGCAGGAATACACTATTTTAAGCGAAAAGATGTTCCAGGACTAGAGGGCATGGGATGAAGTTGGAGGAGGACGATTCAGAGGAGAACGTGAGGAAGAATTTCTTCACAGAACAGGTGGTGGACAAGTGGAACACCCTGCCAGAGGAAGTGGTGGGGGCTGAAACAATCACAGGATTTAAGAATGCATGGGATAGACATAAAGGAATTCTGGAGGTCAGGGGTAAGGGGCAACAGACTTCTAGGAAAACATAAACTGAACTTACAAGCTCAAATGGGCAGACTGGGTGGGCCATAGGCCCTTATCTGCCGACACTGTCTATGTATCTATGATTCCATTAGTTTCCCCACCACTGAGGCCTGTAATTGCCAGCCTCCTCCCTGGTCCCACTTTAGTGGAGAGGGGCTACATTGGCCCTCCTCCAGTCCTTTGGTACCACACCTGTTTCCAGTGAACTGTTAAACAGGGCTGTCAGTGGTGCTGCCAGTACCTCCCGAAGTTCTCTTAACATTCTTGGATATATCCTGTCCGGCACCATTGCCTTGTCCACTTTCAGATTAGCGAGTTCTTTTAAGACCCTCTCCACTTAAATGAACTGGTGTCCACCTCCTTCCCAGTGGTGTGTCTGTTTCCTAGCTTTGATCAATCCCCTTTCCCTTCTTCTGTAAATACTGAAAAAAAAACTTGGTCAGGATTTCTGCTGTTTCTTGGTCCCCCTCTGCACACTTCTCTCCTTCCCTTTTTAGTCTCACAATCCCACCCTTAGTCTTTTTTTCTTTCACTAACGTACCCAAAAAAGTTCTTGTCCTCTTCTGTTATTGCCTGGGGTTTTTTCTTCTGTTTGCACCTTTGCACTCCTGACTACTTTCCACGCCTCCCTCTGCTTTTCTAGATACAGTTCCCTGTCTTCTTTCCTCTGTGTTTCTTGTACCTCCTGAATGCCATAATTTTTGCCTTACCTTCTCGGCCACTTCCTTTGAGAACCATTGTATTTATTTTTCTTTCTCTTTGTTTTGCATACTTGCCTAATGTAATGGCTTGTTGCCTTCACTATGGCTTCTTTAAGAGTCACCTATTGTTCCTCTACCCCCACCTTTTCTCCTTCCCTGCCAGTGATTTGCTAAGACATTCCTCCATCTTTGCAAAGTTGGCCTGCCAGAAATTCAGAACCCTTGCATTCATGTGGTTTGACTCTTCTGCTGTTCTCACATTGAACCATACAATATTGTGATCACTTGATCCCAGATGGTTACCCACTTTTACGTCTGTAATTCTGTCCCCATTGGTGAGTACCAGGTCCAAAGTCACTCCCTCTCAGGCGGGCTCCGTCACTAGCTGTCTTAGGCATGCCCCCTGCAGGGCTTCCAGGATGTCTGTTCCTGGCTGAGGCTGCAGCCTGGTTGCTCCAATCCACATCTGGCAGATTGGAATCTCCTACCAGTAGCACCTCCCCTTCAGCTGTCATTCTGTGGATGGCTTCTGCAAGTACACTGTCCAGCTCTTCTCCTTGTGTAAGAGGTCTGTAGATCACAACAGTGTGAATGGCAGTGCCATTTCCCGTCTTCAGGGTGATCCACAGCACCTTCACCTCTCCCTGCATTCCCTCTACCTCATTTGCCTTAATTCCTTCTCTGCCATAGATAGCCACCACTCCTCCCTTTTTACCCACCCTGACCCTTCTACATAGAAACATAAACTTTGATGGCAGATTAGGACCGCTTGGCCCACCCAATCTGCCCATTTCCCTACCTTTTGGTTAAGCTGCAGATACTAGTTTTACCAACAGCCTACTTCCTCCTACGTCTCACTAGAATTACCTTATGTCTGTCCAATGCATTCTTAAATTCCTCCACTGTTTTTGACCCCACGACCTCCTCTGGAAGGCTGTTCCATGCGCCCACCATCCTCTCCATGACAAAATACTTCCTCACAGTGCCACTGAGTCATCCCCCCCCATCTTCAAATTATGCCCCCATGTTCTTGCACATCTCTTTTTCTGAAAGATGCTACCCTCTTGGACTTTGTTGATTCCCTTGAGGTACTTGAAAGTTTCTGTCATGTCCCCCCCTTTCCTCAAGGATATACATATTAAGTTCTTTTAGTCTCTCTTTGTACGGCTTCTAGTGCAGACACTGCACCATTTTAGTTGTCCTCCTCTGGCTGCCTCCATCCTGTCTATGTCCTTGCAGAGATGGGGCCTCCAGAACTGCACGCAGTACTCCAGATGGGGTCTTGCCAACTGTCTATAGAGAGGGATAACAACTTCCTGTTTTCTACTGGTGATTCCTCTCCATATGCATCCTAGTATCCCCCCCAACCCTCCTTACTGCCTTCTCACGTTACCTGCCTACCTTAGGTCGTCTGATATGACTGCCCCCAGGTCCCTTTCCATTTTTGTTGTCGTTAATACTTCTCTCAACCCACTCCCCCAATTGTGTATTCTTCCCTTGGGTTTTTGTTTCCTGGGTGCATTACTTTGCACTTCTTTGCACTGAATCTAAGCTGCCATACTTTTGACCATTCCTCCAACCTTGCCAAGTCCCTTCTCATCCTTTCCATCACCCCTTGTGCATCAACCCTGTTGCAGAGCTTTGTGTCGTCTGCAAAGAGGTGTACTTTTCTTTCCAGTCCCTCTGCAATATCACTTATAAAGATATTAGAGGACAGGTCCCAGTATGGACTTTGTTTGCTATTACCCTCTGCATCCTGTTGTCCAGCCAATTGTTTACTCAGGCTACCACCCTGGAACCCACTCCCAGGCTGGCTAACATGTTTATTAATCTTTTGTGTGGGACTGTGTCAAATGGCTTGCTAAAGTCTAGGTAGACCACGTCCACAGCCCCTCCCTGGTCTACTACTTTGGTCACCCAGTCAAAGAAATCTATTAGATTCATCTGACATTACTGACCTGCTGTGAATCCATGCTGTCCTGGGTTCTGCGCCCCGCTGGCCTCTAGGTACTCAACAATTCTTTCTTTCAGAAGTGATTCCATCATTTTCCCTACCACAGAGGTCAAACTAACAGGTCTGTAGTTTCCCACATCTGCCTTGCTCCCACTTTTATGAAGGAGAATCACATCTGTCCTCCTCCACTCCTCAGGTACCACACCATCCTCCCATGATTTGTTAAAAAGGATAGTCAGTGGTGCCACTAGTTCTCCCCTTAGTTTTTTAGAATTCTGAGGTGAATCCCATCAGGCCTCATTGCTTTGTCCACCTTCAGTTTTAGGAGTTCTTTCAGGACCCTTTCTTCTGTGAATTGACTGGTACTGACCCCCCTGTTCGGTGTGCTTCTATTATTTAGTTTAGGTACCTCCCCTCCTATTCTTTTGTGAATACTGAGCAGAAGTATTCTTTCAGTGTATCTGCTTTGTCACTATCACTCTCTGCCCACCCCCCACCCCTTTCTTAAGCCTCACTATCCCTCCTCTGGTCTTTCTTCACTCCCTAATGTACCTTTAAATGGTTTCATCCCCCTTCTTAACTAAGTTGGCTAGCTTTTCTTCAGTTTGGGCCTTTGCTATTCTGACTGTCTTCCCCACTTCTTTCTGCATTAACTGGTACAGTTCTCTGTCCTGCTCCTTTTCTGTTTCCTTATACTTCCTGAATGCTTGTTTTGTTTATTTGCTTCACACAAAGGCTTGTTGCCTCTGTGATGGCAGCTTTTTTCCCCATTGTTCCTCCACCCCACCTTCTTGCCTGCTTGCTAGTGCTTTTCTGAGGCACTCCCCAATTTTACCAAAGTCAGCCCTCCTAAAGTCCAGTATCCTCACCTTTGTGTGACTTGACTCCATGGCTGTGTTTATTGTGAACCACACTGTTTAGTGGTTGCTTGTTCCCAGATGGCTACCCACTTCTAAATCCAACATCCTCTCTCTGTCCCCATTTGAGACTACCAGGTCTAAGATTGCTCCCTCCCGAATGGGTTCCAACACTAGCTGTCTGAGGCATGTCCCCTGCAGAGCACTGAGACTTACCCTGCTCTTGGATGTGACTGCATTAAAAGTACTCCAGTTAACATTTGGCATATTCAGGTCTTTCTTCAACAATATCTCCCGTTTCTGCCACTCTAAGGATGCCTTCTATCATTTCCTTGTCCATTTCCTTCCCCTTAGATGGGAGTCTGTATACAACACCCATACAGATTGTGGTGCCATTTAGTGGCTCCAGGGTGGCCCACAGCGCCTCCTCTCCTTCCTGTCTTCCCTGTAGTTCTGTTACTTTGATTCTTTCCCTTCCCTTCTGTAGAGATCCACTCCTCCTCCTCTTTTACTTTCCCTGGCCCTCCTCTAGATAGTGTACCCTGGTATGTTGACATCCCAGTCATGGTTCTCTGTGTACATATGTTTCTGTGACTGCCACGATATCCAGATGTCCCTCTTCCATCAAAGCCACCGGTTCAGGCAGCTTGTTACCCAGACTACACGCATTGGTACTCAATGCCCTCCATTGTTTGATAGCCTTACCCCTTTTAGCCCCATCCCTGTCCTTACTGTCTTTGCCTTTTTCTCCATTGACCCCTGTCCTGCTCCCTGTCGACTTCTCTACCTTAGTGTTTACCTCACTAACTACCCTGTTTTGTGCAAGGGGGCTGGGATTCTCATGCTTCTTTTCAGTTCCTCTCCACTTGGCTAGTTTAAATGCTTGTCAATGAAGCATTTAAATCTATCACTAGGATCCTGGTTCTCTCCTGGACAGATGCAGACCATTGCAGCAGTATAGGCCTGCATCCCTACAGGTGGACCCCCAGTCCCCAATGAAGCCAAAACCCTGAGCTCTGCACCACTTTTTCAACCATTCGTTGATTCCCTTGGTGCAGAGTACCCTATCCTCACCCATGCCATAGACAGACAGCACCTCTGAGAGGGTTACCATGTGTGCAACTTGTCTAAGGCCCTTCCCCAACTCTACAGACTCCTCCTGCAGTGTTCTGATCCCATTCTCTGCCAGATCATTTGTCCCTAGGTAGACAATGATGTCCAGCTCCCTCTCCCATGCCACTGTTCCTGTGATCCTGAGGATTTGCTTCCTGTCCCTCCCAGCCATGGCACTGGGCAGGCATCTTACCTCCCCCCCCCAGTTCTACCCTCCAAATGATTGAGTCCCCCACCAGGAGTTATTTCCTTCCCCTGTGGGGTCCCGTGCCACCCTCCTGTGAGTCTTCTTTATGGAGATTCCCTGCATCCTCTTTGGTCTTCAATGCAGGTGCCTCCATAGAGGAACCATGCTCCACCAGACTGGTGTATGAATAGTGGAGGTGTACAACTGGAGGGGTACACCACTGATCCACCACTGTCACCCTCCCTGAGGCCACTGTGGTCCAACCACTACTCTTTTTTGGCAACTTCTAAGGCAGTGGCACTGGTCCAGGTGGTCCTTGGGTGGTGGAGGAGGTTTCCCGTATCCTTGCTGGGTTGGCCTGGGAATGGGCAACCTCCTTCCTCAGACCAGAGAGGTGCCTGAAAATAGGGCAGCATCCCAGCCTCCAGAACATCTCCTGAAAGACTGATGCTCCACAGCCAGTGCATTACACCACTTCCTACATGTCTCTCTCCATTCCTGTATAGTTTTTTTTCTTTTTTGTTAATGTGCATTAGTATGTGTGTGCATCTACACCCTATGCAGCATGCTGTGCTGTTAAGGTTATGACATGTGTATGTCCTTTGCCCTTTTTGGGGAAGTGATGTCAGAACCTCTAGTATAAAGGAAATGATGCACTTGAGTGGGTAGGGGTGAGCTGTAGGATGGGCAGAACCAAGCCTGTGCCCTCCAGAAACAATCATCTACAGCTCTGACCCACAATCCCAATGAGTGTTTTCCTTCCTTTCAGCAAGACAACCTGCAAAACAATTTGAAAAAAAAATATACCCTGCAAAAAACAATTTCATTCAGAGAAAAATAAAGCAGAACACTGTACAACCTGTAAGCATGAACAGTAATAAAACCTGTACTCACAACCTGTAAGCACAAAACACAAGAGTAACACAACAGTAACTCTGCTTAGCCAAAAGAAGCCTTAATATTTCTCCTTGCTCTGTTAATGCTGCTCCTCACTCTGTCCTTTCAAGCAAAGCCTAGAAGAAAAGAGCTCAGGTGAAGCTAGGTGCTTTATGCCAGCAAACCTAGTCTTCACCACAACACACCAACTAATCTGACCTTTTAAATATCCTTTCTGTTGGAAGGTACAGTACTAAGCCTTTGCAGTCCCCCAACCCCCCAGTTACACTACTAATCCCCTGGAAGAGCTGTGAAAAAATGAATTAGCTCCTTCAATGTGAAAAAAAGACTGCAATACCTTTAAGCCCAAAACAAAAACCTGTAAGCAAAAAACAAAATAGTAACAAAATAGTAACTTTGCTTAGCCTAAAGATAGATCAAAATGTAAAACCTGTAAGCACAAAACAGTAACAAAATCTGTAACAATTTAACAGAAAATATACCTTGCAAAAAAAGACAATGTGAGTCAGAGAAAGTAAAGCAGTAACCTGTAAGCACAAAACAGTAACAAACCTGTAAGCACACCCTGTAACAATTTAGCAGAAAATATACCCTGTAAAAAACAATTTCAGAGAAAAATAAGGCAATAAACTGTAAAACCCATAAACACAAAACAGTAACAAAATTTGTAAGCACAACCTGTAACAATTTAACAGAAAATATACCTTGCAAAAAAAAAAATTAAAACAATTTGAATGAGAGAAAAATAAAGCAGTAATCTGTAAGCACAAAAAAGTAACAAACCTGTAAGCATGCCCTGTAACAATGTAGCAGAAAATATACCATGCAAAAAACAATTTAAATCAGAGAAAAATAAAGCAGTTAAGATAGATATTTTATTTATATAGCACCCATCTCCATAGACTCGGGGTGCTGTACAATGTAAGCATACAAAAACATTTTAAAAATACAGTAATATCAAAATTAAAACACCAAAATACAACTGGAAGCATAGATTTATTTATCCATCATACAGTGCAATCCACTTTAAAACATCCTCAGTTAAAAGCTTGATGGAATAAATATGTTTTGAGGCCCTTCTTAAATCTTCTACCGACCCCCATATTTGTGCCTAGGTTGTTCTTATGGGGTGGCAGTATTGTTGTTTTTGTTTGCAAGGTATATTTTCTGTTAAATTGTAACAGGTTGTACTTACAGATTTTGTTACTGTTTTGTACTTACAGGTTTTACATTTTGATGTATCTTTCGGCTAAGCAAAGTTACTGTTTTGTTACTATTTTGTTTTGTGCTTACAGGTTTTTGTTTTGGGCTTAAAGGTATTGCAGTCTCTTTCTCATGTTTGCTTTTGTTCCACAGCTCTTCTAGGGGATTAGTAGTATAACTGGAGAGTGGAGCTGACAAAGGCTTAGTACTTTGCAACAGAAGGAAGATTTAAAAGGTCAGGTTAGTTGGTGTGTTGTGGTGAAGACTAGGTTTGCTGGCATAAAGCACCTTGCTTCACCCGAGTTCTTTTTTCTAGGGTTTGCTTGAAAGGACAGAACAAGAAGCACCATTAACAGAGCAAGGAGAAACAGTAAGGCTTCTTTTGGCTAAGCAGAGTTACTGTTGTGTTACTATTGTGTTTTGTGCTTACAGGTTTTATTACTGTTTTACAAATGTGTTTCTCCATGACTGTTTTATCTCACTTACTTTCCCTTTGTCATTCTGTACTGAGCATATACACGATGGCCATGCTTAGCACTCTTTGTGCTGAGTAGGGTCTTGGAAGCATGCACCACACCTCAGATTTTATCACTGAAATGAGGGACATGGGCACTCATAATGAGGAACAATGAGGGACACTAACCCACATGATGATTAGGACTCATCGTGAAACATGGAGATACGGTACCTCAGAACACAGTGGAAACCATTGTGTTAGCAACTGAGAATGAATTTCTACCACTAAGCAAGGGTGTCATTTAGATAGGGCAGTGGGCGCAGTTGCCCCCTCACCCCCCCATATTTGTGCCTAGGTTGTTCTTATGGTGTGGCAGTAATGGCTTTAAATTTGGATTTAATCTTTTGCACAATAAGTGCCCACCTGGTCTGTGTGTGCTCATGCTGCAGGTACTCTCCAGACTTGACTGTGTCTGTACTGTGTTGTCCACTCTCTCCACCTATTAGGGCGGCACAATCACATGTGATGTGGATGAGCTCCAGCCAAAAAAGAGAGCATGGGCCTTGCAAGTGTGACTCTGTCTTTCCAACCACAGAGTAGACAGGCTGAACATTACAGCTTGTAGGAGTCAGTGAGCACTGAACTCTCAATAGCAGTGTTGTAGCAGCATATTTTTGCTGTTCTACTCTTAGTGAGTCTCCATCTCCCCTGGTGGCTGAAGGGGCAGAGGGTGAGCCAGAAGCTAACTCAAGACTAGGCTACCTACTTACTCTACTAGGCTCACCTAAAAAAACAGTACAGACCCCCTCTCATGGCAGCAAGCTAGGCTTAGCAGCAATGGTGACAGCGGTATGGGTGGCCTTCATAGGCCTAGATCAATGTAGTGTGGCAGCAGCCACAGCAGCAACCAAGCAAGAAAGAAAGAAGCAAGCCAGTTTGGGTGGATTTGTATGGTGAGGTGACTTGGTCACGGACCATTATTGGGGACCTATGATGGTTGGTTCTAGCATTCAGCTTCTGGTGAAGGAGAGTGGAGCAGCAGACTGAAACTGGGATGGTGGCACACTTTGCCAGGCTGCAGGTTCTGGATATTTGACTGGGTAAGTAAAAGCAAATCATATTTTTTACAGAAGGATTGGGGAAGGAGGAAAGACTGAAATATTGATGTGTTTTTCATGTTTATTCACCTTTGGGTGGCTTCATGACCCATAGGGTAAGGGTATTGAATGGAATGGCATCAGGGAGAAAAATGGGACAAAGTTATTTTTTGGGGGCAAACTTCAGTCAGGAAATAAATTGGTTAGAAACTGGGTGGGTTTAAGCCCAAATCTGATGCACTGCTCCGGGGTATATAGAGATGAACCCTATACATTTGAACTTTTCTTGATTTGCATATCACGTTTCAGTCCAACCAAATAAGTTGTACCTTTTAGAGATGTTACAGTCATTCTAGAACTACCCCTTGCATTCATGGACAGTTAAGTGGTATGGTATGCACAGAAAATTAGAGCCCCACTATAGTCAGGCTTATGCCACCCCCATGAAGCTGACCTCCACATCTCCACACTCTGGCACATTATAGTAGAACAGTGGCCTTCTTTATTCTCCAAATCACCATCATAATGTATAAATTGGTAACAGAAAATAACTCCATTCATTTCAAGGGGGTACGCCCCAGCACTCTGACCCATGGACATCATCTCTTAAAGAATCCAGCCTTTGGCTCTCTAGCACTCAAGTAAGAGACTTTTTACTTATACCTATACTTGATGGGTTGTCTGTAGCAGCATGGCCATACCAGCTACAGTGTGTGTACATGGGGGGGGGGATTGGCCATGTGGGTGGATGCATGTGTCAAGTTATTGCTACATTTGTGTTTGCACCTTAAAGTCTGTTTGCATGGAAGCATTCAAGACTATGGAGAAAAAATAGTAGGAGTACAGGCCAGACAGAAGTAATTAAGTGGTTTTGTGGGTATATCTGTGTATTGGGAGTGGAAAAAAACATGTATTCCCATTAGCATATGTGCTATAGTTCAACTGTGAAAATGAGATGAGGGAGAGAAGAAAACTGAAAAGCATACACTTGCTACAAGCATGCTGCATGCATGCAGATGTATTCAGGTACAGTATGTATTGAAGTACAAGCAAACCATATGTATGCAAACAGTATGGCTTAATGGTTAAAGGCACTGAACTGCAAGCCAGGAGACTTGGAGACATGGAGACCTGGGTTTGAATCTCATCGACTTCCCACTTGTATATAATGTGATCCTGAACAAGTCACTTAACTTTTCCATGTGCAGTTATCAGTGACCACTTGCTTTTTGGCACACATGCCACATGCATGCAATCTTTCCCAATTTAATATAAAAATCATGGTTTCCACATTTGCTTGCTGCACGCATGCCATGTGCATGCAATCGGATCCAATTTAAGATTTAAATCATACTTACAACACACATATCATTTGGGTAGTTTTATGTGTGCAGCATGAAAACATTTCATATAATTATTTCTGTAAGGGCAGTAACTCTGCTTAGCCAAAATAAGCCTTAATGTTTTTCCTTGCTCTGTTAATGTTGCTCCTTGCCCTGTCCTTTCAAGCAAACCCTAGAAGAAAAGAGCTCAGGTGAAGCTAGGTGCTTTATGTCAGCAAACCTAGTCTTCTGAATAGAGTGTAACCTGGTGTTTTCATGTCCCAGTCATGGTTCCCAGTGAACCACGTCTCAATAACAGTGACAATGTCAAGGTTGCCTCTGCCATCAGTGCCACAAGGTCTGGGATTTTATTTCCCAGATCGGCCATGGTCAGTCATCATGCTGGACCCACCACGCCCCCACCCAGCTAAATGGGAGGGGAGAAGCACCAGTGATTTGTGGCATGGGTCTGTGAATACAGCCCCAGTTGTGTGGCACTGCCAGTGTGGTACAATGAGGCTCAGGCATGCTTCTTGTGAGCATACCTGAGCCATGAACATGAATATAGACTAATCTGAGCAATTGTAAGTAAGCAATAATAACCGATAGGGTGTGCGGTATTGTGCTATACTGGACTGCCCCAGGGGCATGATGAGACCTGATGCCACTAGTGGAGGGCCCCTTAGTTGTGGAGCAGTCTAGTATAGCACAATACTACCCACCCTAGAGGTTATTATTGCACTTAGAAATGAGTAATAGGTAACAAGAATGAGACGGACACAAAAATGTATGTTTAACTCAAATAAATATTAGTTTATTGATGATTTGATGAAACTTTATGCTATATTGAGATAAAATAGTCCCCTTTTGGGAGGGGTGGGTAAAACAATTAAATGTTTCTTGAATATTGCACAGTGAGTGGGGGTATGGCCAAAATAATAAACTATAGCCCACTATTTCTTATATTCTATGAAATTTCACTGGTGCAGTGAATGTATAATTCATCAGACTGAATGGAGAATTTGTGGAGCCTCTTGGTGGCAGTTAAGAACTACAACAAGGAGGGTTTTTAGGCTTCCTTCTTCTACTTCCTCTGCCTCTTTAGCTGATTTGGGCTGCCCACATAGAAGGTTGCTCCATTTTTTTTTGTCTGATGTGGATGCTGACCAGTAGCTTGCAAGGCTTGACTCACATCTATACCCTGTAACTGTCATGGTCTCCCTTACTTGCAGACCTGTATTTGAAAGGATCTGGACTGAGGTCACTCTGATACTACGGTTAGTGTATCTTTTACTTAGGTATGCTTCTTCACTTAGTTTTAGCATGAAAGACTCCAGAAAGTTTTTGTCCATAGGCTCTAAAGTTTTTATCCATAGGCTCTTTAGTGTACCAGATATCTTTTGAGTCCAGAAATGGCTGCGGGAGATATTGTTGGTATAAGTAAAATGCTGTTGCATATGGTCGTATCTTAGATATTTTTTCAAAGCATTTTACTGGGAAGTTTGGGTTTCCTGGCTTTTCAAATAGGCATCCTCTAATGTTTCCTTTATTTCTAATGGCTTGTTGTGGTTTTTTTGTGTGGGCATTGTATGCTAGGGTGATATGTTTGCTAACATTTTCAGCCACCTTGATTTCAGATGATTGTGGTGTGAGCTCTCGTAACCCCTCCTGACCGTGCTGGGCCATGTGTGGTTGAATTTCAGACCAGATGTGCTTCACTAGGCCTGGGGCAGTGTCAGGAGAGAGAGCAGCAGATGCACAGAGTTTCTGGAGGTCCACGGCAGACGAGACAGGGTGGTGGGTGGCTTTGCCTTTATTTTCTTTCCGTTAGCACTTTAAAATCCTTATAAATACATTGTTGGCACTTTTAAATCTGGGGTCCATTATTATGTTTATCAATCACATGATCAAGGTGCTGTTTAAGTATTGGTTCAAGCCTGCTCACATTGCACAGGGTCCAGATACTGATATAAGCCCCCCACATGGGCTTACCTTGTGAAGGCTCTGGTCCTCCATTCCCCCCACTGCGTCCATAAGTGGTCCTGGTGGGAGTTGGGCCACTAGGATCCTGTTACCTTGGCCCATGTTCCGAGAGGGGCTGTGATATGGAGCCATGGCTCCATTCTGGAAAGCAGCTAAAAGGGTGCCAGATGGGGGAAATACGTGTCGGGAGCCCCAGTGGGCTATAGGGGGCTCCAACAAGTAAACAAAAGGGTGTCCTGGCTCCCGTTGGGTAAGTGGAGCCAGGACCAGTTACAATTAGCCCCTGAATGGGCTTAGCTGATAAGTTATGGGGCTTGTGAGTGCTGGCGACAAAATGTAAATAAACATGGCAGCCCCCATGGGACTACAGCAGCATGGGGGCTGCTGGGATAACGTCTGAGGGCACAGACAAAAAATGGGACTGCAACAGCCAAATCAGGGCAGAACCTTAAAAACACTTGAAAAAAAAAAGACCATTTTGCCTACCAAATGGGAGATCAGCCAGAGTATGGAGTGTAGGACAGACTGCTGTGGGCCTCCCAGCCCCAAAGTCTGAAACTTTGCCCCAACGGTCAGATCGGCCTCATTGTTCCATAAGCAGGTGAGTGCCTAAGAGAGAAATTGCTGCTGCACAGCAAAAGAGAGAGAATTTTGGGACTTCTTGACAGAAAGAGAGATTTGGGGGAGATCACGTGATGCAGAGTGCTGAGTAGATGCTCCTCCGCTAAGCTCCTGCCTCCTGAATATAAACTCGTCATTTAATACTGTTAAATTTTATCTAATTCCCCTGCCTATGAGTTCTCCTTGTCTCTTAACAGCTTGTGCTCCTGTTTTGGTATCTGCTTGGTAAATGGAGGCTTATCTGAGAAAGCCCATAGAAACATCCCCCCACCATTCCTGAGAAGGCCTCAAAGAAATCCCGAGCCTCGAGTGGCCCAGACAAACCGGAACCTTCGTGTCAAGCTAGGGACCAAGAACCCTTAACACGTAACAGATTCTTGGAGGAGTTTAAACCATTCCGGGAAGAGATGAAAGATATGGCAATCGACCTGAAATCCCTCTCCAGAAAGTTAGAGGAAGTCTCCATGACAGTATCAGACAACACTGCCCGAATAATTTCGATCGAGAGAAAATTGGAAAGTCTGGATCCTGAGCTCCTATTAATGAAACAAAAGCTATCTCATCTAGAAGCAAAACCTGAAGATCTGGAAGGCTGTAGTCAGAGAAATAATGTGGTAATTCTCGGGCTCCCTGAAGGGGAGGAAGGCCAGAATACCGCAGTCTTTGTCCAGAAGCTGGTAGAAAGGGTGGCTGGTCCCTCTCCCTTTGGCCCAACATATATGATAGAATGGGCCCACTGGTCTCTGCGACCAAAACCCCCACCTGATGCAGCTCCTTGCCCCATCATTAGCCGCTTCCTGAACTACCTAGAAAAGCAGCATTTCCTACAGAAAGTCAAGGCCCTGCAAGAAGTCAGATGGGAGAAGGTGAAGCTGAGAATTGTTCAAGACATCCCTGGCTCGGTCCGATTGAAATGGAAAGCCTTCCACCCGATTGTATCTAAGATTATAGCGGTGGGATTAAAGTTCAGGATGGGGTATCCAGCAAAGTTACAAGTCTCAGTAAATGGCTCATGGCTCAGTTTCGAGGATCCTGAAGCTGCGTTACTAAGCCTTAAGTCGCCATTGCCAGATCTGTTCCGGACAACCTGAGAGGGCCTCCTGATCTGCGGGATTCACTGGGAACTTCTGAGTGAACTGTTACTTAATTTTTTGTGTGGACAATGCTCTTTCTAAAGATGGAATTCAATTGAGTCTATGCTCTCTAATAGAACTGGGCTACTAGTATACGGCCTGTCTCTACTTTCTTCAGGCCCTGGCCTGTTGATGGGAATAGTGCTTCAGGGAGAGTCCTTGGAGGGGATCCCGGACAGTTTGTTTCGGACTGCATCCGAGATAATGTTGCTTGTTTCGTTTCTAGGGGGAGCACACAGGGGAAGGTTCTGGGTTATGCCTTCTGATTAGGTTTTATATGTTGGGATATCAGATCTCCGAGCGGTTCTGGGCTTTCAGGGCGCCTCTGGCAGGTGGTCTGGATTAGGTTACGACCACAAGAGGGCACGGTTCCCCCATGTATCGCAGATCCGGTCATTTTGCCTCAAGAGGGACTGTTTTTAACTGCTATGTCGTTCTGGTTTTGCAGGGGGGGGGTTCAGAATTAGGGGTCAGCAACCCCTGGGTAGTTACTCCCATTGTTTTCCCATTTCTGGATCCTGTTTCATTTCTCATCCGGTTTTTGCCTTCTCATGTTCTCATCTCAATGTTGGGCTCACCCCTCCGCCTCAGTTTTTTTTCTATGGATCTGGCTCACGAGGTAGTTCCCCATGGGGAACAAGCATTTTTCAACTCCCTCTCTGGACTCTTGTGGTGATCTGCCATATTCACATTTATGTCATCCAGTTTCATTTTCCTCTCTCGATAACTAGTGGATCCGCTAACAATTGTTCACAGGCCCTGGAAGCCCAAGACCGCTCTTTAGACATTATGTCCTCTTTAATTCAGTTTATTAACTGCTTTGTATCTTGAGATATGAGGATGATCATTAGCAGGGGATATGTTAGGCGGGAGGGAGGATATGATCCAGTGCTGTGCTAGCGTTGCTTGTGACAGTTTGGGGGTTGGGAGGGGCAGGGCTATGTGTTCTTGTTGGGGGTGGGGGTGTTTTGGGAGGTTTAAACTCGGGCTCCTAGTGGGGGCTGGGGTGGTGGGAGGGCCTAACAGCAGCAACAGGTGGGGTTAGATTATTTGTGCTATACACCCTGTGTGCAGGGCCGAATCTATCATTCTTAGTAGTTTTTAGTAGATGGCCAAGGAGGTGACTTTTGCAACGTAGAACATCAAGGGGATCAGGAAAAAATCTAAACAATATCAGGTTCTCAAACACTTAAGTTTACCACGCACTCAGGTTACTTTTCTACAGGAATCGCACCTATTAGAAGCAGAAGCCTCACAAGCGAAGAGGCAACAAGTGGGGATGGTGTATGAGGCGCAAGGCTCCTCAAACAGCTGTGGGGTTCTGATCATTATTAACAGGGGCATTCCCTTCGTTTCAACTCATATTTTCAGGGATCCCGAGGGTAGGTTCGTCTTAGTAATAGGTATTCTCTGGTCAATACCTCTGCTATTGGGCAGCATATATGGTCCTAATGCAGATGATCCTGCCTACTTTATGAGACTCATAAATGTAACACTGCCTTTCCTTCCCATAAGGATTATCCTGGGGGGCGACTTCAACCAAGTTGTAGACTCAAACCTTGACAGGTCAGGTGGTGCATCGGGGGGGGGTCTCCCCAGGTCAGAGGCTTTAGAGACCTACTGGATCAATCACGGGCTCTGTGATGTCTGGCGTGTCCTAAATCCTGATTCCAAGGAGTTCACATACACGTCCTTAGCACACGGCTCACAGTCCCGTATTGACTACATATTCATTTCTCAGACTCTCCTGCCTGGGGTTAGGTCCTCGTTGATACAGCCTGGCCCTGCCTCTGACCACTCTTTGGTGCTATGTGATCTGACAATCCAGGATGTGTCAAAGAGAGAAACAAGACGGAAGCTTAATGACCAACTGCTTAAAGATTCTAATTATTGTAATACCATTAGGGAGCACATTGAGGCCTTTTTTTTGTCCAACCCTTTAAATAGTGTAAAACTGGATATTATATGGGGGGGCTTTCAAGGCTTACATGAGAGGCACTCTTATTAGCTTCTCGGTGGCTAGAAAAAGAGCTAGGGAAAGAGAATTATTGTCCTTGTTATCCCAAATTCGGGTTCTCGAATCCAATGTCTCGGTTAACTCTCCAGAAGAGGATAAGGTGAAGCTCCTAGGGTTGAGAGACAAATATTTAGAATTACTCTGGGAAAAGGCGGAGTTAGCTATCATATACACTAAAGCTAGTTATACCGATCAAGGTGAGAAGTCAGGGTGCCTTTTGGCTCTCCGTATTAAACAAGAATCAGCGAGATTTGTCCCTTCCATCAGGGCATCTGTAGATGGGTCTCTGAAAACATCTCCCACTGAGATAGTTCAAGAGTTCGCAGCATACTACAAAACGCTGTACGGGGACATGGCGCACCCCCCCAGTCCTGTAAGCGTGGAGAAGTATCTCACAGATTCGCATCTGCCCTCCCTCCCAGTATATTACATAGACTCTCTGGTCTCTCCTATAACTCAGGAGGAAATCGCCGAGGTTATTATTGGTTTACCCTCGGATAAAACTCCTGGGCCTGATGGATTTTCTTCCCTTTTCTATAAAACATTTCGAGAACTTTTATTACCAATACTTAATAGATTATTTCAGCACATCCTATCTGGGACGGAGGTTGACTGCCATCTCTTTGAAGCCTTGATAGTACTTCTCCCCAAGCCAGACAAGGACCCTGAGCTCATTCAGACCTATAGGCCTGTATCCCTCCTAAATCAGGATATTAAGATCCTCTCAAAGATTTTAGCTAATAGGTTATTTGTGGTGCTCCCAGAGTTAATAAGTATGAATCAGGTAGGTTTCATGAAGGGACGCTCTTCAGCAGATCATTTGCGTACGTTATCCCACGTCTTGTCGGCTGCCAGAGATGCCGACTTTCTTGCAGACTTGGTCTCTTTGGATGCCGAGAAGGCGTTTGACCGGGTGAATTGGAGTGCCTTTAAATTTCCTCCAGTATTCATATCCTGGGTTGCCGCATTATATAAATCCCCTACAGCAAGAATCTCAGCTAATGGGGCCTTCTCTAACTACTTCCCACTTCATTCAGGTACTAGGCAGGGTTGCCCCCTACCACCACTTCTGTTTAACTTATACCTAGAACCCCTCATTCAAAACATTCTCCAAAATATTTCTATACAAGGTATTAGAGTTGGGCGTCATGAGATTAAGCTCACTGCATACGCAGATGATTTGCTGATACATCTCTCCCATCCGGTCTCTTCAATACCACCCTTACTGAATGAAAGAGCCAGGTTTAGTGAGCTATCCAACTACAAGTTGAATGCTAGTAAATCCTTATTTTTCCCATTAAACCACAAGGTATTTAAGGATGACATTTGCCCCCTAGGCTTAGGTTGGACTCCTAGATCAATTAAATACTTGGGCATAAAGCTATCCCGTAACCCCTTAGTGTGGGTTAAAGATAATCTGGATTCTCTCTCACAGATTATTATTCACGACCTTGACAGATGGTGTAAACTTCCCATATCATTATGGGGCAGGATTAACATTATTAAGATGAATGTATTTCCTAGAATTTATTACCCTTTATCCCTTCTCAACTCTTTTATTCCCATACGCTGGTTTAAGAAGTTGCACGGTAAATTTACCAGATTTATCTGGGCTGATAAATATCCCCGTTTGGCCTATTACAAACTAGCTGCCCCAAAATCTGAGTGGGGGCTGAGGATTCCCCATATGGTATTATACTACTGGGCCAGTCACCTAGCAAAATGCCTGAGATGGATATCCCCGGGCCCTGAAATGGCACAACCAGTATGGCTTAAGATTGAGTTAGACGTAATTAAATCTAAACGCCTGGATCCCTTAAACTTATTTTACCTCAAACTGTCCCATGTAAAGATGGCTGACTGCACCACAATAGGTACTTCTTTAAGAGTTTACACAGAGTTATGTTTATTTCTTCACTATTCCCCTCAGACTGATTTAGCTCAGTCTATTTGGAATTCCCCATCCTTTACTTTTAATGGAAAGTGGATTCCTTGCAATTGGTTGCCTCAACTAGGCGATGGAAAACTGCTTTCCCTGGTAGATGGGGAAGGGCACTGGTTGTCCCCACACGGGATTATAGACAAGTTCCTCATTCCGGTCTCATCTCACTTTAAGATCATGCAGTTAAGACACCTTCTCACTGTAGCTCTCGGGAATTCTCCCCCCTCTCAGAAGGTGTCAGCCCTGATTCCTGAACCCTCCCTATTGTCTGGGTCCCCAGGCATAGTATCCAAGCTATACAGGGTGTTGAACTACAAAAAATATGGGGACTCCTTCGGACCTACTAGCTTCTGGAACTCACTCCTCCCTCAATACCAGTTGGACTGGCAATCCTTATGGAGATCCTGTCATAAGTATGTTTTCCAAGATAGATTGTGTCTTATGCAATACCATATTTTACATAACATGTATTGTACCTCTATTAAATTAAAAAGATGGGGCTTATCGAACTTTAGTATATGTACTAAGTGCTTACAAGAAGAGGGTACTCTCCTGAGTATGTTCTGGTCCTGCCCCAAAGTTTTCTCCTTATGGAATTCAATTAAGATGTCTCTCAATCCCCTACTGGGCCTACAGGAGTATTTCACTCCGGAGGTGTATCTTCTAGGGGACATGTCCCTGGTTAGTGTTAGAATCAGGAAATACCATATTTTCATGGTTGCTCCATCAGTTAAGAAACTCATTCTACGTCATTGGAAGGACCAATCTGCTCCTTCCTTCCAGGAATGGTTACATGAAATCATTGCTAATCTTCGTACAGAGAGGGCAATTGCAAGTCTTCATAATAGACTAGCAGCATATGGTAAGATATGGGATCCCCTCCATTCCTTACTCTTGTTGTCTCATTGAGGTTTATATCACACCTTGGTATTACTCACATGTCCAACAAATTCCTACTGCACTTTAGGGCGATATTGTTTTGTTGCTGCTGTAAGGGGGGTGGGGTGGGAGGGTGGGTTTGGCAGTTCTTACTGTGTATGTGCTAGTTACATCCTGATTTGCTGTAACTGCCCTTTATAAAGGAAATGTATTAATAAAGTTCAAATTATCAAAAAAAAAAGGGAAAGAGAGATTTGGAGCAGTGTAGCCAGAGAGAGAAAAGACTGGGAGCAGCAGTGGGCCAAGCAAGGACTGCGAGTTGTGCTGCTACAGTAGAAAAGTGCTGCAGCTGTGAGTAACAACTGAGCCACTGTGCTTTCCCCTCAGTGGAGTGGTTTGAGAGTGCAAATTCCTGCAAGCAGAGAGACTGGGTGTGTTGAGGCTAAGGACTATGCAGAGTCCAGCCCCTGCATTGCACAGAGAAAGCAGAGAGCTTGCTAGTATCAGAGACCAAGCCAGAGCCCAGCCGCTCCATGTGTTTTGAAAGGGTGTGCAACAAATTGGTGTAGGGGATGAAGCCTGCTCTGTCCCTAGACTGAAGAAGATGATGACCCAATGATCGCTGAGGAAGACGGTGAGAGGCCTGCCTGGTGAAAACTACTTACAAGAGCCTCTGAGGGGAAGCTGGCAAGGCCAGGCAGATGAAGCCCAGCATCCTTCAATTTTCTTCAACCAGCTCTGCAGTCTTGTGGTGCCCCTCCATGTACTGTACTGACTCAAGCCCACTGAAACAACTTGTGAACTTCTGAACTGCAAGTATCCTGAGCTGCGGCTTTGGGAAGTATTAAATTAGCTAGCTAGCTAGTTTAAATTCAATGGGGTTAGGTCCAGGGCAGGACTCTGTCAGAAACTTGAACCTGGACCTGAAGTTCAAGCAGTTATAGTATCTGTTTAAAAATATTGGGCCCCAACACAAGCATCCCAACTTGATCACTGTTATCGCTCCAGTGAGGTATCCACCTCATATAAAGGGACATTGGCCAGGGTGCACCCGAAGGTGGGAGGTGGGGTGTTGCGTGGGGTAACACTACTGCACAGTTGTTGCTTTACTTTCCCCATTTCCAGTTCCCCTAAAATAAACACTGTTCAGTGTTCTTGCTATATGCTGGTATTATGAATCATTGCATTAGGGAGGCAGTATAGCGCAGTGGTTTAAGGCTCTGAGCTACAAATCTGGAGACCTGGGTTTGAATCCCAGAGCCTCCACTTGCACACTGTGTGACCCTGAACAAGTCACTTAACTTCCCTGTGCTCCCAGGTTGCACCTGTAAACAAGCTTTTAGCTCAGTGTGTCTCACCTGGTTAAACAATTTGAAAAAACAAAATGTGTGGTTTATTATTGTTTGTGGAAGTGTCTCAGGGGGGCAGCTTATGTATTCTTCTGGTGGGGTGGTAACCTACAGTCTGTCTACAGGTATTCCTTACCATTACCACAGGTGGAGGCACCACACCAAATTTCTTGTCCACTACAGGGCCCAGGCCAGGTCCCTCAGAGGTGTGTACAGTGTGCACCCAAGGGCCCCGGAGCAGCCAAGGTGAGTCAAAGGGCTATTCTACAGAGTACTCCTCACTCGTGGCAGTTTGTGCTTCAGTGGAGGAGGTTGTTCAAGTTTTCTGCCATTTCTTCTGTGAACTTAACCGACAGGTTTCTTTTGACAGCCCAGTCATTAAAAATGGTTACTGTGTTTTTTCTAGTGTTTTTTTTCTTCCCTGTCAATCTCCATGGCATCAAGCTCCTCTTTACTTACAGTTACGTGTCTTTTGGAGCTGACACTGGTGGGATTTTCTTTCTGTTTTCTTTTTGAAGGTGGAATCACAGATGGAGTGTTGTCTTGTCCCAGCAGTTCTGACAGTTGAAGATCTTCAAATAAGTTGAAATTTACAGATAGATTGTCAGACATTTTCTGTTTTGAATGTGACTGAAGTGGGCTACACAATCTATAGAGAAAGCTACCATTTACAAATGTTTTCACAGGTGAATGAGGGCTATCTGTTGTAATAAGGCACTAGGCACTGGCACTAGTTTTTGCCTGGGCTCTGTTGCCAGATAGATGTATGGTGTGCCAAGGGTATTAGCCAAACACAGAGGAGGGTTTTTTGTATCCATTTTCTAATTCTAATTAGAAAATCCCAAAATCTCCAAATTGGACTGAAATTAAACATAGAAACATAGAAACATAGAATTTGATGGCAGATAAGGACCACTTGGCCCACCCAGTCTGCCCATTTCTCTACCTAATGGATAAGCTGCAGATCCTAGTTAACCAGCAGCCTATTTCTTTCTATCTCTACCCCCTAGAATTGCCTTATGACTGTCCCATGCATGCTTGAATTCAACCACTGTTTTTGACTCCACAACCTCCTCCAGAAGGCCGTTCCATGCATCCACAACTCTCTCTGTGAAAAAATACTTCCTTACATTACCTCTGAGCTGCCCCCCTCTATCGTCAAATTGTGCCCCTTGTTCTTGCACACCTCTTTTTTTGAAAGATGCTACCCTCTTGGACTTTGTTGATTCCCTTGAGGTACTTGAAAGTTTCTATCACGTCCCCCCTCTCCCTCCTTTCCTCGAGGCTGTACACATTAAGCTCCTTTAGTCTCTCTTCATATGTCTTCTAGTGCAGACCCTGCACCATTTTAGTTGCCCTCCTCTGGACAGCTTCCATCCTGTCTATGTCCCTGCGGAGATTGGGTCTCCAGAACTGCATACAGTACTCCAGATGGGGTCTCACCAGCTGTCTGTACAGAGGGATAACAACTTCCTGTTTTCTACTGGTGATGCCTCTCCTTATGCATCCTAGTATCCCCTCAGCCCTCCTTACTGCCCTCTCACATTGCTTGCCCACCTTTAAGTCATCTGATATGACTACCCCCAGGTCCCTTTCCATTTTTGTTGTTGTTAGTATCTCACCCCCCATTGTGTTCTCTTCCTCTGGGTTTTTGTTTCCCAGGTGCATTACCTTGCACTTCTTAGCACTGAATCTAAGCAGCCATACATTTGACCATTCCTCTAACCTAGCAAGTCCCTTCTCATCCTTTCCACCCCACCTTGTGCATCAACTCTGTTGCAGATCTTTGTGTCATCTGCAAAGAGACATACTTTTCCTGCCAGTCCCTCTGCAATGTCGCTTATAAAGACATTGAAGAGGACCAGTCCTAATACTGAACCCTGCGGTACCCCACTAGTAACCCTCCTTTCTTCAAAGTGGAGTCCATTTACTATTACCCTCTGTGTCCTATTCTCCAGTCCATTCTTTACCCAGGCTATTATCTTGGGACCCACTCCCAGGCTGGCTAACTTGTATATTAATCTTTTGTGTGGAACTGTATCAAATGCCTTGCTAAAGTCTAGGTAGGCCATGTCCATAGCCCCTCCCTGATCTACTACTTTGGTCACCCAGTCAAAGAAATCTATTACATTTGTCTGGCATGACCTTCCCACTGTGAGTTCATGCTGTCTTGGGTCTTGTGCCCCTCTGACCTCTAAGTACTCAACAATTCTTTCCTTCAGAAGTGATTCCATCATTTTCCCTATCACTGAGGTTAAACTAACAGGTCTGTAGTTTCCTGCTTCTGCCCTGCTCCCACTTTTGGGAAGGGGAATCACATCTGCCCTCCTCCAGTCCTCAGGTACCACCCCATCCTCCCATGACTTGTTAAAGAGGGTAGTCAGTGGTGTCAAGTTCTACCCTAGTTCTTTTAGAATTCTGGGATGAATCCCATCAGGCCCCATTGCTTTGTCCACCTTCAGTTTTAAGAGTTCTTTCAGAACCCTTTCTTCTGTAAATGGACTGGTATCAACTTCTGTATCCAGAGTGTTTCTATTGTTTGTTTTAGGTACCTCCCCCTCTTCATTTGTAAATACTGAGCAAAAATATTTGTTTATTATCTCGGCCTTTTCACAGTCACCCTCTGCCCACCCCCCTCCCCTTTATTAAGCCTCACTATCCCTCCCTTGGTCTTCCTTTGCTCCCTGATGTACATAAAAAAGGTTTTATCCCCCTTCTTAACTGAGTTGGCTATCTTTTCCTTGGTTCAGGCCTTTGCTGTTCTGACTGCCTTCCCAGCTTCCTTTTGCTTTAACTGATACAATTTTCTGTCCTGCTTCTTCTGTGATTCCTTATACATTCAGAATGCTTTCTTTTTCTCTTGAACCTTCACTGCCACCTCCTTTGAGAACCATAGTGGTTTCTTACATCATTTTGTTTTGTTTATTTGCTTCACACAAAGGCTTGTTACCTCTGTGATGGCAGTTTTTATTATTCCCCATTGTTCTTCCACCTCCTTCCTGCCCATTTGCTAGTGCATTCCTTAGGCACTCACCCATTTTGGCAAAGTCAGCCCTCCTGAAGTCCAGTACTTTTGCCTTTGTATGGCTTGACTCTATTGCTGTGTTTATTGTGAACCATACTGTTCGATGGTTGCTAGTTCTCAGATGGCTACCCACGTCTACATCTGTGATCCTCTCTCCATCTTCATTTGAGAGAGCCAGGTCTAAGATTGCTCCCTCTCGAGTGGGTTCCAATACTAGTTGTCTAAGATATGCCCCCTGTAGGGCATCTAGAATAACCTCACTCTTAGAAGTGGCTGCACAACTGCCCTCCAGTTAACATCTGGCATATTCAGATCACCCATCAGCAATATCTCCCCTTTTTCTGCCATTCTAAGTATACTTTCTATCATTTCCTTGTCCATTTCCTCCCCCTGAGAGGGGGGTCTGTATACAATCCCTGTGAAGATTGTGGTGTCATTGCTTGTCTCCAAATTGACCCACAGTGCTTCTTCTCCTCCTCCCTGTTTACCCTTTTGTTCTGTTGCTTTGATTCCTTCCCTTATGTAGAGAGCTACTCCTCCTCCTCTTTTACCCTCCCTGTCCCTCCTGTAGATAGTGTATTCTGGTATGTTTACGTCTCAGTCATGGTTCTGTGTGTACCATGTTTCTGTGACTGCCACGATATCCAGATGTTCCTCCTCCATCAAGGCCACTAATTCAGGAAGCTTGTTACCCAGACTACTGGCATTGGTACTCATTGCTCTCCATTTTTTGATGGCTTTACCTTCTGTAGCAGCATCCCTCACTGACCTTTCTACCTTGATCTTTTTCTCATTTAGCACCCTGTTTTGTAGGGGGAGGCTGGGATTTCCTGCTTATCAGTGCCTCCCCTTGACTAGTTTAAAAGCTTGCCAATGAGCATTTAAACCGATTGCCCAAAGACTTGTTCCTTCCTGGACAGATGCAGACCATCCTGCCAGTATAGGCTGGTGTCCCTCCAGGCGGAACCCCAGTCTCCAATGAAGCCAAACCCCTGAGCTCCACACCATTTTTTCAACTTTTCGTTAAACTGCATGGTGCAAAGTACCCTCGCCTCACCCATGCCACTGACAGGCAGCACCTCAGAGAAGGATACTGTGTGTGCTACTTGTCTTAGGCCCCTCCCCAACTCTACAAAGTCCTTCTGCACTGCTCTAATCTTAATTCAACTGAAAAGCTGAAAATGTCATCATTAGGAACAAATGGGATCATAAAGAAGAAATGCAGAGTGCAGAAGAGAGATACCTCCCCCTTCTAATGTGCAAGACATAAAGGTTGGAGTCCTCTCCCGTGAGGGGGAAATAAAATTGGACTGCCTGGGAAACAACTCAACATTTTACTTTAGGCTGGAACATTCTGAAGAGAGTCCCACTAACAGGTACTATTAAACTGGAGTACAAGGAAAAAAATTTAAGGAGCAACAGTTTTGCTCAATGTCTAACAGCCCCTCAAGCCCCCACATGAAGGCAGACTTAATTTAGACTCACACATTCCACTTTAGCAAATGTTTTAATGATTATTTACTTCAGGGAAAGGGATATTAAATTCAGGTTGGCTGCCCAATGCCTTCCCCATCAAGGTATCAACAGAAGCAAGCTCTGCCCCTGTGCCATCCCCTCTCTCCCATGTTTTGTGATGCAGGCGTTTCTTAAAAGTGGGGACATGCTCCATATATTACAATGGGAATGGAGCTTAAAATTCATCTTTTAATATTTTAGAGGGTCGCTGGGGTCAAATCAAAGCCATGCCTCAACTAACATAAATCTTGTTAGCTTGACCGGTGGCTTTGATTTGACCTCAGTGATACTCTAAAGGATTCAAAACAAGCATTTGTCAATGTTGAATGTTTGCTTGCTGGCATTGGCATTGGTGGGGTGTGCCTTTGGGTCGTCAGGCATAATGGCCACGCCATTTCACCACACCCTACCCTGTAGACACCAACAAGTGTTACGGTGTGCCTTGGAGTCTTTGGCCCTTATGCTCACCCCATTTCATCAGGAAATGCAGTGAGATGGGTGCAGTATAGGAGAATGGGGTGAACTTTGGGGCTGAAGAGTGCAAGGCACACCTTGATGCCTCTCACTGGCTACAGGGTGTGGGTGGGGGTGGAATGGTATAAGCATTACAGGTGACAATCCCAAGTCACACCCTTGGTGCCTGTCAGTCTCTACAGGGTGAGGCGTTCTGGTCGGAAACCCTGACGCCTCAGGTGTTCATTGATATTTTCACTCCAAATTTTCAACATGGGTTTTTTGTTACCCCCACCTTATGAACAGTGGTAATATCAGTTTGTTAGCTGAAAGATGATTTTGCACAGTGACTACGGAATTTGGCACCACAGGCGCGAAAACACGTTTTGAACAGGATGTGAAAAATGAAAGCTGTACTGTTCATGGGGAGGTGTAAAAAATGGCAATGTTGAAAATCTGCAGTGAAAATAATAAAAAAACTGGTGAAGTCCCGAGTATGTGTAGAAACTGCGCAACGCACACCCTTAATGTAATTACTTTAGGGATTTTTTACAGCAGATTGTCAACATAGGCATTTTGGGACCTCCGCTCATGAACAGTGTCACTGTCATTTTCTTAATTTGTTCCAAACAGTGATTTCCCACAGCGACCACGCATTTCTGCGCAGAAAGTGTGAAAACACATTTCGGCCATGTTGTGAAAAATTGCAGCTGTACTGTTCATAAGGAAGTCTGGAAAAATGCCAGTGGTGAACATCTGGACTGAAAATATTACAAATTCATGAACTAACGAGGGTGCATGGAAACAGCCCAATGCTCACTCGTAACACGGTTATTTTATGGGCTTTTGTCACCAGATTTTCAACATAGCCATTTTAAAGACCTCTGCTTATGAACAGTGTCACTGTGATTTTCTTAATCTGTCACAAACATTGATATCACACACCGACTGCGCTATTGTGCACGGAAACACATTTTGGGGGAGATGTGAAAAATGACAGCTGTACTGCTCATAAGGAGGAGTGGTAAAATGACAATGTTGAAAATCTGGAGTGCAAATATTAAAAATTTGCAAACTTACGAACGATGGTAGGAACTGCACAATACTGCAGCCAGTAAAACAGTCATTTTTGAATTTGTTTGCCAGATTTTCAACATAGCCATTTTAAGACCTCTGCTCATGAACAGTGTCACTGTGATTTTCTTAATGTGTCCCAAACATTGATTTACGCACACCGACTGCGCCATTGTGCGCTACATGCGCTGAAACACATTTTGGGCGAGATGTGAAGAATGACAGCTGTACTGCTCAAAAAGAGATGTGATAAAATGGCAATGTTGAAAATCTGGAGTGCAAATATTGAAAATTTGCGAACCTACCAGCGTGTGTAGGAACTGCGCAACGCAGGCTCGTCAGTCATTTTTGGGAATTTTTTCCCCAAATTTTCAACATAGGGTTTTTGGGGGCCTACCTCATGAACTTTGACATTGTAATTTCATACATCAGTCCCAAAAGGTGGTTTCGCACAGTGACCACAAAATCACCTTTTGGGACCGAATAACAAAATGACAGCGCAAGAATTCATGAGGTGGTGTCCCAAAAAACCCATGTTGAAAATTTAGTGAAAAGAATTCCCAAAAATGCCTGAGATATGCATCAAAGTTGAAAAAACCCTATTTATTCCATTATAAAGCTTACCGGCATTTCCTCAGTTTGCGGTCGGCTTTGAAGAGTGCAGACATGTTCCAGGTCCACTGAAGATCGTCACACTGGCCTCCGAAGGTAAGTATGGGGTGAGAAGGTGGGGAGGCAGAGGGTGGGCGCGGGTGGGGAGGAGGTCAAGATGGTCAGACAGAGAACATTTTTTCTTTCTAGGTTTTTTTTCTTTTAGGACGATGACATGGGATGTTTGCCATGCTGGGGTGGGCTCCCAGCGTGGCAGCTGGAAGTTTTTTTGGGGGGCAGTGGAGCAGATGGGGGATTCGGCACCCCCCATCAGCCATAGACAGGTTTGCCACTTTGCCACGCTGGGGTGGGCTTCCAGCGAGGCATCTGGAAGTGTGTTGGGGGGCAGCAGACGGATGTTTGCCACGCTGGGGTGGGCTCACAGCATGGCACCTGGAAGGCTGTTGGGGGGAGCGCGGCTCAGCCGACAGGGATTGGGAACCCCTGTTGGACATACTGTGTGTGGGGGGGGTACGTGAGCACGCTGGGGTGGGCTCCCAGCATGTTACTTGTTTCGGGGGGAGAGGAGCTTTCTATGACAGCTCTTTCAGTGCAGTGCTGATGTATAGGCACTTTGCATACTGCTGACGCAGTATTCAAGTTGTCTACACACTGTAGTGCTTTTCTTTGAACTGTATGCTGCTGCATTTGCAAATGCTGTCGTAGACAGCTCTTACATTCATTGGCATGGTGAGGCTGTGCCTGCAAAAGACAGCAGGGCATGGGAAGTAGGGAGACACACCTATGAATTCTCATATGACGGCACTATGTTTCTTGCACATGCATGCAAGCAAACATGAAAATGAATTTTAAACTCTGCTCCTATTGTAATCAATTGAGCGCACCTCTGTGCTCTGAAAACTCCTACATCACAAAGCATGAGAGTGCAGGTGTGGCACTGGTACAGAGTTTGCTTCTTCGGTATCAGGAAGGGGAAGAGACTGGGTGGCCAAGCTTAATTTATGATCTCTTTCCCTAAAGTAAGTAAACATTAAAAAATTCTGTAACATGGACTGTTTGAGCTCAAATTAGGACTGCTATCATGTGGGGGCTTAAATAAAGCACCAAAGCAGGTGTTCTTTAAGGTGTGAGAGGCAACCAAATGATGGTTATTAATGTTCTATTTAGGTTCTTTTACAACATTTCCACTGACCACTGTTAATCTCTGCTGATAACCAGCATAAGGCACTTTCTGCCCTTCTGTTGGAGAGGCGCTCTTGTCATATCTTTCCCCTCTTCTAGCTGCACTATTTTAATGTGCATTCTTTCTCATGATAGGCGCTCATGTACTTTCATGTAATTTTGATGTATTCTCTGTCATGATGTTACCAGTTGTTATTCTACCTCTCAATGCTTTTATGTATCTTGTTGACATACTGCCAGCCTTACCATTTAAAGCCAGTTGTACCATTTGCTGTTCCACCCACTTGTTCGTGGACCCGTATGTTACCTTGACTCTGTATTTTGTTTCTTATGTACTCTGTAACCTCCCAGGTTGCACCCGAAAATAGGCACTTGTTGTCTAGTGTGCTTACCTGGTTAACAAAAGCAAATAAATAAAATTTCTAGACTCTCACTTACTACTGAGAGGTTCTTATGTCGGGTCTGTAGGGTTATTTTTCACTCAGTCATTCCCACATGTTTTCCCCTGTAAAAACCCAGCTGCTTGACCTTCTGTGATCAATACTGGAAAAAACCCTGCAAGTTGTCTGGGTTGCTTTAGGCAGTTTCACTTTGTGCATTCCTTCAGTGAAGTGGTCATGAATTGCATGCAAACTGTGTTGAGGGCAGCACAGTCAGGATGACTGAATAAACAGCCTTGATTCCTGAACTTAGTGATTGGGAATCTGTACCACAGTTCCGTGACTGCTTGTGCCCTATTATAAACAAATAAATCAAGCAACATGCATCTGTAAAACATCAATGGACATGTCAATGCTTCAGAATGACCCCAAAAAAATCTATGGGGTGGGGAAGAGCATCTCCTGTGCCTCAAAAGTGAACAATCTATATGCTAGTGTTGCTTGTGTTCTTTTCCTCTAAGATGCAAATGATAGGCAGTTCTGTTTGGAAATATGTATTTATTAAATTTGCAGCTGAGAGTAATTATCCTGTCTGACCTGTTGTATCTGCTTGTCCCTATACTAAAGCTACAGAAAATGAGTCCCTCTCAACCCAGTGGATACAGTATCAAAAACAAAACAAAATAAAAAACAAAACAGCGCCAGCCAGTGGGTATAGTGGCTGTGGGTGATGCTGGTGATGCTTGACACCCTAGTTCATGGCCTGGGAGTGTTAGCAAGAGGAGAACTGAGCATCAAGCAAGACGCTGTACCCCTCCTCCTCTTCCTCTAGGGAGGGTGGGTAGCATCTCCCATTACAAGACTACCACCTGAGTGACCACTGGTGGCATTGCAGTTGGGACCACCTGTGGTGAAGATAAATCTGTACTGCAGGGGTGTGCAGGCATTCAGGATGTGACACCAGGGGCAACAGCTTGGATGGGGCCCCTCCTGGCAGATGATGCTGCCAATCCCACAAGCCACATAGTTGGAGAACCCAGACTTTTAGTCTGTCTTCCACAAGAAGTGTGGCCAAAGAGATGTAGGGAAGGAGGCAGCTCCAATCAGGGATCTGAAACCCTTCCTGAGAAAGGATGCAGCCATTGTCTTAGATGAGTGAGGAGTAGTATCTTGCTGCTAGTAGCAATCCCTTTGGAGGAGCAGCTGGCTCAGTGCCCAGCAGACAAGCTAAAGTAAGTCAGAAACAGGGTGGCTAAACCAAACAAGCGAGGCAAAAAAGTTAGTATTTATTCCTGATGTACTCACTTCTAAGACCTTTTCTTTTACTTTATGTACCTCATAAGTAGGGTCATGATGGGTCACCTACTATCTGCTCTACCAAGATATCTGAAGGCTTAGATTGTGCACTATCTGAATAGATCTAATCTGTTTAGCCCAGATAATGGATTCAGATATGCACTATTTAGTACGAATCCATAGACAATTCACTTTTTTTTGCAATTCAGTAGACTTTATTGATGTTTAATACAACAAAACAATAAGTGGTATACAGCTAATCATAACACAAGGACAATAACTCAGAAAATAATAAGGAAAGAAAGGAACAAAAGACAAGGACCACCCGGACCACCCCCATCCCAGACCTCCCCTACCCCTCTGCGCCTCCCCTGAACCACTGTAGCCCATCCTGCAATGGCTAGAAATCCTACAGGCATAAGCCAACAAAGTTGATACAAGTTTTTAAAACCTAGTAAATTGGAGTAAAAAATAAAAAGCAAGTAGATATTTATATATGGAGGAGACTTCAATTATCAAGGAAGGCTAATAAGTCAGCCCAGCAAGTCCAAAATCTGGCTGAGTTACTGTAGAAGCTAGAAATAGCTTTTTCTGTGTAGAGAGTGCCAAGGCATCCCTGCGCCCATTCCGAGTAACAGGCTGTCCAGTCCCCCAGGTAATAAGCAGTTTTGTCACTAAAGAGATTGGGGCTATATGATATTTATGTTTAGTGATGGAAATCTTCGAGTGGTCTCCTAATAAACAAATCTCTGATGTGAAATAGTTTGCATTATTTAATAGTGAGGAGACTTTGTTTTGAATTATTATCCCAAGAGTCTTAGCTAAAGGGCAGTTCCATAATTTATGATATAAGGTGCCCCTTTCCCATGAACAGCAATCACAGTCTGGCTAGGAAAGTTTATTTAGTTTATACAGTTTGTTAGGTGTCAGTTATAGGTTGAGCAAAATGTTAAACTGCAGTAATCTTAAGCGATCCTGCTTAACATATTTGTAAATGTTATTCCACAGGATAGTCCAGTTAAAGTTCGACCAATCTCTGTCTAAGGCATTCTGCCAATAAAATGCTGTTGAATGGGCCAGACTGCAAGCCTGCTTAGTGAGCTCCTTATAGATAAGAGAAATAGCTTTTCTCTGGGAAGCCCCTGCTATCAATGGTTGGAAAAAGGATGTTACTAAGTGGGGCTAAGGGGGAGAACCTAATAAGGTTTTAATGCAGTAGGTAACCTGCATGGATTTAAAATGGGATAGAGATGGAGCTGCAAACTTTTCTTTAAACATGGGGAAGGAAAGAAGCCTATCCCTAGCAACAAAATCATCTAACTGAGAGCCTACTAGTGCAGGCCAATGGGTCTCCAAGAGAGGTTTTCCAGCAATGTGGAGATTCAAGTTGTGGAGTAAAGGTTGCCCCAAATCCCTATGGCAAGATAATTTAAAATGCCTGCACAATTATGTATGGGCCCTTATACTCCAACCAATCGGAGTGGCTCACAATTCTAAATGTAATTCTGAAAAGGGCAAATACAGTAGAGAAAATAGAGAAATATTAAATTTCTTAGCCAGAGAGTGTTCTATGTTTAACCAGTCTGACCTAAAGCCTTCTGACCCTTCTTCAGATCCTCATTTAAAATACTTGGCACCATGAAGTGCTAGGTAATAAACAAAGAAATCCAGGAGCTGTAGACCACCAAAGTTGTATGGCCTGCAAAGCTTTGCATAAGCTCTGCATGAAGGTTTGTCAAGCCATAAAAAGGAAGAACAAAGAGAATGCAATTTAGTGAACCTGCTTTTGGTTAAGCAAATATTTAGCAACAGTAAGGGGTATAAAAGTTTGGGTAAGACAGACATTTTAAGCAAGTTAGCCCTGCTCCACAAGGAAAGTGGGAGGTGTCGCCATCTTGTGAGATCTTTGCTAACCTGTTTTAGTATAGGGTCGAAATTTAGGGCCTTTAGTTTGATGATGTCCCTTGGTAGTTTAATACCAAGGTAGGGTAAGGCTGATGTCTTCCATTGTAGACCTAGATTAAGGTATAGTTCTTTGGAGCTTGGGGAGGACAAGGGGTAAAGTGTACATTTATTTGTGTTCGACTTTTAGCCAGAAAATCCACTGAATTCCTTGATGATTGATAGTACTGCTGGTAAAGAACAAGACCAGTCTGCCAAATGGAGTAAAATGTCATCTGCAAAAGCAGAAAGTTTATAAGAGGTAGCCCCACCATAATGCCTTTGATGGATGCTGTTATATTTATCTTCCTTGCTAGGGGCTCCAGGTATAAACTGAATAAATATGGAGACAAAGGGCAGCCTTGTCTGGTCCCCCTGGGCAGTGAAAAGGTATTTGATAACACAGTGTTGCAAAGGACTCTGGCTGCTGGACAGGTATACAGAACTTTGATTCTGTCTATAAACTCACTAGGAAAACCAAAGGCTTCCAGAACTGCAAATAGTTAGTGCCAAGCAACCCTATCAAAAGCTTTCTCTGCATTTAGGGAGACCAACATTGAATCAGAGCTGACCTTCCTAGATGCAGAGAAGAGATGGAAAATCTTCGTAAAATAGTCCCCATAACATGTACCTGCCATAAAGCCTACCTGTTCAGGGCCCAAAAGAGAGGTCCAGACAGATGCCAACTGGGACGCCAACATTTTGGCATACAGCCTGACATCATTGTTAATCAAAGATATAGGACGGTAGTTTTCAGGCTTCGAGGGATCCTTCCCCTGTTTAGGTAGAGGAATAATCCGAGCTTCATATAAGGTTACATCTTTAGAGGGGTGGGAAAGCCAAGAGTTAAAGAGCTCGGTAAGTAAGGGGTCAAAACATTAGTATATGTTTTGTAAAAGGTGGAAGAAAATCTGTCAGGCCCAGAAGCCTTATTCAAGGACCATGAAGCTATAGCTACACTAACCTCTGCTTCGGTAATAGGGCCTAGTAAGGAACGCCACTGGTCAACGGTAAGTTGAGGAAGTTCTAGAGCCTGAAGAAAAGTATTCTGAGATACCAGGGTGTCTGCGGTCATCTCCAGTGCAGTGTATAGAGAACAGTAGTAGTTTAAAAATATTGAGGTCATAATTGTTGGGATCCGTGGTCGGCTTATTGGTGTCTGGGTTTAAAAGAGATGGGATCCACCTCTCAGCATTTTGCTGCTTAATCTGGATGGCCAATATCTTGCCCCCCCCCCCCCTTGTTATCCTGTTCTATGTATGTTGCTCTGATTTGGGAAGCTGATTTGTTGACTAAACTAAGTAGGTAGTCAGAGTATTTGGATCGCAACTGACCTCAATTCTAAATGAACGTTTCCTGGGGATGATACAGAGAGATTCTTCTCTAAAGTTCTAATGCGGGAGAGCCATTCTTCAATTTGGGCCTGCTGTTTCCGCTTACATATCGTGGTCAAACGTATAAGTTCACCCCTCCAAGCAGCTTTGAGTCCACCCCAAATAAATTCAAGATGCACTGGGGAATCCAGATTGTGTTGCACTGAATGGGTCATATATTCTTGGAATCTATGAACCAACTCTGGATCATTCAAAAGTTGGTTATTAAGGGTCCAGGTGTGTGAACGGGTAGGAAAATGAGGGTAATCAATGCACATCTGCACCGGAGAATGATTGGAAAGGACCCGGCCCTGAATCTGGCACTTTTTTAATCAAGGGAGTAGATGTTTACTAATTAAAAAGTACTCAATCATGGACAATGCCCTATGGGGTATTGAATAGAAAGTATAGTCTTGAGTAGTGGGATACAGAGTTCTCCAAGGGTCTAACAGACCTAAATGATCTGTAAACTCAATAAGAGCTCTTTGAGCTGGGGAAAGGACCACCTTAATACGATATGTCCTGTCTAAAGTATTGACCTGTACTAAATTCCGGTCATCACCCAGTAGGAGTGGTAAGTGACTGAACGGTGCTAGCTCATCAAGTAGTGATGTAAAAAATTATGGGGTGTCTTGATTAGGACCATATATGGATCCCAATACTAGTTCCAAGCTCCCAAATTCCCATGCAACAACACATATCTACCTTCTGCGTCCCTTTATGATATCAATTAAGGTACATGGGGTTACCTTACAGATTAACACTGCTACCCCTCTTTGGCACAAACTGTTACCCACCCCATAGGCTTGAACCATCCATGATTTCTGTAAGAAGCTCACCTGAGTTGATTCCAAGTGGGTCTCCTGGAGAAATGCTACGTGGGGCTGACATTTATATAAGTGGCGTAAAATAGCATACTTTTTCCTGTTGTCCCTACCCCCTTTTATGTTCCATGTAACAAATGTTAGCTCATTATTCATAAATATGTAAGGAAAATATTGTAGGTAGTAGCCCAGAACCAGGAATGAGGCGCAGAACGCCCCAACCCCCTCCCCAGAATCCTACAGCTTAACAAATATTAATATGAAAGGGAAAAAATTCCAAGAAACATTGTAAGAAACATAGAACTATATACACAAACACCTCCTAATTCCCAGGCCTAATGCCCACTCCTATAACTAGGGTATGCCCCTGAACAGTGACATTTCTATGTCGACATGCGTCAATATCGACAACAGCACCATGCTGCCATAGAAGTGCTGCTGGGACCGGGCAACCTCTTCCCCTGACCTGCACCCCCCCCCCTGAACTAACTCTGACCTGGAGTTAGAATCCTAAAGTACGAGGGGTGCATGGGCAATGTCCCCTGTGTTAGGGGGTTCGGGAGGGTGAAGCCCCCCACAGAAAAAACATACACCGATTTGTGCTGCTCCATGCCAACTGCAGATTGCTGCTGACATGGAGTCTGGCGCTATGATGCCAGTTGACGCGTTTCTTGTCGAACCAACATCGTAGAGCCCTATAACTAGAAGGTCCGTGTGCAGTGTTGCATGGACTCCAGCTCAAGTAGCTCTACTACATATTGCATCAACTCAAAGTCACCCCTTATATCCCACTGGTAATTCCCCCATTAGCCCCTAAAAAAAAAACAACTTGATTGGCTAATTGCATAATAGCACCCAGATGGGTGTAAAGATATTTTAGTAAGCACTATAACTTTAGCAGTTAACATGTCAACATTCTCTGGGCTAACTCGGTAACAGAAGTTATACCAATAATTGATACCCCACAAGTTTGAAGGATTAGCTTAATCAATGCACTCTACTCCTAAAGCTGTTGGAATCATAGCCCCCTACAATGGTCTTTGTATATGTTGGCAACTGTTACATAATCCAGGATTCAGGATGCCCTGCCAACCAGATTGAAACTACTATAAGTAAGAAACATAAAAGAAAAAAGAAAGTAAAACAAGGCCATCAGTAGTATAACATGTCCCAAATAATTTGCCCTAAATGCTTAATAAACATGTAAAAGTCCAGTCCTGAGTACATCTTAAAAAGAAAAAATATCCAGATTTAAAGTTCACAAAGAAAGTCATTAGGGCTGAGCAACAAGGCACACATGCACAAACAGTTCTCTGCAGAAAAGATAGGTAGAAGCACTCAGCCAACACTCGGACTGCAGGTTTAGTCTGTTGGTCTCAAATTGAAAGCAGAAGAGGTGGGGAAAAAAAAGAAATAAAAACTTGACACTAGGGCTCATTGTAAGACAAGCATTTCAGTTAACAAAATTCTTCCATCTGTCAAGAAGGTTCTAGTATTAAAGGAGAATTCCAACAAGAAAAGTAGATCACTCTGCAGAAATATACCCCTGGTCAAACTCCACGGAGCTTTTATGATGTAAATCAGATCACTTAGGTCTATCCAATACTGGCAAGAGAAAATATTTATCAGCCCTCGTCTATCGCAATTGAAGGTCACTCTCTTAAGAGAAAGCAAGAGATTCCAAGAGCAATAGCAAACATTGGCCACATATCAGTTTACAACAGTTCCAAACTTGCTGACAAATGGTACGGATATCAGCAGCACAGTATTACCAGATCAACTGTGAAATCTGACTGTAGAACTTCCTGCCTTGCAGCTCAGCTGGAGGTGGGCTTACCTAGATTGAGGAATATTTTAATCAGCTCCTTGCTAGCCAAATCTGCTGTGTGAAATCTTTGGCGGCCAGCATCTGTAGTAATCAGCGATCATAGAAACATAGAAACATAGAATTTGACGGCAGATAAGGACCGCTTGGCCCACCCAGTCTGCCCATTTCCCTACCTACTGGATAAGCTGCAGATCCTAGTTAACCAGCAGCCTACTTCTTTCTACCCCCACCCCCCAGAATTGCCTTATGACTATCCCATGCATGCTTGAATTCCACCACTGATTTTGACTCCACAACCTCCTCCGGAAGGCCATTCCATGCATCCACAACCCTCTCTGTGAAAAATACTTCCTTAAATTACCTCTGAGCCGCCCCCCCTCTATCTTCAAATTGTGCCCTCTTGTTCTTGCACACCTCTTTTTTTGAAAGATGCCTTCCTCTTGGACTTTGTTGATTCCCTTGAGGTACTTGAAAGTTTCTATCATGTCCCCCCTCTCCCTCCTTTCCTCGAGGCTATACATATTAAGCTCCTTAAGTCTCTCTTCATATGTCCTCCGGTGCAGACCTTGCACCATTTTAGTTGCCCTCCTCTGGACAGCTTCCATCCTGTCTATGTCTTTGCGGAGATTGGGTCTCCAGAACTGCACACAGTACTCCAGATCCATCACTCCCCCATTCTATTCCACTGGTCATCCTCAGTCCCCAAACCCATAGCACGGTCCACATGCCGGCGGCGTCTAATACCTGGTGGACTGATAAAACTTAAGGAACTTCTGTCCCTAATTGACTGGTCTCCTATACAGGCAACTCCTGACATCGACACAGCTCTCTACTTCTTTACCCAAACTTTTAATAATGCCTGTGATATCTTTGCCCCAATGTCGACCCGCCATTCTAAAAGGCAGAATGCGCCCTGGGTAACCCAGCTTTGATCCACCAACTCAAACATAGGGACAACCTATTGGCACCGTGCCATTGAGACTGGCCAGCCCAGTGACGAGGCAGTTATATGTTGCCGCCCGAAACAAGTGCACCGGGCCATCAGAAGGCCAAGTCTGAGCACTATCGGTTCCTCACTCACTGCCTCATGGGAACCCCAGAACCTTCTGGGACAACATTAAAAAGTTAAAGGGAGCGCCACCCCCACCCACCCAGATCAACATTAATGGCGGGATCTCCTCAGACCCAGCCCTCATAGCCAACCACCTCAACACCTCATTCACTGACCTTAGCCCTATCCTCCCTACAAATTTTTGACCCTCCTCCCCAGCACCTGCCGTAAATCTTTCTCACCCTTATTTTTTCCTCCACCGTGTTTCTGCCCAAGAACTTAGGCCGCACCTTGTCACTGCCCTCAAGAGTAATAGTACAGGCAGTGACACCCTGGATCCATGTATCCTACGGCTGGTCTTAGACACAGTCCTTACCCCGATCACGTGCCTCATCAACCACTCTCTCTGCCTGGGAAGGTTCCAACTGCCTGAAAAGTCGCCACTGTCACCCCTATCTTTAAAGGTGGTGATAGGACTGTGGCTGGAAACTATCGGTCAATCTCCATTCTCTCTCCTCTCTCCAAGGCCTTGGAAAGTGGTGGCCTCTCAAATCTCTGACCACCTCTCCACCTACTATGTCCTATGTCCTGAGCAGCATGGCTTCTGAGCGGACCACAGTACCAACACAGCCCTCCTAGAGTTCTCCAACTTTCTCCACTCCTCCTTAGACACTGGTTCTCTGGTTAGTGCGGTCTTCATTGACCTCTCTAAAGCTTTCGACACTGTCTCCCACCCCCTCCTTCTTGATGCCCTTAGTCTCTCTGGTTTTGCTGCTGGACCTATCTCCTGGTGCACCAGTTATCTGTCTGACCGCTCACAGTGTGTAAAAATTAATGGGACCTACTCAGACATCTGTCCCATCTTTTCTGGGGTTCCCAGGGCTCCATTCTGGGCCCTTACTATTCTCCCTTACCTTAACACCCTTCCACGCTTTGCTCGGGGAACATTCTATTGTACGCTGATGATGCAGTCATCTTTGCCTCAAGTCGTAACCTATTGCCCTCCAGGACTCGCTGCAGAAGTCCTTTGCTCAGCTCGAGGGCTGGTTCAAGAACACAGATTGGTGATAAATCTTAAAAACAAAAACATGTTCTTCACTCATCCTCAAAACAAGTCCTCAACTTCAAACTCCTCATTCACTCTGGGTCCTCTTTCCCACTCAAACAAGTTTGCTCCTATAAATACCTAGGGATCCATTTTGACCCCTCCCTCTCCTTCCATGGACACATCGCTGTCCTAGCCACTGCCACTAATATCCGATTGGGCATCTTACATCGGTATAAACTCTGCCTCCCCCCGGAGGCTCTTCGACTCGCAGTCACCTCCTCTATCCTGTCCCTAGTGGACTATGGACTGCCGGTGTATGGTGCTGCTGATCAGACTGCACTCCATAAAATTCACACTACTCTGAATAAGGCCTGCAGGTTAATTACTGGGGCACCTAGGCTAACACACACCTGTCTACTGTACGCTAAAGCGCTGGTACTTAATCTTGATGAGCGCCTCAAATATCTGACCTGTACCCTTACAAAAAAGACCCTCCTTGGGCTATCCCCGCCAGGATTGACCACCACCATCTGCTGCTCTGTCCCACTAGTTCATACTCGGACCTCTGGGAAAACCTCTCTTGTTATCCCTAGAGCTAGGACCTCTCACGGCCAAAGAGCCTTCAGCTTTAGGGCCCCCTCCTGGTTCAACACACTGCCCCCCTCCATCTCCGAAGCTCCAACTATATCGTGCTTCAAAACTTCCTTATGGAACCACCTTGTTAACACCCGAAGCTGTAATTGCCACTAGTCAAAGCCGTACTCAATACTTAGGACAAAGCTTACTACTAAGCTGCTAAGGACAGCATAACTCTGGTATTGTTTGCATCAATCCTACCTGTACCAGCTTGTTTGTATCTATGTCTTAAGTTACTGTTATACTGTGTTATACTGTTATACTGTGTATTTTCGTTTGTCTTACTGTGACAAGGTACCTTTGTAAATGAGCCTATGGCTCAAAGGTTTTCCAAACTGCTGTCTAAATAAATAAATAAATAAAATAATCTCAAGCCTCGCTGGGCAAAGGAGTTTGTGTTTTATCTGGCAGCCCACAGTTTTTTCAGGATAGGTGGGTACTCCGCTCTGGCCTGCCTAGTTTTAGTTGTCATATCGGGAACTATTCAGAGCTTATCCTCAGACCCTTGTATGGCTTCTAATTTTCTTGATTCCTTCAAAATGTGCTCCTGATCTAGAAAGTTAAGGAGCTTGAAGATGATTGGGTAGGGGGGGACTTGCCCAGCAGTGGCTTAGCTCATAGTGCCTGATGACCCTCTCAATAACATAACTAGGCCCATTGGGTGAGGGGCCCACTACTTTAGCACAAAAATGTTGCATAACATCCAGAGTATTGGGCCCCTCCTCACCCTCAGGAAGTCCTAGCAGTACTAGATTATTCCATCTATTTCAGCCCTCAAGGTCATCCAACTTATGCTCAAGGCTTGCGACATGGTGCTTTAGATGAACCATCTTGGGCTCAATCTGTCCTTTGTGGTCCTCTAGGGAAAAAATATGGGACTCTGCATCAGAGATCCTCCTCGAAAGGTCTCCAAGAGACGGCTTGATCTCCTTCATCTCTGCCACCGGATTAATAACAACCTCTTTAATAACCTCAATATCCATATAGATTTGGGTTGGCGATAGATCCTCCTGTACTGATTTTTGTAGATCTGCCAGGGATGTGCTCCTACATGGTCACTTGGCCTTCATGGTAATCGGTCATCTTCTTCTGCTGCCATCTCCACCAAATTTGGATCAGATAAGGCACTAACTTCCATGTTTTTCCTGGCCATAGTGCTCAGTTGTAATGTCTACTCAATAGTGTAAGTATTCAACAGAAGCTTGAGGTGATTTATGGGATAAAAGTTAGATTTATTTTCCCGACTTGAGTGGGGCTCACTGACTTAGCAGCCTACCACAACACCGGCATCACATGACTCCATAGAAAATTCTCTTTATGTAAACTATCTCAAAACACATGGATAGTAGACTTTTGCACCATGTGATTGAGAGTAGGTAAAGAAAGTCAGGCAGACAAGTGTGTAGCATGACAGTTGCTGTGAGGCTTTGTGTATTTACAGTCACTATCAATGTTTCAGTGATTACAGCTGATTATCTTAGGATACCAAACGTGTTTCTGAGATTCTGTATTTCACTCTTCAAAGGTTTATTCAAGTTGTTTTGCTCTATCAGGATGGTTACATCTGTTCCTCATAGTCAGTGCAGGGCCTTGTCCAACTTCCATGGCTAGGAACAAACCAAAACCAGAACCTTCTACCTCACAGCATCTCATGAGTAGCTAGAGAGCTGCGCTTACTTTCAACAAGGCTGTATTCCAACTAAAGTCTGGCTGTAATCACACAGAGGATAATGTATTGGCAGCCATACACCACAAGCATCAAGAAGTTTCTTTGGCAACCAGGAACCTCAAGAGCAGAGCTCAAGAAGTTCACTAGTTGCTATAGCAAACTTGAGATGAAGACACAGGCTTGTCTGTGTATGGATGGATGCCTATTAATTATCTTTTACAGTGTATGGGCATCCATGCCTATTTCAGATGTGCTGTTTTCTTTCAGTGGAGACACTTGGGGGTTTGTGGCAGGCTCAAATTATTGATTCAGTGTGCTGCAGCTGTCTAAGTTCATGTTTTTAAAAAGAAACAGCTTCCAGCTCAACTGGATAGAGCAAAGCAGCTGTGTATCAGCATTCTAAGTTTTTGTGCTACAGTAGTGAAATCACTACCGCAGCACAACATCATGATGTCACTACTGCAGTACGGCAAGCCTATTCCAGGCATAGAATTCTATGCATAACAGCATTCCACCATGCACTGTATAGAGGATAATGTACAGGTAGCCATATGCAACAAGTAAATAAGTAAAGTTTATTTCTATAAGGCGCCCTTCCCAAGCTCAGGGCACCTTTACACAATTGCATAAGCAGCATTAAAACCACAATAATAAATAACATTTTATACATAACAATTTTAATATAATTTACATCAATAAAATGCTTCATTAAAAAGGAAGGTTTTAGGGCTTTTTTAAAGCCCCCCACAGTCAGGCTATTTCATATCTGGCAAGGTAGAGAATTCCACAGGGTAGGAGCCATAAAGGGAAACGTTCTTCCACCAGATGTTTTTAAGGTTACCTTGGGAATCTCTAGCAATCCCTTGCCAGAGGATCGGAGGGAGCGGGAGGGGCGGTAAGAAGTCAGGAGTTCTTCCAGATAGTGAGTCTCAACCCGTGTAGGGCTTTATAGGTCATCAACATGACCCTGAAAGTGACCTGCCACTGTACTGACAGCCAATGCAACTCGTGAAGCACCGGTGCTATATGGTTTGACCTTGGGCTTCCAGTTAACAACCTAGCCGCCGCATTTTGCACCAGCTGCAAGTGGCGAATATCCACTCCCAGCAGCCCTAGATAAAGGGCTTTGCAGTAATCAAGATGACTGGCAACAAAGGCGTGGACCAGGGTAGGAAGATCCTCTGATGGAACCAGATGTTTCACCCATGCTATATTCCTTAGATGGAAAAAGGATGATTTGACCATGGCCGACACCTGTGCCCTCAGGGTCAGGCCCTCATCAAATATAACACCAAGGTTACGTACCTGGCCAGATGCCGTAAGCGGGGTCTCCCCCAGAAATAAACCTGAGGGTTTTCCCGCCCATGAACCTGACATCCTCACCCCCGGTTCCACCACCAATACCTCTGTTTTTCCCGGATTCAACTTCAGTCAATTGGTACTCATCCAATTCTGTATCTCCAGGAGGCAGTTGTTAAACAATGTACTTGACTCAGACTACTGTTTGGGCACAAAAGACATATAGAGTTGAGAATCATCAGCATAGCAAAGAAACTTCAACCCATATTGTCTTATAATGTCCCCAAATGGAAGCATGTACACCTCAAATAACATGGGGGACAGCACTGAGCCCTGTGGCACCCCACAGTGTAGACAGTGAGAGGCTGAAGAATGAATCCCTGACACTACTCTCTGATTCCTACCCTGCAGGAAAGCTTTAAACCAACTGTGGACCACTCCCCTTAGTCCACAGAGAAACCACAGGTAATCGAGCAGCACCCCATGATCCATGGTGTCAAATGCTGCTGAGAGATCAAGGAGAACCAATATAGAATGAGTTCTCTGATCTCTCACCATCAGGAGATCATTTAGTACCCGAACAAGAGCCATCTCAGTACTATGCCTTTTCCTGAAGCCAGATTGGAGAGGGTCATAGATACTGTGGATAGTTAAATGGTCCTCCAGCTGTAATGCAACCACCTTCTTGACAATCTTTCCTAAAAAAGGAAGGTTCGAGACCAGTCTGTAGTTTTCTGGGCAGTTGAGATCAAGGGAGAATTTTTTCAAAAGGGGGCGTACTATTGCCTCCTTCAAGGGATCAGGAAAGATCCCTTTCTCCAGTGACACCTCAACTATCCCAGTAAGGATCGGGCCAATAACCTCTACACACCCCACAAGTAGGTGAGTAGGGACCGGATCCAATCTACAGCAGATAGGCCGCAAAGTCTGGATGATCCTCATTATATGCATGACTGCCAGTTGATTGAAGGTGAACCAAGTCAATTGGGTATTTGTGCCCCTCGGTTGATCACTGCAAGACCCTATGGGAAGGTGCTGGCTGATCTCATCCCTGATAGTGGACACCTTATCAGCAAAGAACATGGCGAATTCCTCACACTGTAATTGTGACAATGCTCAACCAGCTTGAAGGCAGACTGGATTGCACAATCTGTCCACAGTCTGGAAGAGCTGGTCCAGTCTATTCCTTGCTGTAGCAATTTCCCTGGACAGGAACTCTGCCTTCCTATGGGAAATTGCTAACTGATAGGTTTTATAATGATCTAACAGTCTAAGCCTGTCCACTTCCATGTGAGTTTTCCGCCAGCGTCTCTCCAATCTTCGGCCCTGTCTCTTCAACCCCCGGATCTCTGTGGTAAACCATGGGGCCCCCAGGTGGAGAGTACAGAGATGAACACGGACTGGAGCAATGACATCAAGGGCCCTCACAACTGTCCTGTTATAGGCTAGCACTAAGGACTCTGGGTCAGTGCTATCCATTGGAAATCCTGAGAAGTCCAACTCCGTCATTAGGCCTTCTGAGGTAACTCCTCCCAAAGGACGGAACTGTACAATCTCCTTAGGAGCAGGCATCTTTTGGGGGGGGCTGTGAAACTGAACCTCAAGGCATGATGGTCAGACCAACTGATGGACTCCATCTCCACACCAGAGACTTCCATCCTCAGATGGAATATCAAATCCAATAAGTGTCCCCCCTGATGGGTTACAGAGGTAATAACCCATGTCAGTACCAATGAGTCCATCAATCAGAGGAGGTTTTGACCAAACGGCGTGAGTTCTTCGTTGACCCAGGCATTGAAATCCACCAGAATTAACCATCAGGGGGATTCCAATGCCCTCTTGGCGATGAAATCCACAACCTCCCTAAGGAATTCCTTCCCATCACCTGGTGGACAATAAATGAGAAGTATCCTGAAGCCTGCACCTGCACCCACAATACACTCAAAGGAGTTGGTACATCCAACTGGTATTTTCCTGAGGTCCAGTTCCTGTCGAAAACAGACTGCAACTCCCCCGCCCCTATGGTCCACTCTCAGGTGTTGAATCACCGAGAACCCGGCCGGAACTGCGGATTCCAAAATGGGGCCCACATTTTCATCAAGCCAGGTCTCAGTGATGCAAGCTAAGTCTACAGACATAACAAGATCTGCCACCAAAACAGTCTTGTTTCTAATAGATCTAGCATTGCTTAACACTGCCCGAAAGGGATGAGACTCCAAGGATGACTCCACCTCCTGCCTGACCAAGTCAGTGCCCTTGGGTATGGGTACAAGACATGATGGACCTCGCTCCGGTATCCATTTCACCCCAGGGCACCTCCTGGTTTGGCACTTTTGCTGCCATTGCCGTTTCTCCTCCGCTTCCATCCTCCTCTCACCGACTTACTCACCCTCGCCCTGCCATCTCCCGGTTCCATCGCCCCGGCTTCACACTCTTCCCTCCTTCCGCTAATGCTGTTTCTGCTGTTCCTCCCCCACCGCCACCCTCTCTCGCCTGCCGTCTTGTGGGCTCCACAAGCCCGGCTGCAGGTTTAGTACCTCTCCCGCTGTTGCCCGTACCTACAGGCGCCCCCCCTCTTTTCTTTCTCCCTCATCCCTATTACCTATCTGGTGTTTTCATGTTGCCTCTACTCCCTGCCTTACCGTCCTCCACCTTTCACATTTAAGTATGTTGCTTTGATACAGGGTTAATATGTGTTGATTTTCTGCATTATTATTGTTTCCTGTATACTGCAGCGCATTTGTATTCTCTCTCTGTTTTGATGGTTCTGATGTTTCAAATAATTCCTGGCTGTACTATGTCTGTATTGTAATTGTACCTCCCGGGTCGTGCCTGAAAACAGTCACTTTCTGGCTAGTGCACTTACCCGGTTAACAAAAACTAAATAAATAAATAAACAGTCCCTATCCGCCCACTCTTTTCCCATCCCCCACAAGAGTTCCAGGATCTCCTATTCCCTCCACTCCTTCGTCTCGAAATGCCGAATATTCAGCATCTCCTATAAACTTCCGAAGGAAGTGCGGGACATTCGAAGGGTTGGAGATCCCTCAGTCTTGAGGGGGAGTACCACCTGACTGTGTTTTTACCAACCCAGCACATTCAGACCCTATCAATAATACTAAATTACAAAAAAAAAGACCTAAATCAATATTTTTATTTAATCTTAATATACCCCCTTAATAAAACCACTCCACATGATAGTTGAATCAAAAAACATAAAATAAACAACTATTAACAAAATAAAAACCAAATCACACTCAGATGGCAACTCCTCCACTCTCTCTCACAAAGTGGAGGAAAAGAGGGAAAATGTACAAATCCCACCCGTCTCTCACACAGAAGGGGAGAATAATACAAAATTACCACATTAGTACCTACTGTTATAAAAATAAACAAAATAAATAAAATAAACTATTGCTTAAAATAAAATATTCACTCAACAAAAAAGTCTCAGTTCATTCAAAAGTCCTGGTCTATCCTGTATTTCTTTTTAAACAATTTTATCACTCCTTTTATTCAAGAAATGGAGGATAATAAACATAAAGTTAATGTCTCAGGGAGCCATGAATAAAATTCAGTTCCTCCTGTGGGCTCTCACTTCCACAGTGGACCAAAACCAGTCATGAATCTTAGCAATAAGATCCCAAGTCAATTCTTAATCCAGACTTTACTTCTCAATCAAAATCAATTCAAATTGTTTCATATGAACCTGCCACTGTCACTCCCTGTTTAATCGTGAGATCTCACAGATTCAAGTAGCCAGCTTTATTTTATGACTCCTCAAAGTCTTCACTCCAACTGGAGATGAAATAGGTTATTTTCAATCAATTCCATCGACATTGACAGCATCAACAATATCCCCTTAACTTCACCCAGCCACAAAACCCTTCCTCAGACCCATTCTGCCCCACGGCTGCCCACCAGCTACCATTCAGCAGAACAGAAGTACTACAAATCCGGCCACCCTATGGTGGCAAGTCTACAGCACACCACTGGGTCAGATCAAGGAGCCAAGAGAAAATTCCTCTCAGGGGGAATCAGCCAACTTGCTGCCCCACAGACTTCTTGATGAAAAGACCAATCGACTTTTGCTCTCTCCTTTACTGAGATGGGACATAACGGTAAAATACAAGCCCCAAATCTGTTCCACGCTTCACCACCCAGCTACCAATCACAAGAATTTCTCTTTAGTTACCGGCTTTTTGGTTTCAGTCACAGCGCCTCTCAGCACCTTTCAGTAGCCAGTAATCACACTCTAGGGATAATCCAGGGATGATCCAGGGACGATCTTTACCAATTCCACTCATATAAAACAAACAAAGTCAATACCATCCACCAGGACCGTTGAATAAACAAGACAAAATAAAATAAATAAAAGCAAATAAAATGAAGTGACGAAACAGAACAAAACAAACGACAAAAAACGCATAAAATATATTAAAAATCTTGCGGTTGTTCCACTGCTGCTTACAGCCTGCCCAGCATGGTGGCCATCTTGCTGACACTAAGCCTACATAGACAAGCCTATGTCTGCATTGAGAGGTTTCTATGGCAAGCAGGAACCTTGGGAGTGAAGCTCAAGAGGTCCACTGGTTGCCATAGAAAACATGAGATGAAGACACAGACTTGCATGGATGCCCATACATTATCTTTTATAGTGTATGGGCTTCCATGCCCATCTCAGATACTCTATTTCCTTTTAGTGAACTGGCAGTTGGGGGTGGCTCTCATGGGTTGGTGTCCGGCTCAAATTACTTAATCAGTTTGCTGCAGCTGTTTCTGAAAGTTCAAGTTTAAAAAAACAAAACAAAATAAAACAGTTTCCAGCTCAGTTTGATACTGGAATGCAGCGGTGTGGCAGCATTTTAAGTTGCAGTGCTACAGCAGTGATAGCAGTAGTGTAGCACAACAAAATAATGTCACTACTGCAGCAGAACATAGAGGATAATGGCTGGGGATCGGGTGATAACCACACTGTAATCACCTCGAGTGGTTGCTAGGGCAACATGGTAAACCTCGAGAGTGCAGCTCGAGAGGTTTACTGTAGCCCTAGCAACCACGTAGAGGTACCAGCATGGTTGTCACCCGACCCCAGCCATCATCTTTTATAGTGTATGGTCAAAAAACTATTTGCATGCTATGAGAATTATGGAACTCTGGTGCATTCTTTTGTTATGCCACTGCTTAAAGTTCAAGTGTGGTTAACAACTTTTAAAATTCTAAACAGTGCATAACAAAGCTGTGTGACTGCTGATTATGGTGGTTAATAGGCACTTACCATTCATTATAAGCATATTACAGACATGGAATTCCATGAATAACAGCATTCCACCATACACTATATATATATGTACTGTATATACATATATATATATATATATGTATATATATATATATATATATATATATATACAAAGAAGCAGTATAGCGCAGTGGTCTAAGGCTCTGAGCTGCAAATCTGCTGCCATCCAGCAGCCCAGACTTGAGTTTGAATCCCACAGCTTCCACTTGCATACTGTATGACCCTAAGCAAGTCACTTAACCTCCTTGTGCTCCCAGGTCGCTCCTGTAAAAAAGCTTTCAGCTTAGTGTGCTATACCTGGTTAAACAATTAAATTAAAAAAAAAATAAAAATAAAGGATGGGGAAGTGTGTGTAACTAGAATTTATTGGTTGCCTGAGCAGTGGGATTCTACATAAACCCTAAGGGAGAAGCCCTCGGGTTTATTAAAGCATCCCACACCGAGGGCAACCATTAAATTCTAGTTACACACTCATTTTCCCATCTTTTATTTTTATGTTGGCTTCTGTGCACGGGCAAGCAACATCTTGTGGTAATAGCACATTTCAGAGGTGTGTCAGTGTTGTGGTGAATGCAGGGGATGCTTTAGTGGGTGCATCCCTCAACCGCTAACCAGTGAGCATGCTGCCGATGACAGCAGTTTCAGAGAGAGTCATGGAGTTGAAACAAATCTGCCGCTGCAGTCAGAGACAGGCTCATCATTGCAGGTGCAGATGACATGCCTCCATTACGTGCCTTTCCTGGTGAAACATTTCAATAAATATGGTGGCTCCTGCCATCTGCCACACAATCCCCAGAAAGCTGACATTGGGGTGCCAAATCCCCATGTCAGCTTCCCCTCTTAGTGTGTCTTTCCTGGTCAAACAGCTTCCCCTTTCTTCTCTGACACCGGGATGCCCATTCCTGGTGTCAGATGTGCACCCCCCACCCATCTATTAACCTTGCCGACATTGGGGTGCCCCATCCCCATGTTGGCATCATCCCCCCTATAATTGTGGCACACTGGGAGCCCACCCCAGTGTGCCCATTGTTTGTTTTGTTTTGTGTAACCTGTAAATGAAGAACACTTTCCCTTGTGGTCTTTTTTTCCCTGCAAACAAAATTTGGTTCACCGTTGTCTCCCTCATCCCTTTCCTCATCCCACCCTCCCTCCCTCTATGCACCACCTCCCCAAACCCTCCTCACCCATACTTACCCTCCGGAGGTGAGGAGCAGTGATATTCTCTGAATTGGGGCATGTCTGCACTCTTCAAAGCTGAACTGCAAACTGAAGAAATGACGGTATGCTTTATAATGGGAATCAATGGGGGTCAGAACCTAGGTTGATATCGCAGCTATTTTCTGGAATTTTGGCCACAAATTTTCAACATGGGCTCTTGGGACCCCACCTCATTAACATGTCACTGCCATTTAGTTTCTCGGTCCTGAAAGGTGATTTTGTGGTCTCTGAATGGAATCACCTTTTGGGACTGATTAATGAAACAACAGTGCCACTGTTTATGAGGGGAGGTCCCAAAAAGCCCATGTTGCAAATTTGGTGAAAAAAGTCCAAAAAATGACTGTGTTATGAGGTTGCATTGCGCAGTTTCTGTGCATGCTCATAATTTCACCAATTTTTAATATTTTCTTTCCAGATTTTCAACATTGCAATTTTTTCACACCTCCTTATGAACAGTGTAGCTATCATTTTTCACATCCTTCCTGAAACATGTTTTCACACCTGTGGCACAGAATGGCACAGTTGCTGTGGGAAATCAACTTTGGAACAGATTAACAAAATCACAGTGCCACTGTTCATGAGGAGAGATTCAAAAATGGCCATGTTGAAAATCTGGTGAAAAAATTCAAAAAAATGATTGTGTTATAGGTGTGCATTGCACAGTTTCTACGCACATTCGTAACCATCGATTTTTCATATTTTCACTCCAGATTTTCAGCATTGCCATTTTTTCACACCACCCCATGAACAGTACAGCTGACATTTTTCACATCCTGCCAGAAATGTGTTTTTACACCTGTGGCGCCAAATGGTGTAGTCGCTGTGCAAAACCACCTTTCGGGACTGAATAATGAAATGATAGTGCCACTGTTCATGAGGTGGGGTCACAAAAATCCCATCATGAAACTTTGGAGCAAAAATCCCAACAAACGGCCAGGGCATTATGGTTTCCAACCATAACACCCTACTCTGTAGAAACTGACAGGCATCGGGGGTGTGACTTGGGACTGTCGGCTGTAATGCTCATGCTATTCAACCCCTACCCTGCAGCCAGTGACAGGCATAGAGGTGTGCCTTGGGGTCTTTGGCCCCAGTGTTCACCCCATTCTCCTATACCACACCCATCTTAGTATATTTCATTATGGAATGGGGTGAGTATAAGGCCCGAAGATCTCAAGGCACACCTCAACACCTGTCAGTCTCTGCAGGGTGGGGATGGGGTTGGTGTCAGTTCAGTACTTTAGTGCCATTCCTATTATGCATCTCTCTAACTCCTGCACTACCAATGCTAATGCCAGCAAGCCAACATTCGGCATTGGCAAATGTTTGTTTATAATTACTGGTCAGCAATTTTTTGCCACTAAATTTAATACTGTAGTGTCTTACTCATGCAATCAGGATTATATTAGTGAGGCACATCAGAGTCCCAGGTCGGAGCCGTTCCCACTGGCAGTTGTTCTGTGCGGCATCCGAATGGCAGAATCAAACAGATAGATTTTTTTTTTTATTTTAATATGTTGAAGTGCAAGCAAAAGAAAAAACAATGAGGACTCTAGGTGGAGTTGTGAGGTTTTTTTCCCCCTCAGTGAAGATGAGCACTCTCAGTCTGGCGGCTCCTAGCTATGGAGGATACGGAGCTGCCATGTTTTTAGAAGTGATTAGCCTGCCCAGGAGGATACGAACAGCCAATCAGGAAGTGGCTGTTTCTGAGTGACTGCGCTCATGTGCGCCATTTTAACCACTGGTCAGCCAATGGAAATAATTGTTGACCAGTTATTATAGTCTTTTTATAGCCCTGCAAGCTCCTCCTATATAGAAACATAGAAACATAGAATTTGACAGCAGATAAGGACCGCTTGGCCCACCCAGTCTGCCCATTTCCCTACCTAATGGATAAGCTGCAGATCCTAGTTAACCAGCAGCCTACTTCTTTCTACCCCAACCCCCTAGAATTGCCTTATGACTGTCTCATGCATGCTTGAATTCCACCACTGTTTTTGACTCCACAAGCTCCTCTGGAAGGCCATTCCATGCATCCACAACCCTATCTGTGAAAAATGCTTTATTACATTACCTCAGGCACTTCCATCTTCAAATTGTGCCCTTGTTCTCGCACACCTCTTTTGAAAGATGCTACCCACTTGGACTTTGTTGATTCCTTGAGGTACTTGGAAGTTTCTATCATGTCCCCTCTCCTCCTTTCCTCGAGGCTATACATATTAAGCTTCTTTAGTCTCTCTCTTCATATGTCTTCCGGTGCAGACCCTGCACCATTTTAGTTGCCCTCCTGGACAGCTTCCATCCTGTCTATGTTCTTGCGGAGACTGGTCTCCAGAACTGCACGCAGTACTCCAGATGGGGTCTCACCAGCTGTCTGTACAGAGGGATAACAACTTCCTATTTTCTACTGGTGATGCCTCTCCCTATGCATCCCAGTATCCCCCAGCACTCCTTACTGCCCTCTCACATTGCTTGCCCACCTTTAAGTCATCTGATATGACTGCCCCCAGGTCCCTTTCCATTTGTGTTGTTGTTAGTATCTCATCCCCCATTGTATACTCTTACCCTGGGTTTTTGTTTCCCAGGTGCATTACCTTGCACTTCTTAGCATTGAATCTAAGCTGCCATTCATTTGACCATTCCTCTAACCTTGCCAAGTCCCTTCTCATCCTTTCCACCCCACCTTGTGCATCAGCTCTGTTGCAGATCTTTGTGTCATCTGCAAAGAGACATACTTTTCCTTCCAGTCCCTCTGCAATGTCCCTTATAAAGACAATGAAGAGGACTGGTCCTAATACTGAACCTGCGGTACCCTACTAGTAACCCCCCTTTCTTCAGAGTGGACTCCATTTACTATTACTCTCTGTGTCCTATTCTCCAGCCAATTCTTTACCCTGGCTATCATCTTGGGACCCACTCCCAGGCTGGCTAACTTGTATATTAATCTTTTGTGTGGGACAGTGTCAAATGCCTTGCTAAAGTCTATGTAGGCCATGTCCACAGCCCCTCCATGATCTATTACTTTGGTCACCCTGTCAAAGAAATCTATTAGATTTGTCTGGCATGACCTTCCTGCTGTGAATCCATGCTGCCTTGGGTCCTTTGCCCCTCTGGCCTCTAGGTACTCGACAATTCTTTCCTTCAGAAGTGATTCCATCATTTTCCCTATCGCTGAGGTTAAACTAACAGGTCTGTAGTTTCCTACTTCTGCCCTGCTCCCACTTTTGTGAAGGGGAATCACATCTGCCCTCCTCCAATCCTCAGGTACCACCCCATCCTCCCATGATTTGTTAAAGAGGGTAGTCAGAGGTGTCACTAGTTCTACCCTTAGTTCTTTTAGAATTCTGGGATGAATGTCATCAGGCCCCATTGCTTTGTCCACCTTCAGTTTTAAGAGTTCTTTCACAATCCTTTCTTTTGTAAATGGGCTGGTATCAACTTCTGTATCCAGAGTGTTTCTATTGTTTGTTTTAGGTACCTCCCCCTCTTCATTTGTAAATACTGAGCAAAAATATTTGTTTAGTATCTCTGCCTTTTCACCGTTACCCTCTGCCCACCCCCCCCTTTATTAAGCCTCACTATCCCTCCCTTGGTCTTCCTTCACTCCCTGATGTACCTAAAAAAGGTTTTATCCCCCTTCTTAACTGAGTTGGCTATCTTTTCCTCGGTTCAGGCCTTTGCTGTTCTGACTGCCTTCCCAGCTTCCTTTTGCTTTAACTGATACAATTCTCTGTCCTGCTCCTTCTGTGATTCCTCGTACTTTCTGAATGCTTTCTTTTTCTCTTGAACATTCACTGCCACCTCTTTTGAGAACCATAGTGGTTTCTTACATCATTTTGTTTTGTTTTGTTTATTTGCTTCACACAAAGGCTTGTAACCTCTGTGATGGCAGTTTTTATTATTCCCCATTGTTCTTCATCCCTCCTTCCTGCCCATTTGCTAGTGCATTCCTTAGGCACTCACCCATTTTGGCAAAGTCAGCCCTCCTGAAATCCAGTACTTTTGCCTTTGTATGGCTTGACTCTATTGCTGTGTTTATTGTGAATCATACCGTTCGATGGTCACTAGTTCCCAGATGGCTACCCACTTCTACATCTGTGATCCTATCTCCATCTCCATTCGAGAGAACCAGGTCTAAGACTGCTCCCTCTCGAGTGGGTTCAAATACTAGTTGTCTAAGGCATGCCTCCTGTAGGGCATCTAGAATAACCCCACTCTTAGAAGTGGCTGCTGCAACTGCACTCCAGTTAATATCTGGCATATTCAGATCACCCATCAGCAATATCTCCCCTTTTTCTGCCATTCTAAATATACTTTCTATCATTTCCTTGTCCATTTCCTCCCCCTGAGAAGGGGGTCTGTATAAAACCCCTGTGCGGATTGTGGTGCCATTGCCTATCTCCAAATTGACCCACAGTGCTTCTTCTCCTCCCTGTTTACCCTTTTGTTCTGTTGCTTTGATTCCTTCCCTTATGTAGAGAGCTACTCCTCATCCTCTTTTACCCTCCCTGTCCCTCCTGTAGATAGTGTATCCTGGTATGTTTACATACCAGTCATGGTTCTGTGTGTACCATGTTTCTGTGACTGCCACGATATCCAGATGTTCCTCCTCCATCAAGGCCACTAATTCAGGAAGCTTGTTACCCAGACTACGGGCATTGTTACTCATTGCTCTCCATTTTTTGATGGCTTTACCTTCTGTAGCAGCATCCCCCACTGACCTTTCTACCTTGGTCTTTTTCTCATTTAGTACCCTGTTTTGTAGGGGGAGGCTGGGCTTTTCCTGCTGCTTATCAGTGCCTCCCCCCTTGACTAGTTTAAAAGCTTGCCAAATAAGCATTTAAACTGATTGCCCAAAAGACTTGTTCCCTTCCTTGACAGATGCAGACCATCCTGCCAGTATAGGCTTTTGTCCCTCCAGGTGGAACCCCAGTCCCCAATGAAGTCAAACGCCTGTGCGCCACACCATTTTTTCAACCATTCGTTAAACTGCATGGTGCAAAGTACCCTCGCCTCACCCATGCCACTGACAGGCAGCACCTCTGAGAAGAATACTGTGTGTGCTACTTGTCTTAGGCCCCTACCCAACTCTACAAAGGTCAAGTGATCAGATGAAAAAACTTAATCACTGGAATTGTAACTGAACTGTTGAGTACACATTTATAGTGTATGTGTATAGTCACTTGGCTATGGAAATCCATACACTGAAAAAAAGAAGTTGTGCTTCAGTAGTGATGGAAGTACTGCAGCAAAATGACTTTTTGTTGTGCTGCAGTAATTACATCATTTAACAAAGGGCAGAATTAGCAATTTGATTTGTGCTACAGCCACTCATGCTATTAATCAAATGTGTGCAGCCTAAACTGCAGCTGCTCTGGGCGGGGGGCACTGTGGCAGTAATAGAATCAATTAGGCTGGCAGGAGCTGGGAGCAGTAATGGAACCGCTCAGGTGGAAGGGTGGGGAGGCAGTTATAGCAGATCAGTTGGGTGAGCTGTCTGGAGTTCGGTCAGGTCAGTGGGTTTGCTGTTGTGACAGGCAGGCAGGTGGACAGTGTGACTGAGAGACGTGGCAAGAAAAAGCCTCCAAAGGAAAAAAAAGCACAAAGTAAATTTGAGTGTATATGTGTGTGCATATGTGTGTGTGTGTGTGTGTGTGTGCGGGTATTGCTGGCTGCCCATACACCTTACAAAATAAAGTATGGGCAGCGAAACACTCCGAAAAACATCACTTTTGACATCACTCTGCCATCAGGACAACCCCTCGATGGAAACACAGCCTTGTTGTGCATGGTTATCCATACATTATTCTCCTTTCCTTTCCCAAACTGTACATAATGAATTAATCATAACCTATGTTACACCCGTATTTACTTTAGTGACTCTTATTTTCATGCAAAATTAAAGGCACACTGAAACATAAATAGATGAGTAAAGAGATGATAACTCTGCCCATGTCCCTGCCTCTAGATCCACCCCCTGCTCACCTTAACATGTAACCACAACATGTGGCCAAGTGCTTGTGCTACATACATGATTTGCTTTCTGCTGAACAACCCGTGTAATATATGCATACATACTGCTGTTTTATGATCTTCTGACACTTTCGCAGTCAAAGCCTTCATAAGTGAAGAAGATTTGATACTGCTGGGGGAGACCGAAATGTTTATAAGGTGATTTAGGCTAGAAGAAGAATGAAAGTTAAACTGAAAACTATACAGTTACTAATGAAATATTTATTTTATTTACTGAAAACTTCAGAGATTACCTTTGAGCACAAGTGCTCATGTACAAAGGTTCCACAACAAATACAGAGTCACAAAAACATTACAAGTACACTAAGCAGTTGCAGATGAAAAGCAGTCATGTTCAAAACACTTAAGACAGAACTGTGTACAGTTTTGCAAAAATTCCATGCAACTTGTTGTATAAAAAAGTCACAGAATATGTACAGAGAGAAGCCGAATGAAACCGTTAAATGGTTACAATTGAATTAGACTGCAAGGGCAGACCACAAAGATCTCTTAAATGGATTAATCTTGGGGAGATTCAGCAGTGTATCAGGCAGTTGGTTTAACCAATTAGTGGTCCTGACAGAAAATGACCACTTGCCTTGCTGAATACGCCAGAAAGAAGGTTTAAGGGCATTCCTGGCCATGTTCCTGGTGTTGTGTTGGTTGGAGATGGTGCTGAAGCAATTTGTTAAGCAGGGAATGTTTGGCCCAGGTTCACCTTTTTGGCAAGCAAACAGGTCTGGAGCCTTATTCTGCTGGGTAAAGGTAGTCAAATTAGTGAGTGTTTAAAGGGTATAACTATGAGTGTGGTTATCTATCTGCACAAAGTACAAAGTGGCACAGCATATTACAGATCAGCTTTATACTGTTCAGCACTGTATCACAGGCAACTGCAGAGACAGGGAGACCATAATTTATAAGTGACAGAATGGAGCTGGCCCCAATAAGGCATCTAGCATCTCCAGTGAGATTGTTCTGGTTATGGTATATGGTACCCAGTGTTCTGTTAACTATGGCCAACAGATTGTCAATGTGGGACAAAAGATAAGGTGTCATCCAGAGTTTCTCCAATGTATTTGAAGTTCACCTGTTCATGGTTTTGTCCCTGTCCATTTCGGATGATAAAGGGTGAAACTTTCCTCTTCTGTGGGAGGCTAGATGAGTATGGTCTTTGTTTTGGGTTTTTTGGTTGTTTTTTTTTTATATTTGAGGAACAGTTTGTTTTAGAGAGTACCAGCTTTCTAGAGTCCTGAAGTTACTTTGGAGAGCACTGGTGAGGCTGTCAAGGTCAGACAAGTACTTTGGCTGTCTGACAGGCATCGGGCAGCTGATTTATGAAGAGGCCAAATAAGAGTGGGCCTGAGATGGAACCCTGGGGAATATCAATATATACTCCTCTAGTATCAGACATGGATTTGTCGATCTTCACATGCTGGGAGTGATTGGTGAGATAGCTGTGGAACCAGTCAGCTGTACGTAATATTATCAACATTCTGAAAAACCTTTTTTTATGAATGTGTTTTTTTTAAAGACATATAATTTCATGTACTGATACACAAAACTAGTACCAATATACTGTACTCTATCAATACAAACAAGCATTTGTCAATGCTGAATGTTGCTTGCTTCTATGTGCTGTTTAGGTATTTGGAAGTCATTGGAGTGGAAATATTGAAAATTTGCAAACTTACGAGCGTGCGTAGGAACTGCGCAACGCACGCTCATAAAACAGTCATTTTAAGGAATTTTTTCACCAAATTTTCAACATAGCCATTTTAAGACCTCTGCTCATGAACAGTGTCACTGTGATTTTGTTAATGTGTCCCTTACATTGAGTTTGCACACGACCTACGCCATTGTCGCTACATGGGTGGAAACACGTTTTGGGCAGGATGTAAAAATGACAGCTGTACTGCTCATAAGGAGGTGTGGTAAAATGGCAATGTTGAAAATCTGGAGTGGAAATATTGAAAAGTCATGAAAACCTCACAGCGTGCGTGGGAACTTTATGCAATGCACACTCGTAAAACAGTCATTTTAGGAATTCTTTCACCAAATTTTCAACATTGCCATGTTAAGATCTCTGCTCATGAACAGTGACACTATGATTTTCTTAATGTGTCCCATACACTGAGTTCGTACACCGACTGCGCCATTGTGCGCGACATGGGCGGAAACATGTTTTGGGCAGGATGTGAAAAATGACAGCTGTACTGCTCATGAGGAGGTGTGGTAAAATGGCAATGTTGAAAATATGGAGTGAAAATATTGAAAATTCGCAAACTTACGAGCGTGCGTAGGAACTGTGCAACACACACTCGTAAAACAGTCATTTTTAGGAATATTTTCACCAAATTTTCAATACAGGCATTTTAAGACCTCTGCTCATGATCAGTGTCACTGTGATTTTCTTAATGTGTCCCATACATTGAGTTCGCACACCGACTGCGCCATTGTGCGCTACATGGGCGGAAACATGTTTTGGGCAGGATGTGAAAAATGACAGCTGTACTGCTCATAAGGAGGTCTGGTAAAATGGCAATGTTGAAAATCTGGAGTGAAAATATTGAAAGTTTGCGAACTTACGAGCCTGCGTAGGAACTGCAGCGCACGCTCGTAAAACAGTCATTTTAAGGAATTTTTTCACCAAATTTTCAACATAGCCATTTTAAGACCTCTGCTCATGAACAGTGTCACTGTGATTTTCTTAATTTGTCCCGTACATTGATTTCACACACCGACTGTGCCATTCTGCGCTACATGGGCGGAAACACATTTTGGGTGAGATGTGAAAAATGACAGCTGTACTACTCATAAGAAGGTGTGGTAAAATGGCAATGTTGAAAATCTGGAGTGAAAATATTGAAATTCAGGAACTTACGAGCCTGCGTAGGAACTGCGCAATGCACGCTCGTAAAACAGTCATTTTTTGGAATTTTGGCACCAAATTTTCAACATGGGGTTTTTGGGACCCCTTCTCATGAATGATGTCACTGTCATGGTGGTATTCAGGCCTGAAGGGTGATTTCGCAGTCACTGCGCGGTCACTGCGTGAAATCACCCTTTGGGCCGGATAACGCCATGACAGTGAATCATTCATGAGAAGAATCCCAAAACATGTTAATTGGTGCAAAATCTCAAAAATGCCTGAGATATGCAACAAAGTTGAAACCCCCTATCTAGCCCATTATACAGCTTTCCGGCATTTCCTCAGTTGCAGTCGGCTTTGAAGAGTCAGGCGTGTTCCGGTCCACGAAGATCATCGCGCGAGTCCGGAGGTAAATATGGGGTGAGGGGGTATGGGGAGGCTGAGTGCGCGGTGGTGGAGTGCGGGTTGTGGGAGGGGCTGGGAGGCAGCGCCCGCGGGGACGCTTTCATTTTACAGGTTTAAAAAAGTCGGACGCTTGCCACGCTGGGGTGGGCTCAGTGTGGCACAAGGATGTTGAGGGGTGTTCAGCCAATGAGGGATTGGGCACCCCATCGGCCATAGATTTGTTGCTCACGCTGGGCGGGCTCCCAGTGTGGCACAAGGACGAGGGTGTTCAGCCGACGGGATTGGGCACCACCGCCAGCAGGACTGCTTGCCACACTGGGGTGGGCTCCCCAGCATGGCACCTACTACTGGGGACGCAGCTCAGCCAACGGGATTGGGCACCCTTCGGCTATACAGTGTGTGCGGGCATGCACGCCTATGTTAGTGTCTGGGGCAGCTGCGTGAGCAGTTAATATCTTATCGGAAGCTCACTGAAGCTAGCTCCCTTTAATCAGAGTAACACTGTACTTTTGGAGCATGTCATGACAGCTCCAAAATGCATTGGCTTACAGGGGTCGTGTTTTTGTCAGCACACTGACTGAATTGGAGGAGGAGGTGACACACCTCCAAAATCTCCGATGATGGCACTATGTTTCTTGCATATGCATGCAAGCAACATAAAAAGTAATGGTACTATGTATTTGCTCTTTTGTGGCTATGCCCCAACTAAATAACATGTAAACTAGTCAACTCAGTGAGCCTTTTTCTAAACCAGCAACATTCAAAGACAACTACAGATGGGCAAAGTCCACATTGCTCCACAAAATGTTTCATGAATTTCACTCAATTCGCGAAATGATCCACTAGTGCAAAATATGAAATTCTGCCAGTGAAATATGGAATTTCACCCATGAAGTGTGAAACTTTCCCCTCGAACAGTGGCATTTCGCTCACAATAAGTGGAATTTCACCACTCGTGGGTGAAATTCCACATTTCTCGGGTGGAATTCCACACTTCGCACCCACAGAATATTTTGTGAAAGCGCAAAATTCACAAAATATTTTGCAGGGTTAAATTTCTGACTTCACTGACAAAATTAAACTTTGTTGTGTCTCTAAAGACAACCAGTGTAGTTTAAAAAGATTTTTACTTGTTCTACATATTTAAAGCAATAAAAACAGCAGTTGCTTGTAATAGTTATTTTCTTTTTCTGCCTCACATTTAGACTTTTGTTACTCTACAAAGTTAATCCACAAGCCCAGATGCCAGAGCACATCACCAACTACCAGCGCAGCAAACTGACATTTCAGTCTCCATCATTTGAACTTCCTCAATATTGACAATATAGAGAAAAAGAAGGTTCAAATAGTATCAATACTGTACCTATAAGATACTATCAATGCATAAAAACAGTATTGTCAGAGCTAATTATTTGTGGCTGGACTCCAAGCTTTCATTTAAAAGAACAATTACGTTTCTAACCCCAACAGTTCCAAAGTTAGACCTTTTAAAAGATAATTTCTTTAAAATGGGATAATTTTGGAACCATTAAGGCTAGCGATTTAATTTTTATAATGAAAGCTTGGAGTCAGCTAAATAGATATATCAATAAGATATTACTACAGTAACCATATATAGATATAAAAATATATATTTTACATCAATATAAAAAAACATAAAATGGTTCACAAAATCTTTCAAGTCCTGTTATTTGTAATAACGTATTATATTTATATTTATGTGTATAGACATGTGGGAACACAGGAGAACAGCATAGGTAGGATCTATAAATGTAGCTTGGACTCCATGCTTTCATTTTAAAAAGTAAAGTTTCTATGACTAAGTTCAAATGTTAGTGGTTTCAAAAATATAATTTCATGCAATAAAAAATATCACAAAAGATTATTTTTGGAAATGGAAATGGACAGAAGATACTAGTGGTTGTTTTGTCTAAGAATAAACACATTCTTTTCTTGTTTGATCTTTCTGTTGTATGCAGCCCATATTTATTTGCAAGCAAATTATTTCATTTTTTTTTTCAAAGCAGCAGCGCCTACAGTGCAAACAAAGGGTTTTCCCTCAGCCGCTAACCTTGTGGTCGGTGAACTCATGCTGTGTACAAATAGTTTCTATTTACACTGCCTTCTCTCACAGCTTGCTTGCATAATTGAAAGGGAGAAAAAGGACAGTTGGTTCAGTGCACAAAAGTCATTCGATTTTCACACCCATTTTCCCACCACTAGAAGCCAGACCAAATATCATAGTTCACTTCAGATGGCTGGAGTGCTTGCAAAATGGCTAACACACTGCACAGTTGCAGTGATGCTTCAGGATTTGTGAAGGAGGAGTTGAATGGCTGCTATTCCTGTTTAGAAATTCCATGATACCAGGGGAAGAGGAAGGGGAACAAAACATGAAAAAGGGACAATACAAGGAAATACAGAAAGATACAAAGTAAGAAAGGTAGAGAGAAAAAGTAAATATAATAGTGAGTCCGGTTTCTGAACTGTGAAGCACTACTGCTTGAATCACATATGGAAAGGAAAAGAGAGGGAAAAAACAACAATAAATGCAATGTAATTCCATATGCGATGGAAATGCAGTGTGATGCTATACTCTGTTGGCAAGCTGAGAAATGTTTCATTTACATTTCTCATATTTTCTTATCAGGAGCCCCCCAACCATATCACGCACCAATGCCTGCTGGCAAGGCATCCTCCAAGTCTGCCAACCAGAGTGCATGCACTGTTGAAGGCATCTAGTATGTGTGTGCTTGGGAAAAGAGATTATTCAGAAAGAAAAGATACCACTCATTTACTACTAAAAATGAAAATATATGCACATTTTAATGTTTCAATTTCTATTATTTCTGGCCACCAAAAGGACCTGAGGTTTCACAGTTTTGTGGCTCACACTGCTTATTTAAGGAAGGCGATCCATCTTGTTTTGAGATCCAATATGCCTCTGTTTTCATAAGGTATCATTTTTCAATCACTCTTTGTGTAACTGTAGCCACCTCAATTATATGTCTTTTTAATTTGGAATGTGTCTTGCAGATGCTGCCTATATTCCTCTGTCATCATAGAGACAGCAGCTGCAGTACATGTTACTAATTAAAAAGATATTTAAGGAGGTTGGCCCTTCAGTGCAGTGGTAGTGCTACCATTTACAATATCAGTGACCACTGGTGAGGAACGGATCTCTCTGCCACTGCTATAATGTCACCTGGTGACCACAGATGCGTAGTATAGTAGGTAGTGAGTATGGAAGGGGGATATTGGCTGAAGCCTATGTGAAGCATGCATATGTGCTTCTGATTTGGTCTACTAGCATGCTCACATCCCAGGGGATGGGAACATAAGGGACAAATGCCCACCCTAAGCACAGTGTCTTATGTACACTTGGGCCCTGACCTCAACCATTGCCCACTCCTGGGGAACACCCAGGGAACATCCACCCCATGGCCTGCAGGAGGTAGAGAGTTGCATCCAGCCTGGCTGGAGCAATCTGCAAAGGGGAACCTCAGGGGGGTACAGTCCTCAGAGGTAAATGACTGGAATGTTGGAGGGTTTTACCATACCACAGGGACAGCAAGCATGGAGACATCCCCGACAGTGACAGCCGCAGTGCTGACTGTCGGCATTGCAGTGTCGGGGATGCCTCCATGTATCCATAGGGGGGCTGCACCCCCCAAACCACCACCCCCCATCTCTAAGATTCCAACTCCAAATCAGAGTTGGACTGGGGGGGCAAAACACCCAGTGAGGCAGTCTCGGTCACTGCACAGACCATCACAGCGACCTGTGGATTTTGCCCGATTCCTCTTGCTGTGATGGTCTTCCTGGTGTCAGAGTCACTGCAGTGACAGTATACTATGTCAGAGGGTGGGGCTGGGTGCAACCTGATGATGGGGGACCAGACTGTGATAAAATATAAATAAAAAGATGTATGCAACAAATAAAAGTGGAAGTCACAATGTAGACTTGCAGCAAATAAAGTAAATTAAATCTTGGCCTACATTTAAGAGAAATTTTATAAGTAGATCTAGAGATATGTGAATTAAGTCCCTGAGGGGGACAAAAGCAAGGTTCCTGTGGTATCAACAGCAAACTGATTTGACCTATTGAGTAATTTGGATTGCTCAGTCTCCCAGTACGGAGACTGGAACTTGAGGCTGCCAAGGAGGCCAGGTCTGTCCCCAAGAGGACACTTGATGTGTGATCAGAGTCCAAGAGGTGGAAATGGCTAGCAAAGTGCTTTGGATAGGGGACGCCATCTTAAGGGTGATGGAAGAGTTGGTAGAGGCAGGGGAGCAGGGGGACAGGATAGTTAGGTACCTTCCAAAGCTTCAATTTGGGAGAGATGCTAGCAGGATAGAAAGAATTGTTAAGGGACTTGGAAGGGAAGATGGGCTGGATATCATTGTCCACCAAAGGACTCATGACCTACTTTGCAAACAACTGTAGAAGGTTCAGGAAAGCTTCAGGAAACTAGGGAGGGGCTCAAGCTGGTAATAACCTCTAAATTTTTCAGAGGTCCTGGTAGTTTGGGAGGCAATTTACAAGTATTAGAGTGGGGACACAGAGCAGTTGTGAATAGGAGCACCTTCTCAATTGAAGGAGGATGGCCTCCCCCCAGAGTGAAGAAACATGAAAGGAACAGTAGGGTGAAACAAGTGGGGAAACAGAGGGATGCTGGAACAAGTGGCAGGAGAGGAGCTCTGGGGGAACAAGGAGGGAGGTGGGAGGTAGAGGAGGACAAGAGGGACAAGGCTAAAAAACAGGTCTGGATGGAAGTGGAAGGGGCAGGATGAAACAGAAGGAGTAAGCAGACATCCAGGAGGGCTGTGTGCACAAATGCTGGGAGTTTTCTGAATAAGACCAGTAATCTGGAGGCAGTAGTGGCAAAAGCATACTTGGAGCTGGTGGTGATCATTGAAATGTGGGCAACCAAGTACCACGGCTGTGACATAACCAAACAAGGATACGCAGTATTTGGTAGAAACAGAGAGGGAAGGAGCAAGAGGAAGGGGTAGCATAATCTGTAAGAGAGATCTGGGTAGGGGGGTTGATAATAGTCCTGTCACAGAAGAAAGGGTTCTGAAAGAACTCTTAAAACTGAAGGTGGATAAATCAATGGGGCCTGATGGGATTCACCAAAGAATTCTAAAAGAACTAAGGGAAGAACTAGTAACACCGCTGACTACCATTTTTAATTAATCATGGAAGGATGGTGTGCTACCTGAGCACTGGAGAAGGGTGGATGTGATTCCCCTTCACAAAAGTGGGAGCAAGACAGAGGCAAGAAACTACAGACCTGTCAGTTTGACCTCAGTGGTAGGGAAAATGATGGAATCACTTCTGAAGTTAAGAACTGTTGAGTACCTAGATGCCAGTGGGGCACAGGACCCAAGGCAGCATGGATTCACAGCAGGAAGGTCATGTCAAACAAATCTAATTGATTTCTTTAAGTGGGTGACCAAAGTAGTAGACCAGAGAGGGGCTGTGGACATGGCCTACCTAGACTTTAGCAAGGCATTTGACACAGTCCGGCACAAAAGATTAATAAACAAATTAGCCAGCCTGGGAGTGGGTCCCAGGGTGGTTGCCTGGGTAAAACACTGGCTGGACAACAGGACACAGCGGGTAATAGTAAATGGAGTCCACAGTGAAGAAAGGAGGGTTACTAGTGGGGTACCACAGGGTTCAGTACTGGGGCTGGTCCTTTTTAATGTCTTTATAAGTGACATTGTGGAGGGACTGGAGGGGAAGGTATGTTTCTTTGCAAATGACACAAAGATCTGCAACAGGGTTGATATGCAGGGTGGGGTGAAAAGGATGAAAAGGAACTTGGCAAGGTTGGAGGAATGGTCAAATGTATGGCAGCTTAGATTCAATGCAAAGAAGTGCAAAGTAATGCACCTGGGAAACAAAAACCCAGGGCAAGAGTACACAATGAGGGGTGAGATACTGACAACAACAAAAACGGAAAGGAACCTGGGAGTAGTCATAGCAGATGACCTAAAGGTAGGCCAGCAATCTGAGAAGGCAGTAAGGAGGGCTGAGGGGATACTGGGATGCACAGGGAGAGGCATCACCAGTAGAAAACAGGAAGTTGTTGACCCTCTGTACAGACAGTTGGTAAGATCACATCTGAAGTACTGTGTACAGTTCTGGAGACCCCATCTCCTCAAAGACATAGACAGGGTGGAGGCTGTCCAGCGGAGGCAACCAATATGGTGCAGGGTCTGCACCAGAAGACATATGAAGAAAGACTAAAGGAGCTTAAGATGTATAGCCTTGAGGAAAGAAGGAAGGGAGGGACATGATAGAAACTTTCAAATACCTCAAGGGAATCAATAAGGTCCAAGAGGGTAGCATCTTTCAAAAAAAGAGATGTGCAAGAACAAGGGGGCACAATTTGAAGATAGAGGGGGGACAGCTCAGAGGTAATGTGAGGAAGTATTTCTTCACAGAGAGGGTTGTAGATGCATGGAACAGCCTTCCTGAGGAGGTCATAGGTCAAAAACAGTGGGGGATTTCAAGAATGCATGGGACAGACATAAGGCAATTCTAGTGGGAGGTAGGAGAAAGTAGGCTGTTGGTTAACTAGGTTCTGCAGCTTATCTGTTAGGTAGGGAAATGGGCAGACTAGGTGATCCAAGTGGTCCTTATCTGCCGTCAAATTCTATGTTTCTATGTTTGAGATTATAATGGCTATGGAGATTGAAGATGTGGAGAACAGTGAGTACATTCAGATAATGTATGTACTGGCGGTGATGGGGTGGGGTTGAAATATCTTGGTAGGGGTGATACAAAGGCCACAGCTCAAAAAAAAGAAAAAAGAAAGTGGATAGGGAACTGGAGGATGAGATGAAAAGGAGAACAAAGCATAGAAACATAGAAACAAGAAGGTGATGGCAGATAAGGACTGCAAGGCCCATCCAGTCAGCCGATTTTTTTTTTCTACTTTATGAATGTGTCATGGGCCTTTGCTCTGTCATTGGCCTATCTATTCATACTCATCTGTATTGCTCCCTTATGCCTATCCCATGCCTGTTTGAAGCCCTGCACTGTATTCATATCCACCACTTCCTGAGGTAGGCCATTCCATGCATCCACCACCCTTTCTGTGAAAAATAATTTCCTCACATTACCCCTTAATCGGCCTCCCTCTAATCTCATGCTGTGTCCTCTTGTCCTGCTATTTTGCTTATATTGAAACATGTTAGACTCTTTCACCTTGTTAATGCCCTTAAGGTGTTTGAATGTTTCAATCATATCACCTCTCTTCCTCCTTTGCTCTAGGGTATACATATTGAGCTCTGTTAATCTGTCCTCATATGTTTTCTGATGCGGACCCTGCAACATTTTGGTTGCCCTTCTCTGGACTGCCTCAGTTTGGTTAATGTCTTTGTGAAGGTATGGCCTACAGTACTGCATGCAGTACTCCCGATGGGGTCTAACCAATGTCTTGTAAAGAGGGATTATTACCTCCCTCTTATGACTTGTGATACCCCTACTAATACACCCCAACATCCCTTTAGCCTTACCTACTGCTTTAGTGGTCTAATTGGATGATTTCAGGTCATCTGTATGAATGATGCCCAAGTCTCTTTCTTCCCTTATGACTGCCAGCAACTCTCCTCCCAGTCTATATGTGGCTTCAGGGTTTCTCTTCCTTATGTGTATGATCTTGCACTTTTTTGCGTTAAACCCCAGTTGCCACTCTTCTGACCATTTTGCCAGTTTATCCAGATCTCTTCTCATTCTGCCCACCCCATCTGGATCATCTACTCTGTTGCAGATCTTGGCATCATCTGCAAACAAACAAATCTTACCCACCAGTCCATCTGCAATGTCACTGATGAAGCTATTGAAGAGGACTGGCCCCAGGACTGATCCCTGAGGTATCCTACTTGTGACTTGCATCTCTTCTGACTGTATACTGTTTACCACCACTCTCTGTTTTCTGCCCGTTAACCAGTTTGCCACCTACTTGACCAACTTCTGACCCACCCCAAGCCTACCCAGCTTATTAATCAATCTTCTATGTGGAACAGTATTGAAAGCTTGCTGAAGTCAAGGTAGGGACATCAACTGCTCTGCCTTGTCCACCACTCTGTTTACCCAGTCAAAAAAATCTATGAGATTAGTTTGATAGGATCTTCCTGTTAAACCCATGCTGTCTTGGATCCTGTGCTCTATATATTCCAGGTGTTGCACTATCCTTTCCTTAACGAGTGCCTCCGTAATCTTGCCCACTACTGAGGTAAGACTGACTGGTCTGTAGTTCCCTGCCTCCTCCCTGCTACCACTCTTGTGGAGCTGGATCACATGAGCCCTTCTCCAGTATTCTGGGACCTCTCCTGTGCTCAGAGACTCACTACACAGTTCTGCTAATGGCTCTGCTAGTTCCACCCTTAGCTCCTTTAGTACCCTGGGATGTATGCCATCGGGTCCCATTGCCATGTCTACCCTGAGCTTATCGAGCTCTTGTAGGACCCTTTTTTTTGTGAAGACAGTAGTGCACACCTCCTTCCCCCCTGTGTCCATGGTGCTGAGCTGTGGGCCCTGCCCTACCTTCTCTTCAGTAAATACTGAGCTGAAGTATCTATTTAGGATAGATGCTTTTGCATGGTCCTCCTCCTCACGCCCCCTTATCCCCTTAGATCTTAGCAATACCCCCTCTGGACTTTCTCCTTTCACTAATGTAGCTATAGAAAGTCTTGTCACCTTCTTTTACTGTTTGTGCTAATGTTTCCTTGGTTTGGGCCTTTGCCTGCATTACTGCCTTCCCTGCTTCCCTTAGGGAAGTTTGGTATGCCTCCCTATCTTCATCCCGCTGCATTCCCTTATATTTCCTAAAGGCCAGCCTTTTGGCTCTGACCTTTTCTGCTACTGTTTTTGAGAACCAAAGTGGTTTCCTTCTTCTTTTGCACTTCATTTTCTCTCTAATACAATGGGATGTTGCTTCAAATATTACATCCTTAATGCTTTCCCACTTTGCCTGTACCCCCTCACCTGTATTTATTTTTGCCAGGGCTAGCTTAACTCTGTTGGCCATCTTATCAAAGTCAGCTCCTCTGAAGTCCCATTGTTTTGCCTTGGAATGGGATGATTTAGTTCTAGTGGCCAAATTGAACCATACCATGTGATGGTCACTGGCCCCCAGGTGACCTTCTACCTGGAGATCTGTGATCCTTTCCCTCTTAGTCAGTATAAGATCTAGGATAGCCCTGTCTCTTGTGGGTTGTTGTACCAGTTGTTTGAGGCCCCTCCCCGCAGGGAATCCACTATGTGTCTAGTTCTGGCAGATGTTCCTGCTGGTATTGATCTATCTGTATCTGGCATGTTGAAGTCTCCCATTATCAGAACCTCCCCTTTAGCTGTCATGTTTTGTATATCTTCTAATAGTAATGTGTCTATGTCCTCCCCCTGGTCTGAAGGCCTGTAGACAACCCCAGTTCATATGGCTGTCCCATTTCCTGTTTCCAGGGTGACCCACAGTTCTTCTGGCTCCTTTTGTGTATTCTGAATTTCTGTAGCTTTGATATTTTCATTGACATAAAGGGCCACTCCACCACCCCTTTTTGTACCTCAGTCTCTTCTGAACAGTACACAACCAGGTACTGAATTCTCCCAAGTGTGGTTACTGGTATACCATGTCTCGCTAATGGCTACTATGTCCTGTTTAGCCTCTGTCACTATTGCCAGCCAGTTTGGGATCCTGTTTCCCAGACTGCAAGCATTTATGTACATGATTTTCCATTGGCCAAATTTCAGTGTGTTAGTTGTTGAGCGAGGTCTGGCATTTCCTCTGTGCATTGTATGGGGAGCCGGACCTTTTTCCTTACCTGGTGTTGCAAATGAACTACAAACATGCTGAACTCCTGTTTGACCACTAGCTGAGGGGGGAGGGGTGTTCTTCCCATTCGACTTATCGGATGCTGCACCCCTCTCCCCATTTGCTAGTTTAAATATTCTGCAAAGACATCAAACTTCTGCCCCAATGCACTGACTCCCTCCTTAGTCAGATGCAGTTCATCAAATTTAAAGAACTTTCGCTCCCAAAACTGTTGCCAGTTCTCTACAAATGTGTGCCCTTTTTCCTGGCACCAGTCCTTGAGCCACATGTTTAGCTTACCTATCTCCCCTTCTCTGATCTTCCGTCCATCTGCCCACCTCTCCCAGGCTTGCAGGATCTCAGAGAAAGCAGGGGGCTAGAGAGCTGGAGAATGAGTTTAAAAAGAGAATCAGGCCAGGGAAGGTGCTGCTGATGGGTGACTTCAAAATGCCTGAAATGGATTTTTAGATCCCAGCAGCAGAAGCTTCAAGGAATTAACAACTGGTGGAAGTTTTTCAAGAATCATTTCTGGTACAAAGGGTGGAATAGCCCACAAGAGGAGTGGCCATCCTTGACTTAATCCTTAAGAACAGGAACAGTATAGAGGAGGCCACATTGCTGGATACTGTGGGAGCCAGCAACTACCAAACAGTATGGTTTGATTTCAAACCAGAAGCGGTGAGGATTCTGTCCCGGAAAAATTTCCTAGATTTCAGGAGGGCTGATTTGTGGATGCCAGAAGTCCCAAAATATCTGTGTTAGGGTAACAAGAAAGAGTAAGAAGGGTAAGAAACCATTGCAGTTCACAAGCGAGGTAGGGTTGACTATGAGGGGCAAAGAAAAACGCATTGCCTGACTGTTCCATCAGAACAAAGTGGGAGGGAGTGGAGGGTGTCAACGTGGATGCAATCTCAGTGACAAGAGTGCTAGAGGGTTTAAGCATATTGAAGGTGAATAAACATATAGTCCTTGATGGGCTGCATCCCTGTGTGCTAAAGGAGATGGGGCAGATCCTAGTGGCCCATCTTCTAAAGGTCAGGTCTGTTTAGGCTGGTTGAAAAGATGAGTCTCAGGCTAGCCATCAAAACAGCCATAGGAGTGGGTTCATACTGTACTCAGCCCAGGTTCTGTAGCCTGTCACCAGGACAGTGTTGGTTCTTAGGGAGAGTAATGTCAGAATTTTTGCTTTTAAAATTAATGTCCATTGCCCAGGCCTCTCTCCTCTGTTCCATTTGCTTCCATGTAGCCCAGTACACGGGACCTATCCACAAGAGTAGGGTTCTCACATGCACTGCTAAGTAATAATTTTCAAGGTCAGGAATTACCCTTCTTCCTCATGTTTTGCCCAGCTGTAGCAATGTTACTTTATCCAAGGTTTGCTACTGGCACATGTATATTATGAGATCATTTTTTGACACTGCTGAAATCGTGTTTTAGTGTTGGACATGGAAAGGCACTGAAATAAGCACAAATAGTGCAGTAATATGTTCATTGTTAAACAGGTAATCCTGGAGTAGAGTGGAAGGTTAGCTAGGGGTCCATCTGTTCAACTCTTCCTGAACTTTCCTTTCATGTGCAGCAAAGTTGGCATTAAACAACTTGGAAAGATTTTTCATGATGTGCACCCTTGGATATTCATTTGTGCAGCCTGCCATTTGAAAAGGAATAGATGATTGATATGAGGCGAGGGGTTATAGTGAGATTTGAGGACTTCTGTTTTAGTTTTATTCAGGACGTACCCTGCAAGAGTGCCAAATATTTTTAAGCACCTCCAAACTTCCAGGATTGATGTTTCTGGGTGGGCCAGATAAAGCAACACATCATCCACGTAAAAGGCTATCTTAGATCCCTCCACCTGTATCTCCACAATATTCAGGTTATCCTGTATCCATTTAGCCAGGGGCTCGATATACAAGATGAATAGAAAGGGTGGGAGAGGGCAACCCTGCTGTGTGCAGTGATATAATTTAAAGCTGGGAGAAATACCACCATTTCTTCATACATATGCCTGGTGCGATGAGTATAAGGCTGTAACCCCCCCAGTATGAATTCTTCTGGGAAACCATAATGTTCTAGGATTAAGAATAAAAAGCACCAGACTACTTTATGAAAGGTTTCTTTGGCATCTAAAATTATTATACACACCCATATTTTTTGGCTTGCAATGACATCTATTATGTTATTGTTCGCTGGACTGTCAGCCTACAATAACTCCTGTCTGGTCAAATTCCATGATTCTTGGGATGATGGGGTTAAGTCATTTCACTCGAATTGTCACATATATCTTATACTCTGTATTAAGGAGTGGTATAGGATGGTATTAACCACAGTGTGTTAGATCCTTGCCCTCTTTTTGGCAATACCATTATAGGGGCATAATTCCATGTAGGCGGGAGAGCCCCCCCCCCCAACGTACCTCATCAAAATCTCTTTTAAGCAATGATCATCTCTTCTCTTAAGGCCTTATAATACTCCCCAGTGTAGCCTTCAGAACCTGGGCATTTGTTTCGTTGTGGTGTTTGTTTCTGCTGCGCCCCAATTCATGTGCATTTCTGCCCCAGCTGCCTGTAGTATGTGGCTTCCTGCTGCTTCTCTTTGCTTTTGGAATCTTGTTGTTTTTATTTCTTTTAGGTCTCCTTTCCCATCCTAGTTCCCAGTTTCCTGCTTTCCTTTGCTGGCCAACTATCTCCTTTCCCTGGGAGATCCAGCCACAGCCTTCTTTCCTTCAGTTGCTGCTTTTGGATGTCTGTTTTGCATTCTTTATTTGTATTCCCAGCTGCTCCTTGTTTGTGCCTCTCTTTTGTTCATTGTGCTCAGGTGTTCCAATGCCATCGCTCTCCCTCTGGACCTCCTATGACAAACTCCGGTGGATACCAGATTCAGAGACCTCTTGTTTGCTCAGTAGTCCTATGTTGACTTTGTCATTCACTAATTTCTATTGCTCCTGGGATAAGCAACATAGCGGTAGTGCAAACAGGCTGTGGGAACACAGTTGTGTGGCTGTGTGCCTAACCTAGCCTTTACTTGGAACCAGGTCCCATCCCCAGAACATTGCTCAGGATGTCAGGGATCATTAGCTCATAGCGGCTACATCTTCAGGAAAGGCTCCACACTCCAGGCACCTCTCAGACTCATTCAGTCCTCCTTATTATCCTTTCCGGTTCTCAGCTTCAGTCCTCATGTTCACTCAGTTTATCGGTTCGAATCTGGATGACATGAATTCCAGGCAGTCTGCCATCCATTAAATTCTTCACAGGTAGGGTGAAAAAAAATTTATGCAGGCGGAATTCAGGCTAAAGTCTGACTTTTGCTTCTGCGGAAGTTCAGAAATTGATTTCCGAACTTCCGCAGAAATACCGCCTGCGGTCGCCTCCCAACCCAGTTGCCCAACTTGCCCCTGAAAAGCCCAGTCCCCACTCCCCTTGAGTTGCGATCCCTCCTCCCACTCCACCCCTGCCCAATGACAAATGCCCTGGTGGCTAGTAGTACCTCCCTTCCACCTCACCTGCCAAAACTAAAGTTGTCCACCGGTATTTTTAATAAGTAACCCCTCCTCATCCCCATCTCCGTCTGACCTGTACTTTTAAAAAAAAATCCTTGGTGTTCTAGTGGTTTCTTGTTACAAGAATGCGCTCATTCATTAATAGCTCAGTTGGTGGGCCAGCCATGGTGGAGAAAGGAGGGCTGTGCTGGTCTACCCACTGGGGTTCGGGATGGGGGTGGGAGCTGGGTGGTGGGACACCTGCTAGGGTAGGGGGCACTAAACCACCAGGGAAATAATGGCACTGGGGATCAGGGATGGGATGGGATGGGAAGGGTTAGGGGAACCACTAGACCATCAGGGAATCTTTTTTAAAAAGTACGGGTTGGATGGAGATGGGGATGGGGGGGGGTTGACTTATTAAAAATGTTGATGAACAATTTTAGTTTGGCAGGTGAGGTGGATGGGAGGGACCCCTAGCCATCACGCTATTTGTGTTGTCGGGCAGGGATGGGGTGGGGGGAGTCATCGCAACAACCCAGTGGGATGGGGTGTTTTTTTAAAAGTTGAGCTGCCAGTGGATGATCCAGTAGGGGGAGGGTCCACTAACCACCAAAGCATTTGTTGTTGGGAAGGGATGGGGTAGGGGGAGAGGAGGGATCGCAACAACCCAGTGAGACACAGTATTTTTTTTTAAGTTGAGCCTCCCGCAGGTGATCCAGTAGAGGAAGGGACCACTAGCCACCAGGGATAGGCTGTGTACTCATGGAGCAGTTGGGGGGAGGGGTCACTATCCACCAGGGATGGGCGGAGAAAATGTGTTTTTCTGCCCCCAGGGCAGCAGGGCTTGATACTGGGTGAAATTTTGCCCATAACTTTCTCAGAAGTTTTCCACTCTGCCACGAGTGGAAGTTCAGAAACTTCTGCGAAAATTCATTGATTTCCACAGAAGTTCCACAGGGGCGGAAAACCACACTTTCGCCCATCCCTATTCACAGGTCACCTCTGTGAAATCTCAGCTCTGCATTAAGAAGTGGACTTTTCAGTTACACTTTAAGTGTCACTTAACTACAATGTAATTGCAAACAACAAACATGTAACTACAGGGTAGTTACTCTGATGCATGTAATTAATGATCAGTTACATTTAAACTGACACTTAAAATAAAGTGTAACCGACTTTTCCCACGCTACTGTCTGCACACCTAGTACTGAAGGCCTATTATTTCTTCCTCTACCAGAAACCAGAAGTGTTTGATTTGTATCTTGTACAGTGTAGCAGTAAAAGCAAATCAGCTTCACTTTCACCACCAGTACCTACACCTACTATCTGTCATGGCTTAAATCATCAGTATCCGGCCGGTTTTAAATAAACACTTGTATTGCAGCCTTCTGTTCTCCCTTTTTATGAGTATTTAAGGACCTCTGGTTTTTCACTAGTTCTTTGTTGTCTTTGTTGTCCAATGTCCTGTCCATCTCCAGAGTCCCTCAATGACTGAGCAAGAATGTTCATACATCAATTAATTTTTTTGGATGAATTGGACAACAGGCAGTATTTCTTTCAGATCAAGCAATTCTGATTCTAATTTTTGCCTCAGGCTTTGGCAAAGGCTTCCATACTGGATTTCATTTCATGCCAGCCATCCATTTAATTATTCACTCCTACAGATCCAGATGTCTCAAGTTAGACTGTTTGATGTTCCAATTTGATCTCTTCCATCTCATGCAAATGATTCTGTACAAATGAAAAACTGTCTTCCTTAAACATAGAAACATAGAATTTGATGGCAGATAAGGATGGCTTGGCCCACCTAGTCTGCCCATTTCCCTACCTAATGGACAAGCTGCAGATCCTAGTTAACCAACAGCCTACTTCCTCCTACCCCCCAACTAGAATTGCCTTATGTCTGTCCCATGCATTCTTGAATTTCCCCACTGTTTTTGACTCTATGACCTCCTCAGGAAGGCTGTTTCATGTGTTCACAACCCTCTCTGTGAAGAAATACTTCCTCACATTACCTCTGACTAGGACACCTCAAGTTTACGATGAGGAGTATTCCCTGAGGAAAGTTTGATATCCCCTTTTAATATGGCACATTTAGTAACTGAAATTGCTCTGGATTATCACTTTACCATGGCTGCTTTTGCTTGTTCAGACCTTACCATGTTGCCATATTTGCTCTTAAATTGGAATGGCATATCCATGTATGTTAAGATCCAGTTACAGAATTAAGCACTCAGACTTTCCTGGATTCAACACCATCCTATGATTGTGAGGCATTTTGTGGTATTTTTGAGTTGCTCATCCAAGGCCATCAGAAATCCATGATTCCTCATTTTCTATACATATCTTCCTTGTCTGAACCATATATTTTTGTAACAGTTGCTCTCACCTGGGGTCACCTTTTGGAACAATCAACTTGTCGTTTTCTATTCTGAAACTCAAGCAGCCTTAGTCATAATAAATACAGTTCAGTTGTCCTCTTCTATGATGAATGTCTTGAGAAAAGCATCATGAACTTCATATGCAATTCAGAACTTTCATCCTCTGCTTCCAAAGATATGACTCCTCCTCCTCCATCATTCTAGGATGTGCATACTGCTCACACGCAACCAGCCAATTGGCCAAATCATACTGCACACAAGCAAGCAGCCCTTCAGCCACATCACACTGTTCAATAGTAAGTGACCCACTGACCTGTTGCCCATCTCATACTGCTCATAGCTGTTCAGCCTTTTGACCTCATTATACTGCTCACAAGTATCTGCCTGTTGGCCACATCTTACTGCTCACAAGTATTCGGCCTGTTGGATTCATCTTACAACTCATAAGCATTTGGTATATTGGCATCCTCATAATACTTATAATCATTTGGCCTACTGGCCACATTACACTGCTCATAAGCAGCTGACCTGTCATCCATATCATACTGCTCATAGCTGTTCGGCCTGTCAGCCACATTATACTGCTCCAGACAATTGATCTGTTGGCCTTATCATACCCCTTACAAGCAATCAGACTTTCAGTTACATCATACTGCTTCAAGCACTTGGCTGTCATCTAGGTCTGCTGCTGTCAAGCATTAGGCCTGTTGATCAGTACTATCAGACAATATCCTATATATTGGACATTCAGTTTACCTTAAAATCCATTTACCCTAGCTCATACTTATCTAGTACAGCAGTTAAAGCATTCCTTCAAGACCAGAGAAATTTATTCCACAAGGAAGCTTATAGTCCATGCTGTAAGTTGCAAATTAACAAATTGCTTACAGGATGAAGTCTTCAGTTCACTAACCACTCAACTGTTACAGTAGGCTATGACCTTATCCTTCTATGGATTCCTTTGACCTAGGGAACATACTGTCTTCTACTTGGCTCTAGTCGCTCATACTATCTACTTCTCTGATCAGTTCAGATCTGCTTACCCTCATGCCAACAAGAAATGACTCCTCCACCATTCCAAGAGCTGCAAGTAGCATAAAAACAAAGCTCAGCCATACTCCTGCTACCATGTGGGATTCCTTGATTGCATTGATAAGTGTGCCTTCAGAGTAGTGTGGAAGAATTACCTTCTGCACCCTTCAAAGCATAGACCTTCTGCAATATTCTGTTCCTCATGGTCTTGCATTTGCATCCTTCTGCTCTCAAACATTTAGCTTGATTGCAACAATAATCAAATAATATACTGTATCTCAGGGATACCATATACCTTGTTGTTCATCCATCCTGATAGCACATGCTCTTATTTATCATGGCAATCAAGGTTTTATTCATGGCTCAAGAAAATCTACTCCTCAACATCACTCAATATTCATTGAGGAACCTGTGGATTACAACCTATATTCTTCACTGATGGGCCTTTTAAAATATGGAATTTTGGATCTTCTCCTGATCTTAATGTTCAAACAGCCATGGAATTAGCATTCTTTGGATTCCTAAGACTTGGAAAAATTACCTCTTATTCTATCTTCAGTCCTGAAATTCACCTAACAAAGAACAGCCTCGAAAAAGCATCAGCAAATCACTTTACCTTTACTTTACCAAGTTCAAAAACTGGCAGAAGTATTAAGGGGTCCACATATCCTGTTTTGAAACAAACTCAGCTTGGTGTCCTATTCAAGTCCCTCTACCAACTATAAGATATGGACACAAATCCTGATTCTACTTGTCCTCTTCTGTGTATTAAAATCTGTTACATCATGACTATTTCCTGGTTCGGACTTCATGTCACAGTGTTACTTTCTTGTCCAGGTCTCAAGTCCTCACCTATTTTCTAGCAAATTATTCATGAGTCCACAATCACCTTTGCTTCAGATGAACATACCAACCCACATTGTCAAGATCAGGGTTCACTCACATCATCCTGCTTGAAACCTACACATCCAAAATTAAACTCTGCCAAGCTTATCAGTAGCTAGCCTCATAATTTTTAGAAGTCTCAAGAAAAGGCTAACCCAGTAACCTTAGTTCCCCAGTTGTTTCCCCCATGGGAAGGGGTGTTACTCTCCTCCATGTTATTGTGTCAGTTCTATGACTTGGAGGAGGCGGGTTCAGTTACAACACTCTTTGGTCCTTTATCTCTTTTAGAGACCAATTTCCTTTAGCTTCAAAAAACTTCTCCTGGCACCTCTAATGAGGGTGGAAATCCAGAGGAAAGAAATGAGCCAAAGTAACATTGTACAAGCACTTACACTGTAGCCCATGACATGGGTGACCACAACTGAGCACAAACAAAAATGGCGACTTAATCGTCGCGCATGTCATGGGGGCTACGGATGAGGTAGAGAGACCAGATGGGGTGGGTTCACACATATAGCAACAGGATGTTGCTACATGTACACATGCAGGGGAGAGCAAGCATGCTCAGTGAGGGGAAGGAGGGTTTTTGAGGGGTGGTGCCGCAGTGAGCTGCTGATCTGGCCCCATGGCGTGGTTGGTGGGTTCAGGGCTTGGGTGGACAGGGTGCTGGGTTCAGGTTCAGGCACAGGTATGCTTTTGTTGTGCCCTGCCAGAATTTTTTTTTTTTGTTCATGGTTTGCACCTTCCCAACATGCACCCCCTGGAGTTGAGAATCCAAGTAGGGGGTGCGGGTTGTACAGTGGGGTACAGCCTCCAGATAAAATTTAAAATTGTAAGTCCTCTTGCACCCTTTTGCTGTGTACTGGGGGGGACACATAAGTGAAATTTATTTTCGGTGATGTGACGTTACCTTAACAGCGATCACTGTTATAACATAGAACCCACTTACACAACTGGCAGCCACACATTGAATTGAAAAGGTTTACCTGTTGTTCAATGGGTGATTGATAGACTCCACCCCTTGCCCTACATAAGCCACTCACACATCTCCTCTGCCTAGTGTTTTTCATGACCACCTCCCACCCCTCCTCTTTTTCTGTGCTCTGCCTCTGGTGTGGCTCTTTTAGGTACCAATTCCCTTAAGCTTGAGAAATTTCTCCTGGCAACTCTACTGAGGGTGGAAATCCATTGGAAAGAGACAAGCCAAAGTAACGCTCAAAATGACATTGCACAAGTGTAGTGCCCTAAAGTATAGGGCCCAACAGGAACAAATAAATTAAATGAGATGCCCCATAGACCTCTGGGCAGGTGGGCATCAGGGGTGGTCTGAGGGGTGGCATAAGGACCCCTCTCGTAATGTGCTCCCCCCATCAACACCAGTAAAAATGGCACAGCATGTTGAAAAAAACAAACAAAAAATGATTTTGTTTTCCCTGCTGCCTGCTCCTTCTTTGACCCCCCCCCCCGAGCAAGCAGTACGAGACATAGCTAACCATGCACTGGGACTGCTGACCCTACCCAGCACGTGGCATTTTGTTTTAAAATTAAAAGGCCAAGTGTGACATGGGCTCAGGGTTCTGGTTTTGGTACCACGAATGTAACATTTGGCTAAGTTTGTTTTTCTGTGGCAGTTGAGAGCTGGGCTAAGTGAGGACAGGATGGGAGTTCTGCGGTGACCGTGAGGGCTTTCCTGGTGTAGGTGAAGCCAGTCTGCTGATACCGTTACCCCTCTTTATCCATTTCTGTAGGCAGTCCATGGTTCAGAAGAGAGTCAGCGACCATGATGTGGGCTCACTTCAGCCCCATTTATTTTTTTAAAATAAACAAGTAACTCGGGTTCCCCGTCAGTGGCGGTGCTCTGTAGCTCCATCCTCTAGTTGGTGTTGGCTCAGTAGAGCATTGGGCAGAGTGCCCAAAAGAAAAAAAGACCCAGTCCTGCCTTCAGTCCCTCTCACTTCAGAGATCTCCAACCTCCTAACCCAGCTTTCTTTACCCCAGGCCGGGGTGGTGAGTTGCCGGGAGCACTATAAGCCAGGTGCTGACTGACAGAACATTAAAATCAAATAAATAAATTGTTTAAGAGCACTCTTTGAACTTTAGAAGATGGCCAAGAGCTCATAAATATTTCTAAGGGCAGCCTCCTTGGAAATTAAAGGGGCAAGGTAAGCCCCAGTCATATTAAAGAGCCCAGTTGGCTAAGAAAGAAGGGATAGCAAGCCCAGGTGTTCTGCATTTTCCCCCTTAAACAAGTGCTAATTGCACCAGTGGGTAAAATGGGCAAGTCAGTACTCACACTGGTGGGAGGGGTACTACTAGGTTCTCCCTGGAAATGCACATAGAGATGGGCAGCGCTATCCAGGCTAATCAACACCCCCCCCCCCATATGGGCTAACATCAGAGAAGAGGGGAATGCAGGGCATGTTAGAGTGGAAAGAATTCTGAAACCATGTTTAATCTTTCAAGGTGCTGCAACTATTTTGAATGGTATGTTTTTGCCCCCTACACCCTGCAATTGCCCCAATCTGTGTTCTACAACCTGCAATTGCCTGAACTGTGTTCCGTAACCTGCAACCACCCCGAACTGTGTTCAGCAACCTGCAATTATCCTTAACTGTGTGGTTTTACCCCTGCAATCTGCAATTGCTTTGAAATGTGTTCAGCAACCTCCAGCTGCCCAGACTGTGTTCCATAACCTGCAATTGTCCCAAACTGTGTTCTGCAAACTGCAATTGCTTGAACTGTGTTTTGCACCCTGTAGTTGTCCTGAACTGTGTTCTGCAACCTGCAATTGCCCTGAATTGTGTGATTTTACTCTGCAACCTGCAATTTCCCCAAACTGTGTTCTGCAACCTGCACTGAACTGTGTGGTTTTGTCCCTGCAACCTGCAACTGCCCCAAACTGTGTTCTACAACCTGCAATTGCCCAAATTGTGTTCTGTAACCTGCAACTACTCCAAACTGTGTTCTGCAACCTGCAATTGCCCTAAACTTTGTTCTGCAACCTGCAATTGCCTGAACTGTGTTTTTCACCTTACAATTACCCAGAACTGTGTTTTGCAACTTGCAATTGCCCTGAACTCTGTGGTTTTGCCCCTGCAATCTGCAATTGCCCCGAAATGTGTTCTGCAACCTGCAGTTGCCCAGTTTTTCACCCTGCAGTTGTCCCAAACTGTGTTCTGTAACCTGAAATTTGCCAAACCGTGTTTTTCACCTTGCAATTGCCACAAACTGTGTTCTGCAATCTGCAACTGTCCCTAACCATGTTCTATATCATGCAATTACCCCGAACTGTGTTATGCAATCTGCAACTATCCTGGACTGTGTACTGCACACCCTGCAACTCGAAACTGTTCTGAACCTGAGGCGCTGCATACCAGCTCCAAAACTGTCCTGAACTGTGTGCTTGTGGCCTCATATGCGTAATCTCCAGAATCAGTCTCCAACCAATCAAGGAAGGTATTCAGCAGCTGCATTCCACACCTTGTGTATCCAGCTTCTACGGTCATGTGTTCCAGTCTGGAAGGTGTTCTCGTGCAGTGTTCTCATCCTGGAAGGATACCACTAACGTCTTGCACCTCTTCAGTGTCCCATTTGTTGTTTTCCACTGGTTCCAGGTTTCTTCCAGGCCCTGTGCAAGTCTTGTTGTCTGATTTGTTTTCTTTTCTCTTCACAGGTTCTTCAGGATTTTCAGTCCCCTTCTACTATTCAACACCCCATTTGTTATTTTGCTTTCCTTTTCAGGCTCATCTGGTGTTGGTGCCCAGAGGTCAGCAGCCTGGCTTGGCTTCGAAAGGTTTCATCATTCTGGTCATCTGTTTTTCATGGGTTTTCTTCTCGTCTCTGCTCATCCCCTCCCAGCAGCCCACTGGAGGACTTGGACAGACTGTCTGTCTTCAGCATCCATTGTTACATCCTGGCAGTCCACTGGAGGACCTCGACTGGATTGTCTGTCTTCAGTGTCCATTGTTTCATTCTGGGAGTCCACTGGGGGTCTTTGGCCGGATCATCTTTCTCCAGGATCCATTGTTTCATCCCGGTGGTCCACTGGAGGACCCAGGACAGATATCTGTCTTCTGTGTTCAGCATTGGTAAATTAGCCTGGCAGCCCAGTGGAGGGCTCATGCTAAAGAGTCTTTTTTCTTTCCTTGTAATGCTTTGTATCTGGCAGCCCAGGAGAGGAGGTGTAACTGACGAACCTATGGCCTGTTCAAAAGCCTCTCCTTATCCCATTGACCCCCGTGAAGATTTCACTGACCACACCAGCCTGTTAGCCTGTCCATTTCTTGTTTCCCCAAATCCGTTCTCTCCCTACTCTGTGCACCAAACTGTCCTATTCAGCAGTTGCAAGGAACTCTAAAGATTGCTGAATGTTTTATGAATTGTGCTGTTGTAGAGTATAAGGCAAGCATACAGTATTAGTAGCTAATAGTTATCTAGTGTTTGAAGTACTCCACGGGAATCGCACAAATTTAGGCCAAGGTGCACCTCTGGGTTGGGGTTAGACCAGGGTTTCTCAAATGGTGAGGCCAGCCTCCCAGAGGAGGCCCTAACCTGCTCCAGGGGAGGCTCAAGCAAGCCTTAAAATGTACTATATATAATGTCAAGTTTTGGATGCTTTGTGTGAAAGGATGCCGCAAACTGAAAGCGAATAATGGGATGCAAATTTATATACAAAATGGTTACCAGGAAAGACATGCTCAACAAACACTTGTTTCTTGGTGTGACATGGGGGAAAGCTGAATGGAGGAAATATAATTCTTGGAAACTGCATAACAAAATGCAAATGAATAGGAACAAGGTAACAATTAATCCATTGTACTGGCTGCAGAAAAGCACAAATACAAAGGCTAAGCAGAGAGATAACAGGAGCAAGAGAAGGAGAGAGCAAAATGGTCCCCGAGAAGGTGCTTAAGAGCAGGATAAAACTTACAAAGAAAACAGTCTGACTCATGGAAGTATTGCAACGAGGCAAATAGGGTCCAAAAGTCAGAAGTGTGAAGGAGTAGGCTGACCGGGGGTGGGGGTGGGGGTTCTAGAGGGAAACTAATAAATTCAGAAAATGAGAATAAACCCAACTACTCAAATGCACTTCATTGTATTCTTCCCGTAATGTGCAAAGTATGATAGTTGTTCTAACTATGGGGAGGCCCAGAATTATTTCTATATTAGGGGGAGGCTCAAGATCGTTTCCAAGGCTTGGGGGAGGCTCACTACGACAAAGTGTGAGAACTCCTGGGTTAGACCTAGCCTCATATCTAGTACTTTTAGAGTCAAATAGTCATATATATATATAAATGGTAGGATTCACAAAAGGGATGCACCTAGCACATCCGGGATGTGCTGGTGCATCTCCAACTTGCGCACTGGTACAGTTCTTGAAGGGGACCGGTGCACCGGTGCATCGCCAATACGCTGATGCATCACAGATGCACCGCACACCACCCATAATGATATGCAGCACATCTGGAGGGGTTGTGCAGGGGGCATGCCAATGCATATGGTGCCAGCCCCATTCACAACCCAACCAGAAGGCGCATCCCTGGAACAAGTCTGGTGATGCACCTCCGAAAGATAAGTCTACAAGGAGCAGACATAAATGGATGGCCACCCACAGGCAAGTTGCCATACTGCAGATAGCAGCAAGGCAGCCTGCCCACCCTGGCAGTCCAGTGTGCCCCCCCCCCATCTGAGTCCCCTGTTGCATGCCACACACCGCGGTGGTCAGGACATCTCCTCAGAACCCCCCTCCCTGCCCGCAACCTCAGCTGAATGCTTCTCCCTGCAGCAGATGTCCCATAGGGAAAGTAGATCTCACCACCCTGCCTGTATCCCCTGTAGTAAGCCGCTTACTGCAGTGGTATAGAATTCAGTGCTGAACCCCCCCCGCCCGAATCCACATTTGAAAGCCGCTCACTGAGGCAGTACAGAACTTGGTGCCAAAATCCCCCATCCCCACCCCACTCCATGTTTGAATGCTGCACCCTGCAGCAGTAGGCATAAAATGACAGACCCACCCCCCACCCAACCTGATCACACGAAGTCCAAAAGTGCACTCATGCCCTGGTGGCCTAGTGGACCCCACACACACTCAGGCACCCTCTCCGCACCCCACCCCATTCTCCCCATCCCAGCAGGTGCCAAAGTGCGGCGGGCAGCACAGCCCACCCTCATACCACCATGGCTGCCCACCAACAGAGCTGTCTGTGAATGACAGCTACTGGACACCCTGCAGCCAATTGGTGGACCCTGTCAACCAATGGGCTCACAGTGTGTACTGTACTCTGTCATTCACAAAGGCGAATGACAGAGTACAGTACACACTGCTAGCCCATTGGTTGACAGGGTCCACCAGTGGGCTGCAGGGGTGTACAGTAGCTGTCATTCACGGACAGCTCTGTCAGCGGGCAGCTGTGGCAGTATGTGGGTAGGTTGAGCTACTCCCGCGCTCTTGAGACCTGCTGGGATGAGATCAGAATCAGGAGAGGTGCTAGTGAAGTGAGAGTGAAAGCCCACTGGGCCACTAGGGCGTGAATGCATCTGGACCTCGGTGCGATCCGGTTCAGAATGAGGAGTAGACAGTGGCTTTGTCATTTCATGCCTACCGCTGCAGGGTGCGGTATTCAAATGTGGAGTCTGGTGTGGGGGGGGTTCAGCACCAAGTCCTGCACCACTGCACTGAGTGGCATGTCGTGGGGGTTGCGGGTGGAGGGGGAAACACTGGACCACCATGGATGCATCCTGGGCATTCCATGGGATTCCACTAAAGCAGTAAGTAAGGCTAGGGGGATGTTAGGGTGTATTACTAGGGGTATCACAAGTCGGAAGAGGGAGGTAATAATCCCTCTTTACAAGACAATGGTTAGGCCTCATCTGGTGTACAGCATGCAGTACTGGAGGTCACACCTTCACAAGGACATTAACCAAATTAAGGCAACCAGAATGGTGCAGGGACTGCATCAGAAAACATATGAGGACAGATTGACGGAGCTCAATATGTATACCCTAGAGCAAAGGAGGGAGAGAGGTGATATGATTGAAACATTCAAAGACCTTAAGGGCATCAACAAGGTGAAAGAGTCTAACATGTTTCAATATAAGAAAAATAGCAGGACAAGAGGACACAGCATGAGATTAGAGGGAGGCCAATTAAGGGGTAATGTAAGGAAGTTCTTTTTCACAAAAAGGGTGGTGGATACATGGAATGGCCTACCTCAGGAAGTGGTGGATATAAATACAGTGCAGGGCTTCAAACAGGCATGTGATAGGCATAAGGGAGCAATACAGATGAGTATGAATATATAGGCCATTGACAGAGCAAAGGCCGAAGACACATTCATAAGGTAGAAAAAGAAATGGGCAAACTGGATGGGCCTTGTGGTCCTTATCTACCATCAACTTCTATGTTTCTATGTTTCTATGGATGTGGTTCAGCTGAGGAAGGACGGGGGATCTACATGGGTACATGGGGCTCTGTGTGTGGATCACAGCCCTTGCAGGGTGCCTGGCACATTTGGCTGGGTGCATCCCTGCACGGTGCATGCAAATGGGGCCATAATGACATGCAAATGGCTCCATTGTGCCTTGCATGTGTAATGGCCTCATTTGCATGTAATTGGCTCTGAATGGCAACTTTGGGCACAGCACATCAGGCTTTGCACTGCCCCATTGGATTCCTAGCTTGACAGGCGGGTTGCACTAGCATATCCCAGGCTGGGCACAACTGTAGTATTCACATAGGGGATGCGCCAGTGGTATCCTCCAGTGCATCCTCTGTGAATACCACAGCTGGTGCTCGGTGCAGCTCATTTGCGCGCTGGGGCATCCAAGATGCACCTCGTGTATGTCCTTTGTGAATCCCAACCATAGTGTCATAAGGTCTATTATAGAGTCTAATGGAGTGTTAAGATTCCCTTTGTCCCTTGTGACTGTGTCTCCATCCTTTGTGGTTATAAATAAATCCTGTTCAGCATCTGTTCCTTGGTTATGACTCCCACCTCTCTTTGTCAGGTGACTCCATCCACCTTCTTTGAAGCTGAAGCATCTCTCACCAACTGGTGTTGGTAGACTGTGTTCAGCTGACTAGGGTCATCGCATCATATCACCACTCTACTGTCCAACCACTCGCATGACACACCCACACAACATACCACCACAACACAAGCACTTACACAACTGGCAGTCACACACTAAATAATGGATTGAAGCTTGTGGGGCAGTTAAATACATCTTAAAGCCTTGTGGTGAATGGGCTAGGTTCGGGGATTAGATAAATACACGCTGGATTTGGTTGTCAAGTGGCAAAGTTCCAGGACCCAATACACTTTTTTTTTTTAGTGTGTGCATGTGTGGGTGGGAAACAGGGAAGATGAGTAGGCTGTGGTTTTGACTGATTCACTCTAGTCAAAACAGTCAAACCAAAAATTCAGTGTTTTGGCCCAAAAGCTTGTGACAGTCCATGAAAATCAAACATCCAAAGTTCAAGGTGTTCTACACTAATTGCAGCTCTAAATAGAAGGGGCCTTTGTTTGGCTCCTTCTAAAGTGTAGTGTACCATGTTGGTTAAAATACTACAGAAAAAGATAGATATGCTAAAAACCTCAAAGAGCATGCCTTCAATTATCACCTTCAATACAAGCCTTGACGTCCTGCAAAGACAAGAGGAAATGCACCCTAATTCCCTTCTAATCCATTATTCTTCAGCTATTAACCTGGTTACTTACTCTGATCTTTCCCAGAGCAACTGCTTTTTGTCCCCCACTGTAATAAACATGTCAGTCAAGCAGCCATTGCCTACCATCTCTCACTCTTCTCAAGAGTACTCTTGCACTAGAGATATATCACAGTTAACCAGTCGAAGTGTCTGTAAAGGGGAAATCATATCAATAAAAGCCCAACACCAAAGTGTGGGATGGGCCCTGATTCAGACTTTGCTTGCAACACAACTTCTTTTGATGTTCACTGTTTAGCTATTTTAATTAATTCATATCTGGTGGATCCTGCAGTCCCTCACCCAGCATTTACATATCTCAAGCCACTTAGGTAGCATCTAGAATCCTCAGTGGCTGATGTCAGTGCCAGACTGCAGAAGTGGGAAATTCAATTACCTGGAATATTGATTAATCTTTTTTAAAAGCTACAATCATTGTTCACCATTCCTGCTGTCCTCCCGAGGCTAAGCACAAGTTGTGGAATATAAGGGCATACTGTACTATAATATCTGGTCTCCATTGTTCTCAATATAGTTTGTTCCCCGCTTTGTGGGTTAAAACAAGGATGAGGGGCCTGGGTCAATAAGCTCTTGATGGGAGGATCATATCCAAGGTTTAACTACCTAGAAAAAGGTTTAAGTTAGCCTGGTGTAAGTATGGTACAACCACCTCGGATGCAGTACTCAGCCACCTCCTCCTGAGATAACCCCACCTGCAAATCCACACAGTGCAACAACAGTTACCCCAATGAGCATGCAACTTATCACTTTAAACAATAATCTTTCAGACAAGGAATGCAAACAGAAAAAATCCTTATTTAGGGAGTGTAAGGCCCTAATAAGAAAAAGGGGACTGTTAATGGGATAGTCAGATTACTGTAGATCCTTGGCCAGTTCTTCCATCCCCTTCCAAACCAGCCTACAACACCAGGGGCTGCTCTTCTATGCCCTACAAAGTGCAGCCAAAAAATATTCTCCCAAGCAACTGAGCTTCACATGTCCAGGCTCAGCCAACAACCATACCCGCACTGACACCACACATGCACAGTACAGTAGTTGCTGTTGCCCACTTGTACTCTATGGCAGGACCCTCTCCCCATTGTTACCAGTGATAACACTCTATAGGGAGCTGCCGGTGCTCCACTGGGTACCCAGCCATGAAAACAGTGTGGGCCCTTCAATATTGCAGGTGGTGTACTTAAATAAAAGCAGTGTTAATTGTGACTTAAGGCCCCCAAACTCAAACGCTGTTTATACTCAAGGAGATACTTTTAAATCCTAGCCTCATGACCTAGTCCATTAACTGAGTTTTCAAACTATGATACACAATTACTGTGGTTGCAAGGCAAGTCCTGAGTTTACTCATGGTTTTCCAGACATGGGGATCTTCCTCAGTGTGAAGGGAGGATGGTACAGTTGGCAGTGAGTTCCTCTCTTGCTAGTGTCCCTATCTTTTTGTCTCTCTGTTCCACATATGATGATGTCCTGTGTTGGCGGATACACTTGCTTCATGTTCGATGCATGTCAAGCCTTTCCTGACATCAGCAGTTGGAAACCTAGTCTCAGTTGCCCAGGGCAGTTCCTCCTGTGAATACCTGCCTCTATCCACTACAGGCACCAAGCACTTCTAGTGCAAAATTGAATTTATTCAAGTGCTGTGTAAACATCAAAGTATCACTCACAAGTCCAGTAACAAGCAGCAGAGCTGTACAATTTATACAGTGCAGTATTTAAAGAGACAATGCATGTAAATACAAAAGAAAACTCTTAAGTGAACAGCCAAAAATAAAAATTAATTATAAGTAGTCCATTTACTATGCAAGGGAACATATAACCCCCATGATTCATATTGCCCATATGTACAGTATTCAGTTCAACTTCGGTGCAATTTGCATAGAAATGTACATCAATCAGTATTTGGCACAAAGAAGTCTAAGACAAAGATAAGAACAGTTATGTAGCTATCGCCATTTAATATTTAGGAAATCTTATTGACCCAAAACTTAAAAAAAAGCCAAAAAAGCACAAAATGGTAAAGTTCATTCATTTTCAATCAGATGTTAAAAGATCAATTGATAAGATGCACAACAATGGTTTGCTCATATCTCATATTGACATGCAAGGCCTATAATCACAAAAACATGTCAGGCACATATGATCTCAGAATTGTAATTTGGTGACCAATTGGTAAGGGGGGGCAATCAAGAAGGTCAGAAGGTAGGTGATATTATGCACACAACAAAGGAAGAGCCACGCATAAACAGGACATAAACAGCAAGAAGCATACTGATATTGTGCACAAACTACATAATATGCACATGACAGATCAGTCTACAGTGGGAGATCAAATGGTCAAGAGAGCTAAAATTTTAAAATGGAGATAGCAATTTCATTATTAGAAACAGTTTGTGGCTGCCCCAGTGGTGCAGAAGGTTGACATGTCCATGCCTCCCTGCTGCCATACTGGCAACCCGGGTTCAGGAATGGACTCGGGTCGCTATAGGGCCCGGACGGGAGAGTGAAGATTGAGCATCCATGGGACTGCTTTCTTCCCTCAGGAAGGGGGGACTTTGTGACTTGTCGCTCGACTGCCACCTGGCAAAAGCCAAGTGGTGGTGCATGCAGCTCAAGCAGAATAGGGGAAGGGCCAGCGTTCAGAGTGCTGGAGTGCCTCCTCTGAGGTAGTGCATTTGCGCACTCATTGCACGTACCACAGGCCCATGGAGAAAACCAGAGAAAAAAATCAGTGGCGAATGGGGCTTCATGAAGCCCTCCCAGCGGGCACTGGTGGCCCACCTGGTCTCAGAGGAAGGAGGGACAGAGACTTGGGACAACAGCGGTGCTACGGGATGGGCTGAAAACAGACACTCCACCTGCCAAGGCACCAGAAAACCTATATGGAAAAAAAAACAACAGTTCACTATCATGGCAGTGGTAAACAAAAAAACAACAGGATCTAATGTTAGGTGTGTTTACTTTTAGAAAATGGGGGAATATTAAATTTATCATTAAGGCCTGGAAATTTCAGAGTGCTCAAGTAGTAAATCCAAAAGGATTCCTGCTGAACTATCATATTATCTCTGTCACCCCACTTTGCTCCAGAAAACTTTTCAATATCACAAAAAAAGTGTGTATATTCCCTTTGACTGAGGTTTTCAGCAATGTGGTTTGCCAGTACATTTTTTTTCTCAACATTTCTGATGTAAAACCTACTTACAGGAAGAAGCTCAGCTACTTAGTTCCAGACAGCAGAGGCAGACACTAAGTTGTGTTGCAGGATGTAAAACTTCTTTGTTTAGTAAAACAGCAGTAAGCTGATGACACTCCCCTACAAGCAGTCAAACATTTTCACACCTCCCATGCTTTTTATGTTTGCTTGCACGCATGTGCAAGAAACATAGTGCCACCATGCAAATTTTCGTAGGTGTGTCACCTCGCTTCCAATGCCCTGCTCCTTCTTGCAGGTGTGGCCTCACTGCACCAATGAATGTCTTAGCTGTCTATGACAGCAGTTCAGATGCAGTGGCGTACAGTTCAAAGCAAAACACCGCTACATTCAGTGGTGGTAACATGTAGGCAATTTGCCTATTGCCTTTGGCAGGCAATTTACATACTGCCATCGGCAGTATGCAAAGTGCATACACATCAGCACTGCATCTGAACAGCTGTCATACACAGTTCTGTTTTTTTCTTGCCTCCCCCAACAAACACCCAAGTAGCACACTGGGATCCCACCTCGGCATGCTTATGTGTTCCCCCCCACTGTATGGCCAATGGGGGTGCCCAGTCCCCCATCAGCTCCACTGCCCCCCCAAACAGACTTCAGATGCCACGCTGGGGAGCCCACCCCACTGTGGCAAAAGTATGTATAGTCGACAAAGGTGCCCAATCCCCGTCCAGCTCCACTGTATCCCCCCCAAAAACAGACTTCCAGGTGCCACGCTGGGAGACCACCCCAGTGTGGCAAAAGTCCGTATGGCCGACAGAGGTGCACAATCCCTGTTGGCACCAGTGTCTCCCAACAGACTTCCAGGTGCCATGCTGGGAGCCCACCCCAGCATGGCAAAAGTCCTGTGTTGTCTTCCTAAAAAGAGAAAAAAACACCTGTAAGAATAAATGGTCCCTTGTTGACAGTCTTGCCCCCTCCCCCAACCCACACCCACCCTCTGCTTACCCCACCTCCCCACACCCCCGCCTCACCCCATACTTACCTCTGGAAGTTGGTGCAATGATCTTCGGTGGACCGGAAACACGTATGCACTCTTTAAAGCCAACCGCAAACTGAAGAAATGCCGGTAAACTGTATAATGGCATAAATGTTGTTTTTTTTTTACTTTGGTGCATATCTCGGCCATTTTTAAGAATTTTTTCACCAAATTTTCAACATTGGGTTCTTGGGACCCCACCTCATGAACTCAGTCACTGCCATTTTCTTGTTCAGTCCCGAAAGGTGATTTTGCAGTCACTGCGTGGAACCACCTTTTGGGACCGATTAATGAAATGACAGTGTCACAGTTCATGAGATAGGCCTTCAAAAACCCTATATTGAAAATATGGTGAAAAAATTCCAAACAAATGGCTGTTTTATGAGTGTGCATTGTGCAGTTCCTACATATGCTTGTAATTTTGAGAATTTTTAATATTTTCACTCCAGATTTTCAACATTGCCATTTTACCACACCTCCTTATGAATAGTACAGCTGTAATTTTTCACATCTTGCTCAAAATGTGTTTTCGCACATGTAGGGCACATTGGCACGGTCAGTTTGGAAATCAATGTTTGGGACACATTAAGAAATTTAAGGTGACACTGATAATGAACAGAGGTGTTAAAATGGCAATGTTGAAAATCTGGTGACAAAAGTCCATAAAATCAGTGTGTTACGAGCGTGCATTGCACAATTTTCACGCACCCTTGTAAATTCATGAATTTGTAACATTTTCAGTCCAGATTTTCAATATTGACATTTTTCCACACCTCCTTATGAACAGTACAGCTGTCATTTTTCACACTCTGGCCAAAATGTGTTTTTGCACTTCCGGCGCAGAATAGCACGGTCGCTGTAGGAAATTAGTGTTTGGGACAGATTAAGAAAATCACAGTGTCACTGTTCATGAGTGGAGGTCCCAAAATGCCTATGTTGAAAATCTGCTGTAAAAAATTCCCCAACTAATTACATTACAGGTGTACATTGTGCAGTTTCTATGCACGCTCGTGACTTCACCAGTTTTTTTTTAATTTTCACTCCAGATTTTCAACAATGCCATTTTTACACCTCCTCATGAACAGTACACTTGTCACTTTTGCATCCTGTTCAAAATGTGTTTTTGCATCTGTGGCGCCTAAATGGCGTCGCTGTCCAAAATCACCTTTGCCAACTCTAACTGATAGTGTCACTGTTCGGCGCGGTGGGGTCACAAAATGCCCAATGCGGAAAACTTGGAGAAAAATAATTAAGAATGCTTAGGGCATTAGGGTTTCTAACCCTAACGCCCATACACTTCGTAGGACTGTCAGGCATCAGGGGTGTGACTTGGGATTGTCACCAGTAATGCTAATGCCATTCCACCCCCACTCCCACCCTGCAGCCTGTGACAGGCATCAAGCTGCGCCTTGGACCCTTTGCCCCCAGAGTTCACTTTATTCTCCTATACTGCACCCATTTCAGCATATTTCCTTATGGAATGAGGTGAATGTAAATCCCAAACACCCCAAGGCACACCTCAACACTAGTCAGTGTCTGAAGGGTAGGGTGAGGTGAAGTGTCATGACTGTCATGGGCAATGACCCAAAGGCACACCCCAATGCCTGTCCATTTCTGCAGGGAGAGGGTGGAGTTGGCATCAGTTTAATACTTCAATGCCATTCCTATACTGCATCCATCTAACTCCTGCACTTCCACTGCTAATGCCAGCAAGCAAACATTCGGCATTGACAAATGCTTGTTTAAGACTGACAACACCATCAGATAGCTTACATTATATAGGTGCTCCCTTGTGAATGTCTACACCTGAAAACCATTATCCAATGTGACTTTTAAATGCATAATAAATTATCCGAATGAATCAGTAATTGATATAAAAAGTCACCAGTGCAAAAAGCTATCAACAATACTAGATAACTACACATCTATTGCAGACATTCAATACAATTAAAATGTGGACAACTGGCTGGCTCTGTGGCGCTGAGTGATGGGCATCACTCTGACACACTGGTGATCTGGATTTGCACCCCAAGCCCAGATTTTAGGAGCTAAGGCTAGAAGGGAAGAAGTTATAAGTGTCCTTGGACACTTCTCACCCAGGGAGGTGGGTCATTGTGAGCCCCTCCCACAGCAGCCCCTAATAGTGGCCTAGCAGAGGCAATCTTGGTGTGGGTAAACACACACCTTCAATTGTCTGTGCCCCCAGGACACCATTCTGACTGCACTTATATGGGAGGTGGGTGGGCCCCAAAAATGGAAAATTGCCCATCTCAGCCAAGCTGGATGACAACGGATATGTCCCACCATACCACAGTTCCCATAGTGCATCATTCCAATCTCCCCACACCTATCACCCTGGAGAACTTTGAGAGTCCACTACTCCCCTCCCTCACTTTCCCTCAGGGAGGGGGGGCTCCACAGGAGGGATAAGCTGGATTCCTCTGGGACCCAGGTAAGGTCAAGGATTCAGGTGGTGGGAGTCAGCAGCGTGGGGTGAACTGGTGGGCAGCAGACACCGAGCTGTCCAAAGGAGTGACAGGCTAGGGGTGTGGGAAGGAGGATAAAGAAATAAAGTAAAACAAATGTGGACAAAATCACAAATACGACTGCAAATACATATATAAGTATATGTCACATCCCAAATAGATAAAAAAATAAGTGTTGTAACATATTCTCAGAAGTACTGAAAAAACAATGTAATATCAGTACTTGTAATGAATGAGGACCAGGGGTAGCAGATGAAGGAGAGCAACAGGAAAAATGGAACAAAAAGTGTGTGGGGGGGATGAGAAGAGGAAAAGCAAATATATTTATATATATATATAATAATGGTAGCACGGTAGTGCTACCATAGTTAGGGTTAAGAAGCCATTTTAAGGTTAAAGGGTCAAATTTTGCACCTTAATAACTTTGTCACTGTTCAACAGAGTTGCCTAAAATTTGGTATGCATGATTGGGCATGGTAGATCTTGGGAGCTGCCAAGTTTTGTACTGGTCAGGTATACAGCTGCGGAGTTATTAAGCACCAACGAAATGTGCATTTACTTTTTTTGCTAATTCTTTGCTCTCGCCTACAGGTTGCACGGTTAGCGTGACCGGTCCGAAAACATCAGGGAACATGCAGCAGTGGTCCCCAATGTGCCTTTTGAAGATTTTGTGAAAAAATATGAAACGGTTCAAAAGTTATTCAAAAAACAAGTTCCCATTATAAGTCAATGGGAAAAGTTAACAAAAAGTGCGAAAGTGTCGTACATGCAGTTTTTAGTGTCGCAAATGACCCCAGTAGTGTCATGAGTTAGCCATTTTTTTTCAGTTAGTGACCACAGAAATGTTTGGCATTTAAATTTGGGACCCTATAGGGACACACTTCTTGTTGTATTCACCTAGTCAGACCCTGAGGATGCTAGCCATGTCTTTATTTTGGGGTTAAACACCCCAGAAATGTGTTTTCCAAATTTCTTGAAAAAGTAGTGTCACAAAGTAGTGTTGCACTCATGACACTTTTGCAAAATTTGCAAAAGGTGTCACAAATTGCAACACTACTTTTCCAGGCTATGGCCAAAATGACAACACTTCTTTGCCACCCTGCTGCAAAAGAATGGTTTTGTCTTTTGAGCTGAAATTTGGAGGGAAGGCAGTCAGCATCTCACAGATGTGTCTTTCAGTAGCTTGGTGAAAAAATATTGCATGGCTCCCAAGTTAAGGTTCTCCAAAGTTGACATTTTTTCCCATAGACTAACATGGTGTTGTATGCCGTGCCTTTCAGGGCTCGTATCTCAAAAAGAGATACAGATTTTTCTTCATGACTTGTATAGCCCTATGGGCTATGGAATGCAAAACAATAGCCAGGAAAATAATGATTTCTGTGAAATGTAAATTTTTTTTCTACGTCGTACGGTTGCTGAGATATTTGCAATTAAGTACTTCCAATACCCGTTTTAAGCTTCCATTCCCATTACAATGCATACATCCTTTATGCACTCTGTGTTTCTCTATGCAGTTGTCCAGCAAAAACAGGGTATGTAGTTCCGTTACTGTTACACTTACTGTTTCAACTTGCGTTTATGTCCCCGTTTGTGTTACCATTCCTGTGTACGCCACCGTGTGCATTACCCTTTGCATTGTCATTTGCGCTTGCATTTTCCTTACTGTTACTATTTCCATTTCCACCTTGTGTTTGCGTTGCTGTTCCTGTTACTATGTCACAAGACATTCGGGCCCCGCGCTTCTGCCACTGCATTACATTCAGTATTTCTCATCATTCTCAAAAAGAAGGGAAATTAGAGTCAAAAAACTCTGTTTAATGCATTAGTTAGGGTTGTTCCACAGTGACAAAAGTGTGGAAATTTGGTGTTAGGGTTGAAAGCCCCTTTGGCCCCCAGTCCACCCCAACTGGCATCAGGGTGCACGTTGGGGTCATTGGTCCTAACTCTCATCCCATTCTCCTATACCTCTGCTTCTTCACACATGTGATGGATTGAGAGTTAGGGCTGATGACCCCAACGTGCACCCTGATGCCAGTTGGGGGGTGGACTGGGGGAGTCCAAGGGGGGTTTTCAAACCTAACACTGAATTTCCTCACTTTTGTCACTGTGGATCAACCCTAACTAATGCATTAAACTGAGTTTTTTTGCCATGTATATATATATATATATTTATATATAACAGAACTTCAGTTAAAATACAGTACAAGAACATATGCCATAATTACATTTCGTATGTATTTAAATTTCACATTGGATAATGCATTTCAGGTGTAACCATTCACAAGGGAGCACCTATATAACATGAGTTATCTCGCGGTGTTGTCAGTCTTGAAAAAGTGTGGGAGGCGCAAACATGTTTGTTTGTAGGGGAGTGTCACTAGTTTACTGTTGTTTTACTAAATAAAGAAGTTTTACATCCTACAGCACAACTGTAGTGTCTGCCCCTGCTTTAGCCTGTCTGGAACGAAGCAGTCAAGCTTCTTTCTTTGAGTACATTTTGATTACTTTGATTTTGTCTCCAGTACACTGTGCTTTAGCCACCTGTGATGGAGACTGCAGTATTTCTGATGCTACAGCACAAAGATACCCCTCAATGTACTCATTTTACATGTTGCTATTTTACCAATGTAGCTTGCTTTCCATTTGCAGGTCACAAAATACACAGCCCCCAACAGTAGAACAATTAGTAAACTGTCAAATCTTGAAATCTGAAATTTGAATAAACATAGCCTTTTTTCCTTTTTTAAACCAGTATTGTCACCTAAATATTAAATGGTTGTACAGAGCTACATAACTGTCCTTATCTTTGGAGTCGAATGATACCTGATGTGCATTTAGATGCAAATTGGACCAAGAGAACAGGCAGAGACACCAGGAGGAAGAGGCTGCTGTTATTGTAACTAAACTTCTCTAATGAAACTAAAGAACTCAAACTTTGCTACTGGGACCTTCAATTTAGGGTAAAAACAAACAAACAAAATGTTAGTGTGTTTGGTTGAGTTGACTGAAGTGAAGTGTTATCTGTGCAGTTATCTAGGTGTTTGTCTCAGGTAGCTGAAGGGAATTGTTATCTGCGTCATTAACTAAGTGTAGAAAGACTTGAAAAGTTGGGGGAGTGGCTTAGCTAGAAGGAAGCCAGATTAAAGTCAGATTTAAACACTGCCCTAGATAGCTTCTGCCAGAGAACCGACAGAGACACCAGGAGGAAGGAACTGCTGTTATTATAACTAAACTTCTCTACTGGGACTAAAGAACTAGAATTCTATGTCTGGGACCTTCAATTTACAGTAAAAACAAACAAACAAAAAAGTTAGTGAAGTTAGTGTGTTTGTCTGAGTTGGCTGAAGTGAAGTGAAGTGTTATCTGTGCAGTTATCTAGGTGTTTGTCTATGTGTTTGTCTCACATAGCTGAAGAGAATTGTTATCTGCTGTAATTATAACTAAACATCTCTACTGGGACTAAAGAACTAGAACTCTACTACTGGCACCTTCAATTCAGGGTAAAAACAACAAACAAAAAAGTTAGTGTGTCTGTCTGAGTTTGCTGAAGTGAAGTGTTATCTGTGCAGTTATCTATGTGTTTGTCTCAGATAGCTGAAGGGAATTATTATCTGTGTCATTAACTAAGTGTAGAAAGACTTGAAAATAGGGGGAGTAGCTTAGCTAGAAGGAAACCAGGTTAAAGCCAGATTTAAACATTGCCCTAGACAGCTTCTGCCAGAGAACAGGAAGAGACACCAGGAGGAAGGAGCTGCTGTTATTATAACTAAATTTCTCTACTGGGACTAAAGAACAAGAACTCTACTACTGGGACCTTCAATTTAGGGTAAAAACAAACAAACAAAAAACAATGTGTTTGTCTGAGTTGTCTGAAGTGAAGTGTTATCTGTGCAGTTATCTGGGTGTTTGTCTAGGTGTTGTCTCAGGTAGCAGAAGGGAATTGTTATCTGTATCATTAACTAAGTGCAGAAAGACTTGTAAAGTAGTGGGAGTGGCTTAGCTAGAAGAAAGCCAGGTTAAAGCCAGATTTAAACACTGCCTTAGATAGCTTCTGCCAGAGAACAGGCAGAGATGGTATCACATCATTTCATCGTAAACATTACATCGCAAACAATTTGTCGTAAACTTTACTTCTCAATTAATTTAATCATATGCTACATATAATCGCTTGTGACAATTCATCGCATCGAGAAAGAGCGAGGGTGACACTTCATCGTGACAGTGGAGAGCTAGAGTGAGAGAGGGTACATCAGGAGCAGGATATGAGAGACAGCTCAGCTACAGCTACAGCACAGTTGCCATCACATATAACATTGCTAGCCAGATTGACATATACTCTGCCAAAATTAAGACAGTTTGTCATACCTTTTTTCCTAATGTCTCCGTGTCTGCGTGTCTGCATGCTGTGTGCTGATTGATTCGTCAGTACAGTGCCCACCAATCAATTCATGTTGCTGTACACCAATGAAATCAGTTAATTCTGTCCTCAAGCAAGCAAATCAGCTCATTCATCCACTGTATTCCAAAGATCCAAATTTAAAAGGTAAATCTTTATTGTGTTATCATTTAAAAGCAGTTCAGGTAAATTCTTCTATCTTATACTTGCAATTGGAAGTTATGAGCAATTGCATGTAAATAGTCCATCCGTTGATACCAGCAAGGTATTGCTCCATACGCAGTTCATTTAGGTTCTGTTCAACCTTCAGTGCATTAACAAATTTCCAAATTGTTGGGTGGCAGGCACCGAGAAGACTATTAAAGCTTCTGTGCCACCCTTCAACTGAGTTTATAGTGCACGGTAGTCCCGCAGTCACAGCTGAGTTGCAGTTCCAAAATTCGATTGCAAAATGTGGTCATCTACGACCACGATGACCAACTGGCCTCCCTATCCAGGTGTCTTCGAAATAATCTACAAAGGGGGCTAGTTGGTCGTCATTAGTCATATAAAATGTGGTTAGTCTGAGTTGTTCAAATGCTTCAATAACATCAGTGGGTGGAACGTATACAAATGCTGGAAGCATTCGGATTCGCAGTGCATAGTCAGCATCAACAGTGTAATTTTTGTGTATTACTGTGCTTTCCTGTACTTTCCTCCATATGACTTGGCACATGTGAAAAAAACAACCTCTAGTGCAAGCTGTTGGAAACTCAGTCTGAAATGCCTTTACTGCTGCCAGTTCATAATCTGTCATGATAGACTGGGGTGCTAGTTCAGGACATAGCCTTTTTATTTCTTGTAGCACCCTTGCATAGCTTTCAGTTGTTCGCTTAGACATTAGAATGTAAACAGATGGGGTTACTGCTGAATGCCTAACACCATGGATTGTGTACTGTTGAGTGAATATTGTTGGTGTACATTTGAAGGTGCCGTCTGCATACCAGTGAGGGGTTGAACGCATGTACAGCATGTTGCGTGTGGTTGCAAAAATTAAAAATCTATAGTTGTCATCATTGCCCGAATCATACTGTAGAAATAGCTCCCCTCTCTCAGTATTCCAGTACTCAGCTGAAATATCTAACTCAGACAGGGATGCAGGCTGTGATGGTACGACCGCTGCTGCTTGTCGCGCTCTCTGAGCAGTGTGCTTAAGGCTACCAACAGATGGCATTTTTGCACAGACTGCTTGGCTGAGTCCACCAGTAGCACTTGCTACAAGCTGCTGGGTACTGTCCTGTGAGCAGCTGGCTTTGTCTTTCATGTCATTCACTGACTGAAGTGCAAGAGTTGTGCCTGCATCAGGAACATGATTATGTTCCTGTATGTATTAAGTATGTCATCTGCACTCGCAGTGAACTTTGCTGGGCACGTATGTATTATACTGCCGACACTTCCAGTACTGCTTTTCTCCATATGTTCGCCAAGTCTATACAGATATCCATTTTGCAACAGCATTGGTTTGCCTCGATACTCCTGACATAGTTCAGCGGCATGTCTGTAGCACAAAAGCACAGTAGGTGGATGCGCACAAACACAGGCTAATTTATGCAACGTAAACTGTCATGCGTGAAAAGTAACTGCGCAGAACAGTACTGTGATGTAAATTGATGCGCGGTAAATGACCGCGACAAAATTTTTGCGATAAAAAGACATGGATCTGGCAGAGACACCAGGAGGAAGGAGCTGCTGTTATTATAACTAAACTTCTCTACTGGGACTAAGGAATTAGAACTCTACTACTGGGACCTTCAATTTAGGGTAAAAATAAACAAACAAAAAAGGTTTGTGTATTTGTCTGAATTGGCTGAAGTGAAGTGTTATCTGTGCAGTTATCTAGGTGTTTGTCTCAGGTAGCTGAAGGGAATTGTTATCTGTGTCATTAACTAAGTGTAGAAAGACTTGTAAAGTAGGGGGGAGTGGCTTAGCTAGAAGGAAGCCAGGTTAAAGCCAGATTTAAACACTGCTGTAGATAGCTTCTGCCAGAGAACAGGCAGAGGTACCAGGAGGAAGGAGCTGCTGTTATTATAACTAAACTTCTCTACTGTGACAAGGAGGAGTTATCTAAACCAGACTATAGAAGCACTCTGGGTAGGGGGGTTGACACCAGTCCATTTACAGAAGAAAGAGTCCTGAAAGAACTCCTAAAACTCAAGGTGGACAAAGCAATGGGGCCTGAAGGGATTCACCCCAGAATCCTAAAAGAATGAAGGGAGGACCTAGTGACACCACTGACCACACTGTTTAACAAATCATGGGAGGATGGGGTGGTACCTGGAGGACTGGAGGAGGGCAGTGATGATTCCCTTCACAAAAGTGGGAGCAAGGCAGAAGCAGGAAACTACAGACCTGTAAGTTTGACCTCAGTGGTAGGGAAAATGATGGAATCACTTCTGAAAGAAAGAATTGTTGAGTACCTAGAGACCAGCGGAGCACAGGACCCAAAGCAGCATGGATTTACAGCAGGAAGGTCATGTCAGATGAATCTAATTGATTTCTTTGACTGGGTGACCAAAGTAATCAGGAAGGGGCTGTGGATATGGCCTACCTAGACTTTAGCAAGGCATTTGACACAGTCCCACACAAAAGATTGATAATCAAGTTAGCCAGCCTGGGAATGGGTCCCAGGGTGGTAGTCTGGGTAGCAAACTGGCTGTGAAGTGTTATCCATGTAGTTATCTAGGTGTTTGTCTCATGTAGCTGAAGAGAATTATCTGTGTCATTAACTAAGTGCAGAAAGACTTGTAAAGTAGGGGGAGTGGCTTAGCTAGAAGGAAGCCAGGCTAAAGCCAGATTTAAACACTGCCCTAGATAGTTTCTGCCAGAGAACAGGCAGAGACACCAGGAGGAAGGAGCTGCTGTTATTATAACTAAACTTCTCTACTGGAACTAAAGAACTAGAGCTCTACTACTGGGACTTTCAATTTAGGTTAAAAACAAACAAACAAAAAAGTTAGTGTGTTTGTCTGAGTTGGCTAAAGTGAAGTGTTATCTGTGGTTATCTAAGTGTTTGTCTAGGTGTTTGTCTCAGGCAGCTGAAGGGAATTTTTATCTGTGTCATTAACTAAGTGTAGAAATACTTGTAAAGTAGGGGGAGTGACTTAGCTAGAAGGAAGCCAGGTTAAAGCCAGATTTAAACACTGCCCTAGATAGCTTCTGCCAGAGAACAGGCAGAGACACCAGGAGGAAGGAGCTGCTGTTATTATAACTAAACTCCTCTACTGGGACTACATTGCCCTCCTTCCCACCCCCACCCCCAAACCAGTTCTAGTTTTATAGGCACAGGATTTGACTAACAAAAGGAACTTCCTGTTTGGGAGCAGGAAGTGAGTAATCACAGAGCCACAAAAGATTCACCATCTTAGAAGAAAGAGTAGCTCTCCGTCACCCCCTAGTTGCTGGAGGTCTAACTCTGAGCAAGGAAGGAGACTACTGAGAAATATAGGAACTTCTTGTTTCAAAACAGGGAGATCAGGAGCTTAAAGGGCACAGAGGCAGTAAGTCAGTAGGGAGACAAAAACAGAGGAAAAAGTAAGTATTCCATACCACAGTTAAGCAGCCAGAAATAAGACATGATAGGAGTGGTACAATGCAGTGGCAGTGGAGCAGCAGTCTTCCGGGAGATGTTCTGGAGGATGCGGTGTTGTCCCATCAGCAGGCACCTCTCTGGGCTGAGGGAGGAGGTTGCTCATCTCCAGGCTGAGTTGGCCAGGATTTGGGACCTCCTCTCGCACCCAGGGACCACCAGTGCCACTGCCATTGCCTCAGAGATTGCCAAGAAAGAGGAGTGGTTGGACCACAGTGGGCTCAGGGAGGGTGAGGGTGGTGGAACAGAGTTGCATCCCTCCAGCTGTACCTCTTCACAATTCATATGCCATTCTGACTAAGTGTGGTTCCTCTATGGAGGTACCCACAGTGGAGACCAAGGAGGATGCTGGGAACCTCCACAAAGAAGAACCACAGGAGGGTGGCATGGGACCCCACAGGGGAAGGAAACAACTCCTGGTGGGGGACTCCATTGTTAGGAAAGTAGAACTAGGGGAGCAAGGGGAAAGGGAGGTAAGGTGCTTGCCTGCTGCCATGGCTTGGAGGGACAGACAGCGAATCCTCAGAATCATTGGAGCAGCTGCACAGGGGAGGGAGCTGGATGCCATTGTCTACCTAGGGACAAATGACCTGGCTAAGAAAGGGATCAGAACAGTGCAGGAAGGGTTTGTGGAGTTGGAGAGGGGCCTTAGACAAGTAGCATGCACATTAACCTTCTCGAAGGTGCTGCCTGTCTATGGCATGGGTGAGGCTAGGGTGCTCCACACCATGGAATTCAATCAGTGGTTGAAAAGCTGGTGCAGAGCTCAGGGATTTGGCTTCACTGAGGACTTGGGGTCCACCTGAAGGGATGCAGGCCTATACTGGTGTTGCATCTGTCTAGGAGGGAAACCAGGATCCTAGGTGATAGGTTTAAATGCTTCATTGGCAAGCATTTAAACTAGCCAAGGGGGGGAGGCACTGGAAAGGAGCAGAGAAATCCTAGCCCCCCACAAAAGATCAGGGTAGTAAGTGAGGTAAACACCAAGATAGAAATGTTGATGGGGAGAAGGGCAGAGGTAAATGGAGAAAATGACAAACACAATAAGGACAGGGATGGGGCAAAAAGGGGTAAGGCCATCAAGAAATGGAGGGTAATGAGTACCAATGCCCGTAGTCTGGGCAACAAGCTCCCTGAACTGGTGGCCTTGATGTAAGTGGGAATCCTGGATATCATAGCAGTCACAGAAACATGGTACACAAAGAACCATGACTGAGATGTTAACATATCAGGGTACACAACCTACAGGAGAGACAGGGAGGGAAGAAGAGGGGGAGGAGTAGCTCTCTAAGTAAGGGAAGGGATAAAAGCAACTGAACAAAAGAGTAAACAGGGAGGAGAGGAGGCACTGTGGGTCACCTTAGAAACTTAAAATGGCACCACAATCCGCACAGGGGTTGTATACAGACCCCATGTCAGGGGGAGGGAATGGACAAGGATATGATTAAAGGCATTCTTAGGATGGCAGAGAAAGGGGAGATACTGTTGATGGGGGAACTGAATATGCCAGATGTTAACTGGAGCACCTTGGCTGCAGCCACACCCAAATGCAGGGCGATTCTCGATGCCCTTCAGGTGGCATGCCTCAGACAGCTAGTTTTGGAACCCACTCATGAGGGAGCAATGTTACACCTCGTAATCTCAAATGGGGATGGTGAGAGGATCTCAGATCTAGAAGTTGGTAGCCATCTGGGAACAAGTGATAACCAAACAGTGTGGTTCACGTTAAACTCAGCTACAGAGCCAAGCCATATAAAAGTGAGGGTTCTGGACTTCAGGAAGGCTGACTTTGACAAGATGGGAGAGTGCCTTAGAAAAGCACTAGCAAATAGGCTAGATGGAGGGGTGGAGCAACAATGGGGAAACGTCAAAACTGCCATCACAGAGGCAACAAGCCTCTGTGAGAAGCAAATAAACATATCAAAACAAATGAAAAATCCACTATGGTTCTCAAAAGAGGTGGCGGTGAAGGTTAGGGAGAAAAAGATAGCATTTAGGTAGTATAAGGAAACACAGGAGCAGGACAGACAACTGTACCAGTTAAGGCAGAAGGAAGCAGGGAGGGTAGTCAGAATAGCAAAGGTCCAAACTGAGGAAAAGATAGCCAACTCAGTTAAGAAGGAGGATAAAACCTTTTATAGGTACATCAGGGAGCGTAGAAAGACAAAGGGAGGGATAGTGAGGCTGAATAGAATGGACGGTGGGTGGGCAGAGAGGGACAGTGAAAAAGCATGGATACTGAATGAATACTTCTGCTCAGTATTCACAAAAGAGGAGGAGGGGGAGGTGCCTAATCCAATTAACAGAAGCACTGTGGATGGGGTGGGGGTCGATCCCAGTCCTTTCACAGAAGAAAGGGCTCTGAAAGAACTCCTAAAACTGAAGGTGGACAAAGCAATAGGACCTGATTGAATTCACCTCTGAATTCTAAAAAAATTAAGGAGAGAATTAGTGACACCACTGACTACCCTTTTTAACAAATCATGGGAGGATGGTGTGGCACCTGAGGACTGGAGAAAGGCAGATGTGATACCCCTTCACAAAAGTGGGAGTAAGACAGAGACAAGAAACTACAAACCTGTCAGTTTGACCTCCGTGGTAGGGAAAGTGATGGAATCACTTATGAAGGATAGAATTGTTGAGTACCTAGAGGCTAGTGGGGCACAGGACCCAAGGCAGCATGGGTTCACAGCAGGAAGGTCATGTCAGACTAATCCAATTGATTTCTTTGCTGGGTGACCAATGTAGTAGACCAGGGAGGGGCTGTGGACATCACCTACCTAGACTTTAGCAAGGCATTTGACACAGTCCCACACAAAAGATTAATAGTCAAATTAACCAGCCTGGGAGTGGGTCTCAGGGTGGTAGCCTGGGTAAAACATTGACTGGACAACAGGACACAGAAGGTAATTGTAAATGGAGACCACTCTGAAGAAAGGGGGGTTACTAGTGGGGTACCGCAGGGTTCAGTACTGGGTCCAGTCCTTTTTAATGTCTTTATAAGTGACATTGCAGAGGGACTGCAAGGAAATGTATGCCTCTTTGCAGATGACACAAAGATCTGCAATAGGCTTGATACACAAGGAGGCATGGAAAGGATGAGAAGGGACTTGGCAAGGTTGGAGAAATGGTATGGTATGGTAAAATTTTATTTATACAGTGATACAGCCATTAGGGTTCCGAAAATCCCTGTTCACAAGGCTTACCTGTTTACATTATGCAAAATTATTACAACTATACATTTATAACAATACAGGTTACAGAAAAGTACAAAACAATACATCAGAGTTTACAAACTCATCAATAACAGGCATTTTTTAGATTTACATTAATTTCACCTATTACAACAACAACGAAAACTAAGTTTGTGATTCAGGCCAGTTTTAAAAACATGATCAGTAGTTGTTAGTTCACGTAAAAAAGGAGGAAGACAATTCCAGCTTTTAGCTACTTGATATTGAAGGGTCATTTCACTAAATCGATTTTTTAACTTTGGTATTATTAAATCTCTAGCACCAGTTTTTCTTAAATTTAAACCATGCTGTGGTTTTTGTAATTTGTTTTTTAAGTTATCTAAGGATTGATTTTTTTAAATATATTACAAACCTGATTTAACGCCAGATTCCCCTAGCCCGTAAGTCTAATGGAATCCAACCCAAATCCATATACATAGTGCAATGATGAGTTTTAAAATCACACCTTAACACAAATCTTGCAAGCTTATTATAAAGTGTATCCAAGTTATTTAAATGTTTTCTTGCTGTATGTCTGTAAATATGACTTCCATAGTCAAGAACCGGCATTATTAATTGATTGATCATAATCAATCATCTTTCTCTTGTCATACAATTTGATATTCGTCTCATAGCTCCAATCTTAACATGTGTTTTCTTTATTAAATTTGTTATATGATATTGGAAAGTAAGACATTGAACTATATGTACACCTAAATATTTATATGTTTCAGTTTGTTCTAAAAACTTACCCTCTTGTGTCTTTATATTTAATTTTGAAATTCCCTTTAAGTCCAATGCAAATGACATAACCTGTGTCTTTTTTACTATTAACTAATAAACCCAGCAATAAAAAGTGACCTTGCATGATGCTAAAGTCACTCTGTAAGTTTAGTTCTACTTCACTTATAGTTTTTCCCTCTGCTACTAAAACCGTATTGTCTGCGTATAGACAAATTTTTAAATGTCCAGTTTTCTTTGGTAAGTCATTTAAATAGACTATGAACAGGAGGGAGCCCAGGATAGATCCCTGGGGAACCCCTCTTGTTACATAGTCCGTTCTTGACTGGTGTCCATTTAGGACAAATTGTGATCTTTTATCAAGGTATGATATAAACCAATTACAGGTTTCTTCCTCCACCCCTATTTTCATTAATGAGTTTATCAAAATACGATGGTTTACTAAATCAAATGCTTTAGATAGGACCACATATACCACACCCACGGACTTCGCTTCCCCAAGAGGGGTTGCTATAAGATCCAAAAAGTCAGTGAGTGCGGTAGCTGTGGACCTACCCTGCCTAAAACCATACTGTTGTTGAGTCAATTTATTATATTTTTCCAAGTAGTCCATTAACTGATCATGGACAATTTTTTCAAAAAGCTTGGATACTGTGGACAGCAAGGCCCTTGGACGGTAATTTGAAAAATCCTTTGGATCCCTTCCCTTATCTATTGGTATCACTTTGGCTAATTTCCAACTAGATGGAAACTGTCCCTCTCTTAGACTCCAATTAAAAATGTCCCTTAGTATAGGTGACAATTCCATAACAGCCTCTTTTAATAATTTATTATGTATTCTATCTGGGCCACTTGCTTTATTTATTTTTAATCTATTTATGTTTTTTAGAACTTCTTTGTTTATCACTCTCTTAAACCTGAATTTGGGTTCTTTCTCATCTTGGGGACTCTCACCCTTTACTTCATTCAAGGTATTAGTTTTAGTTATGAAATCTAATTTCAGGTCGGGGAGATTTATGAAATAATCATTCAAAATTTCCGCAGCTTTATTTGTTTCAAACACTTTTCCATTCTGACTCAATTTTATTTCACTTTGTTTACTATTTGGATTCATAAGATTTTTTATAACAGACCAATAAGCACCTGGATTTGTTGATTCTTTAATCCATTGTTTATAATAACGAGCTTTGATTTCCTGATTTCCTGTATTACTTGATTCCTTAACCTTTTGTATTGTTCCCAAACTTCACTGTTTAATGTTTTATTTGCTTTTTTCCAATAATGATTTCTAATCCTAATCATTTTCTTTATTTTTACAGTTAGCCATGGTAAATGTTTTTTCCTATTATTTACTTTTTTATATGGAGCAAATTTATCACAAGCATTAATAAACATTGTTGTAATTCCAATACAGCCTCATTTAAATCTGGGATAAGAAAAATCCTATACCAAGGGAGTCCCTGAAGATACTTTCTAAATGATAAACTATTAAATTTTAAATAACATCTTTTAGATATTTGTGATACTGATTTTATGGGACTAGAATTTTTAATCATAGAGAATACACACTTAACTACATTATGGTCTCCTAAACTGGGGGCACATACACTTTTCTCCAAGATTGTCAATTCAGGTGAAACAAACATCAAATCCAAAATATTACCTTTACTTAATAGGAACCTTTCCTTGTAGGTGTATCTATGATTTGTATCAGGTTTAAACAGCTCATTGATTTTTCCAACTTTTGACCCCTGGGACAACCCCCAGCTGCATTGAAATCACCAGCCACAACTACTTGTAGTAGACCCAGGTGTTCCATTAAAACATGTGAAAATTTGTCAAAATGGATAGGGTTTATTTTAGGTGGAGAGTAAACTGCTCCAATAACCAATTTTAATTCTTGTATCTCAATTAACAGGCATTCAATGCCCTCAATTGACCCAGCGAATAACATTTTAGAGTTACCAATTGAATGATTTATATACACCAAAACTCCTCCCCCCCCCCGTGTTCCCCGATCCTTCCTAAAGTGGTAGAAGTCCCTTAATTCTATTTCTTTACATTCAATTCCCTTTTTTAACCAGGTAAATGGTCAGAAGTATGGCAGCTTGGATTCAATGCAAAGAAGTGCAAAATAATGCATGCGGGAAACAAAAGCCCTGGGGAAGATTACACAATGGAGGGGGGGTAGTAACAATAATAAAAATGGAAAGGGACCTGGAGTAATCATATCAGATGACTTTAAGGTTAGCAAGCAATGTGAGAAGGCAGTAGAGAGGGCTGGGGGGATACTGGGATGTATAGGGAGAGGCTTCACTAGTAGAAAACAGGAAGTTGTTATCCCTCTGTACAGACAGTTGGTGAGACCCCATCTGGAGTACTGCATCCAGTTCTGGAGACCCCACCTCCACAAGGACATAGGATAGAGGCAGTCCAAAGGAGGGCAACTAAAATTGTGCAGGGTCTGCAAGAGAAGCCATAATCAGAGAGACTAAAAGAGCTTAATATGTATACCCTTGAGGAAAGGAGGGAGAAGGGGGACACGATGGAAACTTTTAAGTACCTCAGTGGAATCAACAAAGTCCAAGAGGCTAGCATCTTTCAGAAAAAGAATTCTGCAAGAACAAGGGGACACAATTTGTAGACAGAGGGGGGATGGCTCAGGGGCAATGTGAGGAAGTATTTTTTCACAGAGAGTGGTGAAACATAGAAACATAGAAACATAGAATTTGACGGCAGATAAGGACCGCTTGGCCCACCCAGTCTGCCCATTTCCCTACCTACTGGATAAGCTGCAGATCCTAGTTAACCAGCAGCCTACTTCTTCTTACCCCCACCCCCCAGAATTGCCTTATGACTGTCCCATGCATGCTTGAATTACACCACTGATTTTGACTCCACAACCTCCTCCGGAAGGCCATTCCATGCATCCACAACCCTCTCTGTGAAAAAATACTTCCTTAAATTACCTCTGAGCCGCCCCCCCATCTTCAAATTGTGCCCTCTTGTTCTTGCACACCTCTTTTTTTGAAAGATGCTACCCTCTTGGACTTTGTTGATTCCCTTGAGGTACTTGAAAGTTTCTATCATGTCCCCCCTCCTTTCCTCGAGGCTATACATGTTAAGCTCCTTAAGTCTCTCTTCATATGTCTTCCAGTGCAGACCCTGCACCATTTTAGTTGCCCTCCTCTGGACAGCTTCCATCCTGTCTATGTCTTTGCGGAGATTGGGTCTCCAGAACTGCACACAGTACTCCAGATGGGGTCTCACCAGCTGTCTGTACAGAGGGATAATAACTTCCTGTTTTCTACTGGTGATGCCTCTCCCTATGCATCCCAGTAACCCCCCAGCCCTCCTTGCTGCCCTCTCACATTGCTTGCCCACCTTTAGGTCATCTGATATGACTACCCCCAGGTCCCTTTCCATTTTGTTATTGTTAGTATCTCACCCCATTGTGTACTCTTCCCTGGGTTTTGTTTCCAGGTGCATTACGTTGCACTTCTTAGCATTGAATCTAAGCTGCCATACATTTGACCATTCCTCTAACCTTGCCAAGTCCCTTCTCATCCTTTCCACCCCACCCTGTGCATCAACTCTGTTGCAGATCTTAGTGTCATCTGCAAAGAGACATACTTTTCCTTCCAGTCCTTCTGCAATGTCGCATATAAAGACATTGAAGAGGACCGGTCCTAATACTGAACCCTGCGGTACCCCACTAGTAACCTCCTTTCTTCTGAGTGGACTCCATTTACTATTACTCTCTGTGTCCTATTCTCAGCCAATTCTTTACCCAGGCTGTCATCTTGGGACCCACTCCAGGCTGGCTAACTTGTATATTAATCTTTTGTGTGGGACTGTGTCAAATGCCTTGCTAAAGTCTAGGTAGGCCATGTCCACAGCCCCTCCCTGATCTACTACTTTGGTCACCCAGTCAAAGAAATCTATCAGATTTGTCTGGCATGACCTTCCCACTGTGAATGCATGGAACAGCGTTCCTGAGGAAATACTGCACTGTATTTATTGTACAGTTCGACTGGCCTCCCTGAGGAAGTGCACATGTGCAAAACCAATCAGAGTATTCATCAAAGCTTGATCAGCCTTCCTGTTTTTGCTACTGGACTCATGAGTGCTCCTTCGATGTTTACACAGCACTTCAATAATTTCAATTTTGAACTAGAAGTGGTTGGTATCAGTGCTGGTTGTGTCTCCAAGTTTGCAGTTGCTTATTAACCAGGCACAACCATAAGTGGAGCACCTTCCCTCATTCTGAACTGTTTGTTTCTTATAGTGCTCACCACAGCCATCACCAGTCCAGTCAGCAGCCTTCATTCTCTGTGTGGAGAGGGATGTCATGTCCTCTGATTTAAGGGACACTGATTTGGGGAAATCTGATTGGTCTTTTTCAGTGGCCTTGTTTACTGGCAGTGTTGGAAATCCATTTCTCAGTGATAATCCTGACAGACACAGGCAGTAGCCGAACCAGAGGGTCCCTCTAGAACTGTGCCCGATATTCACAGAGCATTCCAGGAGCTGGAAAACATAACACTGAAAGTCAGATGGAACTTCTGTAACTGCACCTCACTAGAGGCATGTATCTGGCAGTGCTGTGCCAACAACTGTAAGGGCCCCCCTGCAACATATTTGGTGAGGCCCACCACCCCACCAATAAATGTAAAATAATTGTTATACACATATGACATTTTTATAGCATAAGTTTTTTTGTATCAGTCCACTAAACATACATAGTTTCTCCATGCTGCCCCCCCCCCAACATCCCCCTTGCTGGCACCATGATCAAAGAACTGAACATAATTTGCTCCTGCTCCTCCTGGGGATATCAGCACCAAGATTAGATGTTTTGAGTAATGGGCTCTATTGCTTCTTTGTTCTGTGTTCCCTCCCCAAACATGTGAAACTTGAGTTGGAATCTTCTGATGGCACTGCTGACAAACCCAGTTTTAAATAGATACACAATTTCCAAAGAGAAACTTGCAAGTCTGTCTGTGAGCAGATGTTTTCTTAATGCTGACCTATGAGGCAGTGGGCCCTCTAACAGTATGGGCCCCACTGCAACTGCAGCTCTTATACCCCCCCGGTCACTGCCCTGGTATCTGGGTGGGCCACGTCTCTCTAGGCCTAAGGGTTTTGAAGTGGCCTAGTTACAGATATGGACAAGACAGAAAGACATTTCTGTGGGATTGGAAGCAGACCATGCAACAAGTATCTGTGCTCTTTATGAACTACATAGGCATGGGGTCATCCCGTCGTAGGCAATAATAGCGCAGTAATGTACCGCACTGTAAAGACAGCGGATACATTGATCATGCTAAAACACAATGCTGACAGGAATGTCAGTACAAAACACAAGACAGGAATCTGTTTTCTGCTGTGCCCCCTGAATCCCTCTAAATAATATAATCAACTTGGGGGGGTTGAACATGGGGGTATGACACAGGGGTATGAAACTAGGATTAAAGCCCAGAAGCTTAAAAAGTTTGAGCAAGACTGCTAAGATTACATACAGGATAAGTTATTCACTTGAAAATTAAGGAATGACCATAGGCCTGGCCGCGGTCACTCTCAACGGGGGAAGGGGTACAAAGATCTAGTCTAAAAAAAATCATAATAGGAGCTAATCTACATCCACCGGTGAATCTGGTACTAATTTAGAAATTTTTTTAGCTATCAGTCACTTAGAATCAACAGTGGCAGGATCAGTGCAAGAGCAAAAAATAAATGCCACCAACTTGTCTTCCGTTACACTAACTGCACAGCCAAGAGAGTGTCCTGAATAAGGGACGAAGTTTTGTCTCTGCTGTTCTTCCTAAACCCTTTGAACTGTTTCTGGACTTCAAAATTTACAAGGAAATAACTTAAAAACCTTTTATAACTTATTGGAGCAAGGTAAGATCAAGGCTTCATCTGACCTTCTTAAAATCTTAGACCTTCCCCCCAATCAGATATTTAAAGCTTTCCAAATTAGACACCTGTTAATATCCATGTTAGGAAATGGTATTTGGGATACGGACCAAGCAGAACTGTTTAATAGGTTTCGGGACCTGGAATGGAATCCTCATGCTGTATCCAAAATAACGGCTGAGTTATACTCACTAATCCATCCAGATATCCAAGGAATATCATTATATTGGACAACTCAATTTCCAAATAGGCAACTTTGCTGGGATAGTACTTGGAAAGCAGTACATTCTTATACTTCTAACGATAAACTGCGTCTAATTCAATTTTACATATTACATAACATGCATTTTACTCCAGCAAAGTTAGCCACTATGGGCAAACTACAAGAGTCCAGATGTAATAGATGTAGTCTAAATGAGGGTACTATATATCATATGCTATGGGAATGCCCCTTATTCTAACCCTTATGGAACATGATTAAATCCAAACTTGACCCCCTTCTTGGACTGGAACCACTTTTTGAACCTGAAATATGTATCCTGGGAATTTATACCCAAATTCCAGTTTTAGAAAGACGATATGCCATGGCCTTAATTTCCCATACAGTCAAGCAATTAGTGTTAAGGCACTGGAAAGATTGCCAATTTATTCCGTGTTCTGAATGGTTGCAGCAATTTCTATATAATTTAAGAATAGAAAAAATAATTGCCAGTCTTAGACACAGCCCAGCTAGCTTTGATAAAAAATGGGACAAGATTTACATGCTGGCCTCACTTACAAGGTAAAGTAATGACCTGGCGGCCAAAATCTGTGATTATATTTGGCACCCTAGTAGTAGTTAGTTCACAGACTCTAGCACTAGTGCTTGCCTGGGGGGGATAAAGGGAAGGATAGGTATTTAGTGTGGTATTTGTTTAGAATTAGGACTAGTAGTTAATAAAAGGCTGATGTAACCTCAAGGCCATAAATACTTGTGCTTTTTGTGTCTGAGCCTGATAGTACTATATATGTATGATTGAAACAATAAAGCATATTTAATTAAAAAAAAAAACTTTTATAACAAAGAAAAATTTGCAGAGGAACACTGGACTAACACAGGATGGTAACACAAGCCAGGACACTACGTAAGGGGGCTTGGAAAGGTGGGTGACTACATTCAAACCCCGATCAACATTTGCTCATCCACCAAACACCACAGTGCAGGTGTTTGAGAGGTCTTGCCTGAAGGACCTCGAGGAATTCTGTACTACCAAACAGAGCAACCACTGTGTGAACATTACCCTGGTTTAAACAATTGCTCTGAGGTGACTAGAAGGCAATCAGGACATCCCCATCAAGTTGACAGATAAAGGTGGGTCAATTGTCATAAATGACACAAATTTGTTCAGGAGGTCCACAGACAACTTGAAGATTTCTATAAAAACTGAGTTATGATCCTACAAATGTGTTTAAGCCTGAAACAGACCAGATTATAAGTGATGATATGAAAAGGGGCATTAACTGTGATGATGAAGTACTTTTCTTAAAGGCTGCCCACCATCAGGAGCACAATATACATCCTTCCTAAAATACAAGAGGTGGAAGACTAAGTTTGCTGGCACAAAGTACCTAGCTTTGCCTGAACTCTTTTCTTCTACGTTTGCTTGAAAGGACAGAGTGAGGAGCAACATTATCAGAGCAAGGAGAAACATTAAGCCTTCTTTGGGCTAAGCAGATTTACTGCGTGTTACTATTGTGTTTTGTGCTTACCGGTTGTGTTTACATGTTGTGTTGCTGTTTTTTGCTTGCAGATTACTGCTTTTTTGTTCTCTGGTTCAAATTGTTTTTCTCAAGGTATATATTCTGATAAATTGTTATAGGACACTGTTTTGTGTATACAGATCTCTGCTTTAGTTTCTCTGATTCAAATTGTTTATTTTCAGGTATGTTTTCTGTGAAATTCTTACAGGTTGTTCCTACAAGTTTTTCTTACTGTGTTGTGCTTACAGATGTTAGTTTACTGCTTTATTTTTCTCTGATCGAAATTGTATTTTGCAGGGTATTTTTTTGCAAAATTGTTACTGGGTGTGCTTACAGCTTTATACAGTTTTGTGTTTACAGATTACTGCTCTATGTTCTCTGATTCAAAGAGTTTTTGCAAGGTATATTTTTGATTAAATTGTTACAGGTTGTGCTTACAGATTTTGTTACTTTTGTACTTACAAGTTTTACGGTTTGATCTATCTTTAGGCTAAGCAAAGTTACTATTTTGTTACTATTTTGTTTTATGCTTATTGGTTTTTGTTTTGGGTTTAAAGCTGTTGCAGTCTCTTTATCACATTGAAGGAGCTAATTTTCTTTTTTCTCTCTGCAGCCTGACTGGTGCTCCCTCCTCCAAAGTGACTCATCCACCACCTCGGGACATGGCACTTCCACAGCCACCATCCCCTGCTTGCACTGCAGCCCACAGTCTGACTGGTGCTCCCTCCTCTGAAGTGGCTCTTCTGCCACCTCAGGATGTGGTGCTTCCACAGCCGCCATCCCCTGCTCACACTGCAGCCCACAGGTACGCTTTCTCTCCCGGTCACAGTATCAGCTGAAGCCCAGTGATGGCTTTTCTTCTCATTGGCTAGGCGAGCAGGCCTGGACTTTCCTCATTGGTTCACTCACAAAACACTGCTGTGCTATTGGCCTGTGCTCCAAGCCATGAAGAAACATTTTGAACTCAGTCCCGTGGCTGCCCTCAGAGCGGGCACAGCTTTTTTCCCAACAGCTATCTCTCTAAGTAAATGGCTAGCAGCCTATAATTTTTCCCACCTACCCTCCCCGGCCCCAACCTCTATTAAATCTGCCAAAGCGCTGCCTTTGATTTCTCCTCCTCTATCATTGGCCACCAGCTGTACCATAATTCTTTCCTTAACCCTACTGCTGAGGACACAGTCCCCACTTGCTGATAACAAAACCTCCTACCTCCAGCTCTAGCTTCACAGTCTATGAACTCCCTACTTGCTATTATAACTTTTACTCCTACCAAGTGACCTGGTCAAGATTCCTACAAGTCTCTTTTCCTCAAGCCCTAGAAACATGGACTGCCACCTCCTAGTTGTTACCCACACAGCACATCATTAGGCTCTCACTGTTCCCCTAAGGCACTCAAACAATACTGACCTTTCCCCTCTGCCAAACCTTTCACTTGACCATTTCAAGTGTTTTTGCCCCTCTTGTAACACCAGTTACTCCAACAATGTACCAGTGTTTGCATCCCTCCCTCTCTGTGCTGGTCTCCCTAGCAACCATGCTACTGGCGGCTGACCAGCAACACCCTGACCCCCAGCACACTCCTTTCAGCATGTATAGACCAGAGCCCTCTCTTACAAGTGACATTCTCCTGGCCGTATTAACTAATTATGAACAATGGCTTCCGTGCCTATTTATACATGCTCTCAGCCTCAAATCCTCTCTGCCTCCCCCAGCCTGTCCTCACCCACACCTATTCTCCTCTCCTCTCCTCTCCAGTGACATTAAAAGTAATCTTGGCCCCAAGAATGCCCATATAGACCACACTGACACCAACTGGTCAAAGAACCTTGGGCCTAAAATAGCCCACATGAATATCTGCAGCCTCCCATCTAAGCTCCATGAGCTCAAGGCATGGGTAGCCCTTTACAAGCCACAGGTATTAGGTCTTTCTGAAACATGGTTAAAAAAACACCCACTCTGACTCCCATTTTCAACTCCAAGGATATTCTCTCCTGTGCCAAGATAGACTTGGCCAAAAGAGGGGTTGTGGCATTGCACTTTATGTGCAAGACCACATCTAGGCCACCACTATCAACTGCTCAGCCTCCAACTCCCAGAGTTAATGGCTCCTCGTTGAACTAACTTTAGGAGCATCAAAGAAACTACACATAGGCTGCTGCTACAACCTCTCCTTGGGAGGCATCCCAGGACTATCCAATTTCCTGGATGGCATAGGGTGTACAACCTCCTCCAGGGACATGGTTGTGATTGGTGATTTCAACCTAAATTGGTTGGATGTTTCCATTCCTGATTATGTGACTCAACTTAAACAGCATAACCTGGAACAAGTTATCTCATCCTCCACCAGGCTCAATACCCGCTCACAAAACCACTCACTCATTGACAGGGTAGCTGCAAATTGAGCTGTCTTGATCCTCCAGGCAAGCACAATGTCTGATTCGATCAGCAACCACTCACCAACCTATGTCATACTGTCCCTCAAATCAAACTACGCTCACTATAAACTTCTATCTTTCAGACAATTCACAAATCGAGACCCAGCACTGGTCCTCAATGAGGTGAGGGCAACAGACTAGGCTGCCCTTTACCACCTAAATTACATCTCTGAGGCAGTCGCACTATTCACCTCCACCCTAGCCCACATCCAGGACATGTATTTCTCGCGAAAAACTAGAAGGTAAGAGGTGGGTGCACTCACTAGATAACCAGGGAGTTGCTGGCACTAATGAAAACACGGGACCACAAGTGGAAGGCATACAAGGTATCCCCCATCCCCCAACTCTGGAATGTCTACAGACTGCTGCAGAAAAACTGCAAACAAACCACCAAATCCCATAAATGCAAATACTATCATAACCAACAAATCAACAACCTGGGCAACCCAAGTAGTTTCTGGTCCTTCATTAGCTCTCTCCTTAATCCTAAAAACAGCAGTCGGATAACCCAACTCTCCTCCCCCCTCTGCTCCCACCTCCAACCCTGCTGAAATTGCTTATGCTTTCAATCTAAAATTCACAGACCTATCTCCTTACCTTAGCAAACTCCCCCCACTGACCCCCCGCCTCGTGCCACCAGACTGATGACTCTGCCTCCTCCTTCACCTACACCCCACCCCCTCCCTTCCATTTCAGGACCATTGGGTACTCTGGCACACTATAAAGTTATTAAAATCCCTACCAGCCAGAGGCAGCCTTGGTCACGATGGTCTACATCCCTCTTTCCTGAAACTCATCTCCCCTGCAATTGTGAATCCCCTTACCTTCATCTTCAACCTCTCCCTAACTACTGCTGCTGTTCCCACCTCTTGGAAACATGCTTATGTAGTGCCAGTATTTAGGGCTGGTGATCCCCTATCCCCCGACAACTATAGACCCATCTCCCTTCTCCCCCACCTGAGCAAACTGCTTGAAAAAATCATACACTCTCAGTTAACAGAGCACCTGGAGAAGTACAGCCTCCTCTGCCCCCTCCACAAACATCATAGTACCTCCTCTGCCCTTGCACTTTTTTTTCCAACCATGTCCTGAGAAGTATGGACCAGGGCAAACCCTGAGTTGCATTCTTCATTGACCTATCTAAAATGTTTGACCTTGTTTGACCACAGCCTCCTCCACTCGACCTTGCCCATTTTTGGCTGCTGTTCTGGGCCCCACTGCCTGGTTTCGCAGCTACCTATTAAACAGGCACCAGTCAGTTCTCATTGATAAGGTCTCCTCTGCTGCCCTTCCTGTAGTCACTTGATTTCCCCAGGGCTCCATACTCGGACCTCTGCTCTTCTCTATGTTTATCAACTCACTTCCCAAGGACAGCATTAGCTGCTCTGCTCTCCTATATGCTGATGATTTGTTCATACATCACAGCGACAAAACTGTTGTCGCTCTCTTCTCTATCCTCACACTAAACTTTGCATATGCCCACAAATGGTTCCTGTCTCAAAAACTACAATGTTAATGAAAAAAAGACCAAATCTATGCTTTTCAGGGCTAAACCCTTTCTAGCAAAGGCAACCAAAGCAAAGTCATCCCTCCTAGTTCTCACCTCAGCTAGTACTCCACTTGAAATTGTCTCATCCTTTAAGTACCTCGGAGTTACCCTTGACCCTTCCCTTTCTTTCTCTGAACACATCAACCACACTGTTCACCGGAGCCACCAAAATCTAGGCACCACATACCATTATAAACACTACCTGTCCATGGAACCATGTCTGGTGGTAGCATGAGGCAACCTACTTTCCCTTCTAGACTACTGCTCCCCAGTCTACTTGCACCTGTCCACCTCTCTGCACAAAAGGCTAAACACTACATACAATGCTATCTGTCATTTTGCCCTTCTCACCCCCTACCACTCCCACCACTGCTCCTATAACAAGTGCTAGGGTGGCTGACTCTGCAAGGTCGTTTTGTCTGTGCATTGGGCTGCACAGTGGACAAATCCCTCCGCCTCCCACATATGTCCCCCTACTCTCCCCTACTGATAAACAGAGTGGTCACCAGAAATCTTCTAGCATCCTCAGTCCCACCACTGGAAGTAACTCATGTCCTCACTGCCATGGGCAAATGAGCCTTCTCTGTCACTGCCCCCTCGCTATGGAAAAAACTCCCCCTGCCTATTTGTTTGTCACCCACGCATCTAGCTTTTAAGCATGCCATGAAAGCATGGCTCTTCTCGTCTGTAGTCTGCCACTTTTCCTAACTGTAAGGATAGGGCCAGCATCTCTTCACTGACCTAAGCACTTAGTCTACACCGGCATCCTGACAGCACTTCCCCCTCCTCATGCTCCTTCCCCACTATAACTCTTCTTTTCCTCCAGCCCCTCCCTTGCCTACCCCTCTCCCTTCTGCTATCCCCCTCTTTTGTTTCCTCTTTCTTTTGAACCTTGTGCTCATTGCTGCTTGAATTTCTTTACTTGATTTTTTTTATCTCTGCCTGTATTTTGAACAACCCCTTATTTAATCAACACTGAACATGATCTTGTATTTTTACACAATTGTTCTGCTTGTACCCTGTCACAGCCTGATATTGGTATCACTTCTCCCTTATACATTGTATCTTATGATTTATTAGAACCTCTCTGTTATATCTGTATTTTTGCTGCCACATTTCTGTGGCCCGGGTCATGACTAAAAACTGTCCTTTGGATCAGTTTACCTACCTGGTTATCAAAGACATACATACATACATAAATAATTGCTTTCCTTCCTCAGCTCTTCTGGGAATTAGGACCATAACTCAGGGGGGGTGGGGGTGGAGCTGACAAAGTCTTAATAATTCCCAACAGAAGGAAGATTCAAAAGGTCAGGTTAGTTGGTGTTGTTGAGGTGAAAGATTAGGTTTGCTGGCAAAGGCACCTAGCTTCACCTGAGCTCTTTTCTTCTAGGTTTGCCTGAAAGGACAGAGCAAGGAGCAACATTTTCAGAACAAGGAGAAACATTAAGGCTTCTTTTAGCTAAGCAGATTTACTGTGAGTTACTGTTTTGTTTTGTGCTTACAGGTTGTTCTTACAGGTTTTGTTACTGCTTTTTGCTTACAGATTACTGCTTTATTGTTCTCTGATTCAAATTGTTTTTTGCAGGGTATATATTCTGCTACATTGTTACAGAGTGCGCCTACATGTTTGTTACTGTTTTGTGCTTACAGATTACTACTTTAGTTTGTCTGATTCAGATTGTTTCTTTGCAAGGTATATTTTCTGTGAAATTGTTACAGGTTGTGCCTACAGGCTTTTGTTACTGTGTTGTGCTTACAGGTGTTACAGTTTACTGCTTTATTTTTCTCTGATTGAAATTGTTTTTTGCAGAGTATATTTTTTGCTAAATTGTTACAGGTAGTGATTGGTGAAGTGGCCCCAATTCGCTACCACAGAAGTGATTCGCTGAGTGAAGAGCGAATTCATGGAGTCTCCATAGCATAAGCGGAGTACTTGGCATTATAATGGGTAACGCAAAGTCCATTGAAAACAATGACTTTGCGTTACTCCACCTTCCACTTCACCTCACTTCGCCTTGTTTTTAAGCTCCAAAGGTGAATTTTGCAGTGATTCATGGGATTTCAGTTTACATGCGCTCTAGATTGTTCTGCACAGCCTCAGCTTGGGGTAGTGTGTGTGTAGGAAGCTGTAGGAGACAATCTGCTCTGAGAGCTCTCTGCAATTCAGACCTTTAAAAAGCTGTTAAAACAGCCTTTTTGGGTCATTTTGTTTGCAAAACTTTAGTTCATCGATTATAAGAAACCCTCCTGTGCTCATATCATTGAGCGTTTATTGTTTGTATATGGATTTTGAATGTTAATGTACAACATTCAGTCTTTGAACTCAGAGACAGTGGAAGTGTGCTTTGGGGGAGGGGTGTATCTGTGGTGTAGGTAGATTAACTTGGAGAAAAAAACAGTGCTTTCTGTTTTGGTGATATTTTCTTGTATAACTGTGTTAATGTACACACAGTAATATTTTCAATATTTCTTGCCATTTTTTTGCTGATTGTTATGGTGCAGCAGTGCATAATTTTAGTTTGTTTAAAATATGTGATTATATTACTGAAGTTTTCAATTTGCTATGCATTACTTAGTGTGTGTGTGAGTATGTGTGTGATGCGTGTCATCAAATCAGACACCTTTTATTGTGCCACATAATAATTTCAGTGATTTGAAGCTGCTATCCACTGCAGTTGTATGATTTTTGTACTTCTTTGTGGAATCTTTACTGGTACTAGTACTAGTGACTGTTACTGCCGCAGTGCATAATTTTAGTTTGTTTAAAATATGTGGTTATATTACTGAAGTTTTCAATTTGCTATGCATTACTTAGTGTGTGTGTGTGTGAGTATGTGTGTGACGCGTGTCATCAAATCAGACACCTTTTATTGTGCCACATAATAATTTCAGTGATGTGAAGCTGCTATCCACTGCAGCTGTATGATTTTTGTACTTCTTTGTGGAATCTTTACTGGTACTAGTACTAGTGACTGTTACTGCCGCAGTGCATAATTTTAGTTTGTTTAAAATATGTGGTTATATTACTGAAGTTTTCAATTTGCTATGCATTACTTAGTGTGTGTGTATGTGTGTGACGTGTGTCATCAAATCAGACACCTTTTATTGTGCCACATAATAATTTCAGCAATGTGAAGCTGCTGTCTACTGCAGCTGTGTAATTTTTGTACTTCTTTGTGGTATCTTTACTGGTACTAGTACTAGTGACTATTACTGCAGTAGTGCAGTACACTGCCCGGCCCGCCCAACTGGCAAAGGTATTCTTTTCCAGATTTGAATTTCTGATGGCGAGCACTGGTTAGGTGTTGTGCCTTTGTGTCTGCATCTCTTCAGTGCACAGCGCAATCTTAATCTGTCTGTGCATTTGCATCTCTTTAGGCCCAATCTCCATCTGTAACTAAAGTTACAGTTGTTTCTTTGGCTTCCCTTCAGAGCACTGGACAGGTGTGGTGCTTAATTCTGCATGAACATTGTACTCATTAATATCTGTTTTTAAGTCTGGGAGTTGGACAGTGTCTGCAGTACATACACAGACTGGAAAGAAGACTGACTGCACACATGCAGTTCAGTACAGTATACTTGCACTGCTCAGAATACAAAGTGCCACGCATACAGAAGACAACAAAAAAAGGGCATAATTACTTACAAAGGTCGAGGATGGTGGAAGAATACATTTTATAACACAGCAAGGAAGGTGTGGGGGGGCATATGGTGTGAGGAAAAAAAACTAATGTGGGATCCCATGGTGATCCAGCAGCAGTTCCAGCATTGACATAATTTGCAACTGATGTCCCTCTATGTGATCCAGCTGCTGCTCCACAGCACTCACCCTCTCGTTGTTCTCCTCAACAGCACTCCAGAGAACTGCCAAGTCAGCCTGTGTTACATGCAGTTCTCTGGGGTCCACACATTCTACAGGCTGACCTGCTGGTGGTGGTGGGGGTACTGGTGAAACAGCAAGTGCTGCTGTGGCCCTCCTCTTCTTAGAGATGCTGTAATGCACAGCTGCACCCTCTGCCACAGAATGGCCAGCAGGTGCAGGCATGGTCTGTTCTGAGGCAGCCTGCCATTCCAACTGCTGGTGATTGAGCACATGGGTGTACTGGCCTCCAGTCCCCAGGTGAGTCCCCCGGGGGCCACGGTGCACCTCCACCTCACATAGGCGGCACTTGACCACACTGCTGTCCCCCCCGACACAGTCAAAAAACTGCCAAACAATGGAGGTGTGGGGAGGACTAGGCACAGGCAGGGGAGAGCCAGATGAACTGGCAGCCAGCTGGTCACGGTGCTGAACAGGGATGGGATCCACACCTGGGCCCAGGGGAACAGGCATATCCTACTCCAGAGGACCTGGTGCTGGACTTGGTGGTGATTCAAGTCCTGCTTCTGGGGGGGGGGTGCTCACAAGTTTTGAGTGGTCCAACAGGAATGGGCACCCATGCCCTCCACACATGCGCATGGTATGACGCTTACCACTACCACGCTCTCCCAGAGCTGCCCTCACGCCAGACATTCCCTCACCCTGGTCCATCTCTCCTACTGAGCTCCCTCAGTCTGAGCAATCACTACTCACACTGTCACACAACACACACACACACACCCACAGTCACACAGACAAACAACTAACTACTTATAGAGGTAAAAAAAAAAAATTACAGAAAGAACAAGTTAAGCAAAAAAGAGTACAGAAAAGGCAAAAGGTCTAAATCAAAGTTTAAATCTCCTCCTCGCCCTGATCTCAAAGTATCAGCAGTCACAAAACACACTACTCTCTCTCCGTCTGCACAGGAGAAAGTAAAAGTGTCTGCTTGTATGACTCACTTTCTTCCTGCCTAGCTAAAGAGCAAGTGACTTACAGTACTGTAAGCCAAGTGATGTGCAGGGGGGCTGCCAAATCTGAAACACCAAGTGGATCACTTAGAATCATAATGAGGAACGCGAAGTCCATTAAAAACAATGACTTCGCCTTACTTTGCATTGCCATTCCACCTTAACGTGAAGTGGTAATGACAAGGTGGAATGAGCACTTTGCATTGCCCTGTCCACGTAGCGGAGTGGCAATGCGAAGTGCCCACTTAGCGTTCACTTTGCTGGCGAAATTTAAATTCACTGCATCTATAATTACAGGGTGTGCTTACAGGTTGATACTGTTTTGTGCTGACAGATTACTGCTTTATTTTCTCTGATTCAAAGTGTTTTTTTTCAATGTATATTTTCTGTTAAATTCTTGCAAGTTGTGCTTACAGATTTTGTTACTTTTTGTGCTTACAGTAGGCACTACAAGGCTAAGGGGAATATGAAGCTCTCAGCTGCCCTGTCTCTTCTCCTAGCTGTCTGCTATGAGCCATCACCCGAGGTTGGACAGTGCTTGATCTTTGATCCTAGGAGCGGGTCCCCTGCTCTCACTGACACTTGTGATCACGGATAGCAGGTAGCGACTCACCTTCAAACTAGGACACAGGGCATTTTGTGCAGGGGGAAAGGGTTGAAATCACTTTTCTTTCTTTCTCCCATACAGACACCTACCTGGAAATGGAGCAGGAGATGGACAGACACTCTGTATTTCCTCCTGTTTGAGGGGAAGTTTGCAGAGGGCTGACCAGGAACTCTAAACTCATATACCAGTGGAAACTCTTCTGATTGTTTTTTGGTGACAGTGACACAGTCAGACTACCCACACACCTCCGGGTGCTCCACCTTTATAGTTCTGCACTTCGTGCCCTTTCCAGAAAGAGGTGGGACATCTGCTCAGCATCCCCAATCAAAGCCAAATCACACTACTCCCTTTATACTGGGATACAAACAGCAACTATTAGCTATTCACTGCCATCTACAGGTGCCAGCCAGAGTGGAACTGAGGCTATATCTAGGAAAGTTATATACTTAAAAAAAATCTCTCTCTCTCTTTCATCCTACACTGTGGCTGTACCTAGGAAATCTACATTCTAAATAAAAAAAAAAAACCTCTCTTTCGTCCTGCACATCCTTCGTCATCTCTGATTACCCTGAAACCCAACAGGTAACATCCTTGTGTATATCTAGTGCGCATAATGTTGAAACTGACAAGCATGGACATAGTGCACTGTAATCATTGTGTTGTACTCTATTACAGGGCCTGAGTCCAGGTCGTAGGTCATTGCCCCACATGCCAGGCCATAAATGACCTCTGGGACCAACTCAAGGAGGCATGGATAACAATAATCCACATGAATCAGTTATTGCACCAGACCACAGAATCTTGATCACCACCCCAGCATCTCGATCACCCAGATGCTGTCCCTCTACTGTGGAGGACAGCTGATCCGGGGGGGTGGCAGGTAGTGCAAAGAGGCAAAGCCCACCACAAAAGGGATCTACAAGTGGACAATAGTCATAAAGAGAGATTCAGCTGTGAAATTGGTTTGACCCACTGTCAAGCACATACAAGAAATTAACCTGCTACTCAAACCAAGGGTCTAAGATGCAACAACACAAACCAGGCATCAGCCAAAAACCTGAGCGGAATGTGAGTAGTAGGAACACATAAGGGTCTGAGTCACACTTGCATAAGGACATTGGCTTGGGCCCAAGGAAGGAGGAGTTATTGCACCACCCACATCGGTGGGACAAACCCATAAGGGCAAACACTCCCATAAGGGGAAAAAAGAAACTGCTTATTCTGGGGGACATCATGATTTGAAGGGTTGAATCACACCTAAATGGGACCAACCAATTGGAGATCATGGTCAGATGTCTCCCTGGGGCTACAGCAAAAAGGGTTGCAGGCCAACTTGGGAAATACATCTGTATGGAGGAAGATATCAGGGCCATCATCATTCACCTAGGCATGAACGATATTGTGAACAGGTCAAGGAGCACATCTCACAACTGAGTAATGGACTGTCCTCTTTTTCGTCCACCCTGGCCTTCTTCAAGGTAATCCTAGTATGGGAGAAAGGAGAAGGGCAGGGACAAGTTAGAGTCACTGAAATTAAAGAACTAGATGCATGTCTCTGCATGTCGTGCTCAGAAAAAGAACACTCCTTCATCGGTGACTGGAAGGAATTCTGGGAAAGGGCATACTTTAAATTCAGTGGCCTTCACCTTACCAAGGAGGTTGTAAGGGTACTTGGACAAAAATTTGACATATTCGCCAGTAGTTTAAACTAGAAAATGGGGAGGTGGTGCTCAGATGGGAGCAAGAAAGCAGAACCCCTGACACCCCCCGGGACAAACAAGGACACCTCCTATTGGCCACAAAGGCAAAAGTAAAAAGAACAAGGTAACATCACTCATGGGAAATGAAACTCATGGGAGCAAAGGAAGAAGGATGCCAGTGTACAAAAGGCAATGGTAGCAAATGCCAGGAGTCTAGCTAACAAAGTCCCAGGACTCTCAGCGGCATTGGCAGAAGTAGGACTGGACTGGGTTGCAGTGGTTCTATATGATAATGGCGATCGTAGAACAGCGATCTTCATTTGGGCGAATGTACATTGCCAAAAATCAGTTATGGCGATGTACACTAGCAGTGACCAGAAAACCAGTGACTGGTTTTCAGTGTTATGTGGGGTGGGGGCTGCACCACCCACACACCCCTACTTAGGGATTCTCAACTTCAAGGGTGTGCATGTTGGGGGGGATTTCGTGAAAAAATAAAGAAAAGCAGCCTGCCAGTGTAAAAAAAAAAATGCGATGTTCCAGACTGAGCCCTGCACACCCCAACCGACCACCCTCCCCACCATTCTAGCCAATCGGCATGGCAGCTGCCTGGTACACTACCTCTCATATACCTCCCTTCCCCTTCCTCCCCCGTGCATGTGTGCACACATACACACATGTATACTTCCCATCGCCCACCCAGGTATCTGGTCACTACCTTGCCAGGGTAGCCCTGTACACAGGCACTGTGATTGAGTCACCCTTTTTGAAAGCACTCAATCGTGGTCACCTTGTACACAGTGTACTGTCACTGTAACTGAGACATGGCTAAATGAGAGCCATGAATGGGATGTTGCTATCCCGGGTTCCAGGTTATTCAGAATGGACAGAGAGGGACAGTGCGGAGGGGGGGTTGCATTGTATATAAAGGAAGACAAAAAGGCCATGGAAGTCCAAACAACTCAGTGAGAACCTGAGGCTCTGTGGGTCACTCTTAAACCTGGCACAAACCTGGCCCTCAGATTAGGAGTGCTTTATGCCCCCCCCCACCAAGGGGCAGAGGCAGACAAAGTTTTGCTGGAAAGCATAATAAAAATGGTAGAAGAAGGAGAAGTCATACTGATGGGGGACTTCAACCTCCCAGACATAGACTGGTCCTACTGCATGTCATCCACAGCCAAAAGCAGAGATTTTCTGGATACCCTGCAAGGTGCTGGACTCAATTAACTCATCACAGCCCCCACTGGGGAAAATGCAGTCCTAGACCTGGTGCTCACAAACAGTAGCAAGGTCAAGAAGGTGGAGGTGGGGTGACACCTGGGGACAAGTGACTACAAATCTATCTGGTTCAAGATCAATGCTAAGGAGGAAACAAATCACTCTAAGACTTGGGTCTTGGACTTCAGAAGGATGGATTTTGATCAGATGAGAATATGCTTTAGAGATATCCTCAAGAGTAAACCAAAAGAGGGGGGTATGCTGGGCTAGCATAAGAGAGGCATTAGCAGAGGTCACTGACAACTTTTCAGACTGGTCAATAAGACAAGAAAAAGGAAAAATCCTCTCTGGTTCACAAGAGAGGTGGCAACTGCGGTAAAAGCAAAGAGGCTAGCAATCAAAAAATACAAGGGCTCAAATAGTAACAAGGATAGGGACGGTTATAAAAGCAGCTAGAGGGAGGCGTCTACAGTGATTTGAGTGGCAAAGGCACAAACTGAGGTGGAAATTGCACAGGGAGTAAAAGGAGGTAAAACAAACTTCTTTAGGTACATAAGTGACAAAAGGAAAAACAGGGGGGCTATTTTAAGACTAATAAGCAGTGATGGGAAGAAGATAGAAGAAGACAGAGAGAAGGCAGAGATCTTAAATGAGTACTTTTACTCTGTCTTTACACAGGAGGAGGAGCCTGGAAATGGGCACACCATTAAAGGAGTTAATAATTGCAAAAGGAGGGGCAGACATAAGCCCTTTCACAGTAGAAGGAGTAAGGACTGAACTCAATAAACTAAACATAGATAAAGCCATGGGGCCAGACAGCATCCACCGACGCATACTGAGAGAACTTTGGGATGAATGGTAGCACCTCTAGCAGATCTTTTTAGTAGATCCCTGAGAGAGGGAATTGTTCCACAAGACTGGAAAAGGGCAATAGTGTTTCTCATACATAAAGGAGGGAGCAGGGAGGTGGCAAGTAACTACCACCCTGTCAGTGTCACCTCGGTGGTTGGCAAGATGATGGAAACCCTACTAAAGGAAATCATTTTAACTTTCCTGGAAGAGACTGTGCAGCTGAACTGCAGGCAACATGGCTTCTTGGCAGGACGGTCCTGCCAGACTATTCTGATCGAGTTTTTCGACTCAGTTACTAAGATAGTGGACCGGGGGGGGAGCCATTGATGTTGTCTACTTCAACTTTAGCAAAGCCTTCGACTTGGTCCCACACAGAAGACTACTAAATAAGCTCACGCATAGAGGAGTGGGACAGGAAGTGGTATCATGGGTTAGGAGCTGGCTTAGTCAGAGGAACCAGTCGGTGATGGTCAACAGGTCAGTATCAGAGGATGGGGGTGACCAGCAAAGTGCCACAGGGTCCATCCTGGGTCCTTTACTCTTCAACATTTTCATAAGTAACATCACTGAGGGGTTGGGCTGGAAGGTGAGTCTGTTTGCAGATGACACAAAGATCTGCAACAGCGTGGACACTGCTCAGGGAGTGGAACAAATGAAAAGTGACCTGCTCAAGCTAGAAAAATGGTCCAACATGTGGCAGTTAATATTTAATGCAAAAAAATGCAAAGTGATTCATCTGGACAGCAGCAACCCAGGGACGGTCTACTATCTGGAAGGGGAGTAGCTAACAGCCACTAAACAGGAGTGGGATCTTGGGGTCATCATCTCTGATGACTTAAAAGTGGGCAGACATTGTGATAAAGTGGTGCAACAAGCCAGCAAAATGCTGGGATGCATAGGAAGGGACATCACAAGTAGAAAGAGGGAAGTGATCATGCCACTATACAAGTCCCCGATAAGGCCCCACCTTGAGTACTGCATATAGTTCTAGAGGCCTTATCTCAGGAAAGACATGGATAGACTAGAGACGGTACAGAGGAGGACAACAAAAATGGTACAAGGACTCCATGAATTGCCATACGAAAGCAAATTATGGCAACTCAGCATGTACTCACTAGAGCAGCGCAGAGATAGGGGCAATATGATAGAGACATGCAAGTTCCTGAAGGGCATATAGTCCCTACCCAGGAACTCTTTCTGATCAATAGCTCCATAAGGACAAGGGGTCATGAAATGAAATTATGGGGAGGGAGGTTCCGGGGTAACATGCGTAAGTTCTTCTTTACAGAAAGTGTGGTGGTTCCATGGAATAGCCTACCTGCAGAAGTCATTGACTCCAAAACAGTAGGGCAATTCAAATCTGCGTGGGATAGGCATAAGTGGATTGTCTCTAAGAAATTCTAATGGGGGAGGTAACACTCAAGGCAGACTACAGTAGATGGATCTTTGATCCCCATCTGCCACCACTTTCTATGTTTCTGTTTCTACATGAGTACCTTAGCAATAACCCCCTCCCATTGACCTACTGTGACAGGGACTGGCTTCCTGACTTTCAGTCACAGTATGTCAATGCCAATGTTGAAGATTTGGTTAAACCTTTGCCATCAGTTTGATGGGTACAACAGACACTTGATGATTCACAGATGGAGCAAAACTAGATTCTAGCCACTATGGACACAGAATCACTCTACAAGAACATTCCTTATGGGGAGGGTTTAGATGCCCTAGAAACATAGAATTTGACAGCAGATAAGGACCGCTTGACCCACCTAGTCTGCCCTGCATGATACCCTTGCACAGAGTACCAACCTTAGGAGTGAAAAACAATCCTTTCTAGTTGAATGTGCCAGGCTTGTGCTTACTTGCAAATCTTTCGTATTCCAGAACCAATTTTATCACTGGACCAATGGCACAGCAATGGGTACTATGTTTGCCCCCAATTACGCAAATTATTTTTAGACTCTTGAGAAATGAAGGTCATCTATTCTCCAGTGGTCAAGCTTTATTTTTAGAGGATTGACCTCAGAAGGCACTACATAGATGAAATACTAATGGTATGGAAGGGTAAGAAAACAGATCTACATGAATTTGTTATTTTGCATCGGTCAAATCCTCATTTAAAGTTTCAGCTGCAGTACAGTGAAACTATGGTCCACTTTCTTGATTAACAAATCAAGAACAAGCATTTGTCAATGCCAAATGTTAATTGCATTGGTCGGTTGAGCTCATTCACTGCCCCTCTATCACTCGCTCGTTCTGTTTCTCCTGGTGCTGCAGGCTGCTCTTTTGTACTGGGCTCTTGCCTGCGTTGGCATGTTTTTTCTGCCTACAAAGAAATCTGCAGCTGTCCTGACAGAGCTCCATTGAGGTCGCTCACTCCCCCTCTCTCACTCGCTCATTCTGTTTCTCCTGGCGCTGCAGGCTGCCCTTTTATACTGGGCTCCAGCCTCTGTTGGGACCTTTTTCTGCCCACAAAGAAATCTGCAGCAGTCCTGACACGGGTCTGTTGAGTTTGCTCACTCCCCCTCTCTCACTCACTCATTCCGTTTCTGCTGGCGCTGTAGGCTGGCCTTTTGTTCTGGGCTCCTGCCTGCATTGCCACCTTTTTGTGCCCACAAAGAAATCCACAGCAGTCCCAACAGAGCTCCGCAGAGCTCGCTCACTTCCCCACTCTCATTCACTCCTTGTGCTTCTCCCAGCACTGCAGGCTAACCTTTTGTACTGGGCTTCTGCCTGCATTGGCACCTTTTTCTGCCCACAAAGAAATCCGCAGCTGTCCTGACAAAGCTCCATTGAGGTTGCTCACTCCCCCTGTCTCACTCACTCATTCTGTTTCTCCTGGCGCTGCAGGTTGCCATTTTGTAGTGGGTTTCTGCCTCTGTTGGTGCATTTTTCTGCCCACAAAGAAATCTGCAGCAGTCCCAACAGAGCTCCATTGAGCTCACTCCCCCTCCCTCACTTGCTTGTTCTGTGTCTCCCAGTGCTGCAGGATGCCCTTTTGTAGTGGGCTCCTGCCTGCGTTGACGCCATTTCCTGCCCACAAAGAAATCCACAGCAGTCCCGACAGAGCTCAGTTGAGCTCAATCACTCCTCCCCTCTCTCACTCGCTCAATCATAATCTGTCCCAAACACTGATTTTCGACAGCAACTGCGGTATTCTGCGCCGGAAGCGCAAAAACACATTTCAGCCAGGATGTGAAAAATGACAACTGTACTGTTTATAAGGAGGTGTGAAAAAATGCCAGTGTTGAAAATCTAGTGTGAAAATATTACTAATTTGCAAACTTACAAAGGTGCATGGAAACTACACAATGCATACTCGTAACACAGTCATTTTATGGAGTTTCATCACACAATTTTCAAAATAGGCATTTTGGACCTCTACTCATGAACAGTGTCAGTGTGATTTTCTTAATGTGTCCCAAACACTGATTTCCCACAGCAACCGTGCTGTTATGCACCAGAAGAGTGAAAACACATTTCAGCCAGGATATGAAAAATGACAGCAGCACTGATCATAAGGAGGTGTGGGAAATGGCAGTGTTGAAAATCTGGAGTGAAAATATTGCAAAGTTGCGAAGGTACGAGCGTGTGTGGAAACTGCATAATGCACGTTCGTAACACACTCATTTTACTGAAGTTCATCACCAAATTTTCAACATAGGCATTTTAGGATCTCTGCTAATGAACAGTGTCACAGTCATTTTCATAATGTGTCCTGAACACAGATTTCCCACAGTGAACGTACTATTCTGCGCCAGAACTGTGAAACACATTTTGGCCAGGATGCGAAAAATGACAGCTGTACTGTTCATAAGGAGTTACAGAAGAATGGCAATGTTGAAAATCTGGAGCAAAAATATTATTAATATGCGAAGTTACGAGCATGCGTGCAAACTGCTCAACGCATGTTCGTAACACAGTCATTTTATGGAGTATCATCACCAAATTTTCAACATAGGCATTTAAGGACCTCTGCTCATGAACAGTGTCACTTTCATTTGCTTAATCTGTCCCAAACACTGGTTTTCCACAGCAACCGCGCTATTCTGCGCTGGAAGTGCGAAAACACATTTTGGCCAGGATGTGAAAAATGACAGCTATACTGTTCACAAGGAGGTGTGAAAAAATGCCAGTGTTGAAAATCTAGTGTGAAAATATTGCAAGGTCGAAGTTACCGCATAAGTAGCAAAGGCACAACACACGCTAGAAATAGTTATTTTTGAGATTTTTCTACCAAAATTTCAACATAGGCTTTTTGAGAGCCCTCCTCATGAACACTGGCACTGTCATTTCATTAATTGGTCCTGAAAGGGAATTCTGTGCAGTGACTGCGAAATCACCTTTTGGGTCCGAATAACTCCATGACAGTGGCAGAATTCATAAGTAGGGGTCCCAAAAACCCCAGGTTGAAAATCTGGTGTCAAAATTCCCCAAAATGCCAGAGATATGCATCAAAGTTGAAAAAGCCGTATTCATTCCATTATACAGCTTACTGGCATTTCCTCAGTTCGTGGTCGGCGTTGAAGAGTGCAGACGTGTTCCCGGTCCACGGAAGATTGTCTCGCCATACACTGGAGGTAAGTATGGGGTGAGGGGGGTGGGGAGGCAGGTGGGAAGTGGGTGGGAGCGGGTTGTGGGGGGCAGAGACCGTGAGGGACTGTTTTTATTTTTTACTGGTTTAAAAAAACAAAAAAAACATTGTGGGGCAGTTTTTTCTTTACAGGGGCATTGGGCATGCTGGGGTGGGCTCCCAGCATGCCACCTGAATGTTTTGGGGGCATGTACAGCCAATAGGGGATTGGGCACCCCTGTCAGCACAAAAGCGAGGGGGGCACAAGAGCTGAGGGGGGGGACTGGGCACCCCCTCAGCACAACTTTCCCACTACTCTTTCGGAGGAGGACCTGATGCGGATGGGGATTGGGCTCCCCAGTCAGCACATCAAACAGGGAGGAGGACATAATGCCAATGGGGAGTGCAAATCAGGTAGCACCGGGGATAAAAGCCAATGGGGATTGTGGCCCCTGTTGGCAAAAACACGCTGCTGTGGGGAGGGGCACATGCTGCCGAGGGGGATTGGGCACCCCCTCGGCTCTGGGCCCAGATTAGATTATTGATAGCCAGAACATGGCGGCAAGGTGCCGCCATGTTCACAAACAACACATAGTAGCAACGCTCCGCCCAGCAATGACGGAATGCTTCCTCATTGCAGCGAATCACCGATGCTGCACTGACGAGGCAGCCCCTGATTGCAGTGGCTGAAATGTTTCAAGGTTGTGGCATGCTGGCTGAACTAGTGTCAGCAGCAGCATGCCATGGCATTGGGGAAAGCGGTCCAAGCCTTTACAGGCTGTAGGGGCATTGGCCACAACAGTGCCTCCCTCCACAACCTGCTTCTGGCAAGCTGCTGCAAAAGGTTTCTTGTGCATGTGCGCAATGAACATAAAAATGAGAATGGAACTATCAGTACCAGCCTGTTTAGGAAGGCTACTAGAAATACCATTCTGCTCTCCTCCAGTTGACATTCCAACCATATTACTAATAGCATACCCAAGGCACAGTTCCTCAAGGTTTACAGAAACTGTTCCATGACAAGTGACTTGGAGACAAAAGTCTTTAAGATGGAACACAGGTTTACTTCCAGAGGGTACTGATCAGATTTGGTTAGTAATGTCAAAGTGCAGGAGAAACAGAAATGAGTACCCTTCTGGTATATAACTAGAGAAACAGGAATCAGGACAGTGTCCTGAACTTTGTCACTACCTATACAAAATGATCCGGGGATGCACAAAACATTTTACAGAAGAATTGGAAGGAACATCCTACAATCAGAACCCCTAATAGAAGGGGAAGTGGCTGTAGCACCTAGAATGGTTTACCGAAGAGGTCCTAGCCCTGCAAACAAATGTGTGCACAGCCTACAGCTCATCCCCAATAATAGACCCATTTAGCTACCAAACCCCCAAAATGGTGCCACCGTTGTGAAGGATGCCATTTCTGTAACAGTGTTGAAAGAACAAATAACTTTAGCACTGTTTGTTATTAAAAGGATTCCATGATTTGGTGGTTTATTAATTGTTCTACTCTTGAGGTTGTGTATCGTGTGACCTGCAAATGTAAAGTCTTCTATGTAGGTAAAATATCCCACATCTTAAAGGTGCACATTGGGGAGCATCTTAATAGCATCAGAAATGATGGCTGAACAAATGCACTGGCAAAGCACATTGCTCATAACCTCAATCAAGGGAAACATACATTCTCCCTTTGTGGTATTGAAAAGCTTTTTGTGAGTAAGGGGGAGCTATCTGGATAATCTGCTCCTTAAGTGAGAATATTTTAGGATTTACCACTTGGGTGCTCTGAAATTTTGAGACCTTAATGATGAATTTAATATGTTCCCATTTTTTTTAAAAGTAAATGCACCTAACATCAGATCCTGTTTTTTTTTTTTTTTTTTAGTTTACCACTGCAATGATATTGAACAGTGTTATTACTATCCCAATTTAAATTTCGTGATCTTTTGACTTCCTGTTATATAGTGGTCTGTTGTGTGCATAGCATCAGTATGTTCCTTGATGTTTATGTACTGTTTATGCATGGCTTTCCCTTTGTTGTGTGCATATCATCAGCAGACTTTCTTGATCCCCGGTTAGCAATTGGTCACCAAATTACAATTTGAGATCACATGTGACTGACATGGTTTTGTGATTATATACCTTGCATATAAATATCAGACATGAGCATATCATGTTTGAGCTTATTATTAAGTGACCTTTTGATCTCTGATTGAATATGACTAAACACACCTTTTTTGGCTCTTTTAAGTCTTGGGCCAATAAGGTTTCCTAGTTATTAAATGGCTAGACAGAGGTACAAAACTGTTTTTATCATTGTCTTAGACATTTTTGGAGCTGAACACTGCCTGATGTACATTTTGGGTGGAGATGGCACTGAAGTCTAAGTGAATTCATACAGACAGTATGAATCATGATTATATGTCCACTTGCATAGTATAGGGACTACTTATGTTTAATTTTTGGTTGTGCACTTAGAGTTTTCTTTTGTATTTACATGCACTGTCTCTTTAAATATTGCACTGTATAAATTGTACTGCTGTGCTGCATAACCAGCCTGCCTGAGAAAGCATGCATATGTGAAACCAATCGGGGCATCCAATGAAGCTTGATTAGTGTTCCTGTTTTTGCTACTGGACACCTGACTGATTCTTTGATGTTTACACAACCATAGGTGCCAGAATGGGGAAGGGCGGCACTATGGCCATGGCCCTACCAGTTTTAGCAATTATGTTAATTTATTACTAGGGAGGACTGTGCCTTTAAAATGCAGCATGTGCAGTAAACAGTGTCACTTACTAATCACTCCCTTTGTGGCTTGCAGATTGTCAGCAGCAGTTTGGAAAGTGAAGTCCTTAGTAGTGTTGACGGGGGGAGGGGGGGTTGGCTGAGTTCATGGCCTACTCAATTAAGGCACAGTTGTCAAGCTTTAGACATTTTTATTATTTTATTTTAATCTTTGGTAACCAGGTAAGGCCCACTAGGCACAAGTGCCTGTTTTCAGGGGCAACCTGGGAGCACTGGGAGGTTAAGTGACTTGCTCAGAGTCACACAGCATGCAAGTAGAGGTTGAAAATGAAAATGAAGGGCCAGTCCTTGGGAAGGGGCATCATGGCACTAGGCCAAGGGAGATGCTATCAGTTGGCAATGGGGAGTTATTCCACATGTTACAAATCTGATAGAGAAAAAAATTAAGTTTGTGGGTGAACCCACTCAACCAGGAAGGGGAGGATTTACTCCCAAACATCCTTGGCCCTACCACTTTTCAAACTCATCCACTACCTGTGTCCACAGAACTTGAATAAACTCAGTTTTGCACTAGAAGTGCTTGATGTCAGTGCCAGTTTTGTCTCCAAGGTTGCAGGTGCTTATTTATTTATTTAGTTTTTGTTTACCGGGGGAGTGCACTAGCCAACATAATGACTATTTTTAGGCACGACCCGGGAGAGTACAACATAATGAACAAGTACAAGAACATTTCAACAGGGAGAGAAGCAAACCATACATTATTAGTAACCAGGAGTGAGCAGAGCACCTTCCCTTGTTCTGATGTACCTGCTGCATTCAGCATATCCTGGTATCCAGTCCTGAGTGGTGGCGATAACCAGAACCTGACTGCGATATTAACTAGGCGGTTTTAGTCCAAGTCTCCAGCTGCAGCGCAGCAGGTCTCTTTAATTTGCTGCAGCCTTTGGCTTTATTTTTGTATAGTGCTTAGCATGTGATTACCTCCCTTTCTTTCTCCAGCAACAGCCACACATGTCTTTTAGATAAGTATCTAAGAGGAAAGGGAAATAAATTTGTACATTTATTTACCATATCAGTCTTGAACATACAGTAGGACACGGAACTTCCCTTTTCTTGAAAGTACAATAAAGTGAAACCTGCAAGGATGCAACCCAGCTCTGCAGAATACTGCAGCAGAGTTACTGCAGGAAACAAAGCATTTTCAGTGGATGTTAATCCCTTTTGTTATGCAGGCAACTGTGACACTGAGCTTTATCCTGGAGGGCTCTGCTGTACAGTAGGACACAGAACCTCCTCTTTTTTATTTGTTAGGCAAAAGCATCTTTAGTTTTACGCTGAGCCCAGACTCAGATTTTGCTTACATTAATCTGGGACTTTCAAACACTGAAGAAAAAGTAACAACCATAAAAAAAAAGAAAGAAAAAAGAAACATGAAAAAAATGGAAACTGTCATGACAAAAAAAAAACAGTCTGGAAGGGCTCATACATCGTATCAGTACCCAAGAATCCCTGTTATCAATAGTTACCATGTCCATATCAATACCCTCTGTTTATAATGGGTGAGGCTGAGCAGCCCATTCAATCATAACAAAAGATGAAGAAGAAAATTCAGTTTTCTATAAGAATGTGAAACAGCAGGCCCTGCCTAGCACTGTCCTGCTTTATAAATTATCCTTAATAGGAAGCAGAAGTGTGGTCTAGCATAGCAAGCCAACTGCTGCAGAACTCTCAGGAGAGGGGTAGAGCTGTGGAATTCTTTCCCAGTTTCCTGTAGTTCCGAGCTATACTACTTGCCAGCCCTGCCTATCTAAAAGGCACATTCTTTCCCCCCCCTTTAATAACCAAATAATTCTTTGCATATAACTTAATTTAAATCAAAGTCTGATTTACATATTTTTAATTTCAAAATGTTTTGATGACCTGTGTGTTCAATATTTGATGAATTCAACAGTGATCAGAGGGACGGATGTATCAAGTGACAGCCTGGAGCCCGCCTGAATATTAACCCTCTCTGTTCTCTGCAGGTAGCTAACTTGCCTCCTGCTGTCACAGTCCTGGAGCACCATGCATATAGGCTCAGTAAGAGCTGTTGGATATTAATTATTGCAAACAAGCATTGGTCAATGTTGAATGTTTACTTGGTTGTATTTGCTGTGCAGTTGTTGGGCATCGATAGTGTAGAGGCTAACATTAACAATTTAATAACAGGAGTTATAGCAGTGAAATTGTTATGATTGGGGAATGAACATGTGTTGACATTTTCAGTGCTAAATATGGAAAAGGTTAATGCCAGAGACCAAGTACCAGCAGTAAAATCACACGTTAGTGGAACTCAGTTTTTCCACTCTCCCCCCCCAAAAAAAGAAAAAAAACTGACTTTCGATGGCATTCATTTCTTTGTTGCAATTCATTTGACAACATGAGTTTTCCACATGCATGTCATATAGCGATAGAGCTTACTCTGAAGCTGAAGTCATAATGCCTTGTTTTTGTGTCATTATAGTCAGGCACGCATCGACAGATTGCGACATCACAACAAGCAGAGCAGTGTATTTCAACTCTGGACTATTTAGCTGTAAGCAGACTGCGAGATGCTAAAAAACATTCTTTATATAGTCATCCTTTCATGGCAGGCAGGCAAGTAATTGTTGCTGAAGGGGGGTATTTGGTGTTGTACTGTGGTGGAGGGAAGTTGAGCAACTACTGCTGTGCTGCCTTGGATGGGAGGGGGGTTTACTTTACTGTGGTGATGGGGGAGAGTGGCTTCTGCTAAGCCAACTTAGATGGGGGGTACTTTACTGTGGTGGGGGTGGGCAAGCGATGCTGCTGGTGATGGGGTTGGTGTACACTGGTGGCGGGCAGGTGCTTCCTTTAATGAGGGGTCTACTTTACTGTAGTGGTGGGTGGCCAGGAACGTGATGCTGAGTTGAGGGGGGCGGTGAACACTTGTGGCAGTTACTTTACTCTGGTGGCTGGTGGGTTTGTGAGCAACTGCTGCTATGGGGGGTTCACGTACACTGGTGGTGGGCAAAGTGAGCAGCTTCTGCTGAACCACCTTGGATGGAGGGGGCTGGCAAATGGCTACTGCTGAGCAGAGTGGTTGGTGTACACTGATGGTGGTGACTGATGGGCGGATGAGTGAGTGCTGCTGGGGGGGATTGTGTACACTGGTGGCAGGCGGGTGAATGACTTCTGCTAAGCCACCTTAAATGGGGGAGATTACTGCGGTAGTGAGTGGGCCAGCTTCTGCTGCTGAGCTGGAAGGGCATTTGGTGTACACTAATGGTGGGTGAGCAAGCAGCTTCTGCTAAACCATCTTGGACATGGGGGGGACTTTACTGTGATGGTGGGTCAGCAACTACTGATGAGGAGGGGGTGTTTGATATACATTGGTGGTGATTACTTTAATCTGGTGGCTGGCAGGTGATGAGTAGCTGGTTCTGAGTGAGGACTGGTGTACATTGGTGTTGGGCAGGGACAGAAAGGAGAGCAGCTTATGCAGAGCCATCTGGGGGTTATCTTACTGTGGTGGCAAGTGAGCAGATGCTGCTGAGTGAGGAGGTGTTTGGTGTACATTGGTGGTCATTTGTTTTACTCTGGGGGCTGGCAGGTGGTGAGTGGCTGCTGCTGAGGGGATTGGTGTACACTGGCGTCAGGCAGGAAGGTCAGCAGTTTGTGATGAGCAACCTTGTAGGGTAGTTTGCTTTACTGTGGTGGCAGGTGAGCAGCTGCTACTGAGCAGTGGGGCTTTTGATGTACACTGGTGGAAGTTACTGTACTCTGGTATCTGGCGGGTGGGTGAGTGGCTGCTGCTGAAGCGGGGGTTGGTGTACACTGGAGGCAGGTGAGTGGGTGAGTGGCTTCCATCAAACCACCTTGGTCGAGGGGCTTACTTTACTCTTGTGGTGGGTGGGCAAGCAGCTGCTGCTGAGTGGGGGGGCTTGGTGTACTCTAGTGGTGGTTATTTTAGTCTGGTGGCTGGTGAGTGAGTGACTGCTGCTGATGGGGGGTAGATATACACTAGTGGCGGGCAGGTGAGTGGCTTCTACTGAGCTGCATTGAACGGGGGCTACTTTACTATTATAGTAGGCAGGTGAGAGGCTGCGGCTGTTGCTCAGGGGGTGTTTGGTGTACACTGGTGGTGGGTGGGTGAGCCACTTCTGCTCAGTTGCCTTGGACAGGTGAGTTACTTTACTGTGCTGGTGGGCTGGCCAGTGGCTTCTGCTGATGCACCTTGGATGGGGGGTTATTTTACTGTCATGGTGGGTGCAAGCAATGCTGCTGTGGGGGATCAGTGTACACTGGTGGCAGGCAGGCAGGCAGCTCCTGTTGAAGGGGATTGGTGTACACTGGTGGCAGGTAGGTGGGTGGGTGGGTGAGTGGCTTCTGCTGGGCCACCATGGATGGGGAGGTTCACTTTACTGTGGTGGCAGGTGGGCGAATGACTGTGGCTGCAGTTACTGTTGAGTGGCGGGGCATTTGGTGTACACTGGTGGCAGGTGTGCGAGGGGCTTATACTGTATCGCCTTGGATAGAAGGATTTTCTTTTCTGTGGTGGTGAGTGGGTGAGTGGCTGCTGCTGAGCAGGGACTGGGTTGGTGTACACTGGTGGCTGTTACTTTACTCTGGTGGCTGGCAGGCAGGTGGGCAAGTTTCGTGTATAATGGGGGCAATTAATTTTCTCTTTTGGTTGGTAAGTGAGAAGGCAACTGTTGCTGATGCGGGGTTGGTGCACGCTGGTGGAGGGCAGGTCAGTGGCTTCTTGTACGCCACCTTAGATGGAGGGGGGTTTACTTTCTGTGGTGGTGTGCAGGTGAGCAGCTTGTACTGAGCCACCTTGGATGAGAGGGGTTACCTTACTGTGGTGGTGGGCAGGCAAGTGGTGCTGCTGGGGGGGGGTGGTGTATGCTGGTGGTGGTTGGGCCAGCAGCTGCTGCTGATGGGGGTTGGTGTACATTGGTGGCAGACAGATGAGCGGCTTCTGCTGAGCTGCATTGGGGTTGGTTTACCTTACTATGGTGGCGGGTGGGCAAGCAGCTGTGGATCGGGGGGAGTTTGGTGTATACTGGTGGCAGGTCAGACGAGTGAGTGAGTGGATTCTACTGAGCTGACCTGCACAGAAGGGGGCTTTACTTTTCTGTGGTGGTTGGTGGGTGAACAGCTTCTGCTGTGCTGCCTTGGATGAGGGGGATTACTTTACTGTGGTATCAGGCAGGCAAGCGATGCTGCTGGGGAGTTGGTTAAACTGGTGGCAGGTGGGCGAGCAGGTGCTGCTGAAGGGGAGTTGACCAATCAGAGCTGAACAGCCAGATATTAAGATAATCTGTATCTGAATATGACATCCGATCCCAGCCTCAAATACTATCGGATGTCAGAATTGGAGGTATACTGCACTGTCAGCAACATTTCAACAGTGCAGTCCCCTAAAGTGACAACAGTGCCACATCACTGTAGGGAAACCACTGGAACCCGGCACTGTCTGTCAGGGGTCCTGCACACCCTCCCTGAATCAGCTTCAACTCGGAGTTAACAATCCTAAGTGGGGGGGATGCGGGGGGTTCGGGGGGGTGAAGACCCCCCCCTAAGAAAACACTTGTTTTCATACGAAACTGGCAGCCGATTGCAAAATGTGGTCGACCTGCTGGTTTCGCTGTCTGGTGGTTCAGCAAAAAATTGGTTGACGACCAGTGGTAGATCCAGATTTGGATATCCTAACATCAGACTATCCTAGAACCCTATATAACATTCTCTCACCCTGCAATTAGAAAGCAACCTCCCCACCTCTTGCCCAAACCACCTTTTTAGCCAAAACCTCCTGCCTCCCCCCAGCCCTGTAAACACTTACTTCATTGATTAGTATGTTTTTAAGGGTTTTATGTGATAATGGCTAAAACCTAATGGCGATCACCGTTATTGTGCAGTCAGAGTGCTGAAAAAATTTTTGGCACTCTGACACCCTCGACACAGGACAATGGTGCGGGACATGTATTTTAATGCTTTGGGGCCAGCCCCCACACACCACCACCCTGTGGGGGGCTTCGCCTCCCGCACCTCCTACTAAAGGATTCTCAACTCCGGGGGGGAGGGGTGAATGTTGAGGGGGGTGAAAGCATTAAAAAATAAATGTTTGGGCCGGGTGCAATAAAATCGCACCAGTGCCCAGACCCAAACCTGGTACCTTACCCACCCCAACCACAAGCCATCCCCTGATGCCATGACGCAGCTCAGCAATCCACCGCAGCACCACCCACCACAGCTCCTCTGCCCCTTCCCAGCCCACGCTCATACTGTGCTCGCTCCCCCCCATGCACGCGTACACATAGTGACATCTTGTCACCCAGTTTGCCCACCCCCTCATCCGGTCGCCCTACCCTCCCATCACCATGATGGTTTGCGCCGGAAAGAAGGTCGCCATTACAGACAGCACCCTTCCCCATACACCCATCTCATGGGATGCCGTTTTTAAGTTCAGGAGTCTGTGTGACTCTGCAGTGTCCTATAGTGACATGTATAGGGTTACAAAATTATTCCCTCCTGTGATAATCAGGTCTGTCACACCAACCACCCTGGCACAGCCCAAGTCCCCTCTCTTAGTTCAATTAAGTACCCTCACCCAACACACCCACTACCCTCCCCCCTCCCATAATGCCCCAGAATGATGATAACCCGCAGCAGCTAATCGGGTGTTACTATAAGAGGATGTTATCATTCATTCATTCATTCATTCATTCATTCACTTACCAGGACACAAAATGAGCACAAGCTGCTCCACCATGGGACTTTTCTGCGTTACAGAGGACCCTGCTCCAGCCTTGAATGTGGGTAATTTACATTTTGTGGTATTATGGGAGGGAGGAGGGAAGTGGATGTATAGGCCAAATAAAAAATACCTGAAAAGAAGGCTTACATTTTTTTTCACGTTACAGTTAGACACAATAAAAATTATAAAGTGGAAAATGCAACAATTACTTAGTAGTGAATGTGGAGACTTATGTAATCATGAGAAGATGGTCCAATGCAATGAAATGTAATAGAGCTTGTATTGGTCAGGTAATTTGCTGCAACACAAACGTTACTACACAAAGGGAAAATTTAAAATACTAAAACACATAACAGCACAGATTAACACATGCAAGTAAATAGTATGATGCACAGCTATGGATCAGTCACTTGGGTCAGTACAATGGGTCTGTGGATTCTGCTCAAAACAAACTACAGTTCTGTCACCATACACGATTGGTTTGCTGCTTCACAAAGGGCCTGCAGGTCCCTGCACAAAGAAAGAAAAGAAGTGAGCTGTTACACAGGTTTGTCAGCCGGGTCAAAGCAATACCTTGTAGTATTACTGCTAAATACTACAGTATGCTGCAGAGAATAATGTCATTCAGTGGCAATTAAACCCTTTTGTTGTGCAGTATTTTGTGACATGTCATTTATTGCAAGGTACTGCATTGCATCCTTCCTGACTATAGTATACATCCTTCCCAAAAACTAAAAAAAAGACTTGTGAATAAACTATGTTATTGCATCTGTTAGAGTTTTAAAGCCACAAAAGTCTGCAAATGTGGCCTTAGGATTTTCAATGCCCACCCCTTCCCCATTCCCAATCTACATAACCCAAGGCCAAGCTATATGTCTGGAGCCATCCCACACAGATCTGCTGCTTCATGTATGCACCCCTCCCATTTCACTACCCTCATGGCTGAAGCCCAGCCTACAGGTCTGAGTCCATCCCACATGGATTTGCTACTTCACATATGGCCGCATGGTCCTGGGTAAAATAAACAATACATATGGGGCCTTGCACCATGTGTCTGTTTCTTTTCTATAAAGCCAGCAGGGCCATGTCTGGGTCAAGTTCCAGGTTCAGGTTATACACCTGGGCCCAGATATTCAGAAATGCACCAAAGCCTGGCGCAAGTCTGGCACAGTGCAAATCCAATGCGCCATGGTGCGACAGGAGCCATATTCGGAGGTTGCACAGGCCGAACTGCACCAGCACAACCCGGCTGAATGTGGCACAGTTGTACCATTGCACAAACAGAGTTGCACCATGGTGCAAAAAGAGATGCTCCATCGCAACTGTGGAGCAGAGCAACGGAGAGGGGCACAGCACAGAGAATAGACCCAGGGACAGAGCCGTGGAAGCACAATGACAGGCCACAGGAGGCGTCCACCAGCAGGGCACACACAGGCACCCAGACACGTGACCCCAGAACACAACAGTGGCACAGATAGCAGGCAACAGGGGGTTCCAACGGCCAATGGAGGGCCACCAAGGGAGCCCCTCCTATAGGCCGCTGGCCATGCCCCCCTCCCAGACCATAGCAGGCCACACCCAGGACCATGCAGCCAAGCACACACACACCACACAGGCACACAGAAAGCCCACACATTAGGCACTGGATGTGCTAGGTGGCAGGTAGATTGGCAGACCACATGGGACTGGCCGCACTGCCAAGCAGGGGCCCCCAACTCAGCGTGCGGACAGTACCTGACCAAGGACAATGGCCGTGTGCCACCACCACATACACAACTGCCACACAGCACAGACGGCTGGCCCATGGGCCCCCCAAGGCACATCCACTGACCCAGGGGATGGACACCACCACAGTGGGACACACCACAGCACACAGCAGTAAACCACAGAAGCACAACATGCACCCATCACATGCACACCACATGGACAGACACTGTGCCACTGCAGAATGGCTCCTCAAGCCACCTGCAAAGCAGACGCAGACACAGGCAGGTAAGTCAAATAAATATATATATATATATATATATGTTATGAAAAACAAATATGTACAAGAACCAGGGGCTGGGAAAGGGTAGGTATAGCGAAGGAACGGGACAGGGAAAAGGGACTGTACAGTAGGAGGAGGGACTGTAGGGGAGGAACATCGGGGAAACAGGGGAAAACCTGGGCCACCCTAATGGTGGCACCATCCAGCTGCCCTTGCAATCAGACGCTGCCTCCGATCTGCCACTAGCATCCATCTCATCTGTATGACTACTTCAAGGGTCATCGAAGCCACAAGGAGTATCTGGTGCAGCAGTCTTGTTATCATGGACCATGGTGGTCATCGCCACCAGACACCTATAACAAGGGACAGGACAGGTGATCAGTGCAATGTCCCAAGGAACCATGCCCACCAACAGTGCACATTGGGCAGCAGGAACACACACACACACCCCTGGAGGACCCATAACGGCCACCCACGGGGGGGTGGACCAACACCAGCCAGTAACTCGGTGCACCACAACAGTGCACAGAGGTGGTCCCTGCCACACAATGGCCACATGACTGCACAATGACAGTCACATGGCACAGTGCACCAGCAGCACCACTGCAACAACAGTGGCAGCCGGGTGCATGCCCACCCCACTAACAGCTGGCACACGTGTCCAATGGATGTGCCACAGTGGCATGCACCACACACAGTGTGACACAAACAGCTGCCATGGCACATGGCACAGGCGGCCATGCCTGCACCCATGTCCCCCCGCCACCCCCAATATACAATGCGAAGGACCATGACAGTGCCTACCTGCTCTGTGGCCCTGCTGGTGCCGGTCCTGCTTTTCCATGGCCCACTGCGGCCTGCTGTGCTGCTACAGCCTGGGCCCTCTGATGGTTCTCAGGTCCTGGGAATGAAAAGAAGACAGGTGCACATCAGGAACTGACCACAGCAACTGCCACCCACACCCACCCCTGTGCACAGGGTGTGCCCCTGCCCGACATGGCCTACACGGCTGCATCACAATGCAAGCTGACAATGCCACTCCACGATGCACATGACGACAGTGTACCCCTCAGCAGGGCATGCCAGGCAGCCAAGCCAACACCACAGTACAGTACCAGGGCAGACATGCAACATGGGATGACTTACCCAGCTGTGGCACAGCCCCATGCCTGGTGCATGCCTGGAGCCTCCTCAGGTGCTCTGGGTCCCACCGCATAAGGTCCCCATATCAGTGGTGACAATTCTCAGCTGTCCTGGGCACCCCTGTCCTGTGCTCCAGGCTGTCCGCTATATCCTGCCACATGGTGCCCATGGCCCATTGCAGGGGCACCTGCCCAAAAAGCTGGGCGGGCGTGGGGCTCCACACAGGCCACTAAGTTGCCAACTTGACCTGCGACCAGTTCTGGGCATTCCTGTGTCTTGCCTGCGCCATGGTCAGCACAACACTTTTGGCTGCGAAAATGGCAGCAGGAGGCACACGTGTCCACACCATGCATCCACTGCACGATGCGCGGGAGCATGTGCAGTTCCCACCCATCATGCAGTGCTGGAGATGCATGGAATGGGCATAGCTATATGAGGTCACAGGGTCAGAGGTCTAACCCAGGGGTTGGGGTTGCCCAACATTGCACACGTGCATGATAGGGCACGGCACGTCATGCACGGCCATGAGCGTAGCTGGCCCATGCACAACATGCACAATGCCACTGCATCACACTGTCTGCGCACGGTACGTGATTGACACCATGAAGCCATGATGCACATGTGCACTGTGGGCCTGCACACTGTGACTTGCTCCAGTACAATCCCATTGCACACGGTGCAATGTCGCGATATACAGACACCATATGCAAATGAGCTCATCAGCCGATGCATGATGCAGTGGGTGCATTAGCATGTCATTACTGTTGTGCCCAACATCATTTGCATGCGTAGCACCTTATAAGTGCCAGGGAACAGCACAGGCCATGGACCGGTATTGCAATCTTTTTAGGTAAGTTGTGCATGCCACTGCAGCTCACTGGGAGCCAACAGCACTGCATGGTGGGACAGACTGGGGAGATGCTGTCACTGTCACACTGTGCTGTCCATGTCCACAGGCAGCAAAATGTCAGCACATGAGGAGGGCGAGGAGCAGGGGCCTGCACGGACGCACAGGCCCAACTTCACAAAGGCCGAGACTGATGCCTGTTTGAGGCCTACCTGGAGAGGGAGCCCCTGTTGATTGGTGCTACGGTCAACACCACAGGCCAAGGCTGGTGCATGGGAGAAGGTGACAAACTATGTTAACCAGCACGGCATCCAACAGTGGTCGGCAGAAGGTGGAAATGGACAAGCGGCGGATAAAGGAGAAGGTGGTGGCCATCCGGGCATCCCATACCACCACCGGAGGAGGACCTGCGGATGCACCCATACTAACACCTCAGGAGGAGTTGGTGGCAGCCACCATGCACCACACCAAGGTGGAGGGTGTGCCTTAAGAAGGATTCCAGAAGGGTGGCAGCCCATCACTGCATGGTAAGTATGTCAGCCAAGCACAGCTGGTGGCACAGAGGGTGCATACATAGGCATGCTGGCGTGCATGTGGCCGGCATGCATGTCACACCCATGTGCATGCCATACTGCAGGACACATGCAGTGGCAGTGTACTGGGGGGCACATGTGGGTATTGCATCACTGATGCACCTTTCTTCCTCTTGCAGCACCAGCACGCCTCCATGCAGATGATGGGGTGCTGGCAGCAGCAGCAACCGTGGATGCTGGTACAGTCCCGGAGGACCAGCCATCCACCTCCACCAGCATCTGGGAGATGACAGGCTGCAACTCAGCACCATGGTGCAGGCAGATATCCTGGACCTGGGGTCAGATGAGGCCCCGGATGTGATCCTTCAGGATGCCAGCCTTGTTGTCCTGTGTGTGGAGACACAGATTGGGGTGGGGTCCGACTACAATGGCAACATTACACTGATCCTGGACAGCATGGGCAACATTGTGGGGGAGGTGCCCCTGCTGGCATCTGACACAGGCACCATGCCCAGCACTCCGCCAGTGGTGAAACAGCTGCCTGCCACCACTGCAGGTGTAGTGCTGTGCGCTGCCCCGGTTGTGCCCTGTGGTGGTGGTGGTGGTGTGGCCACGCAGGCGCTGGGTGGCATACAGTGGCCGGACAGGTGACAGCAGCAGGTTGCAGGTGCCACCGGGCAGCTGGACAAAGGGTCCACCACCGGTGTACCTGCTGTGTTCATTCCCCCTGCAGACTCCACTGTGCAGTATCCACTGGAGGGGGGGCTGTGCAGCATGGCCGGTCACCACAAAAGGATCGGCGTCCTGCCCGGGAGCCCCAGGGTGCTGACCGACTGGCTAAGTACACCTGTCTGCTGTGGGTGTCCATTCAGCAACAGGTGTGCCAGTTAGCTGAGCAGCAGGAAAGGGACACTGCGCAGATCCTGGCGGGGATGCAGCGCATGCAGGAGGCCATGACTGCATCCTTGGATCACATTGCCACTGCGATCACGGATGGCTTTGCATTGCTGACTGCCTCAGGGAGTGGCCATGCACAGGTGACCCCCCCACAGTGCACTGTCCACCCCATGAACCTGGTGTCATGTGACCCTAACACAGTTGATGCTGGGCTGTGATGTAGGTGTCCCAGACACGCCCGGGGCTGGCCTGTTTGGGTGCCTACACACCCCTGCATGGACACGGTCATGGTCCCGTGGTTTAACCCCTGGGGTACTGTTGCAAACCCCCCCATGGCTGATGCTCAGCCTGTGGCTGCTGATAGGCCCCAGCACGGTCACCTTCGTGGCTGAGGTGGCCATGGTTCTGTGCAGTGGCCCTGATGTGTGGACTGCCCTGACCGCAGTCTGCAGCTGCTACCCTGTGCACACATGGGTGGTGTGTGTGTGCCTACCACTGGTGTCACGCCTGTGTGTCACACCGCATGCTGCCTGTGTGCATGCTTGCCTGGCCACTGGACCATGTGGCATGGGCATGATGAGGGCAGTCTAGCACTGGTTGTGCCTGTGCACCAGTGCAATGCATCTGATCCATGCCACATACCAATGTCTGAGTGTGTGGGTGAGTGTGTGTGTGTGTGTGTGTGTGTGTGTGTGTGTCTGTGTGTTTGTGTGTTGCTGTGTGTGGGTGTGTGCCACTGACTCCCCTACCCCGCCTCACGTCCCAGTGTGTGCATGCCCATTGCCATGCATGCCCCTGCATGTTTGCTGTACCTGTTTGTGTGGCCCATGCATATGTACCGCACCACCTACCTGTGTGCACCATGGTGCTCCTGTGCGACGGTGTCCCAGTGGCATCGCACCTGCTGGAGCAGCCGGGGTTCCCTTCACCCAGTAGGTGGCTGTCCACCATCCTCCAGCCCATTGCCTCCATTGTCCCCACTACTGTCGCCCTCATCAGCCTCGATAGCTAGCCCATGGTCAATGGCCATGTTGTTCAGTATGCAGCAGGCCAGGAATAGGCCACAGGCTTTCGAGGGGCTGTACTGTAGGGTACTGCCTGACCTGTCTAGGCAATGGAACCGTGCTTTCAGTATGCCAAAGACACACACGATGATGTTGCGCATGCTGGCATGTGTCTCATTGTACCGTTCCTCCGCTGGGGAGGATGGGCACCGGTAGGGGGTGAGCAGCCAGGGCCTCAGTGGATACGCACTGTCACCTGTGTGGAGATTGACATGGTTTTATTTATTTTATTTATTTGTACATCAGTTTACAACCTTTGTGCCAGAGGCTCATTTCCAAAGGTATCTCATCACATTGAGGACAAACAGACAGTAAATTTTGGTTACAGCAAAGTGTTACATACTCTGCTGTTCTATGCTGTGCCCCTTGCCTGTCCCTGGCACCCATGCCACCATGCACACCCTGCCCACCCCCATCCCCAGGTCTGCTCTGCTCATCACCCTTTACCCGTGCCATACTCACCCACTAGGTCGCCCATGGGGATGTTCCCATGTTCAAACTTGTGGCACAGCACAGAGCTGTGCCACATGAATGTGTCATGTGCACTCCCAGGGTGTGTGGTGCAGACACTGGTGATGTGCCTCGTGGCATCGCACACCACCTGGCAGTTGACACTCTGGCTCCCCTTCTGGTTGATGTATGCCACACTCTCAGGGCCAGGTGACATGCGGATGGCCATGTGGGTGCAGTCAATGGCCCCAATCACACCAGGCATATGTCCTGCATGGTTGCTGTTTGCTCTGCCTGTGTGCTGGGGAAACAAATGAATTCCAAAGCATGTAGCAGCATAGCACTGAGGAACTGTGTGAGGAGGCGGGACATGGTCGACTGGGTGATGCCTGTGGTGTCCTCTGCTTGCCTCTGGAAGGTGCCCGTGGTGAGCAGTCACATGACGGCAGTCACCTTTGTCTCCACGGACATGGCGTGGCTCCATCTGGTGGATGCCTGCATCTCCTGACTGCACAGCTTGCAGATCTGCCTCAGAATGGCCCTGTTCAGGTGGTACCAGCCCACAGTAGTTCTCAAAGGTGATGCAGGCACGGTACCACCTGTGTCGGCGTACTGCCGACAGGTCCTTCCTTGGCCATGTGGCTGTTCCTCCTGCCCCCTCACACCCCTCATTACTTCCTCCATCATGAAGGGTGCACTGTCCACTACCCTTGCTGTCCACTGTTCCCCTGGGTGGTTGGCTGCTGGCTGTGTGCCACCCTGGTGCACTGCTTGTCTGTGTGTGTGTTTCTCTCTCTCTCTCTCTCCTCCCCTCTGTCCCTCTCCCTCTATGTGTGGACTTTGGTCTGTCTGTCTGTCTGTCTGTGTGTCTCTCTCTCTCTCTGTCTCTGTCTCTCTCAATCACTCCCTCTCACATACACCCCTGGTGCAAGTGCTGTCTGTGTGTTTGCACCCTGTATTTATAGGAACAAGTCTGCTCAGAGCAACTTCGATTTGCTCCACACTTGTGCCATGGATTCATGGTTGAATATGCCACTGCACTGGATATTCATGGGAATGCCCCCTGCTCTTGCACCTGCATTCATTATAGTTGTGCATTGGTGCAATGGATTTTGCACTGCGCACTGTATCCCACTCAATATGGCTCCTTGGAGCAATACCACCCTTGTGCCGGCACAACTGCTCTGAATATCTGGGCCTATGGGTATGCTTCTTCACATAGTGACTCAAATCCCCTGTGCAAGACAATCAATAGGCCCAGAGCACTGCACTACAAGTCTACTACATTCCATATGACCTGCAAGCCCCACCATGAAGCAAGGTGTAGGTCTGGTGCACTGCACTACAGGTTTGCTGCAGGCCCTGCACCAAGCAAGCTATGAGTCTGTGAACATACATCATGGGCTTGCTATTTCATGTACAGCTTGCAGCAGCTTGAGCTAATTAAGCTACAGGTCTGGAGACATGCCCTGTGATTCTAGTACTTTGTGGCCCTACATCAAATAACACCCCGATGGGTTATGGACCCAGTCCTCCGGCGTGGCCCTGGGTCATGATGGCAGGGGAGGGGGTTAGTGCTAGTGTTGAAAACCATAATGTCATGTTACTGACTTTTGAAGCTTTATAACACTATCAGCATACTTTTCTTCAATATGTATACATCTGTAGCAAAAGAATATACTAATATCGATGACCTGTTCCATACAGTACTCACGATTGCTCACTCATAGTCAGATGGCCAAGGTGGTGAGCTGAGGGCTGTGCCATTCACTATCACTATTGTCATAATTTGGTATAGGGGATTGGCAGGAAGTGCAGGGAAGAGGCTCCTCATCGAGAGGGTCAGTAGGGGGTTGGATGTCCTTAAGGGAGGATCACTAGACCACCTGGGATATTCTGGATAGCTACAGGACCTGTGATTGGGGGTGGGGAGGCCATTAAATCTCCAGGAATGTGCAATACAGCTACAGGGTGGGTGAGCAGGGCACAGGAGACCACTAGACCACCAGGAATAATCAAGACATGTACAGGACGTGTAATGAGGGGGCTGGGTAACTGTGCACCAGGATAAGGGCAGGGTTTTGGCAGCATTTAACAGCACTGTGATGGAGGTTGTTTAGCACTATTGAAACTGCTGAATATATTACTGTACCTTCAGTAGTATGCATGAGGGAACCCTCATTTGCATGGGTACAGCAGCATATTCTGTTTTGTCATGCTGTTGTGTCAGCGCAGCGCACGAGGGCCTTTAAATATGGCCCCCACCTCATCAGCCACTAACCCAGTTAGGAGGGCCATACTAACCATTTAAATAGGGGGACCCTAGAGCAGAAAAAATCATGAACAGAATAAAGAATATATTTTTAAGTTCACTGATTCTTCAGACTTTGCTGTTTTATAATCAAGTAGGGAATTTTTAAGTCCCATCCAAAAGATAATTTCATGTAGTGACTGCAAAAACATGTTTTCGAAGGGATTTGTAAAATGGCACCAGTTACGTTCATGAGGTGGGGTAACACAGGGGCTGTGTTGGAAATTTAGGGCCAAAATCTGCAAAAATAACAAAGTTACTGTATGAGTAAATATTGGAAATGTTCAAAGTTTCTTAATAATTCTGTTGTTTTTTGACATTTTGACTCCAAATTTTCAACAGTCTTTTTATGACCTCACCTTGGGATAAAGACATGTGGATCTTTTTTCAATTATGTCCAAAAGAATATTTTGCAGAACAACTGTGTAAACATATTTAGAAAGGGATTTTAAAAAATACACCTGCCTTGTTCATAAGGTAGAAAATTTGGGGCCAAAGTGTATAAAAATGACAAGGTTATGAGTAAAAGTCGAAAACGCTTTAAAACACCATTAACTGGACTTACCTTGTTTTCTGTCAGTTCATAGCAGATGTTGGTAACAGCAGGATATTCATCTCTCTAGAGTTCAGCACTGACCTGGATAGGTAAGTGAATGGGGCGGGGGGGGAGTGTGGAGTGGTCAGTATTGAGAGGGGGACGAGGTGTGAGTGGGAGGACTGGAGGGTCCAGGTGGGAGTAGAACACATTGTTGGACCATTTTCTTTGTTCTAGATTTACAAAAAACAGAAAGAAAAAAGAGTATGTGGGCCACTTTTCTTTATTGCAAGGACCAACCCTGGGGATTGGGCACCCCAAGCCTTGGTGTGTGGTTTGGCAGAATTGGGGTGGGCACCACGTTGTCACATGCTGTGAGGGAGTTAGTGTTTTTTGGTAGAGGGGTTGGGCACTCCACTGCTGGACTTTGTGGGGTTGTTTTCCTACAGTGGGGTTGGGCACCTAACTGCCATACGTTTCGGAGGAGGGGGTGCTAGTATTTTCCATTGGGTAACTTGGGCATTCTATGATTAAACTTTCAAAGGGTCATTGTGTTTTCCAGCTGTGGGATAGAGCACCCACTACCGATGTTATTGACTAACTGGGTTGGGCAGGAGTGGGGATACTGGTGGTGGAATAGATCACCTGCCACTGGTGGTATTGTAAAGATGGGTCAGGGGAGAGGGAGGATGCTAATTCATTGCCCGATGATGGTTATATGAAAGGATGCAGCCACACTGCGATACATGCAGTGACATACTTTCATACCTTAGACATTTCTGGCCATCAGCCAACAAAGCAATATCAGCAGCAATTTGGTGTTCACTTGCACACATTCCACATGCTCAGTTGCATTGTCTGCCACAGCACACACCTCCCAGTCCTTACACTCCAGAGCAGCCCCAGTATGGTTGCTTTGTGCATGCATGCAAGCAAATATAAATGTGATGGAAATAGAAAGGGGAAAAGGGTCCTCAAGCATGGTGAATCTGTGGTCTGCTGTTCCTCAGTGTTGAAAAAATCATGCAACTGGGCATGCACTGGAGGGTTTCTAGTTTACTTATTCTTTTGGGCCTTTTTGTCTTTTAGGTTTGTGATCAGTGGTATAGGACTGATGCAAAAGATAGTGACCAGTTGAGGTGGATGGTGGGCTCCCACCATGCTAATGGAAACAAAGCATGTACCAGAGTGGTCATGGGGTAGAAGTGGGTTACATTGGTGCCAGGGGGTAGGTAAGGGTGGGGGGTTGTTTAGATTGTATTGGCTGGGTGGATGGAAGAGGGATGGGGAGACTTCTCACACAGTGGGTGATGGGACAGGTGTTTGTGTTGGGAAGTGGAGGGTTGGGAGGTACTGCCTGCATGTTTGGGTATCTGTCCAACAGTCAGGTTAGTGATTGGAGGAATGGGTACCAGCAGCAGGATTAGGCACCCATCTGCTGCTTAGGTTAGTGATCTGTGGGGAGGGGGGAGACCAGCAGCAGTGCTGGGCACCAAACCACTGGTATCAATAGTGTTGGAGGAAGGGCCACTGGAAATTGTGTTGTTTTGTTTTTTCATTTCTAATTGACTTAAGTCAGTCACAAATGAAGACAAGCATTTGTCAATGTTGAATGTTGATTGAGTTGGTCTGTTGAGCTCGCTCAGTGACCCTGTGTCACTCGCTCGTTCTGTTTCTCCCGGTGCTGCAGGCTGCACCTTTGTACGGGGCTCATGGCTGTGTTGGCATGTTTTTTCTGCCCACAAAGAAATCTGCAGCCGTTCTGACAGAGCTGTGTTGAGATGGGTCACTCACCCTCTCTCAGTCGCTCATTCTGTTTCTGCTGGCGCTGCAGGCTGCCCTTTTGTACTGGGCTCCCGCCTCTGTTGGTGGCTTTTTCTGCCCACAAAGAAATGTGCAGCAATCCTGACACAGGTCCATTGAGCTACCTCACTCCCCCTCTCTCGCTCTTTCCGTTTCTGCCGGCGCTGCAGGCTGGCCTTTTGTACAGGGCTCCTGCCTGCGTTGCCACCTTTTTCTGCACACAAAGCAATCTGCAGCAGCCACAATAGACGTCTGTTGAGCTCACTCACTCCCCCTCTCTCACTCACTCATTGTGTTTTGTCCCATGCTGCTGGCTGCCCTTTTGTACTGGACTTCTGCCTGCGTTGGCACCTTTTTCTGGCCACAAAGAAATCTGCAGCTGTCCCGACACAGCTCCGTTGAGGTCACTCTCTCCGCATGTCTCACTCTCTCGTTCTGTTTCTCCTGGTGTTGCAGGCTGCTCTTTTGTACTGGGCATCTGGCTGCATTGGCAGGTTTTGCTGCCCACAAAGAAATCTGCAGCTGTCCCGACACAGCTCCTTTGAGGTGGGTCATTCCCCCTCTGTCACTCACTCATTCTGTTTCTGCTGGCACTGCAGGCTGCCCTTTTGTATTGGGCTCCTGCCTCTGTTGGCAACTTTTTCTGCCCACAAAGAAATCTGCAGCAGTCTGGACACAGGTCCATTGAGGTAGCTCACTCCCCTCTCTCACGCACTCATTCTGTTTCTGCCAGCGCTGCAGGCTGGCCTTTTGTATTGTGCTCCTGCCTGAGTTGTCACCTTTTTCTGCCCACAAAGAAACCCACAGCAGTCACGATAGAGCTCCGTTGAGCTTGCTCACTGCCCCTCTCTCACTTACTCGTGTTTCTCCCGGCGCTGCAGGCTGCCCTTTTGTACTGGGCTTCTGCCTGCATTGGCACCTTTTTCTGCCCACAAAGAAATCCGCAGCTGTACCAACAGCGCTCTGTTGAGGTCGCTCACTCTGTCTATCTCACTTGCTCATTCTGTTTCTCCTGGAGCTGCAGGCTGCCATTTTGTAGTGGTCTCCTGCCTCTGTGGGTGCCTTTTTCTGCCCACAAACAAATCTGCAGCAGTCCCAACAGAGCTTCATTGAGCTCGCTCGGTCCCCCTCTCTCACTCACTTGTGCCGTTTCTGTTGGCACTGCAGGTTGCCCTTTCCTACTGGGCTCCTGCCTGCATTGCTGCATTCTTCTGGGTACAAAGAAATCTGCAGCAGTCATGACAGAGCTCTGTTGAGCTTGCTCACTCACTCCCCCTCTCTCACTTGTTTGTTCTGTTTCTCCCACCACTGCAGGCTGCCGTTTTGTACTGGGCCCCTGCATGCATTGCTGCCTTTTTCTGCCCACAAAGAAATCTGCAACAGTCCCAACAGAGCTCCATTGAGCTCACTCACTCCCCCTCCCTCACTCGCTGGTTCTGTGTCTCCCGCTGCTAAAGGCTGCCCTTTTGTACTGGGTTCCTGCCTGAGTTGGCGGCTTTGTCTGCCCACAAAGAGATGTGCAGCAGTCCTGACACAGCTCCGTTGAGGTCTCTCACTCACCCTCTGTCACTCGCTCATTGTGTTTCTGTGGGGGCTGCAGGCTGGCCTTTTGTACTGGGCTCCTGCTTGCATTGCTGCCTTTTCCTGCCCACAAAGAAATCCGCAGCAGTGACGATAGACCTCCGTTGAGCTTGCTCACTCCCCCTCTGTCACTCGCTCATTCTGTTTCTCCTGGCGCTGCAGGCTACCCTTTTGTACTGGCCTCCTGGCTGCATTGGTACCTTTTCCTGCCCACAAAGAAATCTGCAGCTGCCCCCGACAGAGATCCATTGAGGTCGCTCACTCTCCCTGTTTCACTCGCTCATTCTGTTTCTCATGGAGCTGCAGGCTGCCCTTTTGTACTAAGCGTCTACAGCAGTTTCGACAGAGCTCCATTTGCCTCACTCACTCCCCCATCTCACTTGCTCATTCCGTTTCTGCCTGCGGTGCAAGCTGCCCTTTTGTACTGGGCTCCTGCATGCATTGCTGCCCTTTTCTGCCCACGAACAAATCTGTAGCAGTCATGATAGAGCTCCATTTAGCTCGCTCACTCACTCACTCACTCCCGCTCTCTCATTTGTTCGTTCTGTTTCTCCTGCCACTGTAGGTTGCCTTTTGTACTGGCCCCTGCGTGCATTGCTGCCTTTTTCTGCTTACAAAGAAATCTGCAGCAGTTCCAACTGAGCTCCATTGAGCTCACTAACTCCCCCCCTCACTTGCTCATTCTGTGTCTCATTCTCAGTCGCTCGATCCTAATCTGTCCCAAACACTGATTTCCAACAGCGACTGCGGTATTCTGCACCAGAAGTGCAGAAACACATTTCAACCAGGATGTGAAAAATGACAGCTGTACTGTTCATAAGGAGGTGTGAACAAATGCCAGTGTTGAAAATCTGATGTGGAAATATTACTAATTTGCAAACTTACAAGGGTGCATGGCACCTGCACAACACATGCTCACAACAGTCATTTTATGGAGTGTCATCCTAAAATTTTTAACATAGGCATTTTAGGACCTCTGCTCATGAATAGTGTCAGTGTGATTTTCTTAATATGTCCTGAACTCCAATTTCCCACAGCAACCACGCTATTGTGTGCCGGAAGAGTGAAAACATATTTCAGCCAGGATGCGAAAAATGACAGCTGCACTGTTCATAAGGAGGTCTGGCAAAATGGCAATGCTGAAAATTTGGAGAGAAAATATTGCAAGTTGCGAAGGTACGACTGTGTGTGGAACCTGCGTAATGCACATTCATAACACACTCATTTTATGGTCTTCATCAGCAAATTTTAAAAATAGTCATTTTAGGACCTCTGCTAATGAACAGTGTCACTGCCATTTTCATAATGTGTCCTGAACATGGATTTCCCACAGCAACCATGCTATTCTGCACTGGAACTGCGAAAACACATTTTGGCCAGGATGTGAATGACAGCTGTACTGTTCATAAGGAGGTGCAGAAGGATGGCAATGTTGAAAATCTGGAGTGAAAATACTATTAATTTATGAAGTTACGAGCGTGCGTGCAAACTGCGTAACGCATGCTCGTAACACAGTCATTTTATGGATTATCATCACCAAATTTTCAAGATAGGCATTTTAGGACTCTCTGCTCATGAACAGTGCCACTGTTAGTTTTTAATCTTGCAGAACACTGATTTTTTCACATTGACCACACTCATTTTATGTGCCAGAAGTGCTAAAACACATTTTACCCAGGATGTGGAAAATGACAGCTGCATTGTTCACAAGGAGGTGCCAAAAATGGCAGTGTTGAAAGCTGGAGGAATATATTGCAGATTTGCAAAGTTACGGTGCGTGCTTAGCAAGGGAAGGTAGGGTGCACAGGTGTGGGCGCTGGTTGTGGGAGGAGGGCAGGAGACCGCCGAGGACCGCTTTCCTGTTTTACAGGGTAAAAAAAGACATCGAGGACCATTTTTTATTCACTAGGGCATGTGGCACACTGGTGGGCTTCCAGCGTGCAACGGCGCCTTGTTTTTTGGGGCAGCTGTGGCAGACAGGGATTGAGCACCCCCATCGGCACACAACAAAGGTGGGGCTGTTACATTGTGCTGACGGGATTGCCCCGCTGGCAGACAACAAAAGAGTGGGGGGTTTACATAATGCCGATGGAGGGCTCCCCATCGGCAACATAAAGTGTGGGCACATGCTGACAAGTGGATTGGGCACCCCTTGGGGGGTTTAATATTTGTGAACACGCAGCAAGCTACCGCCTTGTTCATAAACAATATCACTGTTTCAGGGTCCTCGCCTCTGCAATGACACGTCGCTCCCTCATTGCAGCGAATGGCTGACGCTGCAATGTCGAGGCAGCCCCTGATTGCAGCAGCTAATTTTTTACAAGTTGGTGGCATGCTGACTGAACTAGTGTCAGCAGCAGCATGCCACAGCATTGGGGGAAGTGGGACATGCCTTTACAGGCTGTGGGAGCATTGGCTACAACAGTGCCAAGCCTCCACAACCTGCTTGTGGAGAAACCTGCCACAACATGTTTCTTGCACATGTGCACAATCAACATAAAAAATGGTACTGTTTTTTTTCTGGCAGTGGTAAAACACATTTTATTTTCATTTATGATTGACTTGAAAGTCAAACGTAAATTAAAGAAATGATAGTGTTTTTCATATATTTTTTTCTTGGTGGGTTTTTTAGTTTATGCTCCACTGTTTACAATTGACTGAACTTTTTAATTTGGTCTTTTTGCCACAAAGCAAATGAATGGCCTTGTCCTGAGCCAATATTTAAGGAAATCTGAAAGTTTCTGGTTTCAAATCAGTGTATTTTTTCAGTACCATGATTCAAAAAAGTATTAATTTGGATGAATGTTGCTATTTCTCTCTGTATTGTAAAATCTCTGTTGTATTGTTTTTAGGTACTGTAAAATCTCTGTTGTAACTTCCCGGGTCATGCCTGAAAATAGTCATTTCTGTGGCTAGTGCACCTTACCAGGTAAACAAAAACTAAATAAATAAATACATTTTCTGCACTTCACAGTGCCAAGACCTGCAAATCTACTGTTTTGAAAATTGGTATGTACTTTTTATCTCAGACTGAGGGGGTACACACCAATTTTCTAATCCCTAGATCTCAGGATGGCTGGGTTATAAGATGGCAAAAATAAGGGGTTTAACCCAAATACACAACCATAACATGCTGGTGCTATTGCTATGCATACTGTATATCTATATGTATATGTATATGTTGTATATGCATATATATGTATATGTGTGCTTTTGCAACAGCTATAAAAATAGTATACTGTATGTATAGTGCCTCTTGCCCACGGCAAGAATAATGTTGTTAATAGACAGCCTGAAAAAGAACTGAAGATGGTAGGAATTTGTCTGTGGCCCCTCCCCCAGATTCCTGAACTGGTTAGATCAATTTAGCTAGAAGCCTCACTTAGGGTGAGGGCCAGGTACGCAGGTAGGGCCACCTGTGGGGGGGGGATTCTGGCCAGAGAGGTGGAGCAAGGGGCTTAAATTGGATCACACAAACCTAGTTTAACTTCTTGTGCATTCTCTTCTGTTGAACTGTAAAGAGGTGATTAGATATGGTTGTGCACACATTATGAAAGCAACTTTGGTAAAGCAGATACAATAGAAATTGATCTGTATTATTGGATGGCTAACCGAGACCCATGTTACTCCAGGGGCATCACTCTGCCACACTTCCATAATCCATAAATTCTCTCTTATCAAGAAAAAGACAATTTGATAACAGTGTCACAGATGGAGGAGCACAGTTGAAGTTAATCAGTTACAGAAACTAGGGATGAATGTTGTCTACCTCAGAACTTTTATTTGGGTTACTTTGGTGAAGGGATTTTTGAACTTCCATTGCAGAGACTGTTTTGAAATTTGAAAAATGAAATAAAAGAATCATGGTCAAAGGTGCTTCCCAGCTTAATACCACCCAATTGGGCCGATATAAGGTCTCTTAACTGAGTGATATTACTTTTATGATACAGGAGTGTGATGTGAATAAAAACTGTGTTATTATTATTATTATTAGCATTATTTTTAAATTTTAATTTTACAACAGAGGTCAAATTGGTATCTAGGTTTCCAGTAGAGTCCACTGTTTGACTTACTGGTTTGCTGTCATCTAGTTAAAAGTGGTTTCTTTTGTTGTTAATCTTTTTATTTAGATATAAAAAGACACATACAAGCATAAACAAAAAGAAACATCCACGATATAGAAATACAAAGGAAATCACTTATCAAGCATGTTATATATATATTAAAAAACATACAACAGGATGCTTAGTGTACACGATGATGTTACAATTGGCCTTGATTATATCAGGGAAGATAAACAAATGAGTTATAATCATAAGACATGAAGGGTTGTAAAAAATAATCGGGTCCAAAATAGATGCTAATAACAGGCAATGGTTAGACATGCAATAAGAGAAGAAGAAATACAAAAGGAGGTAAGAAAGAGATATAAAGGAAAAAGGGAAGGAACAAGAGTAGAAAGAAGATAAAAAGTGATATCTGTGTGCGATAATATTGAAAGACCCTAATCACAAACAGAAGAAGTAAAAGCTGAATAAGTCTAAGGATTAGGGTTTGTAAAAACTTAGGAATTAATGTATTTGAAATAATCCTGCCAGGACTGATCATATGTAATGAGTCAGTCATGAATAACATGTGATAAACGATCTAATGAGGCATAATTAGAAAGATTTTGTAAAATATCTGAGAAGGAGGGAACTGAAGTAGATTTCCAGCTCATCAATATTAAACATTTAACCAAAAGGAAAAGTATATATAACCTTCTAAAATATGCATGTGAGAGGGAGATACTGTTTGGAATAAGGATGCCCAATAGAAATAATTTAGGATCGAAGGGTAGTTTTTGTCCTATGACTTTAGAAGCAAATGAGCAAATGTTATGCCATAATTTATTAATGGAGGCACATGACCACAAAATATGGAGCAAATCCCCGTTGGCCTGATTACATCGCCAACAGTTATTATTGTTTAGTAAACCCATACATTGAAGGATGGAGAGGGTTCTGTTCCACAAATGTAGAATCTTAATTTGTACTAAAGAGATACGAGTATCCTTAAATAAATTGTGTGTAAAAAAACAGCATTTGCTCCATTGTGAATCAGAAATATTGTAGTGAAGAAGGTTGCTCCATTTAATTTTGACTGAAATGGATTGATCAGGGAGATTGTCAATAATGTCTTTATAAATGGAGCTATTCAGTTTTTCAGTAAGTTTTACCCAGTGCAAGATGTAATGATCCAGAAGATTATGTTTATGAGCAAAATTTGTAATAGAGTTATAAGCAGTCCGAATTTGTAAAAACTTCCAAAAGTCCTGGTTTGGGAGTTTCCAGGATTTCTGCAAATCAGAAAATGTTCTGAGGGTAAGTGAGTTCTGGTCTAGGATGTCCCCAAGAAAGAAAATGCCTGTATTCTTCCAAGTGCGACAGAATATCGAATAATTTTCCAAGGTAAGTAAAGGGTTGCCCCATAAAGGAGCATATAACCAGGATTTGGGTTAGATTTCAAGAATTTGTGGATTAATTTCCAATAAAAAACAGAAGATGATATAGTCGGGTGGGCTTTTAATTTAGAAGTAAGGGGGTTAAAAATAAAGAAAGTAGGAATTCCTCCAGGACACAAAGCAGATTCCATTGCAATCCAAGGAGGAGCATGAGAAGAAGGTTTCTGAAACCATTTGATGGTTTGGGCTGTCTGAAAATCCCAAAGATAGCCTTTGAACCAGGGGAGTCCGAATCCACCTTTCTTTCAGTGTGAGCAGAGTTTATTATGGCTTAACCTCGGTGGTTTCCCATCCCATATGTAGTTACCTATTAGTCTATCAATTTTGGCAAGAAAAGGGGATGGTAAAATTAAAGGAATATTGGCTAACAGGTAAAGAATCTTGGGAGATATGGACATCTTAATGGATGCAATTTTCCCCAGAAAGGAAAGGTTAAGAAGTTTACATCCATCTGGAATCATTTTTATGTTGTCGAGTAAGGGATTAAGATTAATGTTCCATATTTTCCCTAAATTGCTGGATATTTTAATACCTAAATATGTTAAATCTTGAGGTGACCAAAGAAATCCAAGAGGTAGGTTCATAAAGGGTTTACAATGATCATTAAGGGGTAGAGTTTATGATTTGTCATAATTTAAAGCAAGGCCTGAAATATCTGTAAATTTGTTAAGTAAATCGACAAGTAGAGGTCCAGCCTCATTCAAATTTTCAAGTAGAATTAAAAGGTCATCAGCATAGGAAAGCGAGATATATTGCATGTTTCCCACGGGGATACCCTTGATACCAGCAGATTGGCGTAGGCAAGCAGTCAAGGGTTCCATGGCTAAAATGAACAATATAGGAGATAGAGAACAGCCTTGCCTGGTTCTCTTCTCCAATTGGAAATGGGGAGAGATAGTCAAATTGGTGAGCACTCTAGCTACCTGGGAATTATATAATAGTTTAATCCAAGAGCAGAAAGAATAGGGAAATCCAAAATATTTAACACTTGACAGAGGTAGTCCCAATTTAAGGAATCAAAGGCTTTCTCAAAATCGATGGCTATAACCACCACTGGTGAGTTAAGAGATTTGGTTTTATGAATTAGGTTGAATAGGGAACATAAGTTGTCGGATCCAGACCTATGTTTAATAAAACCAGCTTGCGAACAATGGGTGCATTTGGAAATCAGAGGCTCAAGTTGAGAGGTAAGTAATTTAGCAAATAACTTCCCATCCATATTCAACAAAGAAATTGGTCTATAATTAGATGAATTTAAGGGGTCTTTATCTTTCTTATGGCATAAGGTTATAATCACATCCGTACAAGAGGGGGGAAGTTTGCCAGTGATGGAGGCTTCTTGATAAACATTGAAAAGAAGGGGGCATAAAATATCAGAGAACTTTTTATAGAAGTCAATGGAAAATCCATCACCACCAGGGGATTTACAGGGATATGATCACCTCTTGCAATGAAAAGGGTTTACCTAAAAGATTAATTTCAAGTGAAGAGAGATGGGGAAGATGTGAAGTTTGGAGAAATTGTTGAATTTGTTCAGTAGATGGGGGCTTTGTATTAGAGTATAATTTTTGATAAAAGGTTATCATAATATGGTTAATAGATGGATTATCATAGTGAGTTGTGCCTTGCTAATTTTTAAGACTTAAAATATATTGTTCCAATTCTTGTGCTTTAAGCTGGTAATCTAGAAGTTTCCCATTTTTATCGCCATGCTCCCAAAATTTTTGTTTAACTTTAAAAAGGGCCAGTTCAGTTTTACAGGAGATAAATTTGTTAATTTTGATTCTAAGTTGAAGAATTTCAAGGTGAAGGGCGGAGTCAGGGCAATGTTTGTTGGAAGAGAAGTATACGTTTTCTTTCATTTTAAGTGATTTTTCCATGTCAGCCAATTGTTGCTCAAATAGTTTTTTTTCTGTGGGCTGCATAGCTGATAATTTCCCCTTGGATCATAGCTTTAAGGGCTTCCCATCTAGTAGACATAGAAATTACGGAAGAATTGTTGTGAGTAAGGAAGTCCTGAATTTGCATTTTGATCTTAGATAAAAAATCAGGATCCTTAAGAAGGAGAGGATCTAGTCACCAATAAGTAGATTTGGGTGTAGGTGGACCCCCATAAGAGATTTAGTTTAACAGGGGAGTGATCTGAAATAATAACGGAAGAAATGGAAGAGTCAATGGTCTTTTCAATTATTACAGGAGATATTAGCTAATAATCAATTCTACTATATGTCTTGTGAAAGGAGGAATAAAACGTATAGTCTCAGTCCCAGGGATGTAGTGAATGCCATATGTCAGTTAAACCGATGTCCTGCATAAGTAATGAAAGGGCTTTTATGCTTCTGGGATGAGCTTCTGTAGTAGGATTACTTCTATCTATACCGGCTTCTAAAGTGAGGTTTAGATCCCCACCAAGGATAATTGGTGTATTATCTGTATTAAGGGTTAAACTTTGTTGAGCTAAATTGTGCAAGAATTTTGGGGAGTCAATATTGGGAGCGTAAACGTTAACAAGCAGAAGAGGACTGGAATTAGTATTCAATTTGACCATCACCCATCTGTCTTCACTATCAGAGAGGGATTTTATAAGGGACCATTTAAGATTTATATGTACCAGAATGGCAACCCTCTTTTTTTTGAGGTATAAGATGAATCGTATATTTGACCTACCCAATATTTCTTAAGCCTGTGAACATCCTCTGTTAATAATTGTGTTTCTTGAAGGAAAGCAATTTGTGTTTTATACTTTTAAAGCTGAGAAAGGATTTGCTTTCGCTTACAAGGAGAGTTAAGTCCCTTCACATTCCACGTATATAAAAGTAAATCACTCATAGTGTTGGTAATAAAAGAATGGAAAGAACATGGATAGTGAAGGAGCTTATAAATTAAATAGAGGATGGTCAGAGTGTAGGCTAATAACATATATACGGGAGGTGGCAGGAATAATCAAAGGGAGTTTAATAGGCACAGATATCCTTATATAGATAAGATAAGTGAATAATAAAAGGAAAAACATTATTTAACAGTCACTATTTAACACACTATTACACTAGAAAAAATTACTTCTTAGATGAACGATGAGATATGAGTAGGGTAAACTGCTAGGCGACTCACTCACCGTACTCTTAGGCATAGGAAATTGGAATAGACCAAAAAGGACCAGTTGAAAGCTGGTCAAAACCTAGGGTCTAAACCTTCTAATCCAATATGAACATTACCATCAATCAAAATTGATCAGAAATCACTATACTATGTTAGGGAGGGAGCCATATTAACCTTGGCATACTATAACAACAACTATATTCATAAAAGTAAGAGAATAATACCACATACAATAATAAGAATATTTGGTATCTATAAGAATAGTTGAAAAGCCAACTTCTTATAATTGGAATCCTAAATTTGCTGTAAAAGAAAACCAGTAAAGCCTTAAATGTATGCAATCAGAGGAAAAGGCACTTATTTAATATAGATGTTAGAAGAAAAAAGTCAATTACTGCATTGAACATCTTATAAGACTAACATAATCTTAGCACAGGACGGGCATTAATAAGTGAATAAAAAAGAAATGGTAAGGAAATAGAAGCCCCTTACCTTAAGCCAATTCAGCACAAGGAGAAATGTATGGGTTATCTGGCATAAGATAAATCCATGTATACAGGTGGATTCAAAATAAATGCTGCAACCTTTACTCGAAAAATTGCCAGTATATGTAATATATGGGGTAGATAGGTCTATGTAGTAGGCCCATCGAGCCCCACATAAAAAGGATAATTTGCCTGAAATGCTAATTAGGCTTTGAGTAGAATAGGGCTTAGAAAGACAAGCATAGCATAGATATTGCAATTGTAGACATCCAAAAATGGCCAACATCTGAGGTAAATCGTGATGTTTTTTTTCAAATAGTTTGGCAAAGAGAAGTCAGGTAATCAGATTGTTCTCAATATTATAACACAGGTAAGGGGGAAAATAATGCCTTGTCCTGGGGTATTTATATAGTAAGAACAGTGTTAACTGGATGGGGGGGAATGAGTAAGTTTAATTAGGAAATGCACCAATATTCTAAAGCTGGAGTCATAGTATTGAGCACAAATATATATAAAAAGCAACAAGATTGCAAAATGCAGTAATCACCAGAAAATGTGTACCAAAATATTATAAAAAGGGGAGAAATTAAAAAGAGCGCCAAAGTTCCACTGAGAAGATACAATAATTAGGTAGAATTAGAGCCAGAGATAACATTTACAACAAACTGTGATATACAGTCTTCTGCTGTCACAACCTGCTGGAAACGAGATATCACAAAAAGAAGGTTGCACAGGGTGAGTTGATTCAATTGGCAAAAACTGATTTTACAGCAGACAAAATCCTGATACAACTGATCAGGAAAAAATAGAGACAACCTATAAACAGCATTATCATTACTTTATTTGCTCCAATAATTACATTTTGTATTTGCTTTTGGATTTGGCTTTACATCTTTTTTTGGAGGTTCAAGAGATTTAATGGGAGAGCTAGCGATAGCATCTGTCCATGAGGAATTTGCAGATATGATGACCTGTGTAGCTGTGAGTGAATTAGAGGGAATATCATCTGTATTATGGTCCGTTACATCCTCTTGCCATGTGTGTGCTAGAAGATCAAACTTATTATATAATGGTATATCAGGATTCACAATCAAGTGAGCAGTAGAGGGCTGATAGGTGTTAGTAATACTTTTAGTATGGCAACAGAAGAGTTTGACTGAACCAGATCCAGAATTATTTTTTCTTTGATTCTTTCAGATTGTCTGTAAGAGGAAGCAGCTGTGGCAGAGCTGGACTGGGATTCCAATTGCATAATTTCTCCCTCATCGTCCCATGCAGAAATTCCTTCCAGTCATGCAGACTCCAGACTGCCTATAGGATTCACCTCAGAAATTGGTACCGTTGGGGTGGATATCGGAAATGAGACATGTAAACGCTAGCAAGAGCATCGGGGGCATGGAAATCTTTAAACAAGGAGCCCTGAAAAATGTGCATTGTGGCCAGATAGCGTAAGGCAAATTTTATGCCTCTTTGGTGCAATATCATTTTCAAAGGATTGAATGCCATTCTTTTAGAAGTTAGCTCCTTTGAGAAGTCTCTATAAATGAGGATTTTGTGCTCTCACCACTTAAGTTCTCCTACTTCTCTAGCATGCTTAAGGATCAGTTCGGTATGTGCGTAATTTAGGAAGCAAGCAATGATGGGTCTGGGTTGATGATCTTTGGAAGGCTTGGGACCAAGGGTTCGGTGAGACTGCTCAATAATCAAAGGTAAGTCTGGGGGTAACTTTAGCAAGGTTGGCAAAACATGAAGCAGCAAAACACATGTATCTCCCAATTCAGCACCTTCAGGGAAACCGAGAAAATGTAAATTGTTTCTTCTGTTTTGATTTTCAATATCGTCGATTTTGGATTGGAGAGATTTAATAGTGTGGTCTTGATCTCGAATCGTGGTCTATAGATTATGTATGGAAGTTGCGTTTTTGGTGATTGCGTTTTCATTTATAGCAATTTTTTGGTGTGCCGATTCAAGCATGGCAGTATTCTGGTTAGTAGCTGTTTTTAAATCGCTGATGTCAGTTAATATCTTTGAAAACATCTCTTCCACTTTTGCAAGTGCTTTGGATTGCATAATGAAATCCGCCCTAGTGTTGGCTGATAAGGCCTACCAATCTTAGTACTAAGATGCTTGATTAGAGATGTAAATGCTCAAAATAATTTACAAGTTGTGTGAGGCAGGTAGTTTATAGGCTGAGATTGAAAGCTGGCTTCAAAGGAAGGTCTGGGTATGAATATATGAGGTTAAATTACTGCATTCCCTGCAGAGAAGACTGATTATGCTGCCATCTTCTGCCTGGTCAGGCCACGATACCCCAAAGTGGTTTCTGACCAGTTACAAAATTCTGTCTAGCAGATGTTTGTTATCTTTCCTGTATATACAGAAGGCATTTATTGTATTATTTCAGGAAATTATTTTTTGGAATCTGTGGACATCATGGCTCTAATCTGGCTAATCTATATAATTTGGGGAAAATTCAGTAGTTGCTACGAATTGTATGCAAATTAGTGGCAGAGCCTTTTGAAGATGTTTCTTTAGCCAACACACAGACACATAGACAGACGGACACACACACACACACACACACACACACACACACAGTCAGAATGTTACTTGTACAAAGTGCTAGATTTTAATCCAGAAGACTTTGTTTTAGCCGAACTTCAACAGATAACATTGTTCCTCTCCCTCAAACCAAGAAGTTTAATTCTTGATTTTCATAGACATTTAATTAGAGCTGCTAAGAATGTTTTCTCATTAAACAAATAGATTCTGGGGATTATCAATGTTATTAGAAGTGGATAAAAGAACTTGCATGGGATTTTTGAGTTCAGCATATGGAGTTTTGTGTAGTTTACTTTTTCAAATTTCACAGTCAATCCTAAATGCCACGTTGCCACATCTGGTGACCTGCTTGAGGTAGAAGGCACCTAGCTGAATGATTTGTAGAACATTTATCTGCATGCCTCTCAATCATCCCACATTTGGAGGGTGGGTGAGATTCCTCATTTAGGTCCATAGGTACAGCCACAAAGCTCCTTGTGCAGAAGGTGCTATCCAACATTTTACACACAGACAAGTTTAAAGCAGAAGTTCATCTTCAACAATCTTGTTCATTGATAATGGTTGGTGAAATTAGAGTTTTGCACACTTTTTGTGAAAGTGCACCAATTTCATGCTATTTTGTGCAATTTCATGAATTAGAACAACTTCTGTTTTTGTAATTCAGGTTTATTGAGACATATATGAAAGTTGCAAATTCCACTGTAAGCAAGGACATGTCCATTAATCAACTTACACATCATACAAGGCTCATTTACTGTTTCAGGTAACACAAGCGTCCATCACCAAAATGTAGTCCAGCAAAAGAGTCCATCGCAGAAGAAAAATGTCCAGCTTGTGTCGAAAATCAATCCCTCTTGCTCTTTTGTGAGGCCTTAAATCCACTCCCCCAGGCATGAATGTGATATGAAACAGGAAAGAAACAGACATGTAGTAACAATAAAACCAGTAAAACAATCATCTACTAGTCTGGTGTCATCATTGCAAAGGGTGCTGGAAGCCAGAGGATGAACTCTGATCTAGTACAACAGTGGGATACACTTCCCCTTCCCCCCTTAACTTGTTCCATTGGCAAACCATGGTCTGCATTTTTCAATGTATTTTTCTGTGCATAACCTCAGGTCAGCCATAATTTTCTCCATGTATAACACCCACTGTATTCTGTTGTGCCACTTCAACACTGTGGGCATGATAGCAGACAGCCAGTGACACATGGGGCCTGTGAACATGTGGGATAACAAATAGACACTATGAAGCAGGGATCAAGTGCATGAAAAATGCACAAATGCATTTGTCAATTTATTTTGTAGAAAATCAGTAAATATATACAGAAATCATAGAAGAAAAATGTGTTAGTCCTGCACAACAAAATAACTTCAGGACACTTCTTTCCCCAGCAGAGCCCGTGGCTTTGTTTCAGCCAAGATAGCTTAGTGTAATACCTCTTACACTCCTGTGTGACAATCAGCACACACCAAGGAAGATCCTTCTCCACTCACTGTCAGCACCAGACTGACCTGACTATCTGAGGTCCCCTAGTGGTGATCCTTTTTCATAGCTCCCTGGGCTGACCATAGATTTGGGGGTTTCCCATTGGTTGTGACATCACTGGCTCTGAAACATATAAATAGGGGCAGTTTCAGGCCAGCCAGCCCTATAGCTGGAGTCTACTTACAGCAGGGCCCACAGGCAAATATATTTTATTACAAGCCCTATTTCAATATTGTTACTAGTGTGCAGGCATCCCTGCATTGGCAAGGGTAAGGGGAGATTAAGGGTGTGCTCCTAATCTCACTTCTCCTGCCAACTCACGAGACCTGCAATGGGTAAGGTTCTCAAAAAAACCCTTTATTTTTTATCATTTGAACCCTATATGGGTTCTTATTCTGCAGCTCTTCCTAGCTGCAGCTTTCATTTATATGCAAGGGCTCTATTCTAAGCTTATTGAGCTCCTGTCACAACCAACCGTAAACTTGTTATACAGCCGATGGCTGAAATTTCAGCTGTTGGAAAAACATTTCATTTGGGCTTCTTTTGCCCTTTTCCTCAAGTTTATTCACCTTTTTTATTCAGCAGCTCCAGTTACAACATTCCTGGGGCTGCAGCACATATTTTCATGTTTTTAGAACACTACGGGACTTATTAAAGGTTCTGCCCATAGTTCCTAAACATCAACCAAGTTTCTTTTTTTTTGCCACACTATTGCGGTATTTACTTATGTTTCATAGCATGCCCTTGTTCCGAAGTGTCCCAGTCACTTCTTCTCCACACAAGGATCATGTCTGTAAGCTGCACTCTGTGGCAATATTCACTACGGAGCACTTGCTTTGATACAGCTCCTGGGCCATTGGAGTTCACATTCAGCTGCATCTTGCAGCATGCACAGATTGTCCACTCACACATCTTCAAGATCGGTGTGCAAGACAGAGCTCTTTCTCTTTGGGGCACCTTTTGAGCTGCTACTTGTGGCTCTTGGCTCTTCACTCAGTGCACTATTCAGGACTCAGGATGGGCATTTCAGAGCTCTATACACAGCACCAGGGCACATGTTCTACATGGGAGAACAGAGGGTTTTATAGTGAAAACAGGGGACAGCAAAGCAGTAAAAATGTCAGGTTGGCCACCCTGATAATGAAAAGTAAGGAAAGAAAAGCAAAAGGAAGAAGACATAAAAAAGTGAGAGAAAATGTGTGTGGGGGGGGGGACCTGGCACATCGTCTTAATTTTAACAGTTTTTTTTTTTTGTATTATTTCTTTTCTCCCCTACTTGCATCAATGCCAGTCTCTCCTTCTGGTGAGCCAATACTTCTACCAACCCATCCTGTCCCCCAAGCCTCTGCTGTCAAATGACAGCCATCTCCAAGGGAAACCCTGCGTATCCCTTCGCTGGACGGGCCCCCCTCCTCCAAGGGGGAAAGCACTAGCCAGGGGGGCACAGACCAGCACATCATCTTGGCCAGGGAGACACTGCTGAGGCAGAAGGCTGCGGAGGCATTGACGGGCTCAGAGAGTCAGGCATCCATCATCCGGTGTGACATGGAGTGTTTTTCATGCTTTTCCATGTATATCCCTCCTTCAGCGTCGTGCAGTGCTTCTGGTCTCACCAGAGGGCAGCACCAACTGGGCTCCTCAGCCCCACCCCAGGGAGAGGAGAGCCCAGTCCTGGATGCTCAATCCTCTCCGCCCCTGCCAGCACCCAGCAACCCGAGTCCGTTTCTCGAACCTGGGTCACCAAGGTAAGTCAAGGTGGTGCCTACCAACCCTTATGCCACCGGGATTTAACAGGGGTTTTAATACATAACAGGAGCTCCCTGTTACAGGGCCCCTGTCTGCCATTAGACAAAGTGTGTGAAACAGTTCTTTTTGTTTGGTTCTGTGGATCCCATGAGGTGGCAATTCCAACACCATTTTTTCAATGTCAAATGGAACAGACTGCATCCATACTTTACCTTACTTCTGTATGTATCAAACACCAATCAAGTACCACTTTGGAGCAGTCCCAAAAACTGTGATGGTGTGTTTCCCTACCACCACAGTCCCTCCAGCATCTGTCCCCACACAGAAAACGTGTGCAGTTATTGTGGGGATATGGAAAAATCTAGAAAGAATTTTCCATCTATGTTCCCTCCAGTAGGGCTATGCTGTCACCTTTCAGTCCTGTGTTAAGATCTTTACCAATGGTTCTCAGGTATGGGGCTCCCTTATTCCCTTTCCCAGTGCTGCCTAAGATTCTCTAAACTATGCCAATGTCCTGTAATAATTTATACGGTATAGAGATGTATCTGCTTTTTTCTTTAGGACAGATTGACCTGAGGAAGCCCTCCTCCAACATCTTCAGGGTCACAGTATCTGTTTCTTGTTGTCTGCTGACAACACATAATGTGAGACCTACAGAAACTGGTACTGCTCTGAGTTGGGAAGGTTGTATTTATTCCTCAGGTCAGGGAAGGAGACACAGTCAGAAATACAGAAACATAGAATTTGATGGCTGAAAAGGACTGATTGGTTCACCTAGTCTGCCCATTTGTCTATTCTTGAAGAACTCCACAAACATAGTGAGGCCTCTCCAGTTCCACCTACAGAAAACCAGGTCATCCCATCCCTGTGGGAAGTCTGTGTCACCTATAATCACAGTAACTGGGCCTATTCCATCAGCTGTCTGGGTCAAGCTATGCAATTTATGGAGAATGTCAAAAGAGGTCCTGATCCAGGGGTTGTGATCTTGGTGGAGGTGGGTACAGGGCCATCTAACAAAGTGTAGGGTATATAATGGAGCCGGTAGTGTAGCTCTGTTTTTCAGGGCATACCACCATGTCTCTAAATTCTGTTTAGTGATAGTTGTTAATTGGGCTGACTGGGCAGTTAGGTAGTAAAGCTCAAAGTCTGGAAATCCCATACCCCTTCTCCCAGTGAAGTGACAAGTATTCAAATCTACTCAGATCCTTTTGCCCTGCCAGAGAAATTTCAAAAATAGCTGATTTACTCTGGACCCAAATACATTAGAGATGGTGACTGGTAGCACCTGAAAGCAAAAAAGCAAACACGGTAATACATTCATTTTCATGACTGCTATCTGCCCCCAAATGGAGAGGGGGAGCTGTGTCCAAGTACTGAGATCTTCTGTTATTTCTCCTAAAAGTTTAAGCTTGGAGAATCTAGGCATTATTTTTTGCTCCCAGGTAATGGATAGTGTTATTTGGGGCACATCTAAATGGGAAGGAAACCTTAAAACATACTGGTACTGATCCTGGTACTACAATGACCTCAGATTTTGAATAGTTGAGTTTGTAGTCAGAGTTTATTCCAAAGGTTTCCAATTCCCTGCAGAGGGCAGGGGTTGAGCTTTGTGGTTCCCTAAGAATGAAAATAGAATCATTTGCATAAAGAGCTCATTTTTGTTCAGAGCCCCCCACCATGATCACACTAATATGAGGGTTTTGCCTAATTGCCACTGCTAAAGGCTGTGTGCAAAGGGCAACGAGGAGAGGGTAGAGAGGACACCTCTGCCTGGTTCCCTTCTGCAAGAGAAACCTGGAGGGTGCCATCCCATTCACTCTGACCACTTCTTCAGGGCTGTTATAAAGGGCATCAGTGTTGTCCCGGAACTTCAGACTAAACCCCATAGCCAGCAGAGTATGTTGTAGAAAGGCCCAGTTCACTCAGTTTGAAGCCTTCTCTGCATCCATTGAGACGGCTATCTGAAAGTTTAGGTCACCCTTCTGAGAGGATAGACTATTAGGAAGGTGTCTAATATTATTGTGAATTTCTGCCCCTTAATAAATCATGTGTGATCCAGGTGGACCATGCTTCCCACGCTAAGCTGCAGGTGTTAGGCTAAAATTGAGGTAAAGATTTTGAGATCGACCAGTGATAAAGCTATGGGTCAGTAAGATTCATATATGGTGGGGTCCTTATCAGATTTGGGAATTACCGAGATCCGTGCCCTGTGCCAGATTTTGGGTGTCCTCTCACTCTCCATGACTCCTCTGAAGAGCTGCACCAGTTATCCTGAAAGCTCTTCCTTTAATGTTCTGTAAAACTCAGCTGTATAGTCATCTACCCTCGAGGACTTCTTGTTCTTAGGTCCCTAATCATTTCCTGCTCCTTTTCCCCCGTGATAGGGGCTTTCAATGCTCCATATCATGCTGTGCTAGGGAGGGCAGGTGTGTTTTGTGAAAGTATGTACTAATTAACTCCTCATGTGTAATGTGATGCTCCCTGGTATACAAAATTTGGTAAAATATTGCAAATGTATCCTCTATCTATTGTGGGTGCAAGATTAATTGTCCTGTCCTTCCCCTCTCCTGTATACAGATGATCACTCTGCTGGCAAGTTGTTTCCTTAACTGCCAGGCAAGCAATTGGCTGGCTTTGTTTCCTAGAATCATTGTCTGGCCAACAGCAGTTGCCCCTCTATTTTTTGTTCAATATACTGTTGGTTTCTTTCTGCATTCCTGTATTTTAGGCAGCACAGTCTCCTCCATACTTTATGTGTTGCTTCTAAATCAAACAATTCCCATTCCAGTGTCAACCTTCTTGCTATGTCATCCCTCTTTTTCCTTGATGCAAACTGAATAATTTCTCCTGTTCACACAGCCTTCAGCCCATCCCATCTGTCTCACAGGGATGTGTCACCCTCTTCGTTATTACTGTACTATTCCCTGATCTTTACCTTGAGATGGGTGACAAACTCTGGAATGTTTAGGATCGAGTTATTTGAGCATCATGTAGCATTCCTACAGGAGAAAATAGCAAGGTCATCCACATGGGTGCCTGATCGGACAGCATAAACCCTTCAATTGTTGTCTCCTGCACTGTATACAGGCAGTCCACTGTGACCAAAAGCATGTCGGTCCTGGAGTATGAGTGCTGGGGAAATGAAAAGAATGTGAAATCTCTGCTCCTTGAGTGCAAGATCCTCCAAACATCTCCAAACCCCAACTACCTTAGATGTTTTTTAAGGGCTGTGCTACTTTAATTCTGTCCTCTTACCCTATATCCCTGCCCTTGTTTGTCCAAGTTGTTACTAAGTTGTGTTAATGTCTTCCTAGAGGATATATAAATTCCGAGTGCCAAGGGTAACTTCAGCAAGATGTTTTGATATAAAGCCACCCTCTCCTGATCTGAGTTGGGGACATAGATGTTGAGCAGAGCAAAGGGGAATCATGGTACATTCCCTCTATGCATGTATGTATGTGTGTATGTATGTATGTATGTATTTATTTATTTATTGAATTTTGATGACCGGGTTTGCACACTGGGCTCCAAAGGTCCCTTTTCAGGGGCTACCTGGGGAACAGAAATTGTACAATACAATACATACAGTGGATGATACAGGGTAACAAGAAGTAGACACGATAATGAAGATAACAGTACAGGCAATTATTCAATTAGTAGACCATAAGTGCAACCCCCTGAGAGAATCAAGGCAAGATTAGCTGTCTGTTAGGTGAGAGGACAGGGGGTGGGTGCTGTGGTTGGGACCGGTGGTGATTATCCTATACCCTCACAATGGTAAGAGCTGTTATCATCCTCTTCCACCCTTTCAATCTTTAAGGGGATATCATCTGAATAAGTATTACAACCCCCCTCCTGTGTGGGTGCTGCTGGTAGGAGGACAAATAGCACACCCACACCCAGGATCATTTGAGTTTTTTATGCTCCTACTGGGTTAGACAGGTTTCCTGCAGCATGGCAACCAATGTCTTTTGCCTCTGTAATTCCTGAAGTTTTCTAACCCTCTTAACCAGGTTGGCAAGACATTTGACATTTTATGCAATATTTTTTTAATCACTTCCTACTATTTTGAAAAGGTAAGGTACACATAGCCCACCCATGTCAGGGAGCACATCCCAATATGCTCCTTTAAAAAATGACCAGACTAATGAATAAACTCTAGTACTCAACATGTTTTATTTATTTATTTACTTATTTAAAAAGTTTACCAGTAAATACATACTGAGCTTATAACAATTCATTTCCAGATGTGTCCTGGGGGAGAGGGGAGAAGGAGATAGCTAAGCAATATAATTAATACAATACAAGAAGGCAAATACAGTTATAAGCAGAATCATGATATTGGAGGCAATTTAGTAACTAATGCCATTAGAAAAAAATAAAAATCTGTATATGTAAGATGGAAAAATGAAGTGAAACAGCATGAACAAGATAAAACTAGGAAGGAGGGTAAGAATAGGACAACCAGTAGCAAGTAATGAGAGAGAAAAAGTGGAAAGGATCGTAGATAGTTGCAGGAAGGATAACAAAAGTCATAAAGAAGAGACTTTAGGGAGGAGGAGAAGAAGCAGAATTAATAGAATGGGGAAGGGAGGACCAAAGTTTAGGAAAGTGGTAAGAAAAGAAAATTGACCAACAACAGATTTTCTAGAAGGAAGAGAGAGAGAATAGGAGGTAGTGTTGCGGATAGGGTAGGAGGAAAAAGGAGGAGCTAGGAAGGATGTGAGATATGAAGGAAGGGTGCCGAACCAGAATTTGGATAAAAAAGAGACACAATGGAGAAGGTGCTAGCATTCAGAGAGGGGAGAGAAAGGGCTGAGTAAAGAGAGCACTGGTGAGTACTGGGTGAGCAATCTAAAGCAAAATGACAGAAAGAATGAAAATGGTGGTCCAGTCTGGCAAGGGAGGATTTAGGGGACACAGGCATATGGAGAACCTGAGTGATCTCTTGCTAAAATGGTCACCAGGCTGGGTGTGCTGTGAACTACTCTGTGAACTGCTCCGTGGTTTTTACATGTTTTAGATCTGATTGTAATACTTTTTAATAGTTTTAAGTGCTAATGCATTTAGCGTTAAGCGTTTATGTTTACATGCTCAAGTCTGATCGAATTTCAGTGAGTTTTATTGTCTCTGATCATTTCTGACTGCTTCTCGTGTTCTTTTGATGCATTTTACTGTTGTGACTTCAGCATGCTGTAAGTGCACTGAATTGGAACCATTCGAATTGGAATTGGGTCTCATATGTTTTTTTCCATGCAAACCTAGTTGATTTTTGTTTGCCCGTTTGTGCATCTTCCTGGAGTTGCCACTGAAGCTATGCGTGTACGAGTGTATGAAGACGTTGCTACACTGAGAGGGACTGAATCTTTTTTGTTAAATCTCCTGTTTGTTGGAAATACATTTGTGTGCAGGGTCTAAGGTTTTTTGGACAACTGAGAGTGGGGCTGAGTGGGAGAATGCTCTTGGGATATAAACTCAATTGTTCTAGCCTCTGCTGCTGGATTTTTCTTCTTTCAGCTCTCCCTGGTATATGGGCTATAAAGTGGAACACAACAGACTGTGCTGTATCATCAATTGCTGTCGGATTACCTGGTGGATTTAGGGACAGCAGGATCTCGATTTGGGACCGGGCAGAGCTGATCTGCCTGGCAGTCTATGCGGTGTGCTGTGGTGGCATGGGGACTCTGCTCTTGTTCACCAGGGAGTCAGTGCTGAGAGTTTGGCCATAGGGTTCCTTGGGGGGCCTATTGGTTGGTGGGCTCTACCAGGGATCTCCGTAGTAGCCGCTACAACTCGTAGCCATTCGCCAGGTTGGTCTGTCTGGGCTGCCCTGGTCTTAGAGTGGTGACTGGTCCTGAAGAGGCTTCTTAGAGGAACGTTGAACTTCTGGTCTCCTGTTCTCTTTCTCCAGATTTACAGTCAGACTGTTCTTATTTTATTTATCTATTCGACAGTCAGAGTGTTGAATAATCATTTTAGACTCTAGATTCCAGACTCTAGTAGTGAGAGTACTTGAGGGCTGTGACTGGGGTTTATTCTTTTTATTTAATTTGAAGAATTTCTGATTTGTTTATATCCATTTATTCTGAGAGTTGAGAGCTCCCGAGATGACTGTCCATTTCTGTCGGTGGTGGGAGGACCTCTGGACTTGGACATTTGGAATTCTTCTTTTATAATGGTTCCACGTCTTATTAGTTTTTATGTTTGTACCAACTGTGCTTATTGATATATTTATTTTCTTTAGTTTTGTTTTATTTTATTATTAGTTCTTTATCAAAATTGTAGATTGTAAGTGGGTGGTGTTAGAGAAAGGTGTTTTATTTTAATAATTGGTGGAAGGAATTTAAAGATAGTTATTATTTAAGTAGGATTTGGTAGGATTGTGTATTGTTTTATTCTTATTATTTTATTTTATTCTAGGTTTTGTTTTTTGTTTTGAACAGTTGGATAGTTTAAGGAGGGTTATTTGGTTCTTAAAATGTGTCAGGGCCCTGCCTTCACGGTTGTGTGCTATTCATCCTCCGCCCTTCACACCCTCAGCCCCTTTTCTCCCCCCACTTCATTTTGCAACTTACCTGTGCTGTAGGGCACTGGGTATTGTGCAGAGGAATTGGAGAGGGGCATGGGGGTGTGAACAGCAGGGGACAAATGAGGGGGGCCATCACATCATGGTAGTGAGATCCAGAAGACGCCCTGGGGCGAAATGGAACCAGGATCGTGGTTCGCCATGTCTGGTTTCCATACCCAAGGGCACTACAAGTAATGGTAGGCAGGTGGTCTGGGTGGCCTAGGAGGTTCGTCCAACTTGGGCGGTGTTGTGCAATGTTAGGTCCATTAAAAACAAGACTGCAATTATTGCAGATCTTGTTAAATTGGTGGACCTTGCGTGCATCACTGTGACCTGGCTGGATGAGAATTCTGGCCCCGTTTTGGAGGCTGTATTCTGGCTGGGTACTTGGTGATACACCGCCCAAGATTGGGTTGCGGGGGGGTAGCAGTCTGTTTTAAGTCCAAACTAAACCTCATGAATGTACCAGTGGGGAGACTGAGTCATTTGAGTGTACCGTGGTGGCAGGTGTAGGCTGCAGGATTGTTCTCATATACCGTTCACCAGGAGATGAAAAACAATTCCTGCAGGAAGTTGAAGACTTCGTTGTTGACATGGTATTTGAGTCACCCAGGCTGATTGTCCTGGGCAACTTTAATGCCTGGGTTGATGATGAACTCTTGCAATTTGGTCAGTACTTCCTTCAGTTGATGACATCTCTGGGCCTTATACAGGTTGTTTCCACTGCCACTCACAGTCATGGTCACTCTCTTGACTAGGTGTTCCTTCTGGGGATTGAGGCCTCCGACTTGGGAGTGAAACCAGTTGGATGGTCTGATCATTACACTGTGGGGTTTAGTTTTAGTGCCCCCCCTGTGTAGGCCAACCCCCATGGAGAGGATTCAGTACCACCCTTTACAAATATAAATTCTTAAGGCCTAATGGCGGTGTTTGATCTCTTGTTCCTCTCAGATGCAAGCAATGACCCAGAGGCCCTTGTGGTGGCTTATAATTCTGCCATTACAGTGGCCCTGGATGTCAATTCTCCTGTCCATGTTCATCCTCTCTCCCTTCACCCTCAATCCCAATGGTTAGATGGGACTCTGAGGGAGATGCAGCGACTTGGACGAAGGTTAGAGTGTTGGTGGTGGAAATCCGCTCTTGATGCCTACTGCCTTAGATTGATGGACCATTATCAAGTCTATCAATCCAAAATCTCCCGTAAGAAGGCAGAGTTCCTGTCCGGGGAGATTGCGGCTGCCCAGAATTGACCAGCTCAGCTGTTCCGAACTGTGGACAGACTGTGCAACCCAGCCTGTCTATAAATATGGAGAGCCTTTTGGCAACAAGAGTGCGATGAACTTGCTTGATTTTTTGCAAATAAGGTGGCCGACATCAGATCGGCTCTCCATCAGGCACACTCTATGGGCATTGCTGTGGACCAGCATGAGTTTGCTTATCCTCAGTCTTCTTGGAGTACCTTTGTCCGACTAGCTTTCATGGATGTCATGTGGATTTTCCAGAGTGTCCACCCTACATGCTGTAGTTTGGATCCTGGACCAACTTTCTTAATTTTGGGTTGTAGTGATGTCATTGGTCCGTTCCTAGCTCAGATAGTCTTGTGCTTCTTGGAGACAGGTGAGTTTCCAAGCTTCATAAAAGAGGCAGTGGTGACACCATTCTTGAAGAAAGCTTCCCTGGACCTAGACTGTCTGGCTAACTACAGACCAATCTCTAACCTTCCCTTTGTGAGGAAGGTGATTGAGAAAGTAGCGGCCTCACAGCTGGAGAACCATTTGACCATCCATGATATGTATGAATCTCTCCAGTCCGGATTTCTAAAGAGGCATAGTACTGAGACAGCGCTGGTTTGGGTGCTCAATGATCTCCTGATGGCTAGAGATAGGAGGAGTTGTTCCATTCTGGTCCTTCTAGATCTCTCATCAGCGTTTGACACTGTGGACCATGAGGTCCTGCCTGATCGCTTGAGGTTCATTTGCAGACTGTCAAGTACTGTTCGGTACTGTCCTCAGGTGGTTTATGTCATTCCTCATGAAAAGATCTCAGAGGGTGGTATCCAGGGTTTTTTCCTCAGATACGGTCTCTTTATTGTGTGGAGTCCCTCAGGGTTCAGTGCTGTCCCCCATGTTGTTCGCAGTGTATGTGCTGCCCCTCGGAGACATTGTAAGAAGGTATGGGCTGAGGTGTCACTGCTATGTGGATGATACCCAGCTCTACCTTTCTTTTGCACCTGATCAGGATAGAGCTGTTTCAGTCTTTAATAACTGTCTCGCTGAAATCCAGGAGTGAATGAATGCCAGTTTGTTAAAGTTGAACTCTGATAAGACTGCGGTATTGGTTATGGATCTGGGTCACCGGACAGGGGGGCTGAGTGAGGGTGAACCCTCTGGTTTATATCTTGGGGGTGTACCACTCTTGACCTCTGAATGGGTGTGGATTCTGGGGTAATTTTTGATGATGATCTGACCCTGCATTCGCAGGTCTCGGCTGTCGTCAAATCCTCATTTTACCATCTGAGGAATATCACCAGGATTAAGCACCTTGTTCCATCCAGTGACCTTCCTACTCTGAGCCATGCCTTTGTGACCTCATGCTTGGACTACTGCAACCCCCTCTACCTAGGGCTACCTGGGTGGAAATCCACCACTTGCAGCTGGTGAAAAATGCTGTGGCACAGCTTTTCACGGGATCATCTCGGTCATGTTATATTTTGCCAGTGTTGCATGGATTGCACTGGCTGCCAGTTCAGTGGTAGATCACCTTTAAAGCCAGTCCTCTGACTTTTAAAGCCCTACACAGACTTGGCCTGGACTGTCTGAAAGAGCTCCTGTATCCTCACTGTCCCGGGCGATCACCCTACTCAGCCAACGAGGGATTGCTAGAGATTTCAAGGGTATGTTTGAAATCTTCTGGGGCAAGAACATTTATGTATGCTGCCCCTACCCTTTGGAATTCACTACCCCCATTGGTTACGTGAGCACCCGACCATGGAGGGTTTTAAACTAGCTCTGAAAACCTGGCAATGGAGCCAAGCTTATGGGGATTAACTGAAGGAAAGATCTGTGGAATTATTTTATTTATGGTTGACAAGTTTTATTAATTATGAGATTTTGATTGCTGTTAGGCACCTTGGTTTTTGAAAGACGCCATACAAATAAAGTTTATTATTATTATGATTATTATTATTACTACTGTAGACTGTCACTGTAGTTACGTGATAGGAAGGATCATTTATGATACGATTTCTTGGTGGGCAGGAAGTGGAATACTCACTTTATTCTATACAAAGCACCTAGCTTAGGGTGAAGCTTAAGGTGAATTGCATCAATATGCACTGAGAAATCTAGATGCTGAATATGGCAGACCCCAAGGTACTTAAAGGAGGAAACATCTTCAATCTTAGCACCATCAAGGGTATTAAATAGTGGGAGAGAAGTAAGTTTGGCAAGCCTCTGACAAGTGCCAAAAGTCATTGAGAACGTTTTTTTGGCATTAAGGGGAAGTCAGTTAGATTTGAACCAGCACTAAATGTTGTCAAAATCCAACTACAGCCAGGAGGTAAAGGGAGAGGAGCCAGAAGAAAAAAGAACTGCATCATCAGTGTACATTTGTATGGCTGCAGAAGAAGAGACAGTGGGTAGGTCATTAAGGAAAATTGAAAAAGAATAGGACCCAAGAGAGACCCTTGAGGGACACCTGAGCTAATGGAAAGTGAAGGTGAAATGGATTTCCTTATCTGAACAGCTTGAGATCTGCCTTCAAATTAAGAACAAAATCAACTTACTGAAGAGTCAGAGAGGCCCACAGCTTTACGTTTGTCCACAAGGTGAGGATGAGCCACAGTGTTAAAAGCTTTCACAAGATCAATAAAAATGGCAGAAGTAAACAGACCGTGATCTATACCTGTAAGTATGGAGCCAGTGAGCTGAAGGGGGGAGGTGGAAGTGGAGTGCGATTTTCTAAAACCAGACTGGACGGGATTGAAAGGGAGGAGTAATCAAGAAAGGAAGTGAGCTGAGATAGAAAAATATGTTCCTGTAACTTTGCCAGAGTAGGAAGGAGAGATATTGGATGGAAGTTACCAGGAGAAGTGGGATCACCACCTTTGTGTATAGGAAAGATTTAGAAGTAAAGTAATGGGCATTGGGCAGAGCAGTGGCAGGTGCTGAGAGAAGGAGAAGTTTAGGATCAAGGCCCTCAAGACCACCTCCCTTCAATGGATTAAGGGCAAGTAGAGCCTTTAGGGAAATAGGAGTAGTAATTTGACATAAAGAAAATGAAAGGGGAGAGGAAGGCAGAGAGAGGAGTAGAAGGGGGAAGGGGGAGTTAGGGATAAGAGAATGGGCACAGACAGTAAAGCAGAAGTTAAAAGACTTAGCATCAGCAGACAGATCAGAGATGGAGGAGTCACCAACCTTAAGAGTGGGAGAAAGAGAATGGGTTTGAGAGGTGAAAAGAGAATGCATAACCATCCAAAACTCAGAGAGGTTATTAATGTTGTTTTGGAACGTGGAACCAAAATATTTAGACTTTGCGTGTCTAATGGCCTTGGAACAGGTGTTATGAAGGCTTCTATAGTTGACCAAAGAAGATTGGGAGCCAGTGATTCTAAAAGTACCCCAGGCAAGGTCTCAGGAGTGGAGACAAGTAAGTACCTCAGCTGATATCTGGGGGAGATAAGAACCCCCTCACTCTGGTTTTCTTAGGGTGCATGACTATCCCACACAGCCAATAATTTACACTGAAAGTATTGTAGGGCAGATTTTATACTACTGGCAGTAGAGTTGGGTACCGATTAATTGACCAAAAATCAGCTAGGAGGGAGGCCAAATCAAGTGACTTAAAAGACCTGAGAAATATAAATTTATGAACATGAATATGAACATGTAAAAATCATAATACAACACCAAAACTTCAAGGTGGAAAGGCTGATGCAGTGCCTGCATAGAGTTAGCTCCTCCCCACCAAACCTTGGGTTTCAACACTGCAGTGCCTTCATGCAGTACTGGTGAATTCTGGCCCTCCAGCTTTGCAACCCATGGCCAAGTCCACTCATACATCAGTGTTTAGTTTAAATTTACTGAAATTTGTCTGCTCCCCCCATCCAACCAGTCAAAAAGGAAGTGTGTTAGGGTTTGCGTAGGAAGGCCAAAATGGACCCCCAACGGGCCACGCCACTTGGAACCCACCCTAGGCATGGGGGCATACTCCATACTTCAAAATCAGTAAGTGGATCCCTTGCACAAGTTAACAATGGTGGTGTAAAATCTGAGTTGGGTGTTATTTAACTGATATTTGATGGCTGTAATCTCTGCCACTCTTCTCCAGACTAGGCATAGGAGGGGAGTTATTGGGTCATCCCTGTTGGCTCCCAGGATGACGCATATCCAAAGTTACTTCATGCCTCTAGGTAGCAGCACACCTCCCCAGCCTTCACAAGAAATCCTCTGAGCCTGCCATACGATGGATGTACCAGTACAGGGCCATCAGCAAGGACTCTCAGTGCAACTCCTGCTGTCCCTAATCTACTTTCAAGCACTTGTTACATCCCAGACTCAAGCACCCTTAATTTTGGTGGGAACGCAGCATGTTTAGGTAGCATCAAAATCAGCCCAAAAAAGTGAAGGAAAACAAATGAGAAGGGCTCTCAAATCATCCATGCCTGTGTCCCACAGGGGCCAGCCCCCCCTCCCATGTGAACCCTCATTGTATCATCTTCAGTAAAGATACCAACAGTACTGTAGCAAAAGTAATAGACCAATACAACCCTAGTGTAAAGGGTTGTGTTATTAACCGTGTGTTCCATGAAGTATTCTCTAGCCATTAATAACTATACACAGAGCATGTGTTGTATATTAAAGCACTCCCCCCCCCCACACAGCTGGGCATAAAGTGTGCTTAGCTGAGGAAACACAAATTATTGAAGGATGCATATCAACCATAACCCATTTTCAGTGACACTTATCTGCTGTAAACTGTCCCCTAACATAATTAAACAGGTTACTTATCATTAAAGTCTAAATAAAAGTTAATGTGAAGTCCCTAGCCCCACCACAGTCATGGTGGTGAAGTCATACCTCCCCTCTGGGAAAACAGTATCTGATTCACTCCTGCCAACTTTGCCATAGTCCTATTCAGCCTTCGGGGGAGTGGGGAAGAAGAAGATGGTCCTGGGCATGAAACAATCCTGCTCCAGGCTTCGCTCACCTCTTCCTGTGATTTCCACTTGCTGCTCTGCACTGGTGATGGGACCATTGTCCACTCCTACTGCTGGAGCTGAGACTCAGTGGCCACTGCCTCTGAATTGTTCAGCGTGGGAGCGGGATGGTGAGTTGATGTAGTTGGCCTTTGGTTTCATCCAGGCTCTTAAAGAATCTAGGCCCTTTGTCTGCAAAAATACAAAGCTGTGCTGGTGCAAGCAGATGAGCCTTAATATTTTCCCCCACAGCTTTTTCAGGACTTGCAGAATTTTTCAGTGCTTAACCATAACTCCTGGGGAGAAATCGTGATCAAAATACGGTTTTGTATCCCCCAAAGGTAAACTCCTTCTTATCCCATGCTTTCCTAAGCAACATAATTTTGCTTTTGTAATTTATACAGCATAGCACAACTAATCTTGGCTTTTTATTTTTGTCCCTTTGCTAAGGGGCAAGGGCCTGGTGAGCCCCCTTGATTCCCAGGTCCATATAGCTCATTTAAAAGGAGCTGGGGGGATCACGTGATGAGCTGATCGAGGAAGGACATCCTGAGTGCAGCTCCCAGGCCCTGCCGAATCTATTACATAATAAATTGATTTTTGACCCCAGTGTGGTGGTGGAAACAACGTGGCCAAGCCATTAAAGACAGCAGCACTCTCTGCAAAACCCTTCTGTGTAGATTGTGGGACTTTATCCTGCATTTTGCGGTGACTGGTAGGGCCGACAGTGATGCCCGCAATGGAGTATGAAATCCCTGACATCTCTGATGCACGAGCACCAGCGATGAAGCGTCCGAAACCCCCCTCGCCAGTGCTAGAAGATCAAGAGCCTCTATCGAATACGGAAAGAGGAGGTCAGGCATCCCCCGATGATATATCTGAAGTCAAAGCCTTACTTCGGGGGTTAGTGGCCAATTTTTCAACAGTCAAACCAATGTTAAATGCTTTGGCACAGAGAATAGGGGATGCAGAGGCACGAATAACTTCCCAGGAACAGAAAACTCTAACACGTGAGCAGGAGTTGGTGGCCTTATGAAAGCAAGTTAGAAAGCTTGAGGATTGAGTCGAGGACCAGGAATTTCATAGCCGGAGGAATAATTTGATCCTGGCGGGTCTTCCGGAGCGGTCAGAAGGATCTGACTGCATAGCCTTTACCCAGGATCTATTACTGAAGCTGCTGGGCTCAACACCATGTGGAGACTCACATAATATTGAGAGAGACCACCGCTCGCTTAGAGAAGTACCTCCACCGGGGGCTCAGCCATGGGTCATTATCGTGCGGTTCTTAAACTACAAGAAGAAAGATCATGTTTTAAGCAAAGCCAGAGCACTCAAAAACCTGCAGTGGAATGGAGCATCCTTGTGGGTATTCCAAGATCAAACACCTGCGATTCGGGAGAAGCAGAAGGAGTGTGTGGACATCAAGTAAAAGCTTTACTTGGTTGGAGTGAGGTTTAGAATCCAGCACCCTGCTACCTTGGTGGTGAAATTGCAGTCTGGAGATCGGAGATACTTAACTGCGAAAGATGCGGCAGAGGGACTGCGAGTTGAACTCCCAGATTTGTTCAGGGTGGTGACCTGATTGCGAGTCGTGGGAGAAGACCTCAGGCATATCTGAAACTGGCTAATGGTGTGGACTCATTTATTTGAAGCAAGATAGTAAGGCAGAATTGCCTTAAAGTTTATTAAAGGAGCACTTTCTTTAATGGGACTGCCCTCTGTTGTTCTTTTTTTTTTTTGTTTTTTTGTTAGAAGTATCCAGAGGGACGGCATTAAACTCATTACAGGTCAAATATGAATTGTTATGTGATCTAGGCTTAAATATGGGCCTAAGAGTCTGTGCACTGATTTAACCCTGGACTTAAGGGGACTGGATCCTAATTTGGGGCCCCAGATAGGTGGGAAATTGATGTCTTACAGTGTGTAATCATATTTGTTTTTGGTTATGTGGGGGTCATATTATGTATCACAGTTATTATTACTACAATTACTACTTCCTGCATAACTTGATATATTATATTTAGAGTTATGAGAGAATATTAATGGGGCTCAATGGGGGGGCGAGCAGTAACATAGGGGACTTAGGAAGACTCGGGTGTTTCTATAAAGATTTTGGGGACCTGGGGGCGCTCTCAGGGGATGGCTCATTTTCGTATCCACTTGTGGTAGGAGGGCAATTGAAGGATCGGGAATTATGTTGAGGGGGGATCAGTGGGATTGGGGAAAAGATAGACTCCATGGTATGCATATGTACAAGGGCAGAACTTGTTGGAGTGAGAGAAAGTCACTTTGCAGATGACACAAAGATCTGCAACAGGGTTGATACACAAGGAGGCGTGGAAAGGATGAGAAGGGACTTGGCAAGGTTGGAGGAATGGTCAGAAGTATGGCAGCTAGGATTCAATGCAAAGAAGTGCAAAATAATGCACCTGGGAAACAAGAACCCAGGGGAAGAATACACAAAGGGGGGGGGTAGTAATAACAACAAAAAAGGAAAGGGACCTAGGGGTAATCATACCAGATGACCTTAAGGTTAGCAAGCAATGTGAGAAGGCAGTAGGGAGAGCTGGGGGTATACTAGGATGCATAGGGAGAGGCATCAGCAGCAGAAAACAGGAAGTTGTTTTCCCTCTGTACAGACAGTTGGTGAGACCCCATCTGGAGTACTGTGTCCAGTTCTGGAGACCCCATCTCCGCAAGGACATAGACAGGATAGAGGCAGTCCAGAGGAGGCAACTAAAATGGTGCAGGGTCTGCAAGAGAAGCCGTATGAGGAGAGACTAAAGGAGCTTAATATGTATAACCTTGAGGAAAGAAGGGAGAGGGGGGACATGATAGAAACTTTTAAGTACCTCAGTGGAATCAACAAAGTCCAAGAGGGTAGCATCTTTCAGAAAAAGAGACGTGCAAGAACAAGGGGACACAATTTAAAGATGGGGGGGCGGTTCGGGGCAATGTGAGGAAGTATTATTTCACAGAGAGGGTAGTGGATGCATGGAACAGCCTTCCTGAGGAGGTTGTGGGGTCTAAAACTGTGGGAGAATTCAAGAATGCATGGGACAGACATAAGGCAATTCTTGAGGGGGGTAGGAAGAAATAGACTGTTGGTTAACTAGGATCTGCGGCCTGTCCTGTAGGTAGGGAAATGGGCAGACTAGATGGGCCAAGCAGTCCTTATCTGCCGTCAAAGTCTATGTTTCTATGTTTCTATGAAGGGGTATGGAAAGATAATATGATAAGTATCAAAATTATTTCCTGGAATGTTAAAGGCCTCAGAGGGAGAAAGAAAAGAATGATGATTTTAAAACATATCCATCAGTTTATAGCAATAGCAGCATTGCAGGAAACCCACTTATTAAAAGATGAGCTAGGGCTTTTAAAGAGGCTGTGGGTAGGTCAAGTTGTAGGAGAGGGAAAAGCAAAAGCCTCGGGGGGTAGCGATTTTGATTGGGAGAGACTGCCTGTTTACAGCTTCACAAATTAAAGCTAGAAAAGACTCTAGAGGGATATATGTTATGGGTACTATCATGGGCAAACTATTATCAATTGCCTCTATATATGGTCCTACTTCATCTAACCCTGATTTTTTTGCTTCGTTGGAGGTGGACATAGCTTATTTTTCATCTCATCCTTTAATTATAGCAGGCAACTGTAACCTGTGTCTTTAATAATTTGATGGACAGGAAACCCTCATCCAAGAAGCCACCTTCTACAGCCCAGGTAGCTATGGCTAGGCTCCTTGAGGTAACAGCCTTGGTTGATCTGCTTCAGGTTGATAATAAAGGGGTCCGCAGTATGACCTTCTACTCAGGGGCGCACAAAACCCATTCACGGATTGATTTTTTTTTGGTTACTAAGGAGGCCCTACAGGGAACTAGGGAACTGATCACCCATACTAGAATTTTATCCGACCATTCCCCAGTCCAGTTGACTTGGGTGATGGAATCTATCCCAATGAAGCCCTATAGATGGAGGTTAGATGAATCCCTATTGATAGATGATAGTATGTTAGCTCAGTTAGATGAAGCATTGTTGGAAATTATCCAGACCCAAATCCCAACACTTCTGGATGAGAGACTAGCGTGTCCCACTTGTAAAGTCTTATATGCTGGTATAGCCCAGAGGTATACAGCCAGAAGAAATAGTATGAGAAAAACAAGGGTAGAGTTTATATTGGGTGCTATCAACTCACTGGCTCCCCTAGAGGGCTTTTCCGAGGGGTTGGACACTGAGCTTAAGGAATTAAGGGACGAAATGGCAAGCATCCTTTATGGTAAGATAGATTTTTGATTAAAAAGATTCAAGCTAAATATCTAGTGCAGGGGGATGTACCTAGTCGGCTTCTTGCAAATAGAATTAAAGAATGGGAGGCTGCTCATATGATTCCGTTGATAAATTTCCATGGGGGGAATAATAACAGAGCCTCAGAAAATGGCTGATGCCTTTGTGGCCTATTTCGCAGAGATCTATCAGGGGGCGTGCCCACTAAAGAGGTGGATATTTTGGGGTTCTTGGAGAGTATACCATTACCTAGATTGGATCAAGAGCAAGCCCGAGGACTGGCAGCCCCTATATTGGAGTCTGAAATAATAGAGGTGATCAATTCGCTGCCAAATGGCAAAACGCCGGGACCAGATGGTCTAACAGCAAAATTTTACAAATCCCATTCTTCAACTACTGTATATTGCCCCTATTGAAAGAAATATTTTCAAATATTATGCAGGAAGGGGTCCCACACCCAGTGCTATATCAGGCCTACATTACACTTATCCCAAAACTGGATAAGCCCAAAGAACTCCCTGGGAGCTATAGACCAATTGCCTTGATGAACCAGGATCTTAAATTACTGACAAAGATATTGGCCAATAGAATTTTAAAAATTTCCCCTATGCTAATCAGTCAAGAGCAAGTTGGGTTTATGCCAGGCAGAGGGGCACATGATGCCCTTTGGAAGCTCCATCATATTCTTAATAAAGCCTCTAATTCTAGGTTACCCATGGCGCTAATTTCGTTAGACACCGAGAAGGCCTTCGACAGGGTTTCTCATAATTTTCTATTTGCAACCATGAGGAGGATGGATTTCCCGGAGGGCCTTCTTAGAGGCCTTAAAAATCTTTATGCTGCTCCTACGGCTAGGGTTCTTTGCAATGGGTATCTGTCGAAAGAGTTCTGCCTTGATAATGGGACCAGACAAGGATGTCCCCTATCTCCAGTTTTGTTCAACATATATCTGGAACCCCTATTAAGAGCGATCCAGATGGACTCGGTGGTACAGGGGATTGTGGTTGGGGGGAGAGAAATGAAAATTTCTGTTTTCTCAGATGACATACTGTTGCACCTACAGGAACCAGCAAAGAGCTTTAATAGGGTACTTGAAATAGTAAAGAGATTTTCTATGGTCTCGAATTATAAGCTAAATTTGAGTAAGAACCAGGTTCTCCCTCTCACCTTATTTACCTATAAATCAGATTTTGAACCTCTACAACTGAATTGGTCCCCAAAAAGGATTAAATATCTTGGCATTTGGATCACTGCTAACGTGGAGGAAGGAGTGGAAGTAAACATAGGCAAGGTGCTGTCAGTAGTTAAAACAGATATGACAAGATGGAATAAACTCCCTTTGAACTTGACTGCTAGACTTGGTTTGATTAAAATGAACCTATTGCCTAGACTCCTGTATCCAGTTCATTTGTCCCCATATAATGTCCCAAAGTGCTGGTTCATTAAAGTCCCAAAACTAATTTCTGACTTTCTATGGAACTCTAAGCCCCCTAGGAGAAAATATAATATCCTACGGCTCCCTAATAATATGGGGGTGGTCTCAAAATTCCAGACCTCCATTTATATTATGTCGCTGGGCAACTAGGTATAATGGGTCGGTGGTATAGAACATCGGAGAAAGGGGGATATATACCAACTTGGCTGCATGTTGAGAGACAAATTCTTAAAGACATGGGTATTTCCCGAGAGGCAATGCTCTTCTCCAATCCGGAAGGACTGTCGGATGAGGGAAAGCAAACTCCAATATATAAGTCAATGTTGGCCTGGTGGGATCTCTTATCTCTGAGTCACAAAAAAATTCAAAAGGACTTCAGGGAGCAGCCTATATTGGTTAATCCCAATATGACTATTGGGTGTCGAATAATAAGAAAGCAATGGGCTCCTCAATTGTCTAATTTAAATTGGGCAGATCTTATAGTAGAAGATAAGGTGGTCTTCCCAGCTCAGTGCAAGAATAATAATTTCTTTAAGAAGATACAGGTTACTAAAATGGTGCAAAAAATGGTGAGAGAGAATAGTGGCGCTCAGGGTACCCCGTTTACCTGGGATAGCTTTAAAGAAATTAGCCATCTATGAAAACCCCTCTCTAATATATATAAGGTCCTATTAGATTTTCTAGGTGGGGATGTTTCTGCGAAGGTTTCATACTGGGAAAAAAAGAATATCCCCCTGGGGCCTGATTGGAAGGAAATTTGGAAGAACAGTGGGTATATTCCTATACCTAAGTACAGGATCATGCAGTTTTTTATATTCTCTAATATATACTATACCCCTGCTAAACAATGTGCTTAGGGCCTTAGACAGACAGACCTATGTTTTAGATGTGGCATGAGCCCAGGGGATATATTACATGTAATGTGGGATTGTCCTAAAGTTCACCCCCCAGGATCAAATTAAACAAAATATGGACCCCGTGGTAAATTATACAGACTTTATTTTGCCGGAGATCTATGTTCTGGGAGATATGACTCAAATGCCAGGCGCACTTACTAAGCACTATATATCTTTGATGTCCACCCTAGTTAAAGCTTTTGTCCTGAGGCATTGGGAAAATGATCTTATCTATACATATGAACAGTGGGTGGGGGATTTGTTGAAGACGCTTGATAGGCTCGGAGGCAAATGCTTTGGGATGGACGAAATGAAACTTATGATAAGAGGTGGAGGATCCTGGAGGCAGTTTACTCAATACAGTCTAAAGGTGCCCAAACACAGGTCTGTCTGTTTGATAGTGCTTAGTTTAAGACTTGTGGATAGGGAGTAGATGATATAACACTGGGTTATATTTTAGTTACTTTCCACTGCAGGAGGTTATGTACACTCCTATTGATTATTGTTGGGATTATTTAATGGGAGTCAGAGGATCTGCCAAATGATAGAGGGTGGGAGAACTCTCTCAATTCTCTAGGGACACAGCTGCAGGGTTTTACCCCAATTTGTCGTTACCCTGAAGAAAATTGTTTTAACTATATGAGGGGACATCTCTTGAAACTGATGCTTAAGTGTAAAAGTTAGCTCTCTAGACATAAGATGTCTTCTATGGTATAAGCTAGTACAGTGTAGATGTTGTCGGTGGGGGATACTTACTGCAGCTGTGTATGTACATAGTTATCATTGTATATAGTGATTAACTCAGTTTCAGGGTGTGGGCTCGGGAGTTACCTGAGTTTCTATGTGTTTTTGTCTAATTTATATTAAAATGACAATAAAGAAGTTATAAAAAAAAAAAAAAGGAGCTGGGGAAATCTTCCATACCTCCTGTTTCTGTATCTTCAAGCAGCTTATACATCTGGGGATTGTTTCTTCGGGATCTTGACTCTAGATACTCCAACTTTTCTGCAGTTTCCCTATCCCATTTGTAAAAGCAGAGTGTGGCTGCATTATACGGTTCTACTTGGTTGACTGTGGTGCTAAGCCTTGCTCAAACTCAGTTGACTTCTCAAGCAGCTGCTGGATATCTTTTTGAGAAGTGATGATTTATTTTTCTAAAAGAGTCAGCTTGGCACTAATATTTCTGAGCTCCTGGACCAATAATTTGCTGGTAATTGTGAACTTTTCTTCCTCCAAGTCTGTGTCCATTGTTTTGTCTAGAGACCTTCCTACTGCCAATGAAGCCCTGCTGCTCGATCAGGGCCGCATGTTATGTCTCAGCGGCTGTTCATCCTGCTGCAATTCAACTCACCAATCCTTCCCCAACATCAGAGGGAGTGAGTTTGTTGATCTTGTGGTCCATTCAGTTATTTAGGAGGGTAGATGAGGCTGGATGGTTGGGGTGTCGCCACAGAGCTCTTGAAGATAGCTCCTACTTTGACGCTGACATCACAGGAAGTCACAACAATTTCAAATGCACAACAGTTGTTGAAGTCAAACATTTAAACAAAATGTTAAAAGTCGTATTTAAAAAAAAAAAATTCAATTTGGGGGAATTGTGCTATTTGAATAAAAAAGCATTGTGGAGTTATATCAGATTTAGGTACTATTTCACAAAAATTGACCACATGTAAAAATACAAATTGTGTGCTATTTCATCAGCATAATAAAACTTTCACTCAGCACTGTTTACTAAGCAAACCTAGGTTTTCTTTCTAGTTTAAGATTTTTTTACCCAGGACTGACTAACAGCACTTTACTGTCCTGTTCAATGCCAAACAAGGCTACATTTCTCCATAGCATCTAGCAACCTGTATATTGCATACATTGCAGAGAATGTTATGTTGCTTAAATGACAAAGCAGATTGCAGTCGGTTTAAAGATTGGACCTGTTTCACATATATTTTTTATCCTTCGCCTGAACTAAGAGGGAGTTTAGTAGCAGTTGTTTGTGGGTTTATTTTATTTAGGGTGGGTTTATTGGTGTTTTATTTTTTTTGTGGGAGGGTATATTTTATTTTGGAAATTGTAGGCTGGAGCTTGGGCACTTTTCAGCATGTGTTTGTAGGCTGCTATCCCTAATAGGCGCTACTCCCCCTCCAAGCTCCGGGACCTCTGCCCTTTTAGCTGTCCCCCTTATCTCCGGTGGTCTAAGGCCACTGCAGGGTACTGGGGATAGTGGGTAGAAGGCGGAGGGTTGGGGGCCCTGGACCAGGGAAGGGGGGAGAGAGGAGTGGCCGGATTGGGGTAGTGAAGACCAGGAGATGCCCTGGGGTGAAATGGAAACTTGAATGAGGTTCACCTTCTTTGGTGCCCATACCCAAGGGCTCCACGTTAAGTCGGCCAGTTGCTCGGCCAGACCCAGTATCTCATCTGACTTCTACAGTGTTGTGCAATGCCAGGTCTATTTAAAACAAGATGGCCATTATATCCAATCTTGTTGGGTGAGCAGATCTGGTCTGCATCACCGAGACCTGGCTGGATGAGAATGCTGGCCCCGTTTTGGCGGCAGTGATTCCAGCCGAGTTCTCAGTGATACATCATGCGAGATTGGATCGCAGGGGCGGGGATGTAGCAATTTGTTTTAAATTGGAATTGAACCTTGTAGATGTGCCAGTTGAGGGAGTCAGATCCTTCGAGTGTGCCACGGTCACAGGTGTGGGGTGCAGGATCATGCTAGTCTACCATCCACCCAGAGCTGAGAAGTTGTTCCTGCAGGAAGTTGTGGATTTCGTTGTTGACTTGGTATTGGAGTCCCCCAGATTGATGGTTCTGGGCAACTTCAATGCCTGGGTCAATGACAAACTCTCTCAATTTGGTCAGGACTTCCTCCGACTTATGATCTCATTGGCCTTCACTCAGGCGGATGCTTCTGCGACTCACAGTCAAGGTCACTCATTGGACCTGATTTTCCTCCCGGGGATGGAGATTTCCGACTTGGTGATGGAACCATTCGGATGGTCCAATCACCACACTATAAGGATCAGTCTCCTTGCTCCCCCTATAGGCCTGCCCCTGTGGAGATGGTTCGATATCACCCTTTGCGGGGTGTTACTCCAGGAGACCTTTTGGCAGTATTGGACCTATCAGGATTATCGGGTGCAAGCGAGGGTCCTGAGAACCTGCTACAGGCCTATAATCAGGCTGTGACTGGGGCTCTGGACACCTTGGCTCCTGTCCATGTTCACCCCCTCACCCTTCGCCCTCAGTCCTCTTAGTTTGATGGGGCCTTGAGAGAGCTGAGGCAAATGGGATGAAGGCTAGAATGTAGCTGGTGGAGATTCAGCTGGGATGCCAACAGACTTAGACTGATGGAACATTATAGAGACTATCAGTTGGCAATCTCCCATAAGAAGGCAAAATTCTTGTCCAGGGAGATTGCTGCAGCTCAGAATCAACCAGCTCAGCTCTTTCAAACTGTAGACAGACTGTGCAATCCAGCCAGTCTGCAAGTTCAAAGAGCGTTTTCTCACAATAAATTTTAGGAGTTTGCTCACTTCTTAGCTGATAAGGTTGCTGACATCAGGTCTGAGATCTGCTTAGCTCGTTCTATGGGGGGGATGGTGGGCGACGGGGTGTTACTTCTCCTCAGTTTTGTTGGATGGAGTTATTTTATGGCTGGAGGTCGTGGATGTCATGTAGATTCTCAGGGGTATGTGCCCGACTTGCTATAGTTTCGACTTTGGTCCTACTCTCCTTTTATTAGGCTGTATTGATGTTATCAGCCCAGTCATTGCAGAGATAGTCTGGTGTTCACTGGAGATGGGTGAGTTTCCTTGCTTCCTGAAGGAAGCTGTGGTAAATCCCCTTCTCAATAAATCTATGCTTGACCCAGACTGCCCCGCTAACTACAGACCAGTCTCTAATCTTCCCTTTGTGGGGAAGGTTATTGAGAAAGTTGTGGCACTACAGTTAGAGAACCATCTTACCATCCATGATATTTACGAACCTCTCCAATCCAATTTTCATAAAAGGCATAGCACGGAGACTACTCTGGTTCGGGTACTCGGTGATCTTCTAATTGCAAGAGATCATAAATGCCGTACCATTTTGGTGTTTCTTGATCTCTCCTCAGTCTTTGTCACTGTGGACCATGGAGTGCTGCTGGAATGCCTGCATGTCATCTATGGTCTGTCTGGTACAGTCCTCAGAGGGTTTCATTCCTTCCTCACTATCAGATCTCAGAGAGTGGTCTTGGGGATTTATTCCTCTGAGGGTTTAATGTGATGTGGGTGACCAGGAAAGGGCGACCTGCAGAAGAGCGATGTCAGGGTGGTGAAAACAATTTCGCCACCCTGACAACCCTGGTACATGGAAAAATGGCGCCGGGGACTAAAAATGCTTGCTTTCTGTGGAGGGGCTGCCCAACCCCACACCCACTCCCCCGCACCCTCCTACTTAAGGATTCTCAACTCCAGGGGGGTGCAAGTCGGGGAGGTGTGAAATAAAAAAAAATAAGATTTTGGGCTGGACGCAAGAAAAGCACAGTAGCACCTAGACCCAGAAGCTCAGCACTGCAAGCGGAGGCCAACCCCTGATGCCATGGCGCAGCTTGGCAGCCGACCACAGAGTCAACCCCTAGATTCCCTCCGCCCAATCCCAGGCCACGCTCGCCGTGCTTGCTCCCCCCCCACACGCACGTACACGTAGTGACATCCTGTCATTAGGGTCACCCACTGCACCACATCCGGTTGCCCTCCCTGCCCCCTCACTTTTTGGGCTTTCGCCCATATAGTGTCACCATTTCAGACTACGCACCTCATGTGCTACTCCTCTGAGTCATTCCCTCTTCTTTGCTGGGTTCTGCAGTGTTTTGTGCTGTCCCCCATGTTGTTTGCTGTGTATATGCTGCCATTAGGAGACACTGTGTGGTGGTATGGGCTGGAGTTTCACTGTTATGCAGATGATACACAGCTCTACTTGTCCTTCGTACCTGACCAGGATAGTGCAATCTCAGTGATTAACAACTGCCTTGCAGAAATCCAGGACTGGATGAAGATCAGCTGGCTAAAACTGAATTCTGACAAGACTGAGGTGTTGATAGTGTATCCTGGTCACCGGATAGAGGGATTGGTGAAGGGATGTCCCTCAGGACTTTGGCTTGGGGATGCCCAGTTGCTGACCTCTGAATGGGTGTGAAATCTTGGGGTAATACTTGACAATGGTCTGACACTTCATTCTCAGGTGTCAGCTGTGATTAAGTCTTCCTTTTACCATCTGAGGAATATCACCCGGACTAAGCACCTAGTCCCGTCTGATGACCTTCCAACCCTGATCAACGCCTTCGTGATCTCATGCCTGGACTACTGTAACTCCCTTTACCTAGGGCTTCTGTGGGTTGATATCCACTACCTGCAGCTGGTGCAGAATGTTGTAGCCAGGCTGCTGTCTGGATCATCTTGATCCAGTCACATTATGCTGTGCTGCACAAATTGCACTGGCTGCCAGTTCAGTGGCGGATCACCTTCAAGGTCAGTTTACTGACCTATAAAGCCCTACACAGACAGGGACCGAGCTACCTGCAAGATCTCTTGTATCCTTACTGCCTTCTCTGACCACTCCGCTCAACTGACGAGGGGTTGCTGGAGATTTCCAGGGTATGATTAAAAACTTCTGGATCACAGGGCATTTTCATATGTAGCCCCAACCTTGTGGAATTCTCTACCTCATCGGATACGAGACTGCCTAAGAGTGGAGAGCTTTAAAACTGCTTCAAAGATGTATTTATTCAAACTTGCTTTTGTAGAAGTTCTCTAACTTAGTCTGACTATTGCTGTTCTGTTTTATACTTACTGACTGATGTATTTTAGAATGTTATGGTTTTAATTGTTTTTTTATGATGTACAGCACTTTGATACCCCATGAAGGCTGCTTAATAAATAAAGACATTCGTAGTATTAGTATTGTTAGTAAACACTGTGAACACCAAACAATGTTTTCCTCAGTTTGGGCACTCACCACTAGGAATTCAATACACATGTTGATGCTTATAAAAATGCTATTTTATTAAGTGTTCCAATATGCATACATAGAAAAACAGGCATGCCTCCAGTTTGAGCCTCAACGTGACCATGTTTCTGTGTATGCACTTCAGACCACAAAGTAAAGTGCATCTTCACATGCATCAACATGTGTAATGTATACCTGGTAGTGAGTGTCCATTTCCTCTCATTGTGTGACTGAACTGTGCTTGTTGGCATAGCGTACCAGACCTTAGAAGAGGCCCCATTTGATTTTCTAATTTTCCTCATCATCTGAGCACAAATCTTCAGGACACGATGACGTTTCCCTCATTTTATCTTTTCCCACATTTTTATGGACATTTTTTCATGTTTGGGTGATGAAACATTGAGTGGTATGTCTCTGTCTGAACAGGCAGGGTCACAGCAAGATGATGAAAGTCAAAAAATTAGCATGTAGTGAAGTTTATGAGGTTGTCATTGTTTGGGTCTGCACAGCTGAAGTATTAAGTTTTCCTCATTTTAGTTAAGTTTTTGTAACTATGTGAGGGTTTTCCGCTTATTATTTCTGAGAAAATGTTGTTTGTTCAACAGCTGTCCTAGCCAACATCTGGAACCTTAGAAAATTCTGCTGCAGAGCATGTGATGTGAAAAGGAATGATTTTTTTCATGTACTTCAGAGGTTTGTCAAGAGCATCTCTCTTACCAAAGAGCCTTTCTTGTTCCTCCCTAGCAAGTGTTTCTCATTAAGCTTGTCATCTGCCTAACAAATTGCCTTGTTGGTCTCTCAGCTGGGATTATTGTTTTCAGTTCCCGGAGTTGTACCTACCAGAATTCTCAAAGAAGAAAGAAGTTAGCTGGAGTAAGACCCTTTTCCCCTTTCTTAACTCATTATCATAATGGCTATAATCATGTTTTCAGAGCACTAAATAAAAAGAATAGTCTTCTATACGTAGGTGTGGATTTGTGTAAGAGGTAAAACTGGGGTGGGTGCATCCCTTGGCTTTATTCAGTAAGTCTGCTTGTCATTTCTGTCTGTGGATTGCACTGGTAACTTTCCCATACCATCATATGCCTTTATTTTTATAAGCCAGTGTTTATGTCAAGGCATCCAACAGTAATGTATGAAAACATTTTACATTAACAACATATGCACAGTTTAAAACACATGCAATGCTTGCAGGCCAACTAGGTTTTAAAGAAGGCCTCCAACCACCAATAATAAAAACAGTGATCACTGCTGCCATTGAGCCCTATGCATGAATGGACAGGAAATACGCACTGGAGGCGCATATCCTGCCCTCGTAGCTCCATGGATCTGGACAGGCACAGGGTGCATAGCATGCATAACCACACACACCCACGGGGCACCTGTCTGTGGCGCTGACCCCTGGCACACAGGACCACGCAGGGTGACTGGGGGCAGAGTAGCAGACCAGGGCAGGCATCCAGTGGGAAGACTGTCCCTGGCCCAGGAATGGATCCATCAGGTAAGTAGGTGCAGATCCAGGTGCGTGAATACCTCCAGCAGGCACCCAGACCCACGTGGCCCTACCCCGATGTCCGATGATCCCCGCCTGCCCAATACCAGCCCCAATGGCACTGTACTCCCTTCAGTGGTAACCCCCCCAACACAGGCCTGACCCAACCCTGTCAGAGCCACGCCCCCCCATGGGCATGCCCAGTCCCTGTTGTGCTGAGCAGAATAACTCCCCCACACACCCAGTGGTGTCTCAGCTGCACAATCCTGTCCCCCGACCACAGTGCCCTGGCACCACTCTTGGTGTGCAGTGGTTGCCCCTCTCCCCCACCCAGTTCATGCCAGAGGCACAGCATGTCTGTCGCGGTCACCACATGTGGCCAAACTAGGTGACACTGTGACACTCCCCAACACCCCCTGATCCCTCATTGATGTTTAGTGGTCCAGCCAGCCCTTGACACTGACACCTCCTGACCCCGTACCTGCCTGTCAATGCCATGGCCCAGGACAGTGAGTAGCACAGCCCTCCTCACACCTCCACAGCTGCTGGCCATTCAAGTGCTGCCGGGATTGTGCTACTATTTATAGGCGATGTGCTCTCAGCAGCACTTGGACGGCCGGTGGCCATGGAGGTGAGGAGGACTGTGCTGCTGGCTGTCCCATACCACAGCACTGACTGAAACGTATCGGGTGGGGGGTTATCAGTGCTGTCGGTGGGTGGGGGGTCCATTGTCCACCAGTGGTGCTGCATGAGCATTGCGAGTCCCATTGGTGGCCCAGGGCATGGACTATGTGTGGGTGTGGGGGCGGGGGAGCATTGTCTTGCAGTACCAGGGTGGGGGCTGACCTGTGATGGGGCGGGGTTGCCTCACATAGAACGTGGCTGGGGCATACATGGGTGGGGGGGTCAGCCTACTGTACAGCGTGGGCAGGCCGGTGCTGGGGGGTTATCACAGATCTGAGTAAGAGCTGCATTGTGTGTGAGGGGGTGGTTTTGCATCCTGAGATGGGGCTGCATTGTGTTGGGGCAGGGGTCACTGAGGGTAATGGTGCAGGGCAGCCATGTGCGGAGGGGTTGGGCACATAGGGCACTTATGGCAGGGTTTCCCCTGGTGTAACAGGCACCTTCCTCTGCCCCCAGGTGCGCAGCACTACTTGTCTTGGTGCATGGCAATTAGTGCTGGCATGCTCCCCACCTGCCCCTGATGCTTTGCTATCTGCACAACCAGGGGATCGGGTGCATAGGGACTGCATGCCCCACATCATGTATCCCACACGGTGGGTGCAATGGGTGCAGAGTGGCTACGTGCCATGGATACATGCATGTAGGTACAACACACATTCCTGCATAGGCCCCAATGTTTGGATATGACATTCACACTGTGCACAGTACTCCTGTCACAGGTTTCTTCTTCCAGCCGGTAACTTACAAGGAAGTCGATGACCTGCATCTTCAGCTGGATGCCAGCAAAAGTGAAGGAGCGGACCTCATGGAAACATAGAAACATAGAAGTTGATGGCCGATAAGGACCGCAAGGTCCATCCAGTCTGCCCATTTCTTTTTCTACCTTAAGAATGTTCCATTGGCCTTTGCTCTGTCAATGGCCTATCTATTCATACTCATCTGTATTATTCCCTTATGCCCATCCCATGCCTGTTTGAAGCGCTGCATTGTATTCATATCCATCACTTCCTGAGGTAGGCAGTTCCATGCATCCACCACCCTTTCTGTGAAAAAGAACTTCCTCATATTACCCCTTAATTGGCCTCCCTCTAATCTCATGCTGTGTCCTCTTGTCCTGCTATTTTTTCTTATATTAAAACATGTTAGACTCTTTCACTTTGTTAATGCCCTTAAGGTGTTTGAATATTTTGATCATATCACCTCTCTCCCTCCTTTGCTCTAGGGTATACATATTGAGCTCCATTAATCTGTCCTCATATGTTTTCTGATGCAGTCCCTGCACCATTTTGGCTGCCCTTCTCTTGACTGCCTTAATTTGGTTAATGTCCTTGTGAAGGTGCGGCCTCTTTATGCAGTACTCCAGATGGGGCCTAACCAGTGTCTTGTAAAGAGGGATTATTACCTCCCTCTCCTAACTTGTGATACCCTACTAATACACCCCAACATCCCCCTAGCCTTACCTACTGCTTTAGTGGTCTGCTTAGATGATTTCAGGTCATGATGATGCCCAAGTCTCTTTCTTCCCTTGTGACTGCTCATTGGCCCTTTTTTTCCTTAAAACTCAGTCACCAAGTGCTGGCAACTCTATTAACGCACCTCTTTAATATGTCCCTCAGCTTGGGTTAACTCCCTTCTGTCGGGAAGACTGCCCAAGTTTTACCACTCTTCAAATCAGGAGACCCCAGAGACCCAAATAACTACAGGCCAATCTCCCTACTCTCCACCCTATCAAAACTGCCTGAGAAATTAGTGAATTGTCAACTTAGAAACTACATTGATGTCTCAGATCTGTTAAACACTGTGCAATCAGGTTTAGACCATGCCGTTGCACATTCACAGCTCTGTCTAAAGTCACAAACGACTGGCAGATAGCCCTTGACTTAAAGAATCATGTATGCACAGTATTCCTTGACTTAAGCAAGACCTTCAATACCGTCGACCATGCATTGTTCTTAGTTACTCTTCGCAACATTGGTCTGGATGTACCTTCCCTAAAATGGTTCTCTTGCTACCTGGCAGACCAGATGCAGCAAATAAAAGCAGTAGGAGATCTCTCCACTCTAAAACAGATTAGCAGAGGCATACCTCAAAGCTCCATCTTGGGGCCCTTACTTTTCTCACTTTATAACAACATCGTAGACTGTGGAATCAAACTTTTCAGTGTACATCTCTTTGTGGATGACACGGTCCTTTACACCGCCAGGCCTACTCCCAAAAGTGCCTGCTCAGCCTTGCAAGCAGATTTCCTTATGCCGCAACAAAACCTCCTGAGTCAAAAGCTCCTATTGAATGCCAAAAAGACCAAGGCTATGCTGTTATCCCCAATGACCAAGTCCATAAACTCCCTTAAGCACGACAATATTCCCACTATCACCACCCTGCTTGGCGAGTCACTTGACTATGTAACCAAGTTCAAATACCTAGGTATGTGGATTGACAACAGACTTTCTTTTGCTGATTATATAGATGAGCTCTCAAAAAAACTTACACAGAGGATTGGACTTTTTTTTAGAATCAAGCATCTGCTTACTCTGGAGGCCAGAAAAAGCTTAGTACAAACCACGTTCCTAGCTATCTTGAACTATGCAGACTTCCTGTATGGTCAAGTCCCAAAAACTGCCCTATCTAAGCTTGACACCCTTTACCATAGGGCTTTACATTTCACCTCTGGTCTGGCATATAATACCCATCACTATGTACTGTATTCCATGGTAGGATGAACCTCACTTACATTCAGGAGGCAAAGGAACGCTATACTATGGACCTATAGATCTGTATCCAAGATGCTACCTTCCTAAATTTCTGACTGTCTGCCCTCCTGCACATTAAAAAAGTATGCCTTGAGAAGCCATTCATACTTCTCATTAGCTGTGCCTAAAGTCTTTTCCCATTTGGGCAGAGCCTCCTTCAGCTATGTGCTACCCCAGCTGTGGAACAACATCCGGAAATCCATAAAATTGGTGCATCCTATTGGTTTTGAGGAATTCAAGTCACTCTATTCGAGATACTTCTCGGAGTCTTGTCAATGCCATCCCTGTCTCTAAACTATAGCCACACATTGCTATTCTTGCAGTCAACCCTATACATTTTCTATCCTCTTGTTAGAATTACCCTAAGTCATGTTCCTGGATTCATCCTTGCTTTCTACTTGCTGCTGAGCCCCCAGCTTGCACTGTCACTAGCATTAATTCTGCTCTGCTCTATTAGAGCTATTAGTGTCTAAAATCACTGGTTCTGCACATTGGTGCTGACTTGCTTCCACCTCTCTGCTGTACTGTTTACTGGGACGAGGCTTCACCTTACAACTGGGCCTCATTGATTATCCTTGTACCTTGCTTTTATTGCTATGTATTGTATTACTATGCTCATGTGTGCTATATGTTCTATTGTGCTACTGTATTATTTATTCTGAAGCTACTAGGCCGTCCTTGAAAATGAGCTTGCTCAATGGAGTTTCATCTGGCTAAATAAAGATTGATTGATTGATTGATTGATTGATTGATTGATTGATAACCCCAGATAATAGCAGTCCCATACATCTCAGTACCCATCATGAATAGTTGTAGCCTTCCCCTGACAAGTGAACTTTGTCAGAATTTCCATTGGTTGACCAAATTGGTAAAAGCTATATTAGTGTAGACACTGGTGTTGAAGAACACAAAGCACACAAAGTAGGGAAAATGAAAAAACAGTAGGGTGTTGCTCTGGAGTATTGGTAACTCAGTGGTGGGGTCTTCTTTGGGGTTGTCATCCCTAATGCCCTCTCCCCTTCCCCCCAGCCCATAGCCTCCGGTCTGAAGCACAAGGTACAGCTTAAAGACAGTGTCTCATAGTGATACACTCTTTAAAGGTTAGTGAAGTATGGCTTGTCACATGTTGCCAGGAGAATCTGTTGTTTCTTTCTTCATGCAGTGCCTTGCAGGCTACGCATGAAGAAAAGAGATCACATCTGGCCTCATTTGCTCAGTGGAGGGGTTGGGCATTAGGGTTGACAACGCCGAAGAAGACCCCACCACTGATTTGCCAGTGCTCCATAGAACCCAAACCCTAATGTTTTCTCATTTCCCTACTTTGTGCACTTTGTGTTCTTCAACACTAATGTCTGCATTAACATAGCTTTTTGCAATTAATTTCCCTGCTTTTTGTGATAGTGGAATCGTATCCTTGTTTGGCAGGTCCTTTTAGGACCTGCACAAAATGAAATAAATATAATACTGTAGACAGTTCTGACCCAGTGCATGGGTCCATCAGGCCTTAACAAGCATTTCAATATCTTGTGAGGGAAGGCTCCCCGGCCCACCACAAGGTGTCATATTTGTGCTAAAACACTGCTCTGTCCCTCCCCAGGCTGCAGCTGGTGCTGCACACTGCAGAACCTTTCTCATCAGCCTTGGTCCATTAAGTAGGCTCATTGAGCTCACATCTGAACTCAGGTCAGTGTGACAGGAAGGTAACGCGGTCCCCACTGGGCCAACGGACATCCCTGCAAACAACGTTACTCCATGATTTTTTTTGTGACATTCTGAACCCAAAATTTCAACAGAGTTTTTTTATTACCCATGCTTCTGAACATGACAAATGTCATTTCATATCATACTGGACAAAACATAATTTTGTACTAGCAGTGCAAAATCACATGTTGCCCAGGATTTGAAAAACAACAGTTGTCACAGTCATGAGGTGGTGTGACAAAATGGCTATGCTGAAAATTTTGGATTTAAATAGTGAAAATTACCAAAGTTATGAATGTGCATAGAAAAATTACAATGTACCTCAAAAAATGTGTTGTTTTTTTAATATTCTGACCCAAAACTTTCAAGATAATCTTCTTATGACTCCATCTCATTAACTCAAGAGGTGAAATTTTTCAAATTCACGCTGAAATATTTCACACCTTAGGTGAAAAAACATTCTTTTGGGCATGATGTGAAAAACAGCAGCTGTAATATTCATGAAGTGATGTGAAAAAATGGCTAAGTTAAAAATTTGGGGTCAAAATATTGAAAATTTCCAAAGTTATGAGCGTGCGTAGAAAAATTTCTATGTATGCTCATAATTTGGTCATTTTTACATATGTTTTGCTTAGATGTTCAACATTGGATTTAGACCCACCATGAACTGGTGGTGAAATTATGTTAATTAGGCTAAAGGTGATTTTGTAGCAACCTGAATCACCTTCTGGCCTGATTAATATAATTTCACCATCAGTGTTCATGAGGTGGGGTCCCAAAATGACCATGTTGAAAATTTGGTGAAAAAATACATAAAAATAACAAGGGTCTGAAGATAAGTTCAAAATGCCATATAAATATATTATACAACACTTACCTGTTTTCCTCAGTTCCCAGTGCAGCATTGATGAATGAAGATGTGTTTCCAGTCCAGAGAGGATTATAGCACTGGACCTCAGCTGGATAAGTATAGGGTGGGTGTGTGTGGGGTGGTGGGTGTTGAGTTGGATGGTCAGGATGAGGGGTGGGACAGCAGCAGACAATAAGATCCTTTTTCTTTATTTCAGGGTTAAAAAAATACAAGATGTTGTGGGATGGTTTTCTTTATTACAGTAACATTAGCATTACTTCTAACACCAGGAAGTAGGCACCCCAGTGTTGGCACAATACTTGGAGGTGCAGGGGTTGGGCATCCTGGTGTCCCAGACTGCTTGGTCGAGGGAGGGAGGTTGTGTATGCTGACACTGGGGATTGGGCACTCCATTGTTGGCAACTTCACATTACTGGATTTATGGGGGAAACAAACCAACACCAGGGGGCACCTTGGACTATCTTATTAACAATTAAACTGACACTGGGGATTGGGCACCCTGGTGTCCAGTTCATATAAATAAATAAGGTTGCTCATGCAGCTAATGGTGGCTGCTGCTCTACAACATAAACAATGTCACGCACAGTACACTCAGTATAGGTGGGACTACAACTAGACAGGTAGCCCCATCCCTGCTGAATGACAACAGAAGCAGGGCATATGCCAACAGAGAGTCAGCCCTGCCAGCTGACAAACAACAGCTGTTTCATAATAGGACAACATGAGTGCATGTTGTCCCGAAAATTCAATTATCTTTAGAACGTTGATTTTTTTTAACTGTTCATGCTCACAAACAGAATTGTTTCACTTAAATAATTTAAAAACTACTTAACTTTGGGACATAAAAACCAAAAAGCACACACCTTGGGTCAAACTCTATGAAACCTGCAGGATTCAAGTTTCAAATCCTCCTAATTTTTAGTTATAGTTGAGCAAAAAAGTCTTAATTTTTGTGATTTGGGGGGGTTCACCCCTCTGTAACTTTGCATTCAGCAAACTCACTGTCACAAAATTTTCAGGATTCAGAGATTCTGGAACCATCTCTGTGCTTTCTAAATTTCATGTAAATCAGTTTAATGGGGGCAAAGATATTAAGGTGCAAAAATTGGGGTTTAGCAGTAAAGTGCTTCCTCAACCCTAATATACAGGTGCTCCTCTATAATACATATATATATATATATATATATATATATATATATATGAACAATCTGTGAAAATTGAAGTCCTTAATTCAATGAAGCACACCACATAACTGCATTATCCCGCAGTGACCACACACCTGCCATGATAACCACATGCCTGCATTTCTTTTTGGCCCCCCAGAACCTGCTTATTGCCAACCCAGACCAGATTACTCCATACCTCCCACACATAGCCTGGCACAAACAATCACCATAAAAAATGAGTAGATGCTAAAAATCCTTTTGTTCCCTATGTACCTGTTCCGAGACATATTTCAATCCCTAAAATGGCACTGTTCCACAAGTGTATCACTTATCTGGCTGATGCTAGCATTTGTGTTGTCCCCGGTCCTGTGCTTTCTTTTAGTTTCAGTTTTACTAGCCTGATCTAGTGAGCATCTATTTGTGAAATGAGTTTAAACAAAATCTTTTAAAAGCACTCTTCTGGGCAAAAATTGGATAAAAGGAAACTTGTTTTGTGCCAGAAATGAATGCAAATGTAGAAATATGCCACCATTCTATAGTGAAACAAAATGAGTTAGTCAGTGGCTTCAGTACTGCAGTGATACACGAGAGAAAGGGGTTGCTATAGCAACACTTGCATGCATCACTATCTGCCGTACTAAAGATGCCAAATCATCGGTCTATTGCACTATAGGGTCAGCAGCACATTTCTACATTTACATTCATTTCTGGCACAAAGCAAGTTTCCTTTTATCTAATTTTTGCCCAAAGGACTGCTTTTAAAAGATTTTGTTTAAACTCATTTCACAAATGGACACCCACTGGATCAGGCTACTAAAAGCGAAAGTAAAGAATGTGCAGGAACAGGGGACAGCACAAATGGCAGGACCAACTGCATAAGTGATACATTTGTAGAACAGTGCTATTTTAGGGTATGAAATATGTCTTGGGGCAGGTACATAGAAAACAAAAGGATTTTTTGGCCTCTGTTTACTTTCTCCCCTCAAAAAAAAAAGTGCTAATTTTATAAGATAGATAATCCACTACAGGGTGTGCAGTCATACTTTGATATATATACATGCCTTGGGTGGTTGAAAGTATGCTTATATATCAGGGTATGACAACATGCCCTATAACGGATTATCTATTACATATACTGTATGTTCATGGCCACACACTAAACTAGCTTTGTTCTTACATTTCACAGGCTGTCTACTCCTATTCCCTCTACTTCTTTCTCAAAGTACCCAGAGTTAAAAGAGACTTTGGGAAGTGCTCCTTTGGCTGTGCAACTCTGGATTGTTGGAATAGCTGCCAGATTTCCTCAAACCCACTGCAATCTTAAACAGAGTCTGGTTGGAACCAATATGACTGCCAATGTATTAGCCTGATAAAGGACAGCGAATAATGTGTGCCATACTGTAGTTGTTATTTACTTGTTGTATTATGGTGATGTGAAAATTCCACATTTACTATACAACTGGAAAAAAAGTTTATGGGGTACAGATTCTGCTACCTCCAAGAACTACTTGAAATGGGGTGGTGTCAAGCAGCTGGTATATGATAGTATAGATCAATAGTTCTTAGACTTTGTCACAGTGAGCCTCCCCAAATCCATGGAAAAGATTTTGAGCCTCCCCCAAAAACTGAAATAATCTTGGGCCTCCCCAAAGAAAAATAACATACTGTACTTTGTGCAGTACATCATGAATAAACTGAAACCCCTTTGAGTGCTTGGCTTACATTCAGTTATTTGTCTTATACTGGTGTGGAACCTTTGAAAAGGAGTTCCTGTGCTCAAAGGTATAATCTGAATAACAAGCAAATAAAATAAACAAATATTACTATTCAGCTTATTGTAACCCCCCCCACACACACACACACAGGCCAGCTTACTTGCTCCACTATTTTCATTCTTGAACCATTGTTACCCTTGTTGCAGCACCTTCATGGGTCAGACTACTGTTTTGTTTCCTCTCTGTATGAAATAACCTGAAATAACCTTCCTACATACTTTGTTTCTCCCCCCTTCCCTGCTACTAAGCAATTTCTCTGGGATTACTTTGCTCCTTCCTGCTATTGCTCTTAGCACTTCTATGCTCAGCCCTTGTATTTGGGCTGTTCTACCATCAGTCTACATATTGATCAATTACCAGCACTCATTATTAGTTTATTGTTCATATTTGTTTGCACTATTGTTCATTGTGTATTTCTTCATTATTTTGCAGTTACCTTTTGAATTGTATTCACTCCCTACCCTTCCCCAGGTACAACTGAAATGAGCCTTAGCTCATTCATCTTCCCTTGTCACTTATTAGTAAATAAATACATAAAATCCTCTTACTAATATTCTCTTTCAATTTGCTTCCTCTCTTCACACAAAATATATAAAACTCAAAATTTAAATACAGTACTTTTTCAGACGTGCTTGAACCTCCCTTGGAACAGGTTGGGGCCTCCCAAGGGAGGCTGGCCTCACCATTTGAGAACCCCTGGTATAGATTATTATGCAATCCATAGCACTGCATTACAGCTGTGCTGTGGTCAGCATCCTACTGACAATTTCCTTCAGAGGGGTTAAAACAGCAAAGCTCACCTTTCTGGTCTTGGCCATGCCCAGAGGGCCATTAACAATAAGTCTGCTTTCATGAGCAAACTCATCACCTTTGATCTACAGTAGTATTGAAGGTATCTGACAGGGGTCAGGAGAAATGTTTCTTCTTTGTATGTTGCATTTGTACACTTTTGTAGTCAGTTGTATGCCTTTAGAGGCATACAATTAATACAGAAACAGTTGGCTCTCATTTTAATTACTGGAACTGAGTCATACTTTTAATTTCACTGCCAGAATAGAGTTCACTTGGGTTCCCACCCATTTCTACCACTGTCAACTTTAAACAGACACTGTCAGCTGGTTCTAAGTCATATGAACAAAAATAAAAGGGTGACTTACATGACTGCAAATTCATTTTACTGAAAATAACAAAAGCCAAGCGAATCTGACAGGCCAGAAGCCAGTTTTAACAACTACTATACCTAAAAAGCAATGTACCTATAGGCAGTCCTGAGCCCAGGTCCATGAGCTTTGCAGGCGGTGACTGTACCCACCATGCCAGGTGGACAGCTCAGTAGCAGCATGCTAAATTCTTCTATTTAACCCACATACCCTACACTCCCCAGACATTTGCTCTCACTATTCTGTCTCTTCACAGTCACTATTCACTTACCCTGCTATTCTCTCACACTTGCTATTCCTTCAGGTGCGCAAACTGAGCTGCTCAGATTTGAGTCACTCAGTTTGCTTCACCCATATCATGGGATACCCTGACAGCTTTTTAACTCGTTTTTAGTGCCCCTGTAGTATTTGTCCCTGTTAACAGAGTTTTACTCAGTAATTGCTTTGATTCTGTTTGAAAAACTTAAGTGCCCTTTTTAATGTATATTTTTTACAAAACAGACTTTCGATTGTCCCTACCAAAATGCCACAGTCTACTCTTTCCTATCTGTCACCGATATTGGGATGGCATTGAATGATGCCGAACATGTGCTAGAACATGTTTGGTGATTTTGGAGGCATATAAACTTAACTGATAGTGGAACAGTGCTAAATGTGTTGATTTCTACAATGTAAGTGCCTTTTCAAACCAAGGGCTATTTTCTATAGTAATTGTTGTTAGAAAAGTGAAATTGGGACTACTCGTATATAAAGTCCTGGTTTCACTTTTCAAACAACAATTACTATAGAAAATAGCTCTCAGTTTTAAAAAAAAACACTTTGTCGAAATCAACACATTTAGCACTGTTTAGCTATCTTTTAGTTTATATGCCTCCAAAATCATTAAACTCGTTTGAGCACAAGTTCGGTGTCATTCAGTGCCATCTCAATGTCTGGGACACGTGGGTAGGAGCAAACCACATTATTTCAGTCAGGATGACCAAAAGTCTGTTTTGTAAAAAAATATATACATTAAAAAGGGCACTTATACTTTTCAAACAGACTCAGAGCAAGTACTGAGTGAAGCCCTGTTAACAGGCACAAATACATGAAATAAAAGAAGCACTTCTTTTTATAAGGCTCTGACCAGGTTTCCTTCATTGTTTTCAGCAGTTTTAATACACCTAGGATCCCATGAGGTCTGAAACCAGTGTTTGTGCATGCTACAGTATTTTATTTCAGTCACAAGTAAAGTGATGTTTTTTAACACAACTGTGTTTTTACCATCTGCTGCAGCATGTTTTTGGGGCATCCAGCTGCCGGCCCTGCCCACCTGGAGAGCTAAGTGGCTCAAACCGCACCCAGGAGGATCCAGGATGGCTGTCTTGTCATCCTGCCGGAGGGCCCCCCCATGCCTCTCCTAGCCAGGACAGCCACGAACACTCCCTGAAGGGACTCCTCAAGAGTCCTCCGGGCAGCACAGGGCATGGCCATCAAGCTACATGGTCCTTCATAGCTCCCATTTGGATCATGGGCATGCAATGACATCTGGGCACAGTGTGTCGATGTCTGCTGCTCTCCCCCCTAGCTAACACAGACACTAGTAGTACCTCTAGGCATCCCCAGAGGTCACTACAGTGCAGTGAATTTTTTCCCCAACCCACCCTAGGACTAGGAGATCAGTCTGCGGTTGCTCAATCCTAGTCCTCTCCTGCCAACCCCTGATGACCTGGGCCTGTTAGCGTGAGGTGTGGCATCCAGCTCCTCAACTCTGGTGCCTTAACCCTCGGCGACACCAGGCTGGCACAAGTAAAGTGATGTTAAACAGTAAGTGTTAAAAAACACTAGGGGATATGGATGACACTCTTGACTAACAAGTCATATTGGACAGAGAAAATTAGTTATGTTGCCATATTGGTCCTTGTGACAAAAGATCCAGGAAAAAAAGAGATGATTTAATACCTTTTACTGGGCCAACATAGACATTACAAAAAAATAAGTGCTTGAGCTTTCAGATCACATAGAACCCTTCACCAGAAAAAAAGTGATTCTTTAATTATCTTGAATGTAAAAAAAAAAGCAAAAGAAGATTTAAAATGGAAAAAGAGTACCATGCAAGAAAGGAGAAGAAAGAAAGAAAGAAAGAAAGAAAGAAAGAAAGAAAGAAAGAAAGAAAGAAAGAAAGAAAGAAAGAAAGAAAGAAGATAATGGCAGACTAAAATTGTGTCTGCTAACATTCATCACTGCTTTATGTGACTATTTCTGCAGATCTCCTGATTTTGTAACATAGATCTATTTTGTGTGTACTTGCTGAAACACTGTCTGCCACAGTAGTGTCTCTATGTTGGATTAGGTAAGTCAATGCAGAAGGATCGTATTTAAACTCGTTGTAAAAGACACCCGGCTGTGCTGTACTGTAGCAACAAATAAAAAACAAATACATAAAAGTGTGTTAAAGCAATCCAGATGAGTGGGTGGGGATGGCAGGAGCATTTGTAATGTAACTAGGATGTTGAGATGTACTGCAGTCTGTCTCTATAGGGTTGGCTAATCTGCTCTGTTCTAGCAGTGTCAGGATTGGTTAATATTCATTGCATTGGTTAATCAGTTTCAAATGCTTATTTGGATGTGTGTTATAAACAGCTTGATATATATTTCTGCCATTATTTTAAAGTTAGATCTGTAAAAAAGGAGAATGAGGTCACTGCCTCATGCTATAATGTTATCACAAGCTGTATACATACAGGTGATTAATCTCTTTGGGGTGGGGGTTGGGGGTAGAGATGAATTTTCTAAAGAGACTGTATAACTCAGCAGAGGTCCAGGGGGTTATGAAGCATTTCACCTCTACATCACTACTCTGAACCTAGACTAAGTTGGTAGTGGCCAGAATCTGTTATTATCTGTTTGCAGCCTGAGTCAAATGAGTTGTGGGATTGCAGTTAACTCACTGTGAAAACCAGCAGTGAATGTATATTTGGGGTCCTAGGCTTTAAAACTTTTGAAGAATTAATGTAAACTAAACACAGAATTTGAAGGTAGATAAGAACTGCTTAGCCCACTCAGTATGTCCACTTGTTCATGCCTATACTGTTACTACAGACCCTACTTGATCTCTGCCCCCTCTGGGTCTGCAGTAAGGTTCCCTTGTGCCTATTCCATGTGGTATGCCATCGCTATGGTGACAATTTTACTGCAACCGACATTACAGCGACAACAGCGCCAGGTCACTGTAATGTCAACAAGGGACTCCAGCACTGCTTTCTGTTTTTTTTTCTTGCACCCCCTCCCCGAATAAACTTTGACTCAAAGTTGATTATAATAGTTACAGGGGGCATGGGGGTGGGGTTTGGGAGGCAAAGCCTCCTGAAGAAAACACAGTCCAAATTGACTGCCTTTATGCCAACCACAAAACCGGTTGACATAAAGGTGTTGCTGTACAGTCTGTCAACAGTAAATTTGTTCACCAACTGTCATGGATCCCATCATGCATGCCTGAAGCCCACCACTGTTGTTGCTCCCACTACCTCTGTTGGAAGACTGTTCCAGGTATCCACCACTCTTTCAGTGAAGAAGTACTTCCTGACATCTCTCCTAAATTTTCTCCCTTTGAGCTTCTTTGCATGTCCCCTTGTTCTCGTGTATCTTCTACTCTGTACAATACTCCCCTCCTATATCTTACTAAACCCCATGATGTATTTATAGGTCTCTGTCAGTTTCCCCTCTCTTTTTTCTCTTCCAGGGTGTACATATTGAGGTCATCAATCTCTCCTCATAGCTTCTTATTAAGCCTCTGCACCATTTCAGTTGCCCTTCTCTGGACAGCCTCCACCCTATCTATGTCCTTCCTGAGATATGATCTCCAGAACTGGACACAATACTCTTGGGGGGGGGTTCACCAACAATCTCTACAGCATTACAGTGACAACACCACTTCCCTCAGTCTACTGGTGATACCCCACCCTAGAACCCCAGCACCCCAATGGCTTTATCTACTGCCTTTCTGTCACTGCCTTGCCACATTGAGGTAATCAGATATGATTACTTCAAAGTCCCTTTCCTGTTTGGTGACCATCAGTACCTATGCCCCTGTTTTATACTCCACCTCTTGGTTTCTGTGCCTTAAGTGCATGATTTCCCACTTTTTCACTTTGAAACCCAGTTGCCATACCATTGACCACTCCTCAAGTCTTTTCAGGTCTCTGCACATTCTGTCTTACATCTCTGGAGTGTCCACCCTAGTACAGATTTTGGTGTCATTTGCAAAGAGGCATACCTTCCCTTCCAGCTCCTCTGCAATGTCACTTATAAAGACATTAAAGAGGACTGGTCCCAGCACTGTGACCTGAGGTACCCTACTGATTGCCCTCCCTCCCTTCCTCCTTCCCAGTGAGTTCCATTTAGCACCACCCTCTTCCACCTATCCATTAACCATTTTTCTTACCCAGTTTTCCATCTTAGGGCACACCCCCAAACTGCCCAGTTTCCTTATGAGCCTCCTATATTTTATTTATTTACTTATTTTTTTAATTTAGTTTTTGTTGACCAGGCAAGTGTACTAGACAAATTCTTGCCTATTTTCAGGCACGACCAAAGGAGGGGGGATACAGATGAATGCCAACTGACCTTGAACCAGATTAAGCTGTTGGTGGTATTTTTAGTGAAAGAGGAGAATTTGGCCAGGGCACCAGAGAAATTCCCCTACTCTGCCAGCAGGGGGCTTGACTTCCTGGGAGCAGAGTGGAGGAGATCAGTTTGGAGCCTGACAGCAGAAGAGGAGAAAGTACTGATGTAGCAAAGTTTTTGTTGGAGTGAGTGAGGACGGATGTGTGAGTCTGGGAAGAGGGCCTCCTCCCCAGTCTTGATAACACTAGAGGGTATGGATCAAGAGAAAAATGCAAAAAGGAGCAAGAAGATGCAGTTGCATGGGAGTGAAGAAATAGCAATGGATCCAGCAGGAAAGTGATCCTCCCTGGAGACAGAGGATGCTGGAAACAGTGAGAGTAAAATGGTTTCTATGCCTGGGGGAGGAAAAATGAAAGAAAAAAAAAGGTTCAGTAAAGAAGAGAGTAATAGTAAACAAAAAACAGAGCGAGCGTTGCAGAGCGAATCTGACAGGCCTGAAGTCTGTAAAAAATAGCTGCAAAATGATGATGAAATATCATCAAAAGAAGCCTCGCCTAGTAGCTCTGAAGAGGATAACAGGGAAACCATAAAAGAAAATGCCAAAAGTCAGAAATGGCTAGCCCTAAGGAGGAAAGTAGGAGACATACAATGTAGTGGAAGAAATGTGGGACATGGAAAAGTTAAAACTAAAGTGAAAACTAAAATACATGAAACAAAGCAAAAAAAAGGAGGAAGAGAGCAGAAAAAGTGCAGAATTAGAAAGTGATTCTGAAGACACTAAATTTGGAAATGATAAAGATAATCCAGAGTGGGTCACGGAAGCACTATTAGGGTCTGGTTGGAAATTAAAAAAACATGGGTCAGGCTGGGACCTGAATAGGCCTAGCACATCTGAAATGGGGGAACAAATGTTGGAAAAAAATAAAGAAGTTAGAAAACAGATACAAGAGACAAAAGATGAACTGGGAAAGGAAAAACAAGTTAAAATGGATGATATGAAAGAAATTTTGACAGAAGAAAGAGTAACAGAAAGTGAGGATAATTCAATGAAAGTAGAACAGAACATAATACTAACTGAGGAAGAAAACAAAAATAGAAGTGAGGAGAATGAGAAGGCCTGGGAAGGAAACACAAAAGAAAAATTGTTCCCAAATGAAAATAAACCGCAACAGGCCAAGGGTAGAAATGTGGTGTATCTGTTTTTTTATGTACTCTGTAACCTCCCGGGTTGCACCTGAAAATAGGCACTTGTTGTCTAGTGTGCTTACCTGGTTAACAAAAGCAAATAAATAAATAAATAAAATACAGAAGGTCATCAGCCAGCTCCCCTGATAGGATCTTTGTGGGGAGAAAACTTTTAAAGGAAAACATGAAGTTTTATCTGTATGAAATACATGCCCTCATACATGTCCCTGGGAGTGCAGAATATGACATCAGTTTTAAACATCAAAGTGGTCTTGACAGATTTTGGAAATTATATCAGCAAGTAAAATATATAGAATTATGGAGAAATTTAGTAGAGTTACCCCGAACAAAACCAGCTTTCAAAACAGTGACAGTACTTTTTCGAAATGAGGGGGTAAATGTGGATATTAATTTTTGGATTAAACAAAGATGCACAATGCATGGCCCACCAGAACATATATTGGATGAAGAATGCATATGGATGGAGGGGTGGAAATATAAGATAACCTTAAAGCAAGTGGATGGAGAAATGCAACATCTCCCAAACTGTTTTTACCTTGAAAAAGACAGAGGGATATTTTTTTTATGTGGGGCAACTCCGTGTGTGTTATAAATGTGTGGAAAAGTAGTGCTTGTGAGAAGGTGAAATGTGGACTGTGTGGTACTTTAGGTCATTATGGTGCAGAATGCAAAAAACAAAGTAAAATACAGCCTATGCAAGGAAGAGAGGCATATTTTTTCCAAATGTCCTTGAGCATCTCACAACAGTCCAGATACAGGGAAAAGGGCTGAACAGGATGTTTATTTGTCTGTGGCACAGAAGGAAAAAGGCAAACAAAACACGATAGTATGGGAAGCATTAAATGAAAATAAACAACAACAGGAAAAAAAAGGAGGAGGAAAAAAGGAGTGATGTCCAGAGAGAAATAGAAACAGGAGAACAAGGGCAACAGAAGCAAGATATGGGTCAGAAAGATGGAACAATGAAGGACATGGGAAAGGAATCAAACAAAGTTACCATGGTAACTAGATCAAGGAATAGGTCTGCAAAAACCCTTGGTGAAAAAGGACAGAGAAGGGGTGGAATTAACAAATAGATACATCCCCCTACAGGATGCAGAGAGAACAACAGCTGAGGAAGAGTCAGAAGATGTTTGTTCTGACTCATCTTTAAGAGAAGAAGGGGACAGATGCAGGAACATCAGACACGCAAGCATCAAAAAAGAGGAAAAAAGCATGGGACACGGGATAAAAGAAATATAAATATGCTCTGTTTTAACAATAACAAATAAAAGGGAAGTTTGGAGTGCATAACAAATAATGTCAACAGTATTAAGAAGAAGAGGAAAAGACTTACCACCTTTAAAATTCTAAGTGACTTAAAATGTGATATTATATTATTACAGGATACAAGATTGAATACGATAAATGAGCTGCAGCAGGCACAAAGGGACTGGGTTTGGGGTTCTTCATTATGGTCAATAGGTGAAGAAAGATGTTTGAGGCTGGGGGTACTGTTTATGTATTGAGAAGTGAAAATCTGTAAAATAATAGAACCGGTACTGGGAAGGGCATTTATTGTGGACTGTATAATGAAAAGCATCGATATAAAGATTGTAGTAATTTATAATCCAGAGACTAAAATAGGAAAGAATAAAATTATGGGTATAATAGAGCCTTTTCTACATATAGTACATCAAAATTAGTTGTGTATGAGGGGGGATTTCAACTGTAGGTTAACTAAAGCAGACTGAGGAAGGGTGGCAGATAAGGTGTTTTGCGATTCAAATCAGTTAAAAAAATAATAGTAAATGCGGGGCTAGAAGATGCATATAAAATAAAAAGAAAAAGGAGAACATACATATTATAAAGGAGTAACAAGGATAGATTTCTGGATACTGCCAAAAGACATAATATTAAACTAAGTTCAGACAATCCCACTAGAAACCACAGATCACATGGCCATTAAAATAAAAATTAATTTGGGGAAAAAATGATATTTGGTAGAGGTTTTTGGAGAATGAATATGGCAAAACTAGAAGAAGTGGGTTGTAAAGAAAGAATAAAAGAATTATTAGAAGCAAGGGAAATGATTAAATACATTTATGATAGTAACAGAGAGTGGTGGGAAGATACGAAGAATGATATTAAAGCATTATTAATAGAGGAAGAGAAACAAACGGAAGCAGAAAATTATGTGGAATATTTAAAATTAATAGCCAAACTGTATAAACTGTTAGCAAGGCAGGTGTAAGAAAAAATAAATGAGGAGCTACAAATACAGGAAATAAAACAAGAAATTGGGAAATATCAGTATACCAGAGTGAAATCACTAATAATGGAACAAAGCAGTGGAATACAGGGTACAAAGCAGCAAACAAATCAGTTTGTCAGCAATAAGGACAGAATAATATAAAAAGTAATGTACAAATTACAAGATAAACAGGGGAAAGTGACATCAGAGATAGGGAAGATGAAAGGGATAGTGCAAGAATTTCTGAAAGAAAAATATCAGAAAGGAAGTGGGGAAGATGGAAAGGCTTTTTTTAGCAATATAAATATGTCAAAATTTAAAAAAAAGAAGAAGCAGATTTGCTGAAAGAAGGAATCAGGATAGAGGAAACAAAATAAGCTATTAAATTACTATCAAGTAATACTTCACCTGGAGTTGACGGTATATCAAATAAGTTTTATAAGGTATTTGAAAAACAGTTAACACCAATGTTATGGCAAGTGTATAATGAAGTATTTAAAAAAGGGGAGTTACCAGAAAGCATGAAGTTGGGAGTAACATTGTTTTTATTTAAAAAAGATGACAGAAAGCAAATACAAAATTGGAAACCAATAAGCCTGTTAACAACAGACTATAAAATACTAGCAAAAATTGTAAATAGTAGGTTGAGACTATCTTCAGATCAGTTGGTGTTACAAACTCAAACTTGTGCAATTCCAGGAAGAAAGATACAACAGAACTTAGCATATATAAAAGAGGTCCTACAGAAAGGTCAGGAAAATTAAATAGAAGGTTCTTTTTTGTGTGCACTCGACCAAGAAACTGCATTTGACGTAGTTAAACACACATACATATGGGATACTCTAAAAGAATATAATATAAGAATGTAATACCCCAGTGGAATTGAGTCATTTGGTTAAAGCTTTATATAAAGAAGCTCAGACATGTCCAATGATTATTGGTCACAAGGGGAATATCCATGTTTATAAAGAATGGGATGAGACAGGGATGTCTGTTGAGTCCTTTGTTATATGTGTTGTGTTTGGACCCTACGTTAAGGAAAATAGAAGGTAAAGAGCTCCAGAATATAAAGTGGTTGGGACAAGATTTAAATAAGATGAGTGCATATGCAGATGACTGCATAGTATTAGTTAAGGACCAAAAAGCAGGGTGGAGACAATGTTAGACATTGTGGAAAATAATAGTCTATACACGGGTATAAGGATAAATAAAATTTAAAGTAAAATCTATCCATTAGGTAATGTGAACAAAGAACAAACAGGTACACTGGGTATTGTACAAGAGGAAATAAGGATTTTTTTTTATATGGAAATCCTAAGGTGATACAGCAAAACTGGGAGGAAAAGTTGGATATAGCAAAAAGGAAGGTAAATACTGGAAACAGTGGAATATGACAAAAGAAAAGAGATTGTATGTGATAAAGGTTTTTATTTTATTAATATTTTTATATTTAGCTTATGTATACCTGGCACCACAACAGATGCAGACTAAGATATTGTCATTATTTTTTCAGATGTTATGGGGCAGCAAATTAAATCCTATTAAGAGAGGCATAACATATAGACAAATTAAAGATGAAGGACTAAATATGTTGCAGCCAATAGTTTTTTTAGTGGGGATATTTACTACATTTAATGTAGTTCCTATGATTAAAGGGGAAAAGTTGGGATGGTTACCATTTATACAAGGGTGGTTGGATCCTTTGATTAGAAATATAGGAAGGAAGGGAAATTTAAAAGGTGGGAAAGTATGGCCTGGATACGTGGAGACTAGTTGGAGTTATCTTACACAATAGGGAATAAAAGTTGATTTGTTAATCAGGAAAAATAGGAAACAAGCATATAAGGATATAATGGAAAAAATTTTTTTTGAAAAAGAAGTGTTTAAAGTTAATAAAGGAATAGTGATGGATGATGTGCTGGCAGCAACATTGGAAAGAAAATTAAAAAAATGAAAGGTGTGTTAGATGAGCAGTCATGGGAAGTTAAATGTAAGAAGTAATCATAAACAAAAAGTAATGGTAGAAAGAATATGTAGTGAGGTGAATTGTGGGTTACAGGAGGAAACAATGATGCATATGTTTTCTGATTGTTCATATATTAAACCTTTCTGGAGTACGTTAGCTACATTTTGGGGGATGAAATGCTTTAAGCAGATGAATTATGATATATGGGCAGTTGACTAAAACATGGGAGAAATTTGAGAGGATATGTGATTTTTACTGTGTTAAAGTGGGTAATATGGCAAAATAGATGTTTAAGATTCTTAGAGACAAAAGAAGTAACCATACAGGATTTATTGTTTAAAATGCAAGCAGAAATTGATAAAGTGTATCAGGAGGAATGTAGAATATTTGGGGAAGACAGAGCATGAATACTGTGGAAAAATGTTACAGGAATAGGTTAAGAAAGTTTGATTAAAAGCTGTAAATAAGTTGTATTTAGGAAAATGTAAATGACATATGTCTAAAATGTTTGTGTTTGTTGTAAATAAAAAATTTCCCCACTCTTTTCAAGAAGTGCCATGGGATCTTTAACATTTACATGAACTACCACCAAAGCAGGCTAATGGGACCTCGGTTTAACATCTCATCCGAAAGACAGCGCCTCAAGAATGCAGCACCCTCCTCATGCTGCACTACAATGTCAGTATTGAGATATTAACCCAAGTGCCAGGTGTGGGGTATAACCCAGTGTTGAAGACTTTGCTAAAGTCTAAGTAGCCCACATCCACTGCCCCACCCTCATCTATTCCCCTGGTCAAACAGTCAAAGAAATCTATCAGGTTTGTCTGACATGACCTTCCCTCTGTGAATTCATGCTGATTTGAGTTTTGTAACCTGAAGGATTCAAGATACACCACAGTCCTTTCGTTTAGCAGTGACTCCATTAACCTCCCCACCATTGATGTCAGACTGACTGGCTTATAATTGTCAGCCTCCACCTTCCTACCACCTTTATGAAGCAGGACTACATATTCCCTCCTCCAGTCCTCTAGAACCACTCATGTTTCCAGTAAGTACTTGAATAGGGCTGTCAGAGATATGGCCAGTATATCCCTGAGCTCCGTTAACACCCTTAGGTGTATCACGTTTAGCCCCATAGCTTTGTCCATTTTCAGATTTGCATGTCCTTTCAGGACTCTCTTCTCTGTAAATGGACTTGTCTACTTCCTTCCCCCACCCAGTGTTCCTGTTGCATATATGTGGTCTATCCCCTTACCCTACCTCTGTGAAGATTGAATAAAAGTATCTGTTTAGGATGTCTGTTTTTTTTTCTGATCCTCCTCTGCACAGTCTCCCCCATCTTAACCTCACAATCCTTCCCCTAGTCTTCCTCTTTCACATATGTACCTAAAAAAAGGTAAAGGTCTTGTCCCCTTTAGTTACCTTTTGGGCTATCCATTCCTCAGTTTGCAGCTTTGCACTCCTCACCACTTTCTCTGCTTCCCTCTCCTTCTCCTGGTACACCTCCCTATCCTCTTCCCTCTGCATCTCTTTGTACTTCCTGAATGCTACCCTTTCAGCCTTTACCTTTTTGGCCACATCTCTTGAGAACCATAGCTATCTCTTTTTTTTCATGTTTTTGCTCACTTCTTTTTTTCGTAAGAGGTTTGTTGCCTTCACTACACCATCCCTTAACTTGAAAAAAATTTACCTCCTAATATCCAGAACTCTTGTCTTTGTGTGGTTTGCTTCCACTGCTATGCGTACGTTGAACCACACTCTATGGTGATCACTGGTCCTCAAGTACACTTCTACCTTGACATATGCAACAGTGTCCCTGTCTGTGAGCACCATGTCCAGTATGCCTCATCACGAGTGGGCTCCCTGACTAGTTGCCTGAGAAATGCCCTCTGCAAGGAGTCTAGGATACCCTTGATTCTAGCTGAGGCCATAGCTGGGAGGCTGCAATCTACATCTAGCAGATGGAAGTCACCAATCAGCAGCACCCTCCCTTTTTCTGTCACTGTGCTAATGACTTCCCCCAGTACCTTTTCCAGTTCCTCCAGCTGTGTCGGGCATCTGTAGATCATGCCAGAGTGAATTGTGGCTCCTGCTCTGGTCTCCAGGCTGACCCAGAGTACCTCCAAGACAGTTAAAACTGAGGGTGCTTTTGGACCTAAGCAGCTCCAGAAAAAGATATCATCACCACTTTTATAAATGATGTAACGGTACATATAAACATATAGCAGAAGTTTCCAGAAAATCAGTGGAAACTGGAGGGGTGCTGGGGAATAGGAGGAAACCAGGTATGATTACACTTTTTAAGAAGGGACTAAAAGTGGACCAAGGAAATTATAATCCAGTTAGTTAAGTATAGATTCACTCAGTAGCCCACAAAATATGTTTGACATGCTTGTGCATATGAAATAGTTCAGCAGCACATCAATTCCCACCGTATTAGAGTTGTCCATGACTATCTTAAGCTAAAGGAAACCAGGATGCACAAAACAGGATAGCACCAATGACAAGGCGTAGGTGGGGAGGAGGAGGAGGAGGATGTAATGGTGTGAGTTCAGAAGGATTGAAGTCACATCTTTTGTAATGACTGAAGGTAGGGCGTTGTGGGCTGCCCATGGAACTGTGGGCTAAAGTCCTTTCATTTTTCGGTAAGATTTGGAAGACTAAATCAATGACACAATTAAATTGTACATGGGTAAACATAAATGTAAGAGACAACCAACACAAGTTCACCACAGGAAGGAAATGTCAGAGTGATCTGATTGACTTCTGTGAGGGTCTGAATAGACAGTCAGACAACACAGGCTGAATGTGCTACCTACCAAGGGACAGATTCCTAGGGTGATGTCTGGGATTTGCAACATCATATTAGTGCAGCTGGGCAACATGACAAAAAATTAGACCACTTAAAATCTGGGGCAGGAAGATCAGGTGGCCATGAGTTCTTGCCCCACACCAGGTACATGGGGTACTACCCATAACTGGCACTTTATTGCAGAATGAGGGAGATGCTGCACTGGCAAGGTGCAGTTCTTTGGATGAGACTTTTGCCACTCTCTAGTCACTTTCAATGTGGAAATTAAAGATACCATGGCACTTATAGAAGAAGAGTACTGGAGTTTCTCCTACATCATGGCCAACATTCCTCTGTCAATAAAAAAGATCCATGTAACCCCCTCCCAAGATGCACCAGAAAACAAGCTTTTACATTAGTGTACATTAGTGTACATTTTCATGTAAACGAAATCAATTTAAAGAGTAAATTAATTACTAATAGTGACCCAGAAAAGAAGGGACTCGTATTTCACAAAACAAAATGACAGCTGCTATACTCTTGGTGTGGCTTAGCCAAGGATCTTTACAATGTCATTATTACTGTATTTGATCTTATATTCAGTCAGTACTGCACAGTAGATCAAATAATAACTTTCTGGACTTAGCACTGATGCAGAACAATAACATTTAAAATGAAATCTACAATATGATTTCATGCCACGAGAAATAGGAAGATAGAATATTCCATCTCTATCTTATTGTTTCCAGTGCATTTGTGTGAAAGGGTTAACTATACTTTTTTTATACATTTATACAAAAGACATAACAGCAGCATAGCTCAGGATTATCAGCAGGGATGAAATGTCCATGTTAGACCAGGTGCAGGCTAATTCTCCTAGTCTGCAACTAAATTTCAAACAGTAATTCCTGCAATCGAGCTCTGTTCCCCGCACTAATGGAAACCAGCTGCCTGCTGTTAATAGTATGGATGCTTGAATAAAGGGCATTCTGCTGAGATATTATTTTCCAGATCATTGGCAGAGTCCCGCTGTGGACAGTATGCAAAGTTACGGAATATTAGTCGTGCATATTGAGAAATCTGTTCAGCTCAAAATGTAAGGTCTGTTGCTGTGTTTGCCTAGCACAAGCTTTTGTACACTGCCATTTCTGCTACACAGTGTCTTTACTACTTTTATGAAATGTACAGGGTATTCTACAGATTTTAAACATAGGGTCTCAAAACAGACACTTTTCCCTTAGATTAAACTGAACAGTGTACCTTAATTATATTACTATATGCCAGAGTTGAAAGCATTTAGCATTTACATTATGGTGCATGCTACTTTGTCTTTTTGAGTCCAAGGTAAGGACATTGCAAATACTGTATGCTGTGTGAGTTATCAAACATAGAAACACAGAAACAAAGAATTTATCAACAGAAAAGAACCATTTGGTCCACCTAGACTGCTCAAGATTTCCCTGCCTGTTCTACCTCTGCAGACCCTATCTGATCTCCAGTGACCTTTCTTCCTTCTACCCTGGCTGACTGTTATCAGCTCAGTTATTGTATTCCTGTAGTTCCAACAACTCTGTCCCTTAAATGTCCATAGCAACATGGCAAGATTCATCCTCAGGATCATTCTCCAGATCATCCTACTCTCCAGATGATGACATCTCTGGGCCTGTCGCAAGCAGTTACTACCATGACCCACCAGGGTGGCCACATGTTGGACCTGGTCTTCTTGCTGGGGCTTGAGATTGAGAATCTCAGGACTGATTGGATCATTTGGTCTGATCACTGCACGATGGGCCTTCTCTGAGATCCCTCCCCCCTGAAGATGGTGAGCTACCGCCTGTTGAGGGGTTTGACCCCGGAGGGTTTTTTGGCAGAGGTAAATCTATCTAGTGTGGACAGTGCATGCAGGGGAGGCGTGAGTGAGGCAGTTGCTGCCTATAATCGGTGAATGACTGAGGCACTCGACTCCCTTGTGCTGGTTCGTGTGCTACCCAGATCTTCTCACTTGAGGTCCCCATGGTTTGATGGGGAGCTCAAGGCATTGAAGATCAAGGGTCGGAGGTTGGAGCGCTGCTGGAGGAGGACCTGGTTGAAGGCAGACAAACTGACCCTGCATACACACTATAGTCTGTAAAAGGGAGCAATCAACCGTAAAAGGCAGTGTTCCTGTCCAGGGAGATTGGTGCTGGAAGAAACAGACCAGCTATGCTTTTTGGGACCGTGGACAGGCTATTACATCCAGCCTGTCTATAGCCAAAAAATCAGTTTCTGAGGCCTTGTGCAATGAGTTTGCTCGGTTTTTCTCAGACAGGGTGTCTGCCATCAGGCAGGGAATTCCACCAGTGTGCCGTGTTATGGCCAACAGTGGTTGTCTGGATTGTCGACAAAGCACTCCGCCTGGTTAGGGGGGTTTAAACAAGTGGAGGTGGCTGATGTCATTGAAGTGGCCTCAAAACTGAAGCACATATATTGTGAGTTGGACCCAGTGCCGACACGTTTCTTAATGGGATGTGTTGACACTGTTGGCCTGGTGTTAGCCTTGATTGTCCAGTGCTCCTTGTCAGAGGGGGTCTTCCCACATGCCTTGAAGGAGGCGCTGATGAGGCCACTTCTGAAGAAGTCATCATTGGACCCTGACATCAAGATGAATTTTGGGAAAGATTGTGGAGAAGATTGTGGCGCAACAGTTAGGAGAACACCTTTGATATCTATGAGCCACTCCAGTCAAGTTTTCATGCAGGACATTCAACAGAAACTGCATTAGTTCAGGTGCATAATGATCTTCTCAGGGAAAGGGATCAAGGTGAGGGGACAATTCTCATTCTACTCGATCTCTCCTCAGCTTTTGACACGGTGGACCATCGTGTGTTACTCGACCGCCTGAGGGATATCTGTGGACTCACTGGCACTGTCATATGCTGGTTTGAGTCCTTTTTGACAAACTGAAGACAGAGGGTGGTGATGGGGAATTTTTCCTCATCCTCAAGCCTCCTTTCTTGTGGGGTACCTCAGGATTCGGACTTGTCACCTATGTTGTTTGCAGTGTATATGCTGCCCCTGGTTGAGATCATTAGGAAGTACAGCTTGGGGATTCATTGTTATGCTGATGATACTCAGCTGTACTTATCCTTTGCCCTGGGATATCCAATGTGGTGGAAGTATTAAACAGCTGTGGCAGAGATCAATGACTGGATGGCCTTTAGTTGGTTGCGACTGAACCCCGATAAGATGGAGGTACTGGTGATGGAGTTGAACAGGAGGCGTGAGAGGATGGCCTCTGGGGCAGATACTGGACCAGTTTTAGGGTCTGTCCCACTGATGGCCTCCTCTAAGGTGTGCAGTCTTGGTGTGGTGCTAGGCAGTGGTTTGACGATGGAACGTCAAGTGTCATCCATTGTCAGGGTTAGCTTTTTCCATCTGAGAAACATTGCCAGGATTTAGCACCTGATTTTGCCCCTGGACCTCCCCACCTTGGTGCATGCATTTGTAACATCTAGGCTTGACTATTGTAATGTGCTCTACCTCGGGTTCTCTGGAGGCACCCTCCGTCGACTGCAGCTGGTGCAGAATGCAGCTGCCAGGTTGTTGACTGGACAGTTGAAATGCTGTCACATCACCCCGGTGCTGCAGGAATTGCACTGGCTGCTGGTTCGATGGAGGGTGCTTTTTAAGGTGGGCTTGCTCATCTATAAGGCCTTACATGGACTGGGCCCTTGCTACCTGGTGGACCTTCTTACACCCACTGCCTCTGTCCTCCCCCTGTGATCCTCCTTGAGGGGCCATCTGGTGATTCCCAGGACTTCACTACCGCTATTGGTGAGGGAGGCCCCATCGGTGGAGGCATTCAAAGCCCGCCTTAAGTGTTATCTGTTTAGCCAGACTTTCTTAGGTACTGTATGAGAACATAGATTATCAGTCCCTTTTAAAAGTGAAGAAGGTGATTACTTATATGCAGGGTACTGCTTTTTAGATATGTGATTATTTATTGTATGGTGATATACATATATTTATAAATAACTTTACATCTTTGTGTGTTTGTATGGTGCCCAGAGCCTCTGGGATTGGGCACCAGAAAAATAAAATTTGCCTTGCCTTACCTTGCCTACTCTCTGGATATCACCCATCAAAAATGGTAAACACCTGCAAAAAAAACATGCTTTTGTCACTCTCTCCCTCCAGTAATGAAACAGTTACCTCTGACTCCTCTCCTTGGGACCATGCTTGATTCTTTAACAGCCACCTGGACCAGATTGTTCTTGTGGATGAGGCTGCATGTGATTCACCTCTCCCGGGTTCCCATGAACTGAGTAGGGGGACCAGGGCAAAAAACGGAATGCTCAGACCCAGGATGGTGTTTGGACCTGCACCAGTAGTGACACGTGAACTTGTGTCTCGCCCTCACCCACAACATGAAGCACAGCAAATGTTTGCCAGGCCCTGCAGACTTCAGTAGAGCGAGTGCAAATGTTTGGCCTTCTTTGCACACTTCAGTGAAGGACCATAGGCAGGGTGGACACATTTTACCTGCATAGGAAGATGCTAGCAACTATTCATATGGCCACCATGGAGACTGGGAGCAGCCAGCTCTGGGCTCTGCTATGACAATGCCCTCTGCCCCAGGTAACATAGGAAGGGGTCAAAGGAGCAGTTAAACACTCTCTCTAACTGCAGTGACTCATCAGACAGCAAGTAAGGGCAATGAAGACAAACGATGAGCTCTGGAAACTAAGGGCAAGGAAAAACCCATGAAACAGAACAATTAAAAGCAACTAAAGCCTCAAAGCCCTCTCCAGCCACAGATTCAGTGAATCAGGCTAAAGGAGAAAGACACAGCTGCTGGGGCTGCAGAGGGACTGTTCAGATCTTCTTTGGTAGTGAAAGAGTGAGGGGTTCCCTGTCTGGACTCTGAGAGAGATTTTCTGCAAAATCTTAAGGAATATCCTGCGAAGAGTTGGAGATTACAGCCACTAACCTATGGAGCCATGAAAGTTCAGTCAGGGTTTTCTCTAGCAATGGTGCATTTTTTTTTACTAGACCTGTTGCTCCACCTCCACTGACCTGACAGGGGCTACAACTCCTCACTCGAAGAGGTATGTCCTCTGGTCCCTCCAACCATTCCTGCTCGGCCACCCCCAGAAATTTCCCCGCGGCTTCCTCCCATGGCGGGGCCAGGGTGAGGAGTGTTGGCTCGCTCCCCCCACCCAGAAATAGCAATCCATAAATGAGGGCTGCCTCACAGGAGTGATCGGAGTCATCATGGGTCCTGCCAGGTCCCATTTTTTCCTCTACTTTTTCCTCCCATGATCAACGCCTGTGCAATGGGAGCGGTGGCTGTCTCCACCTCTGTGGAGGCAGCCAATCACCCTGGACATGAGCCGACTCTTTGTGCTTGCATCTGCACTGACACTCAGCCACCGCAAGGTGTTAGTTGACAGTACACGGTGCTATCCCCCCTCACCAAGGAAGTCCTCTGAATGCTCAAGCCTTACCTCCATGGGCCAGCTCCCAAATGACCTGAGTCCATTCCCAAACCTGGATCACCGGCATGGTGTGAGGTGTGGGGTCCAGTGCCTAAACTCTCAGCACCACCCAGCCGGTGCAATGGTGCATTTATGTCAAAAGTGTAGCTCAAAAGTGCGTGGGAAAGAGCCAGCAGCATCAGAACACTGTGCAACTTGCATCTGTCAGAGGGAGTGTTGCAGCCTTATAAGCAGTGTACCTGGTCAGTCTGGCCTGTTTTCAATGAATTTCCAGACTCCTCATGTGGTGTTGAAGAGTGACAGTCCCTACCAAGAGATGAAGATGACAAGGTTCACTCTCAAGGATGAAGACATCTAGCACCTACAGCAATCTGGAGAATACTGTAGGGCTCCTGCACTGGATCAGATTCCTGCTCCAGCCTGCTGCAAAGCAAATCCCTCTGTCTGAGTTTTTGAGTCCCTTTGAGGTTCCTATTCCCTAGTACAGAACCAGGGTCCAGATCCTGCACCTGTCAGTTAATTTAGTTAGTGTTAGGCTTTCTACATCCTGCACAGGACTGCATTCACATTAGCTGCGGATTCCTTTATGTGGGATTGCAGCCATCTTTGATTCTTATTTAAATTGGTCAGGCACTGTTTCTTCAGGATGTAGCCAGCAATTTATCATCTCAGCACAGCTGTGTGCACACAGTAAGGAGTATTAAGGCAGATCCCATTGACTTTTGGTATACATTATATACTGAACTGTTGCACAAGAGGGAGCGGATTGCTGCTTGGTTGGCTGTAAGGAGATGGTATTTAATATTTGGGTTTGCCTTGTAGAATTTTTGTTTATACAATAACTGGTGACCACTTGTATCAGCTCACTCTGTCAAGTTTTCAAATATGATTAATAACCCGGTATGATGTCCTACTGGGTTATTATAGCATTTTCAGGCTTGTGTGGTCATTAATGGCAATGCAAAAAAAACAGTAGCTCGAGATTGGCTTTCAAGTCTTTGTTCCCACAACACTTTTTTCTCTGCTGAAAAACCTTGCATCAATTATTATAAAAAATAAAGCCTGTGCCAGGTTTGTGTTAGAATGATTTTTCATACAATATTTGGTGTGTGATAATCTTAGAAACCTCTTGAGCTTTGCTCTCAAAGTTTATGGATTATCACACCCCAAGGGTAAGTGAAAAATCCTCATAACATACACCTGCACAGGCATTATTCTCTGTTTAATTGACCTAACACTTTTCCTTCCTCAGAACCTTATTTCCACTTTCCTTCAATAAAGCCTGTTTCCTTTTTGTTACTGTGTGTTTTGTGTCCTCTGTATCTTAAGGCCCTGGACACACTGGGGAACTTAAAATGGTTTAAGTGTTTTAAAACATTTTAAATCCCCCATCACTGTTTGCAAACAGACCACAAGCCCCGTACAGCATTTTAACAAAAGTGTTTTTAAACCCTGTTAGATACCTTGTCTTAAAACCCTTTTTAAAAATGTTTCAGAGCTAGCATGGTTTTACTCACAGGTTTGGACAGGAGTAAAAATGTTTTAAGCTGTAATGGTTTATCTAAAACAGTTCTAGCTGCAGTGTGTACAGGCAAACACAGTTCTGTGTGTTGGACTTAACATAAAATAGTTACAAGGAGAACAGGTTTAACACCAGCAGTGTGGACACGCTAAACTGTTATCAAAAATGGTTACTGAATAGTGTGGATGCACGGAAATGGTTTTGCTAAACTGGTTTTAAAAACAGTTTTCAAAAACAGTTCTGTAGTGTGTCCAGGGCCTTAGGCCCTGTCCACACTACACTGCTCAGACCCCTTAATGGACAGAAACCATTACAGCCGGGGAATGGTACAGTGTGTCCACACTGCAGCGGTGACCGGTACAAGACCGGTACCACCAGTCCACACCTCAGGAACCAGGCGACTGTTACTGTGGTGCCCAATCCCACAATGCAGCTCGCACTGCGCTACAGGCTCTGCAGGGGACCATTACCGCCTGTCCACACTACCGCCGGTGACATTACCAAGGTGGGACCGATTTCATAACCGTTGTTGAAACCACCTCATATGTGGTTTCAACAACGGTTATGAAAACGCCTTCTGTAACGTTACAGGTGTAAATGCAAACCATTGCCGTAATGGTTTGTGCACTCTGTAATGTTATAGAGGCATAGTGTGGACAGGGCCTTACTGTCTTGCTTTGTATACTGATTGGTTATAGTCAGTGTGTACTGAATACTGAGGTGTATAGTGTAGTATTTTCTAAAATACAACACTGATATATGCTTTGTACAAAATGTGTGTAACTATTTGTGAGGTTATATTTTTGTGATTTTGAATGTTTTATATTAGTAATCCTTATCTTATATTATTTGTTATTGTACTTTGGATGAGCATTAATTTTATTGCAACTTTGTATGTTAATACTGCTGCAGAGACCACTCTTATAGTTGTAAGTGTGGTCTCACAGTCATTCTTTGGGTATCAGAATTGCAATCCAAATGTTAGTCATTCAGATAACCTACCAATATGAGTGAAATCACTGTTACAAAGAAGTATTACTTTGATTCGTAATTCTTTCATCGGTTTCTTATAGGTAGTCATTTATTTTTTAGCTACAGGATATTGGGTTTACAGGGTGCCAGAGCATCAACAAATGACTAATGGACCAGCCTGCCAGTGCAGCGGTAGCACTACCACTTGTGGAGCTAACTACCTATGTTTGGGAGTGAGCACAGTATGTCAGAGGGTCAGCTGGGGTAAGGTAGGATGAGCATCCAGTGGACAGCTCTCCTCATACCTCTCAACCTGCTAGGACCAAAATCAGGGACACTCCGCCCAAAAATCCAGAGACAAATTACCAAAATAAGGGACACCATAGTTTAATCAGCGTGGTGCAGTGCCATCGCATGACATGTACATCACGCAATGTAGTACTGTACATATGTAAAGTACCTTTAGTTTATGCTTTTTAAATGTCTAATTCAGTTGTATACTATCAAATGGCATACTAAAAAAAACAGGCAAATGTTCTGCATGTTTATGTTGTAATTTCTCTTCATTTACATACTTGAAACTAAAGTGGAACATATGCACTGCTAAAGTAATCTATTTTTTTTTTAGGATCCAGTGTTAAGTCAATTTATAGGCTTTTAAGGATCCACTGTTTTTACCTTCCAGACTTAACTGAACAGAAATATGCTGTACTAGAATGAAGTGTGTGCGTGTGTGTGTGTGTGTGTGTGTGTGTGTGTCTCTGTATTTTTCTCTCTCAGTACTGTAGTCTCATTACAGAACAGATGAGCCTGTGGAATGCCGGGGAAAGAACAGCTCCTACAACCTTTTTTCTGCTTGTACAATTTTTTTTTTTGGTACTTACTATGCTTTTAGGCTTCCGGTGCTGAATCTCCTTCAACCACCTCACCTGTGATGAGCCCTTGCATCCTTCTGCCTCAGTGCCACCTGGATTACCTCCCAGGGCAGAGCACCCGGTGCCCCCCCATGCTAACTTTGGGAGTGCCAGGTAATGAATGGGTGGGGACCCTGGGTTGCCACAGGCAGGGAGCATCATATGCACACTGGAGGGTTTTCTTGTAGCGTTGTGGGGGGCGTGTCTAATGTACGCCTCAATGTAGTCATGTCATGCATCTGACAGAGCCTCCATGGAATGGCTCTAGCCAGTGCTCTGGTATTGGTGCTTCCCGTGGTCACCAGAGAGCACCAGACCGGAGTCACTCTACCTCCCACAAGAGGTGGAGAGCATACCATAGCTGGTCAATCTATCTCAGCCCGGGCACCCCTTGAGCGTCCCGAATCTGTTCCTGAACCCGGGGCACCCTCATCACAATGGTAAATCTTTCCACTGTGCCAGTGGGCCGGCTCTGCTTGGACAAGTTTAACCCTTGCTGTGTTGTTGACTGATATAGCAGTCCAGAGTTCCTATACATTCGAATTCTGTTGTTAGCCTAAGGGTTAAATAGGTCTTCTAGGCTTACACTGGTATTCTAAAAATCCTTAAAAAAGCAATCAATTTGGGATTTCAGGACAGGGAGTCTAAATTCATGAACTCTCAGAAAAAATGGGACAGTTGTGAGGTATGGCTCTCCTCTCCCTGGGGGGCAAGGTCATGGTTTCCTGGCTGTCAGCAACACCCAGTAGAGGCTGGGTGTGCAACAGCCAGGGCCACTCCAAAGTTGGGAGGTGACAGTAGACATCTGTAGATCAGGTGTGGGAGCGAGCCTGTTCTGCACTGACATCACTGCACCTCTGCACCTCCGGAGGGACAAAGGAGGAAAAGCCCTGTGCAAGTGCACAAAATAGAGTTCTCCAAACCCACACCAAATGATGCTGCAGCCAGTCCCGGGACCAAACACAGCTGATCTTGCTCTCCCTTTCAGGGGCCCTGCCGCGGGGGACAAACCACAGACTTAGGATCTAGGAGGCTGTCGGGGGGGGCAGCAATGGGCAATGAGGCACTGAGTCAGGGATATCCCCGCCAGTACCACAGTAATAAAACAGAAGTGAAAGAAAGAATTACTAATGTACAAAATAGTGACTATGGTGGTTAGCATTAACCAACTATTAGCAATAAAAACATGTTCAGAACATGTCTATACTCACTCCTACTACATGCTAATATTTAAGCAGGCATTAAAGACATACCTGTGGCACCAGGCATTGGGTGACTGATCGTTTTTAACTGTTATTATCTGTTTTAATATTTGGATTATTTGATATGCTGTTTTATATTTGTTAGGCGCCTTTGTTCTTGAAAGGTGCCATAAAAATAAAGAATATTATTATTATATTATTATTAATATGCAGTCCTGATTTCTCTATTTAAACAAGACTCTGGTTCTGGCAGTTTAAGAAAAATGTCATTACATCCACCACAGTGTCAGCGGAGTGCATCAACGTGATCTCACCTTGCTAGGCATCCATTTTCTCATGACTTGGGAATCGGAGCATGAGCAAAGAATGCACTTTATTATTTAGTTTGCACTGGGCTCTGAGGATTTTTGCACAGAATCTTCAGTTGATCAGTCCATGGTGCTGCATATACTTTATGACTGAAGCAGCACCTACAAATGTAAGGAAACTCTTAGGTAAGCAAATGTTTCGTAAGTAAGACTTCCTTTTTTGTTGTGTTTAGAGGAGTGCTGGTGCCTTCCACATACTGAAGCCCTGCTACATTTAAACAATAATACACAACAGGGCATGTCGTGGAAAATGTTCATTCCTCGGGTGCATTATGAGGCATGAGGCTGAAGGCTGAGTGTCTCAAGCACTTAAGACGTGATGATATCCCATGAAATACGGCATCCTGTAGTGTATTTTCACTGTTACGTAGTGGATCAATTTTCTTATGTATTAAAACAGAAGAAAAAACATTTATTAATAGTTCATAGTTTTTTAATGTGTATGTATACAAGGAAAAAAACAGTTCTGTTTTGGTCTGTTTTTGTCAGTGAGTGGTGCTGTTCTGAAGAATATGCTGTACTCATGGGGTGGGGGATTTGAAGTAGGTAAAAAAGCCTGTTTGCTGGGATTTTTTCTTACACATGATTTTGTGCTGGGATTTTAATCACAGGTAAGAAGATGTCTCAGCTAACTGAACTGCTGAATTCTTTATATCCATTGTAAAATTATTACTTATTGGGTTGGTGGTTGTGGGACTTCATTCCTGTGCCTGTTGCTTGCCTACATTCCCCCCCCACGACTAGTTAGACTGCTTCAGTTGGACCTATGGCTTGCTGGTGGCTGCTGTGAGAGACCTATGATCAGGAGGCTGTGTCTGCTGGGGGCAGAGTCAGTACAGAGCAGCTTTTAATTCTAGTTACCGGCTCGAGAACTGAAAACAACTGACTGTTGTTGAGAAGTGTAGTTGTGGGACATCATTTCAGTTCCTGCTGCCTACTTGAATTCCCCTTTCCCCTGGACTTGTTGGGGTGCTTCAGCTGAACTTGTGGCTTGCTGGTGGTGGCTATGAAGGATCTCCAATCAGCAAAGTTGTGTCTGCTAAGGGTGGAGTCAGTTTCGAGCTGCTTTTAAATCAAGACAAAAGCTCAAGAGCTGAGAACAGCTGATTGCTGTTGTGGACTGTTGCTTGCCTACATTCCTCCCCCTGCCACAGACTTGTTTGGGCAATTCATTTGGACTTGTGTGGTGCTAATGGTGGCTATGAGGGACTTTCAATCAGGAGGCTGTGTCTGCTAGAGGTGGAGTCAGATCCCTCTTTACAAGCATGTTATTTCCCAGCAGTCCTCCATTGTGTTCCATAGTTCAAAGGCAGGAGCATAAGGGCATCACACCAGGAGCATCGGTGTTGGGTGGCAGTTGGGAAGAGATACTGCACCTCAGATGTGACACTCTGAGCTCCACTTTTATTAAATGATGTTTTGATCCATGCAATATTCTGTATGTGGTGGCTTTTTTCATAGATTCATAGATTCTGTCGGCAGATAATGACCTCTTGGCCCATCTAGCCTGCCTGCAAAATCCCCCCTAATAGTGCTACCCAAGTCACTACTGTGGGGCCTTTGCCCACCCCCCTCCATTATCTAAGATACCCATGTATTTGTCCCATGCACACTTAAATCCTGTGATTGTATTTGCCCCCACCATCTCCACTGGGAGGCTGTTCTAGACATCCATCACCCTTTCCGTGAAGAAGAACTTTTTCATGTTACCCCTGAACCTACCTCCCTCCAGCTTCATATTGTAGCCCCTAATCCTAGAACATCCTTTTCTCTGGAAAATACTCTCCTCCTGCACCTTGTTAATTCCCCCGAGATATTTGAAGGTCTCAGTCATATTCCCCTTTCTTCTCCTGTCCTCCAGTGAGTACAAGTTTAATTTCTTAAGCCTCTCTTCATAGATCTTCCAGTGCAGGTCCTGCACCATTTTTGTTACTCTCCTCTGTACTGTCTCCACCCTGTCCCTGTCCTTTCAAAGATGGAGTCTCCAGAACTGCACACAGTAGTCAAGATGCGGCCTCACCAACAAAGTGTACAGGGGGAGTATTGTTTCCCTCCTTCTGCTGGTTATACTCCTCCCTATGCATCCAAGCATTTGATTTGCCTTTCCCACTGCCATCCCACACTGCTTTGCTACCTTCAGGTCATCAGTAATGATAATTCACAGGTCTCTCTCTTGCCTTGTGATCTCTAGTACCTCTCCCCCAAGTCCGTACACTGCCTCCGGGTTCCTGTGCAACTTGTACTTCTTTGTGTTGAATCATAGCTACCATCTTTTTGACCACTCTTCTATATTTTCTAGGTTCTCTCTCATCCTTTCCACACACATACCCCCATGTGTCCACCCTGTTGCAGATCTTTGTGTCATCTGCAAACAGCCAAATCTTCCCTGCCAGTCCCTCTGCCATGTCACTAACATAGATATTGAAGAGTACAGGGCCCAGCACACACCCCTGTGGTACCCTACAAGTCACCCTCCTCTTTCTGGAGTGTACTGTAATGACTGTATCAGAGTCTTCTCAGCCCTAGTTGAAATCACCTGATGGTGTTTGTCTGTTGTTACAATTTGTGTCATTGTTATTTAAGGTTTAAATTAGCTACATTAGTTGGATAAATCTGCTGTATTATTAGTGTCCTCTTTATATATTGATACATTTGTATTTTTTTATGTTTGCTTGCGCATGTGCAAGAAACATGATGTGACAACTTAGGAGAGAAGCGGGTTGTGGAGATGCGGCACTGTGGCAGCCAACGCCGACACTGCATTCGTGGGCTTGGCACCATTCACCCAATGCAGACCCAGTGTCCTGATGACACTGGTTCTGCATAAGTGCCACCAAGTTGAAATGAGTTGGCCGCTGCAATGAAGGGCTACCTCGTCATTGCAGCGTCAGCCATTCCACTGCAATGAGGGAGTGACACGTCATTGCAGGGTGGTACATTGCCTGGTGTAACATATCCTGAAACATGGTGGCTGAGGGAAAGCCAACTGACTGGGGTGCCCAATCCCTCTGTCTGCATGCCCCCGGCCCAGTTATTTTGCTGATGGGGAGCCCACTTCAAGTCGGCATAATGCCCCCCCATTTGTTGTGTGCCGAGCAGGGTCCAATCCCCTCGGTATCATGCCACCCCAAACAGTCGTTCTTTGCTGACTGGGGGCCCAATCCCAGTCGGTGTAAGTCCCCTCACCCCAAAAAGGCAGCTGGCACACTTGGAGCCCACCCCAGTGTGCGGAAAAAAAGCCTGTAAAAAAAAAACAAAATTTCCGTGACGTCTTTTTTTTTCTGTCCCTGAAAGAAAGGAAACAGTCCCAGGGGCGTGGCTTAGCCTTCAACCAAGATGGCAGCATAGTTATTTAGTGCCTATACTGTGGGCTGCTTCCTATGACATCCTGCAATAAGCAGTTGGTTGATACTCTCAGTAGGCACAGGATTCAGAAGAGGGACTTACCTGCTACAACACATAGTCCTCATTTTCTTCTTTTCAGGGAGACAAAGAACCCTCAGGAGTTTCTCCTTGTTCTGCAGCCTGCAAGATGGCTTCCTCCTCTCCAGCCCCAGCTTAAATTGCAAAAATGGAAGTCATGTTTAACCAGCTGATGGCACAAATGACTCAAATGACTCTGGCTCTAAATAATAATGCTCAAACTTTACAAGCTATTGAGACCAGACTATTTCATACAGAAAGGCATCTTAAGACTCATGACTCAGCCCTGCAAGATCTCACTGCCACTACCCGGGAGCAGGCCCATCTCATACATCTCTTACAAGACAAGGTGGATGACCTGGAAAATCACAGCCGCCTCAACAACTTGTGATTTCTCGGCGTCCCCGAGGGGACCGAGCAGCGAGACACAATTCAATTTCTTCAAGGCATCCTTCCACAGATTCTTGGCCTACCGCCCATAACTGTCCTGCTTATAGAGCGGGCCCATCGTATGCTAGCCCCACCACCCAAGCCAGGGGAGCACCCACGACCAATCTTGGCCCATTTCCTAGACTTCTGGCAGAAGGAGCTGATTGCTACGGTGGCCAGAGCTACAGGACCTATCACTTGGAACGGCCATAACATTCAAGTGTACCAGCACTACTCCAGGGAGCTTAATAAACAGCGTAAAGCTTACTTGGAATTGCGGAAGATCCTTCATGCCCACCACATTGCTTTCTCTCTTTGCTATCTGGCAACCATGATGGTGATCATTAATGATGCTCCTACCCTCTTCTCCTCTCCCGACGGCCTCATGGACTATCTTCAGAGGGAGTTCCCGAAAGATTTTCAAAACCCCGAATTCTGTAAAGCTCCCCGCAGCTCCTCTGACACCCTGAGCTGCCCGGAAGCATCACCCAGCTCACTGCTTCACTCTCCCCAGCAGCAGGTGTACCGCTTTAAGGCCTCCTTTCCTCCAAGGTGCAAGAAGCACCAATCACCACAGTGGCATTAAAAAAGGCAGCACCTGACCACCAGACAGCAGGAGGAACTGGTCCCAGCACCCAAGGCTGATGCTCTGCACCAATTCTACTTCCTGAATAAATTCGCTCCTCTCCTAACCTTACCGGAAGACTCCCATCAGGACGAAAACCAACCAGTTCCCCATGCTCTACCTGAAGAGCAACACTAGTGGGCCAAAATAGCTGCAGCAGAATCCCAGGCTTCCCTCTATCAGTCTGGGCAGCAGGCATATAGCTCTGAAGCATTGAAGGTCTCGCCCTCACTGCAGACAACTGAGGCACTGCCCTGAACAGACTGTGGAGTAAGTGGACTACCTGCTCTTTATTTCTCCTGCATGAGGTGAACACTGAGTTTGTGACTCTCTCCAAAAGCAGTGTTTCCTCCCAGCTTATTTCAAGCTGTAGCTAGGTTTTGGAACTGAGGAGTTTTGGGCTAAGAGTTTTTTTTCTTTATGAGAACTTAACAGGACCTACAGGACCTGACACCCGACCTATATGCTGTTTTATATACTGGCTAAGACTCTGTTGCACTAAAGGTCACCTGACTCTCATAGGGCTGTTTATTTTTACTTATCTCCTGCTTTATGCTTTGAGCTGCTACTTTGCAAGCCTCACTGGTAGCCCTTCTTGATTGTGTCCATTGAGGGGGCTGATATCTGTCCAGGCATTTCTCTTCAGGGCTGAATGCACAGACCTCGTATTAGCCTATCATTGATTTAGACAACCCTCCTCCCTTTCTAGACCCAGGGCTCATGCAGACCCCTGGGGTCCTGCCTCTGGGAGCCCTCCTGGCACTCTGGTCGACCCTGATGGCCCCCCATCCCTGTCTCCCTGCCAGGGGCATCATGCAACCAGAAAATGTGGAGGGGCAGAAAATCCAAATGTCTCTAGGGGGGTCTGAGGGCATATACCCCAGAAGAAATGTAAGGTCAAATGGTACATTTTGGTGACTTTTAGTAGGCTAAAGCTGTTCCCCAACATGCTAAATGCAATCTTAATGATAGAGTATTGATATTTTTTTTTCTGTTTTTGTTCAATCTGTGGACAGTGAACTTTTGTATTTTCAAAGAAATTTTGTAAGAATTGAACTGAAATGGTGATGTGATGAAAATCAGGTTATGCTAAGTAAGAACCAAGATCAACCTATTCAGCTGTATTTGGCAAAATGGTGGTGTCCACTGGCAGATAACCACTCAGAACCCCTCCCACGGCAACTGGCACAGCTCCCTCTTATCTCTTTGTCAGGCCAACAGCTAAAAAAAATACAGTCCGAGCACACAAACAATGAGATCTGTGTAAATCAGTTCAGATGGTAGCCAGCTGAGGAAGTGTGAGAAGTGGACTGTGCCAGTTGCCATGTGGAGTGGAACTGGTTCTGCGGGTTGGAAAAGATCGGCAATTTGTAATTGCAGTTTAGAGAGGCCCAGAGTAGATTCCAGCAGGTGGGGGACAATGATCACATTTTAAGATTTGTGGTAGCTGGCCATGTGTGCAAAAACATTTTAGTTTACTACTTACTGTTTACTGCAGCATAGTAGGTTGTATCAAACTGTTTATTTCTAGGCTGACATCTTCTCTTATCACAAATCCCAGAATCTCCTGCAGCTGGCCTTAGAACAGTATGCAGCGGGGGAGATTCATTAGCCTGCATTGTATGTTAGAGTTTACATAAGACCGGAACAGGAATTACGCTATTCTCCCCCTACTACCTTTTAGCAACAGTTCCTGACATTTTTGTACTGAATTTTATTCAGATATTACAACTTCAATCAATACATTTTAGAAACTTGACTCATATAGCCCAGCATCACAGTAATCTCGACTCAAATCTCAACAGCCGCTGCACTGCAGCACCATTCTTTCCCAGACCCTGATTCTCTCCCAGCCCCAATCTCACACTTTCAACAGCCGATTTACTTTACTGGCTATCTGCATGGGTGGGTCACCTCGCTCCTCACCTCTTGACCCCCAAGAACTGAGTCCCAACTGACCAAAACCCAATTTAAGAGCCCCTCCCTGCCCAAGAGTCCTAATCTTGAGGCTCAATCACTCAGTGCATGCCCATGGGGCCCAGCTGGTTGGGCTGTGCTGCAGAATTGGCTGGGTGATGGGGTCTCATTCCATTGGTACAGAACTGCTATCTGTGCCCCACTGCACTGCACTGCTTATCCAGCCGTCAATCTCTCAGACTCGGTCTCTACTAGTAATCTCAGCAGCCTGCTGCCAAAGGCCCACAGGCCGCAGCATTGTTTCTTCCCAGACCTGCCTGACACCCCCAGGCCAGCCCAGCCCCGATCCTCACACACACTCACACTGTGACTCACAGTAGGGCTCGGCTAGGGCAATTGAATTACAGGCTAGCCGCTGATTTCTTTTACTGGATGTCTGCTTGGGTGGGTCATCACCTCCTCAGTTCTTGACCCCCAAGAACTGAGTCCTGACCAACCGAGACCCAATTTAAGAGCCCCTCCCTGCCCCAGAGTCCTTAATCTTCTAAGGCTTAATCACTCACTACTAGCAATCTCGGCCGCCCACTGTCAAAGGCCACAGCACTGTTTTTTCCCAGACCTGCCCAACTCCCCCAGACCAGCTCAGCCTTGATCCTCACACACACATTCACACTGTGGCTCACAGCAGGCCCAAGCAGGGCAATTGAATTACAGGCTGGCTGCCGATTTCCTTTACTGACTCATCTGGCTGTCTGCTCGAGTGGGTCACTCACCCGCTCCTCACACCAGCTGCTGGGTGGGCACTGCTTCCAGTTCCTAGCCTTCCTTGTTGTTCCTTGCCCTGCTAGCTGCTCAGTGGTAGAGTCATTTTCCTTTTTCTTAAACCAGGGGAGAGGACTCAAGGAAATAACTTCACTTCTCTTCCGGTCTGGGGAACACCGCGGTATGTGCTCTCTCATCCGACTCTCTGAGTCCGAAGGAACAGACTGAGGCCTGAGATGGCACTTAAGTTAAGGACAACAAGAACCAGTTTGCTGTGTGAGCTATTTCTTCACACCTCGGCTGTGATTAGCTGGCTGGCAGCCGTGGCTCAAGGCAAGCAAAAATAAGTCATGATTGGGGCTGATTGTTGCTGATGGTTACGCCTACCAATCAACTGCTGTTGTTTTTTAAGTTACAGCCACAGACCCAAAGCCAGTCACCAGTGGGAGCAAGCTGCAAGTACATTTTTTTAAAACTGCCGGCGGCTCTGCAGGTCACCCAGTTTCGAAGCCCTGTCCCCCACCGCCCACCAAAAAGACTTTGAAAAACAGCATTGTTGTTTTTCTGTCCTCCGGAGAATAAAATAAAATACTACATCTATTATTTTTTTAATAGATTGCACAACAATATTGGGGGGGCACATGCCCCCTCGGGCCCTATGGGCATGACGCCACTGCTCCCTGCCCTCCTGGACCCTGCCCAAGGGCCACTGTATTAGCCCAGTATCAGTGGGAGTGATCCTTACACCACCCGGTATGGTACTGCGATTCCCTAATTTCATCAATTGGCTATGGACAGGACCCCTCCCTGTGCCCCCCATCTGCATTTGGGGATGATCTCCCTCTGTATACCCCATAGCTCTATATCCCACAGGGGAAGGAGCGACACTGGCTGCACAGCAAGCACATGTGGATGAGCATTTGGCAGTGATATGGCTGTCCTTTTCGCACACTCACCCCATGAGAGAGGGATGGATGGCCTCAGCAGCTCACCTGCCAGTCTAACCATCCCTCTCCATTTACTGATTTTTCTTTGCTTATCAAAACTATTGTATATAGTTGTTTGTTCCTTCAGGCCATTTGCCTGTTTCTTTATTGCATATATGGTGATGGCTGGGTATTTCACAAATATGACTATTTTCCTGACATTGCATGGTCTGCCTGTGCTAGCTGGCTGAGCATCATCCAGGTCTTCTTGTGGACAGGGATAGTGGACCCCTTGGCCTCTGATTTTGCTTGGTTACTAACACTGCTTTGCACTCCCTTCTCCTTTCAGGACCATAGGTGACCTTCATGCCTACACCTGGAACGTACAGGGCTTGAACACCCCGGTTAAACATAAACAGGTGTTGTCCCATTTGAAGAGGCTGAGGGCCACATTGGCCTTCCTGAAAGAAACCAAACTTTCAAAACAGGACCACTCTAGACTGACCAGAGACTGGGTGGGGCAAATATTTTCTTCTTCCGCCTCCTCTAAGAAAAGAGGAGCTGCAATGCTTCTCCATAAGTCCCTCACTTGGACCCCTACCCAAGTCCTAACAGATTCTCATGGAAGATGGGTGCTAGCACTGATGAGCACCCCAGAAGGCCCATTATTCCTAGGTTGTGTGTATGCCCCAAACGAGGATGATCCTTCCTTCTTCCACTTTCTGACTCAAGAGGTAAGCTCCCTTACTCCTCACCCCATGCCCACCATTGTGGGAGGAGACTTCAACCTTGTGATGGTCCCCCAAATGGACCATAGTGCCCTTCCCTCGGTGCAGCATCCCAAGAGCCGTCAGGCACTACAGCACCTGATGCCTGAAGTAGGCCTAACTGATATCTGGAGAACTCTGCATCCAAGGGTGAGGGATTATTCCTTCACGTCCCTGGTGCATGGATCCCACAGCTGGCTGGACTTCTGGCTGGTGATGGCGGACATCTGCCAGGCTGCAGTGGACTCTGTGATCTTGCCTAAGGTCATATCAGACCTGCATATTTTATGGGGCCCATCTCTCTCTCTAAGTCTACCACATGGAAAATGGATCCCCTTCTTTTTAAAGACCCTGAATTTGTTCAGTGGGTATCCTCGGAGACTGCCTTATTCCTTGCAGAGAACCTGTCTCAGGACACGCCCCCCCCAGAAATCACATGGGAGGCCTTCAAGGCCACCCTGCATGGGGCCATTATAGGGTTTGCATCTAGGTGCTGCAAGAAGTGGGAACATCTTCTGGTGTCCCTGGAAGCTAGACTCAAGACCCTAGAAGCTCAGGCCAAACAGACCACTTACATACAACCAGAATTCCCATTGAGCAAGGAAATGCTTGCTACTCGCATGGAGATTAACGACCTGTTGACACGTAAAGCTGAAATTGCAATATTGAGGCTATGGCACTAATACTGGGAGGGGAGGGAGAGAACTGGCAAACTCCTGGCCTATCGATTGCAGAAACAGCAAGCAGAATGTCGTATCTCGGGCCTCAGAGACCAGGCTGGAGTAACCCGTACTGATTCCAAACTCATAAACACCATCATGTAGAAGTTCTACTTGGAGCTTTATTCTTCCACTACAACCCAGAATACTGAAGCTGTGGCACACTTTCTCACCTCCTTGCAACTCCCTACCCTCCAACCATCTCCGGCTGCTTCTCTAGACCGGCCAATCACACCAGATGAGGTTGTGCTGGCTATTAAGGCCCTAAACTCGGGTAAGACCCCTGAAGTGGATGACTTCCCAGTTGAGATTTGGCAGATCCTGGCCCCCCAGATTTCTCTCCTCCTTTCTCAGGTCTATAATGAAGCCCTGAGCACCAGCATCTTCCCCCCTACTCTCCGAGAAGCAATCATTACCATATTCCCTAAAAAGGATAAAGATCCTACCCTTCCCTCAAGCTATCGCCCAATATCATTAATTAACATGGGCAGTAAAATCTTCACTAAAATCCTGGCCACTAGGCTTACTCCGCTTCTCCCCTCTCTCATACATCCTTTGCAAGTAGGCTTTGTACCAGGATGCCTTAGCCAGGATCATATCAGGTCATTGATCAATATCATCCACCAGACGAAGCTCTCCTGTATCCCTGCAGCAGCTGTTATGGTTGACTTCAAAAAGGCCTTTGACTCCGTGGAATGGGATTACCTGGGGAAGGTTTTGTGCCACTTCAGCTTTGGGGATCCTTCCTAGAATTGGGTAATGACATTGTACCAACAACCTATGGCCAGAATTCGGACCAACGCAGTGGTCTCCAGCCTCTTTCAGCTAGGTAGAGGTACCCATCAAGGCTGCCCTCTGTCCCCTCTGCTGTTCATTCTTGCAGTCGAGCCTTTAGCAGCTGCTCTCAGACAGCACCCAGACATCCATGGGATCACCATTGGGGCGCACACATATGCCACACTTATGTATGTAGATGATCTTCTGGTCCCAGTTGAGAATACCTCAGTCGCTCTTCCTGTGCTCATCAACCTCTTAGCAGATTTTGTGAGACTTAATGTCTGAAGATGAATAAATCTAACACTGAGCTGCTGCCTCTCAACCAGAGATGCAGTCAAAACACAGTCCCCCCCTCCCCCTGGGGCTCAAATGGGCCTTGAGCTCTTTGGTTTTTCTTGGTAATCATGTCTCTTCTGACTTCTACAAAATCTGGGTCCTCAACATGACTCCACAAATTGCCGACATTAGAACAGAATTAGATCAGTGGAAAATGCCGCCCTTAAAATGATTACAGCTCCCAAACTTCTCAAGCCCCTCTCTCATGTTCCCCTGGCCCCTCCTGCAAAATGGTTGCATACTATAGACTGCTTGGTGGGGAGTTTCATTTGGGAATCAAAAAACCCCGGTATAGCAGAGGCAAACTCCATTCCCACTGGAAGGACGGTGGCTGGGGTCTTCCATGGTTTGAGGGGTATGCCTGGGCGTATTCCATAGTGCAATTCCTTAAGTGGTTCTCCTATCTCTCCTCCAGTTCACTGCAATGGCTCCCTATGGAAAAATCTATCACTCAGGTACACACTCTTCCCCTGCTAATATACAGTCCCCTATCTAAATCTTTACGGACCCACCCTGCCATTGTGCCGGCAGTCCAATCTGGAACAAGGTGCATGCCAGGATCAAAGCTAACCCCAGGCCCTGTCTTTATACCCCCATCTTCAATAACAAATACATAGTGGTGGAGCATGTGCCCATCAATTGGCCTTAATGGGAATGCACTGGTATTAGGTTCCTAGCCGATATCATGGACTAGGCTGGGCTGGGGATGCAGCCTTTCCAAGATCTTGCAAAGACCAGAGGCCTGGGCAAAAACAACTTCTGGAGATACCTCAATTATGCAGCTCCTTGGCCAAATTCCTGAAACTAAGTCAGACCAGTTTGACTGCCTCTCAGAAGCTATCTTCCTGGCTTAAGCTCCCTAAGGGTCAAGTTAGCACAGTTTATTCCGCTTTACGAGAGAACATTCCCTCACAATCTGGAGAATCAAAAAAGAAGTGGGAGAGGGCATTAAACCTGAAGCTAGACAATGCTTAGTGCACTTTCTGTTGGAAAATGGTGCACTCGAACTATCCAGACACTCGTAGCAGACTTATCCAGAACAAACTGATGCACCATTGGTACAGAACACCTGATATACTGTATAAAGCCAAACTACTGGACAATAATCTCTGCTGGAAGTGCCACGGTGACATTGGAGACTTGTGCCATATCATCTGGCAATGCCCTATATTAGAGCCCTTCTGGCAATCAGTGTGCCAAATTGCTACCCAGTCCCTAAGTCTCACCATCTAACTGGACCCCTTGGTCTGGCTCCTCGGTCTGCCCCCCCAAGGAACCCGCCTCAAAGCCCACCAACTCTGCTGGTTAGCCCTCCTTGGTATTTCGCCTAAACACTTTATACTACGCCGGTGGAAGTCAACTGAAGTCCCCTCTACCCCAGAACTGCTGTGGACCCTCACACATCTGGCCTTCATCGATCGAATGTCTCACAACACAGTCAATAAACTTGCAGCATACACCACCTGTTGGGCCCCCTTTATGGCTTATCTGAAACCTAGGATGAGGATTGGGTGAACACTTTTACAGTCTCTGTTTTAGCTTTCTCCTTAGGTTTTATAGTGTGATGCTCCCAGATATAAGTTCAGGTTCGGTCTACTATGCACATATGATGCCATGATTTCAAGTTTTAAATGCTTTAGAATTACAGGCTGTATATCAGTATGGATACCCAGTCATGTTTTTGTTTTCTTGTTTTTTTTTTTCTACTTTTGGACTCTGCATCAGTGCTCTGGCAGAGAGTATTGGGTTCCCCTCATCCTCTTTTTAAGCCATCTACTGCTTGTATACTCATAACTCTTGGATATTACTGTTGTGATCCTTCTCTGCTAAAGATGCTTGTCATTTTTGTTTGTTGTGGTTGTTTCTTTGTATTAAATAAATACTTAAAAATTATTAACTAAAAAAAAAGAAAGGAAACAGTCCCTCGCTGGTCGGGTCCCTTCCCCCAACCTGCACCCACCCACTGCGCACACTACCTCCCCACCCCCTCACCCCATACTTACCTCCGGAGCCCAGTGAGATGATCTTCGGTGGACCGGGAACATGTTTGCACTCTTCAAAGCCGACCGTGAACTGAAGAAATGCCAGTAAGCTGTATAATGACATAAATAGAGTTTTTTCAACTTTGGTGCATATCTCGGGCATTTTTGGAAATTTTGGCACCAAATTTTCAACATGAGGTTACTGGAACCTGTCCTCGTGAATTCAGTCCTGTCATGGCATTATTTCGTCCTGAAAGGTGATTTCGTGGTCACTGCATGGAATCACCTTTCGGGACCGACTAACATAATGACAGTGCCAATCTTCAGGAGGTGGGCTCTCAAAAAGCCTATGCTACAAATTTGGTGAAAAAAATCCAAAAAATGACTGTTTTACAAGCTTGCATTGTGCAGTTTCTGTGCACACTCATAACTTTGTGAATCTGTAATATTGTCACTCCAGATTTTCAACATTGGAATTTTTGCACACCTCCTTATGAACAGTATAGCTGTCATTTTTCACATCCTGGACTAAATGTGTTTTCGCACTTCTAGAGCAGAATAGTGTGGTAGCTGTGGGAAATCAGTGTTCGGGACACATTAAGAAAATCACAGTGACACTGTTCATGAGCAGAGGTCCTAACATGCCTATGTTGAAAATTTGGTGACAAAAGTCCATAAAATTACTGTGTTACAAGCGTGCATTGTGCAGGTTCCACACACCCTTGCAATTTGCAAATTTGTAATATTTTTACTCCAAATTTTCAACATTGGTATTTTTTCATACCTCCTTATGAACAGTACAGCTGTCATTTTTCACATCCTGGCCAAAATGTGTTTTCACACTTCTGGCGCAGAATAGATTGGTCACTGTGGGAAATCAGTGTTTTGGACAGATTAAGAAAATCACAGTGACTCTGTTCATGAGCAGGGGCCCTAAAATGCCTATGTTGAAAATTTGGTGACAAACATCTATAAAATGACTGTGTTACAAGCATGCGTTGTGCAGTTTCCATGCACCCTCGTAACTTCGCAAATTTGTAGTATTTTTACTCCAGATGTTCAACATTTGCATTTTTTTCATACCTCCTTATGAACAGTACAGCTGTCATTTTTCACAACCTGCCCAAAATAGGTTTTCACACTTCTGGCACACAATAGCGCAGTCGCTATGGGAAGTCAGTGTTCGGGACAGTTACAAAAATCACAGTGACACTGTTCATGAGCAGAGGTGCTAAAATGCCCATGTTGAAAATTTAGTGACAAAAGTCCATAAAATGACTGTGTTATGAGCGTACATTGCACAATTTCCACACATCCTCGTAATTTCATGTATTTGTAAAATTTTCACTCCAGATTTTCAACATTGGCATTTTTTCACACAAAATATGCATTTACACATCTGACACAGAATAGTGCGGTCGCTGTGGGAAGTCAATGTTTGGGACAGATTAAGAAGATCATAGTGACAGTGTTCATGAGCAGAGGTCACAAAATGCCTACGTTGAGAATTTGGTGAAATAATTCCACTAAATGACTGTGTTACGCACATGCGTTGCGCAGTGTGCATGTTCGCTTGGAAGTGCGAGCATTTTTAATATTTCCACTACAGATTTTCAACATTGCCATCTCTTCACACCTCCCTATGGATGGTACAGCTGTCATTCTTCACATCCTGCCCGATCTGTGCTTTCATACATCTGGTGCCCAATGGCACAGTCTCTGTGGGAACTCAAAGTTCGGGACACATTAACAAAATCACACTGCCACTCTTCATGAGAAGAGGTCCCAAATGTTTTCATGAGGTGGGGTCACAAAAGGGCCATGTTGAAAATTTGTAGTGCAAATACCAACAAACACCAGTGGCATTAAGGTTTCTAACCATAATGTCCCACCCTGTACAGACTGACAGGCATCGGGGATGTGCCTTTGGATTGCTGACTGTAATACTTATGCCATCCCACCCCACCCCCAGACAGTGACAGGCATTGAGGTGTGTCTTGGACTTGGCCCCAGAGTTCACCCCATTCTCCTATATTGCACCCATTTTAGCATATGTCCTTATGGAATGGGGTGACTGTAAAGCCGAACACCCCAAGGCACACGTGCCAGTGTCTGCAGGATAGGGTGAGGTGACATGGCATGAACGTCAGGGGTGACAACCCAAATGCATACCCCAATGCCTGTCTGTCTCTGCAGGGTGGAGGTGGGGTTGGTGTGAAATTCAATACTCCACTGCCATTCCTATTCTGCATCTAACTCCTGCATTACCAGTGCTAATACCAGCAAGCAAACATTCGGCATTGACAAATGTTTGTTTTTGTTTAAAGTTATTATCTGTCTATAATCTATTTGGGGTAGCTACTGTGTTGTCAGTAAATGGTCTAGTTATTTAAGGTATATAATATACTGTAGGTTTTGTTTGAACTAAGTGCTTGAAGTCCTCACTATCTTGTTGAGTCTTACCATTTGTCCTTACCTAATTGTCATCCTCTCTATCTGGGTGAAGCCTGTCCCCGTTATTTTAGTTTAAATTGACTGTTTCCATCTCTGAGTGAGGACTATCCCCCTTACTGCTAACTAATTTGATTGTCTCCCTATCTAGGTGACCCCCTATCCCTCCTGTTAAATTTGTTTTTACATAATTGTCAGCCCCCTATCTGGGTCAGGCCTTTTTCCCCTGTTGATTCCCTGTCTGGGAGAAAGCTACAGTATATCCTCTGCTACTTCCCTAGCTGGGTTAGACCATCCCACCATAAATTAATGTGTCTCTCCACAAAATACCTCCAGTTTAGGTGTTGCAATTTTAACCACATTGTTTCATCCACTATGCTGTTACCTTCACTAACTTTCCTCCCCCTCCTTTTCTCCCTCTCCCTCCCTTCCATTGCCCCTTCCCTCGCCCTTTTCTACAACCTGCCCCTCCTCCTCCTCCTCCTCCTCCACCCTGCCCTCCTCTTCCTTTTTTCTCACCTCCCTATCCCATTCCCTCTTGCATCCTTGGTGCTATCTTCTACTTGTTCCCTGGCTTCATCTTGAAGCTCTCTGGTGCTTTCTGCCCCCTTTCTCTTCTTATCCCCCCTTCACTCCTCCCTCCAAGCAGCTTATTGGTTCCATTAAGCCCCTTGTCTCCCTACTACTTATGGTAGCAGATGACATTGCACTTAATCCTGACACCATTCCTATTATACCCTTGCAGCTCCCCAAAGGACTGAGGGTTGCCCACCCAAACATCCATAGCCTGCTCCTGAAACTGGATCAGTAGTAACGTCTTATGGTCAACCTTCAGCCAGATATGCTTGTCATCTCAGAGTCTTGGCTGTCCCTTAAGGTCTCTCCCCTAAGGTCCAGGACTCTGCAGTGGCTTCCCCTGGTTACACCATATTTCATAACTTATTGATTAGTAAGGTAATGAGATTTTATAATGTATGACTGATTGTTTAAAGTTATATTGCACATTGTTTGCTTATATAACAATTTATGTATTTATATAATTCTTGTCTCTTGCCATTATTCTTTGTGTAATACAAACTGAGACCTTATTAGAAATGTGTCTCAACTCAACTGAGTGTTATTTTTGTTCATATTTTGATAAGAATAACATTTTACCTATCACCACCATACCCAAGCAGGATCACCTCAAGAGATGCAGTGGTGTGGCAATTTACCTCTCCACTTGTATCCAATTTGTGCCTCTGCTTGCTGTCTCATGCTTTTCCTGAAACTCTCCCTAACTTCCTTCCCTTCTCAGTCTGAATTTGTGTTGCTGGGGTCTACTGCTTCCCTGGAATGACCCCTGCACTGATCACTGAGCTCATCCCCTCTGTCTGTTCCCATTCCTCCTCGGGAGTTGCTCATCTTGGAGACTTAAATGGCTTTGTTTGTGGTTCATAGGATCAGAGGATGACACATGCTATGCCCCTCATGACATGGTATAAAACCATGCTTGTCCAAGCATTCCTTGGATGTTTAGAATTTTTCTTTGCCACCACCCAGCCTTTCTCTTCTACCTTTCTGCCTGTACCTTCTCTGACATGAGGCAGTTCTCTGGTGTCCCTCTGTGTGTGATCCTGTGCCCACTCCTGTCTGGCTTCCTTACCTTTTGGGTTTCCTCTCTGGTTATGCAGCCTTCTGGCCACCTGCATTCTAGTCACTTGTTTCGAGTCGTTCCTCATTCCTAGTTTAAGTTATTGGCCATCACTTTGCTACTGTTCCATGGTTAATCTCTGTCCCATGCTCCACGCTATGCTGTCTGAGACTAATGAGGGTAGCTGGCGATCCATCACTTTATTCAGCAGCAGACAAAAACGTTTAACTTTGGAGCCTTTCTGTAGGGCTCTGGCAGTCATTTGGGGTGCTCCATAAGCCTCTCTGGTGGCTGCAGCTGACTACTGTCCCAGGGTCCTAGTGCCCTTCCCCTGCTACTGCTTTAGCCACTATACATCTAGTCCCAAGGTGCCAGTGTCCCCTTCTATTTACCTCAGAGTGACTTTTTCTTGTAGCAGACCTGTTGCTCTTTTGGCAATGACTTTAACCCATCATTTGCTGCATTCTACAGTTCCTCAAAAAGGTATCTGCTGCACCAGCAACAGCAGCACAGTGGTTTCATTGCACATTATTTTGAATTGGCTGTCATGAATCTGCCATTATTTCATTCCATTTTTTCTGTTCCAGTTCACTCTCAGCAGCTATCGTGCTTTTAGTCAGTCATTCAGTCATGCCTTGTTCAGCTCTACTCTGCTTGTACTCCTACAGCTGTCAGGCTTTGCCAGCAGTCTCCTACTACATTCCTGCTCCAGAAACATGCCAGCCATAACCCTCTTTGTGCTTACAGGGCTCCTCCACATTGGAAGATAATGGTCTCACTCTGCCCCTTCAAAGTCCACATATTCAGGGTGTGTCCCTCATCTTGAATGGGATCTCTTTCTGCCCTGTGAGTAAGAATGACCCATGCTCCAGGGGGAAACTTTAGCCATGCAGATTGACTTGGCAGCATCTCTTGATGTGGCATTAAGGGCTACAGCTGCTGAAGGGTGGGGCCTGTCAGTCCTCATGGGCTCCTTTAGCAGTGCAGACTGTATCAGCAGCATTTTTGAAAGCTATTCTCCCCACCGTCACCTGTAGTTCACCTTATCTTCTCTGTTTCCCCTTCCTCTGCCCCTCACAGGTGAAGATCCATTCAGTTACGCTAATGCACTGTCAGCTCCCTAGGGCTCAATCCCTGCCGCTCAAGGGCTTGGCTTCCTCTCTAGGCATCCCCTTGGTTTGGAGGCCAGGTAAGAAGCTTTCAGCAGTCCTTGCTGTACTTCTTTCTGCCTTGTGGGTGGGCCTCCCTTGTGGGGGGAACCTCCTTTAGATGCAGAGATCAGTTTGTGGCACCCTCATGGCATTCCCATTAGAGAGAGAAAGTGAGAGCATTTCTTCTAAAATACTTCCCTTGAATTGGAATTTTGAGTTGCAGTAGCCAGACAATCAGTAATTGTAACCCTAGCCTGTAATGTAGGGAAGGCAGTCAAGGCCTTCAATCTCAAGTAGTTTCCTCTCTTAAAGAGAGGTTTTCCTCTCTTTCATGCCAAAGGTCATAAAAGTGGAGGTAGTAAGTAGGAGTTGGAGTTGGTTGGTGGCTCTTCAGGTCCGGGTCTCAGTCTGGCTATGTCTCTCGTCTCCTTGGGAAGAATGTGCTTGTCTGTCTTCCCTTCTGCTTTTGGGACGTTTTTTATATATAAACTCTGATCTTTTGTTTGCTGGTTCCACTGTCCTCCCTGGGCTAAGTGCAGGCACAAGGGACTATACATAGCCCTGGGAGAAAAGCAAGACCAGAAAACATCTGATTGGAGCTGATAAAAACTCTAACATGCACTGCAGACTATTGAATCTCCCACTGCTGCAGTATTACTCCGATGTTAGCTTCAGAAGATTCTGGGATTTGTAATTACGGAAGATGTCAGCCTGGAAGTAAGCAAAATTAGTCTGATGTGATCCACCTTACTACAGAAAACACAAAGTAAAAAGGAAATGTTTTTGCACACAAAGTGCAAATTGGGACCAGACCCACACTTGGGAGTGGAACTCTGAATGCTGACTGTTTCCTTTAAGTCTCCTCTTCGTAACTTTATAACTTCCTTCTGCAACTGTCCCAGATACCAGACCTTAGTGGCTGCCCTTCACCTCCCTCCCACAGCTTACTCCAGCCCTGATATGTTCTTTGACCCCCCACCACCACTGCACCCCACTTGGGGTTATTTACTACATCTGTCAAAGTACAGCTATTTCTACCTTAATCATCTTGTTGTACTGTTTTACCCAGCACTGAATATTGGTTTGCACATTTGGAAAGTATTATACTGTGTACCTTCTTGCTGCACTATATTACTTAGCATTGATTTTTGTTGATGCATATCTCTAAGAGTACTAATAGTTGTGCACCTGACTGTGTTATCTTCCTCGCTCCCCCTTCCTCTGCAGGACCCATCTGAAAATGGGCTGTTGTCAGCTCAGTATGCCTTTTCTGGTAAAACTTTTGAAATAAATAACAAATATTTCCCCACAGTATACCCTAATCACTTGAGTACCCTACCATGAGTGTTTGTTTATTGGCCTGAGGGAGAGTAATATGATGTCCATGGAAGGGAAAGGAGGAGGAGCTGATGAAATCAGATGGTTACAAACCCTGTTATAGCATGCACATGTCACTAATAATAAAGATTAAAGAACAAGGAGGGATAAATACAGAAAATTAATGAAAATGAACTGACTCTGTCTGAACATTCTATTTTTAGATGTTTTCCTGTGTATTAAAAATTGCTAAAAAAAAAAACAGTTGGCACAAAAACAACTTTTATTACTTGAAAGGGATTACCACAGGGACTACATGGAGAATTTTAATAAGTTTGTTTTTGTGTGTGGGCTCTTGGCCATACTCAACTGTGTTTAATCTTAAATTTATGGACATCTCCCTGTTCCTGGCAGGCTAAGGTAATAAAGCAGATGGCTTATTATAAGTGAGAAAACAATTCAGCAAAAAACAACAACAGGATCACAAAAAAAGCTTCTTCTTCCAGATGTATACTCCTGAACTTTCATACTTTCATAAATCCACACCAGAAGCATGTTCTTTACTTCGAAGCAGCTTTTTACTTAAAATGTAAAATGTATTTTTATACTCTTATTCAGTTTATCTTTGTATGAATGTGAGTGAGCCCATTAATATATACAGTATGAGACTATAATTAGCCACCATGTTAACACAAGAAACGAGAGACAAAAAATACCAAGTGTCCCTTGTGTTTGTCCAATATAACGATAAAATGGTATTCCGTTAGGTCAGCTCATTTAGTAATGATTGTAACACCTTTTAAATTTTATTTTGCTTCTTGACTATGTTTAGGGATCAGCTACAAACCTTGAGATTAGGTTTGAATGACAGCACTGCCATCTCCTGCCTAAACAAATCTCCCTCTTTTTACACTTTTTTCTCTCTCTCATTCTCTCTTTATTTTTATTTCTATTTCTGTGGGCTTAACCTCCATTTGTTTTCCATAAAATATTCATTCTCATGGAGCCTCCCTTTCTTTTCCATAAAACATTAATTCTCATGGAATGTCACTCTTTTTTCCATACAACGTTCATTCACATGGAACCTCCCTTTCTTTCCCATGATACCTTCATTCTCATGGAACCTACCCCTCTTTTCCATAATACATCATGGGAGGAAAGTTAAGTGTAAAGGGTGGGCAGGAAGTATACTGTAGGGGGTTGAAAGAGGATTGCAGCTGATCCCAGTCTAGGTCAGCTTACATTATATATATATATATATATATATATATATATATATATATAATATATGTATTGTGTGTGTGTGTGTGTTTTTTCTGTTGCCACCTCCCACCTTGCCTCGGCAATAGGGAGACATAGGTATTTTCTTGGATTTGTTGTTCCTCACCTAGCCCAGGACCCCAGAACATGGTTGTAAATACCCATGAAAGTGAGCATGCACCCCATGGCTCCGGTGATGGCTCCTTCCACCCACCCAGCCTAATGCTGAGTCTTCCATTGGGCTTTACAAGTTAGCAGAAGCTAGGGCCAGGAGGATGTGGAGGAATAAGAGCAGAATATACAGGCATCAGGATAGTGGGAGGAGGGTGGTGTGCTGTAATCGATGTGGAGCAGTAGTCTTCCTGGGGACAATGTAGAGAGCAGAGTGCTGTCCAGTGGGTAGGAGCCTGGAGCAGCTAAGGGCAGAAGTTAAACAGCTCAGATGGCAGCTGGGGAGGTTGTAGTGAAGAAACAGAGGAGCAGGGCTGTGGCAAGAAAGGCAGAGGGGAGGTGCCCACAGTTGTGAGGATCTCAGACAAGGGAAGGGAGCAAGGAGGATCAGCCCATATCCAGGGGCGCCTCTTCCTCAGAGGGCCAGGGAGCTCAGAGAGGGGGAATGGCAAATGGTAGGGGGAAGGACTGGGACTGCAGGGGTTGCAGCAGGAGGGTGAACTCTTGAAGGGGTGTTTTTAGTGAATTTGACCCACTGTCTAGAAAAGGGTAGGGGGCAACAAGAAGTGGGGTAGGTGGTTGGGTTAAGACAGCGAGGTCAGGGGTAGAAGGACAGAAGGGGGTTAGGATTCTGCAGGGTAGTCAAGGTGGCCAGGGAAGAAGCAGTCAAGATGAAGTAGAGGGTGGGCAGGGAGAGGCTAGGGTAAGTGGAAGAGAGGGGAAAATGGAGGCAAGCACAGATAAACAGAAAGTGAAGTGCATAAAAGCAAACGGTGACATACTGTAGTTGGAGGGACAAGTAGAGGCTGCAGTTGGATGTTAACCAAAGAGGAGGGGAAATAGTTAGGTGGGGGAATAACTCATAATGGCAGTTGAAGAAGGAAGGAAAGGATGCATGAATAGAGGGGACTGGAAGGGTGGTAATCCTAGGGGACTCCATAATTAATGGTAGTCACTGGGGCAGGAAGGGGGAACAAAATGAAAGAAGGAAGGTAGTTTGCAACCCAGGGATGACAGCAGAGAAGGTGTGCCCTGAAGTGAAATGGTTAGGAGAGAGTTTGGGGAACCACATGTAATTATACACCTAGGTACTAACAACCTAGCTAGGAAGGAGGTGGAGGTAGTACAAAGTAGATTCAGGGCATTAGGGAGGACCTACAAGGAGGTAACAAGATTGCTGGCATTCTCACAAGTGTTACCAGTATCAAGGGCTAGCACGGTCAGGAAGAAAAGGGTATAGGAATTCAAATATCTGGCTGAGGATATAGTGCAAGGAGGAAGGTTTTGGCTGTATTGGGCACTGGGGGGAGACCTGGTCAAATAAAACACTATATGTACCAGATAGATGACACGTCGGTAGGGAGGGCTCAAGGGTACTCTCAGACAAACTGGTGGTGGGGGGGTAAATAACCCATAAACTTAATTTAAACTACTGAGGGGGGCAGGCAGGTCTATAGGCCAAATGACTTCAGCAGGAGCAGGTCAACAGACCTTCCCCCATACCAGTAGAAGAGGTCTGTAGGGTGGGGAGGAAGCGAAGCAGTAGAAGGGAGTGGGGAAGAGGGGGGAGAACACAGAAGGGAGAAAGAGAAAAAAGAAGTGGTTGAAGGGATGGATGCTCAGATTCTAGGTGGAGGGTGGTGTCCTTTAATGTGCAAAGTCTTGGTAACAAGATGGATGACCTGCAGGCACTACTAATAGAAGGGGGAAGACACCACAGCAGTCACCGGGGCTTGGGCCACACCAAACCATAACTGGGACCTCTCAATCTGTGGGTAGTAATTATACAGGAGGGACAGGGTGGTAGTGTAAGGGGGGTGGTTTACGTCAGGGAGGGTATAGCATGTACTAGAGAGGAGTTGGAGGAGTGGAGGGCAGCAGAAATGTGGGTTAATTTACTATCCAGTAGAGGGAGGAAGGTGATATTGGGGGTACTCTGCAGACTACTCAACCAGGAAGAGGAAGGGGACAGGAAATTGAACATGCAAATATTAAATGCTGCAGGGAAGAGAAAGGTGGTAATAGTGGGGGACATCAACGTGGCCAAGGTAGACTGGACAGTACCAACCACAACATGCACTAGGAGTCAGGTGATCATGGAGGCATTGCAGAATGGGCTCCTGACTCAGTATGTCTCAGAACCCACCCACGAAAGGGCAATCCTTGATCTGGTGCTCATGAATGGGGAGCATGTACAAGGTATAATGCTCAAGGAGTCAATGGGTAGAAGTGATCATTGCACAGTGTAGTTGCAGTTTCATATAAGCAGGGAAAACATCCCCACATAGGCCAAAATCCTGGAGGGTGGACTGCAGGAAGATGGGTGATTTGTTAAGGAAACATCTGGCGGGCATCAGGGCAGATATGGAGGTGGACCAAAGGTGGTCTATCATTAAGAATGGAATAATGGCTGCTACAAAGGAGTGTGTTAGGCTCAGAGGGAAGAACTCAAGGGCCAAAGCATTCAGCTGGCTTAGTACTGAGGTTGCCCAGGAAGAAAGGAACAAGAGGTTAGCCTATAGAAAATTCAGGAAAACCAAGAGAGTGGAAGACAAGAAGAATTATGTAAAGATGGATAGTGAGGAAAGTAAGGTAGCCTGGTGGGTTAAGTTAGTGGAGGGGATTAAGAAGGGGGAGAAGGCCTTTTTTTGCTATATAAATGAGAAAAGGGACAAGAAGGCTGGGATTGTTAGCCTTTGGAAAGGGGACAAGTGGGTGGAGGAGAATGGGGGAAAAGCAGCAGTACTGAATAAATAGAAACATAGAAATATAGAATGTGATGGCAGATAAGGGCCACTGGCCCTACCGGTCTGCCCATTTTTTTTTCAAACCTTTGTTTCTTGCTGCAGGCCTAACTTGATCTCTGAGTGCCATTTCTTCTGTCCCGTCTTCACCAGGGAGGAAGATGGACTGGTGAAAACAGGTGGAAGAATAATAATGGGCGTGGGGAAACGGGTGCACAGATGTAGAGGTAAAGGGGGATAGAGTGACGAAAGTGCTCCTAGCATTGAAGGTAGACAAATCACCAGGCCTGGATGGAGAACACCCAAAGGTGCTGAAAGAACTGGCAGAGGAGCTTGTGGAGTCACTAATGGGGCCTGTCCAATAGTTCACTGGAGTCAGTCATGGTACTGCAGGACTGGACAATGGCACATGTAGTGCCCCTCCATAAGAGCGGTCCCAAAGATAACCCAGACAATTACAGACCAGTCAGTCTAACTCAATTGTGTGCAAGCTCATGGAGACCTTACTTAAGGAAAGATTGGTAGAGTATCTAGAGGAGCATGGTCTTCACTATGCAAGGCAGCATGGGTTTATGGGAGGTAGGTCGTGTAAAATGAATCTGACTTCTTTGACTGAGTCACCACAACAGTAGACAGGGGCTAAGCAGTGGACATCCTCTACCTGGATTTTAGCAAGGTCTTTGACTCTGTGCTCCCACAAGAGACTGATCAGGAAATTGGCAGATCTGGTTCAACCACTGCGGTTTGACAGTAAACTTGTTAACTGCCTTTACAGCTATGGCACATGCCAACAGTCGGCATTCTGCCATCAGGAAGACAGTGTTTTTTATAGGGGGCTGCACCCCCTCCACCCTCCAGATTTTTAAATAATCAACTCCAGGTTGGAATTGTTTTGGGGAGGGGGCACAGGTCACAGAGATGCCATGTCACTGTACTGCAAGACCATTATAGGGAACTGCCAATTATGTCACTGTAATGGTCTTCGTGGTGTTAGTTTCATGGTAATGTCGGCATACCAGCGGATCTCAAGGTTGAGGAGAAGATGACCAGATGGGTAGAAAACTGGATGGGGAACAGGACCCAGAGGGTGGTGGTGGAGGAGTTATCTAGCACCAGGGAGGTCACCAGTGGGGTCCTGCAAGGCACAGTGCTAGGGCCGATGTTGTTCAGTGTCTTCATTAATGATATCAGGGAGGGTATTAAGGGCATCATGGCTGAAGGGATACAGGACCTGAAGGAGGATCTGGAAAAACTTGAGAGGTGATCCAGTATTTGGCAGCTTGGCTTCAATGCAAGGAAATGCAAAGTTATGTACATGAAAGCCAAGAATCCAAGGATGGAGTACTACCTGGGAAGGGTCCAAGTATTTGCAACAGAGGAGTAAAAGGATCTGGGAATGATGATTATTAACTACCAGAAGCACTTCACACAGTGCAGGAAAGCAGCAGCAAGGGTAAATAAGATGTTGGGATGCATAGCCGGGGATCAGCAGTAGGCATGTGGTGGTTATACTGCCCTTATGCAGGGCATTTGTGAGGCCACATCTAGAGTATGTAGTACAGTACTGGTGCCCACACCTTAAAAAGGACATTAACCTGCTGGAGATGGTCCAGAGGAAGGCAATGAAAATAATTATGGATCAGCAGGGTAAAGCATAAGAGGAGAGGTCAGAGGCCCTGAACATGCATTCCCAGGAATAGAGGAGAGAGAGAGGGGACATGATTGAGACCTTCAAGTACTTGAAAGGGATAAATAGGGTTGATAAGGAGGGTTTCTTTAAGCAAAGTGGCAACTAAAACATGATGGGACACAGTCTTAAGCTGGGGGGAGGTTTAGGAGGGAGGTTAAGAAGCGCTTCTTTGGCCTGGTGGTGCTGAGGGTTGAGGTGCTGGATACCACACCTCGCGCCACGCTGGCAACCCAGGTTCAGACGCATGCCCAGGGTGTCAGAGGTCGGCAGGGGGGATTGGATTGAGCGTCTGGAGGACTGCTCTCATATCCCAGGGGTGGGATCCAGGGTATCACCACTCGGCAGCGGCCCCTGGTGACGACCGGGGGCACTGCTAGAGATGGTGCAGCAGCATGGAGTGTGGCAGGCATTGGCACATATCGTGCCATGATGTCATTGCATGCTGCACTCCCAGGGGCCAAGAAAATCTGAAAAATGGCAGCACAAACCATGGTAGCTTGATGGCTGCTAATCCACCAGCCGATGGTGCCTAGTATTGGTTCCTTACCTAATGCAGGGACAATGGAGGGTGCCCCTCAAGAGGGTATAGCTGCATATGCCAGCTGGGCATGTAACTCTGGGGTCAGTGGTGGAGGTGGAGCGGTGGCTGGAGTATGAGGCAGGTCAGTGGCTGCAAGTGGGATAAATTGTGATATGTTAAAAAAAGAAGCACTTCTTCACGGAGAGGGTGGTGACCAGTTGGAATGCACTGCCAGAAGAGGTGGTGTCACTGAACATGGAGGGCAGTTTCAAGAGAGGCTGGGATAGACATAAGGGGTAGTTAGGGTCATGAGAGGGATGGATGGAAAGGATGGGAGGATTGGAGGTGCGGTAGGGTCAATAAGTTAAGCTGTGGACCCTCAATACAAGCAGACTAGATAGACCAATATGGCCTTATTCTGCTGGCTTCTTCGTATGTTTGTAATGCATCCACTCTCGTGGAACGTCTCTCTGTTTTCTGCAGTACAGTCAGTCTCATGTAACCTCTCTCTGTTTCCATGACATCCATTATCATGGAGCCTCCCTTTGTTTTCCATAGTACATTCATTCTTGGGGATCCTTCCTGCAATTTTCATAATATATCCATACGTATGGAACCTACCTCTGTATTTCATAATATGTTCATCCTCATGGCATCTCCCTGCATTTTTCGTAAGATAGTATATTCATTCTCATTAAACCTCCCTGTATTTTCTGTAATACAGCCAGTTTCATGGAGCCTCACTGTGTTTTCCATAATACTGTACATCTATTCGCATAGAACCCCCTCTGTTTCTATAATACTGTCAGTATTATGGAACTCTGTGTTTTTCATAATACAGCCAGTCTTATGGAATCTCCCTGTATTTTCCAAAATGCAGCCAGTCTTATACAGCCTACTTGCATTTTCCATAATGCCTTCATTCTCAGGGAGCCTCCCTTTGTTTTTGATAATACTTTTATCCTCGTGAAACCTGCCTCTATTCCCCATTATTATAATGGTGAGTAAAATCCAGCAACATGATTGGTCAGTTGCATTCCACCACATACCTTATGTTAATGTCCAGTTAATCACACCCTATGGGCATGGGGCACATGGCTGCATCCCATGCTACATTACGCCAAGGGGGTGATTAATAGTACACTAACATAATCCATGTTATACCTTACTTAAGCAATAAGGCATGACAGGGTGTGTGTTATCATGTAATAACGTCACTCCTGGGGTGGGTTGAAGCACGAGGCGAAGCTGAGTGCTTCCACCACCAGGAGTAGCTGATAACTTATGTCTTCTACACTGAGTACTATTGCTATTATAAATGGCTCATTGTTATACAAAATAAAAAAACATTTAAAAATATTTTTAAGAAGATTTTTAGTGTGGCAGTATTTCTTAAGAGAAGAGGCCATCAATGTGATGATCCATACAGTGACGTTATTGTGTAATATCATCACTGTCTCAGGCACCCATTGACCAATCAGAATACAGGAAATTTCCTTGCCATTGTATAATGCTTAATAATGCCTTCATTCTCACAGAACCTAACTGTAGTTTCCATAATACTGTAATTTTCATGGACCCTTCCTCTGTTTCCATAATTCCTTCATCATTATGGGACCTCCCTGCGTTTTTCATAATACAGACAGTCTCATGGAGCCTCCTTGCATTTTCCAAAATACCTTCATTCTCAGGGAACCTCCCTCTGTTTTCCATAATATATTCATTCTCACAGAACCTCCCTGTGTTTTCAATAATACCACCAGTATCATGGAGCCTTCCTGCATTTTCTATAAAACATTTATACTCATGCAACTTCATTGTAATTTGTATAATACATTCAGTCTCATGGAATCTCCCTCTCTTTTGCATAATACATCCATTTACATGTAACCTCCTTCTGCTTTCCAAAATACATCCTGAGTTTTCCATAATATATCCATTTTCCACATACATTTTTCCTCAATACAACCAGTCTCATGGAGCCTTCTTGCATTTTCCATATTACCATAATTCTTAACCATCCTATGTTTTCCACAATACCATCATGCTCATGGAACTTCCCTCTGTTTTCCATATTATCTTTATTCTCATTGAACCTCTCTGAGTTTTTCATAATAGAGTCAGTCTAATCTAGCCTCCCTGCATTTTCTGTATTATCTTCATTCTCAACCTCCCTGTGTTTTCCATAATGCTGTTATTCTCATGGAATTTCTGTTTTCTATATTATTTTCATTCTCATTGAACCGCCTTCTATTTTCCATATTATTTTAATTCTCATTGAATCTCCCTCTTTTCAACATTATCTTCATTTTCATGGAACCTCCCTCTGCTTTCTGTATTATCTTCATTCTCATTGAACCTCCCTCTGTTTTCCATTGAAACATAGAAGCTGACAGCAGATAAGGACTGCAAGACCCATCCAGTCTGCCTATTTCTTTTTCTACCTTAGGAATGTGCCATCGGCCTTTGCTCTGTCAATGGCCTATCTATTCATACTTATCTGTATTGCTCCCTTATGCCTATCCCATGCCTGTTTGAAGCCCTGCACTGTATTCATATCCACCACTTCCTGAGGTAGGCCATTCCATGCATCCACCACCCTTTCTGTAAAACAGAACTTCCTCACATTACCCCTTAATCTCCTCTAATCTCATGCTGTGTCATCTTGTCCTGCTATTTTTCTTATATTGAAACATGTTAGACTCTTTCACCTTGTTAATGCCCTTAAGGTGTCTGAATGTTTCAATCATATCACCTCTCTCCCTCCTTTGCTCTAGGGTATACATACTGAGTTCTGTTAATCTGTCCTCATATGTTCTCTGATGCAGTCCCTACACCATTTTGGTTGTCCTTCTCTGGACTGCCTCAATTTGGTTAATGTCCTTGTGAAGGTGTAGCCTCCAGTATTGCATGCAGTACTCCAGATGGGGCCTAACCAGTGTCTTGTAAAGAGGGATTATTACCTCCCTCTTATGACTTGTGATACCCCTGCTAATACACCCCAAGATCCTCCTAGCCTTACCTACTGCTTTAGTGGTATGCTTAGACGATTTCAGGTAATCTGTGATGATGATGTCCAAGTCCCTTTCTTCCCTTGTGATTGCCAGCAACTCCCCTCCCAGCCTATTGGTGGCTTCAGGGTTTCTCTTCCCTATGTGCATGATGTTGCACTTCTTTGCATTAAACCCCAGTTGCCACTCTTCTGACCATTTAGCTAGTTTATCCAGATCTCTTCTCATTCTGCTCACCCCATCTGGATCATCTACTCTGTTGCAGATCTTGGTGTCATCTGCAAACAGACAAACCTTACCCTCAGTCTATCTGCAATGTCACTGATGAAGATATTGAGGAGGACTGGCCCCAGGCCTAATCCCAAAGTACCCCACTTGTGACTTGCATCTCTTCTGACTGTATACCATTTTACCACCTCTCTGTTTTCTGCCCATCAACCAGTTTGCCACCCAGTTGACCAACTTCAGCCCACCCTAGGCCTACCCAGCTTATTAATCAATCATCTGTGCAGAACAGTATCAGAAGCTTTGCTGAAGTCAAGGGTAGGTGACATCAACTGCTCCCCCTTGGTCCACCACTCTGGTTACCCAGTCAAAGTAGTCTATGAGATTAGTTTGACAGGACCTTCCTGTTGTAAACCCATGCTGTCTTGGATCCTGGGCTCCTATGGATTCCAGGTGTTGCACTATCCTATCCTTAAGGAGTGCCTCCATAATCTTGCCTACTACTGAGGTAAGACTGACTGGTCTGTAGTTCCCTGCTACCACTCTTGTGGAGCAGGATCACATAATCCCTTCTCCAGTCTTCTGGGACCTCTCCTGTGCTCAGAGACTCACTAAACTGTTTTGATAATGGCTCTGCTAGTTCCACCCTTAGCGTCTTTAGTACCCTGGGATGTATGCCATCAGGTCACATTGCCTTGTCCACCCCTGGGCTTATCAGGCTCTTGTGGGACCCTTTCTTTTGTGAGAGGGACTGGTACACCTCCTCCCCCCTGTGTCCATGGTGCTGAGCTGTGGGCCCTGCCTACCTTCTCTTCAGTAAATACTGAGCAGAAGTATCTACTTAGGATAGATGCTTTTACATGGTCCTCCTCCTCACACCCCCCATCCCCTTTGATCTTAACAAAAACCCCCTCTGTACTTTCTCCTTTCACTAATGCATCTATAGAAAGTCTTGTCACCTTCTTTTAACTGTCTGTGCTAGTGTTTCCTCAGTTTGGGCCTTTGCCTGCCTTACTGCCTTCCCTGCTTTCCCTTAGGAAAGTTTGGTATGCCTCTCTATCTTCATCCCGCTGCATTCCCTTATATTTCCAGAAGGCTAGCCTTTTGGCTCTGACCTTTTCTGCTACTGTTTTTGAGAACCAAAGTGGTTTCCTTCTTCTTTTGCACTTCCTTTTCTCTCCCGAACACAGAGGGATATTGCTTCCAGTATTGCATCCTTAATGCTTGCTCACTTTGCTTGTACCCCCTCGCCTGTATTTCTGTTTGCCAGGGCTAGCTTAACTCTGTTGGCCATCTTATCAAAGTCTGCTCATCTGAAGTCCTATAGTTTTGCTTTGGAATGGGATGATTTCTTTCTAGTGGCCAAACTGAACCATACCATACCATACCACGTGATGGTCACTGGTCCCCAGGTGACCTTCTACCTGAAGATCTGTGATACTTTCCCTATTAGGCAGTACTAGATCTAGGATAGCCCTGCCTCTTGTGGGTTGTTGCACCAGTTGTTTGAGGCCCTCCCCACGCAGGGAATCCACTGTGTGTCTAGTTCTGACAGATGTTCCTGCTGGTATTGAGCAATCTGTATCTGGCATGTTGAAGTCTCCCATTATCAGAACCTCCCCTTTAACTATCATGTTTTGTATACTGGTATGTTCTAACAGTAATGTGTCTATGTCCTCCCCCTGGTCTGGATTCCTGCAGACAACCCCAGTTCATATGGCTGTCCCGTTTCCTGTTTCCTGGGTGACCCACAGTTATTCTGGCTCTTTATGTGTATTCTGAATTTCTGTAGCTTTGATATTTTCATTGACATAAAGGGCCACTCCACCCCCCTCCCCTTTCTGCACCTTGGTCTCTTCTAAACAGTACATAGCCAGGTACTCAAGTCTCCCAAGTGTGGTTACTAGTAAACCATGTCTCGCTAATGGCTACTATGTCCAGTTTAGCCTCTGTCATTATTGCCTGCAGGTCTGGGATCTTGTTTCCCAGACTGCGGGCATTTGTGTGCATGATTTTCCATTGGCCAGATTTCAGTGTATTAGTTGTTGGGTGAGGTCTGGCATTTCCCCTGTGCATCATATGGGGAGCCAGACCTTTTTCCTTACCTGGTGGTGCAAATGAACTACAAACATGCTGAACTCCTGTTTGACCACTAGCTGAGGGGGGAAGGGTGTTCTTCCCATTCAAAGTATCGGGTGCTGTACCTCTCTCCCCATTTTCTAGTTTAAATAGTCTGCAAAGCTGTTAAACTTCTGCCCCAATGCACTCCTTAGTCAGATGGAGTCCATCAAATTTAAAGAACTTTCGCTCCCAAAACTGTTGTGTCCTTTTTCCTGGCACCAGCCCTTCAGCCACATGTTTAGCTCCCCATCTCCCCTTTTCTGACCTTCCGTCCATCTGTTCCCTTCCCCCTATCCAGACTGGCAGGATCTCAGAGAAAGAGATGCTGGATGAAATGGGTGATGGAAAGTCTTTTCACCTTCTTTTACTGTTAGTGATAGTGTTTCCTCAGTTTGGGCCTTTGCCTGCCTTACTGCCTTCCCTGCTTCCCTTAGGGAAGTTTGGTGTGCCTCCCTATCTTCATCCCGCTGCGTTCCCTTATATTTTCTGATGGCCAGCCTTTTGGCTCAGACCTTTTCTGCTACAGTTTTTGAGAACCAAAGTGGTTTCCTTCTTCTTTTGCACTTCCTTTTCTCTCTAACACAATGGGATGTTTCTTCAAGTATTGCATCCTTAATACTTGCCCACTTTGTCTGTACCCCCTTACCTGTATTTCTTCTTGCCAGGGCTAGCTTAACTCTATTGGCCATCTTATTAAAGTCAGCTCCTCTGAAGTCCCATATTTTTGCCATGGAATGGGATGATTTATTTCTAGTGGCCAAATTCTATGGGAGGGACAGGGAGGGTAAAAGAGGAGGAGGAGTAGCTCTCTACATAAGAGAAGGAATTAAAGCAACAGAACAAAAGGGTAAACAGTGAGGAGGAGAAGAAGCACTGTGGGTCAATTTGGAGGCAGGCAATGGCACCTCAATTCACACAGGGGTTGTATACAGACCACCCTCTCAGGGGAAGGAAATGGACAAGGAAATGATAGAAAGTATACTTAGAATGGCAGATAAAGGCAGATATTGCTGATGGGTGATCTGAATATGCAGATGTTAACTGAGTGGAGTTGCATCAGCCACTTCTAAGAGTGGGTTATTCTAGAAGCCCTACAGGGGCATGCCTTAGACAACTATTGTTGGAACCCACTCGAGAGAGAGCAATCTTAGACCTGGTCCTCTCAAATGGAGATGGAGAGAGGATCACAGATGTAGAAGTGGGTAGCCATCTGGGAACTGGTGACCATTGAACAGTATGGTTCACAATAAACACAGCAATAGAGTCTAGCCATACAAAGGCAAAAGTACTGGACTTCAGGAGGGCTGACTTTGCCAAAATGGGTGAGAGCCTAAGGAATGCACTAGCAAATGGACAGGAAGGAGGGGTGGAAGAACAATGGGGAATAATAAAAACTGCCATCACAGAGGTGACAAGCCTTTGTGTGAAGCAAATAAACAAAACAAAACGATGTAAGAAACCACTGTGGTTCTCAAAGGAGGTGGCAGTGAAGATTCAAGAGAAAAAAAAGCATTCAGAAAGTACAAGGCATCACAGAAGGAGCAGGACAGAGACTTGTATCAGTTAAAGCAAAAGGAAGATGGGAAGGTAGTCAGAACAGCAAAGGCCCGAACTGAGAAAAGGTAGCCAACTCAGTTAGAAGAGATAAAACCTTTTAGGTACATCAGGGAGTGAAGAGAAGACTAAAGGGAGGATAGTGAGGCTTAATAAAGGGAGAGGGATGGGCAGAGGGTGACTGTGAAAAGGCAGAGATACTAAACAAATATATTTGCTCAGTATTTACAAATGAAGAGGTGAGTACCTAAAACAAACAATGAAACACTCTGGATACAGAAGTTGATACCAGCCATTTACAGAAGAAAGGGTTCTTAAAGAACTCTTAAAACTAAAGGTGGACAAAGCAGTGAGGGCCTGATGAGTTCATCCCAGAATTCTAAAAGAACTAAGAGTAGAACTAGTGACACCACAGCTACCCTCTTTAACAAATCATGGGAGGATGGGGTGGTACCTGAGAGACTGGAGGAGGCCGATGTGATTCCGGCTTCACAAAAGTAGGAGCAGGGCAGAAGCAGAACTACAGACCAGTTAGTTTAATCTCAGTGATAGGAAAAATTATGGAATCACTTCTGAAGGAAAGAATTGTCAGTACCTAGGGCCAGAGGGGCCAGGACCCAAGGCAGCATGGATTCACAGCAGGAAGGTCATGCCAGATGAATCTAATAGATTTCTTTGACTGGTGACCAAGTAGTAGATCAGGGAGGGGCTGTGGACATGGCCTACCTAGACTTGTAAGGCATTTGACTCAGTCCCACAAAAAGATTAATATACTGGTTAGCCAGCCTGGGGTGGGTCCCAAGATGATAGCCTCGGTAAAATTGGCTGGAGAATAGGACACAGAGGGTAATAGTAAATGGAGTCCCTCTGAAGAAGGGGTAACTTGTGGGGTGCCACAGAGGTTTCAGTATTAGGACTGGTCCTCTTCAATGTCTTTGTAAGCAACATTGCAGAGGACTGGAAGAAAAATATGTCTCTTTGCAGATGACACAAGATCTGCAACAGAGTTGATACACAAGGTGAGGTGGAAAGGATGAGAATGGACTTGGCAAGGTTAGAGGAATGGTCAAATGTATGGCAGCTTAGATTTAATGCTAAGAAGTGCAAGGTAATGCACCTGGGAAACAAAAAACCAGGGGAAGAGTACATAATGGGGGGGTGAGATACTAACAACAACAAAAATGGAAAGGGACCTGGGGATAATTATATCAGATGACTTAAAGGTGGGCAAGCAATGTGAGAGGGCAGTAAGGAGGGCTGGGGGGATACTGGGATGCATAATGAGAGGCATCACCAGTAGAAAACAGGAAGTTTGTTGCTAACATTTCATTGCTTTATTTTTTCTCTGATTCAAATTGTTGTTGCTGGTATACCTTCTTCTGCATTATTACAAGGTGTGCCTACAGGTGTGTGCTAACAGATTACTGCTGTAATCTTCTGATTCAAATTGTCTTTTGCAAGGTATATCTTCTGTTACTGCTTTATTTTTCTCTGGGCAAAGTGTTTCTTACAGGTATATCTTCTCTGAAATTATTACAGGTGCGTGCTTTACAGGTTTTACAGTTTTATCTAACATTAGGATAGCTTTCAGGGTTACTGCATTTATTGTTGACTGATTGTTTCTGCTCTTACCTCCTTGTTCTTTCGTCCGTGGTTCTTCTTTTGAGGCAGGGAAGGCTCACCACCCACCCCATCCCCAACCACCCCAGCTACCTCCTTTTATAAGGGTACCACAGTTTGACATTTCCTTTGGCAGAGCAGGAAGGGTGGATCAGTGGGGGCCTCCACAAAGGTGATCTCATTTACAGGGCACTAGTAATTTAACTTGTTATAACAAGTTAAATCAAAACCAATTAAACAATTACTTGCATTTTTTCCTTCTTTTTTACTTCTAATTACTCTGACTAGGTTACAAACCCAACAACTTATTTGGAATGGATTTCATTAACTACAGGTACTGTGGAACAATTTTCAGAAGGACAGTCTTACAGGATTTAGGACACTGTCCTACATGCTGAGCCTTTGAGATCTTAGGTCTCAGCTCCGGGCAGCATGGGCAGAGATTGCATGCCTCAAATTTCATATTGAAGAGGAAATACATTATAAGACCCACGCCATTTCCCCAGCATCAACAGAAAAACCTCGACAGCAGAGGTAGTTGGTCCAGGAGGTTGGCAGGTGGTTAGGAGGAAACAAATCAGGTGCCCCATCTCTCTGCTCTCCAACATTACTCAAAAACCATATAAACACTACAAACAGGTATCTGCCTCTGCTCTGAAATCATATAAAGAGGCAGAAGACACTGCAGAGCAGGACACTGCGGCACAGGAGCTAGCACAGAAATACTCACCCAAATCAGGAACCAAACTAAACAAGCACAAAGGAAATCCAAAAACTTCTGATCATAGGAGACTCCATGATTCGGGAGTTGATACCCATCTCCAGCCAGGGGTGATGGTCAGATGTCTCCAGGTACATCAGCATGGAGACACTGACGCATTACTAAATTGTTCACAAAGCAGGAGAAAACATTGATGTCCTAGTACACATAAGGACTAATGATCTTGCCAGCGGGTCAGTTGTGGAGACCAAGGAACACCTGACTAGGCTGGGTGACAAACTTATCATCTATTTCGTCCGGCATCTCCTTCTCTGAGATCCTGCCAGTCTGGGAGAAGGAGCAGATAGACGGAAGGTCAAGAAGGGAGATGGGGAGCTAAACACGTGGCTCAAGGACTGGTGCCAGGAAAAGGACACAGATTTGTGGGGAACTGGCAACAGTTCTGGGGCGAAGATTCTTTAAATTTGATGGACTGCATCTGACTAAGAGAGTCAGTGCATTGGGCAGAAGTTTGATGTCTTTGCAGAATATTTAAACTAGCAAATGGGAGAGGGTGCAGCACCCTATACGTCAAATGGGAAAACACCCCTCCCTCAGCTAGTGGTCAAACAAGAATTCAGCGTGTTTGCGTTCATTTGCATCACCAGGTAAGAAAAAGGTTTGTCTCCCATATGATGCACGAGGTAATGTCAAACTTCACCCAACAACTAACACACCAAAATCTGGCCAATGAAAATCATGTACACAAATGCTCACAGCCTGGAAATAAGATCCCAGACCTGCAGGCAATAATGTCAGAGCTAAACTGGACATAGTAGCAATTAGTGAGGCGTGGTTTACCAGTAACCACACTTAGGAGACTTCAGTACCTGGCTGTATTGTTCAGAAGAGACCGAGGTGCAAAAAGGGGGAGGAGTGGGCCTGTATGTAAATGAAAATATCAAAGCTACAGAAATTCAGAATACATGTAAGGAGCCAGAAGAACTGTGGGTCACCCTGGAAACAGGAAATGGGACAGCCATAAGAACTGGGGTTGTCTAGGCCCCCAGACCAGGGAGGACACAGACACATTACTGTTAGAGATATACAAAACATGACAGCTAAAGGGAGGTTCTGATAATGGAGACTTCAACATGCCAGATACAGATTGGTCAATACACCAAGGAACATCTGCCAGAACTAGACTCATAGTGGATTCCCTGCAGAGGAGGGCCTCAAACAACTGGTACAGCAACCCACAAGAGACAGAGCTATCCTAGATCTAGTACTGACTAACAAAGAGGGATCACAGATCTCCAGGTAGAAGGTCACCTGGGTCCAGTGACCATCACATGGTATGGTTCAATTGGCCTACATCTAAATCATCCCATTCCAAGGCAAAAATATGGGACTTCAGAGGGCTGACTTTGATAAGATGGCCAACAGAGTTAAGCTAGCTGGCAAAAGAAACACAGGTGAGGAGGTACAGGCAAAGTGGGCAAGCATTAAGGATGCAATACTTGAAGCAACATCCCATTGTGTTAGACAGAAAAGGAAGTGCAAAGAAGAAGAAGAAACTACTTTGGTTCTCAAATACAGTAGAAAAGGTCAGAGCCAAAAAGGCTGGCCTTCAGGAAATATAAGGGAACACAGCGGGATGAAGATAGGGAGGCATACCAAACTGCCCTAAGGAAGCAGGTAAGGCAGTAAGGCAGGCAAAGTCCCAAACTGAGGAAGCACTAGCACGAACAGTAAAAGAGGTGACAAGACTTTCTATAGATACATTAGTGAAGGAGAAAGTCCAGAGGGTTGTTGCTAAACGGAATAGGGAGCAAGTGAGGAGGAGGACCCTGTAAGGCATCTATCCAAATAGATACTTTTGCTCAGTATTTACTATGAAGAAGGTAGGGCAGGGCCCACAGCTCAAGCATCATGGACACAGGGAGGGAGGTAGACCACTCCTTCACAAAAAGAAAGGGTCCTACAAGAGCATGCTAGCTCAGGTGGATAAGGCAATGGGACCTGATGGCACATCCCAGGGTACTTAAGGAGCTAAAGGAGGCAAGCAGAGCCATTAGCAGAAGTGTTTAGTGAGTCTCTGAGCACAGGAGAGGTCCCAGAAGACTGGAAGGGCTCATGTGATCCGCTCCACAAGAGTGGTAGCAGGGAGGAGGCAGGGGAACTACAGACCGGTCAGTCTTACCTCAGTAGTGGGCAAGATTATGGGCACTCCTTAAGGAAAGGATAGTGCAACACCTGGAATCCATAAGGGTAGGATCCAAGACAGCATGGGTTTACAAAAGGAAGGTCCTGTCAAACTAATCTCATAGATTTCTTTGACTGGGTAACCAGAGTGGTGGACCAAGGGGGAGCAGTTGATGTCGCCTACCTTGACTTCAGCAAAGCTTTTGACACTGTTCCACATAGAAGATTGATAAATAAGCTAGGTAGGCTCAGGGTGGGTCAGAAGTTGGTCAACTGGGTGGCAAATTGGTTGACTGGCAGAAAACAGAGAGTGGTGGTAAATGGTATACAGTCAGAAGAGATGCAAGTCACAAGTGGGGTACCTCAGGGATCAGTCCTGGGCCAGTCCTATTCAACATCTTCATTAGTGACCTCTGAGATGGACTAGAGGTAAGGCTTGTCTGTTTGCAGATGACACCAAGATCTGCAGCAAAGTAGATGATCCAGATGGGGTGAGCAGAATGAGAAGAGATCTGGATAAACTAGCAGAATGGTCAGAAGAGTGGCAACTGGATTTAATGCAAAAAGTGCAAAATCATGCACATAGGGAAGAAAACCCTGAAGCCACTTATAGGCTGGGAGGGAGTTGCTAGCAGTCACAAGGAAGAAAGAGACTTGGGCATCATCATCACTGATGACCTGAAATCATCAAGCAGACCTCTAAAGCAGTAGGTAAGGCTAGGGGGTGTTGGGGTGTATATAGTAGGGTATCACAAGTCGTAAGAGGAGGTAATAATCCCTCTGTACAAGACATTAGTTAGGCCCCATCTGGAGTACTACGTCAGTATTGGAGGCCACACCTTCAAAAGGACATTAACCAAATTGAGGCAGTCCAGAGAAGGGCAACAAATGGTGCAGGGACTGCATCAGAAGACATATGAGGACAGATTAGCAGACTCAATATGTATACCCTTGAGCAAGGAGGGAGAGAGGTGATATGATCGAGGCATTCAAACACCTTAAGAGGCATAAACAAGGTGAAAAGAGTCTAACATGTTTAAATATAAGAAAAATAGCAGGACAAGAGGACACAGCATGAGATTAGAGGGAGGCCGATTAAGGGGAATGTAGAAATTCTTTTTCACAGAAAAGGGTGGTAGATGCATGGAATGGCTTACCACAAGAAGTGGTGGCTATGAATACAGTGCAGGGCTTCAAACAGGCATGGGATAGGCATAAGGGAGCAATACAAATGACTATGAAGAGATAGGTCACTGACAGAGCAAAGGCCAATGGCACATTTATAAGGTAGAAAAAGAAATGGGCCGACTGGATGGGCCTTGCGGTCCTTATCTGCCGTCAACTTCTATGTTTCTATGTTTCTATGTAAGTTGTTATCCCTCTGTACAGACAGCTGGTGAGACCCCATCTGGAGTACTGTGTGCAGTTCTGGAGACCCAATCTCTGCAAGGACATAGACAAGATGGAAGCTGTCCAGAGGAGGGCAACTAAAATGGTGCAGGGTCTGCACCGGAAGACATATGAAGAGAGACTAAAGGAGCTTAATATGTATAGCCTCGAGGAAAGGAGGAGGGGGACATGATAGAAAGCGTTCAAGTACCTCAAGGGAATTAACAAAGTCCAAGAGGTAGCATCTTTCAAAAAAGAGGTGAGCAAGAACAAGGGGCACAATTTGAAGATGGGGAAGTGGTCAGAGAGTAATGTGAAGTATTTTTCACAATGAGGGTTGTGGATGCATGGAGCAGCCTTCTGGAGGAGGTTGTGCAGTCAAAAACAGTGATTGAATTCAAGCATGCATGGGACAGCCATAAGGCAATTCTACGGGGTGGGGGTAGAAAGAAGTAGGCTGCTGGTTAACTAGGATCTGCAGCTTATCCATTAGGTAGGGAAATGGGCAGACTGGGTGGGTCAAGCAGTCCTTATCGGCTGTCAAATTCTATGTTTCTATGTTTCTATGTAATTTGAACCATACCATGTGATGGTCACTGGACCCAGGTGACCTTCTACCTGGAGATCTGTGATCTTTTCCTTGTTAGGCAGTACTAGATCTAGGATAGCCCTGTCTCTTGTGGGCTGTTGTACCAGTTGTTTGAGGCCTTCCCCCTGCAGGGAATCCACTATGTGTCTAGTTCTGGCAGATGTTCCTGCTAGTATTGACCAATCTGTATCTGGCATGTTGAAGTCCCCCATTATCAGAACCTCCCCCTTAACTGTCATGTTTTGTATATCTTCTAACAGTGATGCGTCTATGTCCTCCCCCTGGTCTGGAGGCCTGTAGACAACCCCAGTTCGTATGGCTGTCCTATTTCTTGTTTTCAGGGTTACCCACAGTTCTCCTGGCTCCTGATGTGTATTCTGAATTTCTGTAGCTTTGATATTTTCATTGACATAAAGGGCCACTCCATCCCCCTTTCTGCACCTTAGTTTCTTCTGAACAGGACATAGCCGGGTACTGAAGTCTCCCAAGTGTGGTTACTAGTGAACCATGTCTCACTAATGGCTACTATGTCCAGTTTAGCCTCGTCATTATTGCCTGCAGGTCTGGGATCTTGTTTCCTGGACTGTGAGCATTTGTGTACATGATTTTTCACTGGCCAGATTTTGGTGAGTAGGTTGTTGGGTGAGGTCTGGCATTTCCCCTGTGCAACGTATGGGGAGTCAGACCTTTTTTCTTACCTGGTGATGCAAATGAACTACAGACATGCTAAACTCCTGTTTGATCACTAGCTGAGGGGAAGGGGTGTTTTTCCCATTCAATGTATTGGGTGCTGCATCCCTCTCCTTATTTGCTAGTTTAAATATTCTCCGCAGACATCAAACTTCTGCCCCATTGCACTGACTCCCTCCTTCGTCAGATGGCAGTCCATCAAATTTAAAGAACTTTTGCACCCAAAACTGTTGGCAGTTAGCTACAATTTTTTTTCCTTTTTCCTGGCACCAGCCCTTGAGCCACATGTTTAGCTCTCCTATCTCCCCTTTTCTGACCTTCCGTCCATCTGCCTCCCTCTCCCAGACTGTCAGGATCTCAGAGAAGGAGATGTCAGATGAAATGGATAATAGTTTGTCACCCAGTCTGGTCAGGTGTTCCTTGGTCTCCACAACTGACCAGCTGGCGAGATCATTAGTCCCTATGTGTACCTGGACATTGATATTTTCTCCTGCTTCCTGTATAATTTTAGCAATGCAGTCAGTGTCGCTCCACACTGATGTACCTGGGAGACTTCTGACCATTACCCCTGACTGGAGATAGGTATCAACTCCCTGAATCATGGAGTCTCCTAGGATCAGAAATATTTTGGATTTCCTTTTTGCTTTTTTTTGTTTTGGTTCCAGTTTTGGGTGAGTTTTGTTGTGCTAGCTCCTGTGCTGCAGTGTCCTGCTCTGCAGTGTCCTCTGCCCTTTTGTTTGATTTTGGAGATAGAGGCAGATACCTGTTTTTAGTTTTTATACAGTTTGTGGAGATGCTATGTTGGAGAGCACCGAGTGATGGGGCACCTGATTTGCCCCTCCTTACCACCTGCCAACCTCCTGGACCAACTACCCTCTGCGGTCGAGGTGCTACTGTTGGATGTTGGGGAAATGGCAGGCAGTTCTTATAATATATTTACTCCTGAATATGTGATTTGAGGCATGTAATCTCTGCCCATGCTGCCTGGAGCTGAGCTCTTAGATCTCCAATGGCCCAGCATGTAGGACAGTGTCCTAAATCCTCTATAACTGCCCTTTTGAAAAGTGTCCTGCGGTACCTGCAGTTAATAATATCCATTCCAGATAAGTTGCTGATTTTATAACTGGTCAAAGTAATTAGAAGGAGGAAAATGAAGGCAAAGGTTTGATTTTGTGTTTTGTTTGTTTTTGTATAACTTGTTATAACATGTTAAATTACTCGTGCCCCTGTAAATGAGGTCACTGTGTGGATACCCATCTGATCCACCCCTTCCTGCTTTGCTACAGGAACTGTCATGATTGTGCTACCCTATAAAAGGAGTGTAGTGTGGGGTGGTTGGGGATGGGAGTGGGTGGCTAGGCCCTTCCCCTGCCGAAAAAGAAGAACCACAGACGAAAGAAACAAGGAGGTAAGAGCAGAAACAATCAGTCAGCAACAAATGCTGTAGCCCTGAAAGCTTAGCCAAATGATAGATAAAACTGTAAAGCCTATAAAGCACCACCTGTAACAATTTCACAGAAGATATACCCTGTAAGAAACACTTTGCTACAGAGAAAAATAAAGCAGTAACAGAAGATATACCTTGCAAAAGACAATTTGAATCGGAAGATTACAGTACTGACTTCATTCTCATGGAACCTCTCTATCTTTTCCATAATGCCTTTATTCTCATGTAACCGCCCTCTGTGTTCCATAATGCTTTCATTCTTATGGAACCTCCCTCTGTGTTCCATAAAGTCTTCATTTTTATGGAACCTCCCTCTATTTTCCATAATGCCTTCATTCTCATGTAATCTCTCTCTCTTTTCCGTAATGCCTTCATTGTCACATAACCTCCCTTTGTGTTCAATAATGCCTTCATTCTTATGGAACCTCCCCCTGTGTTCCATAATGCTTTCATGTTCATGGAACATCCCTTTGTGTTCCATAATGCCTTCATTCTCATGGAACCTCCCTTTTTTTCCATAATGCCTTCATTCTTATGGAACCTCTCTATCTTTTCTATAATGCCTTCATTTTCATGTAACCTCCCTCTGTTTTTCATAATGCCTTCCTTTTCTTTGAACCTGTCTCTCTTTTCTGTCATGTCTTCATTCTCATGGAACCTCCCTCTATGCTCCATAATGACTTCAAGCAGCAGTGCAATGAAAAATGTTATTCCAAAAAGCTAATTTTCTGCTATGGTTATGAAAAATATCAGCAGAACTATTACACAGATTACACAGAAGTGTAACAGCAGAAAAAGGCCACACGGCCCATCCAGTCTGCCCTTTAATACTTTCTTAAAATTGTGACTGGGGCATTAAATAAGTATACCCCTCTTGTAAAAGTTAGGGTAAGAAGTAGAACCTGTTGCTGGTTCTCTTTAGAACTCAAAACAGCACTGCTGGACAGGGACAATCTTTGGAAAAAAGCACAAACAACTAAGGTCCCGATAGACTGGTGTCACTTCAGAAAAGCCAGGAATACATGCACCAAGATGATAAGAGATGCTAAGGCCTCCTTTTATCATTCGGAACTGGATTCTGCTGCCAGGAGCTCCTCTAAATTTTGGAAGTCCATTAAGGATATGTCTGGACATACCCCGGGGAACTCCCTGCCTGCAAAGATTACCTCTGGCAGAGCCACCATCTGTGACAAAATGGAGATCCTGGTTACATTTAACAACTACTTTACCACCACAGGGCTGGCATTTGACAACTCCCCTGCATGTTCTTTATGCCCCCAGTTGGGTTTGCAAAACTCTGAACCTCTTATTACCAACTCAGTCTTTTCTCTTCAGCCTACTACATTGAAAGAGGTCGAAGAATTTCTATTACAGTTGGATACCAAAAAAAGTACGGGTGTTGACTCTCTAGACCCATACTTTCTAAAGGTCCCCTACCATGCTTTAACTGTACCAATTACCCACCTATTCAACCTCTCACTGTCCCTCGGAATCCTCCCACCCTTATGGGAAATAGCTCATGTTATCCCTCTTTTTAAATCTAGAGACCCTGTGATCTTAACAACTACAGATGGATTTCCCTACTCCCTATACTGTCCAAACTGTTGGAAAAAAATGTAAGCAAGCAGCTGAGAACCTATGTAGAAACTATGAATCTTCTAAATCCAATGCAATCTGACTTTAGAGCACAGCATAGCACCTTTATGGCCCAAGACAAAGTGACCAATGATTGGAAGCGAGACCTGGAGAATTGAAACTTCGTCTGTGCAGTGTTCTTAGACTTAAGTAAGGCTTTCAACACCATCGATCATGGCCTGCTCCTTTCCTCCTTGAGGGCGATAGGACTGGACTCACTATCCTTTCATTGGTTTGCTGACTACCTCTCTGACGGGTGGCAGCAAGTCAAGGCAGAAGGTGAACTTTCTCCCCTTAAACCTCTGCAAAGAGGGGTCTCCCAGGGATTGATTCTTGGTCCCCTACTGTTTGCAATTTACATAAACAACATTGACACCAACATAACTAAGGCCAGTATTCATCTGTTTGCAGATGACATGGTTCTTTGTTTAAGTCGTCCTTTGCCAGAAGCTGCCTGTGGAGACCTACAATATGAATTCAATCTACTTCAGAGCCAACTCCTAAACAAAAGGCTCCTATTAAACACCAAAAAAACTAAGGCAATGCTATTTTCTCCACTTCTCCATGCTGCAAACCCAGCCAGTGCTGGCTCCATTCCACAGATCACAACAATCCTGGGAGAAAATCTAGAATTTGTCAGTAAATTTAAGTACGCGGGAGTGTGGCTCAACCATAGACTTTCCTTTACAGACCATATCGAAGATCTGCTAAAGAAATTGAGGCAGAGCCTTGGATTCTTTTTCAGGATGAATAACTTCCTTACTAGCAATGCCAAGCGGCGGCTGGTACAAACGTTTCTCTCCCTGGTCGACTATGCTGACTTTCTTTATAGTCACTGCCCTGTCTCTCATCTTGCTAAATTGGATACATTGTATCACAGGGCTCTGAGATTCATTACTGGCCTACCTTTTTCCACTCATCATTGTGCCCTTTATGCTGCCATGGGGTGGCCCTCCCTTCAGTACAGGAGAAACAGAAATGCTGTACTCTGGACGTTCAGAGTTATTATCAAAAAACTACCCTATATATCTCTGACTGTCTTCCGCTATGCGAGCTTGGAAACTATGCACTGAGAAGCTGCTCCTTTATTTCCTTAAAGGTACCTAAGCTAAAAACACACTTTGGGAGAACAGCTATAAGCTTTACGCTGCCATCTCTGTGGAACAAAATACAAAAATCGCTAAAGCTTAGTATCCCGGTCAGTCTATTCTCCTTCAAGACACTATATGACCATTCAGTTAAGGAAATTTGCAACTGCTTCCCCCGATCCTAAACTTCCCCTGCACTTACAGTGTACCATGATGGCGTTGTCCTCTCCGCTATGCCTGACCTTATGGCCTCTCCTTCACATTTCTCTAATACCTAATTGTACTCCCCGCCCTCCTGTCCTGTGTCCTGTCCGAGGCTTCATCTGTCCCTCGTCTATCCCCTACCACCCTGCCTGTACCCTATCTTGACTCGCCTACCACCCCCCCTACCCTGTTACACTGTTTTGTTTTTTTTTCTTTTTTTTAACTCACTGTCTGTCTTGTTACTTATGGCATTGTATGTAAAATACCATTACCTAACAATTGTCCTTGTTAGTACTTCCAGCTACTGTTACTATACTCATTATACACCACAAAGGAATTGAACCACTGTTTCCAAACTGTTCTCCACTTATGACTATGTTTAACTATTGTATCTCTGTATTGTATAATATTACTGAGGTGTTATGTTATGACTGTACATATATTGTATATCCTGTGTTCCTGTGCTAATCAGGTCCATCTTGTAAATGAGCTATGCTCAATGGTGTTCGCCTGAATAAATAAAGATTTGATTGATTGATTGATTGACTTCCCCCCTGTTTCCCAACCTCTTATGTCTGTCCCATGCCCTCTTGAATCCCTCCACCATTTCGGCTCCCACTACCTCTTCCGGCAGCTTGTTCCAGGCCTCCATCACCCTTTTCATGAAGAACTGCCCCCTGACATTACCTCTGTATTTCCCACCTTCCAGTTTGAGGTTATGTCCTCTCGTGTTCGCTCCCTTCTTAATTTTGAACAAGCTTCCACCCTTCACCCTATTTATTCCCTTCAAATACTTAAAAGTTTCAATCATATCCCCCCCTCTCCCTCCTAGACTCCAGAGAGCACAGATTCAGCTCCCTCCATCTTTGCTCATATGGTACAATCCACATCCCGCGTACCATTTTGGTTGCTTTCCTCTGGACCCTTTCCATCATCTCAATATTCCTGCATCGGTGAGGCCTCCAGAACTGCACCCCATACTCTAGGTACAGCCGTACCATGGTTCTGTACCATGGCATTAGCACCCCCCTCTTCCTGCTAGTAAAGCCCCTTGCAATGCAGGCCAACATACCATTTCCCTTGCACACTGCCTTGCTACTCTGGTTTCCTACCTTAAGATCCTTTGATTCCAAAATCCCTAGGTCTCTTTCCTTTTCCTTTTCCTTTTCCTTGATTACCTCCCCCCAAGGGTGTAAGATTCTTTCTTGTTTTTTCACCCAAGGTGCATCACCGAGCACTTTTGTGCATTAAATTTTAGTTGCCAGGTTTCTGACCACTTTTCCAGATCCCGCCTCATGGCTTCCACTCCCCCTTGTGAATCCACCCTATTGCAGATCTTTGTATCATCTGCAAACGGACACACCGATCCCTCCAGACCATATGCTAGGTCACTAACATAGATGTTAAATAGTAGTGGTCCCAGCACTGACCTCTGCAGCACCCCACTGATCACTACCTGTTCTCTGGAATGTGTCCCATTTACCACCACCGTTTGGCACCTTCCCATCAGCCAGTTCTCTACCCACTTAGTGATCCTATGGCCCACCCCCAGCCTGTCCAGCTTATTCACCATCCTTTTGTGCTGAACAGTGTTGAAGGCCTTACTGAAATCCAGATAGGCCATGTCCATCGCTCCTCCCTGGTCCACTGTCTGCATCATCCAATCAAAAAACTCTATCAGTTTAGTCTGGCAGGGCCTTCCCTTGGTGAAACCATGCTGCCTTTCATCCTGCATGCCATTTATCTCCAGGTATTCCACCAACCTTATCTTTAGCAATGTTTCCATTACCTTCCCCACCACCAAGGTGAGACGAACAGGGTGCTAGTTTTTGACCTCGTCCTTTCTTCCTCCCTTGTGTATTGCAATCACCTCCACCCTCTTCCAGTCCACTGGCACCGCACCTGTGTCCAAGGACAAGTTAAGCAGTCTCCCCAGATGTGGTACCAGCTCCTTCCTCAGCTCCCTGAGTACCTTTGGGTGCAGTCTGTCTGGCCCCATTGCCTTATTCACCCTAAGTCTACCAGTTCTTCACTTACCCTGTCAGCTGTGAAATATATCGAATTCATCTGCCTGTGGTTGTCTCCCTTCCCTTCCTGCCCTGGCCCTCTGTCCTCACCCTCCTTTGTGAAAATTGAACCGTAGATGTTTAATGCCTCTGCTTTTTCAAAATCTCCTTCCAGTATTGTTCCATTTTCCCCCCTTAACCTCCCAATTCCTTGCTGTGCCCTCCTTCTTTCTCCAATGTACATAAAAAAGGTTTTATCCCCACTCCTTGCCTGCTTTGCTATCCTCTCCTCAGTGGCCTCTTTAGTCCTCCTTATCCTTTACCCTCCCTCCCTCTTTTTCCCCCTATAGGCCTCCCTATCCTCAGTCTTTTCTGTCATCCTGTACCTCTTGAATGCCCTGGTTTTCTCCCTGACCACTTTAGCCACCTCTCTAGTGAACCGCAGAGGTCTTCTCTGTCTTCTGCTCTTCCTTACTCATCTAATGCATGTGTCCATGGCTTTTAGTTCCCCTCTCTTTATAACTGCCCATAATTTCTCCACTTCCTGTATATCTCCCATCCTCAACATTTCTTCCCTAACTACCTTCCTCATTTTGTTAAAGTCAGCTTTCTTGAAGTCCATTACCCTGGTTCTCATCTTATTCCTTTCCCTGCCTGTTCTCACCCTGAACTTGACAGCCCTGTGGTCACTAGTTCCTAGTTCTTTCCCCACGTCCACCTCCTCCATGCTGTCTGCATTTGTGAGGCCTACACTGAACAGGTTCCAACCTCTAGTGGGCTCCTTGACCCATTGCTGCAGGAATATGTCCTGCAGTCCATCTAAGATGCCCCGCTCCTCGATGAAACTGCTGTCTGGGCCTCCCAATTGATGTCAGGGAGGTTCAAGTCCCCTACCAGCAAAATTTCCCCTTTCTGTGCCATTCTCGCTACTGATTCTACAAAGTGTCTATCCCCCTCTTCTTACTGCATAAAGCTACCCCAACTTGCAGATTTTCCCCCTTCCTCCTGTTTAGGGTGACATATTATCTCCGTTTCCCCCTCCTCTTCCTGCCCTTCCATGGCCCCAATTTCTTCTGATGCCCCAGAATCACTGTCTCCCAGGCATGATGTTCATTCCACCAAGTCTCACACACTGCTACCATGTCGAAATCCTCCTCCACTGTGGTGGCCTCCAGTTCGCCCAGCTTATTTCCAAGGATCTTGGCATTTGCAACCAAACCTCTCCACCATGTAGCCGCATCATCCCTCTTCTCACTTTTCAAATCCTCTCTGCTGCTGCCTGCTCCCTTTATGACTGCCTTGTCCTTGGGGGGGTGGCTGATAGCTTCTATGTTCTTCATCCCGTAAGGATGGCCCAGTCTGTAACCCCTCCCTGTATAGTTTAAATTGATCTTCTGCACTATGAAGTCCGCCAGTTTACTCTTTGGTACAGTTGCCCCTGCAGAACTCAGGTGCAGTCTGTCGGGGGCATACAGCTCCTCCTCTTCTCACATACAGCCCCAGTCACCTATCCAACCAAACCCCATCCGACTACATCATCTCTGCAGCCATTCATTGAATTCCCTTAGTTTTTTCCTTTCTAGGTGTGCTTGCTTTTGGTACTGGCAACACCTCTGAGAAGGAAATGGAAGGAAAAACCATGTTACTACAGAACCTAGTAAGCTCCTTGAACCTTGCCTTTACCTCTATCAGACTGTTTCCCTTTAAGTCATTTGTACCCAGGTGGAACACCAGATCCGTCCTCTCATCTAGATGCTTGCCCCAAGAAGGAATATGGTGCCTCATCTCAAGCATTGTCATTTCTGGCATACACTATACCCATACTGCATTGTTCTTCATTCCCTTCCTCCCCCATCTGATTCTCTTGATTATCGAGTCCCCTAAGAGTGCCACCCTAATGCCTTCTTTCTCCTGAGAGTGTCCTTTAGGTATCCAAGTTTATGTCCTGGGGCTCAGCTCCCCTTGGTCTCCTTATTCTCATGTTCTGACTTATCCTGATTTTTGCCCTCCCTCAGCATTTTTTCCCCACCTTCCAAGTTGTCCTGATTTTTGCCCTCCCTCAGCATTTTTTGTCCTCCACCCCCACCCTTGACCTTCCCACAGAACCCCCATACCACTTCTTCCCTTGTACTGCCTCTTTGTTTCCTGTGATCCTGCAACCCCTGCCTGTATCCCTATTTGAGTGTGTGCCAACCTTCATCAACCCCTCACTGGATCTTACACCACCTGCTCCTGGTGTACCCAGTATTGTAGAATGTTCTGAACACCATGTCCCCCTTGAGGGAATCCTCCTCCTCACCACTTGCTCTGTCTGCATATCTCCCCCTTCATGTACTTTACCTGGCGCATCACCTAAATTCTTACTTCTGCTTGTTCCCTGTTGGATACACCCCAGCTCTACCAATTTCCCTAACGATGTCTCCTTTCTGCCTCTTGTCCCTTACCCCTGCTCCTCTAGTGCCACCCTCTGGTGTGTCCCCAAGTGGTTCATCTCCTTCTCAGCCATTTTCCCTGCATGCAAGATCACTTCCCCGGCATCCCCCAGCCACCTTGCCCCCAATTCCTCCTCTGATGGCTCCTCATGGTCATTTTCCTCCCCAAGGTCCTTGACTAGTATATCTAGGGGGCAAAACTGTTTTTTAGTTCTGCCCCATGCTAATTTGTCCTATGTTGGTTTTGCCCTGAGTTTCAGTCATCTGAATGCCTTTTCCTGAGCCTACTGTCTTCCATACCTCCTGATCCCCAGTTGGCCCCTTTCCTCCTGTCTTGGGCATCCTCGTCCCACCTCTGGATTTGCTGCTATCATGTACCGCTACTCTATTGCCCCCTCTGGAACTCCTCCCATCCTCCTCCCTCCAAACCCTTGTCTTCTTGATCCTTGTGTCTGATCCTCTGGAAGATCCCCCCAATTCCTCCCTCTCCTTCCCTGGCTGATAACATCTCTGTTGCGATACCCCTTCCCCACCTCGTTTAACACCCACTTAAGCCACGCCACTTCCTCCCTCAGCAGTTTAAGCTGTTTACACATCATACATCCTCTCATCCTCCAAGCCCAATTTAGAACCATAGCCAGTCCACATCTACTGCACCCCACCACTCTTCCAAAGATCCCTCTCCCTTGGCTGCCCTTCCATTTTTATAGCAAACTGACACCAGTTTTTGGTATGCCAATACCTAGTCTTAACAGACCGTTTAACCAGCAGCACTGTGAAATACATAACCTTAATAAACCACTATCTGTCAGCATGGTATAGTGCCAATACACACTGTCTGGAATTTAGTCCCAGACCATCACCCCTTGATAACAATCCCATAGACCAATAAGCACAGCCAACTACCTATTTCTTATCAGTCTACTGTACTGGCAGCAATTACAGCACCATCACCCCACAATAACCCCCCCCCCATATCAACCCTATAGGCTAATAAACACAGTAAAATACCCAACCCTAACAGACCAATATAATGGCAGCACCGTACATTGATTTGGGTTTTCTGGATGCTTCCTGTTCTGTGTACTGTATAGTTGCATCGTTGTCTGGATTCTTACCCTCTTCAGGTCCTCAGTATTACTGATATGAAAAAATGAGGAGGCCATCTTTTTTTCTTGAGAAATAATTATTTTAGCACTTTTGTAAAATTCTTAAATGATAATGGAAACTGAACATTTTACCACCAAAATAAACTGGAAGTCATCTGTCATCGATTAGGAAGAAAAAAAAAGGTGGGGTCAAATTTTAGCCCATTTTCGTTGCACCACTGCTTTCATTCTCATGGAAACTCCCTCTATTTTCTTGTTTTCAATAATGCCTTAATTCTCTTGGAAACCTCCCTCTGTTTTCCATTATACATTCTTTTCATTGAGCTACTGTGTGCTCACCTAATGGATTGTGCAGCTGTTCATGGCTTGTAAAGCACTTTGGGATACTGTATATATAGAAGTCATGGTATAAAATGGAGTTATTTTCCTTATGTCAACACCAAAATTAACAGGAGTGGGGGGGGACAAAAGCTATGAGTAGAGGCTAGAGGCCCTTAACATGTCTGCCCTGAAGAAAAGGAGGCTAAAAAGAGACTTCATCTGTATACTCCAGAGTATCAACAAAATTGAACAGATGGATATGTTCCATCTAGTGTCCTACAATGGGATGTAGGGACATGCTTTGGAGCATAAAGGTGGTAAACTCAGGAGGTAATTTATGGAGGAACTTTTTCATCTTGAGTGTGGTCAACCAGTGGAAAAGCCTACCAACACGGACATGGATAATAACTCAAGACAGGTATTCGAGGAAGGCCTGCAGAAACTGTAGCTTACCAGGAGAATCATTCAATACCATGCCTATTAGAATGGTTACAGAATCTTTATGAATTAGTACATGTGTTCCCAGAATATGTTTTTCATCCCTGATTGTGAAGAGTGTGTGTGTGTGTGTGTGTGTGTGTGTGTGTGTGTGTGTGTGTGTGTGTGGAGCGGAGGGGTACAGTATATGATGTGTCTAGTGTCTACACCTGTATGTGTGGAATTCCGCTGGAAAAAAGTGTGTGGGATGACAATTCCACTTCTAAAATGCTTTTCAGAATTTATTTTTTAATGCAGCAGAATTCCATAAAACATTCTTTGTAAGTTGCGGAATAATATTCTGCAGACTGTGTAACTGGCAGAATGCAAAAAATGAAGCTGCAGTTTATGTAAATAACTGAATACTATTCTTTGGTTTATATAAACCATAGATTAATAATCTACAGTTCTTAAAAGGAAAACAAAATGTTTTTGGAATTTTGGAATTCTACTTCCAACAGAATTCCATGGAATTAGGTAGAATTTCCAAAATTCCACCATGTTCAGGGGAAAGTGGAATTTGGAAATTCCACACAGCTTTACTAGTGTCCCATGACCTTAAATTACTATGTTACTATGTTATGTGAGCAATAAGACACAATGGGGCATTGATTATGCTGATCTAACCACTTGTCCAGGGGCATAGTATGGCCCAACATCTCAGACAGAGTGCCTTCAGCCACTGGAAGTGAAATTAGATCAGCATAATGCACTTGCTGAAGTGTCTTGTTGTGCTTATAAAATGGGTGAATTGAGAAAAATTAAAGACAAGAAAGGCAACTTTTTTATTAAAAATGGGGATTTTCTTTTTTAAAAAAGTAATTAGTAAAAAGTAGTCCTTCTGCAGCTGTCAAGCATCTGTTTATCCATACACTCCATAGATGGAATGTTTGTTTATCATGGAATACAGGAATTTAAACTTCTGCAGAATTATACAGGCTGAGTGTTCACCTCTCTCCCATGCAAACACCCATAACAGAAGGCCTCAGTAAAATCAGTGATTCAATTTTATCTGTGACAGAGTAAGCAGCAAATATGTTCCTAGTAGGTAGATAGGTAAGGATATGAGGGGGGTTGTTCATGGTCAGAAAAGAAGTTCCTGAAAAATAAAACTATGAGTAGCACTTTAGTTTCATGTTTGTTGCCTCAGCACGGATGTGCACGCCCTGAGTCACAGTCCCAATTTTCAAACAAATGATTTAAGAGTTCCCCTGCTCATTTTTCAATATAAAACATGGTGCCATGTTTAGAGAAAGCCTACTTTTGGGCCAGATGTTAGAGTGCTAATTAATCATTTCTATCTCAGCAGGAGTTAGTGCCTGTTTGGATTAAGCAAACAGATGCTTTATTACAAGAAGGGGCTCTCATTTAGGTAAAAAAAAACAGAAGAAGGTCACTGTGTGTTTCTCTAAAGGGAGGGGTCTGTATAAGGTTAATTTACTGAGTCAGAGCAGAGGGTGAATCTTATTGGGGGTGTGGCTTAGTAGCTTAGGTGTACAAAGGCAGCTGTCTCCAATTACAACTTCCTGCTGTTTCTGACAGAGGAGAACTTTGGTTTCAGAGCAAGAAACAGAAGTCTAGAACTACAGATTTTTTACTAATTGCCCTCCTTCCCACCCAAAGCCAGTTCTACTTTTATAGCCACTGGATTTGACTGACAACAGGAACTTCCTGTTTGGCAGTAGGAAGGGAAGGATCACTGAGACACATTAGTTTCATCAACCTTGAAGGAACCTAAAAAGTAACTCTTTCTCTCCCCATGGCTGTTGGAGGTCTGAATCCAAGTACGGACGAAGGAGACTACTGAAGAATACAGGAAGTTCCTGTCCCAGAACAGGAAGGGCAAGAGTTGTAAGGGCACATAGGCAGTAGGAAAGTAAGTGTAAAAATACATAGAGGGAGGAGATAGTAAGCATACAAAGCAACAGGTGAGGGGACACAAAATAAGTCAAGATGGGAGTGGTGCAGTGCAATGGCTGTGGGGCAGCAGTGTTCCAGGAGACATTCTGGAGGCTGAGATGCTGCTCTGTTTGCAGGCACCTCTCTGGTCTGAGGGGAGGAGGTTGCCCGTCTCCAGACTGACCTGGCTAGGATTCATGAAACCTCTTTCCCCACCCAGGGACTACCAGGGCCATCACCTTTACCTCAGAGGTTGCCAAGAAAGAGGAGTGGTTGGGCCAAGATGGGCTCAGGGATGGAGAGGGTGGTGGAACAGAGGTGCATCCCTCCAGTTGTACCTCTCCACAATTCTTATGCTGTTCTGGCACAGAGTGGTTCCTCTATGGAGGCAACTGCAGTGGAGACCAAGGAGGATGCTAGGAACCTCCACAAAGAAGACCCACAGGAAGGTAGTATGAGACCCCACAGGGGAAGGAAACAACTCCTGGAGGGGGACATGATCATTAGGGGGTAGAAGTGGGGGAGGAAGGGGGGATAGGGAGGTAAGGTGCCTGCCTGGCACCATGGCTCAGAGGGACAGGAAACAAATCCTCAGGATCATGGGAGCAGCTGCATGAGGGAGGGAGCTGGATGTCATTGTCCACCTAGGGACAAATGACCTGGCTGTGAATGGGATCAGATCAGTGCAAGAGGAGTTTGTGGAGTTGGGGAGGGACCTTAGACAAGTAGTATGTACGGTAACCTTCTTGGAGGTGCTGCCTGTCTACAGCAAAGATGATGCTAGGGTATTCCACACCATGGAATTCAATGAATGGTTGAAAAACTGGTGTGGAGCTCAGGGATTTGGCTTCACTGGGGACTGGGGAGCCATCTGGAGGGATGCAGGCTTATATTGGTGTGATGGTCTGCATCTGTCCAGGGGGGGATCCAGGATCCTAGGTGACAGGTTTAAATGCTTCATTGGCAAGCATTTAAACTAGCCAACAGAGGAGGTACTGAAAAGCAGCAGGGAAATCCCAGCCCCCCCCCCACAAAACACAGTAGTTAAAGAAGTAAACACCAAGGTAGAGAAGTCAGTAGGGAGCAGGACAGGGATAAATGCAGAAAAAGGTGGTAAGGACAGGGATGGGGCTAAAAGGGGTAAGGCCATAATAAATAAATGGAAGGTGATGGGTACCAATGCCTGCAGTCTGTGCAACAAGCTCCCTGAACTAGTGGCCTTGATGGAAGAGGGATGCCTGGATATTGTGGCAGTCACTGAAATACGGTATAAAGAGAACCATGACTGGGATGTCAACATACCTGGGTACAGGAGGGACAGAGTGGGTAAAAGAGGACGAGGAGTAGCTCTCTATATAAGGGAAGGGATTAAAGCAACAGAACTAAAGAGTAAACAGGAAGTTGATGAGTCATTATGGGTCACCCTGGAGACAGAAAATGGCACCACAATCCACATGGGGGTTGTGTACAGACCCCCCATCTCAGGAAGAGGAAATGAACAAGGAAATGATAGAAGACATCCTTAAAATGGCAGAAAAAGGGGAGATATTGTTAATGGGGGACCTGAATGTGCCAGATGTTAACTGGAGTACCTTTGCTGCAATCACATCCAAGAGCAGGGTCATTCTTGATGCCCTACAGGGGGCATGCCTCAGACAGCAAGTGTTGGAACTCATTCGGGAGGGAGCAATCTTAGACCTGGTACTCTCAAATGGAAAAGGAGAAAGAATCTCAGATTTAGAACTGGGTAGCCATCTGGGAACAAGTAACCACCAAACAGTGTGGTTCACAATAAACACAGCCATAGAGTCAAGCCTTACAAAAACAAGAGTATTTGGACTTTAGGAAGGCTGACTTTGGGAAAGTGAGAGAGTGCCTCAGAAAAGCACTGGCAAACAGACAAGAAGGAGGGGTGGAGGAACAATGGGGAATAATCAACACAGCCATCACAGAGGCAACAAGCCTTTGAGTGAAGCAAATCAACAAAACAAAACAAAGCAAAAAACCACTATGGTTCTCAAAAGAGGTGGCAGCGATGGTTAACAAGAAAAGGATAGCATTCAGGAAATGTAAGGAAACACAGAAGAAGCAAGACAGAGAACTTTATCAGTTAAAGAAGAAGGAGATAGGGAAGGCAGTAAGAATAGCTAAGGCACAAACTTGAGGAAAAGATAGCCAACTCTGTTAAGAAGGGGGATAAAACCTTTTATAGGTATATTAGGGAGTGAAGAAAGACCAAGGGAGGGATACAGAGACTTAATAAAGGGGAAGGAATGTGGGCAGAGGGTGACAGTGAAAAAGCAGGGATACTGAACGAATATGTCTGCTCAGTATTCTCAACAGAAGAGGAGATGGAGGTACCCAAACCAAACCAGGAACAAACTCTGAATGGGGGTTCGATACCAGTCCATTCACAGAAGAAAGGGTTTTAAAAGAACTCTTGAAACTGAGGCTGGACAAAGCAATGGGGCCTGGTGGGATTCACCTCAGAATTCTAAAAGAACTAAGAGTAGAACTAGTAACACCACTGACTACTCTCTTTAACAAATCATGGGAGGATGGGGTGGTACCTGAGGACTCGAGGAGGGCAAATGTGATTCCACTTCACATAAATGGGAGCAGGGCAGAGACAGGAAACTACAGACCATTTAGTTTGACTTCAGTGGTAGGGAAAACGATGGAATCACTTCTGAAGGAAAGAATTGTCGAGTACCTGGAGCCAGTGGGGTACAGGACCCAAGGCAGCATGGTTTCACAGCAGGAAGGTCATGTCAGACAAACTTAATATATTTCTTTGACTGGGTGACCAAAGTAGTAGACCAGGGAGGGGCTGTGGATTTGGCCTACCTGCATTTTAGCAAGGCATTTGACACAGTCTCACACAAAAGATTAATATATAAGTTAGCCAGCCTTGGAGTGGGTCCCAAGATGGTAGCCTGTATAAAAAACTGGCTGGACAACAGGATGCAAAGAGTAATAGTAAATGGAGTCCACAGTGAAGAAAGGAGGGTAACTACTGGGGTACCGCAGGGTTTGGTACAGGGACCGGTCCTCTTTAATGTCTTTATAAGTGATATTGGAGAGCACCTGGAAGGAAAGGTATGTCTCTTTGCAGACGACACAAAGATCTGCAACAGGGCTAATACACAAGGTGGGGTGGAAAGAATGAAATGGGATTTGGCAAGGTTGGAGGAATGGTTAATATGTGGCATCTCAGATTCAATGCAAAGAAGTGCAAGGTAAAGCATCTGGGAAATAAAAACCCAGGGGGAGAGTACACATTGGGGGGGGGGTAAGTTAATAACAACAACAAAAATCAAAAGAGACCTAGGAGTAATTATATCAGATGACCTAAAGGTGGGCAAGCAATGTGAGAAGGCAGTAAGGAGGGCTGGGGAGATACTGGGATGTATAGTGAGAGGCATCAACAGTAGAAAACAGGAAGTTGTTATCCCTCTCTACAGACAGTTACTGAGACCCCATCTGGAGTACTGCGTGCAATTCTGGAGACCCCATCTCTGCAAAGATATAGACAGAATGTAGGCTGTTTAGAGGAGGGCAACCAAAATGGTGCAGGGTCTCCACCAGAAGACATACGAGGAGAGACTAAAGCAGCTTAATATGTATTCCCTTGAGGAAAGGAAGGAGAGGGGGGACATAATAGAAACTTTCAAGTATCTCAAGGGAATTAATAAAGTACAAGAGGGTAGTATCTTTCAGAAGAAGAGATGTGCAAGAACAAGGTGGCACAACTTGAAGATAGAGGAGGGATGGCTCAGAGGTAATGTTAGAAAGTATTTTTTCACAGAGAGGGTTATGGATGCATGGAACAGTCTTCCTGAGGAGGTTGTGGAGTCAGGAACAGTGGAAGAATTCAAGAATGCATGAGACAGGCATAAGGCAATTCTAGTGGGGGGTAGGAGGAAGTAAGCTGTGAATCTGCAGCTTATCCATCAGGTAGGGAAATGGGCAGACTAGGTGGGCCAAGCGGTCCTTATCTGCCATCAAATTCTATGTTTCTATGTTTCTATGCTTAAAATACACAAAACTCGTGCATGCCCGACTTCACACCAGTGAGTATGATATGTTTTCTCTTGTCCTGAGGAAGGTGCAGAAGCATTGGGCAGGTAGAACTTTGGATGAGCTACGAGGTAAGAAGCTCAGTCTGAGTAAAATCACATTTTGATTTGAAAACAATTAACTAATGATTAAGGCAAAATGTGCAGCCTGGATGCAGTCAGCAAGCATGTAGTCTTTGATAGGCACTCTGGTCCCATGGGACAAAAAAACAAACATTAAAAGCTGACACTGTCACAGTGTGAACAGAAAATATAGCTTCCACCAAACAAAATGGCTGGTACTTTTCCTGCTTTAGTAGTTTAGTTTAAAAACACTGTAGTAAATATCAATAACAATATATACATATTTCAACTTTATTTCATCAGAGAAATTAAAGTAAGAAACAATGTTAAAATTAACTGAATGCACCAAGTCCCATTGTCACAGTATACATTTGGAACACAAATGTAAATGCTGCCCTATATATGCCCAACAACTACACATTGAATACCAGAAAGTGAATGTGGTTGGCATTAGCCAATGCTTGTTTAAATCTGTATATGGGTCTAAGGAGGGGAATATACTGTAAATGAACAGAACATGTAATTAATTTGATTGTTCTTTTTATTTTGAGAGAATTTTGTTTTTAGGGCCTAGATGATTTTTTAGTGAATAAAGGCTGCAACCACATTTGTAATGGAATCACAGATGAGAATCAGGTGTGCTCAAGTGGAGGAAACCCGATGCTAGGTGTGAGCTGGTAACCCCTTATTGCACAACATACACCAAAAGGAGCCAGGCACTTGCACTGGAGGCCTTGGACTGCCCCACGATGAAGATTACTGTCGAAGTTTTGGGGTGTTTAATTGTCACTAACCCATATCCTCGTAATTCTGTTTGTCTTGGAATTTAATAATAAAAGCAATTAGCCTGCATCACTGAGTGAAGACTTCTATTTTTTCCAAGGCAACATCCTCTGGTGTAAGTGCCTGGCTCCTTTTGGTGCTTGTTTGTAATGGCAATCAATAACGTTTGAGAAAAGTACTGATATTATTAGTGTACTGTGTCCTGAGTGCTGGGTGGGAGCTGGTAACCCCCTTATTGCGCAACATGCACCAAGAGGAGCAATGCACTTGCACTGGAGGATGTTGTCATGGACTGCTCCCTGATGAAGATTACTGTCAAAGCATTTGGGGCGTTTAGTTGTCACTTACCCATATCCTCATAATTTTGTTTGTCTTGGAATTTAATAATAAAAGCAATTCACTGACCTACGCAGCCAGTATAGTGTTATGCTTGTGCAACTGTGTTAGTTAGTACCTTAGGAATCCCTTTAAGGAGAGAGTGCTGCCGCTGGAGGAGGAGGGGAGGATGGTGGGGCAAAGAAAAAATGCTTCACAGTGAGGCTTAGAGGAACTGCTTATATAGCTCAGGAAGTGGGAGTGGCTGGCTGCTTGGCCACTGAACTCCAGGCATAGCCTTACATTTCATTGACTTACATAGCCAGTATAGTGTTATGCTTCTGCAACTGTGTTAGTTTGGTTTTGGCCATTCGCACTCTCTATTAAAGAGGAATTACCACCCTGTAGGGGTATGACAGCAAGGAACTCTCGGAGAGAGTTCCACCCCTAGAGATGCAACGGGATGGTTCCCATGGTTAAAGGTACCTTAGGAATCCCCCCCAGAAAATGTAGTATCATCCCCAAAAAGGAGGCAACACGAAGCATAATGCAAGCAGTAACAGTGACGTAGAAGCAGTAACTGTAATGTAGTAGTGAAGCATAGGCAGTTTGATAATGCAATGATATGCTCATTTGTCACAGTAACAGCCCAGGTTTGCATAGCATGATACTGATGGCTTGCTTTGAGAGAAGGGGATCCCCTAAGGAGAGAGGGAATGGCAGGACATCCTCCACCTCCATCCAACAACGGAATCTACCTAAAGAAACTAGGGAAAACAACTATGCTAACTAAGTGTTATGACCTGAGGCAATGGAGGAGAGAAAAAAACCCTATGAGGAGGAAATCTCTGGGGATCCAAGGCCTAGGCTGCCTTCCCTCCAGGCTTGGGAAAATTTATTTAGTGACAGCGCTGCAGCTGCAATTTGGAAAACCCAATTAAAGGGAGGTGGAAAATATTCCAATTTGGAGGGAGGCTCTCACTCAAACCCTCTAGCAGGAACGTCATGGAAGGTTGCGAGAAAACTCTGCAACAATATATGCATCCAAGCCACAGGAGGAGAGCAACAACTGCTGAGGCACTCACCTGGCCTACCTGCCCTAAATCAAACCAGGTGAACAAGAGGCAGTCATAGGAAGAATGCGGTGAAGGTTTCTTGCTAGGAAAACCACTAAAGTCAACAGCCAACCATTATAGTGGAACACTAGAGCCAAAGGAGATCATCGTAACCACCCTTCACCGCTAGTCTTAAATTCTTCACCAGGAGCTGCTGTTGCATAGCAGGCAGGTAAAGCCAAGCCTGGGGTGAGGACATTCCCAGCTATGGGCCAGGTGAGAAGGGTCCTGCCTCAGGTTGGACATGCTCGATGATGCAGACTAAATGCAGAGCGAGACTGTAGGCTGCAGGAATCCTGTGCCAGATTAGAATGGCTGGCATGCCCCAGAAATTGATTGAGAGCTGAAAGCTGGTGAGCTGAATGAGCACGGCGTGTTAAGATTGTAATGAGGATGGAGTGCTGAGACCTTGCAAGGTCAAATGCAGATCGAGTGCAGCAGAATCCCAGGCCAAAGCCAAAGGGATGGCAGTATGCATGAAGTAATGGATTGTGTAAGCAAGGAGTAACAGCTGCGCAAGCAAGTGTAGACCTGCACAAAGGTCAGTAAGCAATAGTTGTGATAGGTGACCCAGCACCTCAAACTGTATAGCAATTAAACAGCACTGAATTGGGGGCAAGCCAGCCAGACAGTTCAAAGTCAAATCAAGGTGACAGACTCTGAGGAATTTCAGCAGTGCAGTAAGATTTAATAACAAGCTATATTAACAGCCTCAGCAGGAGCTTAGTTGGCTGACCTCAGAGTTATAACTGCAATGAAACATGGAGACAAATGCTTTGAAGCAGGTATAGCCAGTCAGTGCAAAGAAGCTCAGGTAGAATGAGAACAGGAATGAGCAGCACAGCTAGAGTCAGAGTAAACTGTGTCAGGTGAAAATAATTAAGTATGCAACATGGAGCAGCTATGGTTGAGCTGCAACACGCAGATTATAATAGAAGTCGCATTGCACTAGTTTGAGCATGGTGAGCATAGTGTAAAACACAAGCACAGGGCACAATAGTAAGTAAAGTAAACAGCAAGTGGCTGCAATTGTAGGTAACTGAAAGCAGTAGCATGAGCTCTGAGCAGGTTCTCAGTAGCAGTCCAAGTAATATGAGGGGAAGAGTACACAATGGGGGGTGAGATACTAACAACAACAAAAATGGAAAGGGACCTGGGGATAGTCATATCAGATGACCTAAAGGTGGGCAAGCAATGTGAGAGGGCAGCAAGGAGGGCTGGGGGGATACTGGGATGCAAAGGGAGAGGCATCACCAGTAGAAAACAGGAAGTTATCATCCTCTGTACAGACAGCTGGTGAGACCCCTCTGGAGTACTGAGTGCAGTTCTGGAGACCCAATCTCATAAAGACTTAGACAGGATGGAAGTTGTCCAGAGGAGGCCAACTAAAATGGTGCAGGGTCTGCACCGGAAGACATATGAAGAGAGACTAAAGGAGCTTAATGTGTATTGCCTTGAGGAAAGGAGGGAGAGGGGGGACATGATAGAAATGTTCAATTACCTCAAGGGAATCAACAAAGTCCAAGAGGGTAGCATCTTTCAAAAAAAGAGGTGTGCAAGAACAAGGGCACAATTTGAAGATAGAGAGCGGCTCAGAGGTAATCTTAAGGAAGTATTTTTCACAGGAGAGTTGTGGATGCATGGAACGGCCTTCCGGAGGAGGTTGTGGAGTCAAAAACAGTGGTGGAATTCAAGCATGCATGGGACAGTCATAAGGCCATTCTAGGGGGTGGGGGTAGGAAGAAGTAGGCTGCTGGTTAACTAGGATCTGCAGCTTATCCAGTAGGTAGGGAAATGGGCAGACTGGGTGGGCCAAGCAGTCCTTATCTGCCGTCAAATTCTATGCTTCTATGTAACTGAAAGCAAGCAGTATGAGTTCTGTAGTAGCAGTATGCTAGGAGTTTAGAAAATAAAAGCCCCCCAAAAAGACTAAACCAAACACAGCAAAACAGAACAGGAAAAGGCCCAAAAACAAGAAACAAAATACACAGGAAAGCACACAGCCGGAGGAAAGATACAAACCAGAAGCAGGAAAACAAACACCGAGTCCAGCAGAGACACACATAAACAGCAGGCTGGGGGGGGTAGGCCCCAGCCAGCTCAGAGGACAGACCAACATAGCCTCTGGCTGCAAAGAAAAAATGTTTCACAGTGAGGCTTAGAGGAACTGCTTATATAGTTCGGGAAATGGGAGTGGCTGGCTGCTTGGCCACTGAACTCCAGGCATAGCCTTACATTTAGCGTGAATCACTGAGTGTAGATCACTAGTGCAGACTGTGGGAGAGGCCTTTTGGCACCATGCATTCCTGCTTAAAGTTGAACCAGCATAACATTTTGTGGTGATTTGCATATACAGACCATGATGCCTTGCATTATGTGGATATGTGTGATTTTGTATTTCTTTGAAACTTGGCTTCCCGGCCAATGCCTTTTGGGGTAACCCTTGCCTCAGTGCTTATGCACTAAGGTTCTTTATCCTCTGGTGTGAGTGCCTGGCTCGTTTTGGAACTTGTTTGTAATGGCAATCAAGAACTTTTGAGAAAAGCACTGATATTATTAGTACACTGTGTCCTGAGTGCCAGCACATGTTTACCTGTGCATTAGACAGATCTAAGACATAGGTGCCAACCAATCAGGATACAGAATTGTCCCTACTACTGTTATAAATACAGAATAACACATGGAGGGTCATGTTTAACAATGTTTCTTTACATACCTGAGGGACTGTACAGTATGTGATGACACTCAAACTACATGAGCAAAACTTGAGTGATTTAACCAGGCATCATGTACCAAGGGTGCATAAAAAAGAAGAAAAAAGTTACCACACTCTCCATGTTATTTTTTTTGTTTGTTTGGCTAGTTTTGGAAAGTAGGCAGAAGTTGTAAATCCAAGTGGGGGGAGGGGTGTGTGGGTCTGGATGCACGTGACTTTAAAAAGGGTCAAAAGAGTAATGTATCAGAAGAGTCTACCTCTAGGACACTGAACCCAGAAATGCAAAAAACAGTGAGATAGACTCAAATGCCATTAGTACTTCACCACGTGTTTCATTTTAGTGCAATTGCTTCCTAAAGCTAATGCTGATGTTTTGTGTCCCTAAGGCCACTTCCTAAGGGTCTGTGGTGGTCTTCACTTTATTCATGTGCCTCAGAAGCCTTCCTGTGTTTATGGCCAGCAGGAAGAGGGTAGGAGTGGCACAGGGAGGGAGCAGGTTGGATTTATTTTGTGGTGACCTGGCGAGGGGGGGGGGCAGAGTGGCAGTGCAAGGGAGCAGGCTGGATTTGTTTTAAGGAGACCAGGCCAAGGGAGGGGAGAGAGTCAGAGTGGCACAGGGGGAGGACAGGTTGAATTTGTTTTAAGACCAGGCTGGGGAGAGAGTCAGAGCGACTGAGGGAGAAGACAGGTTGGATTTGTTTTAAGGAGGCCATATTGGAGTGAGAGGTTCTGAGTGGCAGATTGAAGGGATAGGTTGGATTTGTTTTAAGGAGACCAGGCTAGGGGGAAAGGGTCAGAGTGGCCAATCTAGCTCACCAGCTAGCCAAACTAAAGGGGCATGGTAGCCATGATTTAGCACACATGATGAATATTAAACCCAGAGATCGACAGGTCAAAAATAAAAAAGGAGAGCTGGGTTTGCAGGTTTGGCCCATGACCAGATTAAAGACAGGAAACAGTTTGAGGCAAATGAATAAAGCAAAGATCACCACAGTCCCTGAGGAAGTGAACTTGGGACCACGAAATATTGTCATTTGGCTTTAGAAGTTATATTGTACCATGCTGCTCATTTTTCTGCTCAATGAAACCGGAACAGCAGTGTGATACAGGAGAAACCAAAAGTGCTGCTTCATTGATAAACTGCAGATTTTGTTGCTCCATTTTACACACTCACATACAATATAACATATAGAATAATGCATGGGGAAGTGTGGTTTACATGGATTTTATGCACACCCAAGGTGTGTGATGTCTCACAAATCCGAGGGTGAAGCCCAAGGGGTTTATCTGGGCATCACACCTCAAGGGTGTGCATAAAATCTGAGTCAAAATCCACACTTCCCCATGTTTTATTTTTTATATTTATTGGTTACAGCAGCATGACCCGCGGAATTCCTTCAGCATCATCAGCTCCAGCAGCAGACATGAACTCTACATCTGCCCATTTCCCCATTTTCCTTTTCCATTTTCGTTTTGCTAAAATGTCAGAGACTGTCTTTCACACTGGAGGTTTTCTGTCAAGCGGTGCAAGGGGATCGCGAGCATGAGGACAGTTTCTCAGAGAGGTGTTCAGGGACACTCGCTGCTATATTGGGACCCTTGGTTTATGGAACTGCATAATTCACAGGTGTGAATTACAGATTTTGTAAGGTTCTGCCAGCAGTGGTTAATTACCCTAACCATAAGGATTAGTGGGGTAACTTCTCCTATTACTAAGGTAATTTGACTATAATTTATAATTGATAATTTAATGAGTACTGTGTGTAGTTTTAGAAGTCTCTGCTAAGTTACTGAAGTAATGTTTATTTATCTTTTAAGTGAGGCATGAATGATTATTGCTGTAAGAATTTTGTTGATTACTTATGGCATTATTTTTGTGTATTGTATTTTAATTCAATAAAATTGTATTGATAAAAAACATACAGTAAATATATAGAATTACAATCCAATTTCCAGGCAGTAAAAACACAACCAGTACTTATATACAGTATTTATATAATATTGTCTGTAATTTCTTGCAATTCTAATGAAATCAATGCCTCACTCCAGCTGTGTTGCATGTGATTAATGCAGTAGCGACTAAGCAGTACAGAAGTGCTTTTTTTTTTTAGAAATAAGAATGCCTAGAAAAGCCACATACCTCATGCACATTCAAGGCATGTGTAAGTCTATTGTGTAATGACCACATGCCTTGGAAAGTGTTACTGCATTTACAAAATGGCTACAATTTGTAATTATGATTAGGAAATACCTGAATAACATTTTTATAAAGTGGTTAAAGATGGAGATACAATTAGAAAATTTAAATTAAAAGAAAAAAAAAACACACTCCTAGGTAAGTGTTGCTGGTTCCCCAGAGCCCTTTATTAAGCTTTACAATTGTTCATATGATGCTTTAAGAGATTCCCTTGCTATTATCCCAAGAAAAGCTAGAGAGCGAGGAGTAGCCCTTTATGTCAGGGATGACACTGAGGTGGTGGAAGATGGTGCATCAGGGCAATAACAGGGAGTCAGAGTCACTGGGGGTGCAATTCGTGGTAGCCTCAGTCAACAAACTGCACTTGGGAGTGATCTATAGGCCTCCGGGGCAAGGAAAGAGAGGGACAGAGAGCTCTCAGAAGAACATAAAAAGGGGGTGGCAAAGGGGAAGTAGTGGGTGGCCTGAACTTGTCAGACATCATGTGGAATGTTCTGGTGGCCAGGAGCACCAGAAATCAGACCTTGCTGGATGCACTCCAGGACTGTCTCCTGGTACAGCTAGTTAAGGAACCCCCCAAGAAGACTGCAATGCTTGATGTGGTTCTTACCAACTCAGAGATGGTAGGAGCTGTGAGCATAAGGGAGCCACTAGAGAACAACGACCATAACTCCATTTCATTCAAACTGGCCCCTGGGACTAGAAAACCCTAGTCTAGAACTGAAGTCCTTAATTTTAGGAGAGCTAACTTCAGTAAGCTAAGGGAGCTGGTTAGGGAAAAGTTAGTTGGGGTAGACAGCAACGGTGGGGTGGAAGAGAGATGTGATAATAAAGGGGCCATTCTTGAGGCATCTAATTATGTGTGAGAACAGTAATCAATCAATCAATCACTTTATTTAACCAGGCATAGACACCATTGAGCAAGCTCAATTTCAAGGTGGTCCTGGGCAATAATACATTGCAGTTTAGTACAAGGAAAAATACAGATAAGTTAAGGTAGTAACAAAAGAAAAGAAAAGAAAAAAAATCAATAATTAATAGGAGCAAGTTCAAGAAACCATTATGGTTCTTGGCAACAGTCAGAGAAGCAGTGTGGACCTAGAAAAAGGCCTTCTACAAGGATGGGGGGAATACTTACTAGTCTGAGAAATAAGAAGGCTAAGAGGGCAGTTAGAGAGGCAAAAGCAGACACAGAGCTACAAGTTGCAGAAGGAATTGAGGATGCACAAAAACATTTCTTCCAATATATTAGGGAAAAAAGAAAGGAGAGGGAATTGTTAGACTGTCAGAGGGGTGTAGGCTAATAGAGGAGGACGGGCAAAAGGCTGCTGTCCTTAATGATTATTTTTACTCACTTTTCATTAGGGAAGAAGATGGGCCCTCGCCTGAGTGTGGTATCAAAATAGCCATGTAGGCAGTCTTGGAAATGAAGCACCAATATTTAAAAGTGAAAGGGTCCAGAAAGGGCTGGCAACCCTAAAAATAGATAAGGACCCAGGACTACATGGGTTACATATGAAGATATTCAGGGAACTTGCTGTGGAACTGGTTGAACCCCTGCTAGGACTATTCAAGTGCTCAAAACGGACAAGGGTAGTTGCAAAGGACTGGAGGGTGGAGATGTCATTCTGCTCCATTAGAGGGGGAGGGATAAGGAACAAGCAGGGAACTACAGACCTGTCAGTCTTACCTCAATCAGTCTGATAGTCTGACCTAGAGAAGCTGATGGAATCAATGTTCAAAGAGGACCCTATGGACTACCTGGAAAGCAACAGTCTCCAAGGTAGTAAACAGCATGGGTTTGTGGCAGGAAGGTCTTTTGGACTAACTTAATAGCTTTCTTTGACTGGGTGATGAAGAAATTGGATAGGGGCTACCCCATGGATTTCTTATACTTCTGCTTCAGCAAGGCCTTCAACTTGGTGCCCCACAGATGCTTGCTGAAGAAGATGGAGGATCTGGGTGTGGCTAAGTACATATGGAACTGGGTAGGTAACTGGCTAAAGGGGAGGCAGTAGAAGGTTGTGTTCAATGGGATCAAATCAGAAGAGAGGGCGGTCACGTGCAGGGTGCCACAGGGATTTGTCTTGTGCTCAGTCCTCTTCAGTATGTTCATCAGTGATACTGGATAAGAAATTGGGGCAGGTTGTGTTTCTTCACAGATGACACTAAGCTCTGTGGGAGGTTGGAAAGTGATGAAGGAATCAGGGAAATGCAAAGTGGCTTATAATAGCTAGAAGGGTGGTCTTAAGTTTGGCAGTTGAAATTGAATGCCAAAAGTTCAAAGTAATGCCAAGGGAATAAGAACCCCAGTACAGATTACTGGATTGGTGAGATTAGATTTAGCAATATGGCTGAAGACTGGGGCCTTGGAGTTATCATCTTGTAGTTATAATCAGAGACACCCTCAAGCAATTGAGACAGTACAACAAGGTCTTTTTCATTCTTTCTGTCATTTTGCTTTAGATTGCTCACCTCGCACTCACAACTGCTCTCTTTACTCAGCCCTTTCTCTCCCTTCTCTTGATGCTAGATGCTTTTAGTTATTTATTTTATTTGGTTTTTGTTGACCAGGTAAGTGCACGAGGCAGATTCTGCCTATTTTCAGGCACGACCCGGGGGAGGGGGATACAGATGAATGTCAACTGACCTTGAACCAGATTAAGCTGTTGGTGGTATTTTTAGTGAATGAGGGAAATCAGCCAGGACACCGGGGAAACTTCCCTTACTCTTTTTGAGAAGTGCCATGGGATCTTTAACATCCTCCTGAACTACCACCAATCCAGGCAGATGGGACCTCTGTTTAACGTCTCATCCGAAAGACGGCACCTCAGGAGTGCAGCACCCCCCTCATGCTGCACTACGGTGTCAGTATTGGGATATTAACCCAAGTGTCTAGTGTGGGGATAGAACCCACAACCTTCTGATCTCCTGGCCTCAGAGGCGAGTGTGCTACCTGCTGAGCCACTGACACTGCAATCCCATTGTGTTTCTTTTTTATCTAAATTCTGGTTTGGCATCCTTACCTCTCATCTCAGATCACTTCTATCCCCTCCTCCTCCTTCCTTCTACCCTCTCCATTACACTACTTCTAATTCTCTCTCTTCCTTCTAGAAAATCTGCTGTTGGCCAATCTGCTTTTTCTTACTGCTTTCCTAAACTTTGGTCCTCCCTTCTCCTTTCTGTTCATTTTGCCTCCTCTACTTCCTCTCTAAAGTCTCTTCTTTATGACTTTTGTTATCCTTCCTGCAATAGTCTATGACCTCTTCCTCTTTTGCTCCCTCATTACTTGTTACTTGTAGTCTTACTCCCCTTCTCTAGTTTTGCCCTATGCATGCTGTTTCATTACTTTCTCCCTTCTTTACTTATAGGTGATTGTTATATTTTCTAATTGCATCCATTACTAAATTGTCTCTAATATTTATAATTCTGCTTGTATTTCTATATCATTGTATTTGACTTCTTGTATTTTTAGTAACTATATTGCTTAAATATCTCCTTCTCCCCTCTCCCCCAGACACATCTGGAAATAAACTGTTATAAGCTCAGTATGTATTTCCAGGTTAAACTTTGAAATAAATAAATAAAATATGAGGCTGGGTTGTATAAGGAAGGGTACAGATAGCAGGAGGAAGAGGTAATATTACACCATTAAAGGCCTTTAGTGAGGTCACACTTGGTGTACTGCACCCAGTTCTGGAGCCCTCACTTCAGGAAAGATAAGGACAGGCTAGAGACAGTGAAGTGCAGGGTAACAAAGATGAGATGTGAGAAACTGTTTAACTATTTAGCTTGAGTAGTAGTTTGAGGTCATGAGGGTATGAGTGGAGACTGACAGGAGGGACAGGAGGGAGGGGGGTTCAGGAGGGACATGAGGAAGTATTATTTTACAGAAAGGTTAGTGAAGCAAGAGAACAGTCTGTGCTGAGGTGGTGGGTACTAAAACAGTTAATGGTTTAAATTATGGTTGGGACAGATTGAAGGGTAGAGTGGTCACTTGGGGAGACAGATCTGGAAGGTAAATGGGGGGAGGAGGGGGTGGGCTAGGACCCTGGATGGACAGCAGGTCCCAGGGTTAGAAGGGGAACTCAGGCATACTGGATGGGCCATTGGTCTTGTTCTGTTGTCATTGCCTATGCTTATATCTTTCTATCTTTCTATCAAATTATGCACATACCTCTCAGCTTCAGCCATAGACTACCCTATTTTAGAACTCTTCCTTTATTAAGATGGCAGAGGTGTTGGCCGATCTGCTGGTGGACCTGGTCAGCACCTCCCTAGACAGGAGATGGGTGCCTCAGGACTGGACAGTGGCCCATGTGGTGCCCATACACAAGAATGGACGTAGGGATAAGCCAGAAAATGATTGGCCTTTCAGTCTCACTTCCATAGTTGGTAAACTTATGGAGACAATATTGAAGGAGAGGCTGGTGTCGTTCCTTGAGGGTAATGACCTCCAGGATGGCGGCAGTAAGGGTTCATCTTGTGGAGGTCTTGTCAGACCAATCCAATAGAATATTACAACTGGGTAACAAGAGAGCTGGATATGGGTCATGCTGTAAATGTCTTGTACTTGGACTTCAGCAAGGCCTTCAATTCAATGCCTTATGGGAGGCTGGGGGGGAAGCTGACTGCTGTGGGGGTGGGGACGAAGCTGACAAACTGGATAAGGAACTGGCTGCAGGGGAGGCTGCAATGGGTGGTAGTTGGGGAGGACTCTTGACACTTAAACCAGTGAAGAGCGGTGTGCCGCAGGGCTCGGTGCTTGGCCTGGTGCTATTTGGGCTCTTTATGTCAGATATTGCACCCAGCATTGGGAGCAGGGTTACTCTGTTCACAGATGATACCAAAATGGGGGCAGTGGTGGACGAAGAGGATGTATGGAAACAACTACAAGGAGACCCAACCAAACTGGAGGTATGGTCAGAGAAGTGGCAGCTGGGATTCAGTGCACAAAAGTGCAAGGTGATGCACTTCGGGGCATGGGACCTAAGGAGGGACTATTGGTTGGGAGGGGTGAGGCTGGGGATCACTGAGGAAGAGAAGGAACTAGGGGTGTTGGTAACGGGGAGCATGAACAGCTCTGTCCAATGCAGGAAAGCAGCAGCTAAGGTGAACAGGATGCTGGGCTATATTGTAAGGGGTTTCTCATCCAGGCATAGGGAGGTGATCCTGCCCCTCTACAGATCTTTGGTCATGCTGCACTTGGAGTACTGTGTGCATTACTGGCGGCCATATCTGAAGAGGGATATTAATTTACTGGAAGGTATGCAATGGAGGGCAACAAAAATGTTACAGGGGATGGAGGGCAAGGCCTATGAGGACAGGCTGAATGAGCTGAATAAGTACACGCTGGAGGAGAGGAGGGGTAGGGGGATATGATTGAAACATTCAAGTATTTGAGGGGGATAAACAAAGCTAACACTGAAGGGGTGTTTAAACTGAGGTAGGGTAAGGACATGAGGGGGCATGGACTAAGATTGTAGGGCAGAAGATTTAGGAGGGAGACAAGGAGGCACTACTTCACTGAGAGGGTGGTGTCTAAATGGAATGCTTTACCAGAGGTGGTGGTATCATTTATTTATTCAAGAGTTTAACCAGGCAGGCATACTGAGCGGAGGACCACTCGTTTCCAGATGCGACCTGGGGGAAACAAGGGGGGGTACATGAGGGAAGGAACAGTAATTATACAGACATTCAATTAAGGAACAGTAATTATACAGACATTCAATTACAAATGAGGAGGCAATGTTGTGGAGCCTATACAGTAGGTAGCTAAGGTAGGCTTGTGCTTATATCCAGATAAAGTGCAACAGGAAGATAAAGCTTAGGTATAAGAGAGAAGAGTGCCATCATAGATTATTGAGATAGATTAGGAGGAAGGATTGGGAGAGAGGGAGGGAGCACTAAGTGGAAGTGTAGCTAACTAGCCGGTTAGTTATAAGATGCAATTTTAGGCTGGTTGGTAGGCCATCAGGAAGTTAAGGTGTAAGACAGTAGCAGATATTAAGAGGGCGTGGGACAGAGCATGAGGGAGGGTCTGGTGGAGGGGGCTGAGGCCATCATGCGAATGACAGATGGGGAGGGGCAGCTGAAATCTAGGGGGCTAGCTGCACACTCGGGCAGACATTGATAGACCAGGTGGTCTGTTTCTGCTAGCAGATTCATATGTTTGTATGTTTGTATGTAACTTCTAGTACAGTTGCTAGTGTTTTGAAGAGGGATGAAATTACCCCCTTTTGATGGGAATGTGACCATGTTAATATAATCTCCATTTTGGTTACTGTAATTATTTTTATTTCTACTTATTTTCATGTAAGTCTTTCTGTTTGGAAGGGCATAGGGCAGACAAAATGGAGGGTAGGTCACATGTCCTGGCAGCTATCCTGGGGAAATCTTACAAGGGAAAACAGCTTGCCAAATGTGACGTTGCTATTTTTCCCACAGAGATATCCGAGAAGTCATGATGTAAAAAGGGTCATAAAATTGTGAGTGAGGATGTCGTAAGGTGTTGAAAAGGTCAGTTTGGTCAAGCAGCTGTGATCACACGCATACACACATACACACACGTGCACATGCGCACACACATGCACCATGCACTCATGTGGGTGGGTAATACTGAAGAGGGCTGTCTCTCTAGGGAGAGGATTCAGCCCACTGCCCTGAGCACAGAAATAGAAGAGTTGACCTCAGGTCGCTCCCTCTGACTTCCTGTAGCCATTGAAGAGGACCTGGGGTCTATCTTGGTGAGTGATCCCAGATGATGGAGGGCCCTGCACTATAGCTAGCTTATCTGGGTGAGGAAAGAGCAATCTTAGTGGATATTTTCTTTCAAGTTAGCTGGCAGGTAAATATAGATCCTAGTGGAAGATGAGGTTGTGAGCTTATAGAAACACAGAAACATAGAATGTGATGGCAGATAAGGACTGCTTGGCCCACCTAGTCTGCCCATTTTCCTACCTAACAGATAAGCTGCAGATCCTAGTTAACCAATAGCTTACTTCCTCCTACCTCCCACTAGGACTGCCTTATGTCTGTCCCATGCATTCTTGAATTCCCCCACTGTTCTTGACTCCATGACCTCCTCAGGGAGGCTGTTCCATGCATCAACAACCCTCTCTGTGAAAAAATACTTCCTCTCATTACCTCTGAGCCATCCCCCCATTATCTTCAAATTGTGCCCCCTTGTTCTTGCACATCTCTTTTTCTGAAATGTGCTACCCTCTTGGACTTTGTTGATTCCCTTGAGGTACTTGAAAGTTTCTATCATGTCCCCTCTCTCCCTTCTTTCCTCAAGGGTATACATATTAAGCTTTTTTAGTCTTTCTTCGTATGTCTTTGGTTGCCCTCCTCTGGACAGCCTCCACTCTGTCTATGTTTTTGCGGAGATGGGGTCTCCAGAACTGCACACAGTACTCCAGATGGGGTCTCACCAACTGTCTGAACAGAGGGATAACAACTTCCTGTTTTCTACTGTTGATGCCTCTCCCTATGCTTTCCAGTATCCCCCCAGCCTTCCTTACTGCCTTCTCACATTGCTTGCCCACCTTTAGGTCATCTGATATAATTACCCCCAGATCCCTTTCCATTTTTACTCTTGTCAGTATCTCACCCCCATTGTGTACTCTTCCCTGGGTTTTGTTTCCCAGGTGCATTACCTTGCACTTCTTTGCATTGAATCTGAACTGCCATACATCTGACCATTCCTCCAACCTTGCCAAGTCCCTTCTCATCCTTTCCACTCCATCTTGTGTATCAACCCTGTTGCAGATCTTTGTGTAAGTCTGCAAAGAGACATACTTTTCCTTCAGTTCCTCTGCAATGTCACTTATAAAGACATTAAAAGGACGGTCCTAATACTGAACCCTCGTTACCCGCTAAGTAACACTCCTTTCTTCACTGTGGACTCCATTTACTACTACCCTTTGCGTCCTGTTGTCTAGCCAATTTTTTATCCAGGCTACCACCTTGGGACCCACTCCAAGGCTGGCCAACTTGTGTATTAATCTTTTGAGTGGGACTGTATCAAATGCCTTGCTAAAATCAAGGTAGGCCATGTCCACAGCCCTTCCCTGGTCTACTACTTTGGTCACCCAGTAAAAGAAATCTATTAGATTCGTCTGACATGACCTTCCCATCATGAATCCATGCTGCCTTGGGTCCTGTGCCCCACTGGCCTCTAGGTACTCAACAGTTCTTTCCTTCAGAAGTGATTCCATCATTTTGCCTACCACTGAGGTCAAATGAACTGGTCTGTAGTTTCCTGCCTCTGTCCTGCTCCCACTTTTGTGAAGAGGAATCACATCCACCCTCCTCCATTCCTCAGGTACCACCCCATCCTCCCATGATTTGTTAAAGAGAGTAGTCAGTGGTTTCACTAGTTCTACCCTTAGTTCCTTTAGAATTCTTGGGTGAATCTCACCAGGCCTCATTGCTTTGTCCACCTTCAATTTTATTAGTTATTTCAGAACCCTTTTTTCTGTAAATGGACTGGTATAGACCCCCGTCTTCAGAGTGTTTCTCTTGTTTGGTTTAGGTACCTCCCCCTCCTCTTCCTTTGTGAATACTGAACAGAAATATCCATTCAGTATCCCTGCTTTTTCACTATCACCCTCTACCCACATTCCCTCCCCTTTATTAAGCCTCAGCATCCCTCTTTTGGTCTTTCTTCGCTCCCTAATTTACCTATAAAATGTCTTATGCCCCTTCTTATCAGAGTTGGCCATCCTTTCCTTGGTTTGGGCCTTTGCTATTCTGACTGCCTTCCCAGCCTCTTTCTGCTTTAACTGATAAAGTTCTCTGTCCTGCTCCTTCTGTGTTTCCTTATATTTCCTGAATGCTATCCTTTTCTCCTTAATCTTCCCTGCCACCTCTTTTGAGAACCATAGCGTTTTTTTCCTTTGTTGTGTTTTGTTGATTTGCTTAACACAAAGGCTTGTTGCCTCTGTGATGGCTGTTTTGATTACTCCCCATTGTTCCTCCACTCCTCTTTCTGAGGCACTCTCATTTTCCCAAAGTCAGCCCTCCTAAAGTCCAATACTCTTGCTTTTGTATGGCTGTGTTTATCATGAACCACACTGTTTGGTGGTCACTTGTTCCCAGATGGCTACCCACTCCTAAATCTGAGATTCTTTCTCCATCCCCATTTATTCTCAGTAAACTATCTGTTCAAACTGATAATTTTATTTTCTTGTGAATATGTGTATTTTTTGGTTACTATACATATTCTGTTTATAATATATGTGGCATTTAATAGTATGGAATCTGTTTTATAGAACCAATTGCTGAGCATCTTTATTGCAAAGGTAAATGTGATATTTTTGCTGGCAAGGTGAGAATTCTCTGTTTAAAGTGGCGCCATCCGAAGTGCACTCAACCATATATTATTGTGCTTGACCTTCCAAGTTCCTGAGCAGGACAGATATATCCCCAGAAGCTAATATAGTCCAAAGGGTAAATTTGTCACACCCCTTCCACAAAGGAAGTGACCCTTCTGTTCCAGGTAACCACTGCACTACCTCCCTCACACCTGATTCGTTCTTCCTTTGGTAAGTGTGCAATCTCCTATGCCCTCCCTGCAGCCTGGAACAAACTGTAGTTTGTCCTTAAAGTTTCCAGCCTTGTTTCTGTTAATTTCTTTAAAGCATTAGCTGCATGAAATGGGAAAGATATATGCAGTTGCCACTAGGCCTAAGCCTTGATTAACGTCTTTTATCCATTGTCTCCTCCTTTTCCTTCACCCTCCCCGCTCCAACCTTTCCTGTTATATCCCACCTTGATCCCTTTTTTCTATTCCCTCATCCTCTTCTATTCACTAGGGCTTTGTGTTCAAATTCTTGGTCTGGAAGCTTCTTAGTATACTAGGTAATTTATGGTGTTACTTTGTAAATATTGTACATATTGTTTATTTTGTATACATTGCATATGTCACTAGATTCTTCAGGAACTGAAAAGGCCGTAGCCCAAATAAAGTTCCTTTTTCACAAATCATAGTATGTAAGTATTCCTCCTTGTCATGTATAAATTGTACCTTGGCACTCAATGTTAATTATATTCCAAGACTGTTTGTACTATTCCCTGCTGTCTCTCTGTATTTGTTGCTGATTTATGACCTCTGTATTTGTTGCTGATTTATGACCTCTGTACATGTTACTGATTTATGTTCAGGACCTCCTTGCGAATGAGCCTGCTCAGTGGAGTAATTCCTGCAATAAACTTGACTGCTCTAGTCAAACTTAGGGAGCATCTACTGTAATCCTCTCATAGCTCACCCCTTTTCTTTACCTTTCCTCCTTCCTTGGTCCTGAGAGTCTTGCTTCTGGAAGTTTCTCTCCACTGCCACATCCCCTCTCTGGCTCACTGACACCACTCTTAAGGAGATGGATCAGAGCCAGATCACCTCAGCTATTTTTGTCAGTTTGGTGAAGATCTTTGCCATTGATGCACCCCTTCCCCCCAAATGGATAAACTCTCAGGTGTTGGTCTCTCTGACTCTGTGATGAAATGGTTCCTACATGGTGGACAGGACACAGTTTATTCTTATAGGTTACTCCCTTACCCCTCCCTATCAGCTTAAGAGCTCCACAGAGTTCTGTTCTTGGTCCCCTCCTGAGCTTGGTTTTCCTTCAATTTTCCTTAAAGCAGCAATAGGTGTTGGTCATCATGTTGTTTTTCAATAGTAATACATTTCTGCCAAAACATCATTATACCAATTTCTAAAATGGTTAGAAATTTCCCCGATTCCTGATGGGCTAAACAAGTTCTGAGATCCATATCCCACATTAATTCTCCGTAACTGCATAGGTTGGAAAATGTTTGGCACTTTGATGTTGAATTTGGACAGCTTACATACAGAATTCATGAGCCACTTCACTAATTCCAGACTGTCATTACACACATGGCTGCCACCGTTTCTCACACATAAAAACCTTCAACTAGGCCCATAAAAATAAATTTCCATTAAAGTGATAGTATCAGCTTTCTTTAAATATACTAAGTCCGCTGTATAAGTTGTTTTGTTGGCATTAGTAGCATCACAAAATGCATACATGCCACAGGATTTTATATCAATGTCTTTGATTGTTTCTTTGGTTGCAAAAATAAAAATTAAAGCAGTCAGCCATGGAAGGCCACAAGCTGATGCTCCCTTTTGTGCTGCACATTCCTGAGGGTATTGTGCACTGAGCCACAGGTAAACTCAATCATGTACGAGCTTGTTAAATTTTAAGTATATGACCTAAATAATGTACTTGATACTGCTGCCTCTCACTTTAGAAAAGTATGTGTCTTTGGAAAGTTAGTGTTATAACCTACTATATTGACAGTTTGAAAAATGAAGCCATGTTTCTGGGCATTCACATTAGCACTGATGCTAATGCAGATGCCTGAAGTCATGGCTTCCTTTTTCAAACTGTAACTATAGTAGTTACTGATATTCTCTAAAAGCAAACATATTCCTTGCATTTATATTGCTGTTTCCCTGTCTATCTACAGCACAGTTGCCAGAACTCTTACAGCCCTCTGTGGAGAGGGACGCTATCTCCCTTCATCCAGTGCTGTTACCAAAGTCTATTGATCCCCCTAAACAACCCAACAGCTCCCAAGCCCCCCTGCCATATGCCTCCCACATGGAACACCTAACCTTGGTGGTACTTGGGGAGTGCTACAAGATCACCCAAAAAGGTGGTATCTCCAGGGCCACTCACCTGCCCCTCTTTACTAATAGGAAACCTGGAGACTGAAACAATACCTCAGAGCCTCCAGAAGTCTTGCATTAATGTTGCTCCTATTATCTGACAATGTCCACCCCAACCCAGGCCCTGCTGGTAGCTGTGGGCCTAGCACTCCCTAAATACTGGTAGTTTGCTTCCTAAAGTTACCCATTTTGAAGACTGGGCCATGTGAGTGCAACCAGACATTATGGAGCCTTTTCACAAAGCCCCATCTGCAGATGCATAGTGCATGAGTGAAGTGCACAATGATATACGACAGCATACCAAGCATGTTATGCCACAGCAGCATTAATGAATGACAGTGCATCCAGTGCAGGGAGGGCAGATGGATAGCTATGTGCCATGTACAGTACTCGTGCACCAGGGTTGTGGCCATGTAGTGGTGTGTGCATAGCACTGGACACACATGCATAATGTGCGCTACATCACCCAGATGTGTGGACCAGGATGTGCAGCAATACATGAGGTGGAGGGCAGCCGTAAACCCCAGGCATGTAACACAGGCACACAAGGTGCAGCAGTGAATGACCAGCATTCACAGCTCCAAAGGTTCGACACCAGGAAGATACTGTTGTGAGGTCATCCAACAGCATGCAGGATGCAGGACATCACCCCTCAGGATGCCTAATAGTGGACATGGCATACACTGGCACTGGGGAATGTGCAGGACAGCCTGTACAATTTCAAAACCAAAAAATTCAGGCACACACAACCCATAAAGAGGGACGCCAAACTTGAATAAAAATTAATACATTTATTTAAAATAAAAAAATCCTGACATGTTTCATACAATGGCTTGCCCTTTATCAAAGGCAACTAAAATCCAAAGTGCAGAAGCAGCTGAATTAAACATTCCAAACAGTACATGTGATTCAGTCAGTTGTGACCATTACTCTCCACTGGTCCAAATTCAGCTGCTCCAAATTCAAAGTTAAATAGCATTCAAATTCTCTTAAAGTTAAATAGTCTTAAACATTTCCTCTTAGAAAACACATATTTATCATTCATCATAGGTAAAACATCTATAAAAGAAATAGTACAAATAAAAACATACAAATTAGTCCAGTCACATAATATATACAGGTATAGCTTAGTAAGGGGGGCATAATATTATTAATGTGTTTTTAAACTGTGTCTATTAAAACGATTTCAGATCAGTGATACATGATAAAAACAATAGCACATAAGGGCTTAAATAAAATATATCTAATTTATTTTTTGGGTAGGGATGTACATCCAGATTCAAGGTAAGTCCTGGCTTCTGATTGGCTCTCAAGGTTAAAATCCAAAAGTTTTCTCTTGTCAGTAGCAGATTTTCAAAATCTCCTCCTCTTGGGTTTCTCTTTACTCTGACAATTGCCATAAACTTAAATTCATGTTTTTGATTATCTCTGGTATTGTGAACATGCATCGCAGTAGAGTAGGTGACATCTTTATTGACTACAGCTCTTAAATGTTCTCCAACACAGACTTTAAAGCTGCACGTGGTTTTACCAACATAGAAACTTTCGCAAATGCATGTTGCTAAATAAATTATTCCATGTCCCACATGTAATACATTGATATGAAACATTACATTCACATTACAACTTTTAAAATCTTTCCCTTGCATGATACTTTCACAATAAACACAATTTCAGCATTTAAAACATACCACTGATAGGTTGAGCTGGATAGTCTGGTGATTTTCCCTAAAATGGCTATACACTAACATGTCTTTTAAAATAAGTGCCCTTCTGTAGCACATCCTTGGTTGTTCCTCACTTATTTTCCTTAATCCTTCATCTGTTCCTAGCACATGCCAATGTCTCTGTAATATTTAATTCCAAACCTTTGGCTTGAGTAAAGTAACAGGTACAAAATTAAACCTTTCTGATTCGGTTTGTGATGTCACTCTATCTTGTAACAGGGTATCTCTATCCATCATATCTACTTCATTTCTAGCTGTTGGAACAATTCTGAAATTGTATCCACTTTGTAATAATCTATTGGATAAATCATCTCCCCCTTGTTTATACTATTAGGGTGTCATAGCATTTCTTTTCATTCTTTGAAACTAACCCTTAGGTATATTTCTAGCTACGTGGGGTGGGTGGCAGCTAGATGCTAACAGTAGTGTATTTCCATCTGTGAGTTTGTGATTTTACCTCGCTCTCTATACTGCCACTCACATTTCTGTTCAGAGACAAATCTAAGTATGTAGCATGGCTCCTGTCAGAGTTATAGGAAAATCTCAGACTGGGATCTGACGAATATAAAAAGTTCACAAATTCTTTAAACAGTTCTGCATCCCTTTCCATATTATCAATACATCGTCAATAAACTGTTTCCATAGGACAATATTTGGCAGATGGATATACACATTTTCATTAAACACAACCTGCTCCTCCCACTGGCTCACATAGGATTGGCTATTGAAGGGGCATAAGTGGCCCCCATAGCTGTGCCCTTTTTCTGGAGGTACAGGCCATGATCAAAGGTAAATAGATTGTCTTTTAAAACATATTCCAGCAGTTTCAGAATGAATTCTACAGGAGGATGTTCTGTGGCTGATTCTTTATTTAAAAAGTGGGTTGGTGAAGTGCGCCTTCGTGAGGCACATTTGTACAAAGTGCCTAAATATCCATAGTAATTAAGCACATATTCTTTTTCGACTGAATGTCCTTAATTAGATTCAAAACCTCCTTGGTATCTTTAAGGTGAGATGGTAGTTTTTCCACTAGAGGTCTTAGAAAACTGTCACAATACTGGGAAAGGAGTTCAGTTAAGGAGCCTATCCCACTTACTATTGGTCATCCCGGTGGGCTTACCAAAGTTTTATGAATTTTTGGGAGCACGTAGAATGTCCGGTAGCTCATATAGGATGTTTTTGTAGTTAAGAACTCTTCTGTGTTTTTATCAACATGGGCATCACAACAAGCTTGCTGGATAGTCTCATCTATCCAATACTTAAAATCCATATTAAGTCAGTGTCGCCTTCTCATAACATTCCCTGTTTCCCAGCTGTCTGTTTACCTCTATTACATAGTCTTACTTATTCATTAGGACTACTGCACCCCCTTGCCCACTTGTTTAATAATGAAATCTTTGTTTTCCTGGAGGCTTTTAATTGCATCTCTCTCTCTCCTGAGTCAAGACATTGTTAAAATATTCAGTTTTTCATCCAGAGATATAAGCCTTCAGGTCTCACTCCACCACAAGTTCTTTAAAAGTCGAGACTGCAGCACAAAAGGGAGGGCAAAACTTGGAGGGAGCCTTAAAAGTATTTGTTTCATTTTCCCCACTGTTACTTTCTTTATTCATATTGCTTCTATTGAAAAAAGCCTGTAAATTCAGTTTACGATAACTAAAATTTAAATCAATGAATGTCTGGACTCTATCCATAGTGGTAGATGGTGCAAAACTGAGGCCTTTTTTCAGGAGTGAGATTTCAGTTTCTGTTAGTTCATGAGCTGAAAGGTTAACAGTCTTTGCATTTTCCAGAATTTGACTAGCCTCCTCCTGCCTCTGAATGCTCTCTGATACTGGTATCTTCCTCAGTTGCACTGGAATTGTCCTCCTCTGTTGTTCATTCCTTCTCCGTCGCCTCCATCTCGTTCTCTTCCTCTTCCTTGGTATGGTTTTTAGGATACATTCTGTAATCTCGGGCTCCTCCGTGAGGTTTGTGATGCCTGCTGATACGGTATTTGCTGTGGCTGACATTTTGTGGAGGATCCATGGAATGCTGACCTTGGTACAAAAAAGGACCCCAACCTCCACCTTAGTTTTGGACTTACTATAATCAGTGCTAAAGTCAAAAGAGACATTTGTGTTGGGTTTTAAAATTCCCCTTGGATTCATTTTTTTCCAATTGTAAATTGTCCCTCTTTCATAATCCACTTATCTCTTGTAAATTTTGTTTTCTTGAGTGTTTTCAGTTCTTTATCTAATTTCTGTATTGACTCTTGCAGTCACTTGTTACACTATCACATTCTGTGTGATCTCTGAATTTTAAAACTTCCACTTCTTGTTTTTTTTAACTAATCTCTCAGTTTGCTTTCTCGTTCTTGGCTACATTTAATAATCAATTTCATCAGTTTAAAACTGGCTTGCAAAAGTATAGCCTCCCACTCCTTCATAAAATTTGTATTTTCTATAACGTAAGTGGGGTTCTTCAATATTCTTAATCCTCTTGGAATTCTGTTCACTTGGATGTAGGCTTTTAGATTCATTGTGTTCCAATAAATATGCCTTAGCTGATGGGTTAGGTTCTCCAGGTGTCTGAACACCTTTAGTAGTGACTGTGCTTCTGGTACATTGGGTTCTATTTCTCCATCTTCCATCAGGAAAGGGTTAGCTGCTGCTGCGTTGTTTAAAAGTTGGTTCTTGTAGTCTACTGGATTTTCCAGTCTCCTTTCTTTCAATAGAGGAAAAAATAAATTCAGTGTACTTTCCAAAGACATTTTAAAATAATCTCAAAGTCCGTCCTCTGGTGTATACCCTCGGGTTTTACACGGAATGGAAAAAAGTGTTTAATTTAGAACTCCTTTGACTGTAACCTGTGCGTGTCACATAAATAAAGATACAAAGGCATAAAAGTACACACAGGGAAAGTGGTCCTCTGAATCCAGACTGCAACTTTATAACCATGAAATGCAGGCACATACAACCCATAAAGAGGGACACCAAACTGGAATAAAAATGTATAAATTTATTTAAAATTAAAAAAGCCTGACGTGTTTTGGACAATGGCTTGTCCTTTATCAAAGGCCTCTAAAATCCAAAGTGCAGAAGCAGCTAAATTAAACATTCTAAACAGTACATGTGACTTAGTCAGTTGTGACTATTACTTCCCATTGGAATAGACAGTTTAATAACACATTAATGATATTATGCCTGCCCCCCCCCCATGAAGCTGTGCTTGAATATATTATGTGAATTGACTATATTGTATGTTCTTATTTCTGCTATTTATTAGAGATGTTTTGCCTACGAAGAATGATAAATATGTGTTTTCTAACAGGAATGTTTAGGAATATTTAACTTTAAGAGAATTTTAACGCTACTTTACTTTGAATTTGGATCAACTGAATTTGGACCAGTGGGAAGTAATGGTCACAACTGACTGCATTACATGTACTGTTTGGAATGTTTAATTTAGCTGCTTCTGCACTTTGGATTTCACACTGTATTTATTATGACCACATCAATGACATAGTGGCCCCACAGGCCAAAACCATCACCAAATCAAACAGTCCCCCCATTAGTCATCAGCATCCTCTGAGTCGCTGCTGCACCTTAGTGGAGTGGTGCTGTTGTAGCCCTTCAGCTGCAGCACAAGGTGCTTCAGTGATCCATGATATGCCAAGATTCACTAACAAATTAGGAGCAATAAAAAGCCTAGGCCCATGCTTTAGCTCCTTCATGATACAATGAAATAATTCATATTTCCTCCCTTATTAATAAAATTATCTGCATTTCTTTTAAAGGTTTCTTTATTGTTACTTATGATCACACTTTCTGGCAGTCTGTTCCACAGATTAGTTGCTCTAATAGTGTAAAAGTTTTTTCTTTTGGTGGATTTATACTTTTTAGATTTTATCTGTAGGGGGTGTCCCCTTACATCAAATCTGTCCTGTTTATACTGTATGTTTAAATCAGAGATTAATTTTGGGTAATTTATTAGATTGAAGTAAAGCAACATGGAAGGGGGCGTGGTCTGGTACCAAGCAATATGGACATCTGATTTTAGAGCTCTTCAGCAACTGCTACAATCTATCATCATTTGCAGACATCTAAGCCAGATTATGTGGTTCCATCATTAAACCTGCATTAATGAAACATACTACAGCAGAAGTATAAGGTTATTTCAGTCTGAGATTACTTTCTGTGCTTACTATTTCAATTTGAATTTTCTGGGACTCTGACTACAGGTTCTGCAACATGGCTGATTCTGGAAAATATTCAAGCTCTCTTGTCAAAATAGAAGCAATGTTTACCAAACTGTCTACTGATATGAACGATCTTAAAAATGCCACTCAGCAAAATACTCTAACTCTGAGAACCATCGACTCATGTCTAGCCTCTACAGAAAATAAAGCTTGTCTAAATGAAGATTCAATACAAGAATTAAAAGCCACGATCAGACAACAAAACCGCACCATCAAGGACCTTCAAAATAAAATGGATGACTCAGAGAATACAAATCGGAAAAATAACCTCTGTATAGTCATCTTTCCTGATGATGTGGAGCTTAAAAACACAACTGCATTCCTAAGCCATGCCTTACCACAAATCCTAAGACTCCCGACAGACAAAAGCCTAATTATAGAGCACTCACATCGCTCTTTAGGACCCCAACCACCTCCGGGACAAAGGCCAAGGCCAATAATAGTCAGAGTTCTAAACTCTGCCAACATAGAACTTATCTTGCAAAAATCTAGAGAGCTGGGTCAACTCATATGGCAAGATTACTATATATATATATATATATATATATATATTTATCATGACTACTCCAAAGAATTATCATTAAAAAGAAAAGCTTTTACTCTGCCTAGGCAGCCGATGCATAAAAAAGACATATGTTTCTCACTCAGATATCCTGCGATTATGCAAGTCTTTCTTGGAGGTTCCCACAAGGACGTCAATTCTCCAGAGCCCCTAAAGACTTTCTGCATACCTATGATACAGCCTACCCCAGAAATTTAAATCCTCAAATGGTTCATTCTACTCCAACCTCCCCGAATATGACCTCCTCAGGCTCTGTTGTGAATTCCACTACCTCTGAAGTTTTGGCTGTTCCACCAAGAAGACACTTGAACCATATACAAGAGAGAATATCCTCTAACTTAGAGCATCCTAAACCCCAGTGCTGTAGTCCTGTAAACACTCCTAGGTCTGCTCCAAAACCATGTATTGCAGAAGATATTATAACAAATATCCTGGTACAGAATAAATATTCTTTATTGCAGGACCTACCTTCCTCTCAAAATCCTTGTGAAGACTTCACTGCTGATGTGAACAACCTCGCGACATCTGAAATGTACTGTACCCCAGTGGACTCTTCATGGGATGACATTGTGACTAGCTCACATTTTAAAACAAATAAGCCACCAAAAAAGAAGCGCTGTAGTAAAGGGAAGAATAATGGGGACATTACGCCATCCAAACACACATGGTGACCTACCGTAACTTTTTCTTACTGTTGCTATAACTGCCTAGCATACGTCTTTCAGGTCATAGCTTTAAAGTTGGTCCTCAACTTGCAACCTTGTTTCTTCTGTCCCATATCCAATTTTGTTGGGGTACTGCTCGCTCCTAATGCACAGTTAATGTAATGTGGGTATGTCTGAATGTGAACTGGGGGCGGTTTGTTGGATGCCGTATTTTATACTCACAGCTAGGACTCTGGTTGTTTTGGCAGCTTCCACCCAGCTACATCTAATGGTAGAAAATGCAGTGTCCATTTAAGTAATCATCCATGTAGGCAATTTTCATGCTGCTGAAACTTTGTACATATCATTATATAGCAGGTAGGCTTCTTAAAACCTGCTCTATATCTATAAAAATTTCCAGTTCTGGCATTACGTGAAGCCTGGCGTTCAACTCTGACACACTATAGGAACGGGATAACAAATTACTTTATACACATTCTGCTTAGACAAGCTGCTGTTTTCTCTTTGCTAAAATAGAGCATACATAATAATTCTTCTATATAGTATATAATCTAAGTGCTATCAATCTAAATGGCATTAGTCTATAGAAACTGTAGAAGTTATTTATTTCATTTTTAAGTACCATGGAAAGTCAGCTTTTTATCAGAATTTATAGGTTGACTGGTTAACCTTTTTTTGTGTGTGTGTTCTTTCCCTCTTCTTCAGTTCCCCCTTTCCCTTCTACACCATCTCCTTCTTGCTGTAGCTTTTATAACAAAACATGCTTCTCAGTTTTATTAATAATTCAGATGATGGTAGATCAAGCATGGTTATTGTCTGTTATTTAAATTCTAGATTAATTCCAGTACTATAATCACTAGTGTTATTCTCTTTTGCTATCAAGTGGTTAACTAGTTAGATTGTGAAATTGTTCTACTGTTAGTATAGTCCGGTAGTTCTAAATGAGACAATAGAATAAGGAATATTGGATTATACCTAATATACTATCCAGTCTCCTTAGGTTGCTAGTCTTTGCCCCAGAAAACGGAGTTGAGGTCTTGGTCCCTTTTCTCTTTTTCTTGGACTGACCTTTTCTTCTCTGTTCATCTCAGATGGCTTTAATGTCACATTGTTATATAGTTTTGTTGTTTATAATTATAGTGGCTGAAATAATAATAGAGAGTTGCAGGAAAAGGAATCAGATAACTGTGTTAAGCTATTACTTTCTCAATATTTTATATAGCCCTGTCTACATCCATCTTGTAATCAAGCATTATGTCATTCTAATCTGTATACCTTTATGGATGGTGTCTGGCAATTGGTGTCCCCTGACATTGCAATTACTCTACTATGAACTGTCTAACTTCAGACCATATGGCTAACCTAACATTTTATACATGAAATGTCAAGGGACTCAATGCGCCAAGCAAGTGTAAGCAAGTTCTTAGTCACCTTAAAAAACATAAGGCCCATATTGCCTCTTTGCAAGAGTCTAAACTACTGGATGCAGATAACGAAAGACTAAAATGTGATTGAGTTGGTCAAGTATATGCTGCCTCTGCTTCCTCAAAAAATAGGTGTAGCTATTCTAATACATGAAAACCTGAAATTGAAACTCTCTAATATTTTAAGGGGCCCTGATGGTAGATGGCTTATTGCATCCTTTGATACACCCTTAGGACCAATATCTCTAGTCAATATATATGCCCTGAATTCCGATGACCCTCAATTTTTTCATAACCTAGCTCAGTGCTTAACTTCACAAAACCTGGTTAGCTCATCTTTATTGATTGGAGGCAATTTTAATCTCACTCTTGATGCCTATTTAGACAGAAGTAATTCTTCACAAGATGCCCACCCAAAAAGTATAGCTGCACTATCCCTTTTAATGAAGGATCTGGGCTTATCCGATATTTGGAGGCTTTTTCACCCAAGAGACAGGAAATATACCTTTTACTCTTTACAACATCGAACATAGAGTAGAACAGACTACTGGTTAGCTTCCCCTCCAGTTACGGCCAACATAACAGACTCCAATATCCTTCCTTTACTTATATCTGACCATTCTCCGGTTAAACTTCTATTGACTTGGGACTCCCTTCCCTTAAAATCTCCATCCTGGCACTTAGACCCTTTACTTCTCAAAGATCCAGACTTTTTACCCTGCGTCAGAACACAAATAAAAGATTTTATGACACATAATGACCCTAAAGATACCTCTATGGGTACTACCTGCGATGCTCTTAAAGTAACCCTCCATGGTAAAATCATTAGCTTTGTAGCACATAGAAGGAAAATGAGGGAACAACTTAATAACCTTAAAAACACACTCAAAACCAAGCAAGCACGGTATCTAGCTAACCCCTCTCCTGATCCTTCCTCCCCCTTACACTATGAAATTATTCAATTACATATGCAAATTAATGAGTTAATATCTCGCAAAACTGAAATAGCAATGTTAAGAATTAAACATAAATATTGGAAAGGAGGGGAAAGGGGAGCAAAATATTAGCTTACTGACTCAGAAAACAACAAATGGAAAGATACAGTATATTGCTGCTTTAAAAGATCAGGAAAAATTCACACAGATAATTTTTCCATCAACAAAATTATGACAGCCTTTTATAGTAAACTATATTCCTATTCCTTTCCTGCATCACCCCAGAATATCAGCTCTTTTCTTGAAAACTAACACTTCCTTGTCTTTCCCTAGACATGTCAAACTCCCTAGACAAACCTTTCACCACTACGGAAGTCAAACAAGCTCTTCTCTCTCTTAAATCTGGGTGTTCCCCTGGGCGAGACAGCTATCCTGTTGAATTTTATAAATCTCTGGCTGACATGCTATGCCCCCTGTTATGTAAAGTAGTTCACGAATCCTCTAATATTAGTAAGCTACCCCAAACTATGACAGAAGCAATTATTACAGTACTCCCAAAAAACGATAAAGACACTACTTTACCATCTAATTACAGTCCTATTTCTTTACTTAACACAGATGGCAAAATCTTTGCCAAGCTTCTGGCAATCCACCTAGACTCACTTATTCCCAAATTGGTGCATCGGTCCCAAGTAGGTTTTGTAAAAGGGAGGATGAGCTCTGACCATCTTCACTCATTATTCAATTTAATGTACAAAGTCAAATCTTTTAAATCCCCTGCAGCAGATATAGTGGCGGAGTTTGAAAAAGCTTTTGATTCCTTAAATTGGGACTACCTTTACCTTGTGTTATCTCATTTTGGTTTAAGTAACTCTTTTTGTTCCTAGATCAAACTTCTCTATACCTCACCCCAAGCCAAGGTGCTCACACATTCTACACTATCTCAATCTTTTAAACTAACTAGGGGCACTAGACAAGGATGCCCATTATCCCCATCTCTCTTCATCTTAGCCATTGAACCTCTAGCTGCTGCCTTACACCAAAACAGTGAAATCCAAGGCTTACCAATCGGTCATATACAATATACTTCACTGTCATATGCAGATGATATGCTTATTTTACTAGAAGATTTAGAATCAGCTGCACATCCACTTACTCATATACTAAACTTGTTCGCTGAACTATCTGGATTAGCAGTTAATTACTAAAAGAATGCGGTACTACCATTAAATGAGCAATGTAATCTTAACATGAAAAATCCTCTCGGTTTTCACTAGGCCTCACACGGTATCACCTACCTAGGGATAAAACGTTCATCTAATCTCGATACAATCTGGGAAATAAATCTCCCTCCCTTACTTTTAGACATCAAAACAGACTTAGATAGATGGAAAACCCTAAGCCTGTCTCTTTTTGGTAAAATAGCAGCTATAAAAATAAATGCTACACCGAACATTCTTTATCTATTTGCTAACATCCCAATAAGATCCCATCCTCCCTTCTTACCAAAATCAACAAAGTTATAGGAGACTTTCTTTGGGAAGGCCATAGCCCAAGATTCAATCATATTAAATTATGTTCTCATTGGTCACATGGTGGGCTTGGTCTGCCATGGCTTCCGGCCTACTTTTGGGCATTTAGAGCCTCACAAATTGTTAAATGGTTCTCCAAACCTGATCACAACTCCCCACTATGGCTAGATATAGAAGCCTCTCTGACCCCAGGGCTGATCCCTACTAGTTTTTTATATTTACCTCCAACCTCAAATGTAAGGAAACATCCCACAATTGCCACCTCTACCCCATATTGGTTTAAAATGCACAAATAGCTCAAAACCAATCCAACTCCTAGATCCCATATTCCTATTTGGGGGAACCCGAGAATTTCTTTAGAATGTAAACCACTATTTTGTAGCATTTGGAAACATAGGAATATATTTTTCCTAAATGATATCTTAACCGAGAATGGTAATACACTAAATTCCTTTAGCAACCCACAAGAAAAATGGAATATTCTTAAACAGGAATTTTGGAAATATCTACAAGTTCGCTCTGCTACCCTCCCCATCATACAACAAACTAATAGGTTTGAATTGGCTTCTACATACATTAATATATGGGCCAAAATCACTTCTGGTTTAGTCAGTAGAACTTATAAACTAATTAGGGTATCTCTATCCAATCAATCACTTGCAGCTAAAAACAAGTGGAATATTGTCTTAAAAGATAACATAACAGACTCTCAATGGAATAAATGTTGGGGATTCTGACATAGTACCTTCAAATACGCATGCAGCAAGCTCATTCAATGTAAAGTCCTCCATATCTGGTACAGAACCCCGTCCACTTTACATAAATTAGGCTTATTATCCAACAATAATTGCTGGCATTACAACTCACCTGATGGGGATCTTATACATATACTTTGGTTATATAAACCAATCTTTAAACTATGGCAAGTGATCCATCGATTAGCTTCAAATATTATTGGGCGCCCTATTCTATTTGAACCCAAATTCTTCCTACTAGGTGTAATAAATAAAGGTACAAAATTATCCAAATATCAGCATAGGCGGTTACACATATTATTCATGCAAGTTAAAAGATTGGTGTTAATGTGCTGGAAAGCTCTGTTAACACCTACTTTGACTGATATCCTGAACAGCTTAACCCATACAGCTTCCTTAGAATGGCTTTCTTACTTGATCCAACACTGAATGAATGATTACAATCTTTGTTGGCAGGACTATCTAAATTACCTTCAAACATCTAGGTGAAAGAAAGTTCAGATTACTTATCTTAATTTTTGTTACAGTACAAACATAACCTTATTTTGCTCAAAACTTTTTATCTGCAGCTTTCTTTGTTATTATACTTATTATACCTTTTATAGTTATATGTAAGTTAAGCTTCATTTAGTTTTTCTTTTTCTTTTACAGCACAAGGCATTTTAATCATACATGTACCTAAACACATATGCATAATCAGTCTTCGAAGAAAAACTTATTGTAATTTATGTAATGTATACTTATTTGATGGTATCATGCTCAACCAATAATTTCTTCTCTTTTTTTTCTCTTTCCACATAGTATACATTGTATTACCATCCATCTGAAGACCTCACTTGTACTGTAATTGCAACATATATGTAAATACTTCTCCAATAAACAATTTAACTACAAAAAAAGTAAAGCAACATGTCACCCCTCGTTCTTCATAGTTCCAAGCTTTGAAGTCCTAGAGAGTCCAGTCACTCTTTATATGTTTTATCTTTCAAATTTTTTATTAATTTTGTGAACTGGCATTGTACTTTCTCTATTCTGTTTATATCCCCTTTCTTATAAGGGTTCCACAACTGGCTTCCATAATCAAGGAGTGGCCTTACAAATGAAAGATATAATGGGAGGAGTACAGTTTTGGACCGATTTGTGATGTTTTTATTTATTGCTGTAATAGTTCTATTAGCTTTTGAGATGACTTATGTGTATTGTTGTTTAAATTTCAAGTTTTCATCTATTAATATGCCTAAGTCCCTCTCAGACAGTTTATTCTGAATATGTTTATTATTTAGTATATACCTATGTTTTTGATTCTTCGTACCCATGTATAAAACATAACATTTTGCAGCATTCAGTTGCACCCCCAATGTGCTGTCCATGTGGCAATAGTGTTTATATCATATTGTAATGTTGCTATCTCTTGTTCAGTTTTGCATGGTCCACTATGTTTGGCGACATCTGCATATTTTATGATATTATTTTTGACTCCTCAACTAGGTCTGCAATAAAAAATTGGAAATATTATTGGCCCCAGAACAGATCCCTGAGGCACTCCACTTGTCACCATACCCTCTCCTGTCAGATGACCCCTAACTGACACTGTTTGTTTCTTATTAGCCAACAGTTTGTTTATCCATACAATAATGCCCTTGTTAATAACATATTTGAGTAGCTTTTCAGTTATAGCACAGTGGGGAACCATATCAAATGCTTTGCTATAATCAAATAAAATTATATCCATGGATTTATTACTATTCAGCTTTTCACTAATAGTTTAATAAAAACTAACTAAATTTGTTATACAGGATTGACCCTTTCTAAAGCCATGCTGATTACAATCAAATGTGCTAGTGTTACTAAGTCTGCCCAGAATTTCATTCTTAATTATAGTTTCTAGCATTTTTCATACAACAGAGGTTAGGCTGATTTGTCTGTAATTTAAAGTACAAGTTTCAGACCACTTTTTGTAAATAGGGACAGTATTTGAGATTTTCCAATCCATGGGAATTGATCCTGTATTTAATGACTTATCAAAGAATATCTTTAATGGGACACATATATAACTTTTCATACTATTAAGCATTTCGGTAATTATATTGTCTAGCCCTGGTGACGTATGATCTTTTAATTTAGTAATTAACTCTATTTATTCTGTTGTCACCTCATATGTCTCTCATTCCAAATCTATAGTTATGTTTACAGAAGGAGTATTACTAAAGTTATTATATACTGAACAAAAATATTCATTGACTGTATTAACAGTCTCTACTGGATCAGTGAGATGTTTCTCATCCCTTAATATCGAAGTTAATTCTTTATTTAATTTTTTCATTTAATTAATATAACCATAAAATTGTTTGTTATTTGATTTTTTTGCATACTTAGCCAAGTTAAGTTCAAACTGTTTCTTTGCCTTGTTTATTTTATTTCTGCATTTTCTTTGTAAATGTTTAAAGGTGCTCCATGTAGTTTCTGTATTATAGAGTTTGTGTGATCTGTAGGCACTATTTTTCTTTTTTATTATTTTTTGAATTTTTTTGTGAACCATTTGGGAGAGTTTCTGTTATTATTATGTTTTTTGATCCTTTTTACATTTCTATTCATGATATTTTATATTGTAGTTTTTATGTATTCTCGGTATTCTTCCACCTGTTTGTTTTTAATTAAATGATGCCAATTATTGATAGATAGTTTGTTGTTAATTGCTGTGATATTAGTGTTTTGTATAAGTATATTTCTGTGCTCCCTTTGGCATGACTTACTTTGTTAACTATATTAAATACAATAGTAGCATGGTCACTATTCCCAGTGGGTGCATAAACCTCACATTTTTTGATATTAATGTCTTCATTAGTTATGACAAGATCTAATATATTATTTTGCCTAGTGGGACAGTGTACATGCTGAATTAAATTATTTTCTGGACATAATTCTAGAAATTGTGTAGCGGGATTTGATAGACAGGTGTTATTTTTCCAATCGATATCTGGGAAGTTAAGGGAAAGGGAACATTGTTTAACCAGGAGTAGCACACTAAGCCAAAGCTTGTTTCCAGATGTGATCTGGGGGCAAGGAAGTTAAGTTACTTGCTCAGGAAGTCTCACGCTAATATTAACTTGCCTATGTCTGCAGATGTTTATATTTCTTGAAATAATTCCTCATTTATTTCTCTAGTAGAATCAGGAGGTCGATAACAAATATCAATTATATAGTCATCCATCTTATAGCTTACCCCACACAGTCTGTTTTACTTGATTGAATTTTATTTGAGATCTAATTTCATTGTATTTTATATTATTGTTCAAATAAATTGCTATACCTCATCCTTTTTTGTTTACTCTATCAGCTCTAATTGAGTTGTATTCAAGTATGTCTCTATTCCAACTATCTTTACTGTCAAGTCATGTTTCAGTAATCATGGCAATATCTGTATTATAGGTGTTCAGTGTTGTCGGAAGTTCTGAAAATTTATTATTCAAACTTCGTACATTACTAAGCAGACATATGAGCTTTTGATCTTTGCTTCTTTGTTTCTGTTTCTTTCATTGATTTAAAACTATATAATGCATGTTATTTGTCCCTCACCCCACCAAACTTAATTTAAACAACTACTTTTCATTTTGTCTTTAATAAGGGTTCCTAGTGTATTTGTTCCTTCCATGCTAAGATGCATACCATTGTAACTATATATGGAAGTTTTACGATAAAAATATTTCCAAGTGTCTAAAAAAGTTAATGTCACTATTGATACACCAATTATGTAATCTCAAATTTATTCTCCTTATTGTAAGGTTTTTCTCATGTGGTGCCTTCAGAACAGATAACAAACTAGATATAATGACATGAACTCCTTTTTCATTCAGATTATTAGCAGTCTCCATCAACTCACGACAGATATCTTTCTCATGATTATTACTGACATCATTTATTCCAACATGATTTTTAGCAATTTGTCTCCTTAGGTATCTGTTGCTGTAGATCAATTACACTTGCCCCGGATAGCACAATATCATCTGTTTTTCTTTATCCCTCCAACAGATAACACTACCACTTTTTCTAATGATGGACTCATTGGAATTATACCTATGTATGTTATTGTAAATGTATGTTATTGTAAAATCTTGTAAAGTCTTGTATTTAATAATATGCTTTTTATGTAAAACTTGTCACTTGTGAAAATGGGTACTTTGACCATGTTGCTAACTACTATAAAAAATAAAAAATGAAAAAAAAAATTACAATAAATTCACTATCTGGGAGTGTGCTAGTGTCTGGACATGAGTTATCATTAACCTTCAATAGTGCACTATATCTGTTGGATATATTTATATCACAAGATGACAGAGCTCTTCTACCTTTTTTCAAGTTGCTTTCAGTGCTAACAGTGTACCACTCAGTAGTACTCTCTGTTCATGTATGTTTTGATTTTTTTGGTTCTGTGTGCCTCCTGAAGTGCCTGGCAGTTCACCATAAAAGTCCCTCTCTCCTCTCCTCTCCCTAGTTCTCTTCCTTGTCAATGGGTAATGGGGGAAATTTATTTTTGGAGTGTGTGGGTGCCACTGTGGGTACACTCATTTGTAAGCCACGTTCTTGTTCAATATTCATTACATCATTTACATTTTTGAGTTGTAAAATAAGATTCTTTTATTTGTGTTGCATAATATCATGTTGTATACATTTGTTACATTCAAACATGTTGTCAGTAGGGATTGGTGTAACACTAAACATAAAGCATTTTAAACATTTTGTCAGTCTGCCAGCTTCCACAGTATTACTAGCATTTGATCAATATTATCCATGTTGGCCTGACTACACTATTACTTATACATCTGGAATATTCATAATCTTGTTCACTAATAACTGTTTAACTATAGTAACTCCTAGTATATATATTCCTTTAGCTGGCCCACCAGCGCAACAGTTGGATTTCTGCTTGTGACACCAGTGACCTGGGTTTGGGAATGAACCCAGGGAGCAGGAGGGCTGGCTGGGGGAGAAGGATGGAGCACCCTCTGGGCTGCTCTCCTTCTCCGGGGGAGAGTTGAGTGAATGCCCGGTGCGCGAGGACTCCTGGCAGAGGCCAGGAGGAATCACAAGCACCAGCATCAGACAGTTAGGGGGCAGGGCAGACACAGGATGTCATTGCATGTCCCTGCCCCTGGGGAGCCAAGAAAAAATCCTTCCTCTTGTCTGCCATGAATGATGCCCACCCCTGGCCCTGATTAGCTTACAGGCTGGCTCCTGACTCTAGTCCCATGATTGTGGCACTGGGCCCAGGTGCCACAACCCCACCCCAAGGGGGAAAGCTGGGGGTGTAGGAAGTCATGGCCAAATATGGAAGTGGGGGTCCAGGGATCCATGACCAGGCAGATGTGCTGGCAGACATGGGGACCAGAAAAAAGAATGAAAAAAAATATATATATATATATATATATATATATATATATATATATATACATATTCCTGCTGATATCTTGTGACTCTTGTTCAATCTACAGGACACAAACAATACTGTAGGAGCTAGTGACAGGATAATACTACCACTTATCTATTCTGGGTTTATTGAACCAATCAAAGAGATTGTTAACAGACACTGGGGGACACTGAGGCTGGTGTGCATTGAAGAGTTCAAAAATAAACTCATAATAGCCTCTAAACGGGTAAACACACTTAGGGATAGATTGGTGCATTCTGAACAAAAAGGAGCTCCCACACGGAGTGGACAATTACTGCTAGGACCATTGGCACCAGGCATGCATCCGTGTGGCAGATGCTGCCACTGTAACAACACATCAAAGGAGAAAGAATTTAAACATCCTAATGGCAACACTACCTACAGTAGTAAGAACCATATAACCTGTGACACTGATCATGTGGTCTATATGTTAACTTACCCATATTCCAAATACTATATTGGCATGACCACCAGACCCTTAAAACATCGTATCACTGAACATAAGAGTAATATAAGACTGAGGAATGAGATATCTCCAGTAGCTGTCCATTTTACCTGGCAGAATACAACCCTTCCTCCATTAAGTTATCGGTGACTCAGTATATATACCCCCCGAATAGTGGTGGGAATTGGACTAAAGCAGTTGAGAACTGAGAGATGTTCTGGATATATACCCTCAACACCACCAGTGATAGGTTTGGGCTTAATGAGGATGAAAACTGGGGAGCTAGCTGGTAAAGTGTGTTAACAAACAGAGATATGAAAATGAACAGTAATTAATAAGGGTAATTCTAAACAACAGTGTTTAAGCCAGCCTTCCCCCTCCCCATCTGTGTTCTGCTTAAATTTAGTCTGTGGATATAAGATACTTAAAAGTGATCTATGGTAAATAATAACCCCTTGCACTGATCTGTGATGGGTCCTTCCCACCCGATCCTCTGCAGGCCTCATTGACCTTCCGCAATCTGTTCTGTACAAGTCACATAGAACTTGAGAACAAGGCCTGATCATTTACAGGAAACATAATATACCCAGAACAATAACTTCCTTTGAAAGTAGAATTGACTACTGGGCAAAACCAAATGACTAGCATTATGAATATATGCTTGTGACTGTGTGGTTGCCTAGCAGTGCCTTGGATAGCTGACTTTCACCTTCATTAAGATGTAACATAACATGATTGAAACACAATAAAACCTGGCGTGGATGCATAGGACCTGGATCCAGAACTCAAAATCATTTTTTTACTGAGCACTACATGAAAAAAGCATTAGTGATTGAGTAACTTATGATAGTTTAAATAGTTACCAGGTGTTTCACAGAAAAGCAGATCTGTGAAAGTATTGTCAGCATGTCCTGCTCTGTGTAATGACAACACATTAGCAGGCCGTATACAGTGTGGTTCCTTGGGGCAGAAAGCACCCACCAGGTTTTCCTGGTGGTGAGTTCACAGCTGTCATGGCACTTTTGCCTCTCCAGGATTGGTCCACTTTCCTCATCTGACCTTTCTGGTTATAGCTGCAGTTCTGCCCTTGGACCGCTCCCCTATATAAACTCTATCAGAACCAAGCACAGTGCAACAAAGACTGGACCATTTTGGTGAGAGTAATGCAGAACAGTGAAGGTAAGGAACACAAACCTCTAGTTTGCAGCCTAGAACAGGTTTATTTACTGTTAGACAAAATGTTTAAAAGGACACTGAATACAACTTTCTGTGCAAGCAGAGTGCTGGCTACAAATGAAATAGACACTTGAAAACCTGGCAGTGCATGACACAGCTGGAAATAACCTGTAAGTCTTTTGCGTCCCTAACTTGGCTAGAAATGATTGTATAGGAACATATAACTATGTTCTAATCATTGTAGATATGTAAAGTATTTAATAGCAAGCTTAATATGAACCTTGTATGCTGGCAGAGTGCAAGCAGCTACTGGAACCCTTGTTTGAAAACCCAGAAGTGGGTGATGTATCCTGCAAAAGTCAATAATGTTATGTTATCTGCAATTCAGCTAGAGAAGCTCATTTTGAACTGAATTATGGTTTAGACTGTTCTGCTAGGTATGTGGTATTAACAGATTAACCTGTTTAACTATAGTTGTGAAAATTGAGAAACAACTGGCTGCAAGGAATTTACTATTAAACATGTGGAGGAGTGCTCTGCTAGTAAGGTTAGAGGACCTACACTTTAAGCTTCTTTTGTGTGTATTACGTATTTTGAGAAAGTTAGGTGCAACAAGCCCAAATAAAGATACAATGTGTTACAGATCAGAATAGAGTGAAGCTAGCAAAGTAAAAGAAAAAGCACCTGTTGAACTTAAATGACATAGGTCAGCAGCGCTATTTATGTTTAAGTAAATGTTTTCATATTATTTTTTTGAAATACAGGAATGGGTACACCTAATATAATTCATTTTCAATTTATATAAATAGCAGAGAGAACTCTCAAGTCCTGCACAAGACTGTCTAAAGTATATTTTCAATATTGCAGGTACTAAAGGTATGTGGGCCTCCCACCAGAATAAATGCATTATGTAATAAACTGCTGTAGGAAGCATGCATTATAGTAATTAATTAGTATCCTTGATTTAAACAAGTATATGACCTGGCTGATAACAGAGGTCTGTGGCACACAGTGGGATACCTCGGGTATGATGGACACAGCCCTTCCCCTCCGTGAAGGCTGCCATGAGGTTGACTGGACTGCTGAATGAAATTGCTTTTTACCATGTAAATAATAGTACAAGTCTTTATACTTTAGATATTGAATGATAGAGTATGGCAACATGACCATTTTGGCATGAACTTATAATAATTTTAAATATTTATTTGTAAAAATTGAGGTTGTCAGCATGAGAAACTGATGTTATTGAAATCAACACACTAAACATGATTTATGTATTATTTAAAATTAGATCCTATCCCTGAAGAAGCCTATTGAGGTGAAACATTGGGTCATATAGGATCTATTGTAAAGAATAAAAGAAAAAAGGAAAATGAAAGGAAAAGTTGTTCAAAAACTGAAAGGCGTGGCTGGCCATTGTTCTTTGACTCTTGCTCAATATACCCTATAAGGTGTTCACTTACCTACTTCTTACAGACGTTCTGCCTATTTCCCCATTTCCCCACTGGACACACTAGACACGAGCTAGGACGCATGTGTCTCTGTGCACGTCTCCGCTCACATGCCCCACACGCTCTAATTGGGCACGTGTTTAAATAGCCTTGAGACCTGGAAATGTGTATGGGGTCACATGACCAGTCTCCCAATACCAGCAGTTCTTAAAAATATACAATTTTAACTCAGAAATGAACCTCTAGTTGTAAAATAGGGGGGAGAGGGTCTAGAAATTACAGTACTGGTATTGTAGTAGGCATTCAGCGCAACAGCAGCAGTTCATGCTTATGACTTGCAACTCGTCTGAGAAGCTGCCCAATAGTACTATCCTGGTCTGTTAATTCAATCCCCTGTGCAGCTAGAGCAGTCTTAATAAAAATTTAAACTGCTAATAGTACACCATGTAGCCTGCTCATGCACAGGAATACCCCTGTACAGCTAGAGAGGTTTTAATAAAAATAACGCTGCTAATAGCACACTGAGTAGCCTGCTCATGCACAGCACTACTACATCGCTTTGTTTTAAAATGCCCGCTCACTCAGGCGGGTGTTTAAATAGCTGCAAGGCCTGGAAGAGTGTGTACCGTGTCAAGTGACCAGTCTCCAAACACCAGCAGTTCTTAAAAAATGTACAATCTTAACTCAGAAACGAACCCATAGTTGCACAATTGGGGAAGAGGGTCTAGAAATTACAGTACTAGTATGGTAGTAGGCAGTCAGTGCAACAGCAGCAGTTTGCGCTGCTGACTCGCAACTCATCTGAGGAGCTGCCCAATAGTACTGTCCTGCTCTGTCAGTTCAGTCCCTGTACAGCTAGAGAGGTCTTACTAAAAATTAAAACTGCTAATAGTACACCGTGTAGCCTGGAAGAGAGGATAGATAGGACATCCATGAGTGATGGGGACACATTGGGACAATGCTGACAATAGCAGGCACACATGCACCACAGTCGACAGCACAGCATACCTTTGAGTGCTCAGACACTGGCCACAATTCCTCCAGCTCATCCTTGTAGTGGATGTCTGATGTGCCTACCCACCAGGACAGGAAATAGGGGAGGTACAGAGGTATTTTTTTGCCACCACCAGGGATATAGCCCTGTCTGGCTACTCCTGCTTCTGCAGAATGAGGACATCTGGGTACCCTTGGAAGTCCTGCAGAGGCACAAGGGGAGAGAAACAGGTTAGCAGCACAGCACACAATACCCGGGACACACAAGGACACCAACGGTAGGAGCACCATACATGCCACAGCACACAGGGGCACCAATGGTGAGTGTGCAACAAGTAACAGCCGTATACACCACAAGTACCCCGTATGGCCCAGACCTGTTTGATATGGACATGAAAGTTGCACACAGTAGGGTACGAGCACATCCACATACCTTCCCTAGCTCTGCAGCATCCCAAATGTTCCTCCAAGAGGACATCGCTATAAGCAGTGGCGAATACCTGCTGCAGTTTACGGGGGGTATACCCCATACCACGCAACCTCTGGTGCAGACTAGGGTTGGGTGAAATTGGAAACTTTCACCTAGCGAAATATTTTGCGGAATTAGCGCATCATGCAAAATATTTCACCAGATGAAAAGTGAAATTTCAACCGTTGTTGTGAGCGAAATTTCACCCCCAAGCCGGCGTAATTTCACCTGTGGGTGAAATTTCACCTCCATAGGTGAAATTCTGCTACTGCTAGTGAAATTTCACCACTGCGGGTGGAATTTTACCACCCGCAAGTGAAAATTTGACATTGGTAATGGACTCCTCAGAAGGTGAAAATGTGGGTGAAATTTCGCCGCATTTTCATGAAACATTTCGTGCAGCGAAATTGCTGATTTCATCGCAATTTCTCCAGCGAAATTTTATTTCACTGCATCTCTAGTGCACACATTCCTGAATGGGCTTGTACCTTTTGCCTCCATGTTGGGTTGCAGAAGAAAACTGCGCACATCAATGCCTGCTAATGGGAATAACCCTGCAGGTGTGCCGTGTCACAGCCTGCGTTAATGGGGACCTGCAGCTGTGGTTGCAGCTGCTCAACATGGTACACAGTGTGGTGTACAGTGAGTAGTACCTGTCCTAATAAAAGGTGCTGTCACCACACAGGATTCCACAGGATGTGTCCCAGGCTACTTATGAATATTCTTCTGTGGGAAGGTGGAACAGGAGAGGGAAAGGGCTCTGAGAAAATGACACAGGCCCTGGATATTCAGGCCACGTGCTACTGTGGCTCAGCTCCGTGATACACAGTGCATGGAACAGCTTCACCTGGACCATGACACCATCTCTGGGCTCTGCCACATGCTCAGGGATTAGCTGAAACTGATGACACATAGATCACATGCCATGTCTGTGGAAATGATGATCCTGTGTGCCCTGTCATACTATGCCAAGAGCTCCTTCCAGAGGGTCATAGGGGATGTCATATCATAGGTGTCAGCCAGTCATAAGTGTCAAGGGCCCTGCACCAGGTCATGGATGCCTTACTTCATCATGTGCACGACAACTTATGGTTCTCAACATCTGACACAGACATCTGTGCCATGAAGGAGGCATTCCATGCCATGCATGGCATGCCCAATGTATTGAGTACTATAGACTTCCCATGTGACTATCATAGCACCTACCATAGATGAGGAGGTGTACAGAAACAGAAAAGTATTCCACAGCATCAACTGCCAGATAGTTTATGATGCTGATTGTATCATCAGCAATGTGTATACCAAGTACCCTGGGTCGACCCATGATGCCTACATATTTGGTTGCTCCAGGCTGAGTGGCCACCTTACGACATGTGAGGGTGTCAAAGGGTGGCTGCTGGGTGAGTATGGAAGTGTAACACAAGCCCCAGAGCTGTGTGCACTGCTGCAGAACACTAACATATCCGTTCTGTACCCAGTCCCTAAGTGACAGCAGATACCCACTCTGACAGTACCTGAAGATGCCGTTCCTAGTGTCAAAAGGTGGGAAGGAAGAGGCATACAATGAGGCACACAGGAGGACACATGCCATTGTCAACAGGACCAGTGGAGTGCTGAAGATGCAGTTAAATTGCCTGGATCACACCGATGGCACAATGATGTTGGCCCTTGGGAAGGCCTGCAGAGTGATCACCACATGCACCATGCTTCGCAACATGGCCATGCACAAATAGCTACCCATGCCTGAACACCAGGGTGCAGTCCCACAGTGCAAAGAAGAGGGGGATGACCCACAGCACCATTTTCCTGAGACACTGTCTAGCTGAATGGCACGTCATGCATTCATGCATGGATCATTCAGGAGATAGGGTGTACTGTACACCATAGTGGCGCAGTGATGAGGCCTATACATCCTGAGTACCCATATGGGCAGGGGCCTGACTGCCCCATCCCATGTGTACTGTACGGTACTGTCTCTGTTGGGGGGGATTGCATCGTGATCCAGCTGTTACAGGCTGTGTAGATTGGGTACTTGAGGCAGCAGCCCAGTTTTGATGGCAGCAACAGTTGGCCCCTGCCACAGGGACCAGGGTTCATAGGTATGGCCCTGTCTAGGGAGACAGGGTTCATAGGTGTGTCTTCCACACCAGGGGGGTTCATAGGTGTGACCCCTGCTCAGTGGGCCAGGGTTCATAGATGTGGCCTCTGCCTCGGGGGAGGTCATAGGTGTGGCCCCTGGAGGTAATGGTTGTATAGTGCAATCCTTGGAGGAGGGCCAGGATGGGTGTTTGTGTGGGGTGGGGGGGCTGTGCAATGGAGATGTGTCGGGGCAGTTGCAGGCTAATAGGTGCCACTATGCAGTGCGTTTTATCTGCCTTACAGCCTCTTGGCTGTTTTACTCCCCCAAACATGTGGAGGAGCATGTGATTAGGCAGCATGGTGGTACCTTTGCTTTGCCCCCAACCATGGTCTACAGTTTCCAGATGGCCCCAGGCCTTACTGCACTGTGTGTCCCCCAGGTACACCAGCATGCTGGTGGCATCATACCCCTGGGATTCTGTGCCCAGCTCCACCTCATGCGTCCCTGGTAGGCTGGTGGATGCCTCCATATCAGCACCCTGCACAAGTGTCTCTGGGCCAATGGGACAGCTGGGTGGTAGTTGGTTCATCATAGTACTCTGCCATGGCATTCGGAGTGCATATGGTTGTTGGCAGGGTGGGGGCATGCGGTTGTACCTCAGACCCTGTGTGCCCACCTGGCGGCATCTGGTATGCAACATTCTGGCCTACTGGGGGGACAGGCTGGCTGGCTGTACCAGCCACAGATAGCAGATGGGTTGCTATCCATTCTAGGATGTCCCCTATTCTTTCATGGACACACCACATCCAGTGCACCTTTATGGTCGGATCCCTCAGGACCTCTGTGTTTTATTGCTGTGCCTGCAGGTGGTTCCATTCTAGCTGGTGCAGTTTGGGATAGTAGGCCTGCATGACACACCTTGGTGTTGTCTTGTGTGCCCAGTGGGTCAAGTGTGCTGAGGGCCCTTTATCCCCACTGTCTGCATGCCCTTCAGGAGTGGCATAGTGTCTCCTTACATCCCTGTACCATGTATGTGGGATGGCTTGTCATTCTGCATGGCTGGGCATGTAAGGCTGTGTTGGCTGCTTCACCGTGCCCAGTCCTACAGCACTAGGTGGCCAGCTATGGGGTGGCTGTGGGATTGGTTCATGGTGGGGAGGGTATTTGCTGGCTCCTGGTAGGTGCCTGGGCCAGGTCCTGCATGGCCTCTGGCATCTCTAGCATGGTCTCCATGTCAGTATCTTTCAGGGTGCCTATCTCCACTGTGTCCTGTGTCCCTTGCACTAATCCTGTGGGTGTTGGTTTACCTATGTCGAATCGACAACACCATTGTCGAAGTTCAGCATAGCAAGATCCCCAATGTTGACAAGCAAAATTTCGCCTGCCCAATATTGGAGTGTTTCTCTCTCGGGGGGCTGCACACCCCTTAATCCCTGCACCCCCCCTTCTAAAGATTATCAGCTCTGAGTCAGAGTTGATTTGGGGGGGGTGACACATGGTGAAAGAGCAAACTTTTACCCTCAGGTCCCCCACAGAGACAATTTCAAAAACCTGCCAAATTGTCTCTGTGGGGGATTTAGCCATACAGGTTTCACTGTTTGGTTGGCACACTGTAGGGGACAGTACATTGTGTGGTGATGTACTTGTGCATTGGCAGGTACCGGCATTTGTTCAGCCAGCCATGATGCAGTCCACATAACTGCACTGTCCATGTCTGTGTACCCCTGCTGTTCCTCCAGTATAGAGGTTGCCGGTGGCACATGGATGCTGGCTGTGGTCTGCTGATCTGCAGGATGTGAGACAGGAATGTTGGTTATGCTGTTCAGTCGTATGCCTCCCACATTGTGTCCCTGCACTGTGCCACATACCTGGCAAGATATCAATGCCCTCCATCTCCTCATGTAAGCTTACTTCAGAGAGGGAGTCAGCCACCATTCTCTCAATGGGCGAGAGTGTTGGATTTTGCATGGGCAGACCCCTGGCTGTGCCATGCTGTACCCCTTTAATGGAGGCCAGCTTTTGCTTCACGGCAACCAGTGGTCACGCCACTTGTGCTTCATTGTCACAAGTGTCCATGCCTTCAGACTGGCCGCATTGACAGAGGCCTGGATGTCTAGCCATATCCTGGCCTTAACCTCAGCCAGGGTTTTCAGGGACTCAGCACCATAGGGACCCCATAGTTGTTGCGGACGTCCACTACCATGGCTGCCACCTGGCCCCCCCATGAAACTGCTTGACCGGGACCTGGTGGAACCACGCAATGTGCACCCTTCATGGCCCTCGGCCAGCCCCTGGTCTTTCTGCACTTTCATGAATAGCGTCCACTATGCCTAACTGGAATGTGGCTTAATCAATACATTTGAGACACCACTGTCTCATTGCTAGACTTCAATATCTTCAGGGAAGATAGAATAGGTAAGTGGGGAGGGGATACCTTATATACCTCAGATCAGGCCTGCACGACTTCAAAACTATGATTAAGGACCTAATCAGAGACTGCAATTGCCTAGCATTAAGGCTACTAATAGAGAGTGGGAACAAATTTCTTGTCATTCTGTCTGTTAATATCCCACCTGGTAAACAGCTTCAGGGTATAGAGTCCCTCACTCACTACTTCCAACATCTCAAGCAGAATTGGGAATGCATTGTTATTGGTGATTTTAACATCAACTGGAATGCCAAATCAAGTACAGGTCTTAGGGATAAGATATACAGTTTGTTCCTTCAGACCATATATCTTTTCTCTAAGGCCTGTGGAAGTCAGGGTGGGTGGACACCTGGGGTCCAGTGATCATCGGATGGTATGGTTCAGTATGAGTACAGTCGCAGAGTCAAGCCACACAAAGGTGAGGGTCCTGGATTTCGGGGGGAGGGAGACTTTACTATGATGGGGATATGTTTCAAGAATGCCCTGGCAGGGAGGGACAAACGGGGGGAGTTGAAGAGCAGTGGGCCCACCTGAAAGGAGCCATAGTGGAGGTGACAAAGCTTTGCATTGGGCAAGTAAACAAGGGCAAGAGAAAACCACTATGGGAAGTGCCCAGGAAGGTAAGGGTGAAAAATATGGCTTTCAGAAAATACAAGGAAACACAGAAGGAGGAGGATATGGTAGTGTACCTGTATAAACAGAGGGAGGCTGGGAAAGCAGGAGCGCAAAGGTGCAAATGGAGGAAAAATAGCACAGGAGGTAAAAAAGGGGACAAGGATTTTTATAGGTACATTAGTGCAAGGAGAAAAAACAGAGGTGTGATTGTAAGGCTTCAAGGGGAAAAAGGGGAGTGTGTGGAAGGGAACCTAGAAAAAGCATCAATACTGAAAAAATATTTTTGTTCTGTATTCACAGGAGAAGGTGAGGCACCACAGTTAGGCAACATGAGCAAATATGAGAGGGAGGTGGACACCAGTCCATTTACGGAAGAGAGAGTCCTAAAGGAATCACAAAACTGAAAGTGGACAAGGCAATGGGACCAGATGGGATACATCCTAGAATATTACGGGAACTATTGGAGGTGCTATCAGCACCAATGGCAACCCTGTTCAACGAATCTCTCAATACGGGGGTGATTCTTAAGGACTGGAGGAGGGCAGAGGGGATGGGGCAAAATAAAAGGCAGACTGGATGGGCCATTGGGCCCTTTTCTGCCAGCAAGTTTTTATGTTTCTGTCTTCACAAAAATGGGAGTAGGGAGGAGGCTGAAAAATATAGACCAGTCAGCCTCATCTCAATAGGTGAGGGAAAATTATGGAATCCCTACTTAAAGAAAGGATTGTGGAATACCTTGAATCCAGTGGAGTACATGATCTGAGACAGCATGGATTTACAGCGGGAAGGTCATGTCAAACAAATCTAATTGATTTCTTTGGCTGGGTGACTAGGGAAGTGGATCTGATGGAAGCGGTGGATGTGGCCTACTTGGATTTCACTAAGTCCTTCGATACCATTACACATGGAAGACTTGTGAACAGGATGGGCAGTCTTGGAGTGGATCACAAGGTGTAAAACTGGGTTAGGAACTGGTTGAGTGATAGAAGACAGAGGGTGGTGGAAAACGGAGCTCAACTGGAGGAAAGGAAAGTGACCAGTGGGGTGCCACAGGGATCAGTTCTGGGTCCAGTCCTGTTTAATGTCTTCATAAGTGACATTGCAGAGGGGCTGGAAGGGAAGGTGTGCCTCATTGCAGATGACACTAAGATCTGCAACAGGGTGGACACTCAGGGAGGGGTGGAAGAAAATGAGGAGGGACCTAAGTAAACTGAAGAAATGTTCTAGAGTGTGCCAGCTGAGATTCAATGTGAAAGAGTGCAAAATGATGCATTTGGGGCACAAGAACCCAGGGGAGGATTACATGATGAGGAGAGATACTAACAGTCACTGAGCAGGAAAGGGATTCGGGGGTAATCATATCTGATGACCTAAAGGTGGCCAAACAATATGCCAATGCTGTGGGGAGAGCCAGTGGAATGCTAGGGTGCACAGGGAGAGGTATCACCAGCAGAAGAAAAAAGGTGGCGATGCCACTGTACAGATCATTGGTGAGGCCTCATTTGGAGTACTGTGTCCAGTCATGGAGGCTGCATTTCATAAGGATGTAGACAAGGTGGAAACAGTTCAAAGAAGGGCAACAAAGATGGCTCAGGGCCTACACTAAAAGTCATATGAGGAGAGACTGGGAGACCTCAGTATGTATACCCTGGAGGAGAGGAGAGACAGGGAAGATATGATAGAAACTACAGATATCTAAAGGGCATAAATAGTGTACCAGAGGGTAGTATCTTTCAGAAAAGGAGATGCTCAGGAACAAGGGGCATGACATGAGGTTGGAGGTGGGCAGACTAAGGGGTAATTTGAGGAAGTATTTCTTCATGGAAAGGGTGGTGAATGCATGGAATAGACTCCTAGCAGAGGTGGTGGGGGAAAACACAGTGGGGGACTTCAAAATACATGGGACAGCCATAGGGGAACCCAAGCGATGGGAACGAGAAAGTAAAGCCAGAGATCAAGTAGGATCTGCAGCTTATGTAGTAGGTAGGGAAAATGTGCAGACTGGATGGACCTAGCAGTTGTTATCTACAATTAATTTCTACATTTCCATGTTTATGCAAATGGCACTGAACACAACAGAAGCAATTACAAAACTGGCACAACAACCCTACTAGACTGGGTTCTGGTCACACACCCTGACAGGGCTAAAGTTATCAAAGTTCTGCTTGATTCCCTAAGTGACCATTTCCCAGTGCAGTGTCTCTGGGCACTTAAATAGCCCAGACCACCCCCCCAAGCTTATACCCAGCCTGGTTCTAAACAAAAAGAAGGTGTCTGAATTCAAAGCCCACTTGGCCCAAATTTATTGGCACTTCATTGGTGCCATTCCAGATATTTTAGGAGAGATGTGAGGAAATATTTCTGAACCAAAAGGGTGGTGGATGCCTGGAATGGTCTTCCAGCAGAGGTTATGGTGTGAAATAAGTAGTGCGATTCAAAAAAGCCTTGGGTAAGCACAAATGAGTCATAAGGAATAGGTAAGGGGGTGGCAGAGAAAGTGCCGTAGACCTGGAGGGCTGTACAGTGTAAGCAATGCAAGAAAAAAAAGGCAGACTTGGATGACTTCCGGTTGAGCTCTCAACAAGATGACAGCTTAGTCGAAAAGCTCTTATCTCCCCTCGTAGATTTTTCCGCTATTCAACCAACTAGAACTGGTATTTCAACAAAGATACAATGTATAGTGGTGAAAACAAATCTATTTGATAAAAAGTGAAGACAATTCTCACTGAGCGCTTTGGTATGCAGGAGGAACCCAGATATCTGCCAGAGAGATGTCAGAGTCTGAGCATTCCTTGGCTTCCACAGATCATCCAGACCACGCTCCGATACCAAAATCCAAACCACCCAAAAATAAACGGGTAAAAGTGGATAAAATATATAAAGAACTACTCTCCTTCCAAGCAGTTTTAATGCTGGCATGGTGCAGACAAAAAGTATACTATGGACAAACATGGATTTACGTCGATAATGACTATGCCCCTCAAATGATGCAAGCCAGAAGAGCCTATGCTGACATCTTACCTCAACTAAAAGAAAAAGGCTTAAAATTCACAACACCTTATCCAGCGATGTTAGTAGCACACCTCCCAACTGGCCGCAAGGAATATGGCACTGCAGAGAAAGCGAGGGAAGAGTTGGTAAAATATGGCCTGCAATTCAAGGATAAAATTCAGCAGAAGACATCAATTGAAAACGGACCTTCCAGATGGCAAACAGTTCCAACCAGCAGAAATGCTCGAAATGTTGCTGTCCCACAACCAGTGTCAATCGCTACACGTTTAGCAGCCTTTCAATGTCTGGCTCATGGGAGAACATGAAGACAGCAAGAGAAGCCTATTTTTTGGATTTCAGCAGATGGGCTGGAGGCACAGAGGAGACCTTGCACCGAGGCTTTGTACTTCACAGGGTTGGAACTTTGAGGAGCCCTCAGCGAGAGTCATGAGAAAAGCCCTGGGAATGTATTAACATTAAGAATTGGCTCAACAATCTTGGCCTCTTTCAAACAGGAAAGTACTTTATTTTATTGAAACATTCACAAAAACATACAATAAGACCCTCATTGTAAAAGCTCAATAAAAGATTAGAGCTATGATTTTTTATTTTGGGACTTACAAAGGAATCAAGAGCAGTGACATTAACTGTTTAAATTGGAACATTATGGTGGAACAGTGAAATAAATAATATTCTGTGAGCTTTAAAAGACTTTACGTGAGATTAGATAAACGGATTTAAGTATGGTACTATAGGGGAGAACAAGAAAATGGAATGAAAGTTACTCAAAGAACATACCTCCCATGCACTAATATTTCTTTATAGTTTTACTTGCTTACTTGCTCCACTTAAACCATAGAGTGGTTAGCAAACAGATTTCAGTAAGGAGAGAAAAATAGAAACCTGAATAAATGCTATCCAGAGATTTAATGTATTTCATCTAAATGAGCACTTTTTTGCTCAAGCAGGGATATGATTTCAAGGCAGAAACTGTTTAACTAACATGAGACCTAATTGTCCTGGAGTATGCAGGAATTAAACTGAGTATAGAAATGAGGGCTATGAAGTTAATTAGCTCACAGGTTTTTCTGACCAGAGTATCAAATAACAGAACGTAGGAGATGTAACATAAATAAGTATAGGATGGGAGCAGACCGCTGCACACAAGAAGTAGCTCATTTTTTTTGATATTTTGAGAGTCAAAATGGTATACTTCAAAAGATGTTTTTTTTATTATTAGCTTTGCTTTTATATGGCTCCATTTTTTTTGTTACCATTAAGGGGTACTATAAGCCCCGGGAGACCCGGGAGAATTATGCTCCTGGTTTTTCTCCAGTGCTACTTGAAGTACAGGAAGCACATACAGGGAGAAAAGTATGGATCTCCCCTACCATGGAAGTTATGGATTTATCTCCCATGTCATATCAGACAAGGCAAAAAGACCAGTTAAGTGTTCAGAAGAGATGGAAGGTGATCATTAATGTATATAGTTCTTGTTATGGGGGTGCAGGTTCATTCATCGCCCCAGATCCTTTGAATACTGCATTGTTTGAATTTACTACAAATTTACAGCAAAATGTACAAGTTATTGTTATTTTAGAAGGTTTCAAATTAATGTACAGCAGTGGCATCTAAGTGAGGCAATTAGTAAACAAAATTGGCAAATTCCCAACTTGGTAACGAAAGATAGGAGAAGGGGAAGGACCGGAATACAAATCACAGAGAAAAAGAGGAGAAAGGGGAGACAGTCCAAAAGTAGGAACACAGGATTAAATGCAAGGCCTTGTGGGTGGAATGACCGAGACTCGGTCGAGCTGTATATAGTGAAACCCTTGACAACTAGAAATAATAATGGTTGTTTCTTTGGTACGTTTTTTGTCCTTAAATATTAATGGGCTTAACAACCCCATTAAGAGGTCCAGGCTTTTTCAATACATTTAAAAGCAGTCGAGTGCAGGGATATTCCTTCAGGAAACCCACTTAACTGAGGGAGAACACCAGAAGCTATCCTGGGGGGTGCAAATTCTGGGTAATGTCCTCCTCATATTCAATGGGTAAATGAAGGGGCATTGCTGTTTTGATTCCCTTGAGAATCCCATTTCAGGTATAAACGCAATATGTGGACTCCAGTGTGTGTTATGTAATCATAACAGGACTTTTACATGGGAAGTAAGTCACATTAGTTAATGTGTATTTTCCCCCAGATGCCCCCACGACTAAACTCCAGGTGTTTTTCAATAAACTGATAGATAGACTACAAGGCTGCTTAATAATGGGAGATGACCTAAACTTAACCCTGTCACCACAGTTAGAAACCTCAACACCAGCAACACACTGCCTATCTGTGGCCCAGAAATATTTTTGAATGCAACAAAAATCATTAGGGATAATGGATGTCTGGCGTCATTTTTTTCCAACTATGAGAGCATACACCTTTCATTCCCCACAATTTCAAACGTCCTCAAGATTGGATTATTTCTTTATTTCAAAAGAACACACAGACTGGTTTCATGACATTATAATTTGCCCTCGTTTTTTGTTGGATCATTCCCCATGATTATTAAAAATAGATTTGAATCTGCCAAGGTAGACCTCTGGCTGGTGTTTCAATACCTCATTCCTAAGGGATGAGGAATTTAAAAAAACTTTGAATTTTAAACTTGCACGAATCTTAGATGAAATCGCAGATCAAGAGGTAACCTCCAGTATGCTGTGGGATACCCAAAAGCAGTTATATGGGGTGAAATAATAGCATATGCATAGCACTAAAAAAAAAAAACAAAGAGAGGAAACATATACAAAGCTACAAGAGGAATCACATGAACTCCAACAGAATATTATAGCTAATACCCCTGAGGGCAGCAGTAGAATGCGTCAGATAAAAGTGGCGCTACAGAAAATTCTAGATGAGAAGGTACAACGGGCTCTTTTTTATCTTAAAAAAATAGAAATACAAGGGGGATCCCAGGGGAGCAAGCATTTTTTCATGGAAAATCATTCTGCAACCATTTCCATGGAAAATATTGAGATCTACAGAATAATATTCCATGGAACAGCTTTTTTTTCCACAGAAAATTATTCCGCAACCATTTTCGGATGCAAAATTTTAACAATCCGTTTCTGGTGAAATTCAGCAGAATTTCTATGGAATTTCAAAAATTCTGTAAAATTTCTTTCTGCTGGAATTTGAAAATTTCACACAGCACAACTACTGGGCCCTCTTACTGGGGTAAAGGATACTGCACTGGGATTCAAAGTTGGTCTTGGTTCAATAGGGGATGTGCTTGTGGAGGGCTATGAATTCCTACATTCCATCTGCCACTGGTCCAAATCGTGGCTTGTCTCTGGCACACACTCCCAATACGACATATCTTCACCCTACTCAGAAGAATCTGTGTCACTTGAATCAGGATCTGATGCAGGCCACTCAGAAGGCTTAGTTGGACCAGTATTCAGGTTCAATGTGGTCCTCTTGGGAGGCACGGAAAAAACAGTATCTCTTCTTGCAGGCCGCTGGGAAGACTCAGTCGGACCAGTATTCAGGTTCAAAGTGATCCTTTCAGGTGGCCGGGATGAAACAATGCCTTCATTTTGCTTTTGTACAGTCTGGCTCCCTGGTTCTTGGCCTTCTCACAACAGGAGTCCCAGTGTCTGGAGCTGAATCGGGGACAATTTCATCGATGGGGAGCAGATCATTCCTGTGTACTGGCTTTTCTAATCCTCTCCCCTGTTCTTGGCGGATTTTGTAAACTGGTAAATCTGGCAACTGGTCCATGACTAGATAGAAGTCAGGGGTCAACCGGTCTTGGATCTTATGCATCCCTTGTTTGCCTAGATTTCAGAGCAACACTCAATCCCCCACTTGCAGGACTTGATGCTTCACCCACTTGTCATATCTTTACTTGTTGCCTTAGCTGCTGCCTCTGCTGCCAGCTGGTAGGCTTTCCATAACTGTTCCCTGAGCTTGCGGGTGTATTCATGATAGGACTCCTCCAAGGTGCCATCAGGTGACACGCCAAAGCACAGGTCTACGGGAAGCCTGGCTTCACACCCGAACACAAGAAAGAAGGGGGATCTTTGCATGGCATCATGTTTTGTACAATTGTAGCATGGACAAGGTAGCTGACCTTTTGGCTCCAATTAGCCTTGTGGGCTGGGTCCAGGGTATCCAACATGTTGAGGAGAGTCCAGTTAAAGTGTTCAGGCTATGGTCCCTCTGGGGGTGGTAAGACATAATTCTGGACTTCTTTATGCCATAGGCAGCCAAAAATTCTTTCACCAGCTGATTCTCAAAGTCCTTGCCCTGGACGGAATGTATTCACTTCAGTATACCATAATGGTTGACAAACAGCTGGAGGACCTTAACCACTGTGCTGGCTTTCTGATCCTTAGTCGGGTAGGCATGGGCATATCCAGTGTAATGATCTGTTATGACAAGAGTGCTGGACTTGTTCTTTCTATCAGGCTCCAGTGACAGGAAGTCCATGCACACAAGCTCCAAAGGGCCACTGGTTTGAATCTAAACTAATGGTGCAGCCTGCCTGGGGACAGTTTTCCTTTTAATACACCTCAAACAACCCTTGCAGTGCTTCTCAACATCCTTCTTCATGTGGAGCTAATAGAAATGAGCCCTTACCAGGTCCTGGGTTCTCTCGAAGCCCAGGTGGCCCATCTTATCATGGGGAGATACCATAACCATCTTGCAATATTTCCAGGGCAGGGCGAATTGCATCTTGGAGAGGTCAGTGCCTTCTGCACCATGTATTTTTCGAACCAACAACCCATCTTTCACAGTCATTTCTTTCATTTTCATAGTAATATCTTGGTGTCAGAGTGGAAAGATTGTATCTGGTTGGGGTGTATCTCCTTCTCCAAGGCCCTGATGATATCTCAAAAGCCAAGGTCCTCTCTCTGGGCCTTCTAAAGTTCAGATTTGCTTAGATGTGGGAGAGAGGATATGTCAAGCCCTGTGAAATTCAAGTACTCCTCGGGAATGGTGTTGGGTGATGCTGCCAGCAAGTTGATGGTTCTGTCAGGGTTACCGGGGCTGCCTTCACCTTGCACTGAAAACTTGGAGCACAGCACTTAAACGGTCTCACTTGACAACTGTACACTAGGTTCAGGTTTCTCATTGTGGGGTCGTCTAGACAGGGCATCTGTGTCAGTATTCATTTTTCCACTTCTATACTCCAATGTGTAATTACAGGTGGACAGCACAGACAGCCATTGGTGCCCACTGGCATCCAATTTGGCTGTGGTGTTAACATAAGTCAATGGGCTGTTATCCATCCTTACCATGAAAGGTACCCCTTACAGGTACAGAAACATAGAAACATAGACTTTGACAGCAGATAAGGACCGTTTGGCCGACCTAGTCTGCCCATTTCCCTACCTACAGGATAAGCTGTAGATCCTAGTTAACCAGCAGCCTATTTCTTCCTACCCACCATAAAAATTGCCTTATGTCTGTCCCATGCATTCTTGAATTCTCTCACAGTTCTCGACCCCACAAGCTCCTCAGGAAGGCTGTTCCACGCATCCACCACCATCTCTGTGAAAAAATACTTCCTCACATTTCCCCTGAACCACCCCCCTCCCCCATCTTCAAATTGTGTCCCCTTGTTCTTGCACATCTCTTTTTCTGAAAGATGCTACCCTCTTCGGCTTTGTTGATTCCACTGAGGTACTTAAAAGTTTCTATCATGTCCCCTCTCTCCCTCCTTTCCTCAAGGGTATACATATTAAGCTCCTTTAGTCTCTCCTCATATGGCTTCTCTTGTAGACCCTGCACCATTTTAGTTTTCCTCCTCTGGACTGCCTCTATCCTGTCTATGTCCTTGCGGAGATGGGATCTCCAGAATTGGACACAGTACTCCAGATGGGGTCTCACCAACTGTCTGTACAGAGGGATAACAACTTCCTGTTTTCTGCTGGTTATGCCTCTCCCTATACATCCCAGTATCTCCCCAACCTTCCCTACTGCCTTCTCGCATTTCTTGCTAACCTTAAGGTCATCTGATATGATTACCCCCAGGTCCCTTTCCATTTTTGTTGTTGTTTCTACCTCCCCCACCCATTGTGTAATCTTCCCCTGGGTTTTTGTTTCCCAAGTGCATTATTTTGCACTTCTTTGCATTGAATCCAAGCTGCCATACTTCTGACCATTCCTCCAACCTTGCCAGGTCCCTTCTCATACTTTCCATGCCTCCTTGTGTATCAACCCTGTTGCAGATCTTTGTGTCATCTGCAAAGAGGCATACTTTTCCTTCGAGTCACTCTGCAATGTCACTTACAAAGACATTAAAAAGGACTGGACCCAGTACTGAACCCTGCAGTACCCCACTAGTAACCCCTCTTTCTTCAGAGTGGACTCCATTTACAATTACCTTCTGTGTCTCGTTGTCCAGCCAATGTTTTACCCAGGCTGCCACCCTGGGACCCACTTCCAGGCTGGTTAATTTGACTATTAATCTTTGTGTGGGACTGTGTCAAATGCCTTGCTAAAGTGTAGGTAGGCAATGTCTCACAGCCCCTCCTGGTCTACTGCTTTGGTCACCCAGTCAAAGAAATCAATTAGATTTGTCTGACGCACCCTCCCACTGTGAACTCCATGCTGCCTTGGGTCCTATGCCCCACTAGCCTCTAGGTACTCAACAATTCTTTCCTTCAGAGGTGATTCCATCACTTTCCCTACCACAGAGGTCAAACTGACAGGTCTGTAGTTTCCTGCCTCTGTCTTGGTCCCACTTTTGTGAAGGGGAACCACATCTGCCTACCTCCAGTCCTCAGGTACCACACCATCCTCCCATGATTTGTTAAAAAATGTAGTCAGTGGTTTCACTAGTTCTCCCCTTAATTCTTTTAGAATTCTGGGGTGAATTCCATCAGGCCTCATTGCTTTGTCCACCTTCAATTTTAAGAGTTCTTTCAGAACCCTTTCTTCTGTGAAAGGACTGGGATCGCCCCCCCCCATCCAGAGTGCTTCTGTTAATTGGATTAGGCACCTCCCTCTTCTACTCTTTTGTGAATACTGAGCAGAAGTATTCGTTCAGTATCCCTGCTTTTTCATTGTCCCTCTCTGCCCACCCACCGTCCATTCTATTCAGCCTCACAATCCCTCACTTTGTCTTTCTACACTCCCTGATGTACCTATAAAAGGTTCCCCCCCCCCCCTTCTTAACCGAGTTGGCTATCTTTTCCTCGGTTTGGGCCTTTGCTATTCTGACTTCTCTTCCTGCTTCCTTCTGCCTTAACTGGTACAGCTGTCTGTCCTGCTCCTTCTGTGTTTCCTTATACTTCCTGAATGCTGTCTTTTTCTCCCTGACCTTCTTTTGAGAATCATAGTAGCTTTTTCTTTCATTTTGATTTGTTTATTTGCTTCACATAAAGGCTTGTTGCCCCTATGATGGCAGTTTTGATGTTTTCCCATTGTTGCTCCACCTCTCCTTCTAGCCTGTTTGCTAGTGCTTTTCTAAGGCACTCTCCCATCTTGCCAAAGTCAGCCCTCCTGAAGTCCAGTACCCTCACTTTTGCATGGCTTGACTCTGTAGCTGAGTTTATCGTGACTAACACTGTTTGGTGGTCACTTGTTCCCAGATGGCTACCCACTTTTAGATCTGAGTTCCTCTCACTGTCCCCATTTGAGAGTATGAGGTCTAAGATTGCTCCCTCATAAGTGGGTTCCAAAACTGGCTGTCTGAGGCATGCCACCTGTAGGGCATCGAGAATGGCCCTGCTCTTGGATGTGACTACAGCAAAGGTACTCCAGTTAACATCTGGTATATTCAGGTCTCCCATCAATAGTATCTCCCCTTTCTCTGCCATCCTAAGGATGACTTCTATCATAGCCTTGTCCATTCCCTTCCCCTGACATGGGGGTCTGTATACAACCCCTGTGTGGATTGTGGTGCCATTTCTAGTCTCTAAGGTGACCCACAGTGCCTCCTCTCCTCCCTGTTTACTCTTTTTTTCAGTTGCTTTTATTCCTTCCCTTACATATGGAGCAACTCCTCCACCTCTTCTCCCCTCCCTGTCTCTCCTGTAGATTGTGTACCCCGGTATGTTAACATCCCAGTCATGGTTCTCTGTGTACCATGTTTCTGTGACTGCTACGATATCCAGGCATCCCTCTTCCAGCAAGGCCACCAGTTCAGGGAGCCTGTTACTGAGACTGTGGGCGCTGGTACTCATTACCCTCCATTTTCTGATGGCCTTACCCCTTTTTGCCCCATCCCTGTCCTTATTGCCTTTGTCACTTTCTCCATTTACCCCTGCCCTTCTCTCTATCGACATCTCTATCTTGGTGCTTACCTCACTTACTACCCTGATTTTTTTTGGGGGGGGCTAGGATTTCCCTGCTCCTTTCCAGTGCCTCCCCCCTTGGCTAGTGTAAATGCTTGCCAATGAAGTATTTAAACCTATCACCTAGTATCCTGGTTCCCCTCCTTGACAAATGCAGACCATCATGCCAGTATAGGCCTGCATCACTGCAGGTGGACCCCCAGTCCCCAGTGAAGCCAAATCCCTGAGCTCTGCACCAGTTTTTCAACCACTGATTGAATCCCATGGTGTGGAGCACCCTAGCCTCACCTAGGCCATAGACAGACAGCACTTCTAAGAAGGTTACCATGCTTGCTACTTGTCTAAGGCCTCTCCCCAACTCCACAAACTCTTCCTGCACTGCTCTGATCCCTTTCTTAGCCAGGTAATTTGTCTCTAGGTGGACAATGACATCCAGCTCCTTCCCCTGTGCAGCTGCTCCAGTGATCCTGAGGATTCGCTCCCTGTCCCTCCAAGTCATGGTGCCAGGCAGGCACCTTACCTTCCTCTCCCCTTCCTCCCCCAGTTCTACTTTCCTAATAATGGAGTCCCCCACCAGTAGTTGTTTCGTCATGGCACATTTTAGTGCCAGAAACTCCAATTTATGGACTGGGTAATGTTTCTCAGATGGCAATAAGCTGCGACTCACAAAGGCCACTGGCCAGAGTCCTTCATGATGCTCCTGGTACAGCACCGATCCCAACCCATCCAGGCTAGCATCCATGTGGAGGACGTAGGGTTTGTTGGGGTCTGCAAACACCAGGATGGCACCTCGCACAGCCTCTTTATGCTCTCTTTGAAAGTAGCTTCACACTCTGGGGGCCAACTAACTCCAAAAGGCTCATTCACCTTAAGGTACTCTTTCTGCGGTCCATCTCTTTGAGTTCAGTGCTTCTTTTTCTGGTTGGTTGGCAGGTAACCTTGAGTCAGCTCATTCAAGCGGCGCACCACCATACAGCAGTCCATTACAAATCTTCATTAATACCCACAGAATCTGAGGAATGACTAAAGGATCTAAGCATGAGGCCAGGGCCAGGTGGTAAGGGCTTTAACCTTAGTAGGATCTGTCTGCACCCCATGTGCCAAGACGATGTGCCCCACATATTTTTTATTTGTTTATTTATTTATTTGATTATTCATAAACAAGCTTTGAGTATGAACTCTTTTACAAAGGTTCCACATCATTCATAGTACAATGGTTACAGATTATGCATTTACAGCAAAGGCAGGATATACAATACATTCAACAAAGGCAACACTTAAGGAGACTGCTTAAGAAGTACATATGCAGATAAGTGTGGCCTGTTACAGCACGAGCTTCAGGTTACATAAGCAGAGGCTATACAAGTGGCCAGTTTTGGCCTTGTCAATGCTTTTTAGAGATGTAGAAGGTCGGTAGGGTAGAACATAGGGGGAAGGAAAGAAGAAGGGAGGGCCTAGTGTTCATTTCACAGACTAAGGGTAGAACTTGTATTTATCTATCGAAACCTTTAGACCAAACTCCTCCAGACTGTCCAGCACTTTCATCAGCTGGCATTCCTGTTCTTCGAGGGTGCTACCAAAGATGATGAGATCATCCAAATACACAATAGTCTCCAGGAGGGTCATATCCAACACCACCTTTTCCCTTAATCTCTGAAACATGGCAGGTGCTCCAGAGATCCTTTGGGGCATGAGTTCAAACTCATAAAACCCAAGGGAGCAGATGAAAGCATTTTTCTTTATCTTCCTCCACCATGGGGATCTGATAATATCCGCTCCGGAGGTCTAATACTGAAAATCACTTACTCCTTGACAGACTGGCTAGCGCATGTTCAATTCGGTGCACCATATACTGGTCAGGGATGGTTTTCTTTGTTCAGGGTGTGGTAATCAATACACACATCCTATCGGCACCATTCTTTTTGCATGCCACGATAATAGGAGATGCATAGGGGCTCCGATATTCTTTAATTATAGCAGCTTCCAGCAGTTGTTGCAGATGCTTCTGGACATATTCTATGTCCCCTGGGGCCAATCTTTGGGACCTCTCCCAAAAGGATCTGTCATCTCGGAGGTGAATTCTATGCTCCTCTCCTTTGACTCACCTGACATCCCACTTGTGTAGTGAAAACACTGCACATCTTGGTTAGTTTTTGGCTTATACTTAACCTATAACTGTCAGGGATGGGTGACTCCCCAAACTCAAACATAGCAGGGTTTATATCAGCTTCAGGAGCTGTCCTGGGGTCAACTGCAGTGACTGTTTCTGCCTTCAAAATGTGTGCTAGTACTAGGCCTCTTTGTAGGATTATGGGTCTATTTGACTCATTCTTCATTGTCACAGTTACCCGTCTGGCCTGGCAGGGGGACTCTGGGGTAGGCAGCACCACATGCTGCACCATCAATCTCTCCAGTAAACAGCCCACCAGGGGAGCATCAATAACAAAAGCATGTCCTTCAGGCAGCAGGACAAAATCTGCAATGCCTACCACCCTGCATTCAGAGTTAGGCAGCAAAATCAATTCTTGACTCTCTACTGTCCATACCACAACAACCGGCTTCTCCGTCACATTGAGCTCTGGCACAACAGCTGCAGCAGATAGACCGAATCTACTCACTACCACTCAGATGGATAGGTTCAGCAGAGTATCCACTACTCCCCTCTCCTAGCAAAGTTTTACCAGCTTACTGAGCATATTTGTGTTTGTTCCAGTCAACAGAGATGTACCGTTCATCCACTTGGTCTCAGAACATATCAAGGCCATAGTCTTTAGCTGGGATTACTCATCTATCTCCTTGGAGATGAAGACAATTGTCACTATACAGTAGCCATTTGCATCCCCTATCCCCCATGTGGACAAGGGCAGGAGTGGCACATGTCCCAACTGATAATTGTAAAAGGTGCAGCAAATTATTGTGACCTGCGATCCACTGCCAAGCAGGAAACACTCCACACTCCTTCTGTTAGGATGTTGACTTCAACACGGGGCCCAATTAATCCTTGTAGCACCTTGCTGTCTGGGGGGATCTCTGACTCTGTCCACTTAATGGAGTTTTCTAACTTTGGAGACACAATTCACTCCCTCCCTTGGCCCCTCTCTAGTTTCTCTGCTGCTGGTGCTGTCATTTCTCTTCCACCAACTGGCAGTTCTTGGAATGGACACATCCACAGGCTGTATGACCATCTTCTCCACACCAGACGCAAAAGGTATGTGACGGCAGCCCTTGGAGATGGGGAGCTCGGGGGGAAGGCATGGATGGCAGCAAGTCAGAAGACCATCAAGGGCTTTTAACCATCTTCTTTAGTTCCATTAACTGCGCATACACTTCAAGTGTGATTGCCTCGGCAGCTTGGGCTCTGGATTCTAAGGGCGGGGCGGCCACTTTCCTGCCCACGGGCATACTGGATACCACTGATTTTGACTCAGCAGGTGTGGTGCCAGACCTGCTCACTTGTTGCATGGCAGTTTTCAGTTCTTGGATCAAACTCTGAAGTTCAGCAGTTGTCCAAGATGCTCCCTTATCTGCCACCTGGATACTAGCAGTGGCAGTCAACGGTTTCTTCCATTGTCCATCTTGCTCTTCAACTGTTCTAATCTCTTACAGTAGCACGCTGTGGGAGGGTGGGTCAGTCAGCCTTTCTGTCAAACACAACTTTAACACCAATAATTCTGAGAACTGGGCAGCTTCCACCAGCTGCTCAAGATGTACTTTATTCAGTTCTTTAGCAGCTATTCCTCCCTTCCTGTGCACTTTCTGCAATTCCCTCTCCAGTCTAGAGAGATAAGCCAAGATAGACTCCTCTTGTCACTCCGTAGTTGTCTTGAATTTCCAGTAGAGATCATCACAGGACTCTATACTTCCGAATACACTGTCCAAGGCAGTAAGGTACTCTTCCACTTTGGCCTCCATATTTGTGGCTCTCAAGGACTGAATAATGTCTAGTGCAGGCCCTTTCAAACTCTCTCTAAGCCTTTTTTGCTTCTTGGCCTCTGAACATTGCCATTCCTGGAGCACAGGGACAGCATGGTCTATCCAGGTCTCATAATCATCTTTGTCCAGCGGGGTGGGAAGGGTGCCAGAGAAACTCCTCAGATGCCTATAATAGTCTGAACTGGCAGAGCATGCCAGCCTCGAGTCAGCAGGGGTCACTCCCATCTTCAGCAAAGCCTGTACATCCTTAAGGATCTTTCCCTTTACAGCCAGGAAAGACTCCTCTTGCTCCAATAAATTCAACTCTGGGGCTGGCGAGGTGAGTGGGGCTGGTTGTGGGTTGCTTCCCTTGCCAAACAGGTGCCATGTGCCTTCCTCCCCCTCAGCAGTGAAGGTGACTGGCAGTTTACTCACATTCACATCTTTGTCACTTACAATCAGGATCATCATACTCTGGATAACTGTGTTATACCTCATACCAAGGATCTTCAGTTTTCCAATATAAGGTATCTGTCCATGCCCTCGGAGACCCCTGTCACCAGGATAGCTTTCTCAGGGACCAGGTGCTCCCCTCAACACTAATCAAGCAAGTCTTGCTGCTCCATTCTCCATTTCCTAGAGTCTTACTCTTTGGTGGGGTACCAACTTCTCAATATTGCACTCTTGCGGGGTAACCGCTAGGGGCAGCAGATCCCAGTGGTGCCTCCAGTTGTAACAGGCCCTTGACTCACCTTTGGCTGCTCCGGGGACCTCAAGATCCTCACAGCAATTGCCTTTGAGGGGGCCAGCCTGGGTTTGGGCAGGTAGGTGTAGAGTGGCATGGTGCCTACACCTGAGAAAATGGCAGGGAATACCTGTAGGCAAATAGCAGGTTACCACCCCCCAGGAAAATACACCAACTGCCCCCAAAACAGTTCCCCACACACTTGACAATATACCCCTTCTTTACAAAAATGCTCTATAGCAGCAATTTACATGAACAACAACAGTATTGTATTGTAAAGGAAGGGGGAAAGGGGAGAGAAGACAGCAACAGCAATAACAATGGGCTAAACAATTCTGCCCCAAACAATCACCACCTTCCACCTGCAGGTGCACCTGTCTTTCCCCTTGGCAGCTGACCAGAAAGTCTACACAGTCCTTTAGGTGGGTAACACACTGCCATGTAGAAGATGCTGGAGATCTTTTGTTGGGACCCAAATACTTTACACAGTAAGTAAGTAAGTAAAAGTAAAATTTATTTTTTAAGCGCTTTTCAAAGCCAAAGCGCTGTACAAATAAAACAATTAAAATGCATACATATAACATAAAACAACAATAACAATATAATCACAATAAAATCACTCTCCATATGCCTGTTTAAATAAATAAGTTTTTAGTTCTAACTTAAAACTTTCAACGGTCAGGCAGCTTCGTATCCGATGAGGTAGAGAATTTCACAGGGTAGGGGCAGCGTAAGAAATGCCCGAGCTCCAGAAGTTTTTAAGCGGACCCTGGGAACCTCTAGAAATCCCTCATCGGTGGAGCGAGAGCGAGAGGGACAGTAGGGAATAAGGAGATCTTGAAGATACCGCGGTCCCTGTTCATGTAGGGCTTTATAGGTCAGTAACCCGACCTTAAAGGTGATCCGCCACTGAACCGGCAGCCAGTGCAGTTCGAGCAGCACAGGCGTAATATGACTTCTCATAGATGTCCCAGTCAGAAAGCCTGGCTGCTGCATTCTGCACCAGCTGCAAGCGGCGGATATCAACCCCTGGTAGCCCTAGGTACAGGGCATTGCAGTAATCAAGGCGAGAAGTAACAAAGGCATGAACCAATACTGGAAGGTCGGCCGGAGGAACTAGATGTTTCACCAGAGCGATATTCCTAAGATGATAAAAGGAAGATTTGACAATTACTGACACCTGAAATTTCAGGGTCAAGCCATCGTCAATAATAACGCCCAGGTTACGCACCCGGTCTGAGGTTGAGAGCTGGGCACCATCGATCCATATGCCCGAAGGAAGCCCAGCCCTACAACCCGCCTCAAGGCGACCTGGGTCCACCACCAACACCTCAGTCTTATCCGGGTTTAACCTTAGCCAGCTGGCACTCATCCAATCCTTGATCTCGGATAGACAGCTGTTAAGTACAGAGACTGCATCTTCCTGTCCGGGGGACTAAAAGACAAATACAGCTGGGTATCATCTGCATAGCAGTGAAAACCCAAGCCGTATTGCCTAATAATGTCTCCCAATGGCAGCATATAGACAGCGAACAACATGGGTGCTAAAATGGAGCCCTGCGGAACCCCACAGGGCAGGAGGAAGGTATCAGAGGAATAAATTACGGTGATAACCTTCTGTCTCCGCCCCGTGAGAAAAGATTGAAACCACTGCAGAACTGTATCAAACAGTCCGCAGTAGAACTGCAGGGGTTCCAAAAGCACACCATGGTCCACAGTATCGAATGCTGCAGATAGATCAAGAAGGACTAGAATAGTACAAGCCTTTTCGATCTCTCGCTATCAGAAGATCATTTAGAACCTGGACAAGGGCAGTCTCAGTACTATGTCTTTTCCTAAATCCTGATTGGAGAGTATCATAGACATTGTGATTTGTAATATGGTCGTCCAGTTGCAGTGCAACCACCTTTTCAATAACCTTACCCAAGAAGGGCAGGTTAGAGACAGGTCTGCAGTTAGCTGGACAGTTCGGGTTCAATGAAGGTTTTTTTAGGAGTGGTCGAACGACTGCCTCCTTTAGGGAATCAGGAAAGATCCCCTGCTCCAGAGATTTCCAAACAATTTCAGCAATGGTCGGACAGATAGTATCTACGCAACTTAATAATAGAGGCGTAGGGCCCGGATCCAAACTACAACTGGTTGGACGTACAGTCTGCACAATCCTCACAATATCCATGAATTCCGGCCTACCAAAGTCAAACCAGGTAACACAGGTGTTTGTTTCCCCCTGCCAATCACTGCAAACCCTTAAAGAGTGAGCCTGGCCGATATCCGACCTAATGCTGGCAATCTTATCAGCGAAAAACCGAGCAAGCTCATCACACTTTACTTGTGAAAAATCTCTTCCAGACTGTAGACAGAGTGGATTGCACAGTCTGTCAACAGTCTGAAAGAGTTGAGCTGGTCGGTTCCGCGCAGCAGCAATCTCCCTGGACAGGAATTCTGCCTTCTTACGGGTTATTGCCGATTGATAGATAATGTAATGATCCATCAATTTAAGTTTGTCAGCATCCAACCAAGATTTCCGCCAGGCCCTTTCTAGCCTTCGCCCTACTCTCCTCAGTTCCTTCAAAGACTCATCAAACCATGGAGTCCTTGGGCACTGGGTGAGTGGGCGAACACGAACAGGAGCAATTTGGTCCAAGGCCCTGCTCACTGCCTTATTATAGGCAAGAACAAGGTCTCCTGGACTCATGCTCTCACCCAAAACACCCGATAGGTCCAGTACCGCTAATAGACCCTCTGGGTTTACTCCCCTTAAATGGCGATACTGGACCATCTCCACAGAGGCAGGCCTATTAGGGGGTGCCCCAAAACTGAATCTAATGGTGTGATGGTCTGTCCACACATTTGGTTCCACCCCCAGGTGTGTAACATCCAAATCCAGTAGGAACACCAGGTCTAAAGAGTGCCCCCCTAAATGGGTAGCAGAGGTAACTACCTGTGACAGGCCTAACATAGACATGAGTTGGAGGAAATTCTTTCCAAAGTGCGAGAGTTCATCGTCGACCCAGGCATTGAAGTCACCCAGTATTAACCATCTGGGTGACTCCAATGCCATGTCCATGATGAAGTCTGCGAATTCCTTCAGGAATTCTCCACCATCGCCTGGTGGACGGTAGATGAGGAGAATCCTAAACTCTGCACCTGCTGCCAGGATACACTCAAAAGACCTGGTGTTACCCACTGGCACCTCCACAAGACTCAGATCTGATCTAAAAAAGATGGCCACTCCCCCGCCCCTATGATCCAATCTCGGACGGTGCATCACCGAGAACCCAGCAGGAGCAGCAGAGTCTAAAATAGGACCTGCATTCTCATCCAGCCAGGTCTCGGTGATACATGCCAGGTCAGATGTTACAACAAGATCTGCGATAATAGCAGTCTTGTTCCTAATAGACCTGGCATTACATAGCACCGCCTGAGTTAGATGAGGTTTTGGAGAGGAGCGCAGTACCTGCCCACAATCTGTGGAGCCCTTGGGTATGGGAATCAGGCAAGGGAGGACCCCTCTTCTGATCCCATTTCACCTCAGGGCGTCTCCCTTGATAACTACCCCTATCTGCCCACCCCTCCAATCTCCCACTCTGTCCGCCCCACTCTGTCCGCCCACCCATCCCTTAAGCGCCTTCGCGCTATACCTGCTATCCGGCAATTATTAAGGATGTCATTAGACAACCGGGGACAATAAGAGGGACGGAGGTCTCGGAGCAGAGTGGGAGAATAGCGCCTGACCGTTGTAAACCCCATTAAACACATCTTTAATAACAATTATCTAATAAACTAACTCAAATAACCACACCTATCAAATAAGCTCTCCTTTTCTCTCACAAAGAGGAGGCAAAATATGCATAAAACTAAAATAAATCCCAACTCAAAACTAACCCTAAACAATAAAATACCATTGAATATTAAACCTAAAACAATTTTGTATTTTTAAACACTGAAGCACCTCTCACGTGCAACAGTGCAATAGATGTTATAAAATCTCCCAAAACTACCTCTCACATAGCAGGGGACCAAATTACTAAATCAAATTAATAATTGTACACACTAAAATTAAAATAATGTAAATTATATATCCCTCTCACCACCCTCAAAAATTCATAAGAAAGCAAAAAGATCAATTTTCAGAGTGTTCAGAGCAAAATAAAAATCAAATGAGTCCAAATAAATAATATTACACACAAAATTCCAGTGGTAGGGATCTGAATCCAAACCCAACAAAGGAACCTGAAGGAGTCCACAAATCCAGCATCGACTGTACTTCAAGGACCAAGCTCCAAACAGTCAGTTTTCCAGGAAACAGGTAGATCAGGGCAAAATGTGTTACCTGAGACAGCAGTAACAGCAGCCTTACCTGGTCAACGACCCACGGCTATAACCATCCCACGAGTCAGCCCAAACAGTCGAATCCTGGGAAGGTCTAGAAGAAGCCCTAGTCCCCCAGCTTCCTAGGGGTAAAAGGGCAACTCCTGCCCGGTCGGAAACCAAGAGGCAGCCGCTGCCTCTCAGACAACAAAAAATAATACCAAAACAGTGGCTACAGCAACCTTACTGACTAGCGACCATGGCTACAAACATCTCACAGTCAGCCCAAACAGCGAATCCGGGGCAGTCTAGGAGGCTGGGATCCCCAGCTTCCCAGGGAGCAAGCTGGGCAACTCCTGCCCGGTCAGAAACCGAGAGGCAGCTAACACTTCTCGAACAGTAAAAAATTAGCCCACTTCACACATAGATCCACCAGAGTCCACCAGAGTCCTTAAAATCACTAACAGGACACCAAAATCCTTGTATAATAGATGGAATAAACAGTACACTGTTGGAAAACCTCCTTACAAATCCTCCTCCTTACAAATCCTTTTGGAGCAAAGCAGGCAAATGCTTCGGCAACAAGCCGTACACAGTTGGATAATACCTCCTTGCAAGTCCTCCTTACAGATCTTCTTAAAGCAGACAGATACTTCGATGGTTTTAACCAAATGACTCCACGGCTCCACAAATTTGTTAAATCCACAGACCAGTCTTATTCCACAACATGTGTTTAGACCCCTACCATATGGCCATGAAAGCAGCCAAAATTAACTCCGAACAAACTCAGTGACTTTGGGTGGGTTCCAATAAAGCAGGCAAAGCTAAAAAACAAAATCCGGAGAGTGAAAAAAAACTGCATAACGTTACTCATACACTTTCATTACTCATTTTCAATAAATGCAAAGTTCTAACTTCCTCACTCCTTCAGCCCTATCTAACTAAAACTACTTTCAAGGAGAAGTAAGTTTAAACAGATAATAAAGTGACGAACAACGCTTAAACGCTTGAACACTAAAAACACAGCGGCAGCGGCAACTCTTTCCTTTCCTGCCTGGGCACAGCTATAATCTTGGCACAGTCCTGCCCAGGACTTAACCCCCTTAGTTCTGATTAGCTAGCTAGCTAAATATAAACTTCTCCATAGCCACAGCCTGGGGTACTTACAGTTCTGAAGTTCAAAGGGGGTGGAAGAAACTTGTTTCATGGTACCATGCTGATAAAGGAGTTAATGGTGCACAGGCATCATTTGGCTGAAGAAATGATGAAAGATGATCTTCACCTGCCTGGCATTTCTAATCTTCACCCCAGGGACATTTGTATGTGGTGTTCACCTGACAAGCCTCTCAACATCTTCCTCTCCAGTGGTCTCCTCTTCAGTCTGGGTACAAAGCAAGCTGATGGTTCCCCAGACTGATAGCTGGCACAGACTTTTTTCAACTGCAGTACTGAACTGGCTGTGGCAGTCTCTGCTTTCCAGCTGCCTGACTTCACTGGCTCTTTCTGCACTGTGGGACAGTCAGTTCTCTCCCTCTGATGGCAGGTCTCCAAAGTCCCTCACTCTATCTGCAGAGTCTTTCTTTCACAGCCACAGATTCAAATCTCAGCAGCAACTTCCAAAGTCTCAGCAGCAAATTACTCAGTTGCAGGTTCACGTCTCACCCTGGGAACCTCTCACACAGTCAATTTTTTTCCCCCAAAGGCTATTTGCTTCTGCAGGCATTCTGCAATTCGCACAGTCCTGGGGCCAGACAATGACTTTGGACAACAGACAGGCCTTTAGGGCTAGCAAGCCCACTGCAGTCTCTCTCCTCTCTGGACTCTCTCCAGATCTCCCCCTTTTGGAGGACAAACAGTTCTTTTTATCAGTTTTCCAGTAGCCCACTTTCCATTGGCTGCGGCAGTTGTCCCATTGAACAAATTAATATGGATTTGCCTCACTTGACGCCCTATTGGTCCTTTATTTGGGCACCAAGAATTGTCCCTCCTTTACTTCCACAAGAGATCTATGTGATAATGGCAATCACCAATGGGTGAGCACCATTAGGACAATGGCACATCGATGAAAAAGTACAGCAAAAATGTGCCGGGGAGTTGGATTGTTACATTTCATGTTGGGAGCTGTGCCCCCTCACTCCCCTACTTAAAGATTCTCAACTCCAGGGGGGTGAATGTCGGGGGTGGTGCAAAAGTAGAACAAATGAAAATTCGAGCCGGGTGCAACAAAATGTACCTGATCCCAGACCCAAACCCAGCACCATTCCCACCGCAGCCCTGTTCCCACCCACCATGCAATGGAAGCAGCTCAGCAGCACACCGCAATGCCACCTACTACAACCCCTCCGTCCCCTCCTACCCTATGCTCAGTGTGCTCACTCCCCACCCATGCGCATAGGCATGTAGCAATAGGATGTCGCTATATCGCACACACACCCCATTCAGTTGCCCACCTTCCCCAGTCACCCCAATGACAGGCACCGCAATTGAGTCATCCTTTCGGTAGGAGCCCAGTTACGATCGCCAAAGTCACAGGATACCTTCCACAAGTCCTCTTATTCAGTCCCAAGAGTCCTCTTGCAGATCTTTGACTCCTCCTGTGGCAAGAGTGAAAGGTGGCTAACATGTCTGCTGAACACACAGTCCCACATAGAGTTCCCACTTCCAAAGTCTTTGGTAGCCACACTAAGTATTTTTAACACTTATTCCCCCAATGTCCAACACTAGCCCCCTCTGGCCTTTTGATCACATGCAGAGTTTAATATTTTAACTTAATTCCCTGCCTGTCACTGCTGCCAAAACACTGTCCCCTAGGTAGCAGACAGGCAGACTCATTAATATTCATAGGCCCCTATATTAATATTTATGAGCAGCCCCAATAGCACTCATTGGCACTGTTAAACTCATGACTTCTGGGGCTCCTTAGCCACCTCCCCCATGTCTCCAGACCCTGATTAACGGTTTCCGAGGGTCAGGAGCACTGGGAGAGGCTGTAACCTTGCCACAATGGAGACTAGAGAATTGAGCCATGCTACTGCATATGCACGGATCACCACTTGCACATTTGTGCAGCCGAAGCATGGCAGTTCCACATCTTCACTCCTCCATCCCCATTCACAATGGGAAACACATTGGGGGATAAATGGAGGATTTGGGGCTGAACAGAACCCAGGAACAGCAGCAGCAAGGATGCAGGGGCATTGGGAGCATACCAGGTAAGCCCAGAATGGGGTGCTTAAATAAGTAGCAATTTTTAAATTTGATTCAGGGTGCCTATGTCATAGTAATGTGAGGGGGGGGTGCTTAGCTCAGTGGGACCTAGGCTAGATTTATAGTTCGGGAGGGTGGGAGGCTTCCTCCCTTTAGGATGCACCCATGATGCTGTTCTTATGGACAGTTGCCTGCTGAAGGGCTCTAATATTGTTAATGGGAATACTCTGCCTAATCCTCACTACTGTGATCAGGAAAAGATGAAGGTGCAGCTTGGCTTGCAGGACACTCTGATGCCACTCCTATCTTTGCATCTCACAAGGAAAATTGCTGGAAGCCGAATGTCTGGTGATCCCACTCAGACTTGGCTCAAATTGCTTTTAAGGTGGTAACTGGTTACTTATATATTGCTTCATTTTATCCTTCTACAGGTTACATTTTGTAGGTTTACACTGTTTAAGATGAGAAGTAGGTTAGGGGGTTCCTAATCTGCTTCAAATCTGTAATTTACATTTTGGCCTTTCCGCCCAAGAGTGGCTTGCGGGCTAAAGAAAATAATTAATAGAAAAAGGGCATCTAATCTAACTACATAGCTGCTGAAAAATGGTGGTGGAGGGTGAAGAGGGGTTATGGGTTTGCCCCTGTTGAGCAGGGTTTGAAAATACTGTTTGTTTTGCAATCTTTGTTGGTTAAAGTGAACATACTGGCCCCTCTGCATTAAGGGGTGGGCTGTCTATGTGCTGCAGATCCACAGTACACAGGCAACCCTACATCTGAATACTGAAAACTGAGGGTCCCACGGATTCCTGTGGGCATTCGTAGAAGGGTTGCACATTCCTTCCATACAGGATCCCCCAGACAGTTACTCGCTTTGCTGGTATAGAGGAATGCCTGCACTCCACACCATTCACTGAGGCACGGAGTGTGGGGCATGGAAGGAGCAAAGGATACAGCAGCAGGGACCCTGCCATTTCTTTTGCATGCCCTCTCAGTGTACACCAACTGGTTGTAGCAGGTAGAGGAACCCACCACTCTGCTGCCCAGCCCTCTGGGCTGACTAGGAGGGAAAGGGCAGCCATTCAGACACTTGCCCAGCTTTATACACTTGGACATCCTGTGCTGTCCCAGAAGCCCCAATTCTGTACAGAGCAGTGGATCCACAATGGAAGCAGGTCAGGCATCTGACTAGATGTCCATCTGTGTCCTCTGATCCGCCCCCACACAGAAGCACAACTGGGGATGGGGCCAAGTACAGGCACTGCACATTGATGTTCACTAGTGCATATTGTGCTCCACGTGCTTGTCTGCAGATGCAGAGCTGCACAAGCCAGTTATTCACCTCTGCATGTACTAGCTCACCTTTGTGCATAACCCTCATTGTGAGAAAATATCACAGCTCTTGAACCTTCATGTTGTTTGAAGACAATAGCAAGATATGGGAACTGTCTCCCTCTCCTGGCTAGGCATGAACTTGTCCAGAAGATGATCCTCCCCATCTTTGACTACTGTGACGTAGTCTACAGTGCCATGCCTAAGACCTCCCTAGCCAGAGTGGATACCCTCTTTAACTCCTTCTGCCACTTAGCAATCGATGCTCCTACCCTTACTCATCACTGTCAACCTTACCACACTTTGGCTTTACCATCTTTTGATAACAGACATCTCCTCTGCTGTGCTAAATTCATCTCCAAATTCTGGTTTGGCTCCCTCCCTATTTATCTCAACTCTTCCCTAACAATCCCCCCCCACCATCCACCCATTCACTTCTGTCCTCAGTTTCCCATACTTTAGGTGTCCAGTGTTGTACGACTACTGTTGGCCAGGCAGCCTTCTCATACCACTTCCCTAAACTGTGGAATCCCCCCCCCCAGATTTGCCGTCCTTCTTCCCCTTCCTCTATCTCCTCAGCCTTACACAATTACCTTTCTGTGAACTGCAACTTGAGCAGACCATGTTGCATCTAAATGGTCTGTAATAGTTATCCTATTACCGCACTTGTGGACCTTCTGTTCACTATGATGTAATGGAATATACATACCAACTGTAACTTCTTGATGCCTGTTACTGCTTGTTAATTGTTGTCTACTTGGTAATGTACCCTATGCATAATTGGCACTATATACTGTTGTATTGTTTGCCTATGACTTATTTGTACATCTTCCAATTCCCATATATTGGCAATGTATACTGTTGTGTTGATTGCGTTTTATTGTATGCCTTCCAACTCCCCCACTCCTCAGGGTGCACTGTGAGATGAGCAACTTGTTGTTCAGTGTGCCCTTCCTGGTGAAATTCTTAAATAAATAAATAAATATTCCATCTATGCCCACACAGTTGCTAAGGGCCTCCCTCTCTATGGAGGTCAGGATCTGTTCCCCAGGAGCTCACATAGAACAACTGTGTATTGGAGCAGCACATCCTATTGGGCCACCCACTCCTAATTCTTCAAGCTGGAGGCTAGATATTCTTGTAAGGGACCTCCATTTCATCCTGTGGGTGAAGCAGGAAATTCGAGAATCCTTAATTCATAATGACAATGAGGAAGTCCCCCGGACTACACTTTGGAAAACCCTGAAAGCTTATCTGAGGGATCAGTTCTTTGAGTATGTGATGAATAGAAGGAAGGTTAGAGGAGCAGAAACAAAAGAGCTAGAAGCCGAACTAAAGAGACAGAAGATGCACTAAAAGCAGACCATCACCAGGGCCCACTCAGGGTGGTCCAACGTGGGACCAAGCTTAACCAGCTATTCTCCAGGCATACTGAGCTGGCTATATTAATACTCATCATAGGTTCTGGGAGGGGGAAGAGTGTTCCAGTAAAATTCTGTCCTACAGACTAAGAAAAAGGCAAACAGAGGGGTATATCCATGGGTTGAGGGATCACTCCAGCACTCTGCATACCAAGCCCAGAGACTTGAATCAGGTAATGTGGGACTCTTATTCTAATCTCTACTCCTCTCCACAACCCCCCCCTACAGACAGCATTCAGGGATTTCTTGGAAAACTTAACCTCCCAGTTCTCTATCTCACCCAAGTGGCATAGCTGGAGGCCCCATCTCATAGAGGAGGAGCTTAAGCAGGCTGTCAGATTAGTGAACAAGAAAAAGTCACTGATTTCTATCAGACCCTCATGGAGGAATGCTCATCTTTTCTCCTAAAAGCATATCTGTCCTCCTAATCCCAACACTCCCTTCCCACTTCTATGAGGGAAGCAGCAATTACCATCCTTACTAAGAAAGGCTAGGACCCTGACCATTCCAACAGTTACCACCCATTTCTCTTAAATGCGGACACCAAAATTCTTGCCAAGGTTATGGCCATAAGGCTAGAGTCGATTGTCCCCCATCTTATACACCCAGCACAAGTAGGCTTTGTTAAGGGTGGATTGGCATTGGACCATCTCCAGATGTTCATCAATCTATAAAACCTGGCCCAAGCCTTCTACAGCTACTGCCCTTACAGTCAACTTTGGAAAGGTGTTAGACTTGGTGAAATGGGGGTACCATTTTGAAGTGATGCAGGCCATGGGGTTAGGCTCCTCCTTTCTAAACACGGTCCATATCCTGTATACTAACACCATAGCCAAGTCACTTACACATAGTAACTAAGAATCATACTAAGAAACGGTAGGAAGCAGAAGGCTTAAAGGCCCATAATGCTTCAGATCTACATATAGTATTTTAACAACTTACTAGATTTCATATAGTGATCAAGTCTATTTTTAAAGATATCCTTGTTGTCACTAACAATGACATTCACGGGCAACATATTCCAGGGCCTTACAACCCTTTGTGAAAAAAGTAGGCCCATTTCTTTGTATTACACTTGTTCCTTGCAAGTTGTAGTGGATGACCTCTGGTGTTGACCCTGATTTGCTTTAGATCCAAACCACATTCTGCTGATAAGTGTTGATCATAAGTGATGTCCCATGTAAGCAGGAGATCACCCCTTACTCTTCTATCTTCTAGGGACATCAAATCAAATTTAAAAAGTCTGTCAGAGTATGAAAGAGATTTGGAGGACTCAATATATTTCATAACCCTTCTCTGAACTCTCTTAACTCTAGCTATATCTTTCTTTTTATGTGGACTCCATACCTGTGAAACAAAATCGAAGTGAGGTCTCACATATGCTTTATACAGAGGCATCAGAATATCTGGGTTTTTTTGATGTTATATTGTGGTGAATTGACCACCATATCTTATTAGCTTTACTAATAGTATTTGTGATATAGGAATTGAATGTCAAACGTAAGTCAATGGTAATCCCCAAATCTCTTTCGCTATCCTTACTTGCTAAGATACTATCATATAGATAATATTGATTATTAGGATTTTTTTTCCCAAAATGCAGGATGCAGCACTTAGAAATATTGAAATATAAATTCCATTTCATGGACCAGGACTGTAATGTCTTCAAATCTTTCTGAATAATCATGTAATCAGCTGCACTCTTGCAGATGTTAGAAATTTTGCAATCATCTGCATATTTAATAATCATACGTTGAATGTTCGTTGATAAATCTGATATAAAAACCTGGAAAATTAGTGGTGCCAGGACAGATCCCTGTGGTACACCACTCTTCACATCTTTCCAAGTAGAAGCATGGCCATTTATTACAACTGTCTACTTCCTATCAGTCAACCAATTTGTAATCCATCTGATATATATCAGCTCAATATTGTGGAGCTGTAACTTCTGGATCAAGGCCCAGTGTGATGCAGAATCAAAGGCTTTTTAAAATCCAGAAGGATAACATCACAGGGATTACCCTTTATCCAGATTTTCACTAATAAAGTTATAAAAACTCACTAAGTTTGTTGTACAAGAACGTCCTTTCATAAATCCATGCTGGGTTTGATCTAATCCTGAAACAGCTGGAGTTAAATCATCTTTAATGATCCATTCCAATATTTTACAAAATATAGGTATTACACTAATAGGACGATAATTGTCCGGTACACTTTTGATCCCTTTTTAAACAGTGGAATCACATTTGCATGTTTCCATCCAGATGGAATATTACCTGTGTTTAAGCTCTTATCAAAAAGCATTTTAAGTGGCACACAGAGATGGTCCTTCATTAAAGTGATCAAGTCCCCAGAAATGCCATCAGGACCTGCAGAGGAGCCTTTTTTTATAAACGTTAATTTAGTTTCAATAATTTCAAGAGGAATATCGACATTATGAATAGATTGGTTGACTAAAGCAGTATTACTAGGATCATTATTATCAGAAAAAAATTTACAAAACTGTGTATTGAAAAATTCAGCCATATCTCTTGGGTTATTCAAAACCAAATCATCAATAATAATTGGACCAACCCTGTATTCTTGTCTTTTTAAGGAGTTAATGTAACTACTGTAAACATCAGTTTGCAGTTTTCTTTTTGTGCTTGTACAGCCAGCGATCTCTCCATTGTAATTTTTGCCCTTTTAATCTCTTTTTTACAGAGTCTCTGTATTCTCCTAAGTGCAAAAAATGTTCTTTCACATTTATTTGAAAGATATTTCTTGTAATATTTATTTTTCTTTTTGATTAATTTCTGTAGTTTGAAGTTAAGCCATTTAGGCTGAAAGTGTAATTTCCTTTTATATACTTTAGGTATAAATTTGTTTGCAGCATCCGTAATAAAAGAGGTTAAATATTTCCATGCTTCATCAATACTGTCTTGATTTAAATGAGCGGACCAATCAATATCTGCCAGATGTTTATTAAGTGCAATAAAGTCTGTTTTCTGGACGGCAAATACTTCTGTTACAAATTTCCAATTTCAAATAGGTATTATAAGATTTGAAGCTAATAAATAGTGCAGTGGTCACTGTTACCCAAGGGAGCTGATGCCAAACATTCATTGATATTAATTGATTCACTTCCCAAGACAATGTCAAAAATATTGGAACCATGAGTTGGAAATGTTTCATGTTGGATTAAATTCAACTCTACATAAACATTCAGGAAGTCTTTGGACAAACTAGTCCTAGCAGATTTATTTGTCCAATCAATGTCTCCTAGGTTGAGATCACCCATAAAAAGAATGTTCCCTAAATCAGCAGCTGACATCATGTCTGAGATGATATCATTTAATATCACCAGTTTAGAATCAGGTGGCCTGTAGCAGAGTCCCAGAACTAAATTTCTTTTATTATTGTGCTTAATATGTAGCCATACTGATTCTACTGAAGAATAATTGTTTTTATTTTTGTTAGAAATATCAAATACTGTAAGAGATGAAGAAATAAAGAAGGCAACACTGCCTCCCCTGTGATTTAACCTACTGTGATGAAATAGTGTATAACCAGGGATACACACTTCCCAAGCCTGTTCACTGGACCAGCAAGTTTCTCTGATGTCTATGATGTCAGGTTGATCAGTACTTGCTCTTAGAACTAATTCATCCATTTTATTGCCCAGACTATGGGCATTCAGCAACAGGTACTTTATCTCATGTTTTTTTACCTGATTAATATTTAAGTTGGGCAATGGAGATAGTGAAGAGGCACTAGTTTTTGTTGTTTCCCCCTTTTTAACTAGGGGGACATGATAGGAACTTTTAAGTACCTCAGTGGAATCAACAAAGTCCAAGAGGGTAGCATCTTTCAGAAAAAGAGACATGCAAGAACAAGGGGACACAATTTAAAGATGGGGGGTCGGTTCAGGGGCAATGTGAGGAAGTATTATTTCACAGAGAGGGTAGTGGATGCATGGAACAGCCTTCCTGAGGAAGTTGTGGGGTCTAAAACTGTGGGAGAATTCAAGAATGCATGGGACAGACATAAGGCAATTCTTGCGGGGAGTAGGAAGAAATAGGCTGTTGGTTAACTAGGATCTGCGGCCTATCCTGTAGGTAGGGAAATGGGTAGACTAGATGGGCCAAGCAGTCCTTATCTGTCGTCAAAGTCTATGTTTCTATGTTTCTATGTTTCTAATTGAGGGTACCCAGGTGTGAAATGTTTTGCATAGGCTGGTTGCACCTTGCCGATTTAACTGCAAACCATCTTTAGCAAATTCTGCAGGCTTACAAGTGAAATGATTCCAGTGATCAATAAAAACTAATTTACCTAAAGAACATGAATTAGATGGTCTGGCATTAATTCTCTCAATAGTGTGATTCTTCTCAATCCTAGCCCTAGGAATGGGAAGAATGCCAGAAATGAAGACATTACAGTTCAGTACCCACTCCTCTCAATTTCCATTGTGTAAAGGGAGTCTGCAGGGCTACATCCTGTCACCGATCTTCTTTCTCTTAGTGATCAACCCCCTAGCCCTAGTCAACAGAGAACATCCTCTCATTACAGGACTAGTGTCCAGAAAGAAGGAACATAAAGCTTTCCCATATGTTGATGATATCATCATAGTACTAGCTGACATCACCAGCGCTATCCCTCCCCTGCTTTAACTACTTCAGCAATCCTCCTCCACATCAGGTTTAAATATAAACCATAACATAAGGTGGAGGTTTTTCTCTTAAATACACTATGTCCTCCAATATCACTCTGGGTGGCCCTTGGAAATGGGCAGATGGAAGGTCACATATCTGGGAATTAGACTCGCCTAACAACCTTGCTGACTTCTGCAAAACTAGCTTCACCCCTCTCCTAGAAACAGGTCAGATTTGCAAAAGTGGAAACAGCTGAACCTCTATTTTACAGGCAAACTTGCTGCATTCAAGATAATAGCAGCTCACAAAGTATTACACCTTCTGTCCCACCTTCCAATATATATCCCTGGCAGCAGATTTTCCAGGATAGATGCTTTATTAGGAAACTTCGTCTGGGAGGGTAACTGCCCAGATATAGGAGCGGAAAATGCCACCAGCTCTTGATCAAAGGAGGATAGTGTTTACCACATTTTAAAGATCATCACGAGGCTTTTATGTTGACCCAGATTTCCAAATTTTTTTCCCACCCCCACTCTTCCATCCCACTGTGGGTCCCCTGAAGGGCCAAGTAATGGACACGGCTAACCCTAGAAAACTCCTTTATATTGTTTCCTAAAAGAATGTGTCTCAACATCCTACTATTTCAATCCCCTGTCAATACTAGAAAGAAATCTCTAAAATCCTGCATCTAGGAGAGGCCCCTCTTTCACACCCCCCACTTTGAAAAACCAATAAATTCCAGATAGATAAGCATCTCATTAACTGGAATTCTTGAAAGACAGCAGAAATCCTATATGTTCATGATTTATGCTACTCCCAGACAGGCTTACATGCACTCCTTTGAGCACCTCCACAATACACAGACAGGATTTTTGGAGGTACTTGCAACTAAGATCTCTGCTCCATCCTCTATTGAAATAAGAGCTCAAAAAGAAAGGGTACACCCACTAGGTATCTGGCTTAAGACAACAAAGGGGCAGCAAGCACTACAATTTACAAGTCCCTAAGAGAAGGGACCACTTTCATTACTGCTAACATGCAAGAAAAATGGCAGAGAGAACTCAATATTTCTATCTCAGATAAGCACTGGAGCTCCTCATGGCTAACAGCACAAACCTGCTGCAGAGACACTAAAGCACAACTTATTCAACTAAAAAATCATCAGTTGATGGTATAGAATACCCCAGGCCCTGAAAGCCCTAGACCAACTGCATACTGATGTATGCCAGAGATGTCACTGCCAAGAGGGATCACTATCCCATATAGTACTGTAGAACAGAACATGTTGGCATTCGCAAATGTTTTCACTACAAGCTCTAGTAACCAGCCTCTCCAGAGGTGATAATGGCTATGGCATGGCTAACAAGGCAACAACAGCAGCCACGGCCGTGGATGATCTTTGTGTTATAGTCAGCTGCTGTTAATCGCTTCTGTTATTCACATCAGCTGCTGTACTGTAATTGATCTGGTTAATTACAACACTCAACTACTACTTAAGTGAAGCCAGTCCTGACTGCAGTATGTAGCTACATTAAAAGTACTGCGTACCTCATTATTGCTGCATTGCTTTGTTGTTGTGCTTAGTTTGCTGCTTAATCTCTTTTGAATCACTGAAGAAGTGTCCATCTTGCACTGGATTAGTGCTAGCAAAGCTAGCAAAAGAAAATACCCCATCGATCTAAACAATGTGTTTTCAGAGCAGCTAGCAATGGGAACTGGCCTGGACCCAGACACCACTAGTGCTGTTGCTGTGGAACTAAGTGCTTGCCAACCACCACCCCACAAAAAGAGCCATCCTTCAACTTATGCATCATACACTGGTGAGGTCTGGTTTGAAATCGGACAATATATGATGGAAAATGAGTGATGTCGGCAGTCAGGTACTACACTAGCAAGTACAGCCGCAACATCAATGAGTCCGGTCTGAAAGTTTAAAATGGACTATAAAGAGCAACTACAACTGACCCCAGATCCCATTCTACTGAAGCCATGTATGCCAACAAAACTCCATGGCAGACCTACCTTGCTGATAGAGGAGGTGGAGGAGAAGCTATGCTTCATTATAACCAGCCTCAGAGCCGAGGGTGTGGTGGTGAATGCATGGGTGGTGCATGCCATGGCCCTCAGAACTGTTATATCCAACAGACTGCAGATCTTAATGGAGAATGGTGATAGTGTTAACATCACCACAAAATGGGCATGGGGTTTCCTGAACAGGATGGGTTACAGCTATTGTAAGGGCACCAAAGCCGCCCACAAAACCCCACAAGATTTCAAACAATTGAAGGAGGGATTTTTGCCCAGAATCTCTAAAGCAGTGGCTCAAGAGCTGTTCCCCCCTGAGCTTGTAGTGAACATAGATGATACAAGGTTAAATTTCGCCCCGGTGTCCCAGTGGACGATGGCGGCAACAGGGCCCAGACAAGTGACCCTAGCAGGACTAGGAGACAAAAGGCAGGTGTCTTTGGTACTTGGGTGCACACTTGCTATTGATTTGTTACCACCTCAAGTTATCTACGGTGCTAAAACTATAGCATGTCACCCCATTCATAAATTTCCCAGTGACTGGTATATCACATATTTGCCCAATCACTGGACAAATGAAATTATGGCACAGCACTACATCGAAGCTGTGATTGTACCACATCTGGCTAGCATCAAGCATGCTCTGAGACTGCCAAATGAACAAAAAGGACTACTCATTCTGGACCTTTTCAGGGAGTGTACAACAGCAGCAGTGCTCTAGCAGATAGAGGAGGCAGGTTTCATTCCTATACTTGTGCCGGCTTCCTGCACTGACTTACTGCAGCCCCTGGATATTTCACTTAACAAGTTCTTTAAAGATGATATGAAGCAGTGCTTCACATCCTGGAATAGTATCAGATCAGCTCTCTGATGGATCAGAATGAGTAAAAATCGATCTGAAAATATCCACATTAAAGGGAAAACATGCAATGTGGCTGGAGAACAGTTTCAATAAACTTAAATTGAGAAAGGAAGACTGTGTCCAGGGATTTATGGAGGCCAGCATTTCTGGAGCCCACGAGAGATGTTTGGCTTCCAGAATTGGTGAGTAGAACACTGATACTGTAGTAGCAGTCATTTTGTAGTTGTTTGCATGCTGCTACTACAGTGATTCTTTTTTCCTATTTTTTTCAGAACACTTCTGAATAGGAGGGAACTTGAAATGAAAATTTAATTGAGCTTCACTGAGCACTGATGTTTGCTGCTGTTTCTATTTATTTTCAAATGCTTTTAAAACAATTTAAATAAAGTCTGAAGTTTTATATGTTAATCCAGGTTGCTTCATTCATTAGTGTTTAGTTGCCTACGATACAGTACACATTAGTGCTGCCCATGTCTGCTTCACTTGTTTGCATTATTAAAGTAATAGTAAACTTGTAAATAAATAATATGTGTGCCCCATTAACATTCGCGCTTATTTCTTTACCGCAATGAATGCGATAATAAAAAGTGAGCCAACAGTTCCTGGATTACAGTATATTCCTGCCCACTAAATGCCAACTTCGGAGTAATGATAACGGATTTCTGTATACAGCTGGGCCCCAAGGACGTCATCCTGGATGCCCCCTTGGAATCACTCCACCCACTGTCTCGGGTAACCTGCCAGCCCTAAAATGGCTAATAGCAGCAACAGTAGTGGCCAAACGACTCCTGCTATGACTCTGGTGCACAACATAGAGGATAATGTTTGGTCTTTGATTAATAACCACGCTGTAAAGATGTCAAGAGATTGTCATGACATCATTGTAAATCTGGAGAGCGTAGCTCAAGAGGTTTTTAGATGTCATGGCAACCTCAAGAAGAGTTTTCAGTGCGGTTGTTAACGAAAGACCATACATTATATTTTATAGTGTATGGGCTACCGAGATTGTGTAATCGTGGATCAAATTACTTTACTGAATTACTTTACAGAACATTAATTGTTGTGAGCCTTCCATTTTGTTATACCATTGATATGACATACTCAAGAAGGGTTAACAACAGAGTGATGTCAGAACAAGGACATAACAAGGTTGTAATCTGCTTGATTTCAGTTAATAATAAGAGCTCGCCATACCTTATAGATATCTCTTCCTTTAAGGAGTGGCTTCAAACAGTGGGTCAGCTAGCCACACTAGAGCACATGTCACACATGGCCCTGGGAAAATGGAGTCATACAATACTGCCTAGGCCCTCTTCCTGGAATAACAGGAACCATTATATCCCTTTAATGAGGGATGTAGCCGCTCCCAAATTTTAAGAAGAGCAAGCTTGGGGAGCACTTGTTGGATACTTATTTGTTCAACATCCAGTTATTAGCACTAAAGGAATACAGAGAGGAAGAAATCTCTCAGCGTGAATTTTATTGAACTGTAACCAAATTTAAGACTAATATTCTAGTGTGTTTTGTCCCTTGCACTTTGCAATGTTTAACTCCTTTATGTCCATTGTATCATCTAATTAGAAATTAACTGTATGTTTGGTGACAATTTTTAATAAAGAATTTAACATAAATGGGTCTGGCAGTATAGCTTGGAAGTTAGAATAATGAGCTGTGAATAAGCTTGGTATATCCAGGAGACCTGGGTTTGATTCCTACAACTCCCACTTGCATACTGTGTAACTCTGAGCAAGTCACTTAACCTCCCCTGTGCTCCCAGGTCACTCCTGAAAGCAGGCACTTTTACCTTGTGGGCCTTACCCAGTTAACAAAGAATAAAAACCAAAAAAACAAAAGCTGCTGCTTTAATAATCTCCCTAATGCCCGTGTCTTTCACATTCATATGTATGCAGATGAGACCATTTTTTTTCCTGTGGGTCCTCAACTTCTTAGCTGACTGTTTGTCTCTAGCATGAATTCTGAAGTGTTCATTGTTTGTTCTGCACCCAGCTTACTCTCAGTGCAAAAATAAATGGCCTCTGTGACATTTGGTGCCAAGCAACACCTATCCCTCTATGCCAAGAAAAGGTCTCTATGACCTTTGGCACTAGGCAAAGTCTCACTAGGCTCAACCCTCTCCCCTCCTTCCATTCCCTTGATGGTGCAGCAATTGTGGATATCTCCTTGGATTCCATCCCCAAAAAGTTGCACCCCAAACTTGGTGCACCTTACAGGAATAAAAGGTGCATCCCACTTCCTGCACATTGAAAGACTATCCTGAAGATGATACTCCCCATCTCTGACTATGGTGATATAGTGCTATTCCTGCATCCACTCTGGCCTGACTGAATCCCCTCTTTTACTTACTGCTTTGCTCTGAACTCTCCCCCCGCACCTACCACTGTTCCCTCTACTTGTCTCTCTACTTCCCCTCCCCTTGAGCTCCTTTCATCTCTAAATACTGACTTAGCTTCCCCACTCCTTCCTTGCTTCTCTCCTCTCTTCCTTCCAACCACTTCCTACTCCTTCACAACTCTGGCTATCAGTTGCTTATACTCCCCTCGAGGAAATCCACTGCTGTTCAATCTGCCTTCTCCTTTTAATTCCCCAAACTATGGGCCCCCCCTTACCATTCTCTTTCTGCTTCTTCCCTCCACTCACTCTCCTCCCTCCTCTATGACTAGTGGTGGGTGAAGTTAGACTACTTTCCTCCATGAAGAAATTCACAAATTAAACCAAATTTGCAAATTTAATCAGCAATACAAAGTTCAACTTCACCTTAAAGGTACAAGTTCGTAAATAGTGAATTTGATAACTTCACCTGTGGGTTGTGCCCCCAAGGTGAAGTTTGCAGTGATCCATGGGATTGGAGGTAACAATGGTACAATGAGCTGTATTGCCATGTGTAGGCTGGATTCAGTGCAGTCTTATGAAGGGAGAGTTGGCATTAAGTCTGCTCTGTATCTCTGCACCTAAAAAACATTTGGAAAGCATTTAAAACTTGCAGTTTTTTCAAATAAATCAAGGCATTAAGCATCTACTGTGCCTTCTGCCTTCAGATTACCAGTTATTTGTGTTATTTTTTGTGATTTAGTTAAAGTTGTAGTTTCATTTTCTGTATTTTGTGCAGTGAGGCAGTGCTGTGGTGGGAGGGAAGCTATGTTAGTAGCTAGCTGCAGCAAGCAAAAGGCAGACTAGGCAGCCTTTTCTGTTTGAGCAACACTAGTGCTGTGTAGTCAGTGTTTTGTGGGGCTTTTTTTCCCTGTTTTCTGTGGTCTGTAATTTTAGTTCTGTGGAACAGTTCTTGTCTTTTACTACATTATTTTTGCCAGTGTAGTTTGACTATATTGATTTCATTTTTCTTTATTGATTGAAGTTAATGTTTTTCTCATGCACACAGTAGTGTTATTATAATTATCTGAGTTTTTGCATCTTCAAGTATTACCCTAATTTCTTAAATCCCTGATGTGTATTGTTTGCATAAATATATATATATATATATATATATATATATATATATATATATATATTATATTGTGTGGTGTTGTTGTTTACTGTCTGGATACTTCAGTAAAGTCTTGTAAAGTGTTGTGTAGTCTTGTGTGTGCCCCCCTAGTCCCTTATATCCCTGTTGTGTACTGTTTTTGTAAAACAAAAGAAAGAAAATAACAAATGTTGGTGCTACTGTCTGTGTACCTCAGTAAAGTCTTGTAAAGTGTTGTGTTATGTTCTTAAATTTGCACATATAACAAAATGCCCATAAAGAGATGCTCCACTGAAGTATGAGTTGCTGGCAGCAGCAATGCTACCAAGAAGAGAATAGTTTACATGGTTCTGAAGGGTACTGTAACCATTTGTGATGCAGGTTCTTCAGGGGCTGGTACTGCTGGTAGTACTCAACAAGGAGTAGGTGCTGCAAGTGGGGACATTAGTATGGCCAAATTTTTCTCTGCAAAATCTCTGCCATTAGTGCTTATGGGTGCTGGTGCTGGCAGTGCAGGTGATGAGGCAGGGACAACAGGAGCAGTCCAAGAACCACAAAACATGTATTCCTTTGGGAATATGGTTGAAGACAATGAGATGGCTGATGTTCTCAAAACTGCCGTTGATGAGTTTCAGCATGACTCAAAGTCTGATGTGTTAGGTCTGACTGTTTCTTCATGCAGGGAATCAGATGTTGCTGAGAAGAAAATATAGGGAAGAGAATGTGAGGATGAGGAGGAGGACAGATTTCAGGAGGTTAGCAGCCTAGGTGGAGATGGGGTCGATGATCTGGACCCTCAATGGGAACTTGAGAAAAAGAAAAGTAAGGACCAGGGAATTAATAAAAGTCCCACTCCCCAGTCCTCCAGCTGTTGTCACTATTGAGCAAATAATAACAGAAGATGAGTCACCTGTCGCAACAGTGCAGAAATCATTCCCCAAAACACCCATTTCTAGCTCTCCAATGTCCCAGTGCCCAGTCCAACACCATATACAAACAAAGGCTACAAATTCCTAGTTTGGGATTTTTGCATTCTCGGCCTGGCTGATGAAACAGTGGCTCTCTGCCAACTATGCCACATGTGTGTGAGCTGTGGGAAAAAGTGTAGCCACCTAGGCACTGGTGTGCAACAGACACACCTCAAGTCCAGGCACCTGCTATGCTGGACTCAGCACCACCAAGGGAAGCTGGTGCAGGAGGCCTTCTCCCTTTATTGACCTCACTGAGCAAGGTATCCAAAAGTGGCATAGATATAGTCCTGGTGAATTCAGATGTGACTGTAGAGGACTACTACAGACATGAGGAGGAAGATTTGGTGGGATTTCATAGTAGTGACAGAGTAACAGTGGTGTTTTCAGTACTAGCAGCCAGAATCAACAAAACACATCAACCCCAGCCCCTAAAACATAAAAAATCATGTCACTCATTGGTTCAGCATCTGTGCCCCCCCCAGTCCAAATCTAGCCCACCATCCATGCCATCAGTATGCAGAGGCCAGCTGTTTGGTTTCTCAAGCCCAAAATTCTGAAAGGTGCAACTTAAATTGCATAGCATGCTTGATTGTCACACCAAATACCCACCCAATCATACTGTTGCATGTGAACTTAATGCAGCAACTGCTGAAATGCTGGCAATTGATCTATTGCCATTCTCTTTTGTGGAGAATGTAGGGTTGCTCAGGTTGATGTCACATGCCTGCCCAAAGTGGTAGATTTCATGGCAAACTTATTTCTCCATCCGTGCCATTGTGGAACTTTATTGAACTGTGACACATACAGTAATACAATGCCCTGTGGCATTCAGCATCATCAAACATACACCTTATTGTGGATATGTGGGCCAATGGCCAAACAGCTGGTAGCTCCTATCTATGCATTACAGCCCACGGGGCACAGGGTAGTATTTGATGCTAGGATGGGGAAAAAACTGTAGCAACATTTTGGGTATTCGCCAGCATGCCATGCTGGCAATAAGGAATGTAACAGGCTCAAACATGGGTAAAAAATGTTAGAAGTGCTCTAGACCAAAATTAATGAGTGTCTGCACCCACATTCCCTGAAACCAAGCTTCAAAGCAAGGCTCTACTGTGGTGAAATGCATCAGTGATGGTGGGTTTCTCTGGGTTCCCTGCATGGCACACTATCTTACTCTTGTAGTGCAGGAGTATCTGGCATATCCTGAAATCAAGTCAATGCTGACTGTGGCCTTCCGCATCAGTGCCCACTTTGCTCATTCTGGAAAGGCCCATGACCATCTTAGGCAGCTGCAGATCCAGAACAAGCTGACTCAGCACTGTCTCAAGCTGGAAGTTGTCATGAGATGGAAATCGGCACTGTACATGATCAACTGTTTGTATGAGCAGCACAAAGTCATCTCAGAATACCTGCTGCTGCACACAAACTCTGACAGTTCTGGAGCATCAGTGTTTCTCACAACCAAGCAATGGCAACTCATGGATGGCCTGATTATGATTCTGAGGTAATTTAGACATTCCACACATGCAGTGAATGAGGATACTACCTCTATCAAACAGGCCATCACACTTTTAAGGGTGCTGAGGCAGACCTTGGTAAATGTATAACAAGTGCTAGAGGCAGATGGTAATAGGGCAAGCTGTACAGTAATGGAAAACATACTGCAAATATCAGACTGCAGTACCCATATTTCCAGCATTCTGAAGTCTCCCGATTTTGGAATTCCCACCATGCTGGACCCATGATATAAAAGGGGCCTGTCCTCAACATTTGAAGGTGGGTGTGATCAGGTGCAAAATCTAACTGATCAGCTTGTTTTATGGATTTATGGGGTGCAGATGTCATGGCCACAGTTATGTAAGGCACAACATGACAGTAATGCTAGACCAGGTGTTGCTATCACCTCAGTTAAGCAGGCTGAAAAAACAGGGCTGTTCCCAGGAAAAATGACCATAAATCCATTTTTGGATGCTTTGTCCTAGGTGGGAATTGCAGACATGGAGGAAAATGAGGAGCAGGCTGATGAGTCGGCAGGATTGCATGTAACACAGAGCATGGTGGTTGCATATTTGGCAGACACCAGGCACATGAACATATTGGAAGAGCCCATGTTGTGCTAAAGTAGCAAGGTGGCTGAGTAGTCAGCACTGGCCTCCATAGCAGTAAAATATCTGGGTTGCCCACCCTCCAGTATAAACAAGGAGAGGGTATTCAGTTCAGTCACTGTGCAGGACAGACATAAAAATCTATCACCTAGAAATGTTGGCATGCTAACATTTATTAAAATGAATGAGCTGAAGGAACTGCATGCAGTCTCCAAGGTTTACAAAGTACTCTTTGAGCAGGTTTACACAGACATTGGTAATAAACCGTGGTTCTGGGTGAACTGCTTAGGGGATCAGGGCCGGAACTGGGACCGTATCTTGCGCCACACATACCAGTATATTACCCAGGACTGCTTGCGTATTATGCAATTCCATTTTTTAAATAACTTGTTCTGGACCCCTGCCAAGCTATGTAGGATTGGGCGTGCCCCAGATGCCCTATGTTTCCAGTGTCATCAAGCGGCGGGTGATCTTAAGCACATTTTTTGGGATTGTCCACTGGTAAAAGACTTGTGGGATCAAATTAAGCAAAAGGCAGACTCAATATTAGGTATTGAGCTTTGCTTTACTCCCGAAATTTGTCTCATAGGGGACTATGATGATATTCCGGTTAAGTCCCGTAGATACTACATGGCTCTGATTTCGTCCTCGGTTAAGAAAATTGTGTTAAGGCACTGGTTGGAGGATTCCCCACCCGGTTATGTGGAATGGTTACAGGAATTGCTTTTCAATTTGAGTATGGAAAAATTTGGGGCTATCAAGATGGGCTGTCTTTCGAAATTTGATCGAGTGTGGGGCCCCCTCCAGACCCTTTACTTACTGCATTCATAGCTAGCCATTGTGGGGTTAGCAGACCCTGGCTTGTTCCCTCACGGGTAGATCTGTCTTAGTTTTTGCAACCTGGGGAGGGGGGGATAGGGAAGTTAGGGGGGTGATTGGGGAGAGGGGGATTTTATTTGGTCGAAAAAGTATTGGTTATGTTCTAATGGTACATGTAAGTGGCACGGTGTGGTCACAGATCAGTTCATGTAATGTTTGGTTCTCATACTTGTGTGCCAATTGTGTGTCAATAAACTTGAATTTAAAAAAAAAAAATGAATGAGCTGAAATGAATGAAAAAATGGGCTGGCAGTATAGCCTAGAGGTTAGAGGAATGAGGTGTGAATGAACTTGGTACATCCAGCAGACCAGACCTGAGTTTGATTCTCACAACCTCCACTTGCATAATGTGTGACTCTGAGCAAGTCATTTAACCGCCCAGTGCTCCCAGGTCGCCCCTGAAAACAGGCACTTGTGCCTAGTGGGCCTTACTCAGTTACCAAAGACTAAAATAAAATTAAAAATAAATTAAAAATGAAGGGCACATTCCACCTAAGACAAGTACAGCTGTGTTTGTACCACAGGATAGTGGTGGTGATGAAAAGGAAGCAGAACAGCATGGTGATATTGGTAAACTACCTTCCAGTGAGGTGGATGAGGCAGTTATGGAGAAAGAATTCCCAAGTGGGGACAACTCCAGTCTGGAAAACTGTGAGGGCTGCTTCCTTGATGATGATGATGATTTATTTGCTTATTTATTGAAATAGTTTCTCCAGGAAGGCACACTGAGCAACAAGATGCTCATCTGCCAGTGTGACCTGGGGGGGGGGGGTACAAGGGATTTGGATAACATGCAGGTTATCAACTGAGCAAATAACAGAGGCAAATAGCAGCATATGGATGTAATTGTATTAATCTACAAGCAACAACACATGGAGTACATTGGATATTGTATAGAACATATAACAATTACCTGACATATAGCAGCAATACAAGGGAAAATTTAGCACACAGTAATATGCAGGTATAAGCAACAGGAGACATAGAACACATGATGGTGCAGGACAAAAAGGCACAGGACAAAAGTGCATAGGTTGGGGCTATATGCGAGCATTTGTAGCAAAGCTAAAGCAGCTGATCGGGCAGTGGGAAGGGGAGCAATTGGTGCATGGTCAAATCAGGTACAGGAGCAATTAGTGGTGAAGAAGTTAGCTAGGGCAGTAGAAAGAGAGTGGGCAGAGGAGGAATGTTGAATTTGAGGAGGGAGATTATTCCATAGCTTGGGTAACTGGTGTGAGCAGGCATCTTGCCCGGCAGTAGTCTTCTGCCTAGGGACTGATAGTTGGCGGTAGTCACAGGATCTAAGATAGTGGGCGGTAGGGGGCAGCTTAGAGCATGGAGGAGAGGTAGGAAGGGATGGTGCCAAGCCATAGATTAGATACATATTTAGCACAGTGTGAAATGCGTCAGTTTCCGAGGGACAGTAGTGCCAGGGAACGGTAGAGGTTGCAGTGGTGGGTAAGGGGTGAGGCATCGAGAGCAAGGCGGCAGAAGGCATTAAATGGGCATCCATTAAATTTGCCTACATTGCTCGTACTCTTCTATGAACCTATTAAAAAGTGTGTCCAGCTTAGATAGGGTGGACTTAAGGGCTGCACCATAAACAGTGTCACAGTAATCAAAGGAGGGAAGTATCATCTTCAGGACCAGTTCATGTCAGACAGGGAGAGGGAGGCTACTGCAGTTCCTATAAAGTGCACCAAGCATGGGGCGTAGTTTTTTTGAAATAGCATCAATGAGGTCTGAGAAGGAAAGATGGCAGTCGAGCCATACCCCCAAGTAGCGGAATGAGGAGACATCTTCGAGTTTTTGACCATCCAGGGTGTGGAAATAGGGAAGGGATGGGAGTCTGGACAGGCATTGTCGTGTGCCTAAAATCATAGTGACAGGTTTTTTTTACATTTAGGGATAGCTGGTGAGAGCTGAACCATTGCTGTACTTTGTTGAAGTTGGCTTGGAGGTTATTTTACACCACTTCAGGGTCAGATCCTGAGGAGAAGAGTACAGTGTCATCTGCACACATGTGGATTGAGGTAGTAGCGCAGATGAGCGGTAAGTCATTTAGGAATATAGAGAACAGTATGTGTCCCAGAACTGACCCTTGGGGGTCACCAGTAGTTAAGGGAAGGGGGCAGGAGATAGCATTTGATGCATGATGATGATGATGATGATGGTAGCAGTACATAAACCAAAAAAGTTTTAGATCCCTCCTTTTCTCCTTATAAGTTTAATCTTTTCCTTTATGACTGCATTTTTCCCCCCAACAATATTTTCCCCAAAATGTGCTGTGTGTCTATAACTTCATGTAAATCTCTCTGGTTAACACCATGATCACCATCTGCCCTATTGTATGTAATGCCTTGCCCACAGACACAGTATAAAATGTTTGACAACTGCAACATACAGACAGCATACCACACATCCTGTTAGCTAGTACTTCAGCTGTCCTACCTGCAATCCCACCAGGCAGCCTGTAAATCATCCTGCCACTGCCATTAATCCCACCAGCAGCCTGTAACCATCTCACCAGCAGTCCCACCACTCAGCCTGTAAGCCATCTTGCCAGCAATTCCACCAGCCAAACTGTCAGGCTTGTCAGCCATCCTGCCTGCAATCCCACCAGCCAAACTGTCAGGCTTGTCAGCCATCCTGCCAGCAGCCCCACCAGCCAGCCTGTAAGCCATCCTGCCAGCAATCCCAACATCAAGCGTGTCAGCCAACCCTCTAGCCAGCCCACCACCAACTATCAAGCTGAAGCCAAACGTCAAACTGAGCCTCAGTCACACAGCAAGCCCATCAAGGCAGCAACACATGAAGTAGAGCAAAGGACAAGATTTTTTTTGCCCCCAGCCATCCTGGCCAGCCACTCCTTCAGACTGCCAAGGGCTCCCACCACCAAATCCTCCCCTCCCATTATCATCTCGCTGCCCCATCTGTTGCCACAGCCCGGTTGATCTGATGTATCCCTTCATTGAGGAACCCCCCTCCCATGGCACCACCAGGAGAGGAGACTGGCCAGCAGGCACTTCCATCTATGCCAGGCTTGGCGGGGAGAACAGCACAGACACCTCCAGCCTTCCTGGTGCATGGGGGACCAGCAGCCATCATCCAGCTTGCCAGGTGGTCCATTTTCTGAATTTTTTCCACCTGCCCACCTTCAACCCACAGTGTGACCGCACGCCTGCAGCATAGATGGCAGGATGCACAGCGGCACATGGTCACCCATGCCGCAACATGCATTGCCCCATCAGGCTACCAGGAGCCCCTCAAGAGTGGTGCAGTCTTGCTCCCACCCCCTGGGAGGAGAGCATCCTGCCAGATGCTCAAAGCCCTCCCTGCTGGCCTCTGCTACTGTCGTCCTGGGATTGGGCATGAACCCGAATCTCTAGCATGCCAGGCGATCTCAATCACCCAGCACTACGGAGCCAGCTAGGACAAGATTTATGCTGTAATGGTAAGTTACTTTTGTTGTTTTTCACAGTATTGATCCTCACAGTTGGTGTTGGTGATTACTTCACAGGAGGAGTGGCTTCCACCTTGCTTCTAAGACATTGAAATGTGTTTTTATTTCCTTTTGTCTCCCTCACACTTTAGAAAGCACACAAGAAGCCATTGAAAGACATAGCTTCCTGCACCACCACTTGTTGTGGCACTGTTGTGCCAGTACATGGCATGGCCATCACTAATTTGATGGTAGGTATCTGAATTTATTTTTTTCTGTTCCTAAGTTTGAAGGTTACTTTTTTTTCCTTTCACAGGTATACAGGGACACAGTAGCCATGCCATGTTAGGTGAAATAATGTCTCTTTCTTTTTTCACAGGTGACAGTCTCAGATTCAGAATAAGTAACATGAGACTGGATATTTCTTGCAATAACAGTGGCGAAGTCAGGCTAACTGATTTTTTTTTTCACTGCTGACAGGTTCAGATTCAAAATGAGTGACATGAGTCAATGGATCTTTTGAGCAGCCACAAGGATGGCAAAGTCAGGCTAACTGATTTTTTTTCTTCACATGTGACACTCAAAGGAAGGGTTGGAGACAGCTGACAATGTATTATATACTGTCCGTGTGGTTAGTTACCCATGGTGACCACATTAGTAAGGTCTACATAATTTCACTTTGTCTTCACAGGTGTTCCCCTCCTCATGTGGCATGGTATGTTCTCATCCAGGAAGCAAGACTTTTCATCCACTGCCTCTTGTGTCTAGGGAACCTTCATTCCATGTCAGATCCAGGCCATCATCAATGTGATGGTAGATATCCTTTCATAAATTTATATTCTCTTCTATTTTTTTTTATTTTGTTTTCCTTTCACTGGTGTACTGTAATGTAGTATGGCGTGTATTACAGTGTCTAAATAATTTGTATTTTGTCTTCACGTCAGATCTGTCTGTGATACAGCATGCAAGCCATTGCCATCTGGTAATTTCCACCAGCTCGTTGATGTGGTCAGCCTTGCCAACTAATACTGCTCGGACCTTGTCATCCTCCAGCACTGTTCATGGTGTATACTTAACATGTCCTTTGCTATGTCACATCAAGAAAAACAGTCCTGCAAGTGACTCTACTGCCTATTGTGTAATTTGCAATTGTCACGTGTAACCATCCAGTCCCCTGGGGTTACTAGAATTCCATCAGTGTCAGTGTTAGGTAGGGAAAGGAAGCTGGAGAATAACTAGTTAAATGGGGTTTTCACCTACTCACTCTCTTGTTAACTTGGTCTCAGCTGAGATGAGAGAGATGAGGTCATTTAGAACTCTTGCAGCAGCATAAGCCACAGCTGGCTGTGAGTGGGGAGTTTTAGAATCTTGGGTCAGTTGGTAGAGGAATCAGTCAGCAGGAGTTGGTGGTAGTAGTTGGAGTAGTGAGTCAATGGAGGAGAAGATCCTGTTTTCTCACCCTAGTCCTGGTATTCTCCAGTCTGCCAAGAGAAGTGGTGGAAACCGCTGGGGTGAAAAGAACTGCTAGAAAATGGATCCTAGGGGCAATCACCTATTTGATCCAGGACAATTTGAAGCTGCCTGTACTGTTCTAACTGTGAGTTGACTTGTGCTTCCAGAAGAAAGTATCTGTGCTTTGGTGTTTCTCTGCCTTAGAGGGAAAAGTACACCAGTTCTGTTCTAAAGTTTGAGACTGTTCTCCATTTAAAGTTGGCTGACAATGGTGGGGTCCCGATGCAAAACTAATTCACATTGTTCAAGACTTTAATTTCTCACACTACCAGTGTAATGTTTCTTAAATGCTGGATACAAAAGTTCATTCAAAGATGCATTTACTTAAGTGTTTCAAAATGTTTTAAGGTGTAACTCTGAAAGAATGGCTGGGTATGGATTTGGGAGCAAAGGGTGGGCAGCCCCAAATCTGGAGTAACCAGCTCAGGACTACAGATTCCGTAAGGGTGCCTGGTTACTTTGGACATAATGGCCAGTGTCTGGAAAGAAGTTTACCCCCTGGAATGGGTTGTGCTAGTAATGAATTCCAGTGTGCTCAGTTGTGGCCAGTGCCATGAGGAGTATTTCCAGTTTGAGGCCCGTGTCACTGGAAGAAGTTTAAAGTCTGATGCCATATGGGAAATGTGTGTTCAGTTGTGGCCAGTGCCACTAGAAGAAATATTCATGTTGTGGCCAGTGCCAATAAAGAGAGTTCAATGTCCTATGAAATATGGGAATGCGTAGAGTTTCTGTCAGATACAATCATTCTGTTGTTCTGCCAATTCCTTGTGCCATGTTGTGTAAACCTTGAGGGTCCATCCTTGCTTTACAGAGCATCTTTTGGAATAAAGCCACAGTCTGGAATCCCAACTCTGGTTTGGACATTCACGTTTTTGCTTCCTGTATGTGAATTTACTGGGCACCCCTCCAGAAGTGTAGGTCTAACATAGCCCTAGCAAAAAGTTCTCTCCTCAGGACCTGGGTTTGGTCATAGTTTTGCTTTTGCACACCTTTACCCCTTTTTGACTTCTAGAAGTAATGAGCATGGTATACATTGAAAAAGCTAGGAATGGTACCATTTCTGAAGAAGTCTGTGCCCAGTCAAGGGTACTGGGGTAGCTAACTGTGTAAAGTAATGGGGGGGTTACACGCATATGGAAAATACCCTGAAATGAGAGAATAAGGAGAAGACAGCAGTTATCACGATCAATCAATCTTTGTTTAAAAGGCACCTTTCTAAAGATTAAGGTGCCTGTACAGTACAAACCACATTCCAACAAACATTAACATGCTAAAACCATAAACATTTACAATATTCCAGATAACAATTAAATACATATACAGATGATGATCTCCACAAAATTATACTTCTTCTGAAAATGCCAGGCTAAACAGGTATGACTTAAGTTCCTACTTAAAACTTTGGACAGTCAGGCAGTCCCTTATCCAATGAGGAAGAGAATTCCACAGGGTTGGGGCCATAAATGCAAAGGAGTGGGCCCCAGATGATTGAAATCGCATCCTGGGAATCTCTAGCAATCCCTCGTCAGTGGATCCAGAGTTGTCAGGAGGGACAATAGGGAGTAAGGAGATCTTGCAGGTAACGGGGTTCCTGATCATGTAGGGCTTTAAAGGTCAGCAAACCAACCTTGTGATACATCATCGCACTTGCAGCCAGTGCAGTTGGTGGAGCACAGGCATTATATGACTGGTCCTAGACATACCAGTCAAAAGCCTAGCCGCTGCATTCAGCACCAGCTGCAGGCAAAAGATATCAACCTCCGGTAGCCCTAGGTACAGGGTGTTACAGTAGTTAAGGTGAGTGGTCATGAAGGTGTGGACCAAGGTAAGAAGATAGTCAGAAGGAACCAAACATTTCACCTCAGCGATATTCCTCAGGTGGTAAAAAGAGGTCTTGACAACAGCTGACACCTGTGACTTTAGGGTCAGACCGTCGTCAAAAATAACACCCAGGTTCTGCACCCAGTCTGAGGTGGTAAGCTGGACACCCTTGAACCAAAAACCAGAGGATTGTCCTGCCAACACAGCCACCTTCTGACAATCAGGGTCCACCACCAACACCTCAGTCTTATCTGCGTTCAACCTCAGTCAGCTAGCACTCATCCAGTCTTGGATCTCAGATAGGCAGTTGTTAAACACTGAGAGAACATCTCCTCGTTCGGGTACAAAGGACATGTACAGCTGAGTATCATCTGCGTAGCAGTGAAAACTCAAGCCATACCACCTAATAGTGTCCCCTAATGCCAACATATAAACAGTGAACAAATGGGTGCCAGAATGGAGCCCTGCAGCACCCCGCAGGATAGGGGAGGAGAGGATAAGAGGAATAAATTCCTGAGACCACTCTCTGTGTTCTACCTTCGGTAAGATCAAAACCACCTGAGGACAGTACCAGACAGTGCACAGATAAACCACAGGCACCCCAATAGCACACCATGGTCCACAGTGTCAAATGCTGCCAAGAAATCAAGGAGGACCAAGATGGAACAAGTCCTCCAATCTCTCGCTATAAGAAGATCATTAAGCACCTGAACAAGTGCCATCTCAGTACTATGCCTCTTCTTAAATCTAGACTGGAGAGAGTCATAGACATTGTGGATAGACAAATGATCATCCAGCTGCAGCGCAACCACATGATTCCTGACCTACAGCTATGGTTCTGTGATTCTAGAAAAAATAAAGAAAAAATACTTACCTTCCCATGGTACAAACAGTTAGAATTTAAATAACCATGGGCAACACCCATACAGCAGCAGCAGTGAATCACCATAATGATAATACTAGTGCTGTGCGGAATGTGTAATTCTGCCGGTAGAATTAGCACAGAATGACCATTCCGCCAACAGAATTGCTGCCAGAATTTTGCTTGTTCACCTGTGGAGTTCCACTTACTGTGATCCACTGAAAAATATTCCATGGAATAGTATTTTTTTCCACGGAAAATTATTCCACAACAATTTCCATGGAAAATACTGAGATGTGCAGAATAATATTCTGTGTAACAGTGATTTTTCTTCGGAAAATTATTCCGCAACTATTGTATGCTGCAGAATTCTGCCATTTCATTTCCAGAAGAATTTGGCAGAATTTTGGTGGAATTTTGAATATTCCACAGAATTTTCTTCTGCCTGAATTTGAAAATTCCACACAGCACTAGATAATACATGTGAAGAGAGAAACAGTCCCTGCCGTGTGAAGTTTCCTAGGGTTCGATCCTGTCACCTGCATTGTCCACAGTGTACATGCTTCCCCATAGCAAGATTATTAGATGGTACAGCTTGGGTTTTCACTGCTATGCAGATGGGACACCAAGCTGTACATGTCATTTGCTCCCAGGACAGATGGCGCTGTGAAAGTGCTAAACAAATGTCTGGCTGAGATCCAGGACTGAATGACCTCTAGCTGGCTGAGACTCATACCTGACAAGGCAGAGGTACTCATGATCGAGCCTGGTTGTTGGTGGAATATGGAACTGCTGGGATGGGAACAGGATTATTTATTGGCCCCATTCCCTTGGCAGTGTCCACCAAAGTAAAAAAAATGTGGGCGTCATCCTTGATGATGGATTGACACTTGAGATCGAGGTGTCATCTGTTGTCAGGAGTGGCTTTTATCACTTGACGAATGTTGCCTGGATTAAAGTCTTGATTCCGCCTAACTACCTACTGTCCTTGGTGCATGCATTTGTGATAGCACAGCTTGATTACTACAATGCTCTGTACCATGGGGTCACTGCAGGGGTTCTCCAGCAACTGCAGCTGGTGCAGAACATGGCAGCCAAGTTATTGACAGGCCTTCCAAGGTCCTGCCATCTGACCTCAGTTCTATGTGGACTGCACTGGCTGCCAGTTAGATGGAGAGTTACCTTCAAGTTGGGCTTGCTCACCTATAAGGCCCTACATGGATTGGGCCCTAGCTACCTGGAAGACTTTCTGATTCCTGCCTGCCCAATGCATTCACTTTGCTCCTCTACCGAGGGCCTTCTTTCAGTTCCCAGGGCCTGCCTTAAGTCCTCTTGTGATCAATCATTTGAGGTGGCAGATTTGGTACTGTGGAACTCGCTACCAAAATCTTTGAGGGAGGCCCCATTGGTGGAGGCTTTTATGCGGAGCTTGAAGGTTCATCTTTTAAAGAAACTGTTTCCAGATTAGTCAGAAATAAGATAGAAACCAGCTTCAAAAATCCTATTCATATTGTATTTTAACTGTTTTACCTTATTTTATTGTGTTTCCTCCTACCTACTTGTACAGCACTCAGAGTCTGTGGAATGGGGTGCTTAACTAAATAAACTCTTACATATTTACTCTTACTAGAAATACAATGGTTTTGAATACTCTCTCACACCCACGGAACTCCAAAAAAGAAAAACAAAATACTTACCTTTTCTGATATGTTAGTACAGCTGCACTAGCTATCATCATCAGCAGCATTTAGGGTTTCTGGAAGTGCATCTCATTTCTGGGCATCATGAGACTTTTCCAAGACAAGACAATGAACTTTTCTTTTTCGGGCACTAATGTGCATCTTCTTGACAATTGTTAGCAGTCCCACAGCACAGCAGCAGCAAAGTATTAAGAATTTCCACTTATACAGTATGAACTATGTGGTCGTAATGTAGCAGCCTGCTCAAGTTTTTTACCACACTTGAGAACAATTCAGGGAGAAGAGAATTATAGTGGTGCAGTACTGCCAATATTGTTAGGGTTCAGCAGGGTTTTTATGTTAAACCCAAACTTTGCACTTTAATAGCTTCATAACCATTCAATGGATTTGCACAACATTTTGCACGTATGGTCTGGGGCGGTAGATCTCTTGACCTGCCAAGTTTCATTTCAGTCAGATGTGTGAATTCCGAGATCTAGATAGTAAAAATAGTGACCCTCTGGTTGCTGTTTTTTGTCATCACCTAGCACCCAGATGGTTTGGAAATTTTGGTCTGAAATTTTCATGGTAGAAAGGGCTTTGGCCACAGTGATGCCTTTCATTGATTTGTTGAAAAAATATTAATCCATTCCAAAGTTATAAGAATTTGAAATTTCAGTTCAGAGCATGCTCAGCTACAGTTTTTTGGATAGCTGCTTTGAACAAAAAAAGAATTCGACCCATACGAAAAAGATCATTTTTCATAAGGGAAAATTCTTTTTCATGAGAAAACAATCTTTTTTCAGATAGCCACCACCTTGTTTCCATTAAAAAAAATGTTTCATCTCATGAAAATGAGATTCTGCAGAGACACCAACCCATGTAGCTTGCTAATCAGGACCCTGTTAGATGGATTCTGCACTCACGTTTTGGAAAAATTATCCAGAAATGTTTTTTACATATTTTAAAATCCTTTTTCGTGACTTGACTTTCTTCTTCATGTGGCGATAAGAAAAAGGAATTGAGCAATATGAAAAAGGATACCTTCATACAAAAAATGGAATTTGGACTTAGTTTCTTTTCAGATTCTTTTTTCATCTAAAGGCATCCTTTTTTGCAGAAAAAAAACTTCATATGAAAAAAGAATCTGAAAATAAACTAATTCAAAAATTCTTTATTGTATGAACGCATCTTTTTTTCATGAATGAAAAAATCTCACAAAAAAGGTTCCCTTTATATGAAAAAAGAATCTGGACTTAATTTTGTTTAGTCTTTTTTCATATGAAGGGAACTTTTTTCATGAGGTTGTCTCGTTCAGACAAAAAAAGGATCCCTGCATTCAAAACAAAAATTGGACTTAGTTTTTTTTTCACATTTCAACTTCAACAAGCAATAGCTACCTCAGTATTTGAACTTAAGGGGCAATCCATATATCAAAAAAAAGGTCTTAATTAGTATTACAAAAATAACACATAGTTCCCCCAAAACAATTTCGGGGCCATAAAAAACATGAAAATCAAAAAATCTAAATTCCCATAAGGTAACATTGGAAGTTTCACTAGCCATACAACCAATCAAATAAATTGCTTTTGGGTAGAAAAGGAAGTGCAGGGTCCTTAAAGCCCTGTGCTTCCACAGCTACACTGATGTATGTATCTATGGAAGGATGGAAGCACAGATATATTATATATTTATATATTGATTATATATGCATGTATATATGTTCCCAGGACAAGGCCAAAATCTTCTAGCACAAATCTTCATTTTTGACTCTACTGTTGTAAACACTACTAAATGGGATAAATAGGAGACTACACATTGATTAGGTAGATAGAAAAATTAGCTATTTACTGTTCCCACAATGCCTCACTATGTAAATTAGTATATAGGCTATTATATTTCTGTACTCACTTCAGAAACAGGAGGGTACATCTCTCAATAAAGATATCGTGTCAGTTGTATACTGTATGCACAATGCCTCATTTTGAAGATAAACATCTGAGATGATATCTTGTAGTAACCACTACAAAAGTATGAGACTGCAACTCCCAGTAAGGAAAATGAAAAATAACTTCATATTGTACAGACAATGGTTTGCTATGTGTATTTACATATTAGGTACTATGCTGCAGTTGCCACTACCAAAATAGAAGACTGCACCTCTGAATAACAAAAATTTAAGACACCTTTATAAGCAGAAAGAAGGAGTTGCACAAAAACTAAAACTAAAATAAAAACAAAACATTTCCACCTTGCATTTTCCAGCCTTGTGACGGGCAAGGAATTCAAATGGAAAAAAAGGAGAAAAACAGAGACCGGGTGGATTTACAGAGCGGACTCAGTATTTTGAAACTGTGATAAGTGGAACCCCCAAAAGCCCTTTCACAGCTCAGACAAATACCAAAATGTTTGCTTTTTTTTTTTGCCTTTTCAAAGAAACATAGTCAGCTTAACTCATAAGAAAGAAGGATAAAACCTTTCCTAGAAGAAATAGAATAAACTAGTGAGAATGTAATGTGCCTTGTTTATTTATGTTGAAATTAGCAAAATTATTTACTTTCAATGGGCCCTATGTGCAAATAGGGTGGAGTAGCTACACACGCTTATCTGGGGTGCATAGCCACTCTGCACCCATTGCACCCCCCCGTGGGATGCACAAACAAGGGATGTGCAAACCCACTGCACCCGATCTCCCATGTCCACGGACAGCACCACGCTGAGGGCATTCTGGGGGTGTGCCAGCACTACGCGGTATGCATGAACTTGCATAGTGCTGGCTGCATAGGTGCGGATCAGGGTGCTGGTTATGGCAGGGGGGACCACGCCATAACTCACTGTGTGCCCCCACAGACACAGGCCTCCAGTCACTGGGGAACCAGGACAGGGCTCACCATGCTGCCTCGACTGCTGGCACACAGCTGCATGGGGGTAGATTGAGTGATACAGGTGGGCATCCAATTGGATGCCTGTCCTGGGTCCTGAAGTGTATGCCCTGCTGTGTGTGAGCAGGGTATCACGGGAAGGTGTGGGACCCTTTTTTTTTGTAAACCACAGGCAACAGTCCAAATGGCTGCCCCAGCCTTCCCTGTTGGCTTAGTGGGCTGGGGCAGTAGGATGCGGGTGGGTCCTGTCATGTCACTGCTAGCGGGTGTCCTGTTGGGGGGTGCAAGGTACAAGGTACGGCAGTGTCTTCCATGCTGTATCATGTGTCTTCCCATGTTCAGCACTGCACACCTCCATGAATAGCACAGTGTGCAGGTATGCCCCTGTATATGCCTCCAGGCTGCAGATGGTGCATAGCTGAGGGATCAGCCAGGGGAGCATGTGTGCAAGGGGCTCTCACCCCTTCCATGAATGCTGCCAGGGGTCTGCTGGACCCCCGCTGCACTGCATTCCAACTTAGGTTTGCCTGTGCAGCCAGGATTTCTGTATTTGCTCCATTGTCCCATTTTCTCAGGATGCATTTGGAAACAAACTTCTTGCAGCTCAGTATGCTCTTTCAATAAAATCTTTAAAGAAATAAATAAAATAAATACAATTCTACATCCCAAGCCAGGGGTTCCTAGTCATGTGCCTTCCCATTTGTGGGATTTTAATTATGCTTCCCCCCAATTTCTTTTCACCCTCACTTGACGGTTCCAGATTTTTTTTTCTTAATTTTTTAATGCTCATTGACAGCACTGGAAACTGAAGCCCTGCATTTATCCAAATGGCTTATACAGCATGGTCATTCACTATGTAGGCATCCCACCCTGCCTCATCAGTGTGCCTCAGCCCTGTCACAGAGGGATCACCATGTAGTGAAGAGGATACTTAAACTCCATGCCCATTCAGTCCTGTGCTTCTAATGTAAGATTACCAACAGGGTGCCTAAGTACTGTCAATTGTGTTGGTGGTTTTGTGATGTTGACACCTGTTCACTGAGAATAAGGCTGAAACCACCACAACTCATTTCACATAACCACTAAACAGCCCACAGGTTATAATGGCTGTTGGACACATAAAGCCTGTACTGGATTTGAACCAGTAACCAAAAGGTGAAAGGCTCCCTAACCCATAGTACTACCAATCCACTAAGGCATCCAGTTCCCCAAAGGTTCCCATTTTAATTCTGATACTTTATGCTCAAGCATTCCCAGATCACAGAAAGAAAGACATGAACAACAACATGTATGTAACTGCTGTGGCAAAATGGACGATAGACATTCTTCATCAAGAAAGATACTTTGAGCACTGACCCAGTGGCCTGGGAGTGTCAAGGTGCTGGATATCTTACCTCCCACCATGCTGGCCACATAGGTTGAAATGTAGACTCAGGTTGCCAGGATCAGCTGGGGAAGGAGAGAATTTGGCAACCCAGGGGCTGCTCTCCTCTCTTGGGGGATGGTAGGCTTGCTGTCCTGACCTCTGACTGCTACCAGGTGGAGGCCCGGTGGTAATGCAGGTGCAGGTGGCATGAAGGAAGTAGCCACAGTTATGTGATGCATGTGTGCCTCCACATGTGCACACTCACATTCTGTAGCAAGGGAAGAGAGAAAATGGGAAATGGTGGCTACATCTTTGTGAAGCCCTGCCCCTCTGTCCCCAGATCCACACTGCCAGCCAGGATCCTGGTGCATTCTGGATTATGTCTCAGAGGGGTAGACCCCTCTCTCCTCCAGCCCCACCACAGGGATAATCCATAGGTGAAGCTGCCTGAGCAGGAAAGTCCCAGGGTAGGTGGGACAAAAAGAAGTTTACTTTGAGGATGTTAAGCAATCAGGCCAAGCAGGGGTCATGGCCCTGGGGCAAACCAGACCCAGGAAAGGGATTCACCCTGCTTGGTGCCCATACCCAAGGGCTCCATTTTTAGTGGGCAGGTAGCTCGTCAACCTCAACTACTCATCCAACCCAGATGGTGTTATGCAATTCCAGGTTGATTCAAAACAAGACATCAGTATTTGCTGATCTTGTGAGGTTATCCGACCTGGCTTGCATCACCGAGACCTGGCTAGACAAAAATTCTGGCCCCATTTTGGAGTCAGCTGTTCTAGCTGGGTACTCTGTGATACACCATTTGAGGTTGGATCATAGGGGCAGGGGGATAGCTATCTGTTTCAAGACAGAGCTGGGCCTGGTAGATGTGCCAGTCGGGGTCACTAGATCCTTTGAATGTAATGTGGGCGCAGGTGTGGGTTGTAGGATATGTCTCATTTACCATCCACCCGGGAACGAGAAGGAGTTCCAGCAGGAGGTCACGGAATTCATCACAGAGATGGTATTGGAGGCCCCCAGGTGGTTGGTACTGGGGGATCTCAATGCCTGGGTCAACGATGAACTCCACAGTTTGGACAAGACTTCCTCCAATTGATGATTTCATTGGGGCTCACACAGGTGACTACCTCTGCGACCACATACATGGTCATTCATTGGATCTGGTGTTTCTGCTGGGGATGGAGATCCTGGATGTGGTGGTGGAACCCGTCGGATGATCTGATCACCACACTATTAGGTTCAGCTTTGCGGCCCCCCGAATAGACCTGCCCCTACGGAGATGGTCCAGTACTGCCCCTTACGGGGCAGGGGTTGAAATAGTGTCCGAAAGGGTACATGTCCACCGGTAATGTGGATGATTCGCCATACATTTTCTGACCAGATTGTACATTTCCACATTAAAAATAATAGAAAATTAAAATAAATTAACTGCAAAAACAGTTGTCCAGAGAACATTATTTATGCCTCCCCTTCACTGTCTCCCTCAGAGGAACTGCTTGATAAATTGCATTTCAAATGTTTTTGTAACACTTTGTCTTTTCTTTTGTACTTTGCAGTCTCTGGTCTCCCCTCTTTCTATAGTGCCCACAGAGACAATGCACCAGTTGGACTGAACTCTTTGATTTGTGTTGGACTTAGTTTGACAGTATCTCTGGAGTCAAGCATGATCTCCAGTCTGTTTTAATGCATTTCATGACTGAAAATACAGACTCAACAATGCTCGAACTGGAGCGTAAAACTAACACAATGCTCAACAGAGCTATGATGTTAGGCAAGTCATCCTGTTTTCTAAACAACATTTTAAGTAGTGTATGAAGATTGTTAGCCAGTGCTGGTTTAAGAGCAAGCAGTTGGAGGGCATATTTCATTAGCAGACAGAATTCCCCAAAACATAGTGTTGGGTTAAGGCCTTGGCCTTCAAGTACCTTTGAAAAGTGTTCTGCTAGGAATGTCGCACCTTTTTTGCCATATGCAACATAGAAACATAGACTTTGACAGCAGATAAGGACCGCTTTGCCCACCTAGTCTGCCCATTTCCCTACCTACAGGATAGGCTGCAGATCCTATAACCAACAGCCTATTTCTTCCTACCCCCCCCACAAGAATTGCCTTATATCTGTCCCATGCATTCTTGAATTCTCCCACACTTTTAGACCCCACAACCTCCTCAGGAAGGCTGTTCCATGCATCCACTACCCTCTCTGTGAAAAAATACTTCCTCACATTGCTCCGGAACTGCCCCCCATCTTTAAATTGTGTCCCCTTGTTCTTGCATGTCTCTTTTTCTGAAAGATGCTACCTCTTGGACTTTGTTGATTCCTCTGAGGTACCTAAAAGTTTCTATCATGTCCCCCCCTATCCCTTCTTTCCTCAAGGGTATACATATTAAGCTCCTTTAGTCTCTCCTCGTATGGCTTCTCTTGCAGACCCTGCACCATTTTAGTTGCCCTCCTCTGGACTGCCTCTATCCTGTCTATGTCCTTGCGGAGATGGGGTCTCCAGAACTGGACGCAGTACTTCAGATGGGGTCACACCAACTGTCTGTACAGAGGGATAGCAACTTCCTGTTTTCTGCTGGTGATGCCTCTCCCTATACATCCCAGTATACCCCCAGCCCTCCCTACTGCCTTCTCACATTGCTTGCTAACCTTAAGGTCATCTGATATGATTACCCCAGGTCCCTTTCCTTTTTGTTGTTGTTACTACCTCTCCCCCATTGTGTAATCTTCCCTGGGTTCTTGTTTCCAGGTGCATTATTTTGTACTTTTGCATTGAATCCTAGCTGCGTAATTCTGACCATTCCTCCAACCTTGCCAAGTCCCTTCTCATCCTTTCCATGCCTCCTTGTGTATCAACCCTATTGCAGATCTTTGTGTCATCTGCAAAGAGGCATACTTTTCCTTTCAGTCCCTCTGCAATGTCACTTATAAAGACATTAAAAAGGACTGGACCCAGTACTGGACCCAGTACTGAACCCTGTGGTACCCCACTAGTAACCCCTCTTTCTTCAGAGTAGACTCCATTTACAATTACCTTGTGTGTCCTGTTGTCCAGCCAATGTTTTACCCAGGCTACCACCCTGGGACCCACTCCCAGGCTGGTTAATTTGACTATTAAGCTTTTGTGTGGGACTGTGCCAAATGCCTTGCTAAAGTCTAGGTAGGCCATGTCTACAGCCCCTCCCTGGTCTACTACTTTGGTCACCCAGTCAAAGAAACCTATTAGATTCGTCTGACATGACCGTCCTGCTGTGAACCCATGCTGCCTTGGGTCCTGTGCCCCACTGGCCTCTAGGTACTCAACAATTCTTTCCTTCAGAAGTGACTCCATCACTTTCCCTACCACAGAGGTCAAACTGACAGATCTGTAGTTTCCTGCCTCTGTCTTGGTCCCACTTTTGTGAAGGGGAATCACATCCGTCTTCCTCCAGTCCTCGGGTACCACACCATCCTCCCATGATTTATTAAAAAGAGTAGTCAGTGGTTTCACTAGTTCCCCTAATTCTTTTAGAATTCTGGGGTGAATTCCATCAGGCCTCATTGCTTTGTCCACCTTCAGTTTTAGGAGTTCTTGCAGAACCCTTTCCTCTGTGAAAGAGCTGGGATTGACCCCCCTATCAAGAGTGCTTCTGTTAATTGGATTAAGCACTTCCCCCTCCTCTTTTGTGAATACTGGGCAGAAATATTCATTCAGTATCCCTGCTTTTCACTGTCCCCCGCCCACCCACCACCATTCATTCTATTCAGCCTCATTATCCCTCCCTTTGTCTTTCTACGCCTCTGATATACCTATAAATGGTTTTATCCCCCTTCTTAACCGAGTTGCCTATCTTTTCCTCAGTTTGGGCCTTTGCTATTCTGACTTCCCTCCCTGCTTCCTTCTGCCTTAACTGGTACAGCTCTCTGTCCTGCTCCTTCTGTGTTTCCTTATACTTCCTGAATGCTATCTTTTACTCCCTGACTTTCCTAGCCACCTCTTTTGAGGACCATAGTGACTTTTTCTTTCATTTTGATTTGTTTATTTGCTTCACACAAAGGCTTGTTGCCTCTGTGATGGCAGTTTTGATGATTCCCCATTGTTGCTCCATCCCTCCTTCTAGCCTGTTTGCTAGTGCTTTTCTGAGGCACTCTCCCATCTTACCAAAGTCAGCCCTCCTGAAGTCCAGTACCCTCACTTTTGTATGGCTTGACTCTGTAGCTGAGTTTAACGTGAACCACACTGTTTGATGGTCACTTGTTCCCAGATGGCAACCCACTTCTAGATCTGAGATCCTCTCACTGCCCCCATTTGAGAGTACGAGGTCTAAGATTGCTCCCTCACGAGTGGGTTCCAAAACTAGCTGTTTGAGGCCTGCCACCTGTAGGGCATCGAGAATGGCCCTGCTCTTGGATGTGGCTGCAGCAAATGTGCTCCAGTTAACATCTGGCATATTCAGGTCTCCCATCAACAGTATCTCCCCTTTCTCTGCCTTCCTAAGAATGCCTTCTATCATATCCTTGTCCATTCCTTCCCCCTGACATGGGGGTCTGTACACAACCCCTGTGTGGATTGTGGTGCCCTTTCCAGTCTCCAAGGTGACCCACAGTGCCTCCTCTCCTCCCTGTTTACTCTTTTGTTCAGTTGCTTTTATCCCTTCCTTTACATAGCGAGCTACTCCTCCCCCTCTTCTCCCCTGCCTGTCTCTCCTATAGGTTATGTAACCTCTTATGTTAACATCCCAGTCATGGTTCTCTGTGTACCATGTTTCTGTGACTGCTACAATATCCAGGCATCCCTCTTCCATCAAGGCCACCAGCTCAGGGAGCTTGTTGCCCAGACTATGGGCATTGGTACTCATTACCCTCCATTTCCTGATGGCCTTACTCCTTTTTGCCCCATCCCTGTCCTTCTTGCCTTTGTCACCTTCCCCATTTACCCCTGCCTTTCTCCCTATCGCCACCTCTATGTTGGTGATTACTGCACTTACTATTGTGATTTTTTTTGGGGGGGGCTAGGATTTCCCAGCTCCTTTCCAGTGCCTCCCCCCTTGGCTAGTTTAAATGCTTGCCAATGAAGCATTTAGACCTATCACCTAGGATCCTGGTTCCCCTCCTGGACAGATGCAGCCCATCATGCCGGTATAGGCTTGCATCAGTCCAGGTGGACCCCCAGTCCCCAATGAAGCCAAATCCCTGAGCTCTGCACCAGTTTTTCAACCACTGATTGAATCCCATGGTGCAGAACACCCTAGCCTCTCCTACACCATAGATAGGCAGCACCTCCGAGAAGGTTACAGTGCATGCTACTTGTCTAAGGCCCCTCCCCAATTCCACAAACTCTTCCTGCACTGCTCTAATCTCTTTCTTAGCCAGATCATTTCTCCCTAGGTGGACAATGACATCCAGCTCCCTCCCCTGTGCAGCTGCTCCGGCAATCCTGAGAATTAGAAACATAGAAACATAGAAGTTGACGGCAGATAAGGACCGTAAGGCCCATCCAGTCTGCCCATTTCTTTTCTACCTTATAAATGTGCCATTGGCCTTTGCTCTGTCAGTGGCCTATCTATTCATAGTCATTTGTATTGCTCCCTTATGCCTATCCATGCCTGTTTGAAGCCCTGCACTGTATTCTGTAGCCACTTCTTGTGGTAAGCCATTCCATGCATCCACCACCCTTTCTGTGAAAAGAATTTCCTCACATTCCCCTTAATCGGCCTCCTCTAATCTCATGCTGTGTCCTCTTGTCCTGCTATTTTTCTTATATTTCAACATGTTAGACTCTTTCACCTTGTTTATGCCCTTAAGGTGTTTGAATGCCTAGATCATATCACCTCTCTCCCTCCTTTGCTCAAGGGTATACATATTGAGCTCCGTTAATCTGTCCTCATATGTCTTCTGATGCAGTCCCTGCACCATTTTGGTTGCCCTTCTCTGGACTGCCTCAATTTGGTTAATGTCCTTGTGAAGGTGTGGCCTCCAATACTGCACGCAGTACTCCAGATGGGGCCTAACCAGTGTCTTGTACAGAAGGATTATTACCTCCCTCTTACGACTTGTGATACCCCTACTAATACACCCTAACACCCCCTAGCCTTACCTACTGCTTTAGAGGTCTGCTTGGATGATTTTAGGTCATCAGTGATGATGATGCCCAAGTCTCTTTCTTCCTTTGTGACTGCTAGCAACTCCCCTCCCAGCCTATAGGTGGCTTCAGGGTTTCTCTTCCCTATGTGCATGATTTTGCACTTCTTTGCATTAAATCCCAGTTGCCACTCTTCTGACCATTCTGCTAGTTTATCCAGATCTCTTCTCATTCTGCCCACCCCATCTGGATCATCTACTCTGTTGCAGATCTTGGTGTCATCTGCAAACAGACAAGCCTTACCCTCTAGTCCATCTGCAAGGTCACTAATGAAGATGTTGAAGAGGACTGGCCCCAGGACTGATCCCTGAGGTACCCCACTTGTGACTTGCATCTCTTCTGACTGTATACCATTTACCACCACTCTGTTTTCTGCAAGTCAACCAGTTTCCACCCAGTTGACCAACTTCTGACCCACCCGAGCCTACCAGCTTATTTATCAATCTTCTATGTGGAACAGTGTCAAAGCTTTGCTGAAGTCAAGGTAGGCGACATCAACTGCTCCCCCTTGGTCCACCACTCTGGTTACCCAGTCAAAGAAATCTATGAGATTAGTTTGACAGGACCTTCCTTTGTAAACCCATGCTGTCTTGGATCCTGTGCCCTATGGATTCCAGGTGTTGCACTATCCTTTCCTTAAGGAGTGCCTCCATAATCTTGCCCACTACTGAGGTAAGACTGACCGGGTCTGTAGTTCCCCGCCTCCTCCCTGCTACCACTCTTGTGGAGCGGGATCACATGAGCCTTCTCCAGTCTTCTGGGACCTCTTCTGTGCTCAGAGACTCACTAAACAATTCTGCTAATGGCTCTGCTAGTTCCTCCTTTAGCTCCTTAAGTACTCTGGGATGTATGCCATCAGGTCCCATTGCCTTATCCACCCTGAGCTTAGCAAGCTCTTGTAGGACCCTTTCTTTGTGAAGGGGTAGTGCTCACCTCCCTCCCCTGTGTCCATGATGCTGGAGCTGTGGGCCCTGCCCTACCTTCTCTTCAGTAAATACTGAGCAAAAGTATCTATTTAGGATGGATGCCTTTACAGGGCCTCCTCCTCACATGCTCCTTTCTCCATTAGCTTAGCAATACCCCTCTGGACTTTCTCCTTTCACTAATGTATCTATAGAAAGTCTTGTCACCTTCTTTACTGTTCGTGCTAGTGTTTCCTCAGTTTGGGACTTTGCCTGCTTACTGCCTTACCTGCTTCCCTTAGGGCAGTTTGGTATGCCTCCCTATCTTCATCCCGCTGTGTTCCCTTATATTTCCTGAAGGCCAGCCTTTTGGCTCTGACCTTTTCTGCTACTGTATTTGAGAACCAAAGTGGTTTCCTTCTTCTTTTGCACTTCCTTTTCTGTCTAACACAATGGGATGTTGCTTCAAGTATTGCATCCTTAATGTTTTCCCACTTTGCCTGTACCCCCTCACCTGTGTTTCTTTTTGCCAGGGCTAGCTTAACTCTGTTGGCCATCTTATCAAAGTCAGCTCCTCTGAAGTCCCATATTTTTGCCTTGGAATGGGATGATTTAGATGTAGTAGCCAAATTGAACCATACCATGTGATGGTCACTGGCCCCAGGTGACCTTCTACCTGAGATCTGTGATCCCTTCTTTGTTAGTCAGTACTAGATCTAGGATAGCCCTGTCTCTTGTGGGTTGCTGTACCAGTTGTTTGAGGCCCTCCCCTGCAGGGAATCCACTATGAGTCTAGTTCTGGCAGATGTTCCTGCTGGTATTGACCAATCTGTATCCGCATGTTGAAGTCTCCATTATCAGAACCTCCCCTTTAGCTGTCATGTTTTGTATATCTTCTAACAGTAATGTGTCTATGTCCTCCCTCTGGTCTGGGGGCCTGTAGACAACCCCAGTTCTTATGGCTGTCCCATTTCCTGTTTCCAGGGTGACCCACAGTTCTTCTGGCTCCTTATGTGTATTCTGAATTTCTGTAGCTTTGATATTTTCATTAACATACAGGGCCACTCCTCCCCCCTTTTTGCACCTCAGTCTCTTCTGAACAATACATAGCCAGGTACTGAAGTCTCCCAAGTGTGGTTACTGGTAAACCACATCTCACTAATTGCTACTATGTCCAGTTTAGCCTCTGACATTATTGCCTGCAGGTCTGGGATCTTATTTCCCAGGCTGTGAGCATTTGTGTACATGATTTTCCATTGGCCAGATTTTGGTGTGTTAGTTGTTGTGAAGTTTGGCATTACCCTGTGTGTCGTATGGGAGACAAACCTTTTTCTTACCTGGTGATGCAAATGAACGGCAAACATGCTGAATTCCGTTTGACCACTAGCTGAGGGGAGGGGTGTTCTTCCCATTCGACGATGGGTGTGCATCCCTCTCCCCATTTGCTAGTTTAAATATTCTGCAAAGACGCCAAACTTCTGCCCCAATGCACTGACTCTCTTTAGTCAGATGCAGTCCATCAAATTTAAAGAACTTTCACTCCCAGAACTGCTGCCAGTTCCCTACAAATCTGTGTCCTTTTTCCTGGCACTAGTCCTTGAGCCATGTGTTTCGCTCCCCTATCTCCCTTCTTCTGACCTTCCGTCCATCTGCTCCCTCTCCCAGACTGGCAGGATCTCAGAGAAGGAGATGCCGGACGAAATAGATGATATTGTCACCCAGCCTAGTCAGGTGTTCCTTGGTCTCCACAACTGACCGGCTGGCAAGATTATTAGTCCCTATGTGTACTAGGACATCAATGTTTTCTCCTGCTTTGTGAACAATTTTAGTAACGCGTCAGTGTCTCTCCATGCTGATGTACCTGGAGACATCTGACCATCACCCTGGCTGGAGATGGGTATCAACTCCGAATCATGGAGTCTCTTATGATCAGAAGTTTTTGGATTTTTGTGCTTGTTTTGTTTTGGTTCCTGATTTGGGTGAGTTTTGTTGTGTTAGCTCCTGTGCCGAGTGTCCTGCTCTGCAGTGTCTTCTGCCTCTTTATTTGATTTCAGAGATAGAGGCAGATACCTGTTTGTAGTGTTTATATGGTTTTTGGAGGTAATGTGTTGGAGAGCAGAGAGTGATGGGGCACCTGATTTGCTCCTCCTAACCACCTGCCAACCTCCTGGACCAACTACCCTCCGTGGTCGAGGTTTTTCTGTTGGATGCTGGGGAAATGGCGGGTGGTTCTTATAATGTATTTCCTCTTCAACATGAAATTTGAGGTGTGCAATCTCTGCCCATGCTGCCCAGAGCTGAGCCCTAAGATCTCCAAAGGCCTCAGCATGTAGGACAGTGTCCTAAATCCTGTAAGACTGTCCTTCTGAAAATTGTTCCATAGTACCTGCAGTTAATGAAATCCATTCCAAATAAGTTGCTGGGTTTGTAACCTAGTCAGAGTAATTAGAAGGAAAAAAATGCAAGTAATGGTTTAATTGTGTTTTGTTTAACTTGTTATAACAAGTTAAATTACTAGTGCCCTGTAAATGAGATCACTCTTGTGGAGGCCCCACTGATCCGCCTCTTCCTGCTCTGCCACAGGAAATGTCACAACTGTGGTACCCTATAAAAGGAGGTGTAGCGTGGGTGGTTGGGGATGGGGCTGGGTGGCTGGGCCCTTCCTGCCTAAAAGAAGAACCACGGATGAAAGAACAAGGAGGTAAGAGCAGAAACAATCAGTCAACAACAAATGCAGTAACTCTGAAAGCTTATCCTAATGTTAGATAAAACTGTAAAACCTGTAAAGCACCACCTGTAATAATTTCAGAGAAGATATACACTGTAAGAAACACTTTGCTACAGAGAAAAATAAAGCAGTAACAGAAGATATACCTTGCAAAAGACAATTTGAATCAGAAGATTACAGGAGTAATCTGTTAGCACACACCTGTAGGCACACCTTGTAATAATGCAGAAGAAGGTATACCAGCAACAACAATTTGAATCAGAGAAAAAATAAAGCAATGAAATGTTAGCAACAAACAGTAGCAATCCCTGTGAGTAAAAAATAAAAACACCACCACACAGTAAATCTGCTTAGCCAAACTAAGTCTTAATCCTTTTCCCTTGCTCTGGTAAGTTTCTCTACTCTGCCTTTCAAGCAGTCTTAGAAGGAAAGAGCTCAGGTGAAGCTAGGTGCCTTGGCCAGCAAACCAAGTCTTCTATTCACTCCCTGTCCCTCCAAGCCATGGCACCAGGCAGGCACCTTACCTCCCTCTCCCCTTCCTCCCCCAGTTCTACCTTCCTAACAATGGAGTCCCCCACCAGGAGTTGTTTCCTTCCCCCTGTGGGGTCCCATGCCACCCTCCTGTGGGTCTCCTTTGTGGAGGTTCCCAGCATCCTCCTTGGTCTCTACTGCAGGTGCCTCCATAGAGGAACCACACTTTGCCAGAATGGCATAGGAATTGTGGAGAGGTACAACTGGAGGGATGCACCTCTGTTCTACCATCCTCACCTTCCCTGAGCCCACTGTGGTCCAACTGCTCCTCTTTCTTGGCAACCTCTGAGGCAATGGCAGTGGCACTGGTGGTCCCTCATCACTGCTGTCAGGATACACTGCTGGCCTGTTGTTTGGATTGAAAATTTGACACGCTTGTACAACATCAAGCTGTTCACCACAGTCTTCCCCTGGTGATGGACTTATCATGTTACTGAAATGCTGTTTCATGGACTTAACAACTTCATCTCTGAAATGGGTCACCTCCTTTGTAACAGTATGTACTGTGCCAGTTAACTGTTGCCCCCGTTCTTACACAAGTACCTCATCTTTGAATTCCATTCTGTCAGCAGAGATGTTGTTGACAGAAAGGAAGTGCTCACAGGCCTGCTGTATGTCATAATGTTCTAATGAAAGAACAGCAGCCTCAACTCTTTCTGCAATTTGGAAAATTAGCAGCTTTTCTTGTTGAAATGCCAAAAATACAGACACAATCATCTGTAAAAGTTTGTGAATGAGATGTATTGCAATGAGGTATTTAAGTGAGACAAGACTTTTTCTCAGCTTAGCCATTTTCATTCTGTTGTCCACAGGACCACTAGTACTGACCTGATCATCACTAACCTGTATCACATGCACAACAATGCTTTTCCACATTTTAATGAGCACATTTAATGCTCAAACTCTGTGGGCTAGCCATCTGGTTCCCAACACATTCACAGGCACAAGGTACTGGAGACCCAGAACAGAAGATGTTTGTTTTAGTCCATTACACATCACTGCTGATGAATGGTAGTACTGGAAAATCAGTTGTAATATGTCATCAATTTGCTGCACTAAAGAGCAAGGCTTGGCTGCATCTCACAATGCCAGTTCAAAGCGATGGGCTGAGCAGTGGACCGAGACAGCGTGAAGAACCTGATCCTGAACTTTTTTGGCAACCCCATTATTAAGTCCAAAATTTACTGCTGCACCATCAGCGAAGAATCCTACCATGCAGGTGTAATCCTCGACTTTTGCATTTTCTGTTATGCTGTTCATAACTACATGGAAAATATTATCAGAAGTAGGCCTGCCTATGCCTACGATGATGAGAAATTTTGTCACAGGTTCACCATTCTTCACATAGCATATATAAATTAGCTCTTCCTCTATTACAGCTGAGTTGGTACTACCATTACACAACACTGAAAAATATTTGGACTGCCTGACCTCCTCTGTAAGTTGTGCAATAATATCCTTACTGATGAATTTAATAAAACTGGTACAGGCCTTGTCTCTGGTGTCCCTCAACCCAATCTTTTCCTGTTTCCCTATCCGTGACAGTAGTTCCATGTCTTGTATGAAACTGGTGAATGGTTGCCCTGTTTTAGCAATCTTAAAAGCAGTCAGGAACCTATGGGTCATGATTTCTGTTGTCTCTTTATTCACTGACAGCAACCCCCTAACAATTGGTCTTTTGCTAGGTTGATGTTGAACAGCAATACGGCTGCTTGACTTGAGATGAATGTGACTAGTTTTGTGTGCTTTTATTGTGCCCAGCATCATAGTTTTGCAGTCAACCACAAATTAATCTTTGTCATTTGGAAATATTTGTTTGCAGTACTCGTAGTGCATCTCAGTTCGGTCATTATTTATTAAAAGCCATTCTCTATCTTTTTTCCATGAATCTTGAAAGTGTCTGGTTCTTTGTTTTTCATACTCTTTTCCTTTTTGTGACATTTTTCCTTGGTTTGGGCACCCAAGCATTATTTTTTTGGGGGGTGGAGGGGTTTCCACTCTACTTGTCTCTACAGGGATACTTGCTGTCAGGGATGATGTCAAGTTCAGTGGAGGAAGATGGACCTGGCTGTGGTAATTCCACAGTATTTTTCTTGGTAAAACCAAATCTAAGAAGAGACATGCTTTGATCTGCGAAACAGAACTTAACTTGTTAATAAAGAATTCTTAAACTGACTTGTGTGAGTCTTTGTCTTTTAGTGAGAACAAATAGGTAAATCAGAGCAGTCACCTCTCACAGGGGACTTCCCTTTACTGTAGGGTAATTAACATGGCAACACAGAACAACAAATTTATTTTTTTTGTTAATCCAGACTAGCTCCAACAGAGGTTTTCCCAATGATTCCTTTCGTGTAGGGCAGGGAGCAGTTTAAGATGCAGGAATTAGAGATTGTTTTTTAAAAACACACAAAAAGCTCAGAGATAGTTCCACACAACTAACTAGGATCCCCAAATGTTAGGCAGGGAGCAGTTTCGAATGCAGGAATTAGAGATATATTTTTTTTAAACACACAGAAAGCTCCAAGAGTTCCACACAACTACTAGGGTCCCCTAGTGTAGGGCAGGAAGCAGTTTAGAATGCAGGAATTATTTTTCTTCTAATACACACACAGTCTCTGACAAGATCTCCCAACAGGGATCCCCTTACTGTAGAGCAGGGAGCTGATTAGAATGCAGGAATTATTTTTTAAACACACACAGAAGCTCCGACAGAGCTCTCTCCCCAAGGATCCCCTTATTGTGGGGCAGAGTAGTTTAGAATGCAGGAATTATGCTTTATTATTTTTTTAAATACACACAGAAGATCCGACAGAGCTCTCCCCACAGGGATCCCCTTACTGTAGGGCAGAGTAGTTTAGAATGCAGGAATTATATTTTTTATTTATTTCTTTTTTTTTTGTATCTATATTTCTCTCCTTTGACCACCTGAGCTGCTCCCCATCAGGGACATCCAGACAGTGACCGCCTCTACCATGGACACCCAGACTCTTGCAGCTTTTCCCCCATAGTGGGGCCACAGGGAGCCCCCAACTCCCCGTGGAACATGGATCCAGGCAGGTGCTGTGGTGAAACTGTGGACAGCCATCAAGCTGCTCTCTTCAGGCACCATTTTTCCCTGGTTTTCTGTCCTCATTGGTGCATGCTCAGGCAGTGCCTCCAGTCTCCACTGGGGGCCGCTGCTGAGTGATACATTCCCCGATACCACCCCCGGAGAGAAGAGCAGTCAACCAGACGTTCAATCTTCCCTTCCCCTGCTGACCCCCGGTGTCCCGAGTCCATTCCTGAACCCAGGTCGCTGGCGTGGGTCGAGGTAAGGCGCCAGTGCCTCAGCCCTCTACACCACATTTTTTTACCTTTTAAACACACACAGAAGCTCTGACAGAGATCTCCCCACAAAGATCCCCTTATTGTAGGGCAGAGTAGTTTAGAATGCAGGAATTATGCTTTATTATTTTTTTAAATACACACAGTAGTCTCCGACAGAGATCTCCCCACAAGGATCCCCTTACTGTAGAGCAGGGAGCTGATTAGAATGCAGGAATTATGTTTTTTATTTTTTAAACACACACAGAAGCTCTGACAGAGCTCTCCCCACAAGGATCCCCTTACTGTAGGGCAGACTAGAATGCAGGAATTATGTTTTTTGTTTTTAATTTTTTAAACACGCACAGAAGGTCCGACAGTGCTCTCCCCAGAAGGATCCCCTTAGGGCAGAGTAGTTTAGAGTGCAGGAATTTGCTTTATTTTTTTTACAGTAGTCTCCAACAGAGATCTCTCTGATCCCTTTATTGAGCAGTGAGACAGTTTAGAATAAATCAAATGTTTGATTTTATTTTATCCACACTGAAGCTCAGGCACTGGGACACACGTTCCCTTGTAGTGTAGGGCAATAGACTCATTTTCCCAGCTTAGGTCAATGTACTAGAACACAGCTAGCAAATTTATTTTTGTATTCACACTGCCAGCTGAACCAAGAGAAGGATTTTCTCCTTAGTCTGTCCCTTACTGTAATAGGCAATTAGGCACGGTCCAGGAGGAATTATTTTTAAGAAAAAAGTTAAATCTCCCCACTCAATCTTATGCAAAATGAATATGCAGTCTGTGGTTTTATTCTGACTGCTGACTGACACAGACCCTCTTTCTCTTCTTAAATTATTTTCCCCCCATTCCATGTTTATCAAGGCTAATTCAGCTTAGGCTCACTGATGCCTGCTATGCCCACTAAGTTCCCATCAAATGAAAATTCAGTGTTCTGACAAGAACAGTCTTGATCAGAGGATGATTTTTGTTTATAGTTTGAGATATGTTTCAGTATCCCCCCACTACTACTCCTCAATGATGTATTGATTTGTGCTGTCTGAGTGCTGTAGCTACAGACTGCTACCTGTTGCACTCAGAGATCCGGTCGGTGTATTTATATTTTCTCAGTTTGAGCCACGTGGCTCCGACAATGTGCTCTACAAGTAAGCGTTCCTTCCTCTCCTACTACTGACTGACTTCTGAAGCAAATGGTAGTCAGTTCAGCGGGAAGAACTCCTGGACAGCCAATCAGAAGACAGCTGGGTTGGACTTAGTCACATGGGTCCCAGTTGAATGCCCACATGGGTCGTTTTGTTGCTAAGGACCCCCAGCTGTCCAAGGAGTGCCTGCTTCCAATTGGAGTCCATTTCTTTCTCGAGTGTGCGCTGAGACGATATGCTTGCCCAACCCCCCAACATGCAGCTGTAGACAGAGAGAAGTTGCTCACAGGCTCCTCCAACTGGTGGAAAACAGCAGGTACAACCACAGCAACAGTATTTCCAGATGGAAATGCTAGACTAAAAAGCACATTTTCTGCAACCTTTCCGCATTTCCACAGATATATGGAAAGGCTATATTTTGAGCCCTGCGGTGAGAAACCCCAAATGGTCTAATGGCGGTTCAGAACCTATCGGGTAGTGTGAGTGTTAACAGGGATCCAAAGAATCTGCTATGAGCCTATAATAAGGCAGTGGGGAAGCTCTGGATGCCATTTCTCCGGTCCGTGTTCTCCCATCACCCTTCACCCTCGGTCCCTGTGGTTTGATGGGTCCTTGAGAGAGCTGAGGAGAGTGGATAGAAGGTTGGAGCATTGCTGGTGGAAATCAGGCCTGAATGAGGACAAACTTAGATTGATATCTCATTATAAGGTATATCAATCTGCGGTCTCCCATAAAAAGGCATAATTCCTGTCCAGGGAGATTGCAGCTGCACGAAATCAACCAGCCCAGCACTTCTTGACTGTGGACAGGCTGTGCAATCCAGCCTGTCTCCAGAATCGTAAGGGCAGCTCACTCAGATGGGCAGAGCGAAGATCAGTGTGGGATCAGGAGCACCCAGTTTGTTTGGTCAATTTGCTCAGTTGGCAATCGATGATGTCATGAAGATGGTCCAGGGCTTGTGAGTGATTTACTGTAGTTTGGATCCAGGTCCAACGCGCCTCCTAGTGGGGTGCATGGCGGCAACAGGACCAGTCCTTAATGAGATAGTTAGGTATTCTTTAGAGACTGGGGTGTTTCTGGACACCCTGAAGGAGGTGGTGGTTCATGTAGTAGAAATTTCTGAATTCATACTAGTATATGCTGTTACAGGGTTACAGAATGTCACTGAGGTTACTTGAGGTACATTTGTAGAAGCAGAAAGCAAGATAAAACTGGATAGAACTGGTTGTGTCTTGTACCAGCCTGAATAACAGGCTCGGACAAAGTATAAAATAACAACATGCTTGGGCAAAATATAAGATAACAGCACGTTGAGGCATTGAAGGCAAGCTGTATCGTATTATGGTGTGAGTGAAACTCATTGTTTCACCTAGGTCAGATTGACCCAGGCATATGTATCAAGAAGTATTGGGAAAGAAATGAAATAAGCAGTGGAAAAGTACCCCATACATTGGTATCAACTTGTTTTTTTCTTACATTGGCATCGTCAGGCACCAAAACCATATTAGGAAGCAGCTGACAGCAGTTCTTGGTATTGAGATAGCAGTTTTTAAAATAAGACACTCCTTTCAGTAGAAATTAACAACGCCTTCATAATAAGTGTATATAAGTGATTGACTAATGAAGCTTGGGGAGCCTTGCATGTTGTTGGAAGCAGACTCCCATATGCATATGTATTAAACTTTTCTTTTTACTACATGCAGTGTTCCTGAGCCTGATTTTAAAGTAAAGTGTAAGAAGAATATATTTTTTCAACGACAGTTTTGGCGTAGTCTGCAGGATCAGCACAGACTGGACCCGGAGTAGTCCTGGTCGGGGACGAATCCCAAGACTTCTGGTAAAAGTACCAAAAAACAGAGGGAAATCCACCTGCAGCAAGTGGAGACAGGTTGGGACCGTCCCCAATCGCAGAGGATCCTCTTCGGACCCAGACGGCGCTGATCACTGTAAGTACCTGCACTCAGGCCGTTGCATGTAATAAAAAAAAAAAAAAAGATTGCTTGTATAAGTTGTAACTGATATCAGGATAGCTTGAGTCTGAAATAGTGACAAAAGTATCTATAAGTCTGAGCCTAAAATAGTGGCAATAGGGACTAGGTGCCATAAAGTAAACCGGTAACAAGTAAATAGGGACATTTGAGCCTGCTCTGACAGTGTGTGAGTATAAGACAGACAAAGGGGGGGAAGCAACAGAACCTTTAAGTGGGTTGAGCACCCCAGCAACAGAACCTTTAAGTGGGTTGAGCACCCCAGCAACAGAACCCTTAGATGGGTTGAGCACCTTTAGAAAACTAGGGAAAAAAAGGGTGAAGGAGGCAGGCAACAGTAACTCCCGGTGGTTGTTTTTTTTTTTTTTTTATCTTTTCTCTTTGATGAAACTGTGGAAGAATATGTGGAGAGATGTATTAAGGAAAAGTCTCTCAAACAAGTAAGGGCAACTGCCCTTTGCCCTTGTAATTTGTGCTTGCTACAAGTATATACTGTTAGAGCCAATGATGGCTTTCACAGTTCAGGCTTTTTTTAGTAGAAAAGCAGCAGCTAATTGAGTAATGTTAGATAAGCAACATCTAGAAAAAGAAAAATAAACTACTGTGAATGTACGCACAGCAGGTGACTACAGATGGCATGATTTGAAAATCCTCCCCCCCATGTTGCCTATCTGTGTAGTTTCAAGTTTTTCTGTATCAATTTCAAGTTCCCTTGCCTCCTATAGAGGCTGAAACATTTAATCCTAAACCCAAGTACTGGGGACCTCTACCAGATGAATCTCAACCTAGTACTCTTAGAGATTTTTTTTGTTTTTGTTTTTAAACTGGAACCCAGAGCTCTGGAAAAAGACTTGGTTTGGCAGGTTACTAAAATGGCCAAAAGAAAACCTTTGAAAGGGTTAATAGCTGCAGTGTTTGAAAATTATCATGAAGGCCCTGCAGTCGGTTTTCTCAATCAGACCAGTGTATCGAAAAAGAAGAAGGAAAATACCTTGGTAAGTCTGAATTGTTTTATTATTTAAAGTTTTTTTTTATGTCTGTTTTATTTCTGTAATACATATACTAAACAAGGTAATGCTCCATCTCTCTTGTATGTATTTTCCAGCGTATATCTGTGTTCTGTAATTATGTTCTGTTGTCAAGGTTGTGCGATAGGATTGACTGCCTTCGGTGCACAACATGTTACAGTAAAAAAGAAAGAGGAAGCTTCTTTGCCTCATATTTGACTGTTTTAATTGGTTTTATTTTTAATAAAACATTTGTGCTGCTTAGATAGGGTCAGTGAAAAACTTTTGTATGTAGTTGTTGGTTGGAGCAGGTAGTGTTGAAGGTGAAGAGATATGATGTCATAGATTGCAATGTGCAGAAAGATTTGTAGTTTGCAAGCAACGTGCCAAGCCACTGCTAGGTGAAAATGTAATGTGTTAACAGCTATAAATGGCTTTATCATACTTCTAGTTAAAACCAAAAACTTTTTGCAAAATGGCAGAGTGCCATATTTTGGCTATGTGCCAAAAGGTGTAACCATGTTATACTAGATGTGTTCACTTACAGATGGTACGTTGTGCTGCATTCTAAAAGAGTTAGAATGTGTTTAAAAAGTGTTTTGTTCTGGAAAGATTTGGCATGGAGATATGTATAAATGTGTTGGTTTAAAAAATTGTCAGTGTTACAAGACAGGCAGGAGGCAGCACATATATCTAAAACACGTACAGTTTTCTAATAAAACTATGGGCATTACCTCAGCAAATTGGTGTCAAATAATGTCAGTCTTATTTTGTGTTAAGTATTTCTTTTTGTGTATGTGTATGTGTGTGTACTGTCTTGGCCAGCAGTTTTATTGTGTGCTCTATTATTATTTAAAAATATTTTAATATTAGTAGTGTTCAAGGACACTACAAAAATAACTGGGTTTGAACAACCCTTGCATGCACACTGTGACCTTTTGCAAGTTATTTGACCTTCTTGTGTTTCAACATTTGATGTTACTACTAGTTCAGACTTAATGTATATTCCATACCTAAAGCACAACTTTTCACACAAAATGTATGTTTTCATGAAAGCACACCAAGAGTAAACCATGTAATTTGACTTTTTATTGCAAAACTAGTATTCTAAGTGAAGAGAAACAAACTTTTCTTCTCCTCTCACTGCTTCTGACTTGCAGCCAACACAGGCAATACTCCAGCTGGAAGGGGAGAATTATTCATCATCTCCCCATATTTTTATTATATATATATACAGTATGCTTTTGAAAAAAGGACTATTACAGCTGTTTTTGAGAGTTTACCATCTACAGTTAAAAAACAATGGTTTTGGTTTTTATATGTGACCATGGTGTAATCATATTTTTTCCTTTTTGAAATGCATTCTAAAAATACGTACGTACAGTATTACCATCAATCCGAATCTTATAAACTCAGCTGACATTTTGTCATGCTTAGGATAAGGGAACCCAGGGACGCTTGGCTTCTTTTATCCTATGGAAATAATCTTGTTTTATTTTTAAACTGGTGTGTATTTGTTTTTGTTGTTTGTCTGTGTTTCTTCTCTTTCTTCTAGAGAAAAAGAAGTTCCCATCTTTATAGTAAGGTATGAAACTTACTAAACTAATTGTAATATTATCTTGTTATAATTTAAAGTGTAGTAGGTGGGGATCATGTCACCATCCACAGCTAACCTTTTTATTGCTACAGTATTCGAGCTGTCTCTTCCACCTCGAGCTGTCTCTTCCACCAGTAGGAGCTTGAGGGAAGGGGGTAAGCTACCCTTCCTCCCTTCCAGTGTAATACCCACAAAGGTTGCAAGGTATATCACTGTCCCCCCAGAGGGGTAAATAAGGAAAATGTGTATTTGCCAATAATTGTTTCTTATTTGCAGGTTTTAAAAAAGACCCAAGGTATTTTAACAGCATAACCTAGCCCAAGCCCTTCTGCTTTTTCTAGTGCAAACAGTTAAATCTCACACCTATTACTGGTACAAGGGCTTCTGCCTTCAGCAAGTAATAAGTTACACTGGAGGATAAAGTTGTGTATGTGTGTCCACGCATATTCATTCTTTTGATTGTCTTTTCAGCTTTCTCATCCTGTCAAAACAAATGTAAAACAACTTCTCATAGCCTTACAGCAATGAATGCATTTTTTTTTCAACCAGTAAATTCACAGTACTCTAACATTTCTGGACTCTAAGCTAAGTTTACAGTCTATAAGTGTTGTTTAAAATGTGTTTATGCATTATGCTCAATACTAAAATTGTTCTATTGCAAACACTGTTTCACGTTTATGTTATAATGTTTTGATATACATCTTGCTACACTGTATCATGTGTGTATTCAGAAAAGTGCTCCACATGTATAGCGTTTTTAATGCTCATAACCAAACCTAAGTACTGGGGCCAGCATTGCTGACCCACCCCTACAATATGTTCCAAAGCAAAACCCCAGACAAATTAATGCTCCGTTTGTCTTATTATTCACAGGTGCAATAGGCACTGTTATTAAATTGGCATAGGCCAACAACATATGTATTTGTCCTGCTAATTGCATAGTGTATCAGGCATATTGCTATGAACTATATGTTTGAAGCATGTTATTGTAACATTACAAGATTTTATAACTCAGGTCTCAGTCAGGCCTGCTTGCAACAGACAGGGAAATAATGTTCATCACTGTCATATCTGCTTCTGTGATTTAAAAGCAGGGATGTAACCATAACATTGTCATGATTTACAGATGGTCAAATGGTATAATTGAACCTCAGCCTGCACCCCCAGGTATGCGGTTAATGTCCCATTTTTATTTTTTCTCTTTCTAATTGCCAAAATTTAGGCTCTGTCACACCAATCTTTACAAAACAAAAAGTCAATGGTTTAAAAAATTGATATTTATGTGTTTTAATTCAGTGTCTAACACACTTTGCAAGTTTGCAGGTTTCCACGGTGTGGCACACATAAGATCTCCACGTTCAACAGCAGTAATACTTTCATCTAAGTTGCCAAGACCTTCATCTTTTCCTTAAAAAGAAACAACTGCCACAGTTTTGATGTTATCACCATCTTTGTGCCTGACTGGTTCCTTATAAGGACTATTGCATGAATCCAGTTATTATTACCTCTGCAAGTGTAATGTTTTCAGCAAAATTACACCTATTTGTAGAACTTTAAATCAACTGAAGAAGGTCCAGTCAGTTCAGAGTCTGCAATCAAGGTTATTGTTTCTGCTTACTATGAAGTTAAGTCTGGGTTGGGGCAATCCCCTAACTCCAGCAAGAAGATTCTTCTTCAATTGACCTTCAAGAAATACATCCATTTTCTTCACTGCTGCTTGTTCCAAACATGGCTGGTACTTTCCACAACCCTATTGCTCTGTTATGGACTGTGTTCTTAATGGTTTATTGTCAATTGTTACCTTTTTATGGACTGTTAATCTTTATGCTGGGGTGTAATCAACTACCACAACACAAATTCCATGCCAGTGTGTGTGTGTGGCTACTCCATTAAAAGGACCCAATGCACCCCTGGCCAGTGTGTCTGCTAATCAACCATCCAGCAGCCAGCAAAATGAACACTGACTTTTCTACTGTGCTGGTGTTTGTTTTTAAATTACTGTCTGCATTGCCCCATGTGCCTTGTGGGGTTACCACCATTCTGCAAATGACATTTCACCTGTACTGTAGTTACACCAACCTGTGCTTACTTAAATTAACTTTATGGACTGTTAACTTTATGGACTGTTATGTTTTATAAGGACTTATCTGTCAAGAGGCATTATCAACAGATTCTTCAATCAAGCTCCAAGGGTGTGCCACACCTCAACACAAGGTAGCATCTACCATATTCACTCTCTAAGTGGATTCCATGAACTCTTTTTCATCGACAAAATTGTTATGTTATATTGTGTTATATATGGTATCACATGTTAGCATTTTTTTCACATATTTAAATTGTGGTGTTGACATCCCTCAGTTCTGTATTGTGTTTTACAAACTCACCATTTGTGTTCCATCTGTAACTCCCTCTGTAACAACTCCAAAACAAAATGTTTTTTATAAATGCCTTAACTATCTGTATGCTGGCAACCAGTTTTAAATCATATAGATAAAAAGGTGGGTGGTTAGTTAATACAAAGTATCAAAAGGGGGGAGAATGTAGTAGAAATTTCTGAATTCATACTAGTATATGATGTTACAGGGTTACAGAATGTCACTGAGGTTACTTGAGGTACATTTGTAGAAGCAGAAAGCAAAATAAAACTGGATAGAACTGGTTGTGTCTTGTACCAGCCTGAATAACAGGCTCGGACAAAGTATAAAATAACAACATGCTTGGGCAAAATATAAGATAACAGCACGTTGAGGCATTGAAGGCAAGCTGTACATTGCTATGGTGTGAGTGAAACTCATTGTTTCACTCAGGTTAGATTGACCCAGGCATATGTATCAAGAAGTATTGGGAAAGAAATGAAATAAGCAGTGGAAAAGTACCCCATACATTGGTATCAACTTGTTTTTCTCTTACATTGGCATCGTCAGGCATCAAAACCATATTAGAAAGCGGCTGACAGCAGTTCTTGGTATTGAGATAGCAGTTTTTAAAATAAGACACTCCTTTCAGTAGAAATTAACAACGCCTTCATAATAAGTGTATATACGTGATTGACTAATGAAGCTTGGGGAGCCTTGCATGTTGTTGGAAGCAGACTCCCATATGCATATGTATTAAACTTTTCTTTTTACTACATGTAGTGTTCCTGAGCCTAATTTTAAAGTAAAGTGTAAAAAAAATATATTTTTTCCATGACATTCACCCCCTGCTGAAGAAATCTTATCTGGACCCTGATTGTCTCGCAAACTATAGGCCTGTCTCTAACATTCCTTTTGTAGGAAAGGTTATTGAGAAGTCAATTGTGTTGCAGCTCAAGGGCCATCTGACCACCCATGACATCTACGATCCTCTCCAGTCCAGTTTCAGGAACAGACATAGTACTGAGACGGTGCTGGTCTGGGTACTAAATGATCTTCTGACAGAGAGAGAACAGAGGAGCCATTTCGTCTTGGTCCTCCTTGATCTCTCTGCAGCATTTGACACTGTGGACCATGGGATGTTGCTAGAGCATCTTTGGATTTTCTGTGGGCTGAGAGGCACAATTGTCAGATGGTTTCAATCATTCCTCACCTGCAGGACACAGAGGGTGGAGTCTGGAGTGTTTTCTTCCGCTCCTCTCTCTCTGCCATGTGGGGTGCCACAGGGCTCTGTGCTTCCCCCATGTTTTTTGCAGTGTATTTGCTGCTGTTGGGAGACATTATTAGGTGGTATGGGTTGAGTTTTCACTGTTATGCAGATGATACTCAACTGTACCTGTCCTTTGTGCTCGGGCAATGTGATGCTGTTACAGTATTTAACAACTGTCTCTCTGATATTCAGGATTGGATGAGTGCCAGCTGGCTTAGGTTGAATCTGGAAAAGACTGAGGTGTTGGTTGTGGACCCAGGTCACCGGGTGAAGGGATTATCAGTGGAGCAGCCATCCAGGCTTTGGCTGTGGGGCATCCAGCTGATGACCTCTGACCAGGTGCAAAATCTTGGCGTCATACTTGATAGTGGACTGACACTTAAGACCCAGGTGTCAGCTATTGTCAAGTCCTCTTTTTATCATATGAGGAATGTCACCCAGATAAAGCACCTGGTACCATCCGATGATCTTCCAGTGTTGGTCCATGCCTTGGTGACCTTGTGCCTTGATTACTGCAATGCCCTATACCTAGGGCTACCAGGGGTGGACCTCTGCCACCTGCAGCTGGTGCAGAATGCAGCTGTCAGAATGTTGATAGGTTTATGTAGATCTGACCATGACACACCTGTGCTCTGTGCTCTGCACTGGCTGCCAGTGTGGTGGAGGATCACCTTCAAGGCTGGATTACTGATCTACAAGGCACTGCATGGGCAGGGACTACGGTACCTACAAGAGCTCCTTTGTCCCTACTGTCCCCTTCGCCCTCTCTGCTCCACTGATAAGGGATTGCTAGAGATTCCCAGGGTCTGTTTGACAACATTGGGAGCTAGGTCATTTACATTTGCTGCTCCTACTCTGGAATTCTCTACGTCATCAGGTAAGGGAATGCCCATCTGTTGAGGCCTTCAAGTCAGCCTTGAAAATGTATTTATTTGAACTGTCTTACACTGACATTTAAATTCCTGCTGTGTTTTTAGAAATGAATTTTGTTTTTAAATTGTTTGATTATATTGTGTAAAACGTTATGATCTATTTTTGGAATAGCATTCTAGAAATAAAATTGGTTTGGTTTGGCTTGGTTTGGTCATGCACTGGGGGATGGTTTGAAGTTCAAATATGTGGAGTGTAGCTGTCAGCAGCAAGGAGGGGTGTCAAGGAAAAGAAAAACTAACCCTTCACTGAAAACTGTATATAACCCCTAGGTGGCACTATCCCTTGGGGTACTACCCTTGCCTGCTCGGATGGTGACAGGTTAAGGGGCCTAGGTTCAGTGATGGTGCCTCCACCCAAAGGTCTGGGTTGGTATTAGTCTGAATAAACAGGCCACAGTGATCTGAGACACTGTGACCCCCCCCCCTTGTCTCCTACTAGTGACCCAAACAGTACACAGTGTACACCTTCCCAATTCCCTTGACCAGTCTGGCACACACACATATGCTGAGCACTTACCCCCAGGACTGGTTCTTTCAGCTTGGCTCCAGGGACCCCCTATAAAACAAGGTGATGCAATACCAAGAAACAATGCAATACTTTCAACATAAACAGCTTAATCTGGTTCAAGGTCAGTCGGCATTCATCTGTATTCCCTTCCCCCAGGTCATGCCTGAAAATAGGCAGAATCTGTCTAGTGCTCCTACCTGGTCAACAAAAACTAACTAAATAAATAAAAATAAACTTTTTTTTTTATTTTAGTCTTTGGTAACTGGGTAAGGGCCACTAGGCACAAATGCCTGTTTTCAGGGGTGACCTGAGAGCACTGGGCGGTTAAGTGACTTGCTCAGAGTCACACAGTATGCAAGTGGAAGCTGTGAGAATCAAACTCAGGTCTGGCCTGCTGGATGTATCAAGCTCGTTCACACCTCGTTCCTCTAACCTCTAGGCTATACTGCCAGTCGATGTAACCACAGTCAATGTAAATTGCAGAAAAAAGTAGATCTAATTTATTCAGGGGGACTATAACAAGGATGGGGGCAATCAGGTTAATTGGCTTAATCACACTAAAAATCACACTGCTGTGCATGCAATCAGAGTCCCAATTAGTCACACTCTCTGGGTACCCAGGATGGGAAAAAAGGCTAGCAAGGACCGTTGCCCTGGGTAGGCTGGCATTGCAGCTGGTTGGGGCCCTGTGAAAGGAAAATAACATGCACACACCCCTAATTGTAATCCGGAGCCAGAGGGCTCAATTCGTGGAAACAACACAATAATCAGATGACACACTTTTGATTTAAAAGATATGTTGCAGGGAGCTACCCTGTGGACTACTCACGATACACAATGCGGAGAACAGAATGGATGATGGTTGTTCTGGATTGCCAGAAGAAGCAGGGTAGGGAGACAAGACCCTCGTGGCAGGGCCTAACAGCATGTGAAAGCAACCGGATTCAGTCCGATGCAGCTGGGGACAGCTTCTAGCCTTCAACACACAGCTCAGTTCGGGGAGGGGAACCAGGCAGCAACCCCCTCCAGTTTGCAGTACATTTATATGTAAAGAAAGTTTACTGTACCAGGCAGGCGACTCCTCGGTCCTGATCGCAAAATCACTGCTAAACCCAGGAGCACAATGGAAGCCAAAATTCCTGACAGGCTGATCGCTTTTAGCAAAATCTTCTGTCTTCTTCAGGTGAGCCTGGTATTCTTTCAACAGCTTACTTCATAGCACATCAAGCAGATCACTGTCCGACTATTTTTCTGTCTCGATCTCTCTCTCAGCAAAATGGCAAAAGGCCGAGATTCGGGCCTTCCTCGGTTCTCCCACACGAACTACTGCACAACACAGCCTCTCGATTCTGCAAGCTCTTTCCTCTTCTAACTTCGAATCTCTTCTTCCCACCCAAGCTTCAGGGCACATAAGCAATTGGTTTGGAGGCACAGTCCGAAAATGAAGTTCCCATTTTTTCCTTCTCCAAAGCAGGAGAGCTGCAGGCAGGCAAGCCAGACCTAGCCGTCCCACCAAATCGCCACGCTACCCCATGGGGCAGCAGCTCCCCAAGCTGGAGCTCCTCAATCTCCAAGCTCCAACACACTTCTGGCTTGCCAGCAGACAGCTCAGGGGATTTCCATTAGATCCAAAAGGTTTGGTTGGGTAGTTTAGCTGTCAATCGCAGTAAGAGCTTCCCCTTCTGTTGCAAAAAGGCACCAAAAGGCTAAAACTACGAATCCCAACTGGTAATCCATACAGTCCCATTTCAGCAGGTTCCATTTTAGAGTTCCCAGTATTGATTGGTCCAATTCGGCAGTTCAGGATCAAAATGGTGGAGCTACACAGAAACAGTCTGTGCTGCAAAGAGGCAGGTTAGAACAAATGCTATATCTTTACCACTCTAAATGTTTATCATCAATAAGTTATATCTTTCAGTAGGGCTCCCTTTGCACAATTAGCGATGGCAGAAATGGAGCAATTGTTCAGTGGCCCGGGCGGGACTCGGGCATAGAAACACACAGACCCCCCATTCAGATTAATTACACTGCAAAATGGACAGCCCTTAAAGAGACAGTACACAGAGGCTTTAAAAGCACTCACTGCCAACAACATTTAAACGGCTTTGCACCGAACACCAACCAGGCTGTGAGCAATTAGGCAAGCTCTGGGAAGACTTTTTGGGAACCCTCATTTGTAGGGGGGGTTACATGTAGGTAAAGTAACCTTGAAACAGACAACAAGGCTACAGAACAAAGCCCATAGAAGAGGGTAGGGTGGCTGAAAATGATTGGTCTGACCAAAACATAGCCCCTCCACATAGATAGAAAAAACATGTTTAAAATAAAATACAATCTTTGATCGTTTCTGAGAATTCTTGCTTTCCACAGATGTGGGTGATTATGACTAAAGCCTTTTTGTGGTTTCTGTAAAAATTCCTATCTGTCAGATTATGATGTTGCTGCAGTGGGAGACTTCTGTGGTGAGGCAGCAAGAAAGATAACTAGATAGTCTAGTATGATTGATTCATTAAGTCTGCAAATATTCTTTAGCTTTGGGGAACTATGCAGAATTCCCACATTAAAAAGCCTGTCTATGAAATGCCATTCATTGTCTCATGGATGCATTTGTTTACAAAGTTCATTCTAGGGGCAGGCCACAGATTGATGGTTGGGGATTTTCTGGGTCCACCGAAATCTTAAAACACACCTATTGACTTTTGCATTTGGCCCAGACAGACGATTACATTACCTATTTGTGACCCTAGTTTTACTTTTTGCCCTCGGAAAGGAATAATGTCATATCTGGTTGACCTCCCTGTATCAAATCTAACCCATCTGTTAAAGCCCCCCTCACCTAACTCAACTTTGGAATTAATCTCAGCTACATCATCTCCTACCCAAAATGGGTTAGCAATCTGAGGGGTGGGAAGGTTGATTATGCAAATTAAGGGCAACTTGCCTACCTAATAAGGTGGCTGATGGGGTTGGGTTAAGGTATATTTTAAAAGATGGTGTTATGTTGGGGCCCTTACTGGCAAGATGGCAACTTCATTTTAGGGGTCTGGGGGACCAGGATGAGGGGTGGGGGTGGGAGACCGCTGAGAGAGATGTGGAAAGGTGACCATAGGACTAGCCCTGGAGGCCCGAGGGAGGGGGAAGGGGGTTTCAAACTGTTTTCTTTTTTTAAACCTAATTTTGCCAAATAACAAAATCAAGTATGATTAATGAACATCCAAATATTCAGAGGCCCCAAATGTAAATACTCAGTGACTATTTGGGTAGTTGCACACTAGGGTTGAGAGACTAATGGATATTAATTCCAGAATACCATAGATAAGGGCTTGTTTGTTATTCGGGACAAAATGTATCCAAAAATTTATAGTATTCTGATTTAGAAAATTGAAAAATAAAAAGTTATAAAAATATTTTAAAAAAACTCTTGTCTTTCACAGGTGGAATAGAATAGCTCCAATGCCAGTGGCCATCCCCATCTACTAAACTGTATCTCTCTCCTCCCATCATCCTCTCCAGTACAATAAAACTTAAATAATACATAATTAAAAGAGAATGGATACATTGCCAGCTCCCTTAAATGTCCTTTTTAAGTCTCTTATATTCCCTAGCCTGACATACCCCTGCATCAAAGGCCAATATATTATAGAAAGCCCCCCTGCATCAAAGGCCAACATATTACAGACAGCCCCCTCCAACCTGATATCAGATAGCAAAACCCAGTCCATAGCATGCCACCAATTGGTGTCTGCCAGTACAAGTCAGCTGACAGCTACAGTGCACCAAGGAATAGTGGTGGAGGCATCTGCATTTCATCGATGAGACCAGGCAGACTGGTAAGAAATATTATGAACAGTGCTACTGTCTTGAATCCTGGTGGTTTTGTGGGATCACACTCCACGGTGTGACCAGATAAAGCACGAATGTGCTACTGTTTGAGTATAGCCAACCTCTGCTCCAGCACTTCGGGTACTACTACCCTTCCTCAGGAGGTATGGCCTGGTGTGTGCACATCAACATTTAAATACCAAACAGTTAAATAGTTAAAGTAAGTGTAACATGTACAGTTATATCTGCTTGTATATTTATGTTTGCTACTGTGTTCAAACATTTAATTTTACAAAAATGTTGTGTAAATTATATATAATAGAACACATAGTAAACTAGGGACTACAAAACTACATCACAACTTTGAAAAAGATCACGTTGGGAAGTGTTTATGTATAAGAAACTCTACACCTGAGATTGGAATTAGAAAGCCTTTTATTTTTTATGTTTTGTTAATAATATCAGTTATTAATTGTAACCAGGTGTGAGGAGTTAATTGTTTGGTATGTGAATGTTGATGTGCACACACAAAGCCACGCCTCCTGAGGAAGGGTAGTAGTACCCGAAGCGCTGGGGCAGAGGTTGGCTCCACACTCACTGTTCCTATTTGCTGTTTGATGTTTGATGCTTGGAATAAACTACTACTTTTGAATTTTCAAACTGCAGTGACCTGTCTTCATTTGGAACATTGGGACACTAATTTGGTAACAAAGTCACTGCTATATACTTTGAATACTATACTCAAACAGTAGCACATTTGTGCTTTATCTGGTCACACTGTGGAGTGCACTCACCTGTTTGGTGTGTCATCTGAGGTCGGGATAGCTTCCTGTTGTGTGAAACGCATCCTCCTTGTACTGCGAGCTCATGGACTGATGGACTGTCTTTGGTTTTTGGGATGCCATTGCCACAACAATGTGTGGCCTAGTCCAGGGGTACATTCTCTTCAAGCCCAGGCTCATAACTGAACATGTATCGGGAAGTACACAGTAACACACATTTTGTGTACAAGCATAATTGAGAATCAGGACTCAGAAAGAATGCATTGTTGGACTGTACCACCCAATGGCTAGGTGCTTTTCTAAGATATTATTAAGTCTCTTTATTCTGCAACATATCAAGTTCAAGCAAGCCTCCCTGTTTCAAGTGGTTTTCCACTTTCCTACAAAACAATGACATTTGCCACTGGCACATACCTCTTAACCTTTTGTCATTGAAATGTGAGACACAGACACACAAAATGTGGGACACAGGCCCTCAGAATGTGGAACACATCACCAAACATGGAGAGACAAGCATAGAACACTACGGAAACCAGTGCCTTTATTTGTGCAAAGTTTAGTTAGAGTTCACTTCTTATAAGTTTCTGCATTAATGTCTCATTTTGCAGCACCTTCTGTGTGGGCTGCACCTTTTCAATGAGGAAACAAATGTGGGACACAGTAGTTCTTAGGGGTGAAATGATAGACATCCCTTATAATGTGTAACAGCTGAGACATATGCAGTAATATCGTATACAATGGTTAGATCCAAGTATAACATTTAAAAAAAATAGACTTTCAGGATGCTCTGTTCTTTATTACTAAATATATTTGTATAAAAACAGACTCTTTGCTCCTTAGACTTCAGCTGACCTTGTTGCTTGCCCAACCCTTTAGAATAATTGTTATGGCAACAGGCAGTACATAAAGTGTGGAGAAAAAACTGTTGGCTCTCTAAGGGTCATAATTATAAAAAGATACATGGTCTACAACTGAGGAAGTCCTTTTTTCATTCACAGTGTACAATTTGACTTTTCTTTATTATCTAATTTTTCAATAATAAGTTAAAACACAGGCACAAAAAATGCAGATACTGAAGGAAACTGAGAGGTAATGAATTGAAGGGTCATACTGTCTTCTTGAAGTCTTTATAAGAAGAAACAAACATAGAGTGAGGGCCCTGTTTTGAAACCCTGTGAGATCCCCTCAAATCTCTTAAAAAATGTTTGCCAACTCTGAGACCCTGTGAGAACCATCTCACGTTAAGCCCTGGCAACAGGCTGTGATATAATAAGCAGTTTATGCTGAACACTGCACATACATATGCTTTTCAATCACAGAAAAAACAACCTTCTTTACTAAAAAACTAACTTTAACCTAAATTTAATCAAAATCTGATAACAGAACCTGGCAAAGTAGTCAGTTTACAAAAATACGATAACTTGCTCAGAGTAGTGGGCAGAAATGCCAGAGGTGGAAATAGTAAAAAAAGGAGCCCCCCAAAGGAAAACACCTCACATACTGGACAACCAGTGACCTCGAATACCAGCACTGATCCTGCACAGCTGACAAATGCTACCTTGCTACAGGCAATGAAATCCATGGGTGCCAAATTGGAGTCAGTCATGGAAAGGTTCCAGCACTGGGTGCCAAAGTTTCTGGGGTGCAGGACAGGCCAAAGCAACAAGTAATACTGCAGATAATACCTAAACAACTGCAGAAGGATTGAGTAAAGAGAACGCAGTGCTTCAGCAGCAGCAGGAGCACCTCGAAAACTAAGCTCATGCATTCCATGTCAGTGTGTAGGTCTGCTAAGGGAGCAGATGAAGGGAGGCCTGAATATTGCCATATAGCAGTAGATAGTAAAGGTTTTACACTTGGAAGACATAAATGCTAAAAAAGCCTATAGTATTACCTGCCCCCCCACCGCTCCATGGGTGAAGACCCCATAGCATGGACTGCCATGATAGTTCTGGCAGACAACTCTGAACGAATGTGGTGTTACAGTCTAGAAGAAGGGCAGAGATACTGGACTAGCATGGGCAACAAGTGTGATTCTTACTGAACCTCAGCTTCTCCACACGGATGAAAAGGAAGTCCTTTGGCAGAGTCTGGAAACAGTTAAGGGAGCTGAGTGTGCAGCATGTACTTATGCCGCTCGTGAGGTCAAAGATCATCTACAGGGGAAAACATTCATTCACACAGATTCTAGAGGAACCAGAAAGTTGGCAAATTGCATTAGAAGAGAGTTCAGGACCAGAGATGGTGCATAGTTTTTGGATGAAACCTGATGAACTTTGGTTTGGCCATCTTTTGAATAAGGGTTATGGGCAAGGGTGTCTGGTACCAGGGTAAGACGCTATAAAAGATGTTTAATGGACTCATGTTCAGGACTCAGCATGGCGATTTCTCCTTCCATGCCCTAGGTTTCAATGCTGTAGTGTAAACTATGGTTAAAATTTATTAGGGTATGTTTTTTGGCGAATTTGTTTGCTGTATATGGTTTGGCCAATATGTCCAAAATGGCTTCTCTCTGCTCCAGGTCCCTCTGGAGAGCCCACTATGATCTTCATGCTTCTATTAAAAAAATATCCATACAAAATTAAAAGAAACATACTGCAGGAAAAATACACCATGAGATCTGAGAAGTCCAGCTGTGCTGTGATGAGACAGAGGGATGGATTTTCAAAGCGTTGTGCACGGCTTGCGCCAAGCCCTGCACCATGACACTTAGGTTCTGGCAGTGCACCAAACCCTGTTGCTGCAACTGCACCCAATTTTACAATCTCAGGTGCAGTTGCAACAGTTTTCATGATTTATGCCTGCTTGCACCAAATATCTGGTGCAAGCGCTGTAAAAAAGGCCCCCAGGATTGCTGCAATTTAGACCAGAAAATGTTAGTCTAACTTGTGGCAATTGCAGCATGGGATAGAAAATCCTGTTAGATCGCTGCAAGCCCTATGTGCTGTATCGTCAGTACACCAGGGGCTTTCTGCCATCTAAGCCATTTGAAAGTCCTGCCCAGAAAGTCACATGGCACTCTTAGCTAATCATATCACCAGGATTTCATCTACTTCTAACTGTATATATAGCAGAGAAGGAAGGCAGGGCTCTAAGAAGCTCATGATCGAAGGACATAGGCCCATACAATGTGGGATGCATATCAAATCTTGGAGATGCAAAGTTAAAAGTAAAACACAGCTGTTACTACAGCCTGATGTTAACAGAGCATTCTAGATTCATATAATCTTACTGCAAAGTGAGGAGCAGCACTATCCTCATGTGGGATACAGATGTTGTAATTGGCAAAATGGGGAACATCCCATTTGATGAGTGACTGTCTGCCTCTTCAGCCAAGAGACACAGCAGACATTATAAGAGCCTGATTTCCAAATGTAGACACTGAGGGTAATTACATGTAGGTGACATTGTAGTACACCACACCGCACTATGCAGGAGAGTATACTTGTAGCGGACAGTTGCAATAAAAAGTACGAACACTGGACACTATGCACAAAAGTGAGTAAAGTATACAGAAAAGTGTCAGAAAAGCAGTGCGCAGCTATGCTATGAGCTGTGTTCTGGAGGTGGGATCACAGGGAATGCGCAGTGCCCCTTGCACCCAAAAAAATCAAAACTCCAGGGCACCAGGGAAACACAGTCCCACAACTTCTTCAACTTAAGTTGTTGTTTTATTCAGACACAGTGAGAGCCCCTAGCGCCTCGGCAATGAGCCTTCAAGGGGGTATATACCATACTAAATGCAGTGCACTTATAAACCATACATAGTAATGACATCACAATAGACAGGAGATCCATCAAACAAAAATGGTGATACTCACATGTATATAGTCTTTACAAGAAAACATGCAAGAATTTTTAAATAATAAAAAGCAAGTCTAGACAAATTTACAAACAAATATCAGTTAAGCAATTTCATTCTGACACCATTACTTTTCTTTGAAATTTAAATCCTAACAAAAAAAACATCCTTTGGTTCAGAGCAGGAAATAAAGTCTAACTGTGAAACACCATTTAGTGACTGAAGTAAATAAGAAACAGACTATTTTATTTATTTATTTATTGAAATTTCGGATAACACCTTTGAGAACAAGCTCATTTCATAGGTTCCACGTCAGATGAACAACACATATTGGGAAAGTATGAGACGGAGAACAAACAAAACAAGGAATTATATAAGACATTACAAACGTGTATAATTACAGAAGTTCCAATACATGTGGCATTGTACAATGTATGCCATGGTGCATATTTGATTAAAACCTGGAATTCAAAGGGTCAGATTAGAAGGGGTGGGGTCTTATGAAATGACCCTTTACAGGAAAATGAGAACAGACTCAGCCTAATATCTAATAATCAACAAGGTAAGGGATGGCATCAGCCCAGGGGCCTCGTCAGAGGTGAGAAGGTATGGGACAAAGCATCTTAAAATGAGCAAGGGAGCTCAGGAGATATAACAGGGGGGAGGGGGATGGGGGAAAACCAAAGAGAGGTGAGAGGAAAGAGTGGAAGGGATCAAGAGGAAATGTGAAGGAGAATGATTAGCAACTTAGAACAGTTATTTGCATGCTGAGAACAGTTATGCATAAGGTCAGGATAGCATAAGGTTAGAATAAGTTCTGGTCACAAGAAGGAAGGTTATTGGAAGCAGTCACAACTAGCATCAGCAACTAGCTGTTGCTTAAGTCTAACATTGAAGGAACCCAAGGTGGATGCTGAAGTGATGACATGGTGCAGTGAGTTCATCCATAGTGGGGCACAGTAGGCAAAGGACCTTTGTCCCAGAGAAGTGCAACAGCGGGGTATATGAAAAATCTGGCTAGTACAGCTTCTGGTGCAATGACGGTTGATAGTGGGGGTAATAAGCTTTTGAGCTCCTGGGGGCATTTTGCCTAAGCTTACTTTTTTGGACAGTAAACATGTTTGGTACATGAACCTACCTTTGAATTGGAGCCAGTTAGCCTGAGCGTACATGTTGCAGGTATGAGACAGACGGGCTGAGCCGGTAAGGAGCCAGCATGCTTTGTTGAGTACAACTATGATGCTGCAAAGAGTTGTTTCAGTAGCTGATCCATAGATTGGTAAGCCGTGATCAATAAGCGAGACAAGAAAGCTTTGAATGGCCAGGTTAAGAGCCTCTGGGGTCAAACACTGCTTATGCCTATAAAGTAGCCCAATACGGGTGTTAACAGCCTTAGCAATGTTGTCAATGTGATAGGCACAGGTCATCATACTGTCAATAGTAATCCCTAGATATTTAAAGAGCTGCACTAGCTCTAGGGATAGCCCTCTTTGTTGGTGATAGAAATAGGGTAAGTTCTGTGCCTATTTTGGGGAGCTGAAGAACAGCATAGTTTTAGTCTTGTTGTAATTCATAACTAACTTGTGCTTATGGAACCATCTTTCTACGACTACGAAATTACTCTGTAGCCTAGATTCAAGAACCTTAGTGTCTGGATTACTGATAAGCAGGATAGCATCATCAACATATAAAAGGATATGATTCAGACAGGAGTAAGGAAGGTTGTTGAGGAAAATGCTAAATAAAAGAGGGCCCAAGATGGACTCTTGAGGAACTCCAGATAGGACAGGTCTGCTATCCAAGAGAGTGTTTATGATATTATTTGGTTTGAGATAAGGTGCCAGGTCCTGGAATTAATTATACTATATTATATTGTATAGTGGGAGCTCCAATAAGGGATACACCGACACTTTTAACATATTTAGTAAACTCCAAATCCCCTAATCTGAAACAATTTTTTTTTTATAAAATCACTTTGTAGAGCACTTGAACCATACTGAGCTGTTTTAAACAAGGAAAATCAATGATATTATAAGATATCCAAAGTTCACAAATTTACAAAATTACAAAATTACATGGAAAAATTATTGATTGCAAGGTGTATTATCAGAAGAGAGATGCTGTAGGATGAAACCTCTCTTTTCATTTGATGAGTAGAGAATATAGAATGCTCTAACTCTGCCATGTGTACCGGAAATAATGGAAACCTTAGAGAAAAGACACAAAAAAGAGACATATGACAATTAGTACCTTATATACAGATCCATACAGTCTTCACAATATCACTATATTACACGAGGAGGCAGGGTAGGGCTGGGGTGATGGAGGGGGGAGAGAGTGGAAGGGGGACAATGGTAAAGAAGAAAAGGGGGGTTTAGTGCACAAAGGTGGTCTTAATGCACTCTAAATGTTAGACTCAGAAACAGTATTAGCCTATTTTCTATATTTAAGGAAAGATTTTAGGTCCCATCTCTCATTAAGGCCCTTAGGCCTAACAGTGTCAGCCTTGAATATCCAGTAGCTTTCTCTCTGCATTAGTTGATTCTGTCTATCACCACCCCTGGCTGGATTTCGAACACATTCAAGGCCTTAAATTTAAAACAGCTTAGGTCAGACTGATGCATTTCAACAAAATGCCTACTTAGAGGTTTGTCCATTTTTTGATTAATAATTGAGCGGACATGCTCTTGAATCCGCTCCTTCGGTGTTCTCACAGTCTTGCCTATATAATACAAACCACAGCTGCACCATAAAATATAAACAACAAAAGTGGTGGTGCAGGTTATAACGTCATGTATCTTAGTAATCACATTGTTGGGCAAGATAATGTCATTTCCTGTCTGCATGTACCTGCAGACATTGCATCTCCCACACGTATGTACCCCAAAAGGTCTTACTGACAACCATGTCTGTATTTCTTGTTTTTTTCTGGTAAAACTGGCTTCGTACTAGTTTGTCCTGTAAGTTAGCTGCTTTCTTAAATGTGACTCTAGGACTGTCTGAATCCAATTCCCTAAGAATTTGATAACCTTTTAACACATTCCAGCTGCTCCAAATTGTATTACCTATACACCCTGATATCATGTTATATTCTGTAGAGAACACAATCTTTTGATTATCCTGTTTTTTTGATAATGCTCTGCTATGTCCAAGTAGGTCATTTTGTGTCACAGTCTGGATTTTGCTTAAAGCATCAGTAAGGACCTGCTGGCTATAGCCTCTCTCCCTAAATCTAGCTAGGAGCTTGTCTGCTTGTTACATATAATCAGCGTTACTTGTGCAGATTCTCCTAATCCTTATGAGCTGACTGTAGAGTATAGAGTTCTTCAATTTTTGTGGATGTGAAATTATTGCATCTTAACAGTGAATTTGTTGCTGTTCCTTTTCTGTACCCTTTTGTGCTCACACTACCTGTGTTGCAATTCCCCATGAAAGTTATGTCTAAAAAGTCAATCAGTTCCTGATTAATGTTTGATGTAAAGCACAAATTAAAGTCATTATTATTAATCCATTCAGTAAACTCCTGAGCTTTTTCTTTAGACCCTTTCCAGATGCACAAATAATCATCAGTATATCTACCCCATTTTATGATATTGTCTATAAAGGGGTTCTTAACAGGGTTGTTAAGGTACTGCAGTTCCCATAGGCCCATAAATAGGTTAGTTTAAGAAGGGGCCATCGACGTGCCCATGGCAGCACCACATTCTTGCACGAAGTACTCATTATTGAATTAAAAATAGCCATGATTAAGTATAAAAGTGAGGGTTTCTGTTATAAAATCCACTGGGGCATCTGCATCATGCATATCCTGCTTGAGGAAGAATTTTGCTGCCCTGATGCCATCCTGATGCCAGATGGAAGTATACAAAGACTTCACATCCACTGTTATCCCAAACATAATCACTTTCCCAAATTATGTACTGGGAATTTACCCACTGTGTCCCCTGAATCCTTTAAATAGGATGGCAGCTTAATCATACTGAATTTAAGAAACAGATCTATAAAAGTCACACAGATGCTCAGTCACTGACCCCACTCCTGAGACTATCAGTCTCCCTGGTGGGTCATGTAAATTTGTATGTATTTTTGACAGGCAGTACAGTGTGGGCACCACTGGGTATTCACAGTATAAGTATTTAAACTCATCATTACTGATATTCCCATACTGCAGTGCTTTCTCTAAAAGCAAATATAACTCCCTATTGTACTGATAAGCCTGGTTGTAGCCAAGTTTTCTATAGTTATTAACATCATATACAAGCTTTTCCACCATACCTTTATAGTTATCACCATTCATAATAACAATGTTACTCCCTTTGTCAGCTTTCTTGAAAAAAGGTTATTGTTTGTTGAAAGCTGTTTTAGAGCATCAGCTTCTGCAGGGCTAAGGTTTTTTGCACTTATTGTGTCTTTAGTACTCAGAAAGAGCTCCTTTACTTTATGGGTAACAACATTCTCAAATGCAGTGATGCTGCTATTCAAAACCATAGGGCAAACGTCCAAATTACATTTAAACAAAGTGTGTCTCATATGCTTCAAATAATGGCTCTTGTCTTCAGTAGCTCCATGGTCAGTATTACTGCTTTCTGTATCTCGAAATTCTTCCCCAGGCATCTCACTCCCTGTAGTGTCCTCGAGTCCCAATGCTGCTTCAATAACATAATCCAAGTCCTCTTCGTATGCACCTCCTACATTCATTTGCTTGCTAGCCCCCATAATCAATATTTGGTTTGTAGACTCTTTGTCATGAAAATAATATTTAAACCTGATTTTCTGAAATAGTTTGAAAATATCCACAAATATCATAAAGTAATTAATAGATGGTGTCAGGACAAAATTCAGCCCTTTCTGCAACAAAGTGATCTGAGGTATAGTAAACTCATGGCTGCTCAGATTAACTATTTGTAACTGGGGTTCTTGGGGGTCTTGAGAGTTCATTTTTTGCTGCTCAAACAAGAAAAGCTGCTGAGGGACACTAAGGACTATGAAGTAGGTACTCCTTACATGCTGCTAAAGAGTGCAGATAGGAGATCAAGAAGCAGAGGAAGGTCAAGGAATAAAAGCCATAACAGGAGCTTACAAACTAATAAGAAAGTGCAAGTTGCATAGTCAACGGCTAATACTGGTAGAACAGTGACTATTGACCTAACAAAAAACTCTGACAAGGGGCCTTTTTTTGAGAAAAATCTGGAACCCCCAAGAGATGGAATAGTCATACACTCTAAGAAATGAAATGTTATTTTTTACACTGTAAATGTGTAAATCACTGTTTAACACAGTGTGTGTAACATGAACTCACAATTGTGTCATATTTATGAAAACAGTGATTTACACAATTACAGTGTAAAAAAATGACACTTCATAAGTGTTATTGTTTACACTATAAGTTTATAAATAATGGTTTAACACAATGGCCCAGATATTCAAACCGCGCCAGGCTGTGGTGCAAGCCTGGGAGCAGCGCAACTTGGCTGCACAGGGGTGTTGACTGGGCAATATTCAACGGAGCTGAGCCATGGCTCAGCATCATTGAATATCGCACCCTGGCCACACACAGTGTGCATGGCGCAGTGGCACTGCACCAGCACCAGTGGCCAGAGTGGATTATGTGGATGCGCTAGTGCAAGTTCCATTGCACAAGGTGCAGCAACCGTGATATTCAAAAGCTGACGTGCAAATGGGGCCATAATGTATGCAATGTGCACATGGGGCCATTTGCATGTCATTATGGCCCCATTTGCATGTAGGTGGCCAATCCCGGATGACTTGCGCCTGGCACCCTGCCAGGCAGCAGCTGTCAGGGACTGACGCCCCCTGCAGCACGGCAATGTTCCCACAGCCCGATCACGGGCATTTGTAAAATAAAAAAAGATTCCTATATCCCTGGTGGTCCAGTGGACCGCTGTCAGCCCGATCGCGGGCTTAAGTAAAATAAAAGAAGAATCCTATATCCCTGGTGGTCAGTGGACCACTGTCAGCCCGATCGTGAGCTTCAGTAAAAGTATCATGATTCCTATATCCCTGGTGGTCAGTGGGCCCTCCCCACCACCCACTGATCCCACTGCCCTGCTCCCTCCCCATTCAGCGGAAGGCAGCACAACATCTGCCTGCGCCCGACACTCCGCCAACTGACACCGTCAGTAGGGCTGTCGCCATTGGTCCTGGCGAGCCAATGGGCATGCAATATACTGTACTACACTTCCAGATATGTGAAGATCCATTCACATATCTGGAATGTGTCTGATGGTAGGCTGCATGCCCAGTGGCTCATGCTGTGGACCAATGGGCATACAAACCTACCGACGGTGTCAGTCAGTAAGCGGCGGGCCAGCAGGCAGGTGGGGTGCTGCCGCCCGTTGCTGACTGGGGAGGCGGGCGGTGAGATCAGTGGGTGGGTGGGAGGGAGTCCACTGGACCACCAGGGATATTGGAATCATTATACTTTTACTGAAGCCCACGATTGTGCTGAAAGTGGTCCACTGGACCACCAGGGAAAAGACATCTTCATTATTTTGCTGAAGCCCACAATCGGGCTGACAGCAGTCCACTGGACCACTAGGGAAAATGAATCTTTATTATTTTACTGAAGCCCGCGATCGGGCTGACAGCGGTCCACTGGACCGCCAGGGATATAGGATTCTTCTTATATTTTACTTAAGCCTACGATCGGGCTGACAGTGGTCCACTGGACCACCAAGGATATCGGATCCTATTATTTCATACCAATGCCTGCGATCGGGCATTGGGGGGGTCGCCACCAGAGAGGTGCTGACGGAGCTCGGGTGACCACCCACAGGTGGCAGCTGCCATGTTGCACCCTGCAATATGGCAGCTCACCTGTGGTGTGACCAAATGCTCCTTTTTGGATCAGCTTGCGGCACAAGTAGGGTTGCGCAGCATGGCTCAGCACATCCCTGGCTGAATATCGGGATGTGCAGAGTATGCATGGGCACACCCCCCCACCTGCGCCTGCATACATTACATTACTGCATACATACATACATCGGGATTTGTGCCAGGTGCAATTCCCGCTTGAATATCGTGCCGGGGCACATCAGTGGGTTGCGCATGGTGCAACACTGTTGCACTATGCGCAACACCTTTGACTATCTGGGCCAATGTGTGTAATATTAACTCACAAATGTGTTAAAAAATACCACTTAATTTAGTTGATCAGCTGTACCCAGAAATGGTAAAGTACTGTATTACAGTAATTAATTAAAATGTTTTTGCAAGCAGTTTTGTAATTTTTATTTTATTTTACAGCTTTAACAATGTTTCTATACATGTTAAAATATATACGTTTTTAGAGCTGAGCTATTGTAAATTCCTTCATGTCAATTTGTATATATTTCCCATGGTGCTTTGCTTAATTTGGTGTTTGCAATTGTGTTTTTCTTTCAGATGTGGCTGCATGGTCAATATCTTTCCAGGGTAACCTTTGTCCCAGGGAATTTGCTCTGGGGTTCTTAACTTTAATAGTTATTCACCTCTCTACTATGGGCTCCTCATAACATTAAAAAGTAAGACCCCCATAGTACTCCCAGGGCTCCTAAGCACCAGATCATGATACAAATGCAGCATATTGATGAGTTCCAACAAGAGCATGTTACCTGTGTAGGTTTACTGTGCATTAGGCCTGTTGACACTGAAGTTAAAATTCATTCATAGAGAATTGTGAATTTTTTTTAATTAACAATTGTGTTTTCCCTTTAGTGCGAGATATATATATTTTAGAATTCAACACACTTGTGTATTTAGATGACACATTCAATCTGGACATTGTAACACATGAATGTGTTAGTAAAACCTATACATTTGTGTGTTGAATAATTTACACACCACTGCAGTGTTAAATTTAAGGCACAGTGGTCTGGATATTCAAACTGCGCCAGACTGTGGCGCAAGCCTGGACGCAGCTCAACTTGGTTGCGCAGGGGTGTGGCCTGGGCGATATTCAATGGAGCTGCGCTATGGCTCAGCAGCTTTGAATATCGCACCCTGGACACCCCACTGTGCATGACGCAGTGGCACTGCACCAGTGCAAGTGGCCAGAGTGGAGCATGGAGATGCGCTAGCACAAGTGCCATTGCGCCATGCGCAGCACCTGCGATATTCAAGGTGACATGCAAATGGGGCCATAATTTATGCAAGGTGCACATGGGGCCATTTGCATGTCATTATGGCCCCATTTGCATCCCATTAGCATGCAGGTGCGCCGATCCCCGACGACTTACGCCTGGCACCCTGCCAGGCAGCAGCCGTCGGGGACCAATGCCCCCTGCAGCCCGATTGCTGGCATTTGTCTAATAAAAATCCTCATCTAATATCCCTGGTGGTCCAGTGGACCGAGTGCTGCCCGATCGCGGGCATCTGGTTAAATAAACCCCCCCCGTCCTATATCCCTGGTGGTCCAGTGGACCGCACTCTGCCCGATCGCGGGCATCTGTAAAACATACAAAGGATCTATTACCCTGGTGGTCTAGCGTACCCCCCTCCCACCTCCACTGAGCCCCACCACCCTGCTCCCCTATTCAGCGGTGGGCAGCAGCACCCACCACCTGCCACCCGATGCCCACCGACTAACAGCTTGGTAGGGCTGCCGCCCGATAGTTCTGGCGTGAGTCAATGGGCATGCAATATACTATACTACATTCCAGATATGTGAATAAATTATATCTGGAATGATATGTAGTATAAACTACGCCCGATGAGTTCACGCTGTGAACCAATGGGCATCTCACCGAGCTGTCAGTCAGCGGCGGCAGGGCAGCAGCGGGGTGAGGTGCTGCCACCTGCTGGCTGGACGGGGGAGCTGGGCGGTGGGGCTCAGTGGGTGGGTGGGAGGGGGTACACTAGACCACCAGGGTAATAGGTCCTTTTATGTTTTACAGATGCCCGCGATCGGGCAGAGTGTAGGCCACAGACCACCAGGGATATTGGCGGGGGGGGTGATTTAAACAGATGCCTGCGATTGGGCAGCGATCAGTCCACTGGACCACACCACCAGGGATATTGGACGGTGGGGTTATTATACCGATACCCGTGATCGGGAACATAGCGGTCCACTGGACCACCAGGGATATAGGACGGGGGGGTTTATTCAACCAGATGCCCGCGATCAGGCAGCACTCGGTCCACTGGACCACCAGGGATATTGGAGGGGGGATTTATTTACACAGATGCCCATGATGGGGCATGGGGCGCCGCCAGGTGCGGCAGGAACTCAGGTGGCCACCCACAGGTGGCAGCTGCCGTGTTGCGCCCTGCAATGCGGCAGCTCACCTGTGGGTGGCCATCATTTGTTCCTTTTTTTTTGGCTTAACTTTGTGCAGGCGCAAGTAGGGATTGCACATGTATGGCTCTGCACATCGCGGGCTGAATATTGGGCTGTGCAGGTTATGCATGGGCACGCCTCCCCTATCTGTGCCTGCATACATTACTGATGCGCTCCTGCAGATCGGGTTTTGTGCGGCACACTTTTCCCTTTTGAATATCGTGCCAAGGCGCATCAGTAGGTTGCGCATGGTGCTACACTGTTGTGCCATGTGCAACCCTTTTGAATATCTGGGCCACTGTGTTTTCCCTAACCGAACTAACTGCTGTGTTAAAAATTAACTAATTAGCAGTCAAATATAACGCTTCCTTTCTAAGAGTGTACCAGAAGAGGGAAACGAGGAGGAAGAAGGAGGCAGCAAAAAATGAATTCTCAGGACCCCCAAGAACCCCAGTTACAATTAATTAATCTGAGCAGCCATGAGCTTACTATACTTCAGATCACTTTGTTGCAGAAAGGGCTGAATGTTGTCCCGACACCATCTATTAATTACTTTATGATATTTGTGGATATTTTCAAACTATTTTGAAAAATCAGGCTGAGATATTATTTTCATGACAAGGGATCTGCAAACCAAATATTGATTATGGGGGCTAGCAAGCAAATGAATATAGGAGGTGCCTATGAAGAGGACTCGGATTATGTTATTGAAGCAGCATTGGGACTCAAGGACACTAGAGGGAGTGAGATGCCTATGGAAGAATTTCAACATACAGAAAGTGGTAATATTGACCATGAAGCTACTGAAGTCAAGAGCCTTTATTTCAAGCATATGAGACACACTTTGTTTAAATGTAATTCGGACTTCTGCCCTATGGTTTTGAATAGTAGCATCACTGCATTTGAAAATGTTGTTACCCATAAAGTAAGGGAGCTCTTTTTGAGTACCAAAGACAAAATAAGTGCAAAAAACCTTAGCCCTGCAGAAGCTGATGCTCTAAAACAGCTTTCAACAAACAATTACCTAATTTTTAAGAAAGCTGACAAAGGGGGTAACATTGTTATTATGAATGGTGATAACTATAAAGGTATGGTGGAAAAGCTTGTATATGAAGTTAATAACTATAGAAAACTTGGTTACAACCAGGCTTATCAGTACAAAAGGGAGTTATATTTGCTTTTAGAGAAAACACTGCAGTATGGGAATATCAGTAATGATGAGTTTAAATACTTATATTGTGAACACCCAGTGGTGTCCACACTGTACTGCCTGCCAAAGATACATACAAATTTACATGACCCACCAGGGAGACCGATAGTCTCAGGAGTGGGGTCAGTGACTGAGCATCTGTGTGAGTTTATAGATCTGTTTCTTCAATTCAGTATGATTACGCTGCCATCCTATTTAAGGGATTCAGGGGACACTGTGAGTAAATTCCAGTATATAATTTGGGAAAGTGATTATGTTTGGATAACAGTGGATGTGGAGTCTTTGTATACTTCCATCAGGCATCAGGATGGCATCAGGCCAGCAAAATTCTTCCCGGAGCAGGATATGCATGATGCAGATGCCCCAGTTGATTTTATAATAGAAGCCCTCACTTTTGTACTTAATCATGGCTATTTTGAATTTAATAATGAGTACTTTGTGCAAGAATGTGGGACTGCCATGGGAGCATCAATGGCCCCTGCTTATGCTAATCTGTTTATGGGCCTATGGGAACTGCAGTACCTTAACAACCCTGTTAAGAACCCCTTTATAGACAATATCATAAAATGTGGTAGATATATTGATGATTATTTGTGCATCTGGAAAGGGTCTAAAGAAAAAGCTCAAGAGTTTACTGAATGGATTAATAATAATGACTTTAATTTGCGTTTTACATCAAACATTAGTCAAGAACAGATTGACTTTATAGACATAACTTTCGTGGGGAAATGCAACACAGGTAGTGTGAGCACGAAAGGGTACAAAAAAGGAACAGCAACAAATTCACTGTTAAGATACAATAGCTCACATAAACAAAAAATGAAGAACTCCATACCCTACAGTCAGCTCATAAGGATTAGGAGAAACTGCACAAGTAACACTGATTTTGTGCAACTGGCAGATGAGCTCCTAATTAGATTTAGGGAGAGAGGCTACTCTCTGCAGGTCCTTACTGATGCTTTAAGCAAAGTCCAGACTATGACACAAAAGGACCTACTTGGACATAGCAGAGGGTTATCAAAAGAACAGAATAATCAAAAGATTATATTCTCTACAGAATGTAACGTGATAACAGGGTGTATAAGTAATATAATTTGGTATAGCTGGGATGTGTTAAAAGGTGATAATATTTTAAGGGATTTGGTTTCAGACAGTCCTAGAGTCACATTTAAGAGAGCAGCCGACTTACAGGACAAACTAATAAGAAACCAGTTTTACCAGATAAAAAAAAAAATAGACACATTTTCCAGTAAGACCTGTTGGGGTACATAAGTTTCCAATTGTTTAACCAGGTGAGACACACTAAGCTGAAAGCTTGTTTACAGGTGCAACCTGGGAGCACAGGAAAGTTAAGTGACTTACTCAGGGTCACACAAGTCGGGGCTGTGGGATTTAAACCCAGGTCTCCAGATTTGCAGCTCAGAGTCTTAAACCACTGCACTATAGTTGCAATGTCTGCAGGTACATGCAGACAGAAAGTGACATTATCTTGCCCAACAATGTGATTACTAAGATACATGACGTTATAACCTGCACCACCACTTTTGTTGTTTATATTTTATGGTGCAGCTGTGGTTTGTATTATATAGGCAAGACTGTGAGAACACTGAAGGAGCGGATTCAAGAGCATGTCCATTCAATTATTAATCAAAAAATGGACAAACCTGTAAGTAGGCATTTTGTTGAAATGCATCAGTCCGACCCAAGCTGTTTTAAATTTATGAGCCTTGAATGTGTTTGAAGTCCAGCCAGGGGTGGTGATAGACAGAATCAATTAATGCAGAGATATAAAGCTACCAGTTATTCAAGGCTGACACTGTTAGGCCTAAGGGCCTAAATGAGAGATGGGACCTGAAACCTTGCCTTAAATATAGAAAATAGGCTAATATTGTTTCTGAGTCTAACATTTAGAGTACATTAAGACCACCTTTGTGCACTAACCCCCCCTTTTCTTCTTTCTCTTTCTCCCCCTTCTACCCTCTCCCCTCCATCCCCCGCCTTCCCAGCCTCCTCATGTAATATAGTGATATTACGAGGACTGTATGGATCTGTATATAAGGTACTGTGATATTGTGAGAACTGTATTAATCCATATATAAGGTACTAATTGTCATATGTCTCTTTTTTGTGTCCTTTCTCTAAGGTTTCCATTGTTTCCGGTACACATGGCAGAGTTAGAGCATTCTATATTCTCTACTCATCATATGAAAAGTGAGGTTTCATCCTGTAGCATCTCTCTTCTGATAATACACCTTGCAATCAATAATTTTGGCATGTAATTTTGTAATTTTGTAAATCTGTGAACTTTTGATATCTCATAATAGCATTGTTTTTCCTTGTTTAAAACAGCTCAGTATGGTTCAAGTACTCCATAAAGTTATTTTATAAAAAACATTGTTTCCGGTTAGGGGATTTGGTGTTTACTAATATGTTAAAAGTGCTGGTGTATCCCTTATCGGAGATCCCACTATACAATATAATATAGTATAATTAATTTCAAGGCTTGGCACCTTATCTCTAACCAAATAATGTCATGAATTGTTTCTTGTTTACTTCAGTCCCTAAATGGTGTTTCGTAGTTGGACTTTGTTTCCTGATCTGAACTAAAAGATGTTTTTTGTTAGGATTTAAATTTCAAAGAAAAGTAATAGCGTCAGAATGAAATTGCTTAACTGATATTTGTTTGTAAATTTGTTTAGATTTGCTTTTTATTATTTAAAAATTCTTGCACATTTTGTTGTAAAGACTATATACATGTGAGTATCACCATTTTTGCTTGATGGGTCTCCTGTCTATTGTGATGTCATTACTATGTATGGTTTATAAGTGCACTGCATTTAGTATGGTATACATCCCCTTGATGGCTCATTGCCGAGGTGCTAGGGGCTCTCACTGTGTCTGAATAAAACAACAACTTAAGTTGAAGAAGTTGTGGCTCTGTGTTTCCCTAGTGCGCTGGCTTTATGTTTTTTTCATGCATGGCACGGAATGGCTGTTTAGTGGCTCATACCTCGGCCTTTGACATGGGGAACCTAATGTAGTCCTGCACATGTGCCAGCAGGGCATCCATCACCTGCGTCAGTGCCTAGGACACAGAGAATTGACTGACACTGAAGACATCACCAGACACCTTCTGGAATGACCCTGTGGCATAATAGGACAATACATATAGTACCTTGGTCTCCACTGTCACTGCCCTGGACCACATGGTCCGTGGTACTACATTGTCATGGACCATGTCACACACCTGTTGTATTGTACCCCAGTCCAAAGGTGCCAAGTCTGTAAAACTTTTGGTGGGTTCCAGGGGTCAGGGGGCAAATCCCCCAGTGCCAGGGCAGGCACTTGGCCACAGTAAGTGGGAAGGGGCAGAGGTAAGTTGAAGAAATGGACACTACAGTAGGTCATTTGCAGTATTGTTGGGTGTGGTCAGCAAACTGCAAGGGTAAACTCTGCCTTTCTCTAACATCACATTCTATGTTTCTAGTATTCTTTTTATTGCATACTGAAAAATTAGGATTTTCCTCCACTTTTCTATAGTACTGTATGTGCAGAGTTGTGGAAAAGACCAGCTCACCTGGAATGTAGTACTTCTGAAATACCTGGAACTATTAATTGCATTTTGTAATAAAGCACTGATAAGCTTTTAACCCAAACTGACAGTTCAGTCTGTAACTGGTCAGTGGTCACACTAGAGGAGAGGGCTCCTGCGTTTTGCTGCTAACTGAAAAGGCAAATATTAGTACTTGCTCTGCAGGGTTGCTGGAATGCTTTGCATTGACCTGCAGACACAGAAACATAGAATTTGCCAGCAGATAAGGACTGCTTGGCCTACCTAGTCTGTCCATTTCCCCCTGCCTATAGTATCACTGCAGATCCTACTAAGAGGATTTTTGGGTTCTTCCAAGAGTGTTTTGTGTAAAAATACCTGCACTCAGAAAACTCAGAAAGGGGAAAAAAGGCAAGAGAAGAAGAAGAGGGTGCTCCCCCCCACACACACACACACACACACACACACACACACACACTGACATGTACTGTAAGCTTCCCTTGGCACCAGTGGATTGTCCCAGTGACTAGCCCTGTTGGCTAGCAGCTGGAAAAGTCAGTTTCAACTCTATCTGTGCCAAATCTGGAAATTTTATAGGACAGCAGTAAAACTGGGAATGTGTCAGATTCCTTATTATGTTTGCTTGCACGCATGTGCAAGAAACATAGTGCCATCATCCGAGTTTTCGGAGGTGTGGCAGCCCTCTTCCAATTCAGTCAGTGTGTTTGCAGGCACGGCCGCAGTTCTCCAATGCCTGCTGGAGCTGTCTATGACAGCTCCAAACTGCAGTGGTGTACAGTTGAAAGGGGGAGCTACGCTTCAGTGAGCAGCGATAAGATATCGCATGCTCATGCGTGCTCCCCTACACACACACACACCGCACGCGCATACTGCATGCTCACCCCCACGCACACACTGTGTAGCCGGCGGAGGTGCCCAATCCCGTTGGCTGTGCTGCCCAAAGCAGAGTTACATATGCCATGCTGGGTGCCCATCCCAGGCGTGGCTGCACATCTATAGCCGACGGGGTGCCAATCCCCGTCGGCTCCTGCCCCAGTACAGTGTGCCATGCTGGGGCCCACCCAGCATGGCAACAGATGCTATTGCTGATGGGGTGCCTAATCCTATTGGCTCCACGCCCCCCACCAGCCATCCTTGTGCCATGCTGAGAGCCCACCCCAGCGTGGCAAACGCCCCGCATCATCATTTAAAAAAAAAAAATGAAACTTAAAATGGTCCCTCGTTGTCCCTGCCCCACCCGTGCCCACCACTGTACCCCATCTCCCCCACACCCCTCATCCCACACTTACCTCTGGACTCTGGCACGGCGATCTTGGTGGACCGGGAACATGTCTGCACTCTTCAAAGCCGACTGCGAACTGAGGAAATGCCGATAAGCTGTGTAATGGGACAGATAGGGTTTTTTCAACTTTGCTGCATATCTCAGCCATTTTTTGGAATTTTTGCACCAAATTTTCAACATGGGGTTTTTGGGACCCCTTCTTATGAATGCTCTCACTGTCATGGCATTAATCGGGCCCAAAGGGTGATTTCACAGTCACTGTGTGAAATCACTTTTCGGGACTGAGTAATGAAATGACACTGCCACTGTTCATAAGGTGGGCTCTCAAAAAGCCTATGTTGAAAATTTGGTGTAAAAATTCCTAAAAATGACTGTTTTACGAGCTTGCATTGCACAGTTCCTATGCACGCTCGTAAGTTCGTGAATTTTCAATATTTTCATTCCAGATTTTCAACATTGCCATTTTACCACACCTCCTTATGAGCAGTACAGCTGCCATTTTTCACATCTTGCCCAAAACGTGTTTCCACCCATGTAGCACACAATGGCACAGTTGGTGTTGAGCAGAGGTCTTAAAATGGCTATGTTGAAAATTTGGTGAAAAAATTCTTAAAAATGACTGTTTTACGAGCGCGCGTTGCGCAGTTCCTATGCACGCTCGTAAGTTTGCGAATTTGCAATATTTTCACTCCAGATTTACAACATTGCCATTTTATTACACTTCCTTATGAGCAGTACAGCTGTCATTTTTCACATCTTGCCCAAAACGTGTTTCACCCATGTAGCGCACAATGGCACACTCGGTGTGCAAAATCAATGTATGGGACACATTAAGAAAATCACAGTGACACTGTTCATGAGCAGAGGTCTTAAAATGGATATGTTGAAAATTTGGTGAAAAAATTCTTAAAAATGACTGTTTTACGAGCGTGCATTGCGCAGTTCCTACGCATGCTCATAAATTTGCGAATTTTCTATATTTTCATTCCAGATTTTCCACATTGCCATTTTATTACACTTCCTTATGAACAGTACAGCTGACATTTTTCACATGTCGTCCCAAATGTTTTTCCGTACATGTAGCGCACAATGGTGCAGTCGGTGTGTGAAAGCAATGTTTGGGACAGATTAAGAAAATCACAGTTACACTGTTCATGAGCAGAAGTCTTAAAATGGCTATGTTGAAAATTTGGTGACAAAAGTCCATAAAATGATTGTGTTACAAGTGAGCATTGTGCAGTTTCCACACACCCTCGTAAGTTCATGACTTTGTAATATTTTCAGTCCAGATTTTCACCAGTGGCATTTTTCCACACTTCCTTATGAACAGTGCAGCTGTCATTTTTCACAACATGGCTGAAATGTGTTTTCACACTTTCAGCGCAGAGATGCGTGATCGCTGTAGGAAATCATTGTTCGGGACAGATAAAGAAAATCACAGTGACACTGTTCATGATCGGAGGTCCCAACATGCCGGTGTTGACAATCTGCTGTAAAAAATCCCCAACCTAGTTACATTACGGGTGTGCGTTGCACAGTTTCTATGCATGCTCATGATTTAACCAGTTTTTTTAATATTTTTACTGCAGATTTGCAACATTGCTATTTTTTACACCTCCCCATGAACAGTACAGCTGTCATTTTTCACATCCTGTTCGGAATGTGTTTTTGCACCTGTGGTGCTAAATGCCGTTGTGGCTGTGCATAAGCAGCTTTCAGTTAACAAACTGATATTGCCACTGTTCATGAGGTGGAGGTCACAAAAAAAACGTTGAAAATTTGGAGTGAAAATACCAACAAATGCCTGAGGTGTTAGGGTTTCCAATCATAACGCCCCACCCTGTAGAGAATGACAGGCATCAGGGGTGTGACTTAGGATTCTTGCCTGTAATGCTCATACCATTTCACATCCTGCAGCCAGTGAGAGGCATTGAGGTATGCCTTGGACTCTTCAGCCCCAAAACTCACCCCATTCTCCTGTACTGCACCCATCTCACGATATTTCCTGATGGAATGGGGTGCATATAAGGGCCAAAGACCCCAAGGCACACCGTGACACTTGTCAGTGTCTGCAGGGTAGGGTGTGGTGAAATGGCATGGCCATTATGCCTGACGACCCAAAGGCACACCCCAATGCCTGTCACTCTTTGCAGGGTGGTGGTGGGGTTGGCTTCAGTTCAATATTTCACTGCCATTTCTATTATGCAGCTCTGTGACTTCTACACTACCAATGCCAATGCCAGCAAGCAAACATTCAGCATTGACAAATGCTTGTTTTTTTCTAGCCCTGCTGTACTGCCTAAAAATGGTCACAGAATGAGACACAGGTGAATGCAATATCCTCTGCTCTGTCCCTGAGCATAAGAATACAAACTATGGGATAAAGTTGCAGTAAATACCCTATTTTGCACAAAACCAGGCTTCTATAGAGTAAGCCTACATAGTAGGCATACACGCTTCAGAACAAGATCAGTGCTCATAGCCTGGGACTGTTGCATTAAATGAACCCCACCCACAAAAATCTTAGACCCATCTTGACCATTGGTGCTTGAATCCATCCAACTAGAGTCTCTAAAACAATGCTCCCGGACTACAGCTGTAACTCAGTGGCAATTTCCCCATGATTTCCAACAGGTTACATTATGTCCTATGCAACCAAATTATTCTGTTTTCCCCACAATTTGGCAATGTTTATATGGTAAGGATACTCTCCAAAGACTGAAAGAAAAAAATCTAACAGCAAAAAACACAGAGAAGGGGGGCTCACACTTAATTCTACAAATAATTCATCTTGTGTGCACATACCCAGGAGTGTAGAACTCTGGAAGAAACACAGGAGCTTCGCTCAATGGCTCATGGGTCAGCACCACAGAATAAAAATGGACTGTAAGTCTCCAGTGGTTTTTATAAAGTGCAGTACATTATTGAGCTATAAGAGGGTAGCTGACTCCTCTTGAGAACTTCTGGTCTGTGTTTGCCATTGTGAGTGAGCTTTTTAAATACACAGCAATACACTACAGTATGTACTGCACTTTATAAAAAACAATTGGAGATTATGGTCTGTCTTTATTCTGTGGTGCTGACCCATGAGCCACTGTGTAAAGTTTCTGTGTTTCTTCCAAAAATCAAACAGCCTTTGACTGACTTTCTTCCTTATGGCTGTCAGATAGTCAGTACTTACTTACTCATTCATATCCTACTCCTCCCCTCCAGGAGCACAAATCACACGATCGTCACATGGTCACACCCTGCTCACAGCCTAATGACTTATGCACTGCACACTGCAATACCACCCAGTCCTCCACTCAAACTCTCCCTGGCTCCTTTGCCGACCAACTCTGAGCCTCGACTCTCTCCATTCCATCCCCAACTCTCACTCACACTGGGCCACTGGCTGCAAGATAATGGTGCTGCACTCTCTCTGACTGACCATTCTCACTGTCACCTCACCCGCCTAGCTCGTTACTCCAGTCCTCACTGCCTGCCACCCAATCGGTTCTCCTGCTCTTTTCGCATGCATGCGCACTGACTTCTCACCAAAAAAGTGCCAAAAAGGTGATAGCTGCGGGAAGGGGGGAGTGGATGCAAGTTTTCCAGCACTTCGGCACATCGCTCACTCTCTCCCTTTATAGCACTGGTGGGGGGGGGGGACCTGCAGCAGGTCACAGGAACTCAAGATGCCCTGGACGAAGTTCGGGGAAAAAAAAATGCTGCTGCCATTTTGTGACATACTAAAGCCAAGAAACATGGTGATATTATTTGTGGGGCTGGGCCACATTTCAGAATATTGCTGGAGCCCAGGTCACACAGGACCATATAACCCGATGCCTATGCCCCAGTCGACCCTGGATGCTGTATGCAGTGTGTGACCTGCATTGTCCAGTGTCCAGCCGTGGTCAAAATACAAGTGGCTGTGTCATCTGCTGCCTCCGCTGCTCCTGCTTCACCTGAAATAGAAATACATTCATTAGGAAGCCAGGACACATCCTCTCCCACTCCTATGAATACCTGTCTACCTCTATGTGTCCTGATGCTGGCCTTTTATGTGGGCCAGACACCTCATATGTCCATTTTAGAGGGCTTGTGTTGGCCCCCGTGCGTGCTGAAGGTACCTGTTGAGGCGTCACGTGCAAATGCCATATGTTGAGACAATGGCAATGGCTGCAGCTGTAAGAGACACCTACTGCCTGGTTCCACAGATCAGGAGACTGGGGATGTACCCAGGAAACTGTGGAGGGTGGTGAAGGACACATACATAGATGAACCAAATAGGGGTTGCATCTGAAGACTGAAGGTCGCACTCTGGGTATGTACCTAGCCTGTTGGGTGATGTGTGGAGCCATGAGGTGGGTGTTGTATCAATGATGCTGACTGCTGTTTCTGCTTCTCTTTGTCATGGGACTACTTTGGGATCCCAGATGAAATGGTCTTCATCAGGGAGGAGCAGTCAGATGGGGCCACCTGTGTGGTGTGGACACCAACATTTCTGGGACAATGGCATAGCAAGGCACCTGCATACCTGTCCTGAGTATTGGGACAGCAGACATATGGTACAAGGCCCATGATGCTGAGAACTGATGGGTGGCAAAGCCATTAGAGGTAGGTGTTGCATCCTGTGGCATACCTGTGCCATTTCATACTGTAATTAAGGACCACCATGTGTATCTTGCTCATGCCTGTACTCTCTGTGTTGTCTTCCCTTTGCAGCATTACAGGGAAACACTGTGATAGTTAGTGTTGCTGCCACGACCATGGACCACCACCACACCACCAGGATCCAGTAGGGACTCCCAGGAGAGGGAGGATTAGGGCATGACTAATGACATTGCAATGCCCTGCCAGCACACTTGAGGACCCATACAATGACAGGGAATTGGGGATGTCATGTTGATCTGTTATGTGGAGTGTGCTCCATTGTGGTTTCATGAAGAGGGATGCCTGGATACTGTGGCAGTCACAGAAACATGGTACACAGAGAACCATGACTGGGATGTCAACATACCAGGGTACAGAATCTACAGGAGGGACAGAGAGAGAAGAAGAGGAGGAGGAGTAACTCTCTATGTAAGGGAAGGGATCAAAGCAACAGAACTAAAGGGTAAACAGGGAGGAGAGGAGGCACTGTGGGTCACCCTGAAGACTGGAAATGGCACCACAATCTGCACAGGGCTTGTATACAGACCCCCGTCTCAGGGGGAGGAAATGGACAAAGAAATTATATAAGGCATTCTTGGGATGGCAGAAAAAGGGGATATATTGCTGATGGGGACCTGAATATGCCAGATGTTAACTGTAGCACCTTTGCTGCAGCCACATCCAGGAGCACAGCCATTCTCGATGCCCTACAGGGGGCATGCCTCAGACAGCTAGTTTTGGAACCCACTCGGGAGGGAGCAATCTTAGACCAGGTACTCTCAAATGGGGACGGAGAGAGGATCTCCTATCTTGAAGTGGGTAGCCATGTGGGAACAAGCGACCACTAAACAGTGTGGTTCACGATACACTTAGCTGTAGAGACAAGCCATACAAAAGTCAAGGTACTGGACTGCAGGAGGGCTGATTTTGTCAAAATGGAAGAGTGCTTCAGAAAAGCACTAGCAAACAGGCAAGAAGATGGGGTGGAGCAACAATGGGGAAACATCAACACCGCCATCACAGAGGCAACAAGCCTTTGTGTGAAGCAAATAAACAAATCAAAATGAAAGAAAAAAACACTATGGTTCTCAAAAGAAGTGGTGTGGAAGGTAAGGGAGAAAAAGATACCATTCTGGAAGTATAAGGAAACACAGAAGGAGCAGGACAGAGAACTGTACCAGTTAAAGCAGAAGGAAGGAGGGAAGGCAGTCAGAATAGCAAAGGCCCAAACTGAGGAAAAGATAGCCAACTCGGTTAAGAAGGGGGATAAAACCTTTTATGGGTACATTAGGGAGCAAAGAAAGACTAAGGCAGAGATACTAAAGCTAAATAAAGAGGAAGGTGGTTGGGCAGAGAGTGACAGTGAAAAAGCAGGGATACTGAACGAATACTTCTGCTCAGTATTCACAATGGAAAAGCAGGGGTAGATATCTAATCCAGTCAGTAGAAGCACACTGGATGGGGGGGGGTGATATTAGTCCTTTCACAGAAGAAAGGGTTCTGAAAAAAACTCTTAAAACTGAAGGTGGATAAAGCAATGTGGCCTGATGGGATTCACCCCAGAATTCTAAAAGAACTAAGGGAAGAACTAGTAACACCACTGACTACCCTTTTTAATAAATCATGGGAGGATGGGGTGGTACCTGAGGACTGGAGGAGGGTGGATGTGATTCCCCTTCACAAAAGTGGGAGCAAGACAGATGCAGGAAACTACAGACCTGTCAGTTTGACCTCAGTGGTAGGGAAAATGATGGAATCACTTCTGAAGGAAAAAATTGTTGAGTACCTAGAGGCCAGTGGGGCACAGGACCCAAGGCAGCATGGATTCACAGCAGGAAAGTCATGTCAGACAAATCTAATTGATTTCTTTGACTGGGTGACCAAAGTAGTAGACCAGGGAGGGGCTGTGGACATGGCCTATCTAGACTTTAGCAAGGCATTTGACACAGTCCTGCACAAAAGATTAATAAACAAATTAACCAGCCAGGGAGTGGGTCCCAGGGTGGTAGCCTGGGTAAAACACTGCCTGGACAACAGGACACAGTGGGTAACAGTCAATAAAGTCCACAGTGAAGAAAGGGGGGGTTACTAGTGGGATATCGCAGGGTTCAGTACTGGAGCCGGTCCTTTTTAATGTCTTTATAAGTGACATTGCAGAGGGACTGGAAGGGAAGTATGTCTCTTTGCAGATGACACAAGGATCTGCAACAGGGTTGATACACAAGGTGGGGTGGAAAGGACAAAAAGGGACTTGGCAAGGTTGGAGGAATGGTCAAATGTATGGCAGCTTAGATTCAACGCAAAGAAGTGCAAAGTAGTGCACCTGGGAAACAAAAACCCAGGGGAAGAGTTCACAATGGGAGGTGAGATACTGACAGCAACAAAAATGGAAAGGGACCTGGGGATAGTCATATCAGATGACCTAAAGGTGGGACAGCAATGTGAGAAGGCAGTAAGGAGGGCTGGGGTGATACTGGGATGCATAGGGAGAGGCATCACCAGTAGAAAACAGAAAGTTGTTGGCCCTCTGTACAAACTGTTGGTAAGACCACATCTGGAGTACTGTGTGAACTCTGAAGAAGCCCGAGTGGTTGGATGAAATGTAAGCTTGCTTGTAATGTTATCTTGTTCCCACGAGTAAATACCGAGTATTGAAAGGAAATATGGTGTGAAGTTGTATCATTTATCCTAACAGTTAAGGTGATGGTGTGATGCTCTCTTCTACTTTTTACTACTGTGTACAGTTCTGGAGACCCCATCTCCGCAAAGACATAGGGTGGAGGCTGTCCAGAGGAGGCAACCAAAATGGTGCAGGGTCTGCACCAGAAGACATATGAAGAAAGACTAAAGGAGCTTAAGATGTATAACCTCGAGGAAAGGAGGGAGAGAGGGGCCATGATAGAAACTTTCAAATACCTCAAGGGAATCAACAACGTCCAAGAGGGTAGCATCTTTCAGAAAACGAGATGTGCAAGAACAAGGGGGCACAATTTGAAGACAGAGGGGAGAACGGCTCAGAGGTAATGTGAGGAAGTATTTCTTCACAGAGAGAGTTTTGGATGCATAGAATAGCCTTCCTGAGTAGGTCGTAGAGTCAAAAATGGGGTGGAGGGGGATTCAAGAATGCATGGGACAGACATACAGCAATTCTAGTGAGGGAATAGGAGGAAGTAGGCTTTTGGTTAACTAGGATCTGCAGCTTAACCATGAGGTAGGGAAATGGGCAGACTAGGTGGGCCAAGCAGTCCTTATCTGCCATCAAATTCTATGTTTCTGTGTTTATACTGAGCACTGCAATGTACCTGTGTGTATGTCGCCCTCCTGCATTCTGTTACGATTACCACTGTTTTGTATATTAAAGGTTCCATTTTTATGTTGATTGCGTGCATGTGCAAGAAACATGTTGCATCAGCTTTCTGCACAAGCAGGTTATGGAGGCATGGCACTGTTGTGCCCAATGCCCCCACAGCCTGCAAAGGCTTATCTCCCATCCTCCAATGCCGTGGCACACTGCTGCTGACACTAGTTCAGCCAGTGTGCCACAACTTTCTAAAAAAGTAGCTGCTGCAATCAGGGGCCGCCTTGTCATTGCAGCATCTGCCATCCGCTGCAATGAGGAAGTGACCCATCATTGCAAGGCAGGATGTGAAACCCCCGATATTGTTCTTGAACTTGGTGGCGGGTTGCCGCCGTGTTCACAAACATCATAACCCCCCCCATGTTTACTTGCTGACGGGGGAGCCCACTCCCCGTCAGCATTCTGTAACCCCCTTCCTGGTGTTGTTCCCTGCCTCCACGTAGGGGGCCTCAATCCCCACTCGGCATAATGATACCACCCCCATTTGTTCCTGCCGATGGGGTACCCAATCCCCATCAGCATCATGATACCTCCTCCTTTTGTTCCTGCCGATGGGGTGCCCAATCCCAGTCGGCATCATGATACCCCCCCTTCTGTTTGTATAGCCAAGGGGGTGCCCAATCCCCCTCGGCTCCTGCAGCTCACCTCCCCTATCCTTGTTTGCCGATGGGGGTGCCCAATCCCCTGTAGGCTATTGCACCCACCCACATACATGGCACACTGGGAACCCACCCCAGCATGCCAAAACACCTGTTAAACTAGAAAACAGTCCCCCGATGTCTTATTTTTTTTTTCAATCTGTAAAGAAGGAAACAGTCCCTCAGAGCTCTCCCAGGCCCCCCTCCCACAACCCGCACTCACCCACTGCGCACCCTGCCTCCCCACACCCCCACCTCACCCCATACTTACATCTGGAGTCCAGTGCAACAATCTTCTGTGGACTGGGAACACGTCTGCACTCTTCAAAGCCGACCGCAAACAGGAAATGCAGGTAAGCTGTATAATGTAATAAATAGGGTTTTTTCAACTTTAGTGCATATCTCGGGCATTTTTGGGACTTTTTTCACCAAATTTTCAACATGGGGTTTTTGGGACCCCTCCTCATGAATTCTTGAACTGTCATGGTGTTAATCGGCCCCGAAAGGTGGTTTTGCGGTCACTATGCGGAATCACCCTGGGGCGATTACTGGCGAACAGTGCCAGTGTTCACGAGGTGGGCTCTCAAAAAGCCTATATTGCAAATTTGGTGGGAAAAATCCAAAAAATGACTGTTTTACGAGTGTGCATTACGCAGTTGCTACATACACTTGTAGCTTCACGAACTTACAATATTTTCACCCCAGATTTTCAACAGTGCCATTTTTTCACACCTCCTTATAAGCAGTACAGCTGTCATTTTTCATATCCTGACTGAAATGTGTTTTCACAGTTCCGGCACAGAATAACGTGGTCACTGTGGGAAGTCAGTGTTCAAGACAGATTAAGAAAATGACAGTGGCACTGTTCATGAGCAGAGGTCCTAAAATCCCTATGTTGATTGAAAATTTAGTACCGAAACTCCATAACATGACTGTATTACAAGTATGCATTGAACTGTTTCCACGCACTCTTGCAACTTCGCAAATGTGTAATACTGTCACGCCACATTTTCAACAGTGGCATTTTTTCACAACTCCTTATGAACACTATAGCTGTCATTTTTCACATCCTGGTTAAAATATGTTTTTGCACTCCTGCCGGACAATAGCACGGTCACTCTGGGAAATCAGTGTTTGGGACAGATTAAGATCGACTGAGTGAGAGGGGGAAGTGACCGAGCTCAACTGAGCTCTGTCAGGACTGCTGCAGATTTGTTTGTGGGCAGACAAAGGCCCCAACAGAAGAGCCCACTACAAAAGGACAGCCTGCAGCACTGGGAGAAACAGAACGAGAGAGTGAGTGAGGGAGGGGGAGTAAGTGAACTCACGGAAGCGCTGTCAGTATTGCTGCAGATTTCTTTGTGGGCCGAAAAAAGGCATCAATACAGGCAGGGGCCCAGTACGAAAGGCCAGCCTGCAGTGCTGGGAGAAACAGTATGAGCGAGTGAGACAAGGGGACTTAGTGAGCTCAACGGAGCTCTATCAGGACTGCTGGGATTTCTTTGTGGGCAGAAAAAGATGCCAATGCAGGCAGGAGTCCCTTACAAAAGGGCAGCTTGCAGCGCCAGGACAAACAGAATGAGCAATGAGAGAGGGAGACTGAGCAACCTCAACGGAGCTCTGTCAGGACAGCTGCGGATTTCTTTGTGGACAGACAAAGGTGCCAATGCAGCCAGGAGCCCCATACAAAGCACAGTCTGCGGTGCCAAGAGAAACAGAATGGCGAGTGACAGAAGCGGTACTCAAGCGAGCTCAACAGAGCTCTAGTGTGACTGCTGCAGATTTCTTTGTAGGCAGAAAATGCGGCAATGCAGGCAGGAGCCCAGTACAAAAGGCCAGCTTGGAGGCGCCCGGCAGAAATGGAATGCGAGAGTGAGGGAGGGCGTGAGCGAGCTCAGTGGAGCAGTGTCGGGACTGCTTCAGATTTATTTCTGGCCAGGAAAAAGCTGCCAATGCAGGCAGGTGCCCAGTACAAAAGGGCAGCCTGCAGCGCCAGGAGACACAGAACGAGCGAGTGAGGGAGGGGGAGTCAGTGAGCTCAACAGAGCTCTGTTGGGACTGCTGCAGAATTGTTTGTGGGCAGAAAAATGCAACAATGCATGCAGGGGCCCAGTACAAAAGGGCAGCCTGCAGTAGCAGGAAAATCAGAATAAGCGAGTGAGTGAGCTCAACAGAGCTGTATTGTAAGTGCTGCAAATTTCTTTATGGGCATAAGAAGGCAGCAACGCAGGCAGAAGCCCAGTAGAAAAGGGCAGTCTGCAGCACTAGCAGAACAGAATGAGTGAGTGAGAGAAGGGGAGTGAGCGAGCTCAACGCAGCTTTGTCAGGACTGCTGCAGATTTCTCTGTGGGCAGAAAAAGGCGCCACCAGAGGCAGGAGCCCAGTACAAAAGGGCAGTCTGCAGCACCGGGAGAACCAGACTGACTGAGTGAGACAGGGGGAGTGAGTGACCTCAATGGAGCTCTGTTGGGACAGCTGTGGATTTCTTTGTGGGTACAAAAAGCCACCAACACAGGCAGGAGCCCAGTTCAAAAGGGCAGCCTGCAGTGCCAGGAGAAACAGATTGAGCGAGTGAGAGAGGGGAATGAGCCACCTCAATGGAGCTCTGTTGAGACAGCTGCAGATTTCTTCCTCAGCAGAACAAGGTGCCAATGCAGGCAGCAGCCCAGTACAAAAGAGCAGCCTGCAGCACTGGGACAAACAGACTGACCCACTGACAGGGCCACTGAGCGAGCTCAACAGACCAATGCTATCAACATTCGGCATTGACAAATGCTCGTCTTATCCAGGTGTCATTATTTTCTCCAGCACAGCAGTTTGCCCATTGCTGTGGATAGGAGTGGCACTGTTGGGCATGTGGGGCTTTGTGGCATTCATGGGGGACTCCCCGGGGGCATGGGACATTCATGGGGCACCGGGGGGCATGGGGGGCATTTGTGGGGAGCTCCATGTGGGGTGGGTGGGGTGTGTGGTGTGCAGAGGCATGTCTGATTGTGTGGTGGTCCCAAATGGGTGCCCTGTAGGAGGGGTTGTTCCCATGCTGGTGCCTCTGCTGGTGATGGTGCAGCATCAACCAGGTGGTGCACGTCTGAGCAGGGCGTTGTCCCTTCCACGGTGGTCCTACACCTTCATACCTCTCAACTGTCCCTTATTATCAGGGATATCCCTGCTGTTTCCTCACCTTGTTCCTCTGTCCATCATGTCACTTGTTGTTTTGTGACTAGACAGTGGGGTGTGTATGTACATATTACTGTCATTGCATACAGTGACAGACATATACTTCTGTACATGCTTCATGTACTACTACCCTTTTGCTTTCAGCATTCTGACTGTATGGTACTACATATTCTGCTCTGTCTTTGCTATTGTGTGTTTCTCCCTGCTTAATTTATGTCTTGTCCCTGCTGTATGGGGGGCCGGGATGTGAGGTATGCACTCTTGTGTGACTGTGCACCCGCAGGGTGTTCTCCGTTGTGGTGCTTGTTGTGTGTCCCATTTGTGTGCCCATGGCTGTGCCCGACACAATTATGCATCATCCTGCCCCTTCTATGGCATACCGTTCTGTCTGGGAGCTGCTGCTTCCTGTGCACAGCTACTTACAATAGCCCTCTACCTACCATAGGTGTATACACCTCCTGCAATGCGTCTGGTTGTCTTTCCAGGTGTCATGCATGCACCTTCAGGGTTGCACACACATCATGCAGTGGCCATGCTGCTGCACCCAGGCTGCCTATGAGTGCCTTCATGTTCACTTCATGCATTCCTCTCAGGCATGCCATATGCGCAGAATGCACTTATGCCCTTACGCATGTGTGTTGGGCAACCATGTGCATGCCATGTCACCTTTGGGCACAAGGCCCATTTTTGGCTGTTTCACCGGGTAAGGAGTATAAGTAGAACTGGAGGAGCAAATGAAGCACTGTGCAGCAGCATGTTAAGGAGTTCATGAGATTCCATGTGTTAAGAGGGTTCTGCCTGCTATTTGTGTTTTTCAGTATTGCTTTTTATCTCAGGTGAATGTTACTGTACTTTCCTTGAGTTCAGCAGTGATTTTCCAACTCTGGCATGGCTATCACAGACACTTTTCTATACAGCATGGGTGTACCAGTGACCTTTATTCATATGACTCAAGATGTGTTTTTTTTCCCTCCCCTTTTCTCAAATGTCCTCTGACCACCCTTACCTACCTGGCCGTCTGAGACTGCAACTTCACCTTGTGAAGAAAACAAGCCTTGTTGGCCAACCAGAAGGAGTTGCTGTGGCAGCAGAATGCAGCGATCGATACCCACCCTTGGCTGATGACATACAGTCATCGGCAACACCCCACCACAATTACTACTGTCCACTGTCACAGATGTCCATAGCTCTCCCAGAGCCAGGTCATCCACATGGTAATGAGACATGCTTACCATTGGGACACTGTGCTGCTGTCTTGCAATCATTAAAAATCTTTCAGACCCGAGTTGCAGGTACTAGATGTGCAACTTGGCATGCACCGGGATATCTGTGTGTGCATTCCCAAGTCTGTAGTGATATCTAACTAGGATATTGTGCTTGTGTGAGCAAACAGATGGCTTTTCAGGCTGTGGGCTGAGTTTTCAAATGCAACAATTTAAACTGCCTAGAATGATACATGTTTTTTTAGATGTCAGGCTACTTGGTGCATAAATCCTTAGCTCTCCTCTGTCCCTTTTTATATGTGGTAATCCACTTTGCTTGCCTCCAGCTTTTTGGCATTTCCCTTTCAGACAGTAGACATACCCAGAAGAATGTGTTAAAAAATAAAATGTGATTTTTTTTACATTACATATACAGTTGCTGCAGATGGTACAGTCAATTGAATGTCACTAAATATGTTACACTGCCATCTCATCATAGTTTCCGAATCTACCCCTGGGCCTTAATGTTTGGCTTCCGTGCTTTTAAGGTCATACCTCAGCCAACTTATCTTTTTCTGTAAGTAAAGTTTTTGGATATTACTTTCCACTCTTGTAACATCCCAAAGTTACCAGTATCTGTAAGTTGCTCTAAATTATTAATAGATTCCAAAAAATGCAAAAAACTACAGGTATCTTCACAAGAACCATTTCCTTCCCATGAAGGGATTTGAGTTTTAATACTTTTTTCGGATTCCCCATTCTGTCTCCCTTGTATCTGCATTGATCATGCCCAGCCCTTCATTTGGAGGTGAATTCTTTTGTTTTCCTCTGGTACTCTCTTCTTCCTGTCCCCCTCAGTTTTCAGCATTGCCACCACTACAATAAAGGAGCTTGATATGTATACCCTAGAGGAAAGGAGGGAGAGTGGTGTCATGATAGAAACATTCAAGTACCTCAGGGAAATCAACAAAGTCCAAGAAGGTAGCATCTTTCAAAAAAAGATATGTGCAAGACAAGAAGGCACAATTTGAAGATAGAGGGGGTACAGCTCAGGGGCAACATGAGGAAGTATTTTTTCACAGAGAGGGTGGTGGACGAATGGAACAGCCTTCCAGAGGAGGTGGTGGGATCAAAATCAATGGGGGAATTCAAGAATGCATGGGGCAGACATAAGGCACTTCTAGTGGGGGGGGGTAGGAGTAAGTAGGCTGTTGGTTAACTAGGATCTGCAGCTTATCTGAAAGTTAGGGAAATGGGTGGACTGGGTGGGCCAAGCGGCCCTTATCTGCCATCAAAGCCTATGTTTCTATGTTTCTGTACTCTGGGTGCATGGAATGCAGGAGAGTGAGCCACTCTGACAACAAAATAGATGCTCCTGCTGCATAACACCTTAACTAAGCCATGTACGTTCCAGGGGATACTGTACTTTGGTTATCTGGTGAGTAACCTTATCTGGAATACATCCCTTTTAAGCCACATTTCTATGATAAATTTTGCCATATCCAGGCTTAATTATCCTTTTCTGTGGTAATTATATGAGGTATCCAAGCATCCTGAGATGAATAATTTAATGTTCAATGGGTGTATTCAACTCAAGTGTAGAGCAATTCTTATGCAACGTAGTTGATAGTTAGGAGGCTAGTTTTATGACTGAGTTGTTTGACTGTTGTACATTGATTCTTTGGCCATTCATAATCTGTCTTCTATCAACTACTACTCTACTGGGGTACAGTGAAAGCAAAGAAAACCTCATGAAGAGGGTGCCACCCCTAGAGGTGACACAGGAACATAATTATTTTTGGCTAAATGTACCCTAGGAGGGAGCCAAGGACAGAAGTAAGTCACTGGAGGTAGATGGGAGGATGGCAAGAGCAAAGAACAAGAGCTTCAACATGAGGCTGGATGAAGCTGGTTTAAGCAGCCTGGGGGGGGGGGTTCTGGTTACCTCCATCCATCAAACCATTGGTGTAGCCTTTTAATATAATTTGAAGAATGCAACCAAAGTGTGGAGAAATATTATGCAACACTGTTGATAGTTGGGAGGTTAGCTGTGTGGTTTAGTTTGACAGTCATACATGGATGCTTTTTCCATTTGCATCCTCTGTCCCCTGTGGGACTGTTACCCTGTTAGGGTACCATGAAGGTGAAGGAACCCTCTTTAGGAGGGTTACACCCCTAGAGGTGCCATGAGAATGTAATTCCTTTAGGTTAAATATACTTTAGCAAGAATCCCAAAAGAACTACAAAGCAGCAGCTGCAAACCTGGACTGAGTGGAGTGATGACAAAGACAGCTGATAGCTGGTGACAGTTGATAGTACATAGAGACATGACATCCAAAAGGATTGAGGAAGTGGCAGAGTTATAAGATGATAACAATGACCCACCATCCAACCCCAACTCATAGTGGAAATCCTACTAATAAGGAAAATGCTATATAAAATATACTCAGGAGAGGGAAAAAAAAACAGAGTAAAGAAAATCTCTGAGGATCCATGGTCTCAGCCATCCCTCCTGGCTCTGTGCACTAATTTGGAATTCAAATCAGGGGAATTTTTTCATATATATATATATATATATATATATAGCTTTTTGTCCCACTGCTGCTACCTAACACCTTTCATTGGGCCCCTTCTCAGTGACCCCCAGTCCTATCAGCAGTCCTCCCACTGTCTGGCCAGTGGGGATCTACACAGAGTGGGACCCAGGAGTGCTTAGGGCTGTCATACTCGGCAGTGGGGGGACATAGATTTTTCCCTCATTTTCTGCCCTAACTCCTGGGGCCATGCTAAGACATGGTTGTGCATGTGCATGGAGGCATGCCAGAACCAGTAGCCCTGTTCCAACCACCCAGCCCATTGTCAGCCCCCCTTGATCTCAGCACTGCCACTGGACCTCCACCTGGTTTCAGCCAAGAGCCAGGGAAATCCACCTCCCCATCCTGAGAGAGGAGAGCTTGCTTGATGGCCGCTCAATCCTGCTGTCACTCTTCCCCCCAACTCCTGCCAGACTAAGCTCATTCCTGAACTTGGGTCACCGGTGTGGGTGGGAGAGGTAAGCTGCTTAAGTGTCTCAGCCCTCTGCACCACTGGGCTGGCTAAATCAGGGGAAATTGTGGAAGTATAATTCTCATTCAGTCCCTATAACAAGATAACGCTGTGGGGGTGTTGTAAGTTGATCTCTGCAGCTAAAGAAGTTCCCCCAAAAAGAAAGCATACCCCAGAATTATGGCATGAGGAGAGTTAGGACTGTTAAGTGGCTAACACTCAGTCTGAAGTCCATGAGGAGGCCTAACCTTTACTGGAAAGTAAAGAAGAGGGATACAGAATGACACTAGTGGTGCTTAGGCAGCTGAAAGAAGAATAGTTTTCAGTGCTCCTGCTCATGTGGTCTGCACAGCTAAAGAAACCCATGTGGACTTAGGACTCCACTGTCCAGCCACTAAAAGTCTTAACTGTTTCAACCTGAGGTGCTGTGGCTCACGAGTCTGCACTTTCCTTGGAGTGCTGGACATTATCACATGGAGGCACTGCCAGGAGGCACCACATAAGACAAGTAGCTTACAGAGAAGGATGGCCGCCTGTGACGGGGGTCTCACCCTCAAGCTTTGGACTTCAAGGGGAGAAAATGAGCATATCTTCCCAGAGTACAAGCCCTGAGGACAGGATTCTAGGAATATGATGATGGCCAGCATGAATGCATTCAATTAGCTTTATGGCATGGGGGCAGCAATGGGCAGACTGAATGATGATTGCTGAAGGAACAAACAATATAAATGAGACTGACTGAATAAAGATTGCTGAAGGGAATGAGCAATATGATTGACAGAGAATTAATGACAAGGTACAGACAATATGAATGCATATCAAAGGCTAAAATCATAGGTAAAACTGAATCATGAGCAGGAAAAGCTGGGACCTGTATTGTACTGTGGTGATGATGCTGAAACAAACTGACTGATTAAGGCTGACCGGGATGGCTGACTGAGTATGAGTGGGAGCAGCAGTCTGGCAAGATCCAGGAGAAATTGTTGAGTAGATATGCATTGGAACTGAGAGGAAAGTTTGCAAGTGCCTTGGTATGGACAGCAGGTAGAATAGACAAAAAAAAAACACAAGCTAAATACAGCAGAATGGCATAGGTAGGATATAGAAAACAGTAAGAATACCAAGAAGCAGACTAAAAGTAAACACAGGAGTTCAATGAGGACATGAACTCAGTATAGCAACTAAGTCTGAAACTGTGATGCTGGGTCCTACAGTGAAGCCACATTTTCATCTGACCTGCTCCAAAAGGAACTGTACTTGTCTTTGAGGGCTATTCAACAACCACTTTGAAGAACAAAGGAAACATACAAACACAAGGTTTTCACATCCTGCATATGCTCAAGCAACAGTTCATCACCTTCAGTAATTTAACATATTCTGTGACTCTGGACCACAGCAGTTCACCAGTTCCTCTGGATTTGACTTTTGTTTTTCATTCTTTGACTGTTGTGTCACATTCCAACATGCACAACAGTAGACTTGCATTTCCTGCTGACCCACCTGGAATTGCTTCAAAGGACTGAAAATATTACATATGAATATCAGCTGCCTGAGATCCAAGTTGCTAGTACTTGAATCATGGATGAGCCTCTACTCCCTAGACATCTTGGCAGTTACTGAAACAAGGCTAAAACCACCCATCAAACAAAGTGTAATAGAAATCCCAGGATACAGTACATTCAGAAAGGAAAGAGCTGGAAAGAAGAAAGATGGAGGAGTACTACTTTATGTCAGAAGTTCTCACCAGTCCTCTGAAACAGTGCTTCCACCACTTGAAAATGCAGCAAGTGAATGTGTGCATGCCAGGCTACTACTGGAAGAACCAAACCTCTGCACATTGTTTGTAACTACAACCCTACCACAACAGCCAGACCAGCCTTACCGGAGCTCCTGGAATGTCTTGTAGAGCTACCTCCACATGAGCTCATAATCATGGGGGACTTTAACCTATGTTGGCTGTAGAAAGGGTCTAAGGCCTACATAAAGGTAATCAGTGAAGCAAATCTCAAACAAGTTATTGGAGAACCAACAAGACACAATAGCAAGACTGGGAATCATGCATCATACATTGCTCAACTGGATCCTGGTGTCCAGACCTGAAAGGCTTCAAGCTGCTGGGCTATTGTTGGATTCACTGAGTGACCACTCCCCTGTATACTGCACCTGGAGAAATCAATTCCCAAGCCCTTCCCCCAAAATTGTCACAGCCAGAGACTATTGCAAGTTGGACCATGATGCCTTCCTCAGTGACCTTTCTAATGTAAATTGGAGAGATCTGGACAACATGCCAGATGTAAACACAGCTCTAGACTTTATAATAAACAACATTACGTCAGCTACAAACAAGCATGCCCCTCTCATAAAAAGGTGCTACAAAGGCATATGCTCCAAATGGCTCTCACTGGACCACCACACTTTGATGAAGCAGCATGAAAGGGCCTGAAGTGTGTATTAGGTAACAGAATCACCACATGATTGGTAAGGATACAGGAATCTATGTAACCAATGCAAATCCACACTGAAGAAGGCAAAATTCAACTGCATCAAGAACCTGCAGATAGGACACCTGTCAAACCCTAAACTCTTTTGGGCACAAATCAATGATCTTCTAAAAGGGCATGAAAATGTCCCCTGTCAGGAAATATGAATAAATGACATCCTGGTTGAGGAACTCCAACTCATTGCAGAGGGCTTCAACAACTTCTTCACTGACCTGGGCCACTTCAAAGGCTCTCAACTTAACTCCCCACCACCTGCCTCTCCCTCCACCAGCAAACCCATTTTCCACCTCAAACCTGTAACCAAGAAGGAAGTACTTACACACCTACTCAAGCTAAAACCAGACAAGTCAACGGGGCATGATGGACTTGAACCCAAGCTTCTTCAGATGGCCACACCAGTACTAGATACTCCTCTGACTAAATTCTTTAATATGTCCCTACTCAGTGGAGAAGTCCCCCAGTAATGGAAAACTGCCTGGGTTGTCCCAGTCCACAAAGGATGAGCCAAGGACATACTTGAAAACTACTGTCCAATCTCTATTCTCAGTGCCCTGGCTAAAGAGCAAAAGTGACTCATTTACAACCAACGGGCTGCTCACCTTGAGGCCCACAACCTGATGGCTGTGGACCAACACAGATTTAGAAAACACCATGGGACCAACACAGCTCTGGTGCACCTCACCTCAGACATCCATAAAGCCACTGATAAGAGAAAAGCTACAGGAGCCATCTTCATTGATCTCACCAAGGCTTTTGACCTAGTGAATCTTGAAATACTACTCTCCAATCCTGTAAACCTTGTACTGGATCACCACATTGCCAAACAGTTCAAAAGCTACCAAGTTGGTCGCAGCCAAATCATTAAATAGAACACTGGTCTGTCCCCGAGCCTAACAATCACTGATGGAGTCCCACAAGGGTCAGTTCTTGGGCCCTTACTCTTCTCCCTGTTTGTAAATGATTTACCATCCAACTGCGGAGAAGCAAAAACAATCCTCTATTCTGACGATGCTGTCCTGTATAGGGACGGCAAGGGCACTACTTAAATTAAACGAAATCTAAACGAGGACTTTGCCTCTCTGTGCAAATGGCTATCATCTAAACATCTTGTGCTTAACTTTAGGAAAACCAAAGCCATGCTCTTCAGGCCTAGAAGACTAGGCTGTGACAGAACTGAACTCCTCAAAATCGCAGACACCAAAGAGAACATGCCGGAAGTAGTGGACAAAATAAAATATCTCAGAATGTGGCTAGATCAAGAACTCACACTGTAATCGCATATTGACCAAACTACCATGATGATACACCAGAAGATAAGTCTGCTCTACAGACTTAGGGCATACCTCACTAAGGCCTTCTGTTTAACAGTGGTGAATTCCATCCTGCTCCCCACGCTCCTATATGGAGCTCCGATACTGGTATCCCTGAGGGAAACTGAGCAAAGCAGGCTTCACATACTCTATCACGAGGTTAGCAGATTCGCTGCACAAGCAGACTGCAGGGAACACCACTGCAACACACTTGCATCGTTAAATTAGCCCCAACTGGACAACAGAATTATGCACCCATCACTCTGCCTCATGTACAAAATTCTGAATAATCATCTTCCTCACCTCCAGAATCTTGTGGCACATAGGCAACATGTCAGGACTCTACACCCAATGTTGCAACCCCTTCTTGTGGTACCCAGAATATCCACAGCTGTTGGGCAAAGATCCTTTGCATATCGAATCACATAGTCCTGGAACAAGGTCTCCACAAGCCTATAGAGTTCCCCTTGCTCCCCTCATTCAAGCACTCACTAAGAACACAGGCCTCCACAAAAAGTAACTGCACCTGCACGCACTAAAAGGGATACTTCCCCCTGAAATAGGATACTCTCTCGACACCCCCTCAAGGCAAACACTAATACTGCTATAAAGATTATAAGCTCTTACCTCAAAACAGACAGCACTTCCTACAAGAATAATTATGTAGTTAGTCTCCTGTTGCTGCTATTATTGTACTATGGTAACTAATGGCTTGCCCTACACTGTGTGACTGTTTTTTTTCTTTAGTGTCTCCACAAGTAAGCTGACCTAACTGTACATCAAACCGTTATTCTGTAGCAACTTCTCTAATATGTTTGCCAATGTGTAGAATAAACAATGACTTCTGGACTGTACTGTATGATGGTCTGCTATATTGTATGATGATCAATGCCATGTACTTTCATTTATGTAACCAATTCCGGGTCGCCCCTGAAAAAGGGACCGTTGGTCTCAGTGGGTTTACCCAGTCAACTAAATTCAATTAAATAATAAATAAACATGAGGACAGCATGAGTTGCTGACCTAGAGAAAAGAGGGACGCACAAGGCTGCAACCAGGGAAGGCAGAAAGACAAAATACTAACCTAGAAAGCTGCTGAAGATACAAACCAAACAAAAGCTGAAGGCACAAACCAAACAAAAGCCTAAAAACCAAAAGGAAAAAGCAGCAGCAAACATGGGGGGAAAGACCTAGCAACATCTCTGGCTGCAGAGAAAAAACATCTTCTGAGTGAGGCTACATGAAGCAGTTTACATAGCCCAGGAAGGGGAGCTGTGACTGGTTGCTTCTGTACATCAAACCATAGGCATAGCCTTTTGTTTCAAATCTGTTTTATTAGGAAGTTAACCACTGAGACATTCTCATTTACTCTGCAGTCCTTATCACGCACAAACACTACAATTTTTCAAGGTTACATATCAATGCATAGCACAAGTACAAAATCAATAAATAAGTGTTCAGCACTACAGTATACACTTAAAAGCATCTTTATCTTATTATTCTCAGATACCACGTATAATCTGAATTTTGAACAAGGATGTAAAAAAACAAGCATTTTAATTTCCAGCATTCTTATCCACAACTAAGTAAGCCACCCTACTTGTGGGTATGGTAGTGGTATCAACAAGCATTTGTCAATGTGGAATGTTGTCTCACTGGCATCAGCATTGGTAGTGCAGGAGTTAGAGATGCATAATAGGAATGGCAGAGAAGTATGGAACTGACGCCAACCCCACCCCCACCCTGCAGAGACTGATAGGCACTGGGGTGTGCCCTTGGGGCATCAGCTATAACGCTCATGCCATTGTGCCTCCCCCTACCCTGTAGACATTGACAAGTGTTGAGGTGTGCTTTGGGGCCTTTGGGCCTTATACTTACCCCATTCCATAAGGAAATACACAGAAACAGGTGCAGTATAGGAGAATGGGCCTCACCCTACCCTGTAGACACTGACAAGTGTCGTGGCATGCTTTAGGGTCTTTGGGCCTTATACTTACCCAATTCCATGAGGAAATACACTGAGACAGGTGCAGTATGGGAGAATGAGGTGAACTTTAGGGCTAAACACTCCAAGGCACACCTCGATGGCTGCCACTGGCTGCAGGGTGGGGGTGGAATGGTGTGAGCATTACAGCCAATGATCCCAAGTCACACCCCTGATACCTGGCAGTCTCTACAGGGTGGAGTGTTACAGTTGGAAACCCTAACATTGTAGGCATTTGTTGGTATTTTCACTCCAAATTTTCAACATAGGAATTTTCTGACCCCACCTCATGAAGAGCGGCATAATCAGTTTATTAGCTGACAGGTGGTTTTGCACAGTGGCTATGCCATTTGGTGACACAGGGATGAAAACACATTTTGGGCAGGATGTGGAAGATGCCAACTGTATTGTTCATGAGGAGACGTAAAAAAATGCCAACGTTGAAAATCAGGAGTGAAAATATGAAAAACTGGTGAAGTCAAGAGCATGCACAGAAATTGCTCAACACACGTCCGTAACCCAATTATTTTTGGGATTTTTTTTAGCCACATTTTGAACATAGGCATTTTGGGACCTCTCCTCATGAACAGTGGCACTGTGATTTTGTTAATCTGTCCCAAAAGTTGATTTCCCACAGCAACCATGCCATTGTGAGCCACAGGTGCGGAAACACATTTTGGGCAGGCTGTGAAATAACACAGCTGTACTGCTCATAAGGAGGTGTGGAAAAATGCCAGTGTTGAAAATCTGGCATGAAAATATTGCAAATCTGTGAAGTTACAAGGGTGCATGGAAACTGCGCAACGCACGCTTGTAACACAGTCATTTTAAGGACTTTCGTCACCAAATTTTCAACATAGGCATTTAGGACCTCTGCTCATGAACAATGTCACTGTCATTTTCTCAAACTGCCCCAAAAACTGATTTCACACAGCGACCATGCTATTCTGCACCGGACGTGCGAAAACACATTTTGGCCAAGATATGTAAAATGACAGCTGTTCTGTGCATAAGGAGGTGTGGAAAAATGCCAATTTTGGAAATCTGAAGTGAAAATATTACAAATTCACGAAGTTACGAGCATGCATAGAAACAGCGCAATGCACGCTAGTAAAACAGCCATTTTGAGATTTTTTTCACCAAATTTGCAACATAGGCTTTTTGAGAGCCCCTCTCATGAGCAGTGGCACTGTCATTTCATTACTTAGTCCCAAAAGGTGATTCTGCACAGTGACTGCAAAATCACCTTTCAGTACAGAATAACGCCATGGCAGTGACTAAATTCACAAGAAGGGGCCCTAATAACCCCATGTTAAAAATTTGGTGCAAAAAGTCCAAAAAATGTCCGAAATATGCACCAAAGTTGAAAAAAAACTATTTATGCCATTATATAGCTTACTGGCATTTCTTCAGTTCATGGTTGGCTTTGAAGAGTGCAGACGTGTTCCTGGTCCACTGAAGATTGTCACGCCAGACTCCAGAGGTAAGTATGGGGTGGGGGAGGTGGGGAGGCAGGGTGCACAGAGAGTGGATGTGGTTTGGGGCAGGGAGCTGGACAGACTGCGAGGGACCGTTTTCTTCTTTAACAGGTTAAAAAAAAAAAAAGCACAAAGTGACTTTTTTTTTTTACAGGGGCATTTGGCACACTGGGTGGGCTCCCAGCACACCCCTGAGTGTTTGGGGGGGCTAGCCAACAGGGGATTGGGCACCCCCATCAGCACATACTGAGGGGGGGCAAGAGTTGAGGGGGATTGGGCACCCCCCTCGGCACATAACAAATGGGGGGGGTGCATTATGCCGACGGGGAGTGGGCTCCCCTGTCGGCACATAAAATGGGTCAGGGCATGCTGAAAGAGGGATTGGGCACCCCTGAAGTCGGTATTGTTGCAGGCAGTGTGCTGCTGTGTTTCTTCTAATGCTTCACCAGGGAAGGCATGTTGGGAGGTGCTGCTGCATATGACGAGCTTTGCTCTCATTGCAGCGGACCTTTCCTTAAATGTGCTCATCACATTATGTATTCCTGATGTGGTGCCTGCATGCTGGCTTATTGGGGAATGAGGAATGCACCAATTGATGTGTGCCCTGCATTCACCCAACAGTGACCGCACCTCCAAATCTGCTACTAATGCAATATGTTGGCTGGCACGCAAGTGCTAGCCAACATAATAAATACCTAACAACAAACAGAAATAGAATCCAGTAGCCACTTCATTCTGTTTCTGTTTGTCATTTGCAGCATTATACTGGTGGATACCTTGTGAGTTCTCTGGAATTTGAATCAGATGTATTACTTTTTTGTAATTACTGGTGACCGTATTTATCAACCGAATTACCATGTAGAGCCCCAGACGTTGTCTGACCAGTAGACCAGGAAGGCTTCCAGGAAGGAAAGGGTTAACCCCACCACCCCATACCTAGCCAGCTAGCTTGCTGACCAAGCTAGCTGGCTGACTCCCTGTCCAGGTCCCCCTCCTCCTCCTGTAGTTTTCACAAGCTTTGGCCTTTGCTCTGGCCAGGCCAGAGCTCCAGTCAATGCCTAAAGGGGCCATAAATTAGCCCCAGGGGCTGATCTAGGCCCCAGAGACTCAATCACTTGACCAGAAGCCAAGTCCACCCCCAAGCTAGCAAAGGGTCTCCCCTGCTAGCCAGAGGGCAGTTCTGGACTAGGCAGCTTACAGAGTGGAGAGCACAGGGGTACAGATGCCTGGAAGCTTACCTGTAGCTCAGGTCTGTAGCTCCCTGGTGGCTGCTTCTCTGTAGCCAGGGGTCCTGGGGGCTTCAGCAGCAGCAGCAGCCATCATCCTCCAGACTAGAGGGGTCCAGCAGTCATCCCAACATCCAGCAGCAGCCAAGTCCACAGAGTGAGCTCCCTTTGTTTTCTGCCCCTGGGTGTGCAGTAGTGATTGGAGGGAACCTGGTGAAGAAGGTACATCCTGGGGTGTCTGGTCACGCCCCTGTCTCAGGCCAATATTGCAGCTCATTTGGCATTTTGCCCACAGCCTGCATCCCTGTCCTGCATCCGTGTAGTTGGGATATTCCCCTGCCCTCCATTGGGGGAAGGCTCCCACTTGTTGCCCCTTCTGGCTTCCTGTTCCCACCGCACAGTCACAGGGTTTTGGTCTGGCTGGCAGCCAGCTGTTAGACCATACCAGTCAACATCCCATCATCACAAAGGTGCCCCACCCCGACCGGGGCAGAGTCTGTGGGTTTGCTGGTGGCGGCGAGTGGCTCCCAGTCTCCATCGGTTCCCCCAAGCACAGGTAGCACTATCATGGTTGTGGTCTCCTGTAGAGTCCTGGAGTTCGTGCTGCACCAGAGAGAGTGGGGACAAGTTAGAGCCATCAGACTGCTAAGTGCAGCCACAAACTGAAGCTGAGTGGAACTTAAGCCCGAGACTCAAAGGTTCCACCTCATGCCTACATGCAGGGAAAGGCAAGGCACCAGGTGGGAGCAGAGTCACTCCAGTCATTCTGATGGATTATCTCCTCCACTCTCCTCCGCCGTACAGGACCCGGGTGAAGCAGCGAATGGGCTGTAAGCCCCTCAACAATTCTTTTTTTGTGTGTGTTTGTTGATCTTTACACCAGGGGTGTTAGAAAGGGGACAGGGGCACCAGAGGACAGGGGATAAAAGAAGAGCAAGTGGGCAGAGCACCTACTAACAAGGAGCAGGGGCACCACCTGGCATGAGCCCCAAGGTCGAGGTTAAGGAGAGGCAGCAGGAGGGGTTGAGGTGAGCAGCCAAAAAGAGGAATATTTAAGAGGGAAGAAGCAAAGCCTGGGCCCACTGTACAGCCCTCCCCCCCACATATATTTAGGAAGGGAGGGAGCCAGGCTTAACTAGAAAATCCCCTCTGCATACATTCAGGAAGGATGTGAAAAGGGCCTAAATAGAATCCCCCCCAGCCTGCTGAGGGGAGAAAAGAGGTCCCTTCTGGATTTAAAGGGCCAGCATCACATTCACGGAGTCCCCAGCACCTTCACTGTGGTCCCAAACACCTCTTGCCTGCCACTCCCATTCCCCTGTACTGCTTGCTGGTAGCCGATGTGCCCACAGACCGAAGGGATGGTCAGGCCTACGCCATGCTGCCTGCCACCCTGACCCTGGCCAGAAGGTAAACCCAGTTCCTGGTACAGAAAAAGTAACTATTGTGTATTTGCTGTGTTTGATGTCTGCCCAGGTTGTGTTCTGGGATGTTAGCGACCCCAACTGACTGAACTAATTGCATCGGGGTCCTATCAACATTCCAGCAGTGTCTGAACTGCCTGCCCTGCACCCACCAAAGCCAGCTATTCACATTGGAGCTGAACTTGCCTGCCCTGCCTCTTGACTAGTTGGTGTCTAAACTGTCCCTGAAGGGGCTCAAACTGCCTGCCCACCTTGCCAACTGCATTGAGACACATCAGTTCTCTCTCTCTCCACCTCCAGTCTGAGCTGTTGCCGTGGGGAAGTGGACAGGGTGCCCAACAGTGGTAGTCCCATCACCCAGCTGATTGCCCTAAAATGACTGCAATTGCCTGCACCCCTGAGGGCAGGGGTCACCCACCTCTTGGACAAGTATCCAGTGCCTTCTGCATAGCCTGCCAGCGAATCCCGAAGACGATGAATGACTGCTTTAGCCAGCATATCGGTAGTTAGTAACCCCCCAGTCTAGTCAGCTTAGGAGCCGCCCCAGCTCATGATAGTGAGGTTCCTACAAAGTACATGACTAGGAAATTGCCCCATTTCTGCTGTGCTTTTCTGAGGTGGCTATAGCTCCCTTCCCCAGCTGGGCGGCAACTTATCAGAAGCCTTCCAGAGGACCCGGTATCGCCATCGAAGGACATTGCCTCGACCATCCTCCATCTTCCTCATCACCTACATCTCCAGCTCCAGACCAGCCTGCATCCTCTTCATCTGCTTCTTCATCTTCATCTTGTGCCCCCCCACTCTCCTGCCAGCCAGGGAGACCGATTGGCCACTAAGGTACTGTACCCACTCTTCAAGCTAGCTAGCCACCACCTGCTTCGCACCAAAAAGAAACTTCCTTCAACTGGACTGTCGGACTATAAGCTGGTGCATCTTTAGTTACCGTTGGCCAAGGTGGTTAGGCATTGGTAAATTATTATTAGTGACATCTACAGACGTAGGGCACTAGGTGACCCTGTTAGAGGTACCCTACATGTGATGTTTGATATATATATATATATATATATATATATATATATATATATATATATATATATATATATATATATATATATATATATATATAATACTGTTTACTTTCACCTTCACTGCTCCTTAGACCTGAATAATGTTGCTTTCTATCACTAAGTATTGTGTTATGCATGACAATCATGGAAAGCACCTTGTACATTGCAACCACATAACCAATTTCTTTCCAGCGTAACCAGTGGCTGTCCCAATAAAACTTGCTGTTTGCACCTGGAACTGTTGTACCTTCCTGTCCTTGAAAAGAAGAAATTAACCACCCTCCTAACTTCGGTCACCACAACTTGGTGTAAGTCGGCAGGATTAGGAGTCCAAAGCAGACCCATGTTCCAAGACATCCTTAAGATGGGAAGCGGACAAGACTCCAGCTTTAGCAGTAGTGAGGAGGAGGAGGAAGATCTGCAATCCCCACTCACCATGCCATACTACTTTGGTGCCCCCTGGCTCCCAAAATACAAGGGTGACCCCACCTACCCCAATGGTTCCAACCTATGAGAAGTGAAGCATAAAATGAGAGTGCTGTTCCAGCTTCACTGGATCCCAGAGCACTAAAAGGTAGAAATTCTAGTTGGACAGCTGGGAGGGGTGGCCCACTGACAGGCCATGAACTGGCCCAAGAGGGAACGAGCCACCGACGACTGGATCCTGACTTGGCTAACCTGCACCTTCGAGACGAGTAGCCTGTCAGAACTAAAGATGCAGTTCTTTGCCTGCACACAAGGCCCTGGAGAGAGTCTATGAGAGCTTGTGCTGAGCCACCAGGAAGCTCTATGTGCCATGGTTTGAGAGGACCCAGGGCCATGCGAGACCAGGACAGTATGTTGTTGGACAAGTTCATCAATGGCGTAAGGAGTGAGACTTCCCGAAAGGATCTCCAAATACTCAAGGGGCAAGCACCTAAAGAAACCTTCCTGGAGTTCAAAGAGAGGACAATCCAAATTCTGGGAGGCAGTCGGCCAACCGAACAAGCCACTGCCAACGTGCGGCGTACCAGTGGTTCCCCCAATGATGTGGCCAGATAGCACAGCTCCTGTAGAGGCCTTCTACATGAAGGGCTGGTGGACAGAAGTCAACCATGCCTTGAATCGCCCTGCTGAGTATGCCTAGGGGGTGCACCATGCGGCTACAGCACACGATCAATGTCCTGGCCAAGGAATGGGCCCTCTTCCTGACCCCAACAAGGATCTCCAGGAGCAGATGAAGGAGCTCATCAAGCAGGTGGCTGACATACGCTTGGAGAGCAAAGAGCTGAAAAGGGGTACGAAACACAAAAATGGGCATCCAACTGACTATGGCCCAAGGACTCCTGGGAGGAGGCTGACCAACCAGTTCGATGAACGCGGCAGGCCCATTTGCAGGAGGTGTGGCATGAGAGGCCATGTGGAGCAGGAGTGTATGCAGCATCCAGTAGAGGCTGCTAGTTTAAACACTGAGCTCCCAGGGCCACGGGCCGTGCCACGGGAGAGAAGAATTAGCTAGGCCCATAGTTCAAGACAGAATGCCACAAGTATGTTGGCTAGTACCCCATCATACCCGTCTGGATTAATGGCATTAAGTTCATGGCACTCCTCGACACTAGTTCTCAAGTCACCACTATCCAGGGCGAACACTTCTTCCGGCACTGGCCTGAGGCAAAGCTCCAGACCCCTCCCTAACCGTGGCTCTGGCTGATTCCAGAAATTAGCCTAGACATCCCCTATCAAGGCTACCAGGAATTCAACATCCAGTTGGGCATCACCACATACCAGGATCAAGTAATCATCGTCACCCAGACTTCAAACGACAGCTTAGTCCCTGTTGTCTTGGGAATGAATTGTCTGCCCAACTGCTGCCAGGAACTGCTAGAGGTTCTAAGAGCTCTAGCCGCCAATGTACTGAAGCCCAAGAGACGTGTTTGGCAATGGGCCATCCAAGTCATACAAAGGCATCAACAGTTCACCAATGATAAAGGAGAGATTGGCCTTATGTGAGTGGTGGATTCCCGACCCGTTGTGCTAGGCCCTGGGTCTGAGACTAACGTCATCTGCAAAGCCAGAAGGGGGGAACAAGGGGAGGACTATATCTCCCAGCTGGAACGCTACATCCAGGACAAGGGTAGCTCCATACAGTAGCTGTTTCCCAGAGCATGGTGGTAGTAAAAAAAGGGCAGGTACCAGTGAGGGTCCTTAATTATGGGGTGACCCCGGCAAGGCTGTACAGGCAACAGCTAATTGGATGTCTGGTGCAGGTCAATCTGGATAGTGTGGTGGGGGCAACCCTCAAGAGCATCACTGGCGTGGGAGGTGCAGCCGTTACCACAACAGGATCTGAGGATGGTTTGGAGGAAGAGTGGTTTCAGGAGGTCGACTTCAGCACCCCAGACATCATGGAGAAACAGAGGCATGAAGTGTTGCAGCTGATCCGACAGCATCTCATGGCATTCCCCCAGCACCCACTAGTCTTTGGATGCGCTAAGTCTCTGAAGCACCACAACCCCACAGGAAACCATCCCGCAGCAGAGAACGCCTCCATCCAATACCACCTGCCCTGTACCAGCCTGCCAAAGATCTGACCCAGGATATGCTGGATGCCAACATTATCCAAGAGAGCCACAGTCCCTGGGCCATGCCCATTGTGCTAGTCAAAAAGAAAGATGGGCAGCTCCAGTTTTGTGTCAGCTACAGCAAGCTAAACCAGGTTATGCACAAGGATGCTGACCCCCTGCCCTGAATTGAAGATTCCCTTGCTGCACTGAAATCTGCAACCTGGTTCTCAACCCTAGATCTGGCCAGTGGGTACTGGCAGGTGCCAATCACTCCGGAAGACCAAGAAAAGACAGCCTTCACCATGCCAATGGGACTGTATGAGTTCACCAGAATTCCCTTTGGTCTATGCAATGCCCCTAGCACCGTCCAAAGACTAATTGAACACTGCCTGGGGCACCACAACTATGATATCGTTCTGTTGTATCTGGATGATATCATCATCTATTCGGCCAACTATCAAGAGCACCTGCATCACTTACAGAGGGTCTTTGAACGTTTGACTGACTACAGCCTAAAGGTCAAACTTTCCAAATGCCATCTTCTCAAGGACTAGGTAAACTATTTGGGCCACATTGTAGGTGCAGCAGGAGTTTCCTCTGATCCAAACAAGATTGGTGATATACAGAACTGGCCTGCACCAACCACAATCAAACACATCAGCAAATTCCTTGGCTTCATGGGTTACTCCAACCGATTCATCAGAGACTTTTCCAAGATCACAGCCCCACTGCGTAAACTCCTCCAGGGACCCAAAGATGTGAAAGTAACCCACAAAGCTCCAGTGCACTGGGTGGAACCTCAGCAGGTGACCTTCAAGCACCTAAAGAGCATCTTAATGGAGGCACCTATCCTGGCTTACCCAGACTACACGCAGCCATTTGTGTTGTACACAGATGCCAGCAACTGAGGACTAGGGGTGGTTCTATCCCAATGCCAAGACGGGGTCGAGAGGGTCATTGCCTACACCAGCCGAGGGCTAAGAGGGGCAGAACACAATGATGAGTGCTGCAGCTCCTTCAAGCTTGAGTTCCTGGTGCTGGTGTGGGCAATGACTGAAAAATTCAAACATTACCTGGCAGCCACCCCCTTCATTGTGTGCTTGGACAACAACCCCCTTGCTCACTTGAACACAGCCAACCTAGGGGCCCTGGAACAGTGGTGGCAATCCCGCTTTAACTTTGAGATCTGCTACCGGGCAGGGTGAGTAAATGTCAATGCTAATGCTCTGTCATGGTTACCTGACAAGGATGAGCCAAAAGAGGATAGGACTGCCCAAGAAAATGTGGAGATGCCACCGTTTTATACAGTTCACCCAGATGTGGCACAAGCTTACTGCTGCAGCCTCCCACAGAGCTTGCCTCCCGAACAGGGGAATCTGCCCTCCCCACCTCTCTAAGATGAGGAACAGTGGGGCCAAATTCAATATGACAGTCCGATTATCCAGCCAATCCAAGAGATACTGGTGACTGGGGCTCCACTCTTCCCCAAGCACGACTATGGGCCCCAGACAAACTCCTTAAACTCCTCCAGCACAGAGACCAGTTCTCCATTCAACAAGGGAGACTGGTCTGAAGATCCTGGTGCCCCATGACCCATTGGCCTCATGTGCAAACTGTCTTTCCAAAAGCAGTTGCACCGCCAGTGCTACGGGAATTCCACAATCTGTCTGGGCATTTCGGGCATGCAAAAACTGACAGCAACCTCCGAGAGCACTTCTACTGGGTTGGCATGAGGGAAGACATCATCGCCTGGTGCAATGCCTGTGCAGCATGCAGTCTAAAATGCAGCCAGGTTCAGTAGATCGAGCACCTTTGGTACCCATCATCAGCCACACACCCCTGGAGTTGGTCACGATGGACCACCTCAAGTTGGATCCCAGCCGAGTTGGGTGAACCCACATGTTGACCATCATTGACCACTACAGCAAGTTCCTGGAGGCCATACCCATCTGAGAAGTATCCACCAAAACCACTGCTAGAGCCCTTTGGACTCACTTCGTCCAGTACTATGGGTTCTTCACCCAAATTCTCACGAACCTAGGTACAGTCTTCGAGTCGCAACTTTTCCAGGAGTTCTGTTCACTTTATGGGGGCAACAAGCTGTGAACCACTGCCTACCATCTGCAGTCCAATGGACTGTGTGAGCAGGCCAACTGCACTATCATTAACATGCTGAGGTCTCTGCCGGATCACCAGCATACCGACTGGCCCACCCTCCTCCCATAGATGATCTACATCTACAACACCACCCACTGCTCCACCGGGTACACTCCCTACTACCTCCTCTTTGCACGGCATGGACGCCTACCCATGGACCTGGTTTTAGGGGTACCAGGGTAATCTAAATTGACCCTCATCAATGATTGGGCACAGGAGCACCATAAGTGACTCCACATGGCTGGCCAAATGGTCTCCCAAAAAATAGATAAGGTGCACCAGCAACAAAAGGATCTGTATGACAGCCGGGCCAAAGCCCAACCCCTTGCAGTCAGAGACAGGGTCCTGCTCAAGTGAATGCACCATATCCAAAAACTCAAGACAAATTGGGAACTAGACCCTTACCTAATTGTGGACATTCCCAATCTGGACCTCCCCGTCTACCACCTCCAACAGGAGTCAGACCCCTCCCAATGGAAGACTGTGCACCGTAAGCTTCTCAAGCCCTGCACCTTCACAGCTGACCAGCCATCGGAAGAAAAAGATCCAGCATCTGCAAATGCCAACCCCGAGGAGAGGCAGGAATAAAGATCCAGAGGGCCACTAGGGTGCACCCCAGAGAACCTCTTCTTGTGGCCCTGCTTCAGCCATGTCCCGGCCCCCGCATTTCAGGGGCCACCTTTCATGGCAGAGTGGCAGGCAGCAGAGCTGCCCATGGTGGATAGGTGGGCCCCGATCCACCCTGTGTGAGCCCCGCCAGCATTGGACCTGCCCCATACAGGCATACTGTCACCCGATACACCAGTGGCTGAGGCCTCAGTGTTTGAACCACCCATGCTGAGCTTGCCCGCACCCAACTTACTGGCAGAGGAGGTGCTGGTGGCTGACCTGCCCTTGGTTGACCAACCAGCATCTGACCAACCCATGGGGGAGGCACCGGTGCCCTACCTGCCTGTATTAGGACCACTGGCTCAGGACCTGCCTGAGGAAGACCCACGGAGCAGAACTGCCCTTAGTGGGTCATGGCCGGTTGACAAAGGGGTGCCCTCTATTCAGCTCATTCAGCAAATTTAAAGTCCAGTAGGGGACCCGGTCATTGTGCCATGCCCCTCTCAGGCATAACTGTCCTAAGGTATTACTACTGTAAATGTGTTACTGTTATCCTACATTAGGTGTTTCACATTGTACTCCAGTACCGTACCTTACTAGCATGTAATAGTAACCTGTTTGCTCATATTCTATAGCAAAAGTGGTACTGAACCTCATCCATGGGGACATGTATGCTTAAGGAGGGGCGAATTGTAGTGCCCCAAGTGTCTGACCAGCAGACCAGGGAGAGACCTCCAGGGAGGCAGGTTAACCCCCACCACCTAATGCCTAGCCATCTAACACTGAAGCCAAGCTAGCTGGTTGACCACTTTCTGTCCAGGTCCCCCACTCCCCTCCTGTACTTTTCTGGGCTTCGGCCATTGTTCTGGCAAGGCCAGACCTCCGACCAATGCCTAAAAGGGCCATAAATCAGCCCCAGGGGCTGCCCCAGGGACTCAATCACTTGACCAGAAGCCAAGTCTGCCCTCAGGCTAGAAAACAGTCTCCCCTGCTAGCCAGAATGTAGTTCTGGACTGGGTGGCTTACAGAGTGAAAAGCACAGTGGGTATGGATGCCTGGACGCTTACCTGTAGCTCGGGTCCATTGCTCCCTGGTGGCTGCTCCTCTGTAGCCAGGGGTTCTGGGGGCTTCAGCAGCAGCAGCAGCAGCCATCATCCTCCAGACTAGAGGGGTCCAGCAGTCCTCCCAATATCCAGAAGCAGCCAAGTCCACAGGGTGAGTTTTATTTATTTTTTTTTTATTAAATTCTCAGATTACAAATACTTTTGAGCAGAAACTGCTAGTTTACAAAGGTTCCACATCAAAGGATGAGGGTCAACATACATACTGAGGTAGTAAAAGAAAGCACAATAAACAACCAAAACAACTAAAAGAAAAAATAAAGATACTCAGTTATAACATACTTTGAGATAATATTCATATAATGAGCAGCTTGAGTAGGCAGCTGGCTGCGGTAACAATAAGAAACAGAGGGCACCATAGGCAGTTAGTATTACAGGCGTGCGACCGGAAGAGGAAGTTGGCAGGCTAATGGGCCACTGTCCGATGGTGGTGGAAAATGTCTTGTACCAGTGGAGATGAGAAGCAGGAAAGGAGTCACAAGGAAGGCCCGGTGCCAGAGGGAATGAGACTGGGAAAGGGCGGGCTGTGAGACATGAGTGAGCTGGGAGGTGTTTAGAGAGATCTCTGTTCAGAGAAGCAGTCACATTGAGTGGTAGAGGTGAAGTAAATTTGAGATTCCTTTGAAGGGTCCAAGTGTAGTAGAGGAAAGTGCTTCTTTATTGAGGGAATTGAACCATTGAGTGGCTCTATAGATAAAGGACCGCTGACCCATGGAGGTATGACATCTAGGAACCTGAAAGGTTAGAGATTGGGCACCACGTGTTTGTTGAGTGCCACTGTAGGTAGTAAGGAGTGAGCTAACACCAGGTGGCATGAGACCAAGGAGAATCTTTTTGGTAAATAAGCAGGTCTGATATTGTATTCTGCTGAGTAGGGGTAGCCAGCTGGCCTGTGCATAGTGGTCACAGGTGTGAGTTTGTTGGGCCACACCTGTTAGTAGTCTACAGTCTTTGTTGAGAGAAACTGAGATCCTGCGGAGGGCACTTGTTGAGGCAGAGCCATAGATGGCAAGGCCGTAGTCAATGATAGAGGTGACAGAGCTGTAGATGGCTAGTTTAAGGGCATTCGCAGGCATACAGTGCTTGTGTTTGTGTAGTAGTCCAATCCGTATGTTGGCGGTCTTGGTTACAGTGTCAATATGCCGACTGTAGGAAAGGGTACTATCCAAGGTAATACCAAGGTACTTGAACTCCTTGACATGTTCGAGTGGGTTCCCAGTGTGGTTCTTGATGGTGAGGGACAGAGAGTTGTGCCTGCTCCGTCGGTTACAGAAGGACATGGCTTTAGTCTTGCTGTGGTTCAGGACAAGTTTATGAGAATTGAACCAGTCTTCGATGCGCTTGAAGTCGAGCTGCAGCTGGGATTCAAGGACTGTAATGTCATGGTGGCTAGAAAACAGGACTGCATCGTCTGCGTATAGTAATATTTTTTGGTGGCAGGCACTGTGGAGATTGTTGATGAATAGGGAGAAGAGTAGAGGGCCCAGAATAGACCCCTGGGGGACTCCGGAGTGGACCGATTTCCCATCCAAAGAGATCCCTGCAATCCTTACATGTTGGATCCAATTATCAAGGTAGTTCCCTTTGTTTTCTGCCCCTGGGTGTGCAGTAGTGGTTGGGAGGGGAAGGTGGTGGAGGAGGTACATCCTGAGGTGTCTGATCCTGCTCCTTGCCATGGGCTGCTGTCACAGTTCATTCTGCATTTTGCCCGTAGCCTGCATCCCTGTCCTGCATCCATGTAGTTGGGCTATTACCCTGCCCTTCTTTGGGGGGAAGGCTCCCACTTTCTGCCCTTTCTGGCTTACTGGTCCCACCACACAGTAATGGGGCTTTTGTCACAAGGGTGCCCCACCCTGACCTGGGCAGAGTCTGTGGGTTTGCTGGTGGTGGTGAGTGGCAGCCGGTCTACATCGATTCCCCAAGCTCAGATAGCACTATCATGGCTGCGGTCTCCTGCGGTATTCTGGAGTTCATGCTACACCAGAGAGAGTGGGAGCAAGTTAGAGCAATAAGACCACTAAGTGCGGCCACAAACTGAGTGCGGACGGAACTTAAGCCCAAGACGCAAAGGTTCCGCCTCGTGCTTATACGCAGGAAAGGCAAGGTGTCAGGCGGGAGCAGGATCCCTCTAGTCATCCTGACAGATCATCTCCTCCACTCTCCTCTGCCGTAGAGGACCCAGACCAAGCGGTGAGTGGGCTGTACGCCCCACAACAATTACTTTTTTGTGTGTGTTTGTTGGTCTTTGCACCAGGGGTGTTAGAAAGGGGACAGGGGCACCAGAGGACGGGGATAAAAGAAGAGTAAGTGGGCAGAGCACCCACTAACATGGAGTAGGGGCACCGTGTGGCATGAGCTCCAAGGTCTAGGCTGGGTGCCATAGGAGAGGCAGCAGGAGGGGTTGAGGTGAGCAGCCAAAAAGAGGAATATTTAAGAGGGGAGAAGCAAAGCTTGGGCCCACTGTACAGCCCAGTCCCCCCCCCCACATACATTTAGGAAGTGTGTGAGCCAGACCTAACTAGAATCCGTCCCCTGCATACATTTAGGAAGGGTGGGAGCCGAGCCTAAATAGAATCCCCTCCCCCCAGCTTGATAAAGGTAGAAAAGAGGTCCCTTCAGGATTTAAAGGGCCAGCATCTCATTCATGGAGGCCCCAGCTCCTTCACTGTGGCCCCAAACACCTCTTGCCTGCCACTCCCATTCCTCTGGACTACTTGCTGATAGCCGATGTGCCCATGGACTGAAGGGATGGTCAGGCCTATGCCATGCTGCCTGCCACCTTGATCCTGACCAGAAGGTAAACCCAGTCCCTGGTACAGAAAAAGTAACTATTGTGTATTTCCTGTGTTTGATGTCTGCCCAGGTTGTGCCCTGAGACGTTAGTGACCCCAACTGACTGAATTAAATCATTGGGGGCAGATCAATATTGCAGCAGGGCCTGAACTGCCTGCCATGCACCCACCAAAGCCACCTATTCACATTGGGGCTGAACTTGCCCACCCTGCCTCTTGACCAGTTGGTGTCTAAACTGTCCCTGAAGGGGCTTGAACTGCATGCCCCCCTTGCCAAATGCATTGAGACACATCAGTTCTCTCTCTCACCACCTCCAGTCTGAGCTGTTGCCGTGGGGAAGTGCATGGGCTACCCAACAGTGGTAGTCCCATCACCCAGCTGATTGCCCTAAAAAGATTGCAATTGCCTGCACCCCTGAGGTCAGGGGTCACCCACCTCTCAGACAAGCATCCAGTGCCTTCCGCCCAGCCTGCCAGCGAATCTCGAAGATGACAAAAGACTGCATTAGCCAGCATAGTGGTAGTCAGTAACCCCCCAGTCTAGTCAGCTTAGGAGCCACCGGGCTCATGATAGTGAGGTTCCCTCTGAAGTACACGACTAGGAAATTGTTTTTGTTTTGCTTTTTCTTGGTGGCCATAGCTCCCTTCCCCACAACTCATCAGGAGCATTTCAGTGGACCCACCATCGCCATCGAAGGACGTCGCCTTGACCATCCTCCATCTTCTCATCACCTGCGTCTCCAGCTCCGGGACCAGCCTGCATCCTCTTCATCTTCATCTTGTCGTCCCCCGCTCTCCTGCTGGCCAGCGAGACTGATTGGTCACTAAGGTCCTGTACCCACTCTTCAAGTTAGCTAGCCACCACCTGCTTCGCACCAAAAAGAAACTTCCTCCAACTGGACTGTTGGACTATAAGCTGGTGTGTCTTTAATTACCCTTGGCCAAGGTGGTTAGGCATTGATAAATTATTATTATTGACTTCTGCAGACGTAGGGCACTAGGGACCCTGTTAGAGGTACCCTACATGTGATGTTTTTATATATATATATATATATATTGTGTGTGTGTGTATATATATATATATATATATATATATATATATATATATGTGTGTGTAGTATATATAAAACTGTTTACATTCACCTTCACTGCCCCTAGACATGAATAGTTGCTTTCTATCATTAAGTATTGTGTAATGCATGACAATCACTGTAAGCGCCTTGTACTTTGCAACCACATAACCAATTTCTTTACAGCGTAACCAGTGGCTGTCCCAATAAAAGCTTGCCGTTTGCACCTGGAACTGTTGTGTCTGCCTCTCCTTGAAAAGAAGAGACGAACCACCCTCCTAAGTTCGGTTACCACAACTATCACTGTCAAACACCATAATTACCCAAAAATTAGTTATTATGGTGTTCTGAAAACAATTCACTTGCACTGTCCTCGAGCATCTCTTTCACTTTTCTGCCAGGGTAGCGTGACCGAGCAGTGTTCGTTTCGGTAAATAATATTCCCCACTATGTACAGAAATACCAGTGCCTTGTTTAAAAATCCTATCAGTTATAGGGTTTAAGCTCATTTTCTTATTTTTGAGTTAGAGAAGCTGCCGAGTGTAGACTGAGGAGAGAGAGAGACTTGGCAGCTTCATAAGAAGGGATTCAAGCATAAGCTAAAGTTGTAATAGCAGCCCGAGGGGTTTATCAAGGCATCGCTCACCGAAAGTGTGCATAAAATCCAAGTTGACACACACTTCCCCATGTTTTCTTTTTTATAATAACTGGTTTTGTTGATTTTTTTTTCAGACAGGTACTGTACTTGTTGAACAGCCTAACGCCGGTCTTAATTTTTCTTACAGTGTTTCTTTTATCTTGCTGCTCTATTAACTTTTTCTTTCTAGGTCACTAGGTTGCTGAAATAATGATGCATGTGCCATTTTTTAGGTGGGTAGACAGATGTTAGTAGATCACTGGTTATTTTTCATTTCTGTGAGAAATGTGTCTTTCTTCAGCCACATGTACTGTAAGTTAAATTCCCATTCAGCGGTTTCATTGAGGTTAGCGTAATCAGGTTGACAGCACGAGCTGGCAGCACATGGAGCTAGCAGCACTAGCATGAGAGTGATTTTAAAATTTTTGCAAAAGGTGCTTAACCAAATTTTGTTGTAAAAGGGTGATTTTACACATATGTGTACAATCAAACTTCAGTATACATGGGTGATTGTACACATATGTGTATAACCAAACTCCATTATACACAGCCATGTGTAATCACCCATGTATAACAGATTTTGACAGCTTCTGCCCACAGTTGATAATCGTCACTAACCAGTTATTATATATAAATGTAACATGAAAGAGTGGTCTCATAAAACTGAAAGAGATAGAAAAATTAGTCAGGCCGAGTATAAAGGTCTATAACTGTAATATTTGACAGCGAAAGACCTCAAATAGGATATGTATGCCTTTATATATTTTCATTTGGTTTAAATTTCTGAATTTGTTTCCTTATTCTGTTAATTTCTAATAAAGTGCCAAGTTGTTTATCATATCTTCACTTTCAGAGTTACATAGTAGAGCCAGCATAAACCTAAAAGGAATATAGAGAAATCTGATATATTTATTTAAATATTTCTCTCAGACATATTTGTACCAAGGGCTTCTTAGGACAACATGGTTGAGGTCTTCTTCCTCTTGAAATGAACACTGGCAGGTTGTTGAGATATTTTCATCCTTTTTGTACCTGGCTTCTATTCTATTGCTCGAAAAAATCTGAATCTATATTGTGTTAGTATATTCCTATTTTCTGGTATTCGAACAGCATCCAAATAATATTTTAAATAATGTCCCTTTACTATTAAGTTAGAAGGGGGAGACTCAGAGGAAATACTGTAACAGAAAGTACTTCTTTGTGGAGAGAGTGGCGGATGCATGGAACAGCTTACCAGAGGAGGAGGTGGTGGGGGCTGAAACGGTGACAGGGTTCAGAAAAGATAGACACAGAGGGATCTTAGCAGTGGCGGGGGGACTGGAGACCTAGTAGCATCTGCAGTGACACTATAGGTAGGGAAATAGGGCAGACTACATGGGCCATCAGGTCCTTATTTGCCAACAGATTCTATGTTTCTATGAGCTAGCAATCAATGATCACATACTGTATACAGTACATGCTTCTTGACAGCTCAGTTGGCAGCTGGCCATGATGGAAAGCAGACAGCTGTGCCAGTTGCCAGCCCAAGGAAGGGGGGGATCGGGGTGGTGGGGAATTGCCTTCTGAGATGGTGGGGGGGCCCACTAGACCAAGAGGGAATGTTATATTAATGGTTTGGGGAGACTGGGGAGTCCACTAGACCACCAGGGAAGATATATCAGTATTTTGGGGGGACACTGGGGACTGGAGGGGTCCACTAGACCACCAAGGGAGATACATCAATATTTCTGTGGAATATCAGTGATCGGTGGGTCCACTAAACCACCAGGGAAGATATATCAATATTGGAGAGATCACGTGATGCAGAGTGCTGAGTAGAAGCACCTCCGCTAAGCTCCTGCCTCCTGATTATATAATTGTCTTTTTCGGACGTTTAAATCTCACAAAATCCTCTACATTTAAATTCTCCTGCTTGCTAAACATCTAGAGCGCCTGTTTTGAGAGTTCGATCTGTGGATGGAGGCTTACATGAAGAAAGCCCCACAAAAACATACCCCGCTTGCTACTCCCGAAAAGGCCCCAAAGAAATCTTGGGCCTCGGGTGGGCCAGATAGGCCTGATCCTTCAAGTCAACTTTGGGAACAAGAACCTTTAATGCTTAATAGGTTCTTAGAATAATTTAAACCCTTCCGTGAGGAGATGAAAGGAATGGCGATCGACCTGAAGGCTCTGTCAAAAAAACTGGATGAAGTTTTGCTAACTGCCTCTGATAATACTGCCCGAATAGTCTCATTGAAGAAACAACTACAGAAAGTTGACCCTGAGTTAGTGTCTACAGGGCAGAAGCTCTCTAGTGTGGAGGCAAAACTCGAAGATCTGGAGGACCATAGCCGCAGAAAGAACATTGTGATATTAGGGCTACCAGAGGGAGAAGAAGGCCAGAATGCTGTAGCATTCATACAGAAGCTGGTGGAATGGGTTGCTGGCCCTTCTCCCTTTGGCCCAGTATATATCATCGCACGAGCCTACAGGTCGTTACGACCGAAACCTTTACGGAACGCTGCACCTCATACCTATTATTTGCCATTTCTTAAATTTTTTAGAAAGGCAGCACTTCTTGCAGAAAGTGAGAGCTTTGCAGGAGGTCCGATGGGAGAATTCTAAATTGAGAATTGCACAAGACCTGCCAGGATCGGTTCGTTTGAAACATAAAGCATTTCACCCCATCGTATCCAAGATCATTGCTGAGGGGCTGAAATTTAAGATGGGGTATCCGGCCAGGCTACAAGTTCTTGTAAACGGATCCTGATTAAATTTTGAAGACCCTGAATCTGCCCTTTCAAGCCTCAAAACTGCATTACCGGACTTGTTCCGAGAGCCCTGAGAAGTTCTGCCTACCAGATGAGGGGATGTCTGCTGTTGCTTCACTGGAACTGCTATCTCTTTATTTGTTTATGAAGATAGTGTCAATGGGGTGCATTTGGAAGTTCTTGTTTCTCATCTGGACTGTGCTAATTATGAATCTGGGCTACTTGTTACGAGTTTCTCATGCCCTAACTCTATAAGGCTAATTGCTGTTCAGGGCAGGGATTTCTGGGATGTTCGGGCTTATTTATTTGGGGAAGGAGTTTCGTGTTTCAGTGCATTTAGTTACACAAATTAGTATTAGCGAGGGTAAGTCTGTGTTATATTGTTTAGGATTAATGTCTCACTTCGCAGATTGTTGGAATTGGGAGCGGTATTGGGCTTTCTCAGTAATTTCATATAGCTACCCTGTCAAGATTGGGCTGTGGCCACAAGAGGGAGTACCATGCATATGAAGTGTAATTCAGTGTTGCTCTTAATTTGGAGAGGATCTCCCTCAGTTGCGTTTCTTGTCTGGAATCCAGGGCAGTAAATTACCCCAATCGGGGTTCTTGGGCCTATGGGCTGCTAAATGCCCGGGCAGAGATGTCATTTCTCATTATTCTTTGCCTGGGGCCCAAGATGTTAGTGTCTTTTTCTGGTTTTCTGGTCCTACTCAGGTTGGAAGGGGTAATTCCCCTCCATGTTTCCCGATCTGGTTCTGGTTTGTGTAGATGCTTCTCATGGAGCAACACAGTCCCTACTTCCTACTCAGGTTCCCGAAGCTTTTGGGCGCATTTATGCATTTTGCAGGCTATCTTGCTCCCCTTTCATTATTATTTTATCGCACTCATGTGCATTTACATTGGAAGCCCAGTACCGCTCTCTAGTTATTGGGGGTTGTTAAAATAGTTGCACTGTTTAGTACTTACTTGAGGATTTTATTGCATTTGCTGGAAGCAGAGGTGTACGTTTGGGGGGCGGGAGAAGGAGGAAAGGACCCAGTACTATGCTAAACGTTGCTTATGGCAGTATGGGTGGTTGGGGGGGTGGTATATGTTGGGTTTTGTTAGGTGGAGCGTCGAAGCTGGGGGGGAGGGGGATGGGTCACTTGTGGAGAGGAAAGGGAGGAGGGAGGGTTTTACAGCAGTAACCTGTGGATTATGGCTGAATGTTTTTTCATAATTTGTGTACAGGGCTGAACACATTAAGCTCATTAACTCTTGTTAGATGGTTAATGAGGTGACTTTTGCTACTTGGAATGTTAAGGGGATCAGGAAAAAATCCAAACAATATCAGGTTCTCAAACATTTAAGTCTATTATGTTCTCAGATAACTTTTTTACAGGAATCCCATTTACCTGAACCTGAAGCCTTACAGCTAAGGAGGCAACAGGTGGGGCTGGTTTACAACGCTCAGGGTTCCACCAATAGTTGTGGGGTCATGCTTATTATCAATAGAGGCATTCCCTTTGTTTCTATGCAGGTTATCAAAGATCCAGAGGGCAGATTTGTTCTAGTTAAAGGCACTCTCTGGTCAGTACCACTTTTACTTGGTAGTATACATAGTCCTAATATGGATGATCCAGGGTTTTTCATGAGACTGATAACCATTATTCTTCCAATGCTTCCCATCAGGATTATTATGGGGGGTGACTTCAATCAAGTCATAGATTCTAATCTGGAGAGGTCAGGTAGTGGATTGGGAGGGGTGTCCCCAGGGCAGAGGGCATTTAAGGATTTAGTAGACCATTGCGGGCTCTGTGATGTCTGGCGCGTGTTGTATCCTGGCTCTGGGGAGTTCACTTTCAGGTCAATGGCACACGGCTTACAGTCCTGCATTGATTACATATTTATTTTTCAAGGTCTCTTGCCTGGGGTTAAGGCCTCCTAGATCCAACCTGGCCCTGTCTCCGATCATTCACTTGTGTTATACAACTTGGCATTCTTTAACTTACCTAAAAGGGAAACCAGATGGAAGCTCAATGAACAGCTTCTTAAAGATGTCAAGTATTGCAAGGTCATAAGGGAGCAAATTGAGCTCTTTTTTTCATCTAACCCTTTAGACAGTACAAAGCCAGATATTTTGTGGGAGGCCTTCAAAGCATACATGAGAGGGATCCTTACCAGTATGGCAGCTAGTAGGAAAAGGGCACAGGAGGAAGAATTATTATCATTATTGTCCCAAATTCGGTCACTCGAAGCAAATGATTCTTTTAGTTTCTCAGATGAGGACAAGAAGAGCTCCTAGTGGCAAGGGACAGATATCTAGAGCTCTTAAGGGAAAAAGCAGAATTAGCTATAATTCGAACCAGAGCTAATTATACGGATCAGGGAGAGAAAGCAGGGAGCCTGCTGGCATTGCGTATAAAACAACAGGAATCTGCAAGATTCATCCCATCAATTCAGGTAGTGGCAGATGGGTCCCTGAAAGTATCCCCTACCGAGATAGTACAAGAGTTTGCTCTATATTATGAAAGATTATATAGTGACTTGGAGTGTCCTCCTTGTCCTGGGAGTACGGAGAATTACTTAAGGGACTCCCATCTGCCCATCCTATCAGAGCATCATAAGGGCTTTTTGGTTACCCCTATATCCCAGGAGGAGATTGCTGAGGTTATTAGTGGGTTACCCACAGACAAAGTCCCAGGCCCAGATGGGTTTTCCTCTCTATTTTACAAGGTTTTTCGGGATTTTTGACTACCAGTACTTTATCGCCTATTTCAACAACACATTTTATCTGGATTAGAGGCAGACCCCCACCTGTTTGAGGCCCTGATTATCCTTCTCCCCAAACCAGATAAAGACCTTGAGCTTGCTCAAAGTTTCAGACCTATATCCCTTCTAAACCAAGATATTAAAATCCTTTCAAAGCTATTAGCCAGTAGGTTAGCTGTAGTCCTCCCTGAGCTAATAGGTATGACCCAGGTTGGATTCATGAAGGGACTCTCGTCATCAGACCACTTGCGTACCCTCTCTCATGCCTTCTCGGCTACCAGGGATGCTGAGTTTTCCACAGGACTGGTTTCCCTGGATGCCGAGAAGGCATTTGATCGTGTGAACTGGAATTTTTTGTTTTGAGTTTTGGAAGCTTTCCAATTCCCTCCTGTATTTATATCCTGGATTGCTGCATTATATAAAACCCCCACAGCGAGGATCTCTGGGAATGGTGCTTTTTCTAAACCCTTTTCACTCCATTCAGGTACCAGGCAGGGTTGCCCCCTATCTCGTCTTTTATTTAATTTGTACCTTGAACCTCTTATCCAAAACATTCTCAATAATATGTTAATACAAGGCATTTGGGTTGGGCATCATGAAATCAAGGTCACTGCATATGCGGATAATCTGCTTGTGCACTTATCCCATCCGGTATCCTCTGTTCCAGTTTTGCTGGGCGAAATAGCTAAATTTAGTGCCCTATCAAATTACAAACTGAATGCTAATAAATCCTTGTTCTTTCCTTTAAACCACAACATATTCAAGACTGATATTAGCCCTTTAGGTTTATGTTGGGCCCCCAGGTCATTCAAGTATTTGGGCATCAAACTAACTCATAACCCCTTAACATGGTTTAAGGAAAATTTTGATTCCCTCTCTCAGCTCATAACTCAGGACCTTGATAGGTGGTCCAAACTCCCCATTTCATTATGGGGCCGGATCAACATAGTTAAGAGGAATATCTTCCTTAGAATTTTTTACCCTCTATCTCTTCTCAATACTTTTATCCCGTTATCCTGGTTTAAGAAGTTGCATGGCATTTTCACTAGGTTTATCTGGTTTGATAAATACCCTTGATTGGCCTATTATAAGTTGGCCACTCCAAAATCTGAGGGGGGCCTCCGGATTCCCCATTTGGCTATATATTATTGGGCTAGCCATTTGGCAAAATGTTTGAAATGGGTTTCTTCCAGTCCTGAAAAAGAACAACTGGTATGGCTTAGAATTTAATTGGATTTAATTAGGTCTCTGAACCTAGATCCCCTAACTTTGTTATATTTTAAAATGTCTCAGGTGCGTGTGGCTGTGAAGTGTCCCATAGCAGCTACTTCATTAAAGGTATACGCACAATTATGTTCTTTTTTGCGATATACCCCTCAGTTAGATTTGGCCCAGCCCATCTGGAACTCCCCATCCTTCACCATCAACAAGAAGCAGATTCCCAGTAAATGGTTGCCCCAATTGGGGGATGGGAAAGTACTCTCCTTTGTGGATGAGGAGGGGCAATGGTTGTCAGTAGGAGATATTATTCGGAAATTTAATATCCTGGCTCTCTCACACTTTAAAGTCATACAGTTAAGGCATTTACTCACAATAGTCCTTGGCAATACCCCTCCTTACCAGACAGTTACGGCCCTGATACCTGAAGTCTCTTCATTACTTGGATCTTCGGGTACCGTATCTAAATTATAACAGGTGTTGTTTCACAAAAGATATGGGGACTCCTTCGGACCCACGAGGTTTTGGAGCTCCATTCTTCCTCAGTATCATCCTGATTGGCAAGCCCTGTGAAGATCCTGTCATAGATATGTTTTTCAAGACAGGTTGCGACTTATGCAATATCACATTTTATATAATATGTATTATACTCCAGTTAAGTTAAAGAAATGGGGTCTCTTGGACTCTAACTTACTGTATGTGCTATGTGTTCTCGGGAGGAGGGAACACTTCTTCACTTATCTTGGTCCTGACCCAAAATTTCTTTTCTATGGGACTCTATCAAGGTTTCCCTGGATCCTTTACTGGGCCTAAAGGAGTATTTCACGCCTGATATTTGTCTCCTAGGGGACTTGACTTCTATTATAGTTAAAGTCAGAAGGTTTCATATTTGTATGATAGCCTTATTTGTCAAGAAGCTTATCCTATGCCACTGGAAAGACAAGTCCACCCCGACTTTTCAGGAATAGATGAACGAAATACTTGCCAATGTGCATACAGCAAAAGCGATTGCCAGCCTCCACAACAGATTGTCAGTTTATACACAAATATGGGATCCCCTTCATTCTCTAATTCTAGTTGCTCAGACTTAGTTGTGTTTCAGGATAAATTGCCCTGTAGGTTCCTGTATAATGATTTTATACTTATGGGACATATGGATTTGTTACTGCTGTATGGGGAGGGAGGGAGGGTGGGGCAGTTTTATCTTAACATGTTGCTGTATTCTTGCTTCATTTTCATGGTAACTGCCTTTTATTGTGGAAAATCTCTTAATAAAGTTTGAATTGAAAAAATAAAAGATATATCAATATTTCTGCAGGACATTGGGGATCGGGGGAGTTCCATTAGACCACCAGAAAAGATATATCAGTATTTCTTAGGGATATTTGGGGTTAAGGGGGTCACTAGACCACCAAGGAAGATCAGTATACTGTACAAATATAATACATCACAACGTAAATGCACCCCGCCAGGTGCCACATCACTCCCGCTGATGCTTACCTGTCCCCCCAGCTCCCCATGCCACCTCCCATGCTCCTTCTGCACCCGGCAGTCCCAGTATTAGAGCCCCTACCACTGGCGCACAACACTTAGACCACCTACTGGCTGGTCTAAGTGGTACCCATTGATGTGTCCACAGCGGAGCATGCAAAATACCAAATAGGGGATGTGGCAGCCCTGCCATAGTAAAAAACCCCTTGTGTCCCAGTGCACTGAGTTGTTTGCTGCAACCATGGTACAAGGGGGATTTGACACAGCTGTGTCAGGATTTGATGCAGGATATATTTGAAAATTGTGAATGACATAAGTTGTTACACAAGCCCCTCCCTGCATCAAAATCTGTTGATGCAAGTCCATTGCGTCATTCTAGTCCCTTTGAAAATTGGGCCCAGAGCATTTAAAATTGGGTTTCAATACTCCTAGTCATGTAATAGTGATAATATTTAGTTAACCAGAATGTAATCTGAATAACCATCTTCAGCTGTTGACCAAAAGCATCAGCCTTTGGCCTAAGGCATTTCGTTATCCACATCATTCAGTTATTCCTTCATATACACCAGTTAACTCGATGACATCACTTAACTATCCAGCCCAAAGCATTTATTATCTGGGAAGCTTTACCTAGTAGGGCAGATAATAATGAGTGTCCAAGCCAGAAACAAAAATTTGGTTACCCCAGGGAAGGGCTGACATTACCCATATTACATGCTCTTGTCAAATATCATGAAATGTGGGGTATCTGGTAAACCGACAGATTATCTGAGCAACTCTAGGGACCATAATCCAGTCTCACATACCAGCTGGATGCCAGGAAGGGTGTGTGTAAAATACTTGTGCTAGTGACTCCCTTTTTAGTATGCACTAAAATGTTGTAGTTATTGTGATTAGTATTATTATCATCATCATCATCATCATCAGTATTAAGCAGTAAGACATGACCAAGGATTAGATTAACAGTCTGCTAATTTTCAAGGAACAAAGACCTTGAATGTATAAATAAACTAACATTTTTCAGGTGGTTTAAACTCCTGAAAAATTATCATTCCTTGGAGCCATATTTAAAAATGTTGGATAATCCAGATGACCTCAAAGTAACAAGATATCATATGGAGCTGTATAATGCTAACTATATAAATTTTGGTCAAAAGAGACAAAGGGTCCTAAATAAATACTGTAAATGTGGACTAACTCTAGAAGATGATTTAAAACATGTAGTCCTTCTTTGTCCTTTATATAGCAAACCAAGGAAAAGATAGCTTGGCCTACTTCTAGAGAAATTTGCACAGATTATTATGAATTTATTTAATGCTAAAGAAAAAAAAACAGAATTATAAGCTCTTGTTAAGTTTTTAAAAGGTTTATATTTGTGATACATGATAGTGAAGGGATATATATGGAATACAAGAGTGCAGAATGGAAGAAAGGTTCTTCAGCTAGTGTAATAAATTGTATTAATTCTGTAGCTACATTTTCAATGATTATTGATTTTGATGTTCAGTTTATTGTGGACACATGTTTTGTACATGAAATTTGTATTTGTTATTTATGAACCCTTGATTATTGTGTGTAGTTTTAATAAATAGTAATGACTTCGGTCAACCAATAAAGAATGATGATGAAAATGAGTCTGCTAATCACACCCTAGGGGTGCAATGTGGCATAAGGCACAGCTGAGTGCCATGGAACCCCTTATGGGTTTATTAAAAGACTGTTATTCTAACTCTTGGGACTGCCTTATGCTATTATAAACAATATTCCAAAAAGAAAAGCATTAGTAGTGTATCTTTTGAATGTTTTCCTCATTCAGAGGGAGATTTTTATATTAAAATATTTAATCCACCACCTGTTTCAGACTGCTGGTTCAGAATCAGAATGCACCATTCCAGTCTTTCAGCAATGCTAAAGAATGGAATGCTGACAGGAAGAATTCATGCTGCACATGACAGTGTAACTGGGATTAATGTAAGGGTCCTGGAATGCTCACAATCAGATTGCAGCATTTCTGAGACCCTTTTTATAATTATTGTTATTATTATTATTGTTTATGTTTTATTCTATTGGATAAAAATTACATGGAATTTCCACCATGCAATTTTGATGAAAATTGAATGGAATATGGAATTTGACCTACTGAAAATGTAGAATTCGTAATATCCTGCAGAATATTTATTTTGTGTACTCCCAAAATATATGCAGAATATAATGGAAGCAAAATTTTTAAAAATGTCACCCAGCCCTACTACTAGAGTGTACTGTATAGTGACGTTTTTTGTTTGGCCTTTCTCTCGAGGTATGAACCCTATCACCTCTGCAGTGCATTCACCCTTCATCGACTCCAGGAGCTCAAGTCTCAAGGGTGCTTCTGAACCCGGGTCTCTTATACTGCAATACCGCATGCTGCTATCAAGCCAGTGAGCAAACAACATGCTGAGATTTGATACACCCTCCGGTCACCACTAAAGGCATCACAAATTAGTGCAAGCAAAGAGAAGATGGTAAATATAAAGGAAAACAGGCAACAATTTAATTATTTTTTTCTGTGGTATGTTACCACAGCACTGATCTATGAACATATTATTTTGTGTCACTCTGTTGATGGTGACACAATTAAGCAATAACGTATGACCAGGGATTATGTTTATATTCTGCTAATCACCCCTGGTGGTGTAATGTGGCACGAGGTGCAGTCGTGTGCCATATCGCCCACAGGGAGTGATTAACTGATCATTAACATAACCACCTGGGAGTACCTTATTGTAATTATAAGCATCATGCATTTGGCAATGCCAAACGTTTGCTGCTTGCTTAATGCTAGCACTTCTCTGCGCTCCATTTATAACCTATAATGTACCTAATCTGGTCCCATAGCCTATGTACTTTCAAGGCAGCAACTTCTTTTCATAATAGCATTTAAATCCTACCCTCCTATGCACCCAGCACCCACATTTTTGTTTTTCTGCCGAAATTTTTTTTTAATGGGGACAGACAGAACCCACCCACTTCCACAGCCGGCACCCATCTTATAAGTGAGTGGCAGCAGCACCAAGAATGCAGAGAAATCCCCCAAATTTAAGTGAGAGGCAGCAGTACCAAGAACACAGAGTAATCCCACAAATGTAAGCGAGAGGCAGCAGTGCCAAGAATACAGAGAAATCCCCCCATCAACAACAATCAGTGACCTGACCACTCCCGTCGTCCATCCGTCCGTCCATCAGCTCCCCCCCACACCTGTACCCAGCACCCAGCACCCAATTTTCCTTATTAGAAGAAGGCAATTGCCGCTGCTGCCTGCCGGTGCAGCACAGCACAGCACAACCCTCTGTCCTCCACTGCCGAGTACCAGCTTCTAATGAATGAAACCATGCTGCTTGTTGCTATAGTACAGCTAGCAGATCACATTGCAAAAAAGTACATTAATGCATCAGTTAGGGTTTTTATTAGATCATCAAAAGCTGGGAAATTCAATGTTAGGGTTTCCACCTACCACCCCACCCCACCCTCCACACCAACAGACGTCAGGTGTGCCATGGAGTCATCAGGTCCAATCTCTCACTCCATCCCATGTGTAAACATGCTGACATAGTACAGTATAGGAGAATGGGGTAAGCATTATGTCTGATGACCTCATAGCACACCCTGACATCTGTTGTGTGGAGGGTGGGGGGAGGGGTGGTAGGGGTGGGAACCCTAACATCGAATTTTCCAGCTTTTGACAGTTTAATAAAAATCCAAACTGATGCTAATAGATGTGCAGGTTCTGAATCCCAGTTATGTGTGTAGAATAAATTCAATGGATGCACACAACTTGGGCATTTTCAGAGATTTTTTCACAAAATTTTCAACATGGCCTTTTGGGGACCCCACATCATGAACACCAGCACTGTAATTTTGTTAATCTGTCCAGGAAGTTGATTTTGCAAAGCAGTTGTGCTATTCTGCACAACAGGTGCGAAAACATTTTTCAGTCAGAATGTGAAAAATGACAGCTGTATACTGTTCATGTGGAGGTGTGAAGAATGTCCATGTTGAAAATCTGGAGTAAAAATATGAAAAATTGTTGAAGTTACATGCATGCATAGAACCTGTGCAATGCATGCTTTTAACACAGTCATTGGTTGAAATTATTTCACCAAATTTTCAACATGGGCTTTTATAGACCTCCCCTCATGAACACTGGCACTGTGATTTCATTAATCTGTCCTAAAAGTTGATTTTGTACAGCGACTGCATCATTCTGCACCACAGGTGCAAAAACACATTTTGATCAGGATGTAAAAAAATGACGGCTGTATAAACTGTGCAATGCACATTTGTAAAGCAGTTATTTTTAAGACTTTTTGCATCAAATTTTCAACATGGGGTTCTTCGGACCCCACCTCAAGAACATTGGCACTGTAATTTCATTAATCAGTCCTGAAAGTTGATTCCCACACTGAGGAGGATGGGGACATGTTGGTCTAGGAAGGATATACATTTCTTTTTTTTCGGAAGCCGTTATTGCAAGACTTTACTTTTCACTGTTTACTGATGTGAGCATCATGCAAATCAAAGGACTGAAGCCCTGGCTGATTAGAGCGGCTTTGAACCTTTAAAGTGCATGACCATTCAGCCCAACTAGCAGAGACTTGCATCAGGACCACACCGAGTGGTCATTGGTGCTGACTGCTGAGCCCATTACAAGCCCCTAGTTTTGTGTACTGCAATGGGCTTGGCAGCAACACCCCCCAAAAATTCCATTTTGCAACAATACATTGGTTTACGCGTGTGTGCAACCAACATAAAAACAGAGATTTTTTTAATAAAGTTGTCCATCTGCTGAACTGAGCTGAGCTACGCATTTCTGAGATCAGTGTGAATGTGATCATAAGTTTGCCAGTTATCATAGTTGACTCCCCAGTAACTGGCCTCAGAATTACTGTCCAAGCCATAAGAGGGACCAACAGCAGTAGTGAAGTTGCTGAATGTGCAAGCAAACAAAGCTGGACAGCCTGACACTCGGTGGATCTCCCTCCAGTAATAGAAAGCCAGACTGTGTGGCAAAAGCTGTGTAGTAAAAAAAAAACCTGACCTTCATGCAGCATCGAAAACAAGACTGCCTGCATGAGTGGCATAGAAAACACTCGCTGACCGTTAAACTTTATGCCCCACAACAACTTGCCTACCTGTAAAAATATTAAAACGTCACTATTATTCACTGCCCAAGCTCTGTGCTTGCTTAAAAAAAAAACTGGTAACCAAAAGCTGGACTGCATGTCATCATAACTGGCAACTGAACAGAAAACTGCTGATTCACATTTCACCATAAGCCACGGCAGCTGAATAAAACCTATAGCTGTGAGAATAACAACGGTGAAAGGATAGATGCAGTCTTACATGAATTTAGTTTGATACAGCAGAACCTCAGTTATTCCACCCTATTTGCTGAATTAGGAACAGGAAAAAAAAAAACAGGTGACTATGGTCCCGTTTGATAGATCGGTGTTTATGTGCTCAGTGAACTTTTTTTAAACAGTGTAGCCTCTGGAACTCAGGATACAGCAGTGTCTTTCAACATCTAATAATTTTACTTCAGACAGCACAAGTTCCTGGGTTGTGCATGTCAGGGTTGCTTAAATAAGAGTTGCTGCTCCTACAAGGCATTAAAATTAATAGCGGATAAAGATTCTGAAAAAAGAATGTTGTAAAAAGGTTGGTAGTAGATATGTGAAACCACTACACCTGATGAGAAGGGGCTCTGCAAGTATATTAATTAAAGATTAATGTAGGCCTTGTGGAATGCCACCAGCCAATCACAATTCTCCATTTACAAGGCCATTTTATCATTAAACAGAATGTTATGTAAACACAGCATTATTGAATATAATACTATGCAAACACAATCTTATTTATAAATAAAATTCTGTAAACCTAACACCACTGAACATAATGTTGTATAAACATACTCAACATAATGTCCAAAATGTTATGTAAACCTAACATTATTGAACATAGTGATATTAAATCCTAACATGTTGGAAAGTTGCTTCTCTACATGAATCTGTTAGCAAGAACACATATGCACATGCAGCAGCTTACATTGTTTTTCAAGTAAGAGACAATACGACAAGGGCGGGCTGGCAGGAGATAGGATACTGAGAGGGGCTGCAGTGTTGGCTAGTCTGGTTTACTGGGCTTGGACCTGAAAAGCACAGCCTTGGTCTTTTTGGCATTGAACAGTATCCTGTTGGTTAAGAACCAGTTTTGGGTGGTACCATAGTTAGAAGTAATTGTGGATGATAGGTTTGCTGGGAACTTGTCACTCTGGAATAGTATGAGGTCATCAGCATACAGAAGGGAGTTGCAAGAGAGGTTGTCCTTGGGGAGGGAGTTCACAAGAGGGAGAAAAGGATGGGTCTGAGGATAGATCCGTGGGGACCCCAGTAACCACCGTCTTAGCAGTGGAGGTTGCTCCCTCAGTGCAGACCTTTTGGGTGCGACCAGAGAGATAGTCACGGAATCAGATGGTTGATGTAGGGGAACAATCAAATCTGCTCAGTTTACTTATTTATTTATTTATTTATGGTTTTGGTGACCGGGTAGGCAAGCTGATCCAAAGGACCATTTTCAGTTGCAACCCGGGCCATACAGTGGCAGACAATGTTTTAATGTTATATTTTGTAATTGATTTTATGTGCAGCACCTTGATTTTTGAAAGGCGCTATAAAAATAAAGTTTGATTGATTGATTGATTGATTGATTGAGACAATACAAGGTTGAAGCAATAGGCACAGGTTACATTACAGAAGGAGCAATATACACTGAGTAACATGAAATCAACAACAATGAAACATTGCACATCAAATCTAACACACAAGTTTCATAACCAATACAAGAGTGCATGCCTGGGTCTCAGATACATGGTTGATCACAAGTGGAGCAGTCACATCATAGATCCACACATCACTTGATCAGTCAGGATATGTGACAATGTATGGTGGAAATACCTTATGGTGATCCATGTAAACCCAGAAAGGGGCAAGCAGTGCTAAGAGGTACTGTACAAACTAGTGGTCAGCGACCAGGTGGTAAGTCGAGAGATACAGTATGGATTCTACGGTGGCTGTTTGGCAAAAGGGTTGCCTAGGGAGCTTGTACAGGTAGCCTGGGACTTTAGCCACACCCTCTCAGTTCAATTTGAAGGACTGATGAGAGGGTGTATTTCTGATGACAGGTGGAAGTTTGTTCCAGAGAGAGGGGGCAGAAATAATAGAGAGGGCCTTACTCCCCATGACAATAGATACATGGGGGACTACAAGGGTGGGGAATGGAAGAGTCTCTGAGAGAATTAATAACCACACAGGCAGTGAGAATCAGTGAGAAAGGTGACTTTGGAGAGTTTCTGAGAGAAGTGTCGACTAGATTGCCCAAGGCATATTCATAGCGGCCATGAAGGGATAGCCAGCCAAGTGACTGGTAAAGATAGCAGTGATGAGTGGAGTAAGGAACCTGAAGGACGAAGCGACAGATGGAGTTATATGTGGTACTTAGCCGGGAGAGAAGTGAGGCAGAGGTGGTGGAGAAAACTGAAGAGCAATAGTCAAGGAAAGGCAGGAGATTTCCCTGGGTGATAGCAAGGTGAGCTTCAGGGGTCAGGAGGTGGTTGACCCGGTAGGCTGTCTCTAACTTCTGATGGTCCTTTTTAACAATATTATCAATGTGGGCATTAAAAGTAAGGGAAGGACTGAGAGTCACTCCTAGGTATTTGAAGGAGGATACTATATTGAGAGGAGATTCAGCAGGAGTTTCTATCAGAAGTGTGTCATTTGTATTGGCAACCTTTGTGAAGAATGGCTTTGAGCCAAAAAGCATGGCCTTTGTTTTTTTCTCATTTACCAGGAGTTTTTTGGACAGGAACCAGTTTTGTACTGCTCCATAGTTATTGGTGAGGGTGGAGGATATGGTTTTGAGGGATCTGGCACCGTGGTAGATGACGAGGTCATCAGCATAGAGTAGGGCACTGCATTTTATGCTCTCTGCAGGAAGATTATTTTTGAAAAGAGAGGACAACAGAGGCCCTGGGGTACACCAGTGTGGACTGGCAGAGTGGCAGAAATAACCTTGCCTATCGTGACAGATGGAGTTCTGTTTGCTAGGTAGCTGTGGAACCAAACAGGCACATCCATGGAGCAGCCTAGGTTAAACAGGGTGTCAAGTAGCAGGTGGTGGTCCACAAGGTAGAAAGCTTTTGAAAGGTCCACAAACACTGCACCTGCAGCCAAACTGATGTCCATGTTTCTAAGGACGTGGTTGGAGAAAAGGGCCAGGGCTAATGAGGTGCTGTGGTGTTTGCTGAAACCATGTTGGAGTGGGGTCAGAAGGTTGTAGTTTTCCGGATATTCAGAAATTTGGTGGTGTACAATATTTTCTAATAGTTTGCTTAGGTGCAGGAAGAGGGAGATGGGATGGTAGTTTTCTGGTGCAGTTGGGTCACCAGCTTTTAAAATAGGTACTACATGTGCATGTTTCCATGAGTCAGGCATCATGGAGTTTGAGAGAGCGAGATTGAAAATGTGGGTAAGTGGCCTGTTGAGGGCTGGGGAGATGACTTCCAAAAAAGAAGGGAGACAGACCATCACTGCCTAGGCTGCCCTTAGCAGGTAGTCCTCTTAGGAGTTAGCCAGTGACCCTGTGATCATTGGCTGTTAGTTAGAAAGCAGAGCAAGGTGGATAAGGATATCTTTGGTGGTTATTTTGGTCAGAGGAGGGCTGAGGAGGGATTTTGGCAGTGTAGTGGTCCACCTGGTCGAAGGCCTTGTTAAAGGTCCACAAATATGGCACCCGTGAGTTTACTTGCATCCATGTTAGAGAACACATGATTTATAAAGCATGTTAGGGCAATGGTGGTACTATGGCGCTTCCTAAACCCATGCTGTTGGGGGCAGAGGAGTTAATACTTCATCATATGGTCAGAGATCTGGCAATGCACAATTTTTTTGAGTTTACTTAGGTAGGAGAGGATAGATATGGGGTGGTAATTGTCCATTAGTCAGGCATTGCTGGATTTAGAGATGGGGATGACCTTGGCTTGTTTCCATACTGATGGTACTGAGGATGTGGTAAGAGAGAGGTTAAAGACGGTCATCAAGGGCATGGCAATGGCATGGGCTACAATTTTCAGGAAACTGGGAGAGCCCATCACTACCAGCACTTCCCCTATTAGGAAGGCTCATGAGTAGTTTGCGGGTTTCATGGGAGGAGATGGCTTTGAAGTAGAAGGGTGGTACATTTGGGTCTTCTGTGAGTTGGCCAGAGGGATGTTGCCCAGAACTGTATGGTAGCAGCTTAGCCAGGTGGTCAGACAGGTCCATGAATTTGGCATTAAGGGTGCTGGCCACTTCAGATGTGTCAGTTATGGATCCTGCTGGGGTGCTAAGTTGAATAGCAGCCTGCCTGGACTCAGAGGCAATCAGGGTGCTAATCACAGACCAGAAATACCTAGGGTTGCCAAGATCGTGGCACTGGAGGTTGCAGTGTCAGTGGCTCAGTAGGTAGCACACTCACCTCTGATGCGAGAGATCAGAGAGCTGTGGGTTCAGGTCCCACATCTGGCACTTGGGTTAATATCCCAGTACTGACACTGTAGTGCAGCATGAGAGGGGTGCTGCACTTCTGAGGTGCCGTCTTTCGGATGAGACGTTAAACGGAGGTCCCATCTGCCTGGATTGGTGGTAGTTTAGGTGGATGTTAAAGATCCCATGGCACTTATCAAAAAGAATAGAGGAATTATTTATTGAAAAACCAAAACATCACAAAAAGGAAACAGATGAGTCACAAAGCAGAAATGAAAATCACATGAAAAGCAAATTATATAATCCTATATAAATAACAAAAGTTTGATAACAAGGGAAAAAAATAAAAGAAATATCTCAACCAACAACCCCAAAAGAAACCCAAGATACAGTCCTCCATAATACATTATAAAATCTAGAATTCATAATAGCTTCTTCCTTCTGTTTGTGATGCAAAATAACAGTTTCAAGTTGTTTAATCAGAGTACTCACAGGTGCATCAATATGCTGCAGAGAAAATTTACATCTAGCTTGCCAGAAGTAGCACTTAATAAACGCAAAAATCACAGTCAAAGTACTAGAATTATATCTGGGAACTAGACCTGTATAATCCCCCAAAATTAAAATACCATAAATTACATGCTGTACCAGTCTCCACTGCTATCTAGTGGCTAAAGAGATCCAACATTCCATTGCATAATCACAGGAAAAAAATAAATGATTCATAGTCTCCTCTCGTTCAGCACATTGTGTTCGAAGACATTGCCTTTCCAACAAAGGATTATGCTTCAAATTGCCACGTACACCTAATTTGAAATGGCAGCAGAGCCATTCAACATCCCAGAGATAAATGGGAAGGTATTTATTTGTCAAAAGTTGTAATGCAAAACGTAATTTTGAAGGGACACATTGAGGAAAATCTACCTGAGTTGCAAAATTTCGGGTCATGATATCAGAATAAAGAGCTTTCTGTGTTAAGGTTTTAACATGTTGCTTAGTGACCCCCAACAGGCCGAGTTTCCGAATTGCTGGTCTAGCAAAATCTGTGACAAAAAGGGAAGCAGTAATCCTTGGAAGCTGAGAAGCCCATCTTTGAAAAAAAAAAGGTTAAACTAAACTAAAGTGCAACTCTCCCAGCGGCACTCAACATAACCAGTCCTAAATCCAAAATTTGATTTAAAAAAGAAAGAAAGATAAAACAACTACTGGGTTAATCATGCTAAGGCCTCCATGCTCAATTTTCAAATATGTAAATGCCCTTTTAACAGGGTTTACTCGACTACCCCACATCATCTGAAAAAAAATACTCAATAATCTAGTCTCAAGTTGAAAAGGGACTGGAAACATGGAGCTAATATAGAGAAAATGGGGTAATAAATATTTCTTAATAATCATAATACGCTTCTTTTTAGATAGAGACCAATTCTTCCACCTTTGAAACTTTGCTTCTCCCTATTTAACTTTTTCCTTCCAGTTGAGAAAGGCTAAATCCCCAGAACCAAAAAGGACCCCTAACACTTTAATGGGTGTGTCAGAAATCTGTATGGGTCCAATAACAGTAGAAAAAGAACCCTGACCAATAAAACCCCCAAAACTTTATGAAAATTTGCAGTGGTTCCTGCAACTGCTGCATAATCAGAAAAAACTTGTAAAGCCTTCTCAGCCGACTTTTGATCCTGGACAATAAGACAGATGTCATCAGCATACACTGCTAATTTCTGGGGTGCTAGAGGAGAGCAGGTGTATGCCCATAAATGCTATTATTATGAATAATTGATTGAACAACTGGATCCAACACAAAAGTATATAATAAAGGATTTAGGGGACACCCTTGTCTGACACCTCTTAAAAAAGGTAAGCTACCACTCATAAGTCCATAGATTAAAGGAAAAATTACTGCATCTTTATATAAATACTGCAACCATAACCTCAATTTGCTATTAATACCATGCACCAGTAATGTTTTATGCAAAAATTCCTGAGAGACTCTGTCAAAAGCCTTCTCCTGATCCAAAGCTATGAGATACCCACTTAGCTTATTTTGTCTACCAAACTCACAAATATTTCTAAGAAAGAGCAAATTTTGTTGTATGTTCCTACTCAGAACAGAACAGGTCTGGACAGGACAAATTAACTGTTTTGCAACAAACTAATCTATGACACAAAATGGTAGCCAAGATTTTGTAGTCTACATTTAGAAGACTAATGGGCCTCCAATTTCCAAAATCCTGTTTTGAACCCTTATTTTTAATACAAAAATATAACTAGCGCCTTAGAAAAGGATGGAGGAAAAGCCCCAGACCCCAGGATCTTATTATAAAGGTGACACAAAATGTCATTAACCTCATCCAAAAAACACTTATTAAATTCATTTGTTAACCCATCCATTCCTGGTGAAATCCCAGTTTTAAGGTGCAAAATAACATCCTTAACTTCAGCTAAAGAGATGGGTTTCTTCAAATCACTAATTTGTTTTTCTGAGACTACTGGCACTGGAAAAGAAACAAAATCCTCTCACTGTTTTTTTACAAAAAAAGGGCCTAACCGCTGAGAAAAAATGTCCAGCATTTCCAACTCTGAATACTTGACATGGCTATGATCATACCATAAACCCTCCATCAATTTAGTGTCCAAGCGATGCTTACAGGCATTTTTTATAAGCCAAATCTCATCTCTGCCTGTAAGGATGCTGCCCTATCATATTGATAGCGTTTCATCAAATCCTTCAACCTACAAATTTGATCTTGAAGACTAGGGTCAGAATTATTAGGGAAGGATAACAACCTATAATATTGATTTTGATAATCTAGGTATCTAATATAATTACTGGTACCTACAGTTTTACCAAACCTCATAAAAAATGAACAAATTTATTGTTTAGTGTCCACCTACCAAGTAGCCCAATCCTCGTAAAACTCAGCCACAGATTTTCTAAGATAAAACAAATGTGCCAACTGACTCCTAACCTCATCCTGATCCAAAAGGGCCAAATTTAACTTCCATCTGTTAGAAACTGAAGGAAAATGAGGAGGGATAGATGAAAGTCCTACCTGACACACTAAAGCCATATGATCAGAAACTGCACAAAATCGTAAAACACAAGAAGCAGGAACTAAATATCTAGAGAGAAAAAAATAATCAATCCTAGACCTAAAGATGTTTCTAGAATATGTATGGCCGGAATCTGAAGATAGGGATCTATAAACATCCTTCAACCAAGAAGTACCCAAGATACCCAATAATGCATGTGTATCACAATAGAGTTTCTGTTGTACATGATCTTTTATCTTCATATCTAGACTGTGGTTAAAATTACCACCCCAAACAATATGTCTCCAGGTGTACAGGTAGAGATGCACCTGATTAAAGAGGTCAATCCGGGCTGACTTCACTTGGGGGGCATAAATATTAATTAATCTAAGCGAAAACCCTTTATAGAAACAATCTAGAATGAGAACCCTGCCTGTAACTAAATCCACCAGTCTTATAACCTGGACCTGTGTAGTACCAAACAAAATACCCAATCCATCAGCTTGGTCTGAACCAAAGGAACAAAATGAAGGCCCAGCATGCCACCCCTTTTTAGCCTGAGAAACATCTTGTAAAGACACAAGATGAGTTTCTTGAAGAAAATTAATATCTACAGTCAAAGAGGTACAAAATTGGAGACAGACCCAACATTTTCTGTGGCTTTTAATGCTGCAGGTATTAAGGGAAACCAGATGAAGAGTGGACATCAACAAGAAGTTAAGGAGTCCTGTCCTTCTTTCTTTTCCGACCACTCTTTTTTCCAGTAAGTAAAACCTCAGAACTCCCTTATTCTTCACATTCAATTTCCCCTGAAACTGAGGAAACATCAGACTCTGATCCACCCTCAGGGTCTTGTAGAACAGAGAAGACATTTTGAGTGGTAAGGCCTGTAGGGCGTTGATGCTTCCTGCTAGAAGCTCTAGTAACTCTTTTTGGATGCAGGACCTGAAATTCCCCATCCGAGGGGGGGGGCATAACCAAAGGAGCAATTATGGAGGTAGAAATAGCAGCTGGAACTACAGTTACTGGAGTACTAGAATCTTCAGACTGGGGGGTAGGTTCAGGAGGGTCAGGGGTGGTAGTACTAGAGTCAGAGGGAGTAGGCCTTGTTTGGGTTGGGGCCTTACTAGGGAATCCAGGCTGAAATCTGTCCTGTGCATGGTTTAATAAATCTTTCTTATTTAAACCACCCTGATTATTTTGTCCAGCCAAGGGGCATTGATGATAGGCATGACCTTTTTCCTCACATAAATTACATTGAAAAACATTCCTACAAGTACTACCGTCATAATCAAAATCTCCACAAAGGATACACTTCACTTTGTCACAAGCAGTACTGAGATGCCTCCTACTCCCACACTTATAACAAGCTTGTGGATGTCCAGAGTAAAAGCAAACCCCCCTATCTTTACCCAAAAAGAAGCTATTAGGGATATGTTGTACCTCATTATTAATAATATTGAGCTTAACCTTAAATTTCAAGCTGCCTGTCCAGATTCCCTCATCATCAAAAATGGGTGTAGGGGGCCCTAACACAGAACACTTTTTTCCAGCCAAAATTGAATGTCCCCCACATTTACCCCTTCATTCCTGAACAAGACATTAATTGTTTTAAATAAAGGTTTAGTAAGAGGTATGACCCAAAAAGGGGCCCACAAGGGAGTAGCTTCACAATTTTCATATTTAGCTCAAAATTTATCCAGGCCAGAAAACGTTTTAAAACTGACCTCAAAAGTGTCTTCCCCCCTCACATTTATTAAAGCATAAATGTCAGAAGCCAAAAATTGCAGAGTCCTTCAATAATTGGCATGCCACATACAGTCTATGAGGATGTTCCTGTAAGCCACCCCGATACTGCAGCCGAACTGCATTACAGCGAGGTGCTTGCTCCAAGACATTTCACGAAAAAGATCTGAAAATCTAGGTCCTGGTCCAGCATGATCTCTCCTAGGAGACTGAGAAGGAGGATATGGAACAGTACTATGATCAGAATCATGCGAAATGTTATCTGAATGATTAACAACTTCCCCAATGTTTATCCCTGGATTAGACGTAGAAAGTACTTGCACTTCAAGATCTGTAGCCCGTGAAACCGTCGGAGGAGTTGAAAAAGAAATCCAATTGTTGTCAGGCACCCACTTGCCATTCAAGCAAACCCAGAAGGCATCCAGAAGTGCTTGCTCCTTAGACCACTGAAAGTCAGAAGGAGCCGAGTCAACCAAATGGCACTTCCGCATACCATCCTCATCCACGTCATCACTCCAAGAAACCTCCACTGTCTTGTCCGTCGACAGCTGAGACCCAGCCGCATCTCAAGCCGATTCCAAGAGAACCGCGGCTACAGAAGATCTCGGGCTTCCCAAACGAGTAGAGATCTCTTCATCTTGAACAGCAAGTAAGTTTACTTGCTTAACACAAACACCCGATTGAGTAGCAAATGCGGCCTCCATATCCCCCTTATGCATAAAATCTGAGGTCGGGGGAGAAACCTCGGTCTGCTGAACACATAACACATCCACCTCCTCCGGTGGCCGACACCGTCTGCCATCCTGCCTAGGCAGTACAATGCCCCCTACCACAGAGTAGGGGAATTTCCCCGGTGTTATGGCCAGATTTCCCTCATTCACTAAAAAATACCACCAACAACTTAATCTGGTTCAAGGTCAGGTGGCATTCATCTGTATCACCTTCCCTCGGGTCATGCCTGAAAATAGGCAGGATTTGTCTGGTGCACTTTCCCGGTCAACAAAAAACAACAAACAACAAACAAATAAAGATACTCTGCCTTTTGTGATTTTTTTCTCTTTTTTTCAGAGGTTGTGCAGGAACCTATATTCTTTCCAGTGCAAAAGGGAGGGGGAGGCTTTGTTGGTTACCCATTTGGCATCTCTTTCTCTTTCATCATCTTAATAAGGTCCTTGGAGAACCATTGAGTATTGCTCCTTTGTACTCTTTAGGTGGTTAGGGGAAAGTGTTTATCTTGGATACTGGTGAGGGCAGCCGTGAGGAAGCCCAGTGTTGAGGTGATGTTCTTCATAGTGTGTAGGGTTGACAAGTTAACTGTCCTGATATCTGTGAACAGGTGGGTGGCATCATATGTAAAGAAACTCCTGAAGGTCAATTATTTGGGGGTAGGGTGGGGGACTTTGGAGTACCAGATGAAGTAAGTAGGGGCATGATCGCTGATAGAGTCGGACAGGATACCAGTGTGAAGGATCCCATCCTCCCGATTAGTCAAAATCCAGTCCAGTAGGGAGTGGTTTAGGGAATGGTTGTTTCTGCAGATAGGGGTGGTAATGACTTGGATGAGGTTGAGTTGTTTTAGTAGGTCACTGCACTCTGAATGGGCACCACTCTGGCAGTTCAAGTTAAAGTCATCCAATATAATGATCTCCCTGGTGAGGGAGAGGTGCCCTAAGCCAGTCAGTAGGTGAGTTAGCCCTGTTAAACCACATTTGAGGGGATTGTAGCAACAGCCAATGTAAATCTTCTTTGTGGACCCTATGGATGACTCAGTGATGAGCCACTTGCTCAGAAAGCTGGTAATAAAGCTGCTTGATAGGGTGGTGCTAAGAGGGTTTTTAAAATTAGGAGACCACCCCATCTTCCTTCTTGGTTCCTGCTCAGTTGTGTCTTAGCAAGGTGTAGCCTGACAGGCAGAAGCTAGTGTCTGGGGTAGCAGGCTTTATTTAGGACTCCGTAATGCCCTGTATGTCAGGGCTGTATAGGGAGACCCATGCCTCTAGCTCAGCATATTTGGAAAGGAGGCTACATATGTTGAGATGGGCAATTTTTAGGCCGTGTTCATTCATCTAAAATGGGGTTAGTGTAACAGATGGGTTTCCAGGGCCAGAGTTGCTCTCCATATCTCCTGCAAGCAATAGTAGCAGGATGAGGCATGGATGGTTGGGACTGCAGAGGGTGGGGAGTGGAGAGTCAGGGAGCGTCAGTGAGTAGATGAAAGCACTCAGCAGGTGGTGGTTCCTTTTGTTAAGGAGCTAGGAGAAGCAAGGGGTTAGTGTAGTGTTCTCAACTCTCAAGTGGGGGAAGGAGGGAGGGTGGGTTGGGTGTGGGTTGGAAATAGGACAATGAAGCTTGTTCTTTGGCCAGGATATGGGCACAGAGCTCCAGACCCCAAACAAGCCCTATCAGAAGGGTGCCCATCAGCAGAATTACTGCTAGTAGTTTCATTCTAGAGAGATTCACTAAATAAATTATACCACACTAATGTTATTCATAGTTAAGAAGTCATAATCCTTTTCCTATTTGCTGTGTTTTAAAGTGCTGTTGTTCACTTATTGCTTAATTATACATTCTCAAATGTACATACCCAACTCAACCCCTCTGTGTATCTCCTACCCTACTGCTCTTGGTTCCCATAACCCCTAGAAAAATGGCTCAGCTCTACAGGTTACTAGTCTCCCCACTGCCTTCACTGCCTCACTCCTTTTCACTGACAGACTGCCAGCCTTAAAGTATGATAATAGTAACCCCCCTACCTATGCTGATTTTGACATAGCCAACGTCCTTGTCAATACTCAGCATATTATGGACTGTCTTAACCTTCTTGCCCCTAAAAACTGTTATCTCATATCCTGTTACCTCAGTAAACTTTGATGGTATTTCCCTTTACAAGAGCTTGTCTGAAAGCCAATGCCCTCATCCTCCTGGCTCTCTCCCTCTTATTGGCTGCTGGAGACAGTGAACACAATCCTGGGCCTACTCAGTCCCTGTATCCTTCTCTGTCCTGCACCCCTTGGCAAGAGGTAAAAGGTCTCAAAATAGTCCACCTTAACATTAAAAGCCTCTTCCACAATTTGGATAAGCTCACCATTTGTGCTGACATTATCAGCCTGATACACTGCGTGACTCTGAAATCTAGCTGTAGTCTACTATACCCAGCAATCTCTGTGCTCTAGTAGGATATAGCTTCATAAGATGTGACAGGGTCTCCTCAAATCAAGGTAGGGACACAATGATGTTATTTGTTTTTTCTGTTGTGTTTGAAAAGTGATATGCAAATCAGGAAAAATTCAAATGTATAAGATTCATCTATCTATACCCTGGAGCAGTGCATCAGACTTGAGCTTAAACCCACCCAGTCACTGACCATTTTGTTCCTGGCTGAATTTCTGACCCCCCTTCCAAAATAAAAACAACTTTGCACCGATCCCTCTATTTCTCTCCCCAACTCCATTCCATTCAATAGCCACCCCATATGGGTTGTGAAGCCATCCAAAGGTGCAGAAACGTGAAAAGCACATCAGTATTTCAGTCCTTCCTCCTTCCCCAATCCCCTATAAAACAATGTAAGCCCAGTTGCCACCAGCCCAGTTTCCAGTCTGCTCCTCCTCCTCTGTCCTTCTGACAGAAGCTGGATGTTGGAACCGACTATCCCAGGTCCCCACTGTGGTTCGCGACCAAGTCATCTCACCGACCGAACTCACCCAACCTGTGTTGCTTGCTTCTTTCTTGTCTGCTGCCATGGATGCTGCAACACCACACTGATCAAGGCCCGCACCCACACCACTATCTCCGCTGCTGCAAGGCTCAGCGCTCAGTAGTATAGGCAGATAGTCTAGTCATTGAGCTAACTTCTAGCTCACCACCTGCCCCTTCAGTCATCAAGGGAGACGGAGACTCATCAAGCGTAGACCAACAAAAATATGCTGCCACAACACTGCTATCGAGAGCTCAGTGCTCACCAACTCCTCCAAGCTGTAATGTGTAGCCTATCTACTCTGTGGTGGGAAAGACAGTGTCACACTGGCATGACTCGCTCACTCTTGCTTGGTTGGAGCTCATCCATGTCACATGTGACAGTGCTGCTGCTAATAGGTGGAGAGAGTGGACAACACAATACAGACACAGTCAAGTCACTAATGCAGCCACGGCTTGAGCACACACAGGCCAGGGGGGCACTTATTGTGTAAAAGATTAAATCTAAATTTAATGCCATTATTGCCACACCGTAAGAACAACCTAGGCACAAATGTGGGGGTTGGGGGGCAACTGTCTTCCTGTACCCTACCTAAATGGCATCCATGCTTTATGGTAGGCATCTCAGGTGCTAATGTCTGAAGAAGTAAATACAGTGGTTTCCATTGTGTTCTGAGCTGTATGTCCATGTTTCAGGATATGTCCTCATCATTGTGTGGGTTAGTGTCCCTCATTTTGAGTGTCCATGTCCCTCATTTCAGTGACGAAAAGTGAGGTATGGTTGGTGCATGCTTTCAAGGCCCAGTTCAGCACAAAGAGTGCTGAGCATGGCCATCGTATATATGCTCCATACAAAATGACAAAAGGGAAAGTACACACTGCTGATTGTGGCAGCACCTGGACTGCACTCGCTCCCTCAAGGAACCGAACGCTCAGCTACCAGATGGTCCTAAGGCCTTACCCCTCCCCACAAGCACACTGCCGATCGCTGCAGCACCTGGACTGCACTCGCTCCCTCAAGGAGCCAAACGCTCAGCTATCAGATGCTCCTAAGGCCCTGAGGTAAAGGTTACCTCTGCTCTTCTGCTGGACTCCTGTTGTGGGGTGCTAGCCCGACGACGCTGTGTGTCATCTGCCCTGCCCGCCCTAGCCACCCACCCACCCAGAGTGGCCCTCAATTTATTGGCCCACCACATGACATCACTTCCTGCCTGCCGAAATTCTAAGTCCCCACTTTCCCATTTGCAGGTTATACCTGCTAGCCACTAGAGGCCACTGTGTTTCCTGCTGTTAAACATCATTGCCCAATTACCTTCTCTTTATCCCTGTTTCACCACTACCCACCTATCCCACTCTCTCCTCTCCTATCCAACTACCCCATTTCTTTCCTCTCCTACCCCTTGGCCTCCACTATCCTGCATCCACCACTTTCCCTCCCTACCCATAGCCTCCGCACACAAGCAACCACATTACCTCATACTAACTTATAGCTATTTTGGCCACTAGGAGTCGCTATTTAGCACCCCAGTTTCGGGCTCATACACTGCTGGTGGTCTGCACCTGGATCACGGCTCCCACCCTGAGCCATCTCCTAATATCCAGGTGAGCTTTGAACCTGGTACCTTGTACACCAGAGGCGGGGTCACTACCACTGAACCAAAGTGGCACTAATGCTTACTGGTAGGCCTTTTACCCACTTCTTTCTATTTCTTTTCTACCTGCCTGCAGAGCTCCCTAGAAAAATGCCTGCCCACCTCCTATTGACTTGCCTCTCGCTCCTCCTCTTCTTGAGGCCACCATCCAATCCAGGTGTCTCTATGTCACCACAGCTTCACCAATCTGGTGCCCCCACTTGCACTCTGGCACTACCCTCCTCCTGTGTTCCTGAGTTACCACCTTCCCTCTCTACTCTCACTATGTGCTCTAGCTTACCACACCCACTCCCTAGTCCCCCTCCCAGCTCCCCCCCTCCTGCTCCTACTGGTGACTTATCATTCTAGACTTCCCAGCTTGTGCCGCCCTGCCTACCCCCTGTGCCCTGAAGCTCCCCTACTCTTTCTATCTTATCCTACGCAAACACACTTTCCACCAGCCCCTGTCCAGGGCAGTACTTATCCTCCTACTCCTGTCAGGTAATATACATCCCAACCCTGGCCCGGCCCACAACAGCTCATTGGCCGAATCTCCTGGGCTTCATGTTGCATCTATGAATATCTGTAGCCTTCTGAAAAAATTTGATTCACTCCAATATTGGGTAACAGTCCATAAACCAGACATTATTTCTCTAGTGGAAACCTGGCTGTCAGAATCTACCCCTGACTACCTTGTCTCCCTCCCTGGTAACTCCCTTTTTCAGGAGGACTGTGTTGGAAGATGGGGTGGGGGCTGTGCTATCTATATCAAAGATTCTCTTACAGGACTAGTCCTCCCAGCCCCTGCTCTTGATTTCAGGGCACAGGCTCTAACCCTAAAACTGACCCCTGATCCCTCTAGGGCAGGGATTCTCAAATGAGGAGGCTCCAACCTGTTCCAGGGGAGGCTCGAGGAAGTCTGAAAAAGTGCTGTATTTAAATTTTGAGTTTTATAAATTTTGTGTGAAGAGATGAAGCAAACTGAAAGAGGATAATAGTAGGTGAATTTTATGTATTTATTTACTAATAGGTGACAAGGGAGGTGAATGAGCCAAGGCTCATTTCAGGTGTACCCGGGGAAGGGTAGTGAGTGAATACATTTCGAAAGGTAACTGCAAAACAATAAAGAAATACACAGTGAACAGTAGTGTAAAAAAATATGAACAATAAACTAATAATGAGTGGTGGTAATTGATCAATTTGTAGACTGATGGCAGAACAGCCCAAATACAAGGGTTGAGCAAAGAAGTGCTAAAAGCAATAGCAGGAAGGAGCAAAGTAATCCCAGAGAAGTTGTTTAGGAGCAGGAAGGAGGAGGAGGGGCAAAGTATGTAGGAAGGTAATTTTATATAGAGAGGAAACAGAGAAAGTAGTCTCACCCATAAAGGTACTGAAACAAGGGGTAACAATGGTTCAAGAATGAAATTAGTGGAGCAAGTAGGCTGGCCTGTTGGGGGGGGGGTTACAATAAACTGAATAATAATATTTATTTATTTGTTATTCAGATAACGCCTTTGAGCACAGGAGCTCTTTTTTAAAGCTTCCATGTCAGTATAAGGCAAAGAACTGAATGTGAGCCAAGTACTCAAAGAGGTTTCAATTTATTCATGGTGTACTTCGCGAAGTACAGTATGTTATTTTTCATTGGGGAGGCCCAAGATTATTTCAGTTTTGGGGGGAGGCTCAAAATATTTTCCATGGATTTGGGGAGGCTCACTGTGACAAAGACTAAGAACTATTGCTGTAGGGGTCCCCTCTATCTAACTACTGCCTACATACCCCCAAAAAATCAAGCGCTGGCTCTGGTCCCGCTAATTGAGAATCTTACCTCTCTACCCCATTGCTCTGATCAAATCCTTGTGGGTGATCTAAATATTAACTGGCTTAGCCCCTCATCTTCTGCTATCTGTGACTCCTTTGCAGCAATTGATCTAACTCAACTCGTTGCCCAACCAACGAGAGTGAATCCTAGGATGGGCTCAAGCACACTTCTTGATGTGGTCCTCACCAACCATCCTAACCAAATCTGCAATATCCAAGTCCTTCCTGATGGACTTAGTGACTACTCCCCTATACTTTTCTGTGGTCAACCTCCTTATCCAAACCCACAGCACAGTCCACCCTACGGTAGCGGCTAAGACCAGGTGGGCTGAAAGGCCTTAAGCAACTCCTAGCCCAAATTGATTGATCTCCCATACAGTACACCCCTGATATTGATACGGCTCTAACCTTTTTCACCCAAACGTTTAACAAAGCCTGTGACATTTTCACACCTCTAACTGTATTCCATTCCAAAGTGCGGCATGCTTCCTGGGTTACACCTCCCCTGCTCCAACTTCTTAAGCACAGGGACAACTTATGGCACCTTGCCACTGAAACTGGCTGCCCTGCATACAGGCAGGCTTATGAAGCTGCACGAAACAAATGTACCTGGGCCGTTCGAAAGGCTAAGGCTGATCACTATCAGGCCTCACTCACCTCTTCCTGGGGGAATGCCAGAACCTTCTGGGACAATATCAAACAACTAAATGAGAGCACACGTCTTCCCCCACCCTCCCAAATCAACATTGATGGCTCTATCTCCACCGACCCAGCCCACATTGCTAACTACCTCAATACATCCTTCACAGACCTTAGCCCTGTTCTCCCGAGCAACTTTTTTGACCCCCCCACCTGACCCTGATCTCACACGCCCTTGGTTCCACTTACACTGGGTTACTGCCCAAGAAGTCAGACCGTACCTAATCAAGGCCTTAAAGAGCAATCCTACTGGCAGTGACTCCTTGGACCCCAGTCTCCTTCGTCAGGTAGTGGATCTGGTTATCGCCCCAATCACTAGTCTCTTCAATAAATCTCTCTGCCTGGGGCAATTTCCCTCAGCCTGGAAAATTGCCACAGTCACACCCATACACAAGGGTGGTGATAGGTCCCTATCTGGTAATTATCGGCCAATCTCTATCTTCTCACCTCTCTCAAAAGCCTTAGAAAAAGAAGTGTCCACCTAAATCACAGAATATCTAACCAAATACAACATCTTCTGCCCTGAACAGCACAGCTTCCATGCTGGCCACAGTACCAGCACTGCCCTCCTTGAGTTTTCTAATTTTCTTCACTCTTCTCTGGACTCTGGCTCTCTAGCGGGTGCAGTGTTCGTTGACTTATCAAAAGCCTTCGATACTGTCTCCCATCTCCTCCTGCTGGATGCCCTCAGCCACAGAGGCTTTGCCACTGGGCCTGTCTCCTGGTGCTCCAGCTACCTGTCTGCCCGCTCTCAGTGTGTTAGAATTAATGAGACACTCTCTAATGCCTGCCCTATCTACTCTGGTGTTCCCCAGGACTCCATTCTTGGACCCTTGCTCTTTTCCCTATATCTCAATACCCTGCCAGGTGCATGTGATGATAAACTCTTACTTTATGCAGATGATGCCATTATCTTTGCCTTCGACCGTAACCCTATCACCCTCCAGGACTCCTTGCAACTATCTTATAATGAAGCTAAAGCCTGGTTCAAAGAGCATAGACTTGTAATAGATCTTAAAAAAAAAAAAACATGCTCTTTGCCCACCCCAAAACAAAGCCAGCAACTTTCCACTTCAGGTCCTCGCCAGCTCCAAGTTTCCACTCGAGCAAGTCTACTTGTACAAGTACCTTGGTATATCTTTTGACCCTGCCCTCACTTTCTATTCCCACATTGCTGCCCTAGCCTCAGCTTCCAATATTCGGCTGAGTATCCTATACCACCACAAAAATTGTCTCCCTCAGATGCCCTCCGACTCGCAGTCACGTCTTCTATACTGTCCCTAGTAGATTATGGTTTGCCAGTTTATGGAGCTGCTGACCAGACCTCCCTAAACAAAATCTGCCTCACTTTAAATAAGGCATGTAGGCTAATCACTGGGGCTCCCAGACTAACACATACCTGCCATTTATATGCCCAGGCTATGCTGCTCAACCTAAATGAACATCTTAGATATCAAACCTGCCTCATAACAAAAAAAACTCTCCTTGGTCTATCTCCACCTGATTTGACTGCCTCTATCCACCAAGCAAACTCACTAGTGCAAACTCGAACCTCCTGCAAAACCACACTGTTAGTACTGAGCGCAAGGACCTCACAAGGACAAAGGGCCTACTGCTACAGAGTCCCATCCTGGTATAACACCTTCCCCACTACTATCGCTGGTGCCTCCACGATCTCTTGTTTCAAAACCTCCCTTCGTAATCACCTACTTACTACACGCAGCTGTGGCTGCCTCTAAGTTTACTCTTGCTCAATTGCTCTGACAAAGCTCCCTGAGTGGCTGCACCCAACCTACTACCAACCATTACCTATGGTCCTATTTCTTCTCCACCTGTCTCTACAATGCTTAGTTCTGTATATTCCTACCACTGTTTGCCCAATGTACAAATTACTTTGAACCTACTTGTGCTCTGCCAATCCTGTAACCTTAAAATTGTATCCAATATATGTCTTCACGTTCCTCCAAACTTTGTACTCTGTTATATTGTAACAAGCTTGTTTCTACCATTTTTGTCCTCTCTGTGACGAGGTACCTTTGTAAATGAGCCCCTGGCTCAAAGGTTCTAAACTGATATATAATAAACAAAAAAATAAAATAAAATAAGTGAGCTGTAACAGTCATGGAGGAACGCACATGTAGCACTAAATATGCATAAGGGGATTTGCATAGCTCAAAACAAAAAGGTCAGGCTTCATACTACAGAGGCCTCTCTTCACACATCTGGAATGGGGAGTATTGGCTGACTATATTTTAGGCATTTAATGCAGTAAGCACACAATACTTTCCAAATTAATGGCAATTTAATGACAAAAATCAAAGCCATTAATTTGTAAAATGATTTAATGGTCAGAATTAATGAGTTTGCCTAATTTTAGTGGGAAATCAAGGGAAATTGTATTTTAATGGCTCTAATTGCTAGCAGTAGTATGAGAAATACTACTGCAGTGCACCTCCGTGGAACTCTTTAAAAAAGAGCTGAAAACTTACCTGTGGAGCATGGCTTTTTAGATAATTAATTATTTATTTAAGCTCTGGATTTTATTATCACATATTTTATCTTGTGGTATGCTGATTTTATGTTTATGTTTGTGTATGTAATGTTTGAATTGTTAAATTGTTCAGCACCTTGATACGTTGAAAGGTGTTATATAAATAAAATTATTGTTATTATTATTATTATTATTATTATTATTAAATAGAAACTGATGTGTTTTTTTAGATGACATTTTCACTAGCTTAGCTGCTGCATGCATGGCAGACATGCAAACCTGATGTGCTTTTAGATCTGTTTCGTGTAGGTTCACTTTGTGTCTTCTAACCTCATGCAAACATTGTACAATTAAGCATGTGGTATGCATTGTGCATGTACAAAGCACACTTATATTTCTGTAAAGGATGCATTCTGTTGAATTATCGCTAAGCAAGCTGCTCCTCACTCTGACAGAGTAATTTGCTGCAATGTCCTTTCAGATTCCATCAGCGACCATTCCCCAGTCTACTGTGTATTGCACTCAAAAGCCCCTAAGGCCCCCTCCCCCACCCTTTCCTGATTTCCTTTTATGATTTTTCTCATTTGGATCTATCTCAATATAAAATTTTTGTAGCATACCTAGACTGGACTTACTTGTGGGCAATCTTTAATGTTGATCAGGTGGTCTCTTACTTCAGTGCTACCTTTTCAAGTCTTCAGGACAAACACTCCCCTCTCATCACTAGGTGGGTCCATGGTCCAACAACCAAATTACTGGATTGCCATCTATTATCCCTAATAAAAATGACAGACAAAGTTTGGTCTACTTACAAGGCCACAAATTCCATCTCTGAATGGACTACCAACAGAAATATTAGAGACAAGTGTAAACAGGCCATCTGACTGAGCAAAAGTCGCTTTTGTAAAACACAGTTTGACTCCTACAGCAGTAGCCTCCTTCAGTTCTGGATTTGTATCAAGAAATCTCTGGGCCAGGATGGAACCCTTACCCCTCCCAATATTGAGATCGAGGGCATAAACTGCAACAATCCCTTCACAATCTCAAATGCATTTAACAAACACTTCTTTGACCTCACAGCCTATACTAGGGACCCCTCCCCCTTACCTTGTTTGACCTCTCTCTCCCTCTTACCAAACCTGGACAACATCCCCCTTTTTTTGAGCCCTACCTTAAGATAGGATCCAGAGGGTTGTGTTGGGAGAATATTCCTTTCGCATGGTGGTTCTGTCCAGTGGTGTACCCTAGGGCTCAGTCTTGTCGTCCATGTTGTTTGCAGTGTAAATGTTGCTCCTGGGTGAGATCATTTGGTGGTATGGATTTGGGTTTCATTGTTATGCCGGTGATACTCAGCTTTACTTTTCCATTGCAGCTGGGACGTTGATTGCAGTTGATGTGCTTAATAAGTGCTTGTCTGAGATTCAGACTTGAATGTCATTGAGCTGGTTGAACCTGAACTCTGAGAAAACTGAAGTGCTAGTGGTTGAGCCAGGATTAGTGGGGGGGGGGGAGTGGAGGCCTCTGAGAGGGAGACTGACTTTTGACTCAGTCTCTCTAGGTTATTAGGTTCTACCAAGGTGAAAAATATGTGACTCATTCTGGATAACAGTCTGACACTGGAGGCTCCGATGATGGTGGTGGTCGAGAGTGGCTTTTACCATCTACAGAATATCAGCTTGATTAAGTCCATTGTCCCGCCTAATGACCTGGCCATGCAGGTACAAGCATATGTGACTTCAAAGCTCAACTACTGCAATACTCTATACCTTGGGGTCAAGACAGGTGCATTGAGATGACTGAAGTTGCTGCAGAACACTGCAGCCTGGCTACTGACAGGTCTTTCTAGGTCTTGTCATGTGTCACCAGTACTGTGTGAACTGCACTGGCTGCTGGTGAAGTGACATATCTCCTTTAAAGTGGGTCTGTTGACCTACAGGGCCCTCCATTGGCTGGGCCCGGGCTACCTGTTAGAGCTCCTGCATCCTCATGCTCCTGGACATCCTGTCAGCTCCACTGACGAAGGCCTCCTGGTAGTCCCTAGGGCAAGACTAAAATCATCCAGGACCAAGAATTTGAGGTGGCAACCCCAGTCCTTTGGAATTCCTTGCCTTGGACTTTGAAGGAGTCCCCCTCAGTGGAGGCCTTTAAATAGGGTCAGAAAACTTTTCTATTTATGGAAGCATTTTGGTTTAATTGAGTCTGACCATCCATATATATATATCAGGGATATGTGGAGAGGGGGGTGAGTGTGTGATAACCCATTTATCTTGTACTGTTGCCTGTGACCACAAGGAACTTCATGAGTGGCGAAGCCACTAGTGAGAGTTACGAGAGGTCACAGGCACCTAAACAAGATAAATGGGTTATCACACACTCACCTCCACATATTTTATTTATGCAATAAGCTTAGACCTTGTGTGAAGGTCTTGATTTTTCAGGTGTGAAGCATTTCTTTTTTATTTTGTAAATCATAAGGGATTTTTTGAGGAAGCTATAACTTGCCGCCTTTGTACAAGCCTAGTTGCCATGGTGGTTGCTGTGTACTCTGCGTTTGGATATCCCATTGACATCACAGTATCACCACTGATTGTTTGAGTTTAAAGAGTTGAGGGAAGATGGTGGATCCAGTCAGCGAGAGCAGCTGCGAAAGTATGTGGAATGGAAAAGACAGTTATTCCTTTAGCCATTCTTTCTACTGGAAGGATTGGATAAGGGATGACTTTTTTTCTTTGATTTTTTTTGTGAGTTGTTCTGGCGTTTGTCATAGAATGTGGTGTTCTGGTAAGATGGCAATGGTGCTAGTGCAGCGAGTGGAACTGGGAGCTGCAGGGACATGTGGAGGAAGAAAAAATAATTCAACTAATTAGTAAGCTGTTCATTGTTTTGTTAAGGTAGTAAAATGCAGGCAGAAAGCATCTGTGTACTGATGTTCTGTGCTGTGAGTAACTTTCAGCAACACAGAGAATGAGCGAGTACAGGAGTGCAGTTTGAGACCTCCCATTAAAAGATATGCTGGGGTAAATAAAGTAGTGCCAGTGGACAGGTGACTGAGCATGGGGGGGTGACATAGACACTGTGTGGATAAATGGAGTGTGACGTAGTCACTGTGTGAATAAATAAATTATCCGCACAGTGACTCAGATAAATGGATTTATCACACTCCACTTATCCAGACGCCTGTTGCATAAATGTATTTTGTGATTGTTTTATTGGGATGAGTTTAAAGTATTTATGTAATTTTAATGTTTTATGTGGTATCTCTTTTGTAATGACACCCTGAGCCTCTGGGGAAGGGTGCCATAAACAAAGACTACTACTACTACTAGTACTTCTTTTTACCTTAAATGCGTAAGTGTCTTCAATGTGTACGAACTTGAGGAGGATCCATAAATCTAAATCTGCTAGATCTGATGGAATCAAGCCTAGACTCCTCAGACTAGCAGCCTATGAACTGGCCTCTCCGCTAGTCAGAATTATTAACCATCCCTCACCACTAATACTGTATCAACTACCAGGAAAACGTTGAACATAGTGCCTGTGTTTAAAATAGGCAATAACAAAATTATACAGACCTATTGTTGTTCTAACTTTTCTCAGCATGATCCTGGAAAAAATCATCTCATTTCAGCTTACCACTTATCTCCCTACCCATAGTCTCCTCTTCGCTGCCCAGCATGATTTCCACCAGTACCATAGTACCACCAGTGCACTGCTCACCCTCACCAATAATATCTCCAAGTTTCAAGTTTGGTTTTATTGTTCAGCAAATAAGCCTTTACAATATTCCAAAAAGACATGTACAAACATTTCATATAGATACACAGAATAAAATCAAAATGTTATACTTTAAGCATTCTATAAATACAGATATTTATTTTCCAAGAGACTCAAACCATTAATAGTACACGCTCAAAAATACATAAAAACTCAAAGTCAGGTTATTTTCTACAACCTCAGTTTGTGTTTATAATCCTTTGCAGTCTTTTACCTTGTTGGATACTAAGACAGAAACGTTGAAGCACAATAATATGAACCCTTAAGCTTTCTGCAGACCTTAATGTGCTAAAGCCAGAACTGAAATTGCAATCCATTAAATAACTAAGAAACATTTAAGTTGCTCACCAGGCCTAGATTTCAATAGCCACTGAGGGGAAATTGAAATGTGGGCGTGGTCACAAAAGCTCCAGAGATCAAAACTTAGGTCTCTAACACCAATTCATTGGCGAAAATAGTTCATCGTATTAGAGCTTTTGTTTTTCTTATAAATGTATATTGAGCTCTCCACAGGTTTGGGAAGTAGCAACAGGTATCATTTTCCATACCCTCACCTCCATCAAGGTGGAGGGGGTGTGGAAGGGATGAGAAGGGACTTGGCAAGGTTGGAGGAATGGTCAGAAGTATGGCAGCTTAGATTTGATGCAAAGAAGTGCAAACTAATGCACCTGGGAAACAAAAATCCAGGGGAACAGTACACAATGGGGGGGTACTAACAACAACAAAAATGGAACGGGACCTGGAGGTAGTCAAATCAGACAACCTAAGGGTAGGTAAGCAATGTGAGAAGGCAGTAAGGAAGGCAGGGTGGATACTAGGATGCATAAGAGAGGCATCACCAGTAGAAAACAGGAAGTTGCTATACCTCTGTATAGACAGTTGGTGAGACTCCATCTGGAGTACTGCATGCAGTTCTGGAGACCCCATCTCTGCAAGGACATAGACAGGATGGAGGCAGTTCAGAGGAGGGCAAGCAAAATGGTGCAAGGTCTGCACCAGAAGCCATATGAAGAGAGACTAAAGGAGCTTAATATGCATACCCCAGAGGAAAGGAGGGAGAGGGGGGACATGATAGAAACATTCAAGTTCCTCAAGGGTAACAACAAAGTCCAAGAGGATAGCATCTTTCAGAAAAAGAGAAGTACAAGAACAAGGAAGCACAATTTGAAGATAGAGGGGGTATGGCTCAGGGGCAACGCGAGGAAGTATTTTGTCCACAGAGAGGTTGGTAGACACATAGAATGGCCTTCCAGAGGAGGTAGTGGGGTCAAAAACAGTGGAGGAATTCAAGAATGCATGAGACAGACATAAGGCAATTCTAGTGTGGGGTAGGAGGAAGTAGGCTGTTGGTTAACAAGGATATGCAGCTTATCCGAATGGTAGGGAAATGTGCAGACTGGGTGGGCCAAGCGGTCCTTATCTGCTGTCAAAGTCTATGTGTCTATGTTTCTGTCACCATGGCTCCAGGGAAGGAGTCAAATTTATAAGTGAAAGACATCAATTAGAGGGCCTGTAGTAAATTAGCACATTTTGAGCCTGCCTATGCAGAATTTCAATCAAGCTCCCCTAGGCAGCAGATAATACAATCTAGTGGTTCCGGTCCATAATAAAGAGTCCAGCATGATGCTTCTAATTTCCATGCAAAGTGACACTCAAACAAAGTAGCCTAAGTATCCAAAGTGCCTTGACTTAAAACATGTTCACTCAAAGCAAGTCACGATATACACATCATGCCACTGAAGTTCGAGCATAACATATAAAATATAAAACAGAAAACAACATTTATAAATACACAACTTCAAGGATGCTAAAAATGAAAATGAAAGTGAAAATGAAAAAGGCTCCATTTATGCTTAGAAGACCATCAAGTCACAAATGGGGGATAGAAAGCTCCATTTACACAGGGGAGTTTATCAAAGCACAGACAGAGTTGAGTGACTCCATTTATACTCAAGAGTCCACATTCCATAGTTTATTTAGCAAGGGTTAATTAGAGTTATAAGGCTCCACGTGTGGTCAGAAATTATTCAATTAGTACAAACACAAGCAACATCAAAGTTCCTTCGATAAAGAAGTCCAGCAGGTAAACCTATAAAAAGCACACATTAGAATAGCCATTGTATTATTTCAATTAAATTCTCAAATGTGCAAAGTGGGTCGACTCTAAACTTCAACCAACCTGCCAAAAAAACTGGTTTGAAATCTGGTATGAAAGGAGTAAAGAAAACTATAAGTATATATATCTAAGAGCTCCTCAACTAAGACTATAAGGCTCCGTTGCTAATTCAAGCTGAAGGAGTCACTTCTGTTTTAATTTTATAGAACCATCAATACAAGGCTCCCGTTTCATGGAGTCCATTATTTAAGTTTTAGCCCCATCTTCACGTTTCCACCAATATCACTCATAAATCATTCTGTACTCAAAAACCCCATTCTTTCTAGTTTTCCAGTATTTTTGGGGCAAAATAAGTTCAGACCTCTTTCAACATCTCTAAGCATTCAATAAGTGCATCATTTATCTGTTCTATCTGTTCCACCTGTTTTGTTCAAGAAGTAGAAAGAGTTCAGTGCCCCTTTTACCTTACTCAGCCATTCAAGCAGCTGTCAACAGTTAATTGGAGCTTGTAATGCAGCCGAGGGGCAAACAGTATCATTTCAAATTCAGCCAGACTCCTCTAAAATCAGATATAGAAATCTGTAACTGTAAATATGCTTTTTACATTGGGGCAGCATTACCCCCTAGAGGTCTCTGTAAATGACCGCTGTCAATTTTCATGGCTCTGTGATCCTCCTGAGCTCTCTCCAACATATCAAGGTCACCTCGGGGGAAAAAAAGAAAAACAACACTCCACTGAGTGCAGTAAATTCAACACAGCTGACTTGGTACTAGAACCCCTGTACCCTTAGGACATGGTATCATACCTTGTTTTAAAATATAAAAGCTTATAGACAGAAGATAGGACCTCTGACAAAATGCTCCCAATCCACAAGCATCTCTTCCAAAGGTCATGGCATTCTTCCTCACTTCACTTCAGGGATTATCTGATGGAATGCCAACAGCTATCGGTCCTCCAGTACGACTGCCCAGAGGCAAAACTCAGTTTGCAATATTTCAGACTGGAAATAAACTCTTATCCCAAGGCTATAGGTTAAAATATTATAAGGTTCATTAATGAGGAATAAATTAAAAGCCTTTACCAACTATTTAGCAAGGCAAGCACTATACAACATAGAATGGAGCAACTGCTCCAAACACTTCTGACTCTTCAGTCCTGCGGGCTCCTACTAACCGTCTTGCTTAAAATGCTCCACTTGCTCCAGTAATCTCAGCAAGTACTTTTACATAAAACTGAACCAGCAGTAAGACAAATAGTTACTAAAAATGCTGGTTTAGATAAAAGAAGTATTTGCTCACTATGGAGCAAAACAAAGTGAACAAACTCATGGCAGCTCTGCGGAGCAGAGCAGCAGCACGGCCATCTTGCTGCTCTGCACCCCCCCAATTGTATCTCCAACTCCCTTGACAAAGGGGACCTCACAGACACCATATTCATAGACCTTAGTAAGGCCTTTGATATGTTGATCACTCCCTACTATGTAACAAACGTTGTGCCCTGGGAATTTCTGACAGTTCCCTCCCCCAGTTCAGAAGTTACTTGACCAACAGACAGTGACGTGTCAGGTTCGGATCTTCTCTACCAGATCACGCCACTGTCACTACTGGCACCCCTCAGGGCTCCATACTTGGACCACTCCTTTTCTCCCTCCATTCCAACTCTGTCCACCACTGCTTCATCAATGGTACTACTCTCCTATATGCTGACGACCTGATCTTTTACACCACTGCCCAGAATGTAGTTGAGATCAAAAGAATCCTTGTCGGCCAACCAAACCTGCTTCCTTGAGAGCAGACTTTCAATTAACCCATGAAAGTAGCAGATAATGCTGTTTGGAACTGCTCACTGATTAAAAGTATAACCCAACCCTGCTCTCCATGGCCTGTGACAATGGGTCACTATCCCCTTCTTTAATTAACTGAGTGTAATGTTTGATCCCTCCCTTGATTTTTTTCTCTCTCCATGTGTCATCCACCTGTAAAGTAATTAATGTTAGACACAGATTAGCCTACCGAACCAGCCAAAACCTTTCCCCATCTTCCCTGTATTGCTATTGTCTGTGGTATCCTACTCCCTAGGTTCTCCTATGGCCTGCCCATTTTTTTCAAATGCTTCAAACTCCATCTTGCGCAAATGAGACATGGCTTATAATAACATCTGCCATTTTTTGCCCTTGCCTGCAACTGACTCACCTACCATTGCTCCCTGTATTCCAAACTAGGTTGGCTACCCACTGCAGATCAATGTGATCTCCCCTTAGTTGCCATTGTTCATAGCATATTACAGAACCTATTGATGATCCTGGGGGCTACCCCCTCCTGGTTTTATTTTTTGTACCTTGTCATATTGTCTCTTACTTGAGCTCTAGCTCTGTCCACCCATGCTTGAACCCCTGTGTGAAACCCATCACAGTCTCTGCTACCACCACTTCAGCAGACAGGCCATTCCAAGGCTCCACCACCCTTTCGGTAAAGTAGTGCTTCTTTAGTTCCCTCTTGAACCCCCTCCCTTAATTTTCATTCATGTTCTCTTGTCATAGAGCTGGGGATCCTATTGAAAAGCTCTTCTGTGTGTGGCACTTTGTTTTTGTCTTTCAGGAACTTAAATGTCTCACTCCTGCCCCCCCCCCACCTCCAGTGAGTACATATTCAATGATGCCAGCCGATCCTCATAGGTGAGACCCTGTAGGCCCTGGATCAACTTCATTGCTCTGCTCTGAATGGCCTCCAGTCTATTCCTATCCTTCTTAAAGTAGTGTAGCCCCCCCTTTCCAATGTCTACAGGCCAGGTGTTATGGAGGGAAGGGGGCCCCAGACTCTAGAACCTCACCAGTTCTCTTCGAATTAAAATCAGCAATAAAACATGGGTGTCTTACCTTGAGATGGCTTCAAATCCAATGACACTGAGCCCCAAGAATGTTCAGCATCTCCACAGCAGGGAAATCCAGCAGTCAGACTGGTCAGATCATCATCAAGCTTCTCCAACCTACTGGACCCAGAGCAGGAGGGTGTCTGGCATTCAACACTTCAAGACTCCAGGATAACTGTGAAAATCCTTAAAAACTATAGGGCATAATAATCTATTAAAATCCTTTCATGACAATAATCAAACTGGACTTTGATTTCCTCAAAACAAATTAAGTTTATTCTCCTGAGCTCCTAAATGATTACAGAGTTCATGGTCCCAGTTGCTTGAAACCTGAAAGAATACAGCTCCATGGGGCTAACTTATTTACACCAACAGATTTGTTGAGCGAGAGCTACAGGCATTCTTAGGCATTGATGTTCCATACAACAGAGACAGAGGCAAAAATTTAACCCCAGGACCAGAGATTTATTCTTGCACATTCCAGAAGGGTGAAGCTTCACTAAGACCCACTGGCACTGTTAAGAACTTTGCTGGGTTACCGATTCCTTTACGCTGCACCTTTTATCCATTTCCTCCTCCTCAGGGGAGTGATGCACTCCTCTGGCACCGCCTAGCTAATTCATGCTCAGGCTGAAAATTTAGCAGCCGTACACCTCTGCCACTGCTATCGTAACTGTTCCTCCCTTTTGTCCTGGTTCCGACCTCGTCCCCAGTGCATTCTCCCTCACACAGTCCCCACAGCTCTCCCCGGAGCCGAGACCTCCACACAGTTACAGTGGCTCCCTCCTTCCAGTAGAAATCCTGTTGCCTGAGATGGGTGTGGCCTATATTGGCCTAAAGGACTACCCATATGTATGACCCAGGGCCTGCTCCAGACATGGGCATGGCAAGCCCCATCCAGTCCGGGCTGCCACCCACTCCCACCTTCCATCCCCTGAGTCAATGTGCTATGTTGTGAACTGGGATTGGGAGGAGCTGCCACCATCCTCCAATCCACTGTAGAGGCCTTGCTTCTGCCTCCACAGCCCCCAATGGCCCAAAACAACACCTCAACATACTGGGCCCAATGCCCCCTGGGGGTCCTATACTACCTGCCCTCCAAACTCCTCTGCTAAACATGGATGCTCTCACCACCCATCCCAAGGGAACTCAGGACCCAATGATTGCAACTGCCTGTCTATTCCACCTCCCTTGCAGACCTCAAAAACCGAGACCTGGCACACCACTGCAGAAAACTGCTGACCTGCCTAAGGGAAGGGGGGGGCCTCCAAACTGCCCTGCAGCAACACCCACCGGTTTCTCTCCTCATCTCTCAAACCCCTATATATATATATATATATATATATATATATATATATATATATATATATATTCACCCACTCTGCTGCTCCCAAGTGGCATCAACAGCAACTACACCACCCCCTACAGTGCACAAATTCCCTAAGCACTGAGTGGGGTCTCTAAGGATAAGAAAAAGTCCACCCGTGAGGGAGTGGGCTTCAACTGGAGCCTCCAAAACTGAGCACAGTACTCCAGATGTGATCTTACCAGGGATCTATAGAAGGGCACAATCACCTCCTTATTTCTGCTGTTGATCCCTCTGCCTATGTACCTCAACATTCTATACCCCTTGCTATATACTTTATTATATTGGCTTGCTTTTTTCATGGTTTCAGTAAAGATGACCCCCAGGTTCTTCTCTTCCTAGGAGGTACTCAGTCTACCCCCATTTAGCCAGTATTCTGTTCTAGGATTTCGTTTTCCCAGATGAATTACTCTGCACTTTTTGGTGCTGAATTTTAGCTGCCACATATTAGACCATCTTTCCAATTTTTGGAGGTCCTTTTGAAGGTCTCTAACCCTTTCTGTTATTCCGCCCAGCTTGGTGTCATCCACAAACAGGGCAAGCTTGCCCTAGATTCCTTCACCAATGTCACCAATAAACATGTTGAAGAGGACTGCTCCCAACACCAGTCCCTGAGGTACTCCACTTGTGACCTCACCTTCCCTTGATCTCACCCCGTTGATCCCTACTTTTTGTTTCCTGTCCTTGAGCCAGTTACCCACCCATCTGACTATATTCTTTGCAATACCAAGATCCTCTAACTTCTTCAGCAGGTATTTATGCAGCACTGAGTCAAATGTTTTGCTAAAATTGAAGTAGAAGAGATCCACTGTGTCTCCCCAATCCAGTTCCTTCATTGCACAGTCGAAACATGTAATGCGATTCATCTGGCATGACCTCCCAGCCACAAACCTATGCTGCTTATTGTCCTGCATACCATTTTCCTCTAGGTATTACATGAGGTCCTGTTTGATTAAGGTCTCCTCCATTAGTTTTCTTACAACAGAAGTGAGGCTAACCAGTCTGTAATTCCACACCTCCTCTCTATCCCCTCCTTTGCAGAGTGGCACCACATTTGCCCTCCTCCAGTCTCCCGGTACCACTCCTGTCCTCAGTGGGCGGTTGAATAAGTGTGCCAAGGGTTCAGCTAATTCCTCTGCCAATTGCTTTAGCACTGCCGGGTGCATTTCATCTGGTCCCAGTGGTTTGTCTAGTTTGAAGTCCTCCAGCCCCTCCCAGACCCTATCTGAGGTGAATGTCAGAGCTTCCATTATTTAGATCCTCTATCAGCCACCTTAATTCAATTTTCTGGCACTGGTATTCTTCTTGGTAAATACTGAGCAGAAAAAGTCATTTGGCACAGTAGTCTTTTGACCATCTTCCTCTATCATTCTATCCCCAACGAACAATTTTGCAATTCCTCCCCCTTCTGTCTTTTTTCTTGAATGTATCAAAAAAAAAGTGTTTTTCTCCTAATTTTATCCCTGTTGCAATCCAAGGTTTGGTTTTGGCTTTCGCTTGCCTTATGACCCTTTTTGCTTCCTTATTTTTGGGGGTGTATTCTTCCCATTTGCCTACCCCCTGTTTCTTTTTGAACCTGTAAAAGGCCTCCCTTTTGGTTTTGATTACTTGTTGGACCTGGACTGTGAACCAAATTAGTTTGTTGTGCCTGTTTCTTTTCTTTGTAGATTTGATGCAGAGTTTTGTTGCTACCAGAACTGATTCCTTTATTAACCCCAAGGTGTCTTAATCATAAGTCACACCAAGTGAGGGTTTTATCTGGCACTCTGGTTTTCCTTCTGCCTTCATGCAAACACTCACAAAAGCCAGCAGAAGGTCATTTGGTCTGTCGAGTCTGCTTGGTAAATGATGCAGGGTTCATGGCTTACACCAAACTCCCTGCACTCCCTTGTTATCCCCTTCTTCCCTGATACCCCTCCATGGTCCATTGGGTTCTCTTTACGCTTGTCCCAGGCCCTCTTAAAGGCCTCTACTGTCTTTACTAAGACCACCTCTTCTGGCAGCACATTCCATGTGGTCATCACTTTCTCCATCAAAAAATGCTTCCTAACATCCCTCCTAAACCTCCTCCCCCATCAACCTCTAGCTGTGCCCCATTGTGGTTCTGTTGTCACTCAATTTAGAGACCTTCTCTTTCTACTCTGTTAATCTCATTCAAGTATTTGAAGGTCTCCATCATATCCCCCTCTCCTCCAGGGAGTATATCATTAGGGTTCCCAGCCTCTCTTCACGGGACCTATTCTTCTGGAATTCATGGGAGTGCTTACACCCCGCTTCTTATAATAAGAGTTCACCATGGTCATCAGTTGAAGCACAATACTCAGTGAGGTGGGGGGTGGGCATTAGCCTCTGCCTCAGGGGGCTGCATGGCTCAGACAGACAAAACTGCATTTTGAAGGGGATTTTTTCTTTCCTAATGAAAGTGTTGCTGACATTAGTTACCAATAACAAGCATTTGTCAATGCCGAATGTTGTCTTGCTGGCATTGGCATTGGTAGCGCAGGAGTTAGATAGATGCATAATAGGCATGGCAGTGAAGTATTGAACTGATGCCAGCCCACCCCCACCTTGCAGAGACTGACAGGCATTGGGGTGTCCCTTTGGGTGTTTGGTAGTGCAATGTGGGAAAACGTTTTGGGCAGGATGTGAAAAATGACAGCTCTACAGTTCATAAGGAGGTGTAAAAAAATGCCAGTGTTGAAAATGTGGCATGTAAATATAGCAAATTTGCGAAGTTACAAGGGTGCATGGGAAATATGCAATGCAAACACCTTTACACTGCCATTTATAGGCGTTGACACCAATTTTAACATAGGCATTTACGCACCTCTGCTCATGTGTCACTGTTATTTACTCAAAGTGTCCCAAGAAGTGATTTTGCACAGCGACCATGCTATTCTGCACCGGAAGTGCAAAAACACATTTTGGGCAGGATATGTGAAATTACAGTTGTACTGTTCTTCAAGAGGTGTAGAAAAATGGCAATGGTGAAAATCCAGAGTGAAAATATCAGAAATGCACGACGGTACGAGCGTGCATGCAATCTGCCAATGCACGCTCATAACACAGTCATTTTATAGAGTATCATCACCAAATGTTCAAAATAGGCATTTTAGGACCTCTGATCATGAACTGTGTCACTGTCATTTTCATAATCTGGCCCAAACACTGATTTCCCACAGCGACTGCACTATTGTGCGCCAGAAGTGCGAAAACACATTTCGGGCAGGATGTGGAAAATGACAGCTGTACTGTTCACAAGGAGGTGTACAAAAATTACAATGCTGAAAATCAAGCATTAAAATATTGTGAATTCACAAAGTTACGAGTCTGCATAGCAACTGCGCAATGCACACTCATAAAACAGGCACTTGTGGGATTTTTTCCACCAAATTGGGAACATAGGGTTTTTGAGAGGCCACCTCATGAACACTGGCACTGTCATTTTGTTAATGGGTCTCAAAAGGGGATTTTGCGAAGTGACTGCGAAATCACCTTTTGAGGCCAATTAACACCATGACAGTGATAGAATTCATGAGGAGGGGCCCCAAAAACCCCATGTTGAAAATTTGGTGCCAAAATTCCAACAAATGTCTGAGAAATGCAGCAAAGTTGAAAAAACCCTATTCATTTCATTATACAGCTTACTGGCATTTCAGTTTGCGGTCGGCTTTGAAGAGTGCAGACGTGTTTCCTGTCCTGCAAAGATCATCATGCTGGACTCCGGAGGTAAGTATGGGGGTGAGGGGGGTGGGGGCAGGGTGTGCAGTGGTGGGTGCGGTGGGGGCAGGAGACTCGAGGGACTGCTTTTTAGTTACAGGAAAAAAAACTAACATCAAGGGACAGTTTTTTTTTCAGGGACTTGACACACTGGAGTGGGCTCCAAACTTGTCACCTAACTGTTTTGAGGGGAGGGTTGCTGCAGCTGACGGGGCATTGGGCACCCTCGTCGGCAGACAATGGGGGCTTGGGGGGGTGAATTTATGCTGACGGGGAATGGGCACCCCCGTCAGCACACAATGACAGCTGGGGGAGAGGCAAGAGCCGAGGGGGATTGGGCATCCCCTCGGCATATAAGAAATGCAGAGAGGGCTGATTTATGCCGACAGGGAGTGGGCTCCCTCATCAGCACACAATGAAAGCGGTTGGGGGGAGGCAAGAACTGAGGGGGACTGGGCACCCCCTCGGCATATAGGAAATGGGGGGGCTGTTGTATGCCGATGGGGAGTGGGCTCCCCCATCGGCAAATTTGTGCAGACACAGTAAGCTGGCTGGGGGATTGGGCACCCCTGAGCATACCTCTCAAGTGTCCCTGATTTTCAGGGACGTCTCTGATTTTGCCTCAAAATTGTACTCTGTTCCTCTTAAATTTGTGTTTTTGTGGCTTCACAGTGGGGACTACAAGCAAAAAATAAAGTCATGCATTAACATTACAGACTTGTTCTTCTTTAGAAAATGCATTTTGAATGAAGCCCCATATTCTAGCAGCCTTCTGGGTGGATAGCTCTAATTTTGAAGATGTGTCCCTGATTTTGGTCCTTTGTCCCTGATTTTTTTAAGCCTTGTCCCTGATTTATGAGGCAGGAGGCTGAGAGGTATGCCACTGAGGTTGACCGTTGGGCGGCCGCCCTCTATGCTGCTAATGTGGCGAGCATGCAGGAAGGGTCCGCTGCATCTGATGAGCTTTGCTCGGATTGCAGCAGACCTTTCCTTAGATTTGCTTGCCACATTAGCATGCATGGTGTGGTGCCGCAGATTGGAGAATGAGGGACGCACCTACTGATGCATGCCCTGCATTCGCCCAACAGCGGCCGAACCTCCAAAGCTGCACTACCGCAAGATGTTGACTTGCTCGCAAGCACGGCAAGCCAACATAAAAATGGTGCAAGCTGGGTGAGGGTGGTATCCTCATCACTACTGTCTGCTTGACAGGAAGAAGCACTCAATGACTGCAGAATGTGGTAACATGTAACACAGCAGCATGTCATGGTGCTACCATCACTTCCGGGGCAAGATAGTTATAGCCATGCTCCATTCTTCTTTGCCATATCCATAAATGATGACCCTCCATAATTGTAGCTGCCACTACATATTCAGTCACTTAACTACCAGTTTAGCATTGCTTGTAAGGCACTTTAGGACACAATGTGTATGAAAAGCACTATATAAATGCTGAATCTTCTTCTTCTTCCTCCATCTCCACATTGATGTCCCTTGCAACCTTTTTCACGTCCTAGCCTTTCTACACAGTGACTATTGATTAGAGGAGAGTGAGATGTAATAATTGTACTTCTGCCAAGTTCCTGGAAAAGAAGATGTCAAGAAAAAACAGAATTCTGTAGAAATGTGTTAATTTTGTCATTTCTGTGGATGATGCAGAATTCTGTGTGCAAATTGTAGAAATGTTCTAGGTGGAAACCAATGCAACTCTCATAAATAATTCTGCTGTAATTCCACAATGCAGGATTGCAGTTTCTGTTTTATAATCTCACTCACTTCTACTCCTGGTTGGTATTAGTCTATAATACAAAAAGACACAAGTCTTATTATCTAATTAATTAAGAAGTAATTGAGTCAGTGTTAATAAGCAGTACATTTGTAGTGGAGCATCACCACATACTATACTGTCACTGAGGCATCAACATGTCAAATTCTAGCCTGCCTAGACATTGCAATTTATTTATTCAAAGTGAGAAGGAACAGCAAGGTGCATTGCTTTTGTAAGTCGTCATAGGAGCAGTGAGGTTTGACAGCATCTCATTAGCTCCTGCTAAACAAAAATGCACATCACTGCCACTCTGTTAGGCTGTAACGCTGAAGGGTGAACTCAAGGTAAATAATTGTGCTGAAGTCAGGGGTAGGCATAACACAAGACAAGACAAGAGTGATTTTATGTTGCAGGCAACTAGATGAAACATAATGAGGCTGTGTAAAATCTATTTTTATCGAGCTGTGGGGAAGCCGCAAAGCAAGCTTATATCATATATATAAGTTTTGTGCCAAACTTTCATCATACGTTTATGAGACAAGTTTGACAATATTTTTGCATGAGAACATATCAGTGTAAATCATTTTGTTTCACATGCTACCAATGTGTAGTCTGCTTAGTGTTGTGTAGAGCCCAGGCACTCTGCAGTGGTACATTTGCTGTAAGAAGTAAGGTACAACAGGAAATGGGTTACTTAAGCAATAATGTGTGACAGGGTGTTCTTCTTGCTGGGATAATGGCACACCTCAGGTGGGATGACGCACAAGGCCAAAGGCTGTGATTCTAGCACCCGAGAAATGCCTTCATTGCAGTAAAATGCACACCCTGCAATATCTTATTGTTCCTTGAAATTAGTAAAGAAATAATTTAAAGAAATTTAAATAAGTAAAAATGAGAAAAACAAGAAAAAAGGAAAAAGTAGCCCTGTTGAGCCATTGTAATCTTATGTTAAGCCAGTTGATGGAAGATGCTGGATTTGTTTTTAAAGTACAAGTACATGAATAGTTGTATTACTGCAGCTATGCCTGCTAAATGCAGACAGGTTAGTGACATTGCAAATCTTGTTCTAGTGCTGCTGTGCTGGGATATGAGCACTGGGTTCTGAGCTCCTCAGCCAGTTGAGTTTCTGATTCTGCATACTTGTTTCATAATGTTGGATAATAGTGAAAAGAAAAGATGTGACTCAGTCTCTGCTCCTGTTTCAATGATTTCCTTTGCTCATGATTCAAACCTCACCCTGAACTTTACTATTTGGGTAATCCCATGTGACAGATGGCATGACGTGAAGTAAGAAAAGGAAAGAAATCTAGTTTTATATAGTGCCTTTTATAGTATACAGACAGTATCCAAAAATGCTTTACAATCCACAAATACAGTAGTTGTCAGCAGTAGTCATTAGGCATTCAAAGTGAGGTTACAGAAAGCACAGGGGTTTATAGAGAGAGAGAGAGAGAGAGAGAGAGATGGAGAAAGAAAGAAAGAGGAGACTGAGCACAGAGAGTTGCAGTAATGGGATTCAAACTACAGCCTCCAGTTTCACAGATCTGCCCTCTAATTACTAGGCTATACTGCTCCTCACTATTAATTTCTGCTGCAGCACCTGCCCTAAATGCCAGAAATGATTTAGAAAAATCAGGCCAACATGAGGTAAAACCTTTTTGACGGACAAGTAAGTAAAGTAAGAAAAAAATTATATTTCTATATGACGCCCAATCTCTGGGGCTCTGGGTGCCATTACAGGTATTAAAAGCAGGGTTTACAGGCAACATGGAAGACATACAATACGTAATAAGTTAATAACTAAATTAGTAGTTATTAAAATCAGCTAAAACTTTCTGAGGATGCCTTCCTAAAAAGGCAGGTCTTCAGATCCCTTTTAAATGCTTCTGCTGATAGGGCAGAAATTTTGGGAGCGAGTTCCAGACGGCTGGACCAGCCACCTCGAAGGAGCAAACTCCTGAGGTTTTCAACTTGGCTGTCAGAACCACCAGAAGGCCCTCGGTGGAGGAGAGGAGGGAATGTACCGAGATGGCTGGAGTAAGGGTAATCAGGGCCCGATCCATATATGGCCTTATAGGTGAGCAAGCCCACCTTAAAGATGATCCTCCACCTAATAGGCAGCTAGTGCAGATCTCGCAGGACTGAGGTTACATGACAGGAACTAGGCAGGCCCGTCAGCAACCTGGCCACCATGTTCTGCATCAGCTGCAGTTGGCTGAGGAGCCCTCCACTGATCCCGAAGTATTGAGCATTACAGTAGTCCAGCCTGGATGTCACAAAGGAGTGTAACAGTGAGGGCAGATCTTCTGGTGAAATCAAGGGTTGAATACGGGCAATGTTATTTAAGTGGTAGAAACCACTTTGGACCAAAAACAACACCTGGGCCTCAAGTGTCAGCCTGTCATCAAGGAGGATGCCCAGATGTTTCACCTTGGGAGAAGCCATCAATGGAGTAGATCCCAGGACCAAATCTTTCACCACTCCAGAGGCACCCTGATCACAGTAGCAACCTGGACCAATCACCAGCACCTCCTTCTTGGTGGGGTTCAGCCTTGGCAAGTTAGAGGACATGCAGTCCTGAATTGCAGCCAGGCATTTATTCAGTACTTCAAGGGTGTCATCTGTTCCAGTGGCAAATAACATATACAGCTGGGTATTGTCTGCATTGCAGTGGAAACACAGACTGTACTGTCTAATGAGCTCATCCAGGGGCAGCATGTACACCGCGAACAGCATCAGCAAAAGGATTGAACCTCGAGGAACTCCACAAGACAGGGACTTTGAGGAGGAGGAGAAATTCCTCATCACCACTTGTTACCTCCTGTCAGAGAGATAGGACTCAAACATCAGATGACAGTTCCAGTGAGTCCACAATATACTCTAAGGCGATCCAACCATACACTCTAAGGTGATCCAAAAGCACAATGTGGTGCATGATGAAGTGTAGCCTAGTGGTTAAAGCAGAGAACTGTGAACCAAGATACTCTGGTTCATATCAGACTAAAGCAATGTGACCACTGTGGGATCTTCAGATAGGTCATTTGTTCTCAAAGAGTTTCAGTCCCTCCAGCTAAAAAAATGCATTGACACAGGGATGCAATGCAATACAGATGGTCTGTTTCAGTTGGCTACCTTGGATAACTAACATACTAAAATGCCAGCAGAATAGGCCTAACGGTCTTTCGTGTCTGCTCGTTTGGTCAGCCCCCACCCTGGGTGCTGACCTTGCTGTCCCCCTCGCCTTCTCTGGCTTCTCCCTTCCCAGTTCCGGATATTCTTGCTGCATTGGATTTTGCTTCCTGAACCCTTCCCCTGTACCTGTCCCACCCCCTCTTGAACCCCTCCACTGTCTCTGCCTCCACCAGCCCCTAGGTAGTGCATTCCATGGCTCCACCACCCTCTCAGTGAAGTAGCACCTCCTCCTTTCTCCCCTGAATCTTCCCCCCTCCAGCTTCCACCCATGCCCTCTAGTGGCCCTTCCTCCTTCCTTCAAGCACCCTGACTGTTCCTCCTCTATTTACCCTCTTCATGTACCTGAAGACCTCTATCATGTCCCCCCGGTCCCTTCTCTCTTCCAATGTGTACATATTTAGCTCTTCGAGCCTCTCCTCATAGGTCCTGTCCCCAAGCCCCAAATCATTTTGGTTGCCCTCCTCTGGACCCTCTCCAGGAGGTTAATGTCCCTCTTTAAGTGTGGCCTCCAAAATGCATGCAGTACTCCAGGTGTGGCCTCACCAAGCAGTTATACAGAGGAGTATCACTCCTCCTTCTGTAGGTGATCCCCCAGCGATGCATCCCAGCATCCTGTTGGCCTTGGCTGCTGCCTCCTACAAGTCTCAGAGTTGTTCATCTTGACATCCACCACCACCCCAGGTCCCTCTCAGCCATTGAGACTTGTAGTATTCCCCAGGGTGTACACTTGGCCTGGGTTTCTGGCCCCCAGGTGGAGTACCTTGCATTTCCCTGCATTGAACCTCAGCTTCCACTTTCTAGACCATCTTTCCAGAGCCTCCAGATCCCCCTGCAGGGCCACCCTCCCCTCCTCCCCATCCACCACCACCCCCAACTAAATTGTAAAAAAGAAAAAAAAAGTTAAAACAGAGTGCCTGCATTCTTAAATGTGGTTATTATATAGTAGTGGAAACTGTTAGGAGTTTTTGTTACAATGTGTGTACACTGGATAGTACAGCTCATGCAATATTGCATTATAATCACTGGTCTCCCTTTTTTCCCATAGGGACACCATGGCATAATTTGCTGTAGTAAAAGAATGTTTATTATGGCAAAACATGTATGGCTTCCCTCACTCTGCGCAGGTGCCTGCTGCACTTGTTACCGACCACTCTCTGCTTCCTTTTTCTCTGAACAGCAAAGAAACACTAAACCGCCACTCTGATTCGGCTAAACTAGTGTTATTTTTTAAACCTACCACAACATTCTTTTTTTTTAATTCCCCGGCAAAAATAAAAAACTTCTAAATGAATGAAAAAAAAGATGAATGTCACTGCAAATCGTGGGCTGTGACAGGACCGCACAGCAACTTAAGTTTATTTTATATAATTGCTGAGGTGAAAAAAGGGAACCTCAGCAATTATATAAAACAAAACATGGGTCGAGGTGCGTAAACTCAAAGTTTACACACACCCTCTTGGGGTTAGATGCTAGTCATAAATCCCTTGAACTTCGCTCTCAGGGTTTATGTAGCATCTAACCCCCTTGGGTGTGTGTAAACTTCTCGTTACACACCCCAGCCCATACTTTATTCTATTTTTCATAGGGACCTGTTATGTTTGTGCCCTCTTCTAAGAATAATGCATCACATTCTTATCACTGTTCTTCATATTTCACTACTAGATGGCACACTGCTTTGCACAGACTGCCTTTTTCATATGCAGTTCCAACAGAGATGGTTTATGCACACAGTGCTGGGGTCACTGCACTTTCAAGGGTGGATGAGACCCCTAACAATATGACATCTGCTCCAAACAAAATGAATGCACTTGGAGGTAAATGCTAGGTACTGTGAAAATGTAGTAAATCCAGGCATAGAAAAATATCAATCAGTCATACTCCAATAGATACTCTCTGCAACACATTTACTGAAAGCCAAAATTAGCAGCATGTGAAATCAACATGGAGCAGATAGTAATATGCAAAGCTCAAGCGATGACAAAAAAAAATCTACCCTGCTGCTGCAGGCTGGTCTGGCAACCAGGTGGGAGGTCTGACATGTTTTTGTACTCTTTGTACTTCGTATTGCACTTTAATTCACCCAGCAGGGTGGATTTCATTGTCGCTGCTTGAGCTTTGCACATTACTATCTGCTTCATGTTGATTTCCCATGCTGTTAATTTTGGCTTTCAATAAATATGTTGCAAATAGTATCTATTGGAGTGTGACTGGGATTGATACTTTCTATGCCAGGATTTAGTGGCATGTTTACAGTGCCTGGCATTTACCTCTGAGTTTTGTCTGGAGCAGATGTCGCTTTTTTCAAGTGCAGCAGGGTTCTGCTTAACCTACTTTTATAGCTGGCAAGCATGAAGCACAGGAAGCTGAAGTGACTTGTTCAAGAGCACAGCAGATATGGTGGATTCAAACCTGTGAACTTTATCATGACTTCCTCCCTCTAACTCAACCCCTCAGCCGGTCCATTATGGGTAAATTGAATTCTGTGCTGCCAATCCCTGATCCATGATTGTAGGCAATAGCTCCATTCCTGCCACTCAGTCTTCTCACCCCTTTCTGAGGCAGTATAGCATAGTGGTTAAGGGCACTGAGCTGCAAACCTGGAGACCTGGGTTTAAATCCTATCTGCCTCCACTTGCATACTGTGTGACCCTGCGTAAGTCACTTAACTTCCATGTGCTCCCAGGTTGCACCTGGAAACAAACTTGGGCCTAGTGTGCCTTTCCTGGTTAAACAATTCACCCTTTCCTTCCTTCCCTTCTGCAGCATCATCTGTTTTTCTACAGTACTGTATATGAGTTCACATCTGAGTGTGGTGGGGGGAAGTGGTGCAGAGTGTCTGATAGGAGGGATTTATTTTTGAGGATGTACAGCAGGATCAAGGAAGGAGTGGGGTAGGAGATAATGTAGAGAGGTGTACATGAGACTGACCATGGCTCCCTAAAGGAAGGGGGAGAGGAAGGGATAGGGGTTGTTTCCTAATTTCTTTTTAACTTTTTATTTAAAGCACTCCTCAGTAGGAATACCCTCGAATAGTGGATGCTATTCATTATTCTGTCCTGCATAATGAATGCACCATTATTCATGGTTTTTGGAATTAATATTAATTATTCACACAGCACTAGTAGCGAGCCTTTCAAAGGCCATCAAATAATCAATGACCATAATCTACACTAAAACATGATTTTGACAATGAGGCAATTTTGCAAATTTGATATACATTTATTTATTTAGGTCTTTCTTTATCTTGATCAGGTAAGCACACTAGACAAATTCATGGCTATTTTTAGGAATGACCCAGGAGGTTACACAGTAAACAGAATGCAAGGAAGTTACAGCAATAAGAAAACTAAAAGGAGTGAGCAAAAAACAAGAGGGTAGCAGCTTTCAGAAAATAAGATGTGCAGGAAGAAGGGAGCACAATTTAAAGATAGAGGGGGGATGACTCAGAAGCAATGTGAGGAAGTATTTTTTCATGGAGAGGGTGGTGGACACATGAAATAGCCTTACTGAGGTAGTCATGGGGTCAAAAACAGTGGGGGAATTTAAGAATGCATGTGACAGACACAAGGCAATTCTAGTGGGAGGTAGGAGGAAGTAGGCTGTTAGTAAAACTAGGATCTGCTGTTTATCCATTAGGTAGGGAAATGTGCAGACTGGGTGGGCCAAGTGGTCCTTATCTGCCATCAAAGTCTATGTTTATGTGTTTCTAGCAAGTATAGTAAAAGTACAATGGGAAGTGCAATAGCAAATATGTAAGCAATAATACCCAACAGGATGGGTGGTATTGGACTATACAGGACTGCCCAGGTGAGTAATGAGGCCTGATGCCACAGGCAGAGGGCCTTAGAGCCTCTGGAAGGTCCGGTATAACCCAATACCACTCACCATGGAGGATATTATTATGCTTAGAAAACGGGTTATATGTGACATTTTTAATAAAATATTTAAAAATGTTAAAAAAAAATCAGTTAAATATGAGTATAACTAAGTATACATTAATTTTCTTACAAAGTAGACCCTCTGTTGGTACAATTGCCAGTAGAGGGAACTGCTGTTTTGTACAGAAACACTGTTTGCTGTTTTGCTGTTTTTGTTCCCCAGAACCAATTATCAAGTATGTCTCTCCCCGCCTCACTACCATCAAGACGGTGTAATTGTGCCCCCTCCTCCTCCCACTACCACAATGATGGGGATGGTAAAGTTGGTTGGGTTCTAGTGTCCAGGGCAGCAGTGTGTGGACTGCGCTATAGCACTCACTTTCATTTTAAAAGAAACTGCTTACCTGTGTCCACTCCACTCTGATGTCCTGTCCCTCCTTCCCATTTGAAAGTACCAAACAAGCATTAGCTTTTTTTTAAATGTAAACATAAATACAAAGCCCACTTGGGTGTTTCATCTGATGTATTGTACCATACCTTTTGTGGTTCATGTTAATACCATGGCATCAATTTGCATAGTCGGTCTGGAGGACATGGGTAGTAGCAAACACAGCAGCGAGGTACCGGGTAAGGAAGAGGATGGTGTGCATGACTAGAGTGAAGGTACCAGGTGAGGCCGAGGGAGTGGATGCGTAGTTGCAATTTAAAAACCAGCATCTGGCAATGTCGAATGTTGTCTTGCTGGCATTGGCACTGGTAATGCAGGAGTTACAGAAATGCATAATAGGAACGGCAGTGAAGTATTGAACTGACGCCAACCCCACCTCCACCCTGCAGAGACTGACAGGCATTGGGGTGTGCCTTTGGGTCATCGGCCATAACGTTCATGCCATTTCACCTTACCCTACCCTGAAGACACTGACAAGTGTTGCGTTGTGCCTTGGGGTCTTCGGGCCTTATGCTCACCCCATTCCATAAGGAAATACGCTGAGATGGGTGCATTATAGAAGAAAGGGAAGGGGAACTTTGGGGACTGAAGAGTCCAAGACATACCTTGATGCCTGTCACTGGCTGCAGGGTGGGGGTGGGGGTGGAATGGCATGAGCATTACAGACGACAATCCCAAGTTACACCCCTGATGCCTGTCAGTCTTTACAGGGTGGGGCATTACAGTTGGAAACCCTAACACCCCAGGCATTTATTTGTATTTTCATTCCAAATTTTCAACATGGGCTTTTTGTGACCCTACCTCATGAACAGTGGCACGATCAGTTCATTAGCCGAAAGGTGATTTTGCTCAGCGACTGCGCCATTTGACGCCAGAGCTGTGAAAACACATTTTGGGCAGGATGCGAAAAATGACAGCTATACTGTTCATGAGAAGGAGTAAAAAAATGGCAATGTTGAAAATCTGTAGTGAAAATATGAATATTTGGTGAAGTCATGAGCATGTGTAGAAACTGCGTAACACATGCTCGTAATACAATTATTTTGGCGATTTTTTTAACCAGATTTTCAACATAAGCATTTTGGGACCTCCACTCATGAACAGTGTCATGGTGTTTTTGTTAATCTGTCCCAAACATTGATTTCCCACAGCAACCGCACCATCGTGCACCACAGGTGCGAAAACACATTTTAGGCAGGATGTGAAAAATGACAGCTGTACTGTCCATAAGGAGGTGTAAAAAAATTACAATGTTGAAAATCTGGAGTGAAAATATGAAAAATTGTTGAAATTACAAGAGTGCATGGAAACTGCGCAATGTATGCTTGTAACACAGTCATTTTTTGGAATTTTTTCACCAAATTTGCAACATATGCTTTTCGGGACCCCACTTCATGAACAGTGGCACTGTCATTTTGTTAATCAGTTCCGAAAGGTGATTTTGCACAGTGACCACAAAATTACCTTTTGGGACCAAATAATGAGATGACAGTGCATGTGTTCATGAGGTGGGGTCCCAAGAACCCCATTTTGAAAATCTGGAGCCAAAATTCAAATAAATGGCCGAGATGTCCACCTAATTTGAACCCCCCCCCCCATTTACGCCATTATACAGCTTACCAGCATTTTTTCATTTTACAGTTCAGCTTTGAAGAGTCCAGACATGTTCCCACTCCACTGAAGATGGCAGCGTTGGACCTCCGTAGGTAAGTATGGGGTGAGGGGGGTGTGGGGAGGTGGGTTGCACAGAGGATGGGTGTGGGTTGGGGAAGGGGGCACCTCAAGCAATGAGGGACCATTTCCTTTTTTTCAGGTACAGAAAAAAAAATGGACATCACAGGACCATTTTCTTTCTTTACAGGTGAAATAAAACAAATGTTGAGCACACTGGGTTGGGCTCTCAGTGTGCCCCATGACTTTCAGGGGTGATGTTGGCCACACTGGGCTGGGCTTCCAGTGTGCCAAACAATGAGGGTGGGGCGGGCGGGCCCAGGAACATGATGACGTGATTGGCTTTCTGTGAGTGGCAACACACTGGGGTGAGCTCCCAGTGTGCTACACAATGTGGGGGGGGAGGCAGACATGCCGACACAGAGATTGTGCCTCCAATGTCGCCCTTCTTTCGGGATTGTGTGGAGGTGAGCCACCGCCATGTTTATTGAAATGTTTCACCAGCAAAGGCACGTATGGGAGGCGTATCATCTGTGCCGCTGCATGATGAGCTTATCTCTGTTTGCAGTAGCACTTTTATTACAAGTTATGTCCACTTTACATAATGCTTGTTTTAGCACTAGCATGCTGACTAATTGGGGAATGAGGGACACATCTACTAAAGCGTTGTCTGCTTTTGCCAACACTGGCGCACTTCTGTATTTCTCATACTATCACAACATGTTGCTTGCACAGGCATGCAAGACAACATAAAAAAAGTAGTAGAAAATAAGTTATCTTGGGTTGAGTGGTGCTGGAGCCTGGGAAGCTGCCTCTTGTAATGCTTAGCACAAGACGTGCTAGTGCTACAAGTTCAAACATCAAAATTTGCTGTTCGTTAACAAACTGATCAAAATGTAGGTCTAGTGTATGTGCTACATGTGTGTTTTTACTAAAAAGGTTTCTAGTACTTCAGAACTGATCGATTCACAAGGCTGGCCAGTATCTCTCACTAAATGTGAGAACAACATGGAGGCTATTTTAAACTGCAAATTCTCTTGGCTTACTAATTTTTAATATAAACAGGCAGGCAGAGACTGGACCTCATTATTTCCAGGTTTCTGTTGCCTGATACTGGACTGGTTGGTTGATAAACTTAGCCAATCATAGAAACATAGACTTTGACAGCAGATAAGGACTACTTGGCCCACCTAGTCTGCCCATTTCCCTATATACAGGATAAGCTGCCGATCCTAGTTAACAAACAGCCTATTTCTTCTTACCCCCACAAGAATTGCCTTATGTTTGTCCCATGCATTCTCGAATTCTCCCACAGTTTTAGACCCCACAACCTCCTCAGGAAGGCTGTTCCATGCATCCACCACCCTCTCTGTGAAAAAATACTTCCTCACATTGCCCCTGAGCTGTCCCCCCCTCTATCTTCAAAATTGTGTCCCCTTGTTCTTGCAAATCTCTTTTTCTGAAAGATGCTATCCTCTTGGACTTTGTTGATTCCACTGAGGTAGTTAAAAGTTTCTATCTTGTCCCCCCCTTTCTTCAAGGGTATACATATTAATCTCCTTTAGACTCTCTTTGTATGGCTTCTTTTGCAGACCCTGCACCATTTTAGTTGCCCTCCTCTGGACTGCCTCCATCCTGTCTATGTCCTTGTGGAGATGGGGTCTCCAGAACTGGATGTAGTAGTCCAGATGGGGTTTCACCAACTGTCTGTACAGAGGGATAACAACTTCCTGTTTTCTGCTGGTGATGACTCTCCCTACATCCCAATATCCCCCAGCCCTCCCTACTGCCTTCTCACATTGCTTGTCAACCTTAAGGTCATCTGATATGATTACCCCATATCCTATTCCATTTTTATGTAGATTGTGCGATGTGCAAGAAACATGTTGCGCCAGTTTTCCACAAACAGGCTTTGGAGGTGTGGACTGTTCTGCCTAATGCCCCCACAGCCTGCAAAGGCTTGTCCCCACCCCCAATGCTATGGCACACTGCTGCTGACTCTAGTTCAGCCAGCATGCCACAACCTTCTAAAAAATCAGCCGCTGCAATCAGGAGCTGCCTTGTCATTGCAGCATCAGCCATCCGCTGCAATGAGGGAGTGACCCATCATTGCAGGGCGGGATGTGGGATCCCTGATATTGTTTCTGAACATGGCAGCGGGTTGCTGCCATGTTCACAAACAATATAACCCCCTCCCTCCCACCATGTATACTTGCCGACGGGGGAGCCCACTCCCCGTAGGCATTTTGTAATCCCTCAATTGTTCCTGCCAATGGGGTGCGTAATCCCATCGGCATAATAATTACCTCCCCTGTTGTTCCTGCTGACGGGTACCCAACGCTGTCGGCGTAATGATTATCCCTCTATTTGTTCCTGCCGGACGGGTGCCCAACTTCTCTGCCGGCATAGTGGATACCCTCCTCCATTGCTGTAGCCGAGGTGCCCAATCCCTCGGCTCCTGCAGCTCCCTCCCCTTGCCTTGTTTGCTGGCGGGTGTGCTCAATCCCCATCGGCTAACCCACCCAAACTGGTGGCAGGCTGGGAGCCCACCCCAGAGTGCCAAAGCACCGCTTAAATTGGAAAACAGTCCTCGATATCTTATTTTGTTTCAACCTGTAAAAAGGAAACAGCCCCTTGTAGTCTCCCTGCCTCCCATACCACAATCTGCACCCACCCACTGTGCACCCTGCCTCCCCACACCCCCCCCACCCCATACTTACCTCAGAGCTCAGCGCGATGATCTTCGCTGGACCGGGAACATGTCTGCACTATTCAAAGCCGACCGCCGAACTGAGGAAATGCTGGTAAGCTGTATAATGTAACAAATAGTTTTTTTCAACTTTGGTGATATCTCGGCATTTTTGGGAATTTTTCACCAAATTTTCAACATGGAGTTTTGGGACCGCTCCTCATGAATTCTTGATCTGTCATGGCGTTAATCGCCCAGAAAGGTTTCACGTTTAGCGTGGAATCACCCTTTGGGGCTGATTAATGAAACAACACTGCCAGTGTTCATGAGGTGGGCTCTCAAAAAGCCTATGTTGCAAATTTGGTGAAAAATCCAAAAAATGACTGTTTTATGAGCGTGCGTTGAGCAGTTGGTACGTATGCTCGTAATCTCACGAATTTACAATATTTTCATGCCAGATTTTCAACATTGGCATTTTGTCACACCTCCTTGTGAGCAGTACAGCTGTCATTGTTCACATCCTGGCCAAAATGTGTTTTTGCAGTTCCAGCGCAAATTGGCGCGGTCGCTGTGGGTAATCAGTGTTCAGGACAGATTAAGAAAATGACAGTGACACTGTTCATGAGTAGAGGTCCTAAAATGCATATGTTGAAAATTTAGTAATGATACTCCATAAAATGATTGTGTTACGAAGCATGTTGCTAGTTATAAACACGCCGCATCTTCGCCGAATTTATAATGTTTCATTCCAGATTTTCAACATTGCCATTTTCCCACACCTACTCATAAACAGTGCAGCTGTAATTTTTCCCATCCTGGACGAAATGGGTTTTCACACTTCCAGCGCAGAATAGAGCGGTCGCTGTGGGAAATCACTGTCCGGGACAGATTAAGAAAATGACAATGATACTGTTCATGAGCAGAGGTCCTAAAATGCCTATGTTGAAAATTTGGTGATGATAGCCCATTAATTGACTATGTTACAAGTGTGCGCTATGCACTTTCCACGCACCTTGTAACTTCATGGATTTGTAATATTGTCACACCAGATTTTCAACAGTGCCATTTTTTCACACCTCCTTATAAGCAGTACAGATGTCATTTTTCACATCCTGATCGAAATGTGTTTTCACAGTTCTGGCGCAGAATAACGTGGTCACTGTGGGAAGTCAGTGTTCGGGACAGATTACGAAAATGACAGTGGCACTGTTCATGAGCAGAGGTCCTAAAATCCCTATGTTGAAAATTTGGTGATGAAACTCCATAACATGACTGTGTTACAAGCGCTGCTGAACTGTTTCCACACACACTTGTAACTTTGCAAATTTGTAATACTGTCACGCCACATTTTCAACAGTGGCATTTTTCCACAACTCCTTATGAACACTACAGTTGTCATTTTCACATCCTGGCTTCAATATGTTTTTGCACTCCTGCTGGACAATAGCATGGTCACTGTGGGAAATCAGTGTTTGGGACATATTAAGATTGACCAAGTAAGGGGGAGAGGACTAAGCTCAACTGAGCTCTGTCAGGACTGCTGTGGATTTGTTTGTAGGCAGAAAAAGGCCTCAACACAAGAGCCCCATACAAAAGGGCAGCCTGCAGCACTGGCAGAAACAGAACAAGATAGCAGTGAGGGAGGGGAGTGAGCTAGCTCACAGCGCTGTCAGGACTGCTGCGGATTTCTTTGTGGGAAGAAAAAGGCATAAAACAGGCAGGGGACCAGTACAAAAGACCAGCCTGCAGCGGTGGGAGAAACAGTATGAGCAAGTGAGACAAGGGGACTTAGTCAGCTCAATAGAGTTCTATCAGGACTGCTGGGATTTCTTTGTGGGCAGAAAAGGCGCCACGGGGCAGGAGCCTTGTACAAAAGGAAGCTTGCAGTGCCAGGACAAACAGAATGAGCAGTGAGAGAGGAGACTGCACGACTCAACAGAACTCTGTTGGGACAGCTATGATTTCTTTGTGGACAGACAAAGGTGCCAAAGCAGCCAGGAGCCCCATACAAAAGCGCAGTCTGTGGCGCCAAGAGAAACAGAACAAGCAAGTGACAGAGCAGTAGTGAGCGAGCTCATCGGAGCTCTAGTGTCACTGCTGCAGATTTCTTTGTGGGCAGAAAATGTGGCAACGCAGGCAGGAGCCCAGTACAAATGGCCAGCTTACAGTGCTGACAGAAACGGAATGAGAGAGTGACAGAGGGGGAGTAAGCAAACTCAGTGGAGCTGTGTCGGGACTGCTTCAGATTTCTTTCTGGCCAGAAAAAGCCACCAATGCAGGCAGGAGCCCAGTACAAAAGGGCAGCCTGCAGCACCAGGAGACACAGAATGAGCGAGTGAGGGAGGGGGAGTCAGTGAGCTCAACATGACTTTGTTGGGACTGCTGCAGATTTGTTTGTGGGCAGAAAAAAGCAGCAATGCATGCAGGGGCCCAGTACAAAAGGGCAGCCTGCAGTGGCAGGAAAACCAGAATGAGTGAGTGAGTGAGCTCAACAGAGCTGTATTGTAACTCCTGCAAATTTCTTTGTGGGCATAAGAAGGCAGTAACGCAGGCAGGAGCCCAGCAGAAAAGGGCAGCCTGCAACGCCGCAGAACAGAATGAGCGAGTGAGAGAAGGGGAGTGAGCGAGCTCAACGGAGCTTTGTCAGGACTGCTGCACATTTCTTTGTGGGTAGAAAAAGGTGCCAACAGAGGCAGGAGCCCAGTACAAAAGGGCAGCCTACAGCGCCAGGAGAACCAGAATGAGTGAGTGAGACAGGCGGAGTGAGCGACCTCAACGGAACTCTGTCAGGACAGCTGTGGATTTCTTTCTGGGTAGAAAAAGCCACCAACACAGGCAGCATCCCAGTACAAAAGGGCAGCCTGCAGCACCAGGAGAAACAGAATGAATGAATGAGTCAGAGAGGAGAAGTGAGCCACCTCAATGGAGCTCTGTCAGGACAGCTGCGTATTTCTTCCTCAGCAGAATAAGGTGCCAAAGCAGGCAGCAGCCTACTACAAACACCAGCCTGCAGCCGGACAAACAGGCTGAGTCAGTGACAGAGGGCCACTGAGCGAGCTCAACAGACCAACGCAATCAACATTCTGCATTGACAAATGCTTGTTGCTGTTGTTACTACCTCCCTCCATTGTGTACTCTTCCTGGGTTTTTGTTTTCCAGGTGCATTATTTTACACTTCTTTGCATTGAATCCAAGCTGTTCATACTTCTAACCATTCCTCCAACCTTGCCCAGTCCCTTCTCATCCTTTCCACACCTCCTTGTGTATCAACCCTGTTGCAGATCTTTGTGTCATCTGCAAAGAGGCATAATTTTACTTCCAGTCCCTCTACAATGTCACTTATAAAGACATCAAAAAGGACTGTACCCAGTACTGAACCCTGTGGTAGCCTACTAGAAACCCTCCTTTCTTCAGAGTGTACTCTGTTTACAATTACCTTCTGTGTCCTGTTGTCCAGCCAATTTTTTACCCAGGCAACCACCCTGGGATCCACTCCCAGGCTGGTTAATTTGTTTATTAATCTTTTGTGTGGGACTATGTCAAATGCCTTGTTAAAGTCTAGGTAGGCCATGTCCACAGCCCCTCCCTGGTCTACTACTTTGGTCACCCAGTCAAAGAAATCAATTAGATTAATCTGACATGACCTTCCTGCTGTGAATCCATGCTGCCTTGGGTCCTGTGCCCCACTGGCCTCTAGGTACTCAACAATTCTTTCCTTCAGTAGTGATTCCATCATTTTCCCTACCACAGAGGTCGAACTGACAGGTCTGTAGTTTCCTGCCTCTGTCTTGCTCCCATTTTTGAGAACGGGAATCACTTACAGAATTTCTTAAAACCCATTTTCTAAAGTAAAATTATAAACTGTCTGAATATCATCTCTGATCTTCCCTTTCAATTTTCAGTCCCATAGCACCCTATGACTCTTGACAAGGAATGAGCAAACCTTTACTATTTCTAATTAGAAAACCACTATTAGAGCCACTCAAGATGGTGCCTAGGTTGCACATCTTGATTATCCCTCCAGACTTAAGACTACTAGACTTTTCACACTTCAAAGCAGAAGAACCAGGGTGACATGCTCTTAATATACAATTTGATCCAGTCTTCAGTTCTTATGAGATAATTTGGCTGGCATTCTTTTTTTTTGTGTGTTTATCTTTTATTGAAATATGTAAGGAAATATACAAACATATACATAAAGAGGTATACAAATATATAGGAAAACAGAAGGAACCACTTATACAATGTATATATTGAAATCATGTGATGGAGATGCCTAATGTATACAAAATGATAAGAAAAAAACAACATGATATTGATTATGACAGGAAAAATAAACAGATGGACTGTAATTGTAAAATATGAAGGGTAATAAAAGGTAATCAAGTAAGATCAAGTTCAAAATAGATATCCTAAACAGATAAGGGTTAGGCATGTAATAATTATACGAAGTGATTTTTATAAGATCTTAAACCTTGTACACTAGAAGAGAGAAGAAAAGAGAGTACAGGAAAGGGTAAGAAAAGAATAGAGGTGGTAAAGAGAAGAACAAGAGTAGAAGAAGAATAAAGAGCGATATCTGTGCACAGTAGTGTTAAGAGAACCCTAATCAAGAGCAAATAAAAATGCAAAAGCTAGATAAATCTTAAATATTAGGGTTTATGAACCTTGAAAGTTCATATATTTGAAATAATCCTGCCATCACTGATCATATGCATGGCGTCGGTCATGAATAACATGTGATAACCGATCTAGTGAGGCATACTGTGACAGACTTTCAAGAATATCAGAAAGGGAGGGAACCAAAGTAGATTTCCATCTCAGAACAATTCGTTGTTTAATCATGAGAAAGAGTATATATAGCCATCTGAAATGATCATGTGAAAGGGAGGTACAGTTTGGAATCAAGGTACCAAGAAGAATTAATTTAGGATTGCAGGGCAATTTTTGTCCTGTTACTTTAGAGGCGAGTGAACAAACTTTATGCCATAGTTTATTAATAGGTGCACACGACCATAAGATATGGAAAAGATCCCCGTTGGTTTGGCCGCATCGCCAACAATTATTATTATTTATTAAACCCATCCGTTGAAGAATGGAGGGAGTTCTGTACCACCAATGTAGGATCTTAATTTGTATTAAGGAACTTTGAGTATCCTTAAACAAGTTATGTGAAACATCAACATTTGCTCCATTGTGAGTCAGAAATATTGAAGACGGTTACTCCATCTAATTTTGACTCAGATGGATTGATCAGGAAGATTATTATTAATATCTTTATAAATGGAGCTGTTCATTTTATTGGATAGTTTGATTCAGTGAGAGATACAGTGGTCCAGAAGATTATGCTTATGGACAAAAGTTGCAGTGGCATTGTGAGCTGTTTGAATTTGTAAATACTTCCAGAAGTCCTGGTTGGGTAGTTTCCAGGACCTTTGCAAGTCAGAAAAGGTTCTGAGAGTGAATTAGTTCTGGTCTAGGATGTCTCTGAGAAAGAAAATACCTTTATTCTTCCAGGTACTGCTTTCTAAAGAGATTAATGGGTTGCCCCATAAAGGAGCATATAACCAAGGTTTGGGATTGATTTCAAGAGTTTATGAACCACTTCCAATAAAAGGCAGAGGATGATATAGTCGGGTGAGATTTTAGTTTGGAAGTGAGGGGTTAAAAATAAAAGAGGTAGGACTCCACCTGAACATGAAGCAGATTCCATTATAATCCAAAGAGGAGCATGGGAGGAAATTTCTGGAACCATTTAATGGTTTGGGCTTCCTGAAAAGTGAGAAAATAACCTTTAAACCAGGGAAGCCCAAATCCGCTTTTTTTCCAGTGAGAATGAAGTTTGTTACGATTGAACCTCGGTGGTTTTCCTTCCCATATGAAGCTACCTATTAATTTATCAATCTTAGCAAAAAAAAAAAAAGGATGGTAAAATTAAAGGGATATTGGCAAAGAGATACAGAATCTTGGGGGATAGAGACATCTTAATGGATGCAATTTTCCTCAAAAAGGAAAGGTTAAGGAGTTTCCATCTATCTAGAATTGTTTTTATATTATTTAGTAAAGGATTAAGGTTGATGTCCCATATTTTCTTTAGATTGCTGGATATTTAAATACCTAAGTAAGCTAAACCTTGAGGCGATGAAAGGAATCTGAGAGGTAGGTTCATAAATATTTTGCAGTGGTCATTAAGGGGTAAAGTTTCAGATTTACCATAATTTAGAGCAAGGCTGGAAATGTTTGTACATTTTTTTAGTAAATCAACTAGTAGGGGTCCAGCATCATTCAAATTTTCAAGTAGAATTAGAAGATCATCAACATAGGAAAGTGAAGTATATTGTCTGTTTCTGACTGGGATGCCATTAATGCCAGCAGTTTGGTGTAAGCAAACAGTCAAGGGTTCCATGGCTAAAACAAACAAAGAAGGAGATAAAAGGCAGCCTTGTCTGGTTTCCTTCGCCCACTGGAAATGGTATGAGATGGTTGAGTTGATGAGTACCCTAGCAATCAGGGAATTGTATAATAGTTTAATCCAGGAACAAAAGGTATGAGGAAGTCCAAAATGTGTTAATACTTGATAGAAGTAATCCCAATTTAAGGACTCAAATGCCTTCTCAAAATCAATAGCTATAGCAGCCGCTGGTGTATTAAAAGATTTGGCTTTGTAAATTAAGTTAAATAAAGAGTGTAAATGGTCAGAACCGGATCTATTTTAATAAAACCAGCTTGTGAACAATGGGTAAGTTTGGGAATCAAGGGTTCAAGTCAGGAAGAGAGTATTTTAGTGAATAGTTTCCGTCAGTATTTAACAAAGAGATTGATCTATAACTGGTTGGATTTAAGGGGTCTTTATCTTCTTGGGGATTAAAGTTATGATCACTTCAGTACAAGAAAAGGGAATTTTACCGTTGGTGGAGGCTTCTTCATATACATTGAGAAGAAGAGGATATAGAATATCGGAAAACGTTTTATAAAAGTCGATTGAAAATCCATCACCGCCAGGGGATTTACCAGATTTCAGGGATGAGAGCACTGTGAATATTTCATGCAAAGAGAAAGGTTTGTTTAAGAGATTAATTTCAGACAAGGATAGATGAGGAAGATGTAAGGTTTTGAGAAAGTGTTGAATTTGTTCGGTAGATGGGGGATTTGTACTGGAGTATAGTTTTTGATAAAAGTTTTTCATGATGTGGTTTATAGAGGGGTTATCATAGTGAGTTATGCCTTGCTCATCGTTAAGACTTAGAATATATCTTTCAGTTTGTTGTGCTTTAAGCTGATAGGCTAGGAGTTTCCCATTTTTATCGCCATGCTCCCAAAATTTATGTTTAAGTTTAAAAAGAGCTATTTCAGTTTTACAGGAGATTAATTCATTAATTTTAGTTCTAAGCTGAAAGATTTCAAGATGAAGAGGGGAGTCAGGGTGATGTTTGTTAGAAGAGAAGTATAAGTTTTCTTTAATTTTAAGTGACTTTTCCATATCAGCCAATTGTTGCTCATGAAGTCTTTTTCTATATATGGCAAAGCTGATAATTTTGCCTGGAATTTTTACTTTAAGGGCTTCCCATTTGGTGGACATAGAGACCTTGGTAGAATTGTTATGAGTAAGAAAGCCCTGAATTTGTTCTTTGATCATAGTCAGAAAATCAGGATCATTAAGAAGGAGGAATCTAATCACCCAAAGTAGATTTGGAGTTGGGGGCCCACAACAGATGTAATTTAACAGGAGAATGATCCAAAATTATAAAAGGAGAAATGGAAGAATCAATGGACTTTTTTATTATTGTAGGGGAAGTTAGCCAGCAGTCAATTCTACTATATGTTTTATGTAAACAGGAGTAAAAAGTAAAGTCTCGGTCCCGGGGGTGTTGTAAGTGCCATGTATCAAATAAACCAATGTCCTTCATGAGTAAAGACAGGGCTTTAATACTTCTGGGATGGGATTCTGTAGTAGGAATACTTCTGTCTATACTGGCTTCTAAGGCTAGGCTGAAATCTCCTCCAAGAATTATTGGTGTATTGTCTGTGTTCAGGGATAGGATTTGTTGAACTAAGTTATGAAAAAATTCTGGGGAGTCATAATTAGGAGCACAAACATTGACTAGCCAGAGAGGACCTGTACTGGTGTTCATTTTGACCATCACCCATCTACCTTTATTGTCCAAGATATATTTTATAAGAGACCATTTAAGGTTTTTGTGTATCAAAATAACAACGCCTCTTTTTTTTGAGGTATAAGATGAACATTTATTTGGCCGACCCAATGTTTTTTAAGCCTGTGAACATACTCTGTTAATAATTTAGTTTCTTGAAGGAAAGCAATTTGTGTTTTATGTTTTTGAAGATGGGAAGGGATTTGCTTTCGCTTACAAGGAGAATTAAGCCCCTTCACATTCCATGTATACAAAATTAGATCACTCATAATGTTGATAATAAAAGGGAGAAAATAATAACAAGGGGTGAAGGGACGTGTAGATTAAACAGAGGGTGATCAAGGTAGACCAAAAAAACATATGAACTAGAGGTGGGAGGCATTCAAATAAAGTTTAAAACAGCACAGATATCCTTATGTAAGTATAGTAAATAGATAGAAAAGAAATAGACATTTATCTAACAATCATAATATGACACACTATTATACTAGAAAATATTCTTAGGAGAACGGTAAGGTAAGAGTCAAATGAACAACAAAGCGACTCACTTACCAAACTCCGAGGCACTAGATATTGGAATAGACCAAAGAGGACCAGTAAAAAGTGGGCTGGCATTCTCTAAGAGAAGATTAGTCCCAAGACTGCATACTAAGCAACTTGAGGTTAAAAGCTACAAAACTAATGAAAGGGGTAACTTTTTTACTCTTAGGGTCCCCAGATTATGGAACTGTTTACCACAAAACTTAATTATTTCTGAAAACATTATTAGCTTTAAAAAGAAATTAGACACATGGATCAGGGAAAATTGTGAATAAAGACCCACATTATGTGGTGAACAGTCACGATGGGCTTTTGCCTTCTTCTGCTCCATTAAACCAAGTTAAACCAAGTTAAAACAATTCCAATTGAAACTCACAATGTTTCTTGTTCTTAGTCATATTTTGGAGTCTATTAACTGCCTACATATTTCAGACAGTTTGTCATTGCTGGGAAAACCAGGAAAAATGTTTTGATACAATTTAGTACTTCATAGATTTTCTGTATTCTTTTTCTATTTAGTCTGCATTTCTAGGTATGTACACCTGGAAGCAGAGAGCTAGATTTTCAAATGCTGTCAGAACTAAGTCCCATGCTACAGCCCCGCCACAGGATGAAACCTTCATACTTCTGGATTTGTATTTTCAACCAGTGTAGCTGCAGGCAGTGTTACACTTGGTCCCACCAGGTGTAACTTTGCCCACAGCTGACCAAAAAAAAATAGCACAAGCTGTCATAAAATTCTGGAGCCAGTCACAAACCGACTCAACTTTGACAATACCACAACTGTAGGAAAACTGCAGCTCTGCAAGTGGAGACTGAGTTGCGCAGTTTTTTTTCCATAGCTGCAGGAGTTAGGAGAGCTTTACAAATCTAGCCCCAGATCCTTGTCCCCCCCCAACATCCTTGCCCCCTCCCTTACAGTTGATCTGTTTTCACTGTTTGATCATTTGCTGAAATCACAGTTCTTGGTTTATGACATCGTAATTCTTTCCACAGCAACAAGCTGATGTCGCAAATGGAAGATTATAGCTTTCACAAACAATTAAGCAGCAGAAGCAGATGAACTTGGGGGGGGGAACAGGGATCCTGTTTCTCAGCAAATTAAACTAGTAATGAAAAAAGAGAAGAGAAATGCAAACAACATATACAAAGGTAAGCAGAATCATGAAGAAATATTGTGTGCTGGATTTTCAAAACTAGCTGTTTTTGACACCCATGAGGAAAAACCTTGTGGGTCTACAAGATTTTTCTGCATGTGCTGTATTTTCAATCATAGAGCCATTTGCAATGGGCTCTTCAATTTATGGCAGCTTGCAGCCATTTTTATGTTTGCTTGCATGCATGTGCAAGAAACATAGTGCCATCATCCGAGTTTTCCAGAGGTGTGTCAGCCTCTTCCAATTCAGTCAATGTGTTTGCAGGCATGGTCACAGTGTACCAATCACTGCTTCAGCTGTCTATGACAGCTGAAAATGCAGTGGTATACAGTTGAAAGGAGAGCTCTGCTTCCAGTGAGCAGAGCTCCCCTCAACATGCTGCCATACGTATTTGCGTGCTGACACACTCCACCCACGCGCATACTGTATATCCAGCAGGGAGTGCCCAATGCCCCGTCGGCTCCGGCCCCAAAAAGCTTTCCTGGTGCCATGCTGGGAGACCACCCAGCGGCGTGGCACATCCCGTATGGCAAGCGGGGTGCTCAATCCCCATTGGCTCCACTCCTCCTCAAACAGCTTACAGCTGCCATGCTGGGAGCCCACCCCAGCATGGCAAATGTTCCGCATCGCCTTAGTAATAAAAAACTGTAAATTAAAAATGGTCCCTCGCAGTCTCCCTGCCCCCACCCACACCCACCCACCCACTGTGCACCCTGCCTCCCCACCCCCTCACCCCATACTTACTTGCAGAGTCCAGTGCGACAATCACGGTGGACCGAACATGTCTGCACTCTTCAAAGCTGACCGTGAACTGAGGAAATGCCAATAAGCTGAATAATGTAATAGATAGGGGTTTTCAACTTTGCTGCATATCTCAGGCATTTTGGGAATTTTGCGCAAATTTTCAACATGGGGTTTAGGGACCTTCTCATGAATGCTGTCACTGTCATGGCGTTACTCAGGTCGAAGGGTGATTTCGTAGCCACTGCGCAAATCACCTTTAGGAATGATTAACAAAACGACACTGCCAGTGTTCATAAGGTGGGCTCAAAAGCCTATTTTGAAAATTTGTGGAAATTTCAAAATGACTGTTTTATGAGTGCATTGTGCAGTTCCTCACGACGCTGTAAGTTCGCGAATTTTCAATATTTTCACTCAGATTTCAACATTGCCATTTTACTACACGTCTTATGAGCAGTACAGCTGTCATTTTCACATCTCACCCAAAATGTGTTTCCGCCCATGTAGCGCACAATGGCACAGTCGGTGTGTGAAATCAATGTACGGGACACATTAAGAAAATCACAGTGATACTGTTCATGGCAGAGGTCTTAAATGGCTATATTGAAAATTTGATGAAAAATTCCTAAAATTACTGTTTTAGGATGCATGTTGCAGAGTTCCTCACGCGACGCTGGCAAGTTTGCTAATTTTCAATATTTTCACTCCAGATTTTCAACATTGCCATTTTACCACACTTCCTTATGAGCAGTACAGCTATCATTTTCACATCTCAGCCCACAACGTGTTTCTGCCCATGTAGCGCACAATGGCGCAGTTGGTGTGCAAAATCAATGTATGGGACACGTTAAGAAAATCGCAGTGACACTGGTCATGAGCAGAGGTGTTAAAATGGCTATGTTGAAAATTTGGTGAAAAAATTCCCAAAAATGACTGTTTTAGGAGCGCATGTTGCGCAGTTCCTACGCACGCTGGCAAGTTTGCTAATTTGTAATATTTGCAAACCAGATTTTCAACAGTGCCATTTTACCGCACTTCCTTATGAGCAGTACAGCTACCATTTTTCACATCTCACCCAAAATGTGTTTCCGCACATGTACCGCACAATGGTACAGTCGGTGTGAGAAAACAATGTTTGGGACAGATTAAGAAAATCACAATGACACTGGTCATGAGCAGAGGTCTTAAAATGGCTATGTTGAAAATTTGATGACAAAACTCCATAAAATGACTGTGTTATGAGTGAGCATTGCACAGTTTCCACACACTCGTAAGTTCATGAATTTGTAATATTTTCAGTCCAGATTTTCACCAGTGGCACTTTTCCACACCTCCTTATGAACAGTACAGCTGTCATTTTCCACAACATGGCTGAAATGTGTTTTCATACTTTCAACACAGAAATGTGTGGTCGCTGTGGGAAATCATTGTTCGGGACAGATAAAGAAAATCACATTGACACTGTTCATGATTGGAGGTCCCAAAATGCCTGTGTTAACAATCTGCTGTAAAAAAATCCACAAACTAGTTACATTATGGGTGTGCGTTGCACAGTTTCTATGCACGCTCTATGGCTGAAATGTGTTTTCATACTTTCAACACAGAAATGTGTGGTCGCTGTGGGAAATCATTGTTCGGGACAGATAAAGAAAATCACATTGACACTGTTCATGACTGGAGGTCCCAAAATGCCTGTGTTAACAATCTGCTGTAAAAAAATCCACAAACTAGTTACATTATGGGTGTGCGTTGCACAGTTTCTATGCACGCTAGTGACTTCACCAGTTTTTTTAAGATTTTCACAGCAGATTTTCAACATTGCCATTTTACACCTCCCCATAAACAGTACCGCTGTCATTTTTCACATCCTGTTCAGAATGTGTTTTGCACCTGTGCAAAAAGTTTTCGCTAACAAACTGATATTGCCACTGTTCAAGAGGTAGGGGTCACAAAAAACATGTTGAAAATTTGGAGTGAAAATACCAACGAATGCCTGAGGCGTTAGGGTTTCCGACCATAACGCCCCACCCTGTAGAGAATGACAGGCATCAGGGGTGTGACTTGGGATTCTTGCCTGTTATGCTCATACCATTCCACCCCCACCCACACCCTGCAGCCAGTGAGAGGCATCAAGGTGTGCCTCGGACTCTTCAGGCCCAAACTTCACCCCATTCTCCTATACTGCACCCATCTCACCATATTTCCTGATGGAATGGAGCACACATAAGGGCTAAAAGACCCCAAGGCACACCGTGACACTTGTCAGTGTCTGCAGGGTAGGGTGTGGTGAAATGGCAGGGTCGTTATGTCTGACGACCCAAAGGCACACCCCAATGCCTGTCACTCTCTGCAGGGTGGTGGTGGGGTTGGCTTCAGTTCAATACTTCGCTGCCATTCCTATTATGCAGCTCTGTAACTTCTACACTACCAATGTCAATGCCAGCAAGCAAACATTCGGCATTGACAAATGCTTGTTTGGAGTGACTTTACCAACAAGCTATGCCTGATTTTACCAGGCCTAGCACTGTCCACAGCTGTGGCAATTAAGATTTGGCACCAGTGCAAGATTTTATTTCCTCACTGGAGGTTGAGTGGAACTTACTCCCAAGACAGTCAAAAACATCTGGCCCGTGTTTTTCAAAGTGTTTTCAAAAGAGGCAAATTCACATAAACCCCATTTCTTCCAGTAACTCTGTTAGGAGTCCAAAATTCTTTGATTAACTCTGATACAAAATGGCCATCTCAAAGGATTAGCAACAGTTCATGCTGGATGACAAAGTGGTACTTACTGCTTCCCTTTTATTTATTTATTTAAACTTTGATAACCTTTTTGTAAGAAAGACACTAGATTCCTTTCAGAATCACAATATTTTGAACAAACAAAAAGACTTAAAGTATTTAAGAGTTATTTTTTGATGACCCAAGAAAATCAGATGCCTCGATCCCTTGACCTGATGTGCTCACACTACATCAGTTGTGCAATGCTGTACATGCTTTTTGGGCATCTGTCATGGATTGGTGTCACATCAGCAGGATGAGCTAAAGGATCAGGAAATTAACCCCCTTGGTCTATCACCGGGGGGGGGGTTCACTTTGCACACAGACAGCAGGCATAAGGGCTGTTTTTTGCCATGTCTTGTGGCACAGGGACACCCCTGTGGCATTCTAACCTACCAGGGTGGAGGTACCTAGTAGAGGGTCCACAGGGAATCAGTTTACAAAGAAGGGGTCAGGAGGGTACTTATCAGAGGGATTGAGAGGGCTCTCCCTCTTTGGTCTGTCCATCAGCTTCATCCCCACCCACCCACCCTGGGATGAATTGGCTCGTGCAGGTACCTATAGTCTATAGCTAGAACTTGTTGCTGCTGCAAATGTGTTGTGTAGGGCATACAATTTATGGCTGACCCAAAAAACAAAGTGGGTGGTGCAGAGGAATATGGCATTAGGTGACCGCAGGCCAGAGGCATGACCCTGGGATGAGTATGCTTCCAAGGTAGGGAGGTCCCTCATGGTTGATATCAACAACAGAATGTAGCAGGGAGGGACATGATTCCAAGGCTGGGGGCAAAGCCTGTTATGGGCACATTCTTGGTTAGAGGTCATGTCTCTCCTGGAATCCAGAAGGGGGGGGACTGTCCAAGGAGATACATGGTCCTGGATGGATCTGCCCGAGCCATGGGCCAGAGTTCCACCACAAAATTCAGATGGAGCAGTAGTTCTTTGCAAGTGGCCAGGCTGTTCGAAGTTTCTGCCCCAGGGGTCTAATGCTTTCATGCAATCATGTATATGTGTATATGTGTCAGTTTCGAATGTCAGTTGTAAAATGTAATCTTTATTGAAGTAAAAGCTGTGGCCTTATTAGCACCAGAAATGTGTGTGGTGTCTTTATTATGTCACTGTGGGTCGGTAGCCTATGATGATGGTGACTGCGATTGCACGCTTTCAAAAAGGGTGACTCAATCATGGCACCTGTGCACAGTGCTTTGGGGCAGGGAGGGTGACTGGATGGTGGGTCAGAGAATATAGAGACAGGATGTCACTATGTGTACATGTTTGCGGGGGGGACCATTCCGTGCAACGTGCATAAGGGGAGGGAGGGTTTGTGGGGCATAGTGTGGCAGTGGACTGCTGAGCTGGCTGTGTGACATGGTGGGTTGGTGGGAGGCTAGGGTTGCAAGGGTGCTGGTTCCATTCTGGGTTCATGCTCATTTTTGGAACCGGTCCAGGAATTTTTTTGTGTGTGTTTTGCACACACACCTCCGACATGCACTCCCCTGGAGTTGAGAATCCTTTAGTAGGAGGGTGCAGGGAGCACAGTCCCCCCACCCCATAATAAATAAAATCCAAGTCTCTGGTGCCCATTTGCTGTGTGTAGGGAGTGTACATCGCCAAAATTGATTTTCGGTGATGTACACTTACCTTAACGGCGATCGCCTTTCAGTGATCGCTAATATCACATGGAACCTGTGGGTCTGTTTGGGCAAAGGGCTATTTTCTTTGTAATCAGAGAGGTTAGGTGCTGTAAAACTCTTAAGTTAAATAAATTTTTTAGCATACTGCGATTCTGTAAAGGAGTCAAGACACTTCCTTACTGAAAGAAAAACAGTCAGTGCCAATATTTTACTACACATTTTAATGAAAGAGTTGTATCACAGGCGTGTTAGAGTGTCACCCTCAAAATGTAAGCTAGAGCACTCTAACAATCATGCAAGTGCCAGTAGGTGATGCACAGTACAGTGTAAATACCTTAATGATTTAGAACAATCATAATGTTTGACATTAGGGGAGAACTAAGGACCCTCTTAGTCTTTATGAGTAGTGCTACCTTATGCTATACTATGCTGATTGTAGATGACATGCCTCCTGGTTGTAGCTGTCAAAACAAAATAAAAACAAACTGGGGAGTGTTGTTGGGGGGCTGAGACCCCATCCTAATGGAACCAGCTGTATTTTAAGGCTTTTGATATATATGTTAATCTTTAAAATTTTTGGTAACATTTTTTTAACTTTGTTTTATTCAAAAGTAAAAATAAAATTTATTTATGACATTACAGGTAAATCATATGAGTTTGTAGACCATTTTGACTTACAACAAATCACCACACAGCTGGAAGGAAAATATATGTAACCACACTGAAGCTATACCATGCTCCCTTGTGAACATAACAATGTTGTTTGTGAGAAAGTCTTTAAGATCTGCTACTGTCTCTTTGTCCACATCTGGTGATGAGGTGTTAGGCTGAGGGCAGGTCTCCAGGCCGGTAGTTCTCTTTTGGCCCCCACCCTGAACAACAGACCCCATCAAACAGGCCTGTGTCAAGAAAGCAGTGTGCCTTTGCCATGCCTTACTACCTGACCACTGTGACAAGTCAAAGAAATGAAAGCCATTCATCTTAAACACCTACTGTGTTGCTTTCAATTTCTGTGTCCAGTGTGTGTCCCAGGGATGCCACAAGTCCAAGAAAGAATTGAGTCCCAAGTTCAGTTTGGCCATTATATGCTCCAAGTTGCAGATCTCCTGTATTTTATGGGGACATATCTGATTGCCATTTGGCTGTGATACCTTTACATGGTTAACATTATCTATGACAATTTCCTCTTTCTGACTGGAAGAATTTCTGCTTTAGGGAAGCCTAATAATAAAGCAGTACAGATAAATGGATAGTTCATTCCCAGGACCTGCTCAATGATCTGGTGCACTCGATTCCAGTACCTAGCTGTGACTAGGCAGGCCCCCAAAAATGTAGGTGTGTGTGCTGCTATTCCTTCAATTCCTACAAAAATCCTCTCCTCTAGAATTGCCAAAGTGTTTTGTCATTACTGGGGTGTGGAAGAACCTGGCCAAGACTTTCCAGACAAACTCTCTCCAAATCGGTGCCAAAGTCACCTTCTGTCCCCCTTCCCCTGTAGTCTTTGTGTTCATTTTTTAGCTGGTATAATGTTCCCACTTTCCTGTTTCTATTTAAGTCAAATATTCTCTAGGGGGTTGTCATCTATCTTGGCTAAGGTTTTATAAATCTCTGCAATGTAACAAAATAAAGGAATAATGTATGATAGGGTGTGTGTCATGGTGGTTAACATCATGCCTTGAGTTGTTGGGTATGAGGCTGCAGACCGAGTGTGTACAACCCCAGAGAAGTGACGTTATCCCAGCATGACGCACACACCCTGGAGCACATTATTCCTATTATGCAATAGCTCGTTATAAAGAAAAAACATTAAAAACATGTTTAAAACAAATTTTCCTTCAGTTTTGCTCAGTGTAGGAATATGTTTAGGAAAAAAAAGTCTGCAGTTTCTGTTTTGCGCACTAGATGGTGCTGTCAGTGCATACTGTCTTTTGTTTCTCTATCTCCACAGGTTTCTTCTGCACAGGATTTTTTTGTCTCCCAATGTGCAGGTCTGTGTCTGTGTCTGCACCTTTCTCTGCCAGCGGTATTATACATGATGGCTTTTGTGTGCCCCTGTAAAATTTAGTTTTTTAATTATGTTACAAATTCAGCCGTTTCTTATGTGAGCTGAGCAACACTGCTACCGATCCAATCCCAAGGGCTGTGGTGGCTGAGCTGACTCCTAAGAGTAGCTACAATGGCTCTGTTCTGCTAGAGGTAAGGTTTTACAACATTTTTTTAAGCAGGGCAGGGATGGAGGATGTGTGCCAGCTGAAGCACACAATTTAAATAACATTTTCATGGCAACTTTTTCCCCACGAACCGAGCTGTGCCAGTATACCATGCAACCAGCTGTTATGGTCTTTGTGGTTCACTGAAGCCGCTGGGTTTGGGGAAGAAAATGGCCATGAAAATTAAATTTATTCTGTATGCTGCAAACTCTGCCTTTCATGTGTATCATTGTGAATCAGTATTGGACTATTGAGAGAACAACCATGAAGGTAGCTGGCAGTGCAGGTGACTTCAGGTTCTCGAGGAGTGGAGAATGTGTAGGTGGGACATTTACAGTTACTAGAAGCCATTTTTTGTGGCAGTTTGTTTTTTTTCACATTTGATGTGGTTTTCTCTGTGCTGGGACTAGATCCGTGATATTATGCTGGGATAACATCACGGATCCAGCCCTAGACTGACCAATCAGAGGAAGCATTCTTTCTTGCCACTGTATAACGTATCTTTAAGTGTAACCACGTAATACACATCGACTTCTGAAAGCATATTATGCCTGGTGGCATTGGTCAGGTTCTCCCTTTGCTGTAAAAAACAAACTCTGGCCATAGCTGATAGGGCTGCAGCCATGAAATTTGGGGTGGAAATATTGAAAATGCATTTATTTTAAATATTTTTACATCGCATTTTCAACATAGCCTTGTTATGACCCTGCCTCATGAGGAAGGGCAGAGAAAATGTTTAACTCTTGGTCTAAAGGTGATTTTGCACACTGACTGAAAATCAACTTTCAGGAAACAAATACACATTTTGGGCAGGAGTTAAAAAATGACAGCTGTTGCATTTATGAGGTGCTGTAAAGAAATGGCTATGTTGAAAATTGGAGTAAAAATATTGAATATTACCAAAGTTATGAGTCTGCATTTGCAGAATTCAACATAGCCTCGTAACTTTGTCTTTTTTTAAATATTGTTTACACCAAATTTAAAACATAGCTTTCTTATGACTTTGTCTCATGAATAATGTCAGAGAAAATTTTTTCAACTCCTGTCGGAAAGGAGATTTTGTGCAGGGACGGCGAAATCACCTGTCAGTGGACTGCGCAGAAGGGTACTCCACATCTCAAATCTTAGGAAGTTCAGGGATAGGATAGGATACACACACCCTAACATTGAATTGGGGGAAGATACCAGTTTGTCTCAAGCTCCTTCAACTGGCAAGGAGGAGAACCAAAACAGTAGGGACTCAAGGAAGACTAGGCTTAGACCAAGAATACCAGTGAACTATAGAGCTCTGCACAACTGGGGAGCCATGGGGGAGCAGTAGCAGCTCTAATCATTGTGCTAAAACTGTCATGCCATGAAAACCTGAATGTTAGTTTGTACAAAGTGAAATGTTAATTGTGTATAGTTATAAGTTGCTACTTCTGTGTTTAAGCCTGCCCAGTTGGCAGTCTTGTCAACTTTGTTGATGCTTTGGGGGGGGGGGGAATGTAACGCACGTGGTCGCCCTGTTACAGACCACCCATCCTATAACTGTATAATGGAGGGGCTTACTTGAGTGCAGGATGCCGAGGGGTAGTCCTGAGGAGAGGTCGTCCACCAATGTACCTGTAAAATAAAAGACAAAAAAGGGGGTGACAAAGGCTCTGCAGCTCTCAGGGGACAAATAGGGCACAAAGGACAGGTCAGGGAAAGAAATATACTTATCTGACTGGGCAGTAGTTCACATTCCGTCAGACCTGTAAAAATAACAAGAAATTAGGTTAGTTGGAGGAAAAATATAGTAGCAGCAGAAATAGAGGAAGGGAAGTATGGTTTAGAAGGGACTCTCAGCCAAAACTTCTGTGCCATTGGTTCTAGTGGCCATTAATTTTACTTAGTAGCCCAGGTTGGCTAAGTGAAGGTCAAAGGGAGCTAGCAGCCCTTGGCTTAATAAGGGTGGCACTGGTGGTTCTGTGGGCTAGGAAATGCCCTGGGGAGCACTGTGTAAAAATAGCCCTGGTGGTCTAGTGGGCTAATCTGTGTGTGGCTGTGGCCAGCATGTTTTAAATAAATCAATATCCTTTCCAGGTTCTAGTGGGGGCTCTCAAGCCATAGCATAGTTTGTGTGTGTGCGTGTGTGGGGTGGGTATTATTAATAGTGGCAGGAGGATGATGAGTTGGGGCTGCAGTTACAGCCTGCCGCTACGACCGCACTAAATGAAAGTGCCTGCAGGCACTGTAAACTTCCAGCCTGTATGGAGCTCAGGCTGTGGCCTACTCCATATGGGTGGGAGACAGAGAAAATGGAGCCAGTGGGAGGTGGAGAAGGTAGTAATGGAAGTGCCACCCTCCACTTTCTCACATTGCTGCTGCCATGGCAAAGTGTTATGCCCTAAGGGGCTCAGAAGGCAGCCAGGAGCCAAAAGAGCTGGAGGAGCAGCAGCAAGGTACTTGCATGAAGTAAAGCTACTCCTGCAGCATTAGTGAGAGTGGGGAGGGATAGTGCATAGGGCAGCAGGAGTCACCAGTAGTGAAGCCACTACCATGGCTAATGTAGAAGTCGGGGGGTGTAAGAGGGCCAAAAGGAAAAGAGAGCAGCAAGAAGCTGCTATTTTAAGTAATGCCACTCCGCAGCTAATGCAAAGCCTGGGGGATGGTTTAAAGAGATAAAGGAGGGGGAATAACAGAGCTGCGGGTGCCGCATGATAAAAGCCACACTGTGGCTTGTGGAATGGCCAGTGAGGTACTTAAAAATATAAAATGAAGCCTGCAGAAATGCAGGCAAGGACAAAATACTCCAGGGGAAGGGGGGAGAAGAGTAGCAAAAGAACTGAACTGCGACTATGTGGAAGCCCAAAAAGGGGCTGTAAATGTGAATGTGGGAGACAGAAGTGGAGACAAAAAAGAGAGAATTTGGGCTAGATGAGCCTACAAACAGTTCAACAGAGCAGCATTTAGCAGCAGGAGCCAAACAAGGGCATAAACAAATAAATTAAATAAAATAATATATTTACCAATAAAATGGCTACCTGGGAAAATGCAGGCAGAATTTCAGGTTGACAATATTGTGAAGCCTATTGGCTGGTGCTGCTGCTGCCGAGGATGAATATTTTGCATGCATGGCAGAGGACAGAAAAACGGTCCCTATAGCCTCGGTGAGTGTCCCACAGATTCCCCATGAAGCAGCTGTACGGACATGGCTACGTATATTAATATCTGCTCAGCTGAGCCATTTCAAGATTTTTTTTCTTTGCCCAAGTCATTCTGTAGCTTTCAACAAACTAGTCCTCGTGCATGCGCATACAGTCTGCCAGCTGAACAAGTGTGCCGGGAGGAGGGTAGTGAGTGGAAAAATAGTGCAGTGTGACTTCCTCCAAAGACAATGAGTGGAGGGCTTCACAGACACTTGCAAAGAAAGTCCTTTTCTCAAAGCAAGAGGTCTGCAGGGCTAGGCCCACTGCAGCCCTAAAAAATGGCACACTTGCTGGTATCTAAACCGGTCTCCTACCCCAGGGTAGATAGTGGTTGCTACAGTAAAGTTGCACGGTAGCGTGGTATACCAAGCGGTGTGCAATTGCGGTTCTCATTGAATAACATGTATATTGCTACTGCGCAATTTGCGTGGTACTGCGGTACCGCGCAACTTTACTGTAGCAACCACTGTAGTTCTGTCTTAATGTTTCAAGGACAGGATCCTTCCCAAAGAATCCTGATGAGATTAATTAGAAAAAGCTTCTTAGGCCCTTTTTCTGCTCACGTCTTAAAGCCTCAGTCTGTCCTTGGAGGCACAAAAGGTATGTGATGACAAATGTGGGTAAGGGGGCTCAGATCTGTGTCAGACCATGTCAGTCTTCTGAGTTTTAGGACAGTCCCTAAGATGTGTTTTGCCCTGGGATTAGTTACCTTACAAATACTGTAAATTGAGGACCAAATGGCTCCATTGGTAGAGCTCAAACAGGGATCAGCAAACTCCTATCCATCTCCATGGAAACCCAGTGAGAGTTTGTCCAGCTCCTAATTCATGAGCATATTCCCACTGATAGGATGACAGTGCTCAGGCTGGGTAAGGCCAGACCTTCCTGCTCCCTGGGGCTATAGGTATTGTCTGTCTTACCCTAGGTCTCTTCCCCACACAAGAATTGAAGGACATCCTTATGGAAGAATTTCCTAAAAGATTCTGGGATAGCCACCAGGAGGGTTTGAAACAAAAAACATCAGACAGGACAGGATATTAATTTTAATAATATTGATCCACCCTATTAGTGAAAGGGGAATTGTGTGCCACCTAGCCAAATCCCTCTTTATGGAATTGAATAATGGCTTATAGTTAATGCTGAACATTTTATCTATAGCCAATGTTACTTATACCCCTACGTATATAATTAGATTATTTTTATTGGGGTGTGTTTTCTCCCCATAGGGAAACCCAGTAATAATTCACCTGCTATAACCATCAGGTTACAACAGTGAATGCACGCCTGGATTTCCACACTCCATACTCCATGCATGCGTCAACCTCGGTTTGTCCTTCCTCAGCACCAGCCACAATTACTTACCACTGAACACTAAACCGTGCTTCAGCACTCCGTGGTAAGTTAAATAAAAAGTAACTGGATCTTCTATGGAGTGCCCTCTGCTAAATAACTGGCACTGAAAATGAAAAAAAAAGGAACATTTCCAGCCATTTCCAATTGCAGGCTACTTCATTCTGACCAGACTCGACTGAGTAGAGATGTATCTTTATTTTATATAATTGCTGTGGTGAAAAACTGTCCCAACAATTTTATAAAATAAAGGCTGGATAGGTGTGTAAAACTTGAATTTTACACACACACCCATTGAACAATGGGATGCTATATAAGCATACTCAAGCCTCACTCTCAGGGTTTATGTCATCCCCACCTCGTGTATGTTAAAATTCTCATTATAATCCCCTGCACAGCCATTATTCTATATGTTTTATTTATTTATTTAGTTAGTTTTGTTGACTGGGTAAGTGCAATAGACAAATCTTGCCTATTTCAGGCATGACCTGGGGAAGGGGGATACAGATGAATGCCAACTGACCTTGAAGCAGATTAAGCTGTTGGTGGTATTTTTGTTTTTTAGTGAACAAGGGGAAATTTGGCCAAGACACTGTGGAAATTCCCCAACTCTTTTCAATAAGTTCCATGGAATCTTTAACATCCACCTGAACTACCACCAATCCAGGCAGATGAGACCTCGGTTTAACGTCTCATCCGAAAGATGGCACCTCAGAAGTGCAACACCCCCCTCTGATGCTGCGTTACAGTGTCAGTACTGGGATATTAACCCAAGTGCCAGATGTGGGAACTGAACCCACATTCCTCTGATCTTCTGGCCTCAGAGGTGAGTGTGCTACCTACTGAGCCACTGACACTGACTGTCATACTGTCATTAGGGCGCTGCCTTTACAGCACCGTGACATTAGAGCGCCAGATGGCATTTGTCATGACCTCTCTGTGTCCCTCCCCAAGGTCTTCCCCCTGGAGTTGGTTCATTTAGTAAGCGTGGCAAACAATAAGGTCACTGTCACCAAAATCTGGTGCTCTGTTGACGGGCACTCTGAACATGGTGCTGAGAAATGGTGGAACCATTTTAAACCAAAGCAAAGGAATCTGTTGATTAAGTTGGGTGTGTAGATCCCACTATTCCATACCAACTCAGACTTGGTGTAGTTGATTTTATACTTGCCAACTTACTGAATTATTCCAGTGTGGTGGATAGGACTGACACAGATCTCTGCAGGTTGGAGAAAGCAAATGGAGGCATCTGCGTATAATGACACTGTGCTTTTTACGGAGAGCCAAAATGGATTCCTTCATTTTCAGGATTGTGGCATACCATACCTTGGCATCCAGTGGTTCTAGGCTAGGACAAACAACAGGGGTAACAAGGGCACTTGTGCCATGTGCCCAACACAAGTGATAATTTCTGTGATTCAAGACCATTTGCTCTCACCACTGCTCCCAGGTTAGTATATAATACTCTAAAGTGGTTCTCAAAAGGTGAGGCCAGCCTCCCAAGGAGTCCTCAAATTGTTCCAGGAGGCCAAGTCAAGTCTTTAGTGAAAGGATGAAACAAATTAAATATGGATAATTGCAGGTGAATTTCTTTACTCATACATACATTTGTGACCAGGAAGTTCCCACTGAGCCAAAGCTGTTTACAGGTATGTATTTATATGTGAATTAATGCCTGGGGAAAGCATTCCGAGTCAAGGCTTGTTTCTACAATAGGTATTTATATGCAAATCAGTAACTTGGAAAGGCACCTGAGTCAAGACTCATTTCTATAGTAGACATTTATATGTAAATTAGTAACTGGGAAAGGCACAGAGATCCAATGAATGTTTTCAGGTGTGACCTGAGGTAAGGGTACAAGAAGTTGCTTAACAACAGGGTAAGAGAGGGAGAGATGAAGTGGCTAGGTTTGGTCATTCCAGATAAAGAGGAAACAGAGTAACAAGGGCCCAAAAGTCAGAAAAAAGGAGTGACAAATATAACCTGAGGTGCCAGGTCAGGGGTGGAGAGCAATAAGTTGAATAAAAAGAGAATATACTCAGTCACCTTTATTAGTTTCACTTTATTCCTGGTGTACTGTGCAAAGTAGGATTTATTTTTTTCTGTGGGGAGGCCCAATATTTTTTTCCAAATTTGAGGGAGGCTCAAAATCTTTTTCGTGGCTTGGGGGAGGCTCACTATCACAAAGTGTGAGAACTAATGCTCTACACTATGTAATAATTTGGGACCAAATTAAAGGACTGCAGAAAAAGAGTTTAGAATTGCCAATTGACCCTATCAAACACTTTTTCTGCATCCATCACAATTGCTAGTGTGATACATAGATACATAGACAGTGTCGGCAGATAAGGCCCTATGGCCCACCCAGTCTGCCCATTTGAGCTTGTAAGTTCAGTTTATGTTTTCCTAGAAGTCTGTTGCTCCTTACCCCTGACCTCCAGAATTCCTTTATGTCTATCCAATGCATTCTTAAATCCCGTTATAGTTTCAGCCCCCACCACTTCCTCTGGCAGGGTGTTCCACTTGTCCACCACCCGTTCTGTGAATAAATTCTTTCTCACGTTTCCTCTGAATCATCCTCCCTCCAACTTCATCCCATGCCCTCTAGTTCTGAAACATCTTTTTTGCTTAAAAATAGTGTATTCCTGCACCCTGTTCCTCCCTGTAAGATACTTGTATGTCTCTATCATATCTCCTCTCTCCCTCCTCTCCTCCAGGGAGTACATATTCAGTTCCTTTAACCTGTCCTCATAGGACTTGTGATGCAATCCATGAACCATCTTTGCTGCCCTCCTCTGAACCTTCTCTTCCCTGTCTATGTCCTTATGTAGGTAAGGTCTCCAGAACTGTACACTGTACTCCAGGTGGGGCCTCACTAGTGTCTTGTATAGTGGAATTATTACCTCCCTTTCCTGCTGGTGATGCCCTGCCAATGCATCCCAGCATCCTATTTGCTTTGCCTGCTGTCTTGTCACACTGTTTCCTACCTTGAGGTCATCAGAGATGATAATCCCAAGATCCCGTTCCTGCTTGGTGCATGCTATATCCTCACCCCCAACTGATATATTGTGCTAGGGTTTGTGCCCATATGCATTATCTTGCACTTCTTTGCATTCAATTTCAACTGCCAACCCCTGACTATTCTTCAAGTTTCTCAGGTCCTTCTCATTCTGTCTACACCCTCTGGTGTGTCTACTCTGTTACAGAGCTTTGTGTCATCAGCAAACAGTGAAATTCTGCCTTCTAGGTCCCAAGAATGTCACTGATGAAGATGTTGAATAGGATCGATCCTAGCACTGATCCCTGTGGTACCCATCTGGTCACTCTTCCCTCTGTGGAGTGACAGCCATTTACCACCACCCTCTGTGTCCTGCTGCCCAGCCAGTTACCTACCCACCACACCACTGTCCTGCCCACACCCATATTCCCCAGTTTGTGTAATAGTCTTCTATGTGGCACAGTGTCAAAGGCCTTGCTGAAGTCCAGACAGGCCACGTCCACTGCCCTCCCCTGATCCACCTCCCTAGTCACCCAGTCAAAAAATTCAACAAGGTTGGTCTGACATGACCTCCCCATGGTGAAACCATGCTGCCTTGGGTCCCGTAGTCCATTGACAACCAGATGTTCCACCAATCTCTCCTTCAGTAGTGCTTCCATGATCTTCCCCACTACCAAAGTGAGGTTGACTGGTCTGTAGTTCCCCGCTTCCTCTTTGTTCCCACTTTTGTATAAGGGGACTACATCTGCTGTCCTTCAGTCTTCGGGTACCTCCCCAGTTTCCAGTGATCAGCTAAACAGGATAGCCAGAGGTTCAGCCACCACCTCTCTTAGTTAGTGTGGGGTGTGAGGTGTTCTTATGGGTTGAGAAGATGTTTAGCAGGCATCTGATATTGACTGATATTAAATCTGCCCTTGATAAATCCAGTTTTATCAAGGTGGAATATGTCTGACATGTATTGCTGCAGGCACTCTGCCATGATGCCAGTATGTAATTTGAGGCCTATCACTAGTAAAGAGACTGGCCTATAAGATTTGCATTCCAGCAGGTCTTTTCACAGCTTTGAGAATATATTTATCTGAGCCTGGCACCAAGAGACAGAAATCAGTCCCCCACCTGCCACCTCCAGGAACACTGAATAGAGCAGTGGAGTAAGTCCCTCTGCAAATGTTTCATACCATTCAGCTGAGTAATCATCACAGCCAGGCAATTTCCCATTCTTTAAGCCTTTAATTTTGGCCAATATCTCTGGTTCCATGCTGGAGCATCTAGGACAGCCTCTGGCTGTTCAGACAGTGCTGGAATAAACAACCCTCAAGGAACTGTTGTATCCTATGCGCCTTCTTTTCTTTATATAATGTGCCATAAAACTGTGTAAATTTCTTCAACATTCTTGAGGGGTTATGTGTCACCCCCCCCCCCCAGTTTTCTGAGTCCCTGAGCTGGCAGACTGCTTGATTAACCTGTTGTTGGCACAGGCACAAAACCAGCCTTTTATGTGTTTATTCCCCCAATTCGCATAATAATGCTTCCTGGAGCAGCAAAACTGAGCCTACGCTTGTGCCTCTGGAAGTTTAGCGAGGTTTTGGTTTTTGGATTCCAGCTGTTGCTTAACTTGCTCATTTAATGAGATTTGGGGTGCTGCTCCAGGTTAGAAATCCGAGTTTCTAAATCTAGCATTTCCTGGATATGTTTCTTCTTTCTGGCAGAGACCAATTTTATAAATTCACACCTTATATAGGCCTTGAGGCTGTGCCAGGTCATTGGTTCAGAGGTATCTATGGTCCTGTTGTGGGTCAGGAAGTCAGCTATGAGTCTCCAGATAGTTAAACATCATCATCATTTAGTAGACCAGTGTTTAGCCTCCAGCTACAGTGTCTAAACAGGTGGGGTAGTCAGCAATTCCAATATTCTTCGTACTGCAGGCATGAACCTTGTGCAGTGTTTCTTCTAAAAGTAAAAATTACAATTCTAGAATAGGATCTCTAGTGAGTGGAATAGAATGTTTGGTCACAATCCTGGGGATGGGTAAATCTCCTGACATCTCTAAGGCCTATGAGGTAATTCCCGTCAGAGCTTCTTGCCTACTGCGGAAATGTCTGAGTGAGTTCCACTTCTGTTCCACCTGTCTAAAAATGTGGTGTTAAAATCCACCCCCCCATCCAATTACATGGAAATGGACTTGCACCTGTATGGTTTGAAAAGGAGCTTTTGTAAAAAGAGTCATCTCTCTGCCTCCTAATTTGGAGCACACAGGTTTAGCAGTATACACTCTCTATCCCTGTATAAGCATTTCAGATGGACAAAGTGGCCTTCTTTGTCAGATTCTGCCTATATAACTTGGATTGGGGCATCCCTCCTGATCAGAGTTACAACTCCTTGCCTGTGTGGATGCTCATGCTACATGGAGAAGTAGACCACTACTATTCAAGATCTCTATTACCTGAATTGTTTTTACCCATGTTAGGTGTGAGTCTTGCATAAAGGCCACCACTGCCTTATCCCTAGTTACCTTTTTCAAGAATTTGGCTGTCTTGTTTGGGCTATTCAGCCCTCTGACATTATAGGAATAAATGTTCAAGCCCCAAATTTGTATATCTGAAACATACATATCGTTTCACCTTGTACTGTTCACCCATGCCAGGGCCCTGAGTGCCATCCCAAGCTCCCCATTCTCTTCCCACTCCACCTAGCAGAACATTCAGTTCTTGTCTCACAGGTTATACAAACTTTCAAACACAGCAATGCAACAAACTGAAACCAGAACGGTGGCACTTTACAGAGTGTTAACCAAACACATTCGATACAGCATTAGAAAAAAGAAATGCAAAACCAATTGTATCATTAGCAATACCATAGTCTGCAACAGAGATTGAGCTTCAAGGTACACCTCCTTAAGATGGAATGCCTCCCACTAATAATTTTAAGGGAGGGATTGGGAGGAACAAAATGGGCATTCAGCTCACTTGTGCATAATTGCAAAAGTGCCAAGCGAGAGGAGGTGTCATGACCTATCCAACTGTGATCCACAAATAAGGATTTAATTGATTGGGAAATGTGGGCACTATTCTGCCCTTCCCCCATGAAAAATTGTCTCCTGGCTCTCCAGTGACCCCAATTACAAATTATGCTGATGGTCATCTGAAAACAGAGGCCCTTCCACCAAGTGCACCCCACGACCATTAGCAATGCGCCATCTGGCAAAATCATGACTGCTCCATTGGCTTTGTAAACTAAGGAAGCATAGTTGTATGATAGTCTGGATGAGGGCACAGTCAGATTTGGGGAAATAAGCCACAACTGCCTTCCCCAGCCCACAATGCCAATGCAACCTCACAGACCAGTTCCTTGGCACGCCACTTTGTAATTGCTAATAATGAAGTGAGGATTCACCTGGTGCACGCTCCCCGCAGCAGACTTTCATGCTGTAGGGACCTAATGGAGCTCACATATTATATTGAGAATAATACCTGTGCAGGTCAGTGTTATGAGGATTTTCTCACACTCAAGGTGTGTGAAAACCCTCATAGAACATAGATTGTAGAGGCATTATTTTTTATAATAACTGGTGCAAGGCTTCATCAGAGAGAAAAGGCTGTATTTGTGCAAGCAAGCCAGTCCATGAGCAGCTGCCTTACTCGCACAAATACAGTTCAGTTCAAAATGTTATTTGTTCAGATCATTACAATATAACACAGACACTCATAAAAACACATACATATATTAATAAATACAAATAATTTACAGCTTGTCCAGCAGTTTATAACAACATTTGAACATTTTGCACAGGGGTGAGATAACACCAGGTTGTTTAAGTCTAATGGTCTAAAAACCCTAATATATTACAAGCTCTAAACTTAATATAAAGTCAACATACAGTATATCATCATTAAATTCTGTGGTACAGGCTTAAAAGAATTTTGCTTTTGACAATTTTCAATTCAGTAATATATGTCAGATGAATTTTAGTGATTGCATTTAAAGTTTTTACACTGAAGAGGTGGAGCTGCTATACGCAGTTACGCTGTGGAGGAGTGTGAGAAGCAGGAGCAGCTCTATGCTGCATTTTGAATTAGTAAAGGTATGCTAGCATTGCCTGGATTTTTCCAGGACCATACTTGACTTACAGAGCAGCCTTTCCAGTCTTTCTTGTGCAGCTGTTTTTTTTTTTTTTCTGGTTCCCTGTCCCCTGCTCTCTTCTTCTCCTTACAGCTGGATTGGAGTTCCGCCACTAGTGAAGCCTCAGCAGAAAGTAGGAGAGAGGAACCAGCCTCAGCACTGAGTTGGAGTAAAGCGAGAGGAAGATATGGAGATGTTTGTCTGCTTTTAGTATAATCGATTGCTACAGCTTATTCTAATACAGAGAGGAGAACTACAGCTTATAGAGGGAAGTGAAAAGTTGGATGTTAAGTTTGTTAATATCTTAGTCATTTGCTTACCCTACACGTTTTTTGTTAAGTTCTTTTGTGTGTCTTGGCATTTGTGTGTTTGCATGTTTGAGTGTCTGAGTTATTATTCTAAGCATTATAGTCACTTCACTCATAATTTGTCATTTATGTATCATGTGTTTGTTGGGGGGGGTTGTTGTTTTGTTGTTTTAAGGTTTGGGTTGGTTTTGTTTTTAAAGCCCCTATTCCAGTTATTTCTTTTAGGTATATGCCTTTAAGGCTTTACATTCAGTTGTTTTCACTGGCTTCTTTTTAGATTAAGTCACATGGCTTGTGGGATTGATGTTAAAATGCATGCGCTGGCGTCATTCCGATTATACCTCGCTTTGAAATGTTAGGGAGGTGATTAGGAGTCAGAAGCTTGTGTTTTATATCTCACCAGCATTCTTTTATCGAGAGCTTTTTCTCTTGCTTGAAGCTATAGCTGTAGTTTATCCACTTCAACCACTTTAGAATTTGATTTTGTCACATGACTAGCAGTAGTACATTGCACTGGAGATTCGCATTTTAGATTACCGCAGCCTAGCTCTATTGTTTAGCAAACAGGCGGCAATAGCAGAGCTTATGGATTCGCGAGTAGCTGGGAAGGAGCAGAGATTTGCCATTTCTTACTTTAAATATGTGAATTCATTTGCTCATTGCTTATCTTGCTTATTTTTATGCTTGTGATTCTGATACAACCTGATTGCCCCAAATTGTCACTGCTATACGGGGAGGATTTCCTGAACTTTTTTGAATTTTTTTAATGTGTAAAGGGTGCAATAGCAATAATAATAGTAATAGCCTAGTTTAATCAATTGCAGCTCCTTAGCTATTTCTTTGGTACACGTATACTAAGCTATTTTTCTCTCTCTTTTTTATGGTTTTTAGCTATAATAAGCTACTCTGATTAGATATATAAAGTTACCTTGCCCCAAAGAGGAAAAAGCTTGGATTTAAGGAACCAAAGGACTAAAGGGACTAAAAGGATATAAAGACTAAAAAAGAGGTCTTATAAGGACTGAAAATGACATTAAAGGATCTAAAGTTCTTCCTTCCCTCTGACCTGTTTGGCATGCCACAGGTTGCAGTTTGTGCTTTTGATTGTGATTCCATTTAAGATGCATGGGTCTGTGCTTTTGCTAATTTAATTTGTGTGACACAACACTTAACTTTGTTCCTGCAAGAAAAAGTGAAGAAAGGTTGAGCTAAATAGAGGTGGAAGACCAAAATAAGAACAGTGGAAGAGAAGAGGAAGAGAAGTATGAAGTGTAAAAGAGACTTTGCCATTCAATAATTAATTGGGAATATTTTATGGTCTTAGATCAGTGGGCTCAGAGTTATACTAAGTAATTTATATTAACTAGCTTTCAAATGTGAGATAAAGAGCCTTCTTTTCCCCCTTTCTCTTTGGAAATGAATATAAGAAGTGGTAAAATTACTACTCCTGTCCAAAAAGAAAAGATTAAAGAAAGCAGACCTAAAAAAGGCTGCATTTTCAGAAGGGAATTAGACATTTTACATCAACACCTCTAGAAAAGGAGCAGCCTATAAACAGAAGTACTTATGATAAAGAAGCAAATTATAGGAGTAAGCCCCAAATCATAGTGGAGTGTATGTTGGAAATGGAGGATGAAAATGTAGGAAAGATGATAGATAAACATGTAGAAAATAGAGAAAATGCAATTTGCAAGTTGAAGAATTTTAGAGAAACAGGAAAACGGGAGGAAGGAGGTATGGAAAGTTTAGAAAGTGTAAAATGTTTAGAAGATGGAACAAAACAACAGAAGTAACAGTTTTATTTAGACAACTATACAGCTGAAAATTTAATGATTGCTGGAATAACCAAAGGTGATGTAAAACACAAAAAAAGCAGAAAGTAAGAATGATAGGCAAAGCACACTTAAAGGCAAAGTACCAACAACAATCTCAGATTATTCTGAGAGGAAGGCACAGCTAAAAGCTAGGAAAATGAATATTAGACTAGATAAGGGAAAGATAGTAAAGGAATCTGCAGTACAAAAGGAAAAATATAATTAAAATATAATAGGGGAGGAAGAGTGCAATGTAGAAGAGATAGTTATTATAGAGGACTCAAAGGAAGTAACAAAGTTAGATCCATTCAGTCCCTTAGATATTTCTGGGAATGTGTTCTCTCAAGAAAAATTAGAAACTGTGGATATTTCTATATTACTAGGTTCTCCAAACACTGCATTCCAGAATTTAGACAAAGAAGTAGAAAGTATTAATTTGGAACCCGAATGTTTTGCACAATGCCCTGATACCTTGGCAAAATATACCATCAAAGCCTTAGCTCACCCAATAATGGTGACTATAGTTCTTCTGGAAACTTTGAATGACAACAGAGGAAAATGTAATAGGTTTTCTAATATGATGGTAGAAAAATAGGAAAGAATGGGAAATAAGATGAGTAATCTTGAGAATAAATTAAATAAAAGTAGAGTGTCTTTCTCAACTTTAGAAATTCCAGAAATGTTCCTAGTGGGCCCAGGGTGTAAACATTCAAAACAAAAGGGGAAGGGAGGTCATGGAAAGAAAAAAAGGCAATAAAAAGAAAACTAGAAGTAATGAATAAACCAAAAAAGACAAAATAATAAATAAAGTACCTGAGTCAGAAAATTGTTGTTGGCATATTGTCCCAGTTGTGGTCCAAAGGAAAAAAAAATCTCAAAGACATCAGAGAATTTGGGAGAAAAGACTGAAAAAGAAGGAAGCAAAAAAAAATCAAGCTTAAAAAGTGAAGGGAATATTGGAAATATGAAGGGGGAATAAGAAGGAGTCAAATAAAGAACAGAAGAAAGTCATAGAATTAGAAGGAAAGGAAACAGTAATAAGGATAACAGGAATTTTCCCCCAAAAAAATATGAAACAGCTGAGACACTAAAAGAGATGACAGTATATCTTTTTAAAGCAGAACTGGGGGTGAAAATAAATGTTCAGGATATAATGATGGTTACAAGGGACAGTTCTGAAAAGGATCTTCCAGTCTATATCCTTCTAAAAGAAATCGAAATAGCAAAGAAAAGTTGGTTTAAATGACACAATTTAGCTTTACCGGGCCTTGAAGTAGCTGCACCAGTTCTATGGCAAACAATTATGTCACAAATCAGTCAGGAGCAAATTGTCCTGAAATAAATTAATCAGGACCTTTTTGATACAGTTTTGGAGAATTTGAAGTGGGACTTTTCAAAAAGAAAGAATAAAGAAAGCTCGAGAGAAAATAATTCTACTGTATCATTATTTGGTTTAAGTAGGCTACATGCTGAACATGATGAAATGTTGAAATTACTTATAGTAATTATACTCTCCAGCCTGATGAGTACTGAGATAACAACTAGACAAATTGAAGGGGTGGAAAGAATTTTAACAAAAGTCTTAGATACTCAAATTAATATTAAATGCCAATCAGAACAAATTACTAAGGATTTATTATCTAAAGCAGAAAGATTAGACAGGGCAGGGTTGTTGCTGATAGATCTTGATAATCTGAGCAACCAAAGCAAAGTTGAAAATCAGAACAAGGCTTGACTGGATGCTGAGTCCATTGTCCTTTCAGATTCTGATGAAAGTAACAGCTCCATGATTACAAATGTGAATCTGGTTTCCTGAAATCTAGCAGGCTTAAGTGGAAAAATGGTTGATGGAGAATGGCTTCATTTTCTTAATAATTTTAATATCATATTACTCCAAGAAACTTGGATTACAGAGAAAAATGGATTTGAATGGATATGTAGCATTTCACTCACCTGCAATTAGGAATAAAAGCTGTGGGAGGTATTTCGGTGGTTTAATCATATATTTAAAGATTGAGAAAAATATATCAGCTATTGAACAGCTTAAAAATGAAAACAAATATATAATAATATCATTGAATATGGGAAATTACTAATTTATTATTGTCAACATATATTTACCTCTGGCAAATGCAAAAGAAGAAAATAAAAAGTTATGGAGCACTGTTTTTGGAGATTTGGAGATGATGGTGGAAAAATTCCCAGAATGAGTTATAATTATTGTGGGTGATTTTAATGCAAGGATAGTCAAATATGATAATTTAAATATTTATCAAGAGGATTTGAATTTAGATGATTGGAACAAAAGGAATAGTATGGACAGGGATACAAATGTAAATGGGTTAAAGTTGCAAAATTTAATTGACAATATCCCTCTGATGGCTTTAAATGGTCGGTTAAAAGGGAATTTAAAGGGGAGGATGACCTTTTTTTCTCATTGTGGACAAAGTGTAATAGATTATGTTCTATGTACACTGGAACATTACAATTTATTTCAGTCCTTGAAAATTATAATGAGACCAGAAAGTGACCATGCTCCTATAGAATTAACATTAAAGGTAGTAGAAGAAGGAAGTTCTAATGAAATGGTTGAGCAACAAGTACATATGGCCATAAGGGGATGAAGGGTCCTCCTCTGCTCAAAGATAAATGATGAGATATTAAAAGAGTTGTTTTTGCCATGGGGAGAAAAGCATGATTTGTTGTTTTTGAGTCATTTTAATTATGTGTTTTCAATGGATCACTTGCTTGCTTAATTAAATGGGAAGATAGCTGAGGAAATATATAAACAGAATAATAGTGAAGAAAGGAAAAAAGTACATGGTTTGATAAATCTTGTTATGAAGCCAAAAGAAAACTTAACAATTTGATAAGATGGACTAAAAAAGCATTCCACTAGAAAACACTGTCAAAATTTAAATAAGGTCTGAAAATCTTATCTTAAATTATTGAAAGTAAAAAAATCAGAAGCATTAAAAAATCAGTGGAAAATAATGATGACAGTAATAAAGACAAAAGATAATAAAAAGTTTTGGGAGTTGGTCGCAATTGGAACTAATGTCTATCATTCTTCTCCTATAATACCTGTGCCTGAGGATGTATCGGTAGAACATTTTCATTTAATATTCAATAATGAAGAAGGAAGGGAGCAGGTTACCATACTGAAGGATTTAATGGACACTCATTATGACCCTTTAATCATTAGTGAACAAGAAGTTAGATTGCCTTATGTAAATTGAAAAGTAATAAAACCCAGGGACCTGATTTTATCCCAGCTGAGATCTATTAAAAAATATAGTAATTTCTGGATCCCAGTATTAACTTTATTTTTTAATTTGTACTTGAAATTTAATTAGAAACCAGTGGATTCGACATCTAATATTATCGTCCCTTTACATAAGAAAGGATCTGTATATGTTCCAAGTAATTTTAGACCTACAGTCTGCTGAGTATATTTTCGAAGATCTTTGTGAGCGTTTCACTCAGCAGACTGATTACTTGGATAAAAAAATAGTATTCTATCACCTCTTCAGTCTGGTTTTAGGGAAGGCTTTTCCACTATTGACAATGTTTTTTGTCTGTTTCATTTAATAGAGAAATATATATTTTTTTTATTTTATTTTATTTATTTATTGAATAGAATCAGAATTACAATCCTTTGAGTCACAGACTGTTTTGCAAAGGCTCCACGTCAGTTACAGGGGGGTGAAGGGTAAACAAATACAGAAAGAAAACATACAAAACAAGCAGTATTCAAATGGCAGTACTGGAAACACAGTCCAGGCATTAACTTAGGTCAACTGGTGACAGTAGTATGCAGCATTTAGAATATCACTTGACGGAAAACATGAAGGAATGCTGATTCGTGGGATCTAGAGAGACCCTGTGTCAGAAGCTGGAGGGTTTGGGAGGGCAAACATTGGGCAGTGTTAGCCACAATCACAAAGAGCAGATTCAAGAAGATGAGCTTTGAGGCCTGCTTTGAAGAGGGAGATGCTATGGTTCAGAGAGAGCGGGGGTGGTAATGTATTGAGCCAAAGTTGGGCATGGTAGTAGAAGGATCTTTGCCCAAGGGATGTTCTACAATGTGGGATCAGGAATGAGGAGTTTGCTGCGAGCCTTGTATTGCACCTGATGGGGGCAACACTGATAATGGGGAGAAGGCCGACGGGGGCTTGCTGGAGATGTATCTTTTTTGTGAGGATGCAGGTGTGATACTTTAGCTTTTGTTGGAAATTAAGCCAACCAGCCAAGGCGTAGAGCTCACAGGTATGAGTTAGTCTGTTGCTGCCTGTGACTAGGTGGCAGGCTTTATTCATGGCAGTGTTAATGTTACGTAGTGTGGTGGGTTCTGCTGAGCCATAGATCACAATCCCATAGTCAATTAGGGAGAGGATTGAGGAGGAGACTGCAAGATGCATGGCCTGTGTGGGTAAGCAGTGTTTAAGTCTGTAGAGGATACCCACTCTAGCATTGACAGTGGAAGCGAGGAGTTGAATGTGACTATGGTAGGAGAGGGAGGTGTCTAAAGTGATATCCAGGTATTTAAAACTATGAACTTGTTCTAGTGGGGTGCCTTGTGTGTTTTTGATAAGGAGTGCCAACTGACTGTGAGGGTTTTGACGGTGCGCAAAGATCATGGACTTTGTTTTGTTATAGTTGATGATCAGGCGGTGTTCAGTGAACCAGGTCTCAAGCTCCCAGAAGAAGCCCTGAAGGGCTAGTTGGAGGGTACTAGGTTGTGGGTGTTTCCAGAACAGGACCACATCATCATCAGCATAGAGTAGTAGATGACCACTGCATGCCTTGGGGAGAGAGTTTAAAAAGAGGGTGAAGAGAAGCGGGCCCAGTACTGATCCCTGTGGGACCCCAGAGCAAACTGTTTTGCAGGAGGAGATGGTGGTATTTACCCTGACTTGTTGAGACCAGCCTGAGAGGTAATCCTTGAACCAGGCAGTTGCCTCAGGGACCACATTTAGCTGTGGAAGGACACAAAGCAGTAGCTCATGACTGACAGTGTCAAAAGCCTTGGTCAAGTCCACATAGATCACACCTGCTATTGAGCCCTGGTCAAGGGCCTCGTGGATGAACGAGGTGAGCTCCATGAGTGCTGTGACAGTACTATGGCCAGTCCGGAAACCATGTTGTTCCTGGCAGAGAAGGTTGTGTTTAGTTAGGTGTTCTGTTATCTGGTCTGATACTATTTTTTCCAGTGCTTTGGAGAGAGGTGGAAGTATAGAAATCGGTCTATAGTTGCTGGTGCTTGTGGGATCACCGCTCTTCAGAATGGGGGTGATTATGGCTCTCTTCCATGTTTATGAAGGATGAAAATATATGTTTTGTTTATTGATTTTTCACATTCATTTGATTCTGTAAATAGAAATACTTTATGGAGGATTTTGAATGAAAGACAGCTACCACTGTCATTGCTGCTTCCCATTATTGGTTTATATACTAATACTAAGACATCGGTTAGATATGGAAAGAATGATGAATTCACAAAATTTTTTCCATCATGCAGAGGGGTGAAGTAGGGATGTCTGCTTGCTCCTTTTTTATTTAATATATACATAAATTCCTTGTTGGAAAATAAATTAGAGGGCAAATTGGATTGTCCAAATGTAAACTCAACAAATGTGGGTTCACTGGCATATGCAGATGACATTGTGCTATTATCGCTCTCAAGAGCAGGTCTGCAAAAAAAATAGATATCTTAACTCAAAAGTGCATAGATCTGTAACTTAAGATAAATTTAGATAAGACAAATGTTATGGTGTTAGGAGAAAGGCCTATTGACATTCATAAATGTAAAATATATCTTAATCAGAAATCAATTGAGGTGGTGTCTGAATATAATTATTTGGGGATAAAAATTGTTTTGAATGGGAAATGGATAAAACATTTAAAAGAGCAAAACATAAAGGCTAAAGTGAGTGCAAAAGCACTATTAAAATTCAACTACCAATATGGGGGGATTATGGTTTCTCCAGCTCTGATTGTGGGTGAGGCAAAAATAAATCTGATTTTATTGTATGGGTCAGAAATATGGGGTTATGAGGATAATATTGAGAATTTATTGGAAACTCCATTGTCATATTATTATAAGTTGTTCTTAAATGTTCCATGATCTATGGCTAATGCAATGGTTAGAGCAGAAGTGGGAAAAGTAAAAATTAATTTTATTAAAGAAAGTCGTTTGATAAATTATTGGATCAAAATTCTAAATAATGGAGAGAATACTCTTCCTACATTATGCCTAAGGGAGAAAAAGAAATGGTATATGTCAGGGATCAAATCTAATTGGCTAAATTATTTGGTCAAAGTCTTGGAAAGATACAAGCCTGAACACTTGTGGAAAGATGCGAATAGAAATATTATAATTTCTTTACAATTTAAAGAATTAACAAAAAATAAATTAATGTTAACTGCTAGAGAACAAGATAGGGAGAAAATTAAAAATCAAAAGTGTGCATCTTGGTTCCAAGAGAATAAAATGTACCATGGTCTTGAGGAGTACTTAATACTCCCAATCACGAGTAAACAATGTAAAGCTATTACATGGGCCAGAATAGGATTAATTACATCTAAATATTCATACTTTAATATGAATGATAAGGGAATGTTAAATGAAAAAAAGGAATGTCCATGCAAGAATGGGTTTCAAGAGAATATACAGCATATCATTAGCAATTGTCCATTGTATGATAAGATTAGAAAGATACAACTTGCACAGACACTTTCTATTTATGCAAATAATTTTTATGATGTTGTATTTATCTTATTACATCCAAGAATGTATAATGAAGTTGAGAATATTGTGAATTTTTTAATGGCAGTTATTAAATACAAAAAAAAAGTGTAATATAAATAAGGGGGAGGGTAAGTGATATTTATTGCGTGTTAACGGTGTGGTTGTCTTTTTAATTTTATTTATATCTAAATTTTGTACACATGTGTTTGTAATAGTCATGACACATGTTGTCATAACTGAACAATAAAAACCTGATTCTGATTCTGATTGCATTTAAATAACCAGCAACTCTGTTAATTATTTGTTCATCTTCCACTGTAAACATTATGTTCAACAAAACCTCCTTATTTAAGGATTGGATTGTTTCCCAAACAGAATGAAGCCACTGAACCCTTGGCTTATTATACCAATGACAGTTAAAAATAACATGGTATAGATTCTCACATTCTGTCCATGTGCAGGCACACAGTTTCTCTGAAGGCTCTCTTAATTTTATTTTTTATTTTATTTATTTCTTGGACTTACAAGTATCTTTGAGTCAGAGACACATTTACAAAGGTTCCACGTTTGAGCATACAAGAGGTTAGAATACAGACAAAGTACAATAAAATAGTACAGACAATGGGATATTTAATCACAAGGCAGAATTATGTGGTAAATGAATGCTCACACATTTGGGTAACAGTTGGTACCGTGTACATTTGTGGATACAGTGGCTGCAGATGATAATAGAGGGAACAGACAATGAGAACATTAGGTGACACTTGCGCCATCATTGAGGAGACATTGTCAAAAGAGCATGGGGTTCCAATCCTAGTGCAAATTGATAAATAACAAGGAAAGATAACAGCATGAACATGTACAGGAAAACAGGTAAGGGGGTTACAAGTAGAAAATGCAGGTTTACAATACAAATTACAGGTTGGTGCACCAATAATGTGACACAGCAACACTTGAGCAGTCAGACTATTAGTTTTGTCAAATAACAGAGTGAAGAGAAGGAGAAGGAGCAAAAGCAGAGCGAAGGGAAGGGGAGCTGATAGAGGGAGGGAAGAGTAGTAGGGTGTTAGTGCAAAATAGGGAATGGGGTGGCAATTTTCTGCTAGGGTAAAAAGCTAGTTGGGACAGTCACAGTTGCTAAGTGCAGTAAGATGCTGTTGGAGTTTGCATTTGAAGGAACCAAGCTTGGGTTAGTCGAGGATATACACGGGGAGGTTGTTTAAGCCACTAGGAGCTTGGAACATAAAAAAAATGTTTTAAAATTTAGAAATTTTAGATACCTAGCTTTTAAAACATTACTGGGGAACAATACAAAAAATAATTTAGTATACAGTTTCCTAAAAGAATAGTCTGTTAAGACATCCAGATGATATCTATATATATGTCTGTCATCATTAAAAATAAGCCAAGGATTAATTTTCAAGGACTATATTGTCTTGATGTCCTTTAACTTTTTAATATTAGTTATCTTCTAGGTTATATACATTTTATATTTTAAACTAATCATAATTCCCTTTTTAACGTATTCTCCTAGAAATTCCAAATCATATGCTCTTAAGAGCAGAAAAACATTTTATAGAGAATAATGCATAGGGTAGTGAACATTATGAAAATTTAACGCACACTTTTGGTGAGGGATGCATCATTAAACTCTGAGAGCAAAACTTGAAGGATTTATCAATGCATCAGTCACTGAAGGAGTGCATTTAATTTTTCATAATGTTCACTACTCTGTCTTATTTTATATAATTGCTGGTGTAAATATATTTCTAGCCAGAGATTTACAATCTGCAGACAGGACTGTGCAAAATCATTCTGGACAACACCCCAATTTGGGAAAATAAGCCTTTTTTTATTTAACAATTGAACACACAATATGAATAAATAGGAGCAGTCTTACCTTACAAGAACTGCATCAGACAGTAACATATAATAGCTACTTTTTTAAGAAAAGAAGAAAAAAAAATGCTGATTTAATAAAAAATGTTGTATTGTTTGCTGTGATGTGCTGGAACTTTGTTTTGGATATTTAGAGTCCAAAACAGTATTTTTCATCACTTTTCTGCAGTTAGAAAAACAAATCCCAAAGTTGTTAGACCTCCATGTAAATTTCGTATCTTCGTGTGCTCACTGTCAGTTGCTGCATGACAGTTCGTGGCCATGGTTATGGAGGTCGTGTGATGCCGTCCCTGAAATGAGTTAAGGGACAGTGTTAAAATTATCTAACAGTTGCTTAGGGATATCAGTATAAATTATTTAAATATGTACTTTTATTTTGCTTTCTGCACACAGGGAGGCAACTAATTAATACATGTACATTATTAGAGGGATTCATTGGTGAAAAGTGGGGTTTAAACTTGTGAAGGGGGAGGGATGGGAGAAAAGACTGTCGAGGGGGGTCCGATAAAGGAGGGACTCTGCCTCCACCCCCCTGGGGAGCTGGAGGAATGCGGGAAAAGGCCGACTGGTAAAGTGCAGACCAGGGGAAAATGGAATCCCCGTGGGAACTTGAGCAGGGGAAATGGAAGTATAGGGAAAGGGTGGAAAGTAGTACTGCTAAATGCCAGGAGCTTGGGCAATAAAATGCCTGAGCTCCAGGCAATGCTAACTGAGGTGGATGTGGCAGCAGTCACTGAGACCTGGGCCACCTCAGGACACAACTGGGACCTGAACCTGGAAGATTACACTACGTTCAGGAAGGACGGGGGAGAGAAGGGGAGGAGGGGTAGCAATGATAGTCAAAAACTGCATTGGCATGGGGGAGTAGAGGGGCGGAGGGAACCATGGAGGGATTTGGGTCACCTGATAATGAGGGGGGCAAGAGAGCAAAAATAGAGTGGTGTATGACCCCTGCTGGTGGGAGGAGCTGGAGGAGAGTCTGGTGGCAGATGTTGGGAGACATTGCAGATTGGGCAGGGAAGGGTGGTGGTGTTGGGGACTTAAACATGCCAGGAACAGACTAGGAGACTATGACATCCTCGGTGGCCAGGGAACAGAGGTTGTTGGATGTCTTTCAAGATGCGTTCCTAACTCAGCAGGTAGGGGAACCAACCAGGGAGGCGCGAGTACTGGATGTGGTCCTGGCAGACAGTGACCAGATTGGGGGCCTGGAAGTAAGGGACCCGTTGGTGGGGAGTGACCATACCACTGTCTGGTTCTGCCTGGACCTAGGAGGGGTAGAAGGCTGCACAAAGACGTAGGTAACTGACTTCAGGGGGGCAGAATTTAAGGAAATGGGAAGGATCCTTAAGGAGCATTTGAATGTGATTGGGTCAGACATGGACGCTGACAGTAGGTGGGAAATCATCAGGAGATGGGTGCAGGATGATACCAGCACCCGTGCAAGAGTAAGACGAAAATGCGATAGGGCCCGAAAACCCTGCTGGTGGACCAGGGAGGTCCAGGAGGTGGAGCGGGGAAAGAAGGAAGCCTATAGGCAATTCAAGTGCTCAAGAAGTGAAAGGGATCGATGGGAGTATGAGCTGATGGCTAGAAGGGCCACTAGGGTGGTCAGGGTGGCTAAGACAAGGAAGGAGCAGAACCTGGCCGGGGAAATTAGGAGAGGGAACAAGGGGTTCTTTAGATACATTGGGGAAAAATGAAGGGTGAAGGGGCAGATTAGCAGGATTAAAACAGGGGAGAGATAGGCACAAGACCCGGGGGAGCAGGCTGAGGTACTAAATGAGTACTTCACCTCAGTTTTCACCAAGGAAAATGGGGGTGCTGCATCATACATGGGAGGAGACAGTGATACTGAGGAGGGGGACCCTTACCGATCGGCGGGTCTGGGGAGAGGGGGAGGCATCACTGTCAGGAGGGGGGAAGGCTAAGCAGGGAGAAGAGGTAGCGGAAGTGGAAATCACAGCAGAGAGAGTGAGGGAAGCCCTCAGGTCCCTTAAGATGGAGAAAGCACCGGGGCCGGATAAATTACATCCCAGAGTGCTGAAGGAGCTTGCAGATGTCCTGGCGAAACCCCTGGCAGAGCTTTTCACCATCTCTCTGAGGACAGGGTGAGTGCCCCAGGACTGGAAGGTGGCACATATAGTGCCTATCCACAAGGGGGGATCAAGGGAGGTGACAGAAAACTACAGGCCTGTCAGCCTGACATCAGTGGTGGGCAAGGTGATGGAGGGCATTGTCAAGGAGAGGCTAGGGGGGGACCTGGAAAAGTCAGGGTGCCTGGACAATAGACAGCATGGATTCATCCCAGGGAAATCATGTCAGACAAACCTTGTGGAGTTCTATGACTGGGTGACGAGTGCCTTGGACCTGGGTAGACCAGTGGACGTCCTCTTTCTAGACTTCGGCAAGGCATTTGACTCTGTTCCTCATGAGGGCCTGTTGGATAAGCTGGGAGAAATGGGGGTGGGGAAGCAGATGATCAAATGGATAGGCAATTGGCTCCAGAACCAGACCCAGAGGGTTGTAGTTGGCGGGATAGTCTCATCCCCAAGGAGGGTCATTAGTGGGATCCCACAGGGATCAGTCCTTGGGCCCCTCCTGTTCAATGCCTACGTCTCTGACATAAAGACAGGTATCAGGAGTGAGATGAGTCTCTTTGTGGATGACTCAAAACTGGGGGCAGTGGTGGATGGGGAGGAGGGATGGGGAGGGTGACCCTACGGGGGACCTGGAGGCTCTGGAAAGATGGTCTAGAAAGTGGAAGCTGAGGTTCAGTGCAGGGAAATGCAAGGTACTGCACCTGGGGGCCAGAAACCCGGGCCAAGTGTACACCCTGGGGGGGGACATGCTACAAGTCACGATGGCCGAGAGGGACCTGGGGTGGTTGTGGATGTCAAGATGAACAACTCAGAGACTTGTAGGAGGGCAGCAGCCAAGGCCAACAGGATGCTGAGATGCATCGCTAGGGGGATCACCTCCAGAAGGAGGGAAGTGATACTCCCTCTGTATAACTGCTTGGTGAGGCCGCACCTCGAGTACTGCATGCAGTTTTGGAGGCCACACTTAAAGAGGGACATTAGACTCCTGGAGAGGGTCCAGAGGAGGGAACCAAAGTGATTTGGGGCTTGGGGGACAGGACCTATGGGGAGAGGCTCGAAGAGCTAAATATGTACACATTGGAAGAGAGAAGGGACTGGGGGGGGCATGATAAAGGTCTTCAGGTACATGAAGGGGGTAAATAGGGGTGGACCAGTCAGGGTGCTTCGATGGAAGGAGGAGGGGCAACTAGAGGGCATGGGTGGAAGCTGGAGGAGAGAAGATTCAGGGGAGAAAGGAGGAAGTGCTCCTTCACTGAGAGGGTGGTGAGCCATGGAATGCGCTGCCCAGGGGGCTGGTGGAGGCAGAGACGGTGGAGGGGTTCAAGAGTAGTTGGGACAGGTACAGGGGAAGGGTTCTGGAAGCAAAATCCAATGCAGCGAGAATATCCGGAACTGGGAAGGGAGAAGCCAGAGAAGGCGAGGGGGGCAGCAGGGTCACCTCCCAGGGTGGGGGCTGACCAAATGAGCAGACGCAAAAGACTGTTAGGCCTATTCTGCTGGCATTTTAGTATGTTAGTATTATTTCACTGACAGTGTACCTCTAGTCTGAATCTGATGCAATTACTGGACGTCTTTGTTTCTTCTGGCTACTTTCTTTAGGAGCTGCATGATAGATGTTGATGGACACTTCCTGATTGATCACGCAGTTTGGCCCAAATATTGTTTGAAGAGAGCTTCTTGTAGTGGCGATTTCTTTTGCAGTCACTTGCCCACTATTCGGGTTGGGAAACATACAGGTTGAAGTTGAGAGCTGCTGGTTTTCATCAACATCAGGCAGGCACTGCAGTAGCATTGATATTTAACACAGCTTTTTTTCTGACAGGACTGAATAATTATTATTGCTCTGCAGGTTCTGATGCCCAGAGATTTGTTGCACCTAGGTTGGGGGCACATCACAGTCTATTAACCTTTGTATTGAGGTTTTACGGGTCGAGTGGTTTGCTATTCACTTACAGTCAGTGGTTCCTGAGGCAGTGTTCATAGTGGTCATTATTGCTCAGAACTTGTTCATGCTCACATTCATATTCCGTAACCAAAGTGATCCCTAGGTTGTATTTGTGTTTGGGGCAAGACAGAAGGGAGCCTGTGCCACCACGCAAGGTTGGGGCCTGTTGTTTTGTAAATTTCATATGCCCTGATGGTGTCTCTATCTGGATTTGCCATGTTCTGGTTCATTCGTGGTTTGACTGGTCTCACATCCCTCAGGTTATTTCCCATTTGGGTGTTTGTTTACCTCTCAGAATATTCCAAGAAACAATTTCCTTCAGTGTCGGTACCTTCTGTTATATCCCCCCATTGCAAGTCATAGTGTTCCTTGGTTCTCAAGGCAAATTGTATGCCTATGTTAAAAAATAGAAAGTTCAGTAGTCCAGTGTGAGTGGTGGTGTTTATTGTGCCAGAACTGTACAATAGGTTTATGTCCTTATCTGTTAGTGCTTGTGATTTTAGTGGGCTGTTACCGTTGCCCTTCTTCTTCAGATGTTTTAATTTGGCAGCCAGTGTACGCTTGGTTTCAATAAAATCAGTCTGTATTCCTTTGAATATAAAGTGTAGATAGTGCTCTTTTACAAGGTGCCTATCAATTGATGCTATTATGCCATGAATGGAGCTGGGCTCATATTCTGCACCATCATTGTTTTTTACACAAAATATGAAGTTCACCTAAATAACTCATCTAATAGTTGCAGTGGGACAGTTTTTAAATCAACACTCTGATCTGTCTCAGTGAGGTAACTGCAGAACAGACGCATATCACACCCTGTTTTGCGCTTCGTGTTTGTGTTAGCCTGTTCTAAGATGAAATGTTCTCTTTGTTGTCCTTGAGGGTTGCTAAAGCAGCTGGTGATATTTTACATTTTATTTATGTTTGGAGACGCACCGTTTTGGAGAATGTCTACTAACTACAGATGCTTGCTATCGACGCTCAGAGTGAACTGCTGATGCCAGGTTGGTACAATTGTCAGTTTAACAAGTGCCGCATTCCCTTACTTTTTAATGTTGAGTGTGCTAGAATCCTCGCACTGAACTAATGTATGCACATGAAACTCATACCAACTGACTGGTGATTACAGGGAATATCAACTGAGTGCTCCCATTGATAGTAATTTATACCAGTAATTATTTAACCATTGTGACTGATTACAACCTAGAGTCTGTCATTTTGTTTTCTCCATCAGACACTTAAGTGGAAGTCTATGAGCATCTAATCTAGTCAGTCTAATCCAAATAATGATTTACCTTGTTTCCATCCGTACGTTTAACCTAGTCATTCCAAGTTCTGCTGTAAGTAGAGAGGTCGGGACTGAATTACTAACCCCCAGAGCTGACCTATAGTTTATTTAATGGAATTTCCAGAGAATCCATATTGTTAGAGTTCTATATCTCTACTTGAAAGAGAGCCTGAGAGAAATATTTGGCCTTAATTGCTTTTAATTATTGAATTACCACCGTATCTTTTATTAAAACATGTTAATGTTCCAGCTGTTTGTTTCAGCTTCAAAGTTAATCTTTTTATATGTTTTGCCCAAGTACCATTATTTGATAAGGTTAAACCTAAATAAGCATATGTACTTACAGTAATAAGTTTTCTGTCCCCAATTTTCCATTTTTCCCCAAATTGTTGGAGCCAAAGATAAGCACCTGACTTTTGTCTTCATTTATCCTTAGATTATATTTTGCTGCATATGTCATAAGAGTGTTTTGCTTTTTCTGAAAGCTGGAATATGAGAGTGAGATCAAGGCCAATTCATCAGCAACAACAAATACAGTGAAGAGAGATTGCGACAAGGAGGAAAATGCCGTAATAACCTGCTATGAAGTTATTATGTAATTCAGTGGGTTATTATGGTGTTTTATCAGGAACACATATCCAGCCATTATAGGGGGTCACCAGTTATTATAATTCCTTGCTGCATGATTATGCTTGATAGGCTTAAGCAGAGCTGCACATGCTCATCATCCACAATCCCCCCAAGCCAGTCACCTTTTGTGTGAGTTCCCTTATGTATCCTCCTATGGGAGCTTACTAGTATTGCCAGAGGTTAGCCCTGTTAGTTTTCTGGGACCTCCTGCTGGCAGGTGGGGCCTTGGTGTTCCAGGGTACAAACAGGGGAGTTTTGGTGCCATCAAGAGCAGGAGGAGGAGGAGGAGAGAGAGAGAGAAGGGAGAGCCCAGTTAGTGGGAGCAGTAAGTTCGACTGAGGTTTGGGGCCGAGGTGGGGTGATATACAACCCAGTCCATTGCCCCTATGTGTGTGAAATTGGCAGGGTTTGAAGGGGGAGAAACATCTCAAGTCATCATGGAGTGCTGCCAGTAGACATATGGATGTGCCGCAGTGCAGAGATGGTGCATGGCCCAGAGGTGAGAGCCTGCCCTGCATTCACCCTAGTTGGAAGATGGTGCCTCTGAGATCCAAGATGCAGCAGGTAGAGACAGTTCTGGAGGTTGCAAGAGGTCCAGGTTGTAAGCCTCTTGATCAGCCCCCTTGCTGGATGGTCTCTGTCCCCTCTCTGGAGCACCCACTTTGTCGTCTGGCTACTGGCACCCCGAAGGTTGAAGAGACTTGTGTATGAGATCTCAGTACCAGATCCCCCCCCCAAGTGCCCAGTGCAGTGGTAGTGTGAGACTGCTAGGAGCAGCTGTCCATAAATTGCAGTTTCATGGTGTGCTCACCTGGCACCATGGAAGAGGAAGGGCAGTCAGTGTTGGAACGGGTGAAGTTCATGCAGGTGAGTGCAAGGGAGCTGCTAGTCTGTTTTGCGGCCTTATTCAGCCCAACGTATTGCTGCTGCCATCATGAATTTAGAGCTTGATTTGGCTCATCGGAGAAGCAAGCAGTGTGGGTCCCCAGAACAACTTGTAGCACTGTAATCTTGGCCATGGCCATTTGTAAAAGAGATCACCCACTGTAATATTTACTTTTACTCCATGGAGTGCCATTATTTTATTATTTCTGCAATTACATCTGTTTGTTAGCTTTTGTTCAGTGTGGACAGTGAACATAAGTAATGCAACTACTTGTGATTGCCTAACCAAGTTTGCCCCCTGCAGCTGCAGTCACCAGAGAAAAGACTGTCTACACCCCATGGACTAATCATCTGGACCAGGTAAATGAGCAAATCTTGTGATGGTTTTCTGGCTGTGAGAGACCCCTCCCCTCTTTTAACATCAGGAATACCCAAGACACCAGGAGTGGGGGCTCACACTTATAAAGAGCAAAGTAGGGTCAGGATGAGGGAGGATTACCGAACTCCATCACTGAAAGATCCCCCTCCCCGCAACATCTGAGTGGCTAAAATTATTCCCCAATATAGGAGTCCACCCAGAACTAGAAGCCTCACCTTATAAGCATCTTTTACCAATTAAGGACCAAAGGCTACTCCATCATTGGTTGGTTTACACACAAAACTTGATAGGGCTATTACTGCACCAAATAGTACCACACTAAGTCCTGAAGTGAAGAGTGCCATTTAAGCAGTAGGTAAAAGGGTCCAGGGTAGGGGCAGATGCAGATGGATTGATTGTAGAAGCAGTCACCAGATCATTAGAGTGTACTTTCATTCATTTCATTGATGGCATCATTCATTTCAAGAATTACTCGGGCTCACCTCCACTGTGTCCCTCCTTTTCCATCCTGCTAGAGCCTGCGACATGGACCTTGAGGAAGAATCTGGTACCATCACTCTCTTGGATTTCTTCCGTAGCCATTGTCTCATTTTAGGTCCACTGACATCAAGGGTTTCAGTGCTTCATCCAGGAGGATCCCATTTTGTTGCAGGTACGACTTAGCTTCATTCAGGGAGTCATTTAGGGTACAGCCAGACTTGCTCCACACCCTGAGCCTGGCTGGGAATTCAAGGTGGTTTCTGGTGCCCTTGTTTTTTAATATACTGAAGATGAGCAAGATGTTTTTGTAGCATGGCAGGGGCATAGTCATGTTCAAAAAAGAGTCTTTTGTCCCTAAACACTACCTCATTCTGTACTCATGGTTTGCCTAGAATTTCTGATTTGACTATATAGTTCATGAAGGCATGGATCATAGAATGGGGTTGGGCCAGTGAGTGTTTAGGCTGGGCACAAAGCATCCTGTGTGCACCACTAATGCTAAGGTTGGTGTCTGAGCCTAAGTTTAGGATTCCTTTTAAAAAGCTGTCCATAAATTTAAGCATGTGCTCAGATTCTGGTTTTTTGGGGACTCCGTGGAAGTGTTGGTTACTCCTATGATTTCAGTTCTCAAGGTCGTCCAACTTTTTTACAAGATCAAGCTCCCTTTGTTGCAGTCGAAGGAGGGCATTGGTGTGGAAGTCAATTGTTGCTGCATACTCCTTGAAGCAGGTTTCCAATGCAGTTGTTCGTTTCTCTATGACATAAAGGTCCTGTTGATCATTTGCTGCTGATGTCTCAATGTAGCACAGAGTTTCTCCTTCATTAAGTTCTTGGTACAGCTTGTGGGATGTTATGGTGTATGATTCTTTGCCATCCTCATATTCACTGTCGGAAATCACTGGAGAGGGACACCCACAGGATGAGAAGCTTCTGCTATGGCCCCATTCCTCCAACTGAAGTAAAGCTAGATTAGCTACAGGGGTAGGTTTCAACTCTTTCAGTCATTGTCTAATAACCATAGTGTGCTATATTTTGTTGTCAGTTCTACAGTTTGTAGCCCTTTGAAAATGCTGGATGATGTTAGATATAATTAGGATCACACAGAGCTCCTGAGCTAGGCTGTTTCTGTAGCCCTGACATCACTGGTGGTTTTAGTAACAATTTTGAATACACCAAGAGTAGAGAGATGTGAAAATAGCATGATAGAGAATAGGGAACAAAGCAAAGCAGGATTACATTTCCTGTACACGGATAATCACAGTGCTACTGTGATATTCCCACAGGTACTACATGAGGGTCCTTAGTGCACCACCTAGGCCACTTTTTCATACAATTTTTAAAAAAAAGGTGAACACACTTACTTCAAGGGCAACAACACATGGGATGCTCTTTATTGAAAAAGAGTATCTCATATGCAGGCGAAAGGAATGATCTGATTGGTTAGGAGCTCTCTCTTTCTTTCACTCAGTCTCTCAATTTATATGCCTAAAATGAGCTGCTGCTTTAATTTCATGCTAAACGGTTATTTGTATTTTCAACCACTAGAAGTGTTTAGAAGGTGTAGTTTTTTTTGTTCTCAGTCTTAAACTGCCACCTTCTAGGGGGCTCTTTTTAAACCAGCTCTGCATGTTCTACTCGTAATCCCCAGTACATAGTCCCCACACTGGGAGACTGAGTTTCTTCTGCAGTAATGTCATTCAGTATTCTGTCTTGACTCCAGCTAGATATAATCATGCTGTCTAGCTTGTTTCTCTTCTGAAATAGAGCACTTCCACTCCTGCCCCCATTGAACAGTGCCAAGATCTAGAAACTCAGGGCAGATAAGACTGCAACAAATAAGAAACAATATTGCAGTTAACATCATTCCATGTAACCCCACCTTAAATCAGGGTTCAGCTAAGGAGATGGCCTTTTCCATACCAAGAAATATGGATGGAATGATAACACAAACACTTGATTCAGACAAGACTTTGTTTCATTTTTTTTAACTGCCAGTAGAACTGAGTAGATTGACAATCCAGTTCAGCAGCTGCAAAAGTTATCTATGTTTTCTGTTGAAAGACGTAAAGCCCATGTCAAGACAAGCATCCAGGAAGCAGTGAGACATCAAAAAAAAAAGGTTTCCAAGATGGTAAGCCCAGACATGCCAGGTTTCTCTGGCTCACAGGCTCAGCTGTCATGAGTCTCTCATCATCAAGTGTTTGACTTCCTGCTTCTCTGATCTGACAATGGAGTTAGAATGTTTCTGAAAATGTTTTGATAAACAGAGCTAATATACTCCATATGCCTCACCTTTTCATTAAACAACAGACTCCTTCTTGTACTGGAAAATAATGAATCTGGGCCAGCTGTTCTTAAATATTGCCACAGTTGTTAAAGTAGATTTTTGAGTAGGGATGAGCAAACTTGCAAAAATTAGTTTTGTGCTGTTTCGCAAAAAAGTCAAGCAATTTGTGAAGATGACTGCCTCTCGAACTATGAACTTCATGGACAGAAAAAAGCCACAAAGTACACACATTAAGAAAAAAAAAACACAAAGTGTACATGTCATGAAACAAGCATTTGCCAATGCCGAATGTTTGCTTGCTGGCATTGGCATTGGTAGTGTAGGAGTTAGAGAGCTGCATAATAGGAATGGCAGTGAAGCATTGAACTGAAGCCAACCCTGCCACCACCCTGCAGAGACTGACAGGCATTGGGGTGTGCCTTTGGGTCATCAGGCATAATGGCCACGCCATTTCACCAAACCCTACCCTGCAGACACCAACAAGGGTCACGGTGTACCTTAGGGTCTTTGGTCTTTATGCTCACCACTTTCCATCAGGAAATACGGTGAGATGGGTGCTGTATAGGAGAATGGGGTGAACTTTGGGGTCAAAGAGTCCAAGGCACACCTCAATGCCTCTCACTGGCTGCAGGGTGTGGAATGGCATGAGCATTACAGGCGAGAATCCCAAGTCACACCACTGATGCCAGTCAATCTCTACATGGTGGGGCGTTATGATCGGAAACCCTAATGCCTCAGGCGTTCATTAGCATTTTCACTCCAAATTTTCAACATGGGTTTTTTGTAACCCCCCCCACCTTATGAACAGTGGCAATATCAGTTTGTTAGCCGAAAGCTGATTTTGCACAGCGACTACGCCATTTGGCACCACAGGTGCAAAAACACATTTCGAACAGGATGTGAAAAATGACAGCTGCACTGTTCATGGGGAGGTGCAAAAAGTGACAATGTTGAAAATCTGCAGTGAAAATATTAAAAAAAACTGGTGAAGTCACGAGCATAATGCAATTAGTTTGGGGATTTTTTTACAGCAGATTGTCAACACAGGAATTTTGGAACCTCCGCTCATGAACAGTGTCACTGTAATTTTCTTACTCTGTCCTGAACAGTGATTTCCCACAGTGACCACGCATTTCTGTGCTAGAAGTGAGAAAACACATTTCGGTCATGGTGTGAAAAATGACAGCTGTACTGTTCGTAAGGAAGTGTGGAAAATGCCAGTGGTGAAAATCTGGACTGAAAATATTAGAAATCCATGAACTTATGAGGGTGCGTGGAAACTGTGCAATGGTTGCTCATAACACAGTCATGTTGTGGACTTTTTTCACCAAATTTTTAATATAGCCATTGTAGCAACTCTGCTCTTGAAGAGTGTAACTGTGATTTTCTTAATCTGTCCAGAGCATTGATTTCGCATACCGACTGCGCCATTGTGCGCTACATGCATGGAAACATGTTTTGGGCAAGATGTGAAAAATGACAGCTGTATTGCTCATAAGGAGGTTTGGCAAAATGGCAATGTTGAAAATCTGGAGTGAAAATAGTAAAAATTTGCGAACTTATGAGCATGCGTCGGAACAGCGCAACACATGCACGTAAAACAGTCATTTGGGGGAATTTTTTCACCAAATTTTTAACATAGCCATTTCAACACCTCTGCTCATGAACAGTGCCACTATGATTTTCTTAATCTGTCTCGAACATTGATTTCACACACCGAATGTGCCATTGTGCGCTACATGCTTGGAAACACATTTTGGGTGAAATGTGAAAAATGACAGCTATACTGCTCATAAGGAGGTATAGTAAAATGGCAAAGTTGAAAATCTGGAGTGAAAATATTGAAAATTCGCGAACTTACGAGCATGCCTAGCAGCAGCGCAATGCATGCTGTTAAAACAGTCATTTTGGGGAATTTTTTCACCAAATTTTCAACATAGGGTTTTAGGGGGCCTACCTCATGAACTGTGACACTGTCATTTCATAAATCGGTCCTAAAAGGTGGTGGGGTCCCAAAACCCCTTTGTTGAAAATTTGGTGAAAGAATTCCAAAATGCCTGAGATATGCATCAAAGTTGAAAAAACCCTATTTATTACATTATACAGCTTACCGGCATTTCCTCAGTTCGTGGTCGGCTTTGAAGAGTGCAGACATGTTCCCGGTCCACTGAAGATCATCGCGCCGGACTCCAGAGGAAAGTATGGGGTGAGGTGGGAGTGTGGGGAGGCAGGGTGCACAAAGGGTGGGCACGGGTGAGGGGAGGGGGGTTAGGACAGTCAGCGAGGGAAGGTTTTTTCTTGCAGTTTTTTTTTTTTCTTGGATGATGTGGGACTTGTGCCACACTGGGGTGGGCTCCCATCGTGGCAGCTGGAAGGCTGTTTGGGCAGTGGAGCCAATGGGGGATTGGGCACCACCATCAGCCATATGGACTGTTGCCATGCTGGGGTGGGCTCCCAGCATGGCACCCGGTTGTCTGTTGGGGGGGACACTGGAGCTGACGGGGGATTGGGCACCCCCGCCGGCCATACGGACTGTTGCCATGCAGGAGTGGGCCTCTGCGTGGGCACCTGGAACTCTGTTGGGGAGCGCAGCAGAGCCGACGGGATTGGGCACCCCCATTGACCATACAGTAGCAGCGTGGGGGAGCACATGACACCAATATGCATGCTTGTGTGTGGGGAGGAGCACAGGCGCACGCATTATCTTCTCACTGCTCGCTGAAGCGGAGTTCTCCCTTTCAACTGTACGGTACTGCATTTTCAACTGCTGTCATAGACAGCTGCAGCATTCATTGGAGAACTGTGGCCGTGCCTGCAAACACACTCACTGCATTGGAAGACAGGGTGCCACACCTACAAAAACTCAGATGATGGCACTATGTTTCTTGCACATGCATGGAAGCAAACATAAAAAAGAGGCTCAGTGTGGACTTTTGAAGAAATTGCCCACAAACGTTGTGAAATGTACACTTTGTGAAGTTTTTGCGTTATTTCCATAATAAAGGAACTTTACAAAACCTCCAGAGTGTAGAGTTTCACATTTCATGAGAACTTTACTGGTGAGTTTAAAATTTTAAATGCCTCAAGTATTAAGCAGTTTACATCTGTTTTTGATGATCAATAATGATCACCAAATGCAAGGCCACAAAGTTGCTGCCTCCATGCTGAAAGCCTTGAAGTCAAGCACCTGTACAGAATTGTTGTGGTTCACACTAATATTTAGTCTGCCCAAGAACTGCAGCTGCCGATCATTTTTCCGGGGCTCCCCTTCCCCTTGGACAACCAAGTAATAGGATACCTTCTCCTGGAATGGACAGCAGGCCCTGGGAACGCCCAGGAGAAAGTATCACCAGGTTGCCTGCAGGGAGGGGGGGCATCCATGGGGAAGGAGGCTGAGGGGATAACTGGCCATTTGATCAGTGTATCTCCCTCTTTCTCTGCTGGCCATCTGATCCAGGAGGACATGTACAACTGGACACAGAAGGTAAGGGCCTAGCAGGGCCTTGCAGACTTTAATTGATTGGCTAGAGGAGAGAATAGCCCTTTCTCGTCAGTTCAGATGGGGACAAGCATTCCCAGTTTATAGAGAATGGAGTTTCCCCGCTACGTAAAATAAAATACCATTTTTTTTAATCTTTTCAGCCTGGGTCCATATCACAACCCCTAACACCCCCCACCCTGGGTCAGTCTGAACTTGCCCCTTGCCTACCACTGTTTGTCTGTTGCTGCTGGCTGGGGACCATACCTGGCTGGGCACTGATGATCCTGGCATGCTTCATGTATGGCTGTTGTTCATTCTGGTCAATCCCGTGGGCTAGCTGCTGCTTTGTCCCATGGTGGTCAATAGGCGTGGCAAGGGTTGGGGGTAGCCTGTCTGCTATGCCAGGATGGCAATGGACTGTGAGCTGCCCTCCTGAGTTTTGGCATGTTTGCGGCCTGACTGCTGCTTGAATCGCACAGCTGCATCCTCCAGGTGGGGGGTTTCGGCTCAGGTAGAGGATTTGATTGGCGGCTGCGAATCTCGTATCTTGTGAGATCTCGACTGCCATGTTGAGGAGGGCTGCCTGGCTATTTATGTATGTAAAAAAAAAAGGTGGGATCTGGGATTTGGGACAAGGTTTGGTAACCGCCCGGGATGTCCTGTCCAGCAGGCGCAGTCTGTCCCATTTGGAGGTACTGGGTTTGAATACTGCAGACTGATCTGCAGTGGTAGAATGGTGCCAGGCCACACCGATTTCGCTTTCATGATGGCAGTGGCTATGCGGAGCCGCCATCTAGAGTGTGGTGAGCAAAAAAAAAAGCAAGCACCCCTAATCAGGTGCAGTCACCGGGTCACTAACAAGGAATACTTAAGGCATCATGTTCACATTTTTAGCTGCCCTTATGAGCTAGGGGGCTCAGCAGCTCAGAATAGTAGGCAGTCTGCCATGACTCCAGGTATGGGGCTCTAATCAAAGCTGCTGCCTGTAGGCAGGGTCCCCAGCTGATTTTCAGCTGCAAACATCACAGACTGCATTTGGAGGACATATTGATCCAAGAGGATCGTAGAAGAGTGCCATTCATGGGGCAGACAAAGAGTTGCAGTATCACAGGGGGACACAGTGATGGTGTTCTGGAAGGTTGCTTCTTGATGCAGGGAATCGGGGTGCGATTTCTGGTCCTGGTTATGTGTGTTTAAGAAAAAGGTCCCAGAATTGTGCGGTCCTGGGCATTGCCAGGTCAAGGGGCTGGGTCCAAGAGTGTCAGTGTGGCTCAGTTGGTAGCAGCCTCATCTATGAGCTGGAAGGTTGTGGGTTCATCCCTCAGACAGTGGACATGTGTTCCCAACCATTTGGACACTGCAGTACAATACTGAATGAGGGTTGCTGCACTGGTGAAGGTGCATGTCCCCATAACACTCGCTGTGCAGGATGCCTACTAATGATGTTTATTGGGGGGGTTAGCTGTCATTACACAATAATGTCAACCCTCAAGAGAACCCCATTGGAGAAGGCATTGGCATCCATAGAGGAGCAGCTGCGATATCTCTAACAGAAGAAAGGCACAACATGGTTGGAGGCTTGTCTGGATGGATTGGAGGGCCCGTCAACTTCTGTTGGAGTGGCCATGAAGAAGAGGGTAGGAAAAGGGAAGTCCATGCCCCTGGTGAAGGTGCCCTAAGCAGCAGGTAAGATGCAACCCAGTGGGTCTCGGGTAAGGGCTCATGAATTAAGACAGGTCTTAGGGACGCTCAGGGGTGAGGAGACCAATAGTGAGGTAGAAGGGTATGGCAACAGAGTGGTACCAGAAGTTGATGCGGATGCCATGCTGCTAGAGTGTGCCCTTGAGGTGGAGGTTGAACAACCCAGAAGAGGAGGTGATGGCCTAGGGGAGCAGTGGGCCAGGGCTAATCTAGGGGTAGCAACCACGGAGCAGTTAAAACAGCTAGTAGGGGTGGTAGCAGATTTAGTCATGGAGCTGAAGAGCCAGTCAGCCTCAGGAGAGACCAAGGGTGTGGGTTCAGCAGCAGGGGAAAAGCTGGCCAAGGTATCGGTGCCATCTTCAGGGAAGAGTCCCTATACGGGGCTTGACCTATCAGTGGGAATGCACTTAACGGAGAAAGTGAGACAGCAAATTAGGAACCGGGAATATGTGGACATATTCTTCCTCTTGATCCACCTGGTGAACCTGGATGAGAGCAAGGGGGACAAATATGAGGATCGCGGAAGGCGGAGGGTTGAGGTCCTACAGACATACAAGAACTGGATTGCTGCCTTTGCAATTTATGCCATGGTTATTTTGAAGGCTGACGAAAAACAGGGAGTGGAGCTCTTCAGCTACATGCACCACATCTCACTGATGCACACGTATAAAGGGGGCATGGCATGGCTAGATTATGACATGGAGTTCTACTGCATACGTCAAGTTGATATCACCCTGGGTTGGGGGAAACTTGACATGCCCTCCTATTGGGTGTGATGCAGGGTGGGGTAGTGCTGCATACGGATAGTGGCCTCCCCATCAAGGTGTCCACCCCACGGCAGCAAGAGGGCTCAACGTCCCAGATGAGCTACGCTTGCAATCAGGGCACATGTACTAGGGCCAACTGCAGGTATCACCACACATGCATGGCACAAGGATGATCGCATCCATTCTTGCAGTGCTCTTACTCACATGGGGCTAAGGGGAGCTTTCAAGCAGCCTGGGGCAAGCCTCCCAAACTGCAAGGTGGAAAGTTGTCAACCCCAGTATGGGGGATAAGGATTAGGCCTTGGCTGGACCAGTACCTAGACAGAGCAGCCGCCCTCTTGCTGGACGAGGGCTTTTCAGTGGGCCATACTCAGGCCCCAGACAGGGCTATGAGGTGGAGAACTTGAAGTCAGCCAGGGATTGTCTGCAAGTTGTCTAGGATAAACTGGAAAAAGAGAGGTGGCTGGGGCATGTGAGTGGCCCATTCCTGTTGCCCTCATGGGCTAACTTGAGAATGTCCCCTTCTGTTCAAAAAGGTGCCAGGGGTGTTCCAGTTGATTAACTATTTGTCGTATCCAGAAGGGGATTCAATCAGTGACCACACAGACCCGACTTACACGTCAGTGCATTATGAGTCATTCAATAGGGCAATAGAGGCAATGTAAGCAGCTGGCCTGGAAGCACAGATGGCTAAGGGGGATATCGAGTCAGCTTTTAGACTACTTCCTGTGCATCCAGATCATGGAGTCCTTTTTGAAATGAAGTTTGAAGGCAAGTACTATGTGGACAACTGTATGCCCATGGGATGCTTGGTGGCATGTGCAGGTTTTGAACAATTCAGCACATTTTTGTACTGGGTAATGGTGCTTGTAATGATGCCATCATTCACTATCTGGATGACTTCCTGTTCATAGGCCTGGCTGGGGCTCAGACATGTGGGTTGGCTCTTGCAGCTTTTCAGTGCATGCGCGGGGAGTTCAGAGTTCCTTTGGCTCATGAGAAGTCCGAACTTCTGGGACAGTGCTGACCCTCCTGGGCATCAAGATTGATTCCAATGCACAGTTGTGCCACTTACCAATGGACTAAGTGGAATCCCTGCAAGAGCTACTACATGCTGCGGAGTGAGCCAAAAAGGTCACGTTGGTGGACGTTGGTTGGTTGGCACCTCAGTTTTTCCTGCAGGGTTATTCCAATGGGGAGGGCTTTCATGAGGTGTACTGCAAAAAGGGGGAAAGGTTGCAAGAAACCTCACCATCGGATCTGTGTATCCGAGGAGTTTAGGGAGCACCTGCAGGTCTGGAGGATTTTTTTAGATCTCTTCTAAGGGGTAGCCATGTGGCAGGAGCCAGGAAGGGGTCAGCCTTTTGAATTGTACATGGATGCAGCCGGTAGGCTGGGGTTTGGGGCATTCTTCTGGGGGGAGTGGTGTGCAGGCCAGTGGCCACCTCACTGGCTGGCAGTCAGGTTGGCTAGGCTGATTACATTGCTGGAATTCTTCCCAGTAGTGGTGGCCCTCTATATCTGGGGCGTAAGGCTGAAGGATAGGGAAGTGATTTTCAGATCTGACAACATGGGCGTGGTCCACACTTAACAGGCAGCTAGGCCCATGGGGCCTGCTGGGAGACTTGATGCTGGTATTTGTCTTAAGATGTATGCTGTTGAGCATTCACTTCAGAGCAGTACATGTATCAGGAGCTGACAACAAAATTGTCAATGCTTTGTCTCATTCACAGTGGCAGAGATTCTAGGTGTTGGCTCCAGCAGTGAAACTGCTGCCATGAGTGGTACCCCCATTCCTGTGGGACGTGGTGGCCAGGATACTTGGAGATGCATAGGTAATTTCATTGTACCTCAGACCAGGGAGGCCTATTGCAAAGGGGTTGAACATTACATTGCAGCACAGGAGGCAGCTGAATGGGCAGATGCATGACCAATTCCAATAGATCAGCTGTGTGTGTACATAGTGTGGTGCAAGCAGAAAGGTTTGTTGCAGTGACAGTGGGTGGTAATCTTTCAGGACTGTCTTGGATAGCTAAGGTGATGGGTTTCATCGACAACAGTAATGCCTTTAAGGTACTGAGGTCGCGGAGGTCGCTGACCAGTTGCTCAGATGAGAGGTGGCCTATTGCCCCTGAACTCATGGATCGCATCTGGGCAGCATTGCTGACAGTGTGTTGCAACAGCTATGAGGCATGGCTGTTCAGCCACCAGGGGCACATTGGGCTTGCTAGTAAAGGATGCAGTATGCATAGTGGAGGGCATATATGTCCATCTGAGGAAATCCAAGATGGAACAGAGAGGGGTAGGTCATTGGAATGCCCTGAGAGGTCTGGCTAGCTCAGATTGACTGGTGGTGGAGAAAATCAATGCATACCATGTGGCCAGCCCATAGATGGGGATGCTTTCTTCTGCCACGAGGACGGCAGGCTGGTGACAGCTTATATCAGTTTAGGTACATCCTCAAAAGGACCATTCAGCAAGTGGGTATGAATGGTTGGGAGTTTGGGACCCATTCCTTTCAGATAGGAGCTGCAATGAATGCCAGAAGTAGGGGCCTGTTGGATAAGGAGATACAGGCTTTGGCACGCTGGAAGTCCCAGGCATTCTTGTGCTATGTTCAACCTCACTTGCAGTAACGTTGTTTTGTCTGTTGAAAGCATAGTGTCATGTCGACACCTCCACAGCGACACCGCTATGGAGACATGTTGCACCCCAACAGCCACAGCAGAGAATGTTGAACAAAAGTGACATGCCCCTCCCAGAGTGCCAGCAGATGTGCCGGCATACTACAAAGGTGCTGGCAGCACCTGCAAATCCATCCAACACGACCTTGGGGAAGATGTCGGCTGAGCACGTCACTAGCGCTAAGGGCAACAGACTGCTGGTGGTGCATAGATACACCTACCAGCAGGAGCCACAGAGAAAGGACATACTGGGAGTGCTGTGAGTATATGGTGACCCGTTGAAAGGGCTGTACACTGACTGTCACAGGGGGAGAACCCACCATCTCAGGCACCCATAACCATGTGCCCGACACAGCCACAGTGGGAGTCTGAAGGGTGCTTGCCGCTGTGAAGAGGCGAGCCAGGGACACCAATGAGTCATCACAGCAAATTGTGGCAGCATGCTGCAGAGGAGTGAGTGAGGCCTTGGGGGGAGCCTACCACCCATACCCCTCCTTAAAAGAGCAGCCCCACATGTGCGGCGCAGAGCCCATCGGTCACTGGTGGACCCCCAGAGTATCACAGAGCTGGCAGTCTCGGAGGAATTCCACAGGACATTTGAAAGTGAGCCATTCCTGTTATACAGTTCAGAGGGTACCAGTGACCACAGGTTTCTGCTGTTCAGCACCATCAGGAACTTGGAATATCTTGCCTACAGCCCCTCCTGGCTAGGGGATGGCACATTCAAGTGCTGTCCCCACCTATTCCATCAACTATACACCCTGCATGGCATTAATGGTGCCATGGTACTGCCCATCAAGTACGTTCTGATGACCAAGAGGAAGGTGGCAGCCTACATGGCCATCTCTACCAAGGTGGCGGTGCTGTGCCTTGTAAGCGGCCCCCACCACATGTTGATAGACTATAAAATGACTGCCAACAGGTCACTGCAGAATGTCTTCCCACAGGTGGACATGCATGGGTGCTTCTTCCACCTGTGCCAGTGTGTGTGGCATCAGATATAGCAGCATGCAGAGCTGGTATGCCTGTACATAGGTGATGATGTGTGCACCATGCACCTCCGCATGCTACCTGCACTTGCCTTCATGCCCCCCAAGGAAGTGTGTGCCACATATGAGAAGCTCCACAGATGGCTCTATTTCACAGGGCATGAGGAGACCCTTCCTCCAGTTCTCGATTATTTCGAGGGCATATGGGTTGTCCGGCCCATCCGCAGTGGGCACCACTGCAAGCCACCATTCCCCATCCCTGTGTGGAACTGCCATGCATCAGTCATAGAGGGGATATCACGCATGAATAACACCATCAAGGGCTGGCACAGAGCCTTCAGTGCCTTGCTTGGTGAGGCACACCCCACACTGTGGTGGTTCCTAGAGGTCTTGTGGGGGGGGGGGACAGCAGCTGATAGAGGTCAAGATGCAACAGGCTGTGCCCGGGCAGGCTGTCAGGTGCTCACGTAGGCGGTGGAGGGAGAGTGCTCTCCAGATAACCAACTTGGTTGCCCAGTGCAGCAAGCGTAGCCATAGGTACTGCCTGATGGGGCTAGCATTGAATATCAGCCTCCAGATCTGACCTCCAGGGTGCATGTGGGGGGGCAATGTTACCAGCTGTCTGTGCATCCCCCCATGGCTGCCACCGGTTCCCTGTGCCATACCACCTCATGGCACCCTGTCCGTGTTTGAGCCAAGGGTCCCAGCCATGTTGCCCCCACCTATGTGTCCGGTAGCTATGCCACCATGCTACATTACCCTGTGTAATGCCAGGGGTCAGTAGTGTGTCCAGATTGCCTTTGTGCAATATTTGCCTGCCCTGCAGCCATGCTGTGCACTCATCCGTGATGTCCAGCATCAGGTTCTGGTCCATCAGTGGGGGTCCAGTGTGTGTGTGTGTGTGTGTGTGTGTGTGTGTGTGTGTGTGTGCGCCGGTCCACTGCTGCACAGCACTGCTTGCCACCGTGTCACCAGCTGCAGCCCACCTGCTGCCCTGCATGTTGATCTGCTCTCCTTCGTGGTCTATGTCACTGTGGGGGGTGTGGGGATGGGGGGAGGTTGGTGCGCATTGCCTCGTGTAGCTCCCAGTGGTGTTTCTCAGTGGTGCAACGTTCAGTGGCCAGTCGTGTTGGGGGCTGTCATTGTGTCCACATTGGGTACTGTGTCAGTGAACTGTCTGTCGGTCTCGTTTGTGTTGGGATTCTGTGTGGCGTTATCCCAGTGTCGCTGTGTAGGATGTTGACATGGTGGCTGTCGGTGTCCTGTGGTGCTTCCCCCCAGATGACCCCATTAGCATATGGATATGTGGACATTCCTTCATCTACTGGGCAGTGAGGAGAATGGCTGGCCAGCCAGGGGGTGGCAACCTCCAATGGCAGAGCAATTAGTGCATATATCATGGTTGGGAAGGAGGGACATGCGCTGGGATGGAGGATTGCTCCCATTGCTGTGAGAGAAGGCTGGAAGGTGGAAGGGTCTGGACATTTTTCTAATCCACCTAGGAGGGGAGGACTTAGGACACAAGAAGCTGGTGAGACTGCTGCTGCCGATGAAGGAAGATCCACACTTCATTAGGGACTGATGGCCCCATATGATTCACATCTGGGCACAGTTCATAATGAGAGAGTACCGGCCACAGGCAAGGGATGGGGGTGCATTGAACAGAGCTTGCATTAGGGTTACTTGGCAGATAAGAAACTTCATGGAATCCATGGGAGGTGCAGTAGTAAGACACAAAAACATTTACCTTTCTAGCTGGGGCCTGTTGGTGGGAGAGGATGGGCAAGTGCAGGGGGAAGGTTTGGATAGGTTATTGCAGGATTTTAAGTGAATCTTGGAGGAACAAATTGTGTGAGCAGCTTGGGGGGTCAGATGGGGTCTGGCCTGTGGTGGCTCGGGAGAAGCACAGACCAAAGGTAGTGGGGAGTAGAGAGGGATGAGGATTCTCCCAAAGGTCTCATCACCCCTGGTCAGCAGGAGGATGGGGACCGCAAGACCAGGGCCTACAGGGGGGGTGTCAGAACTCATCAATGAAAACTGAAAGGACAGTGGTGCAGGACAGGGGGTGGCCACAGGAGCCTTGGCCATATGACCTGCCCAGCAGCCACTGGGTTCACTTCAGCACACACTAAAAGGGCCCAGACAGATGGGCAGGTGCGGGATGCTGGAAGTGCAGCGCATCCTCCCGGCAGCACACGCTGCTAATGTATACATTAATAAACACATGGCTGTAGCTATTTACTCCAAGATCTGTGTCTGAGTCTTGATTGAGAAAGTGGAAAATGGGGGCTACCAGACAATATTTAGGCTTCCCAAGAACTGCAGTGGCCGATCATTTGTCCAGGGCCTCCTCCCTTCCCTTCAGACATCCAAGTAATAGTTCAAGTTTCAAGTTTATTGGAGGAAAACTCCGTTGAGCAAGCTCATTCACAAGGAGGTCCTGTGACATGTGTACAGGCAATTACAAATAGCATATTAGTAAAACATTACAGTAATAAGAACATAACAGACATCATAGTAGTTTGAAACAGTTTCAAGTAATTATGAAATATAAAGCTCAAATTAGGGAATAGAAAGGTGGGTACAGGGAACATAGGACGGTAAGAGGCATTGAGGTAGGGGGATACCAACTGCCAAAATAAGACATATAAGAAAACTGGAAGGGGAAAAGAAAGGGCTAGGGGGCCAAAGGGATAGGTGGAATGGGAGGGGGATATAGTATGGGAAAGGGATAGTAGTAGTAGTACAGTATTTTCATATGGGCTAGAGCTAGTGCCAGCTAGTAGAGAAGGCATGGGGTGAAGGAAAGGTGGGGAAGTGGCTTAGAAACAGCTGCAATTATCTTTTATTTTTGACGTAGCCAGCCTTTTGAAAAAGTTGACAGAAACAGTGCTGGAAGGTTTCAGCGTGGACTGGAACTGATTCCAAAAGGTTGGAAGGGCTGTTGATATGGCACGTTTGCCAAAGGAAGTGCGAGTCATCGGTATGTCAAGGAGGATGAAGTCTGATTTCCTGAGGGAACACATACTGTGGGAAATATGGATAAGAAGTTTTAGATAACACGGGAGCTTGTTCAGGAGTATCTTAAGGATCCAGATACCAGCGTGAAGCGTACATCTAGTGGAGAGTGACATCCAGCCAGTGGCTCTGAACAGTTCGCAATGGTGGGTTTGGTAGGGTAAATTTGTGATAAACCACAGGGCATGATGATAGAAGGAGTCCAATTTGCTTAGGCTTTAAGCTGCTGCAGAAGTGTAGATTAAGTCACCATAGCCCAGTAATGGAAGGAATGTAGCTTGAACAAGCCTGGTTCTAGTCCCAAGCAGAAAAAGTGACCTATTGTGGAAGAGAAAGCCTAGCCTGGCTTTTAATCTCCTGGACAGATCATTGAGTTGGTTATTGAAGGAGAACTTATTATCTAGCCACATACCAAGATATTTAAATTTGGTTATGACTTCAAGGGGTTCTCCTAGAGATGTAACAATGAAGTTTGTAGGTGGGTTGGTGAAGGAGGTGTTGAGGGTGAAGATCATGACCTTAGTATTTTTGGCATTAAGGAGCAGTTTGGCATTAACCAGATTAAGTTCCAACTGAGCAAAGTCAGTTTGTAAAACATCCCTTACTTCTGATAGAGTTGAACCAGGTGTGTACAGCACTGTTTCATCAGCAAAGCAGTGCAGTTTGGAATTGTCTATATGGGCATTGAGATTATTGATATACAGGGAGAAAAGGATAGGACCTAGGATGGAGCCTTGCGGGACTCCCCTAGCAACAGGTAGAAAGGCAGAAAATAGACCACCGGCTTTGACTTTCTGAGACCTGCCTGAAAGGTAGTTTGTAAACCACTGTGTGGTGGCAGGGGAGGCACCTATTTTGATAAGGCTTCTAAGTAGTAAGTTGTGGTCGACAGTATCGAACACTTTGCTAAGATCTAGGAATATTGCAACAGTGATTTTCTTAGAATCCATAGCAGAGACACATTCATTAGTGACTTTAACCAAAGCCGTGACTGTACTATGTTTAGGCCAAAAGCCGGATTGTGCTGGGTTAAGAAGTGAGAAGGTTTCAATTTGGTGCTTTAATTGAGTGTAGATCAATTTTTCAAAGACTTTAGATAGGATGGGCAATATGGAGATGGGTCTGTAGTTATTTAAGTCACATGGGTATCCTGATTTGAATAAGGGAAATATGTGGGCGGACTTCCAGCAAGAAGGAACTGAAGCAGTGGAGATAGAAAGGTTGAAGATGTGAAGGATGAGGGCAGTGAGATGGAGGTAGCCTATTTTTAGGAAAAAAGGTTCCAGACCATCAATGCCAGTACTTTTTTTAGTATCCAGACTGAGAAACAGATCTTCGACTTCTTTATGACTGGGAGGGAACAGCTGAAAGAGACATGACTGGGTTTGGGGAGCAGCATTATTGCTGTCTATGTTGTTAGTTTGTCCTACATATGGCGAGGAATCGAAGGCTCAGCCAGCAGTGGAAAAATGAGAGTTAATTTCTTTGAGTATTTGACAACTATTTTCCACCACCCTACCATTGCTGATTATTTTAGTTGGGATAGAGGAGGTAACAGGCCGGCCTTCGACAGTCTTAAGGATCTTCCAGATTTTATGAGAATTTCTTTTAGCCTGCTCAAGTGTAGAAACATAGAAGTTGGCTTTAGCAGAGTGAATAGGATACCTCCTCTTGGAATGGACAGCAGGCCCTGGGAATGTCCAGAAGGAGGTATCACTAGGCTGCCCACAGGGAAGGGGGACATCCTCAGGGAAGGAGATTGAGGGGATAACTGTTCATTTCTCTCTCTCTGCCAGTTGATCCCCACCACCTACCAGAAAGCAGGGGTTAGGGGCTAGGTAAAGAGCCCCTTGACCCAATATAGGTGTCTAGAATAGGAGTTGGGGAGTGCCTTTTCTCAGTTTTCTCCATAAAAGTGTTTTTTCCCCCCAGGTTTTTCGCTTCCTCCAAAAGGAAGTAACCGAGGAAGGATATCAGAGTAGGAAAGAAGGCTGAGGTGTAGTTTCACTTGCAACAAATATCTATTTGTTGCAGCCATGTGGGCAGCTTGGGAGGAGCACAGACCAAAGATAGTGGGGGAAGAGAGGGGGATGAGGCCAATTCTCCTGAAGGTCTTGTCTCCTCTGGTTGGCATGAGGATGGGGGACCACAAGACCCAGGCCTACACCGGGGGGGGGAGGTGTCAAGGTCTGAACTCATCAGTGAAAATTGCAAGGACAGTGGTACCAGGTGGGGGGCAGCCACAGGAGCCTTAGCCATATGACCTACTCAGCAGCCACGGGGCTTACTTTGGCATGCAATAAAAGGGCACAGACAGGTGGGTGGGTGCGAGGTGCCGGAAGTACAGCATATCCTCCCAGCAGCGCACGCTGCTCAATTTATGCTTATGTATACATCAATAAACACATGACTGTAGCCATTTGCTCCAAGATCTGTGTCTGAGTCTTGATTGGGAGAAGGGAAAATTGGGGGGGGGCTGCCAGACAATAGTGAAGAAAGGAGGGGTGCAGTAAATTGTCCACTGTTTGGAAATGCGCCTCAGGAAGATTCAGACAAATGCAATTTGGTTACTCCAACATATGTTAAAACACTTTGGACAGAATTTCTCAAAATTTCTAGCCACATTACCAGAGTTTGTAACTTTGATAAATTATATTGGTATACCTAGAAACTCTAGGCAGGCAGTTTCGGCCAAAATCAATGTTTTAAAATACGATGGTGCAACCAACTTGCAGGTGTAAATGTTCTGAAACAGAGTCCACAGCCAGTCCAACTTCTTCCAAAACACAATAACTTTTACTGACCCTGCTAGATTCAAACAAGATTGATTAATTAATTTACTTTAATTATATTGTGCTCTGCCATTGCTCAAAGCACAAAAATAAAACATTCAGCTCAAAAACAGAAAGTCATAAAACAGAGAGTACACCATATGAAAGGCACAAACAACATGGTATACATGATAAATAAAATATATTACAGTCAGACTGCTTTAATTTCCCAGCTTATAGGCTCTCAAAGCACATCCTCCCCACCACATCCTGTCTGAATCATAGCAGAATGATGAGTAAGTCACCTTTAGCAAGGTCAAAGAAAGATCACCCAGTTCCTGTGCACATGCACACTTCAGGTTAGGATCAACTAAAATTGTATACTATGAAGAAATCTAGTAATACGACCAGGAAGAATATCCAGGACAATGTTGCACCCAGGGCTTCAGTTAACTCCATTTTGGGAGCATTTGACTTCCAAAAATAAGGCAAAAACTTCCAAAATAAAGTGGGAGGAAGTCATTGACTTCCAGATGTAAAACCAAAAATTAAGTGACTTCCAAAATTGCAGGTTCGGAAGTCAGAAATTATGGATTTTTCTGAAAGAAACTGTATTTTACCACTAATATATTATATTAACATCCATAAATGTGTTCTTCTTAGAATATTGACTTTCAAATGTGGGACTGTGGAAGTATTTTGACTTCTAAAAAATTGGAATGACTTCTAGATTTTGACTCTTGGAGGTTTCAGACTTCCATTGAAAATAAATTAACTGAACCCCTGGTTGCACCCTTTCTTTTCCTAACAGCAAAACACTAAAACGTGGAGGAAGCATACTTTAGGGACCATGACATGCCAAACAAATCACAATAAAAACAAAAGTTGCCTCTAATCTAATCAAAAGATTATACTAAGAACTTAAATGGTGAAAAGATGCTAATGCCCATCTAGACCCACAAACTATATCAGTGGTATTATATTGACTGATTACCCTGCAAAACATATTTATCTTTGTCTAGATTTTAAAATCGTAATATTACTGCTTTCAGTTATTCAAGTAGAAAGTCCATTCTAAAGATTTATCACCCTCTGAGTAAAATATAATTGCCTTGTAAATGTTTTAGCCACTAATTCACCTCCATGGCCCTGGTACTGTGTGTTCTATTTTCACGTAGTTGGCCTAGTTGGTCCAATTATTTATTTTGTCTGATTAGGTCCCTTTATCACCTGTACCTCAACAGAAGAGACACACACAGTGTTTTGGAAGAAATGGCCATACTACTTGTTTATTAAAAGCAACCACAAGCAATAGCATGACATTCACGGCTCAGTAGTGTCAGCAGGCTTTGACTTAGGCAGTCCGCACTTTGCCTGGTCTGTCTGTTTACCCCCAGTGGCCACCACAGGGCAGACCCACCATCCTTTAAAAGGGGGGACACTGCTTCCAGAAGAATTATGACATCTGAGGCCTATGGTGTGGCTCTAGAGCTCGGTGCCATGTGCACCTCCCTCATCAGATGGTGCCACACAAGTAGGCCAACACCCAAGAATTCTATCCCCCAACTGGTCCCTCAGGGTCCCCATCGTTGGGGGCCTCACTTTCTGATAGCCTCAAGAGGAACCCATCGGTATTAGTGGCCGGTTCCCCTCGTTACCCCTTCTGTACACTACCTGTGAGACTGTTGTGCCACCACGTGTATGTGACTGTGACATCCTACACTATATCCCTGCTATTACCCATTTGAAGGAGATGAAAAACCTGGAAAAAACCTCATTGGAAAACCAGGAAAATTCATCCTCCACCCAAAAGGCAATTCCTCTTATTAGTATAACAGGCTTCCTACCTACCCTCAGCCCAGCAGGAACATAGCAACTGATGGCAGATAAGGGCTGTTTGGCCCATCTGGTCTGCCCATTTTCATTGTGATTGCTGCGGACCCTCCTTGGTCTATGGTACTGTCTCTTCCACTTCCTTTCCCTTATGATTCCCTTGTGCCTATCCCAGTCTTTTTTAAATCCCACCACTGTTTTTGCCCCCACTAACTCCATTGGAAGACTATTCCAGGCATCCACCACCCTTTCTGTGAAGAAGTATTTCCTCACATCTCTCTTAAACCTACCCCATCCAGCTTCATATCAAAATCCCTCGTTCTAGGAGGTCACGTGATGCTGAGGAAGGGATAGGATGTGTTCTTCTGAGCTCCGCCCATTTCGCTGACAAAACCCCTTAAAAAACACAGAGGGCCAGATATTCAAAAGGGTTGCGCCATGCGCAATAGGGTTGCGCCTGCTCAAGTCCAAACTTGCGCCATTCTGCGATATTCAGCAGGAGGCAGTTGCGCCACTGAAAACAAGCTGAGCAACAGCGCAATGCAAATGAATGCATGCTGAACTGGAGGGGGAGGAACCATGCATAAACTGCACAGCCCAATATTCAGCCGGGCTGTAAAGAGTTGTGCAGGCACAACCCCAACCTGCGCCTGCACAACTTTGAGCCAAAAAAAGGATCAGAGTCGAGGGCCACCCACAGGTGAGCTGCCGCATTGCAGGGCACAACACAGCAGCTGCCACCTGTTGCTGGCCCTCAACCCCTCCCTGTGCCCCCACTGCAGCCCGATCGCGGGCAAAAGTGTAAAAGATCCCCACCCCCCCACTGGCCCGATTGCAGGCAGCAAAGTGCCCCGCCCAACATATCCTGGTGGTCCAGTGGACGAAAAACCAATCACGGGCAGCAAATGTAAAACATAACCTCCCCCGAATATATCCCTGGTGGTCCAGTGGACTGAAAAACTGATCACGGGCTGCATTAGTTCGACCCCACCCCCAAGACCACATCCCTGGTGATCTAGTGTCCTCCCCACCCCACCCATGAAGCCCCCACCCTCTCCTCCCGGCCGGTGGGTGGCATCCCACCCACCTGCCGCCCGCCCGCCGACTGACTGCAGTAGGGCTGCGCCCGTGGTGCGGCAGGAGCCAATGGGCATGCAGCCATAACCTAAGGCAGTCCAGATTTGTGAATGAATGAATTGTGAATTAATTCATTCATTCACAAATCTGGACTGCCTTGTACGGTATGGCTGCACGCCCATTGGCTCCTGCTCGCACAATGGGCGATGCAACCTGGAGCAGTCGCGGCGGCAGCAGGCAGGTGGATGCTGCCACCACGCCGGGCGGGGTGGGGAGCGGGTGGTAGGGCTTCGTGGGTGGGTGGGTGGGGACACCAGATCACCAGGGATGTGGTCTTGAGGGGTGGGGATGGGGGTCGAAACTAATGCAGCCCGCGATCAGGCTTTTCGGTCCACTGGACCACCAGGGATATATTTGGGAGGGGTGTGTTTCTACATTTGCTGCCCATGATCGGGCTTAGCGTCCACTGGACCACCAGGGATATGTTCGGGGGCGGGGACACTTTGCTGCCGGGCGATCGCCTGGTGGGTGGTGGGGATGTTTTACTCTTTGCCCACGATCGGGCTGCAGGGTGCCGGTCCCCGACAGCTGCTTCCTGGCAGGTTGCCAGGCACAAGTCCTCGGGGATCGGTGCACCTGCATGTTAATGGCATGCCAATGGGGCCATAATCAGATGCAAATGGCCCCCCCTGTGCCTTGCATGAATTATGGCCCCATTTGCATGTCACTTTTTGAATATCGGATATTTGCGCATGGCGTAATGGTACTTGCGCCACTGCAAGTTGAATGCACCACTCTGACCACATGCGGTGGCACAAGTTCCACTGCGCCATGCACAGTGGCTGTGGCTGGGGAGTGATATTCAAAGGAGTTGCTCAAGGGCACAACTCCTTTGAATATCGCTCCGGCCACACCCCTGCACAACTATTTTGTGCAGCGCAAGGGCTTGCGCCACAAAATAGTGCAGTTTGAATATCCGGCCCCAAATATCTCTTCAGTTCAGCTCAATTTTGCAAATCTACCTCAACCGGAGAACGTGGACGCTGTTTCGAGCGCAGATGGAGACGAGCTTACCTCCAAAAATTCAGATCAGCAGTCGTACATAGAAGCGCTCCAGGAATCGGAGGCCAAACACCCTCATCGCAGTTCATCTCCCCAGTCAACTCTGTAGGATCTTTCTTCTTCCTGCATTTACTCAGAGCTCACTACAATCAAAGAGGTTCTTCTAAAATGAATCAAAGAGGTTGCCGACTTTAAGCCTGCTCTTACGCAATTATCCCGAAGAGTGACAGACATGGAGGCCAGAGTAACATTGATGGAGCACAAGCAGGACAAGATGGAGCCTGAGGTGGCTGAGCTCAAAAGAAATTTCACCAAGTTGGAGGATCATCTAGATGACCTGGAGGGGAGGAACCAGAGGAATAATTTGGTTCTGTTAGGGCTCAAAGAAGGAGAAGAGGGGCCTAGTACTATTCAATTTCTGCAGAGTTTTTTGAAAAGAAAAACAGTGGGTCCTTCTCTTAATGGCCCAGAATTTGTCATAGAACAAGCCCACAGATCACTCCGGGCTAAACTCCCTTCGGCTGACCCACCCAGGCCGATCATCTTTAAGCTGCTAAATTTTCTAGATCGGGATTTTATTTTAAAGGAAGCCAGAAAACTGTCCACTATTCTCAGGGAAGAGAAAAAGTTGAGACTGGTTCCAGACCTGACACTTAAAATCCACCAGCTATGTGCTTCCTTTCAGCCTATTACCTCGAAGCTGTGGGTGGCTGGAATACGCCATTGCCTCTTATACCCTGCCCAGCTAGAAATCACTTTATTGGAAGAAGCTAAGCGCTTTGATTCAGTGGAGGAAGCCATAAAAGAGTCTACGTAAATGTTACCCCAATCTATTCCCTAAGTGAAATGGGGGACTTTCAAGCACTCGGGGTAAAAGGAGACATCTCAAAACTCTTAGTATAGATGATACCAACTGCATTCAATCTGACTTAGCTTTCCCCTCCTCTTTATTTCTCTTTGTTATACAAGGAGCAGAGAAGGTTATTGCTGGGGATTGTAAAACAATTAATCTGCCTGATTTTGACTCAGCTCCATGCTGCATCTAAAAGCTATGATTACTTTCTAAATGTATTTAGCGTTACTCAACGAAGGAGGAACACTTCCTAATGTAGCATCCGTTTCATATGTTTTATTTTCGTCCACTAGATGGTGCTAAGACTGCATTTCAAAACTGGGCAATCCATCCAGAGAAAGTAAAACTAAGACTGTATTAGTGTACAGCATTTCCTTTTCTTTTCCTTTTTTCAAGGCCAAGTTACTTTTTTTTTTCAGCAGACTAAGTTTAAAACAGCTAAAGCATCATTGACTAAAATATAAATGCTGTGTTAGGTCTACTGTCCTGATGGTAATTTTCCCTAAATTGAGTTTTTTGGGGGGATAATTATCAAGTGTGATATTCCAGGTGTTTAGTTTGTAGAAATCGCCAGAACATTTGCTGTGTTCACATTTAGAGGGGGATATGCTGATTGCGATGTAGGCTACAGAGGGTTTTTAAGTTAACTAACCATTTTTTTTTTTTTTTTTTATTCCAGCAGGTCGGTAAGTGGATGATTGCTCTCCCTTTGAGAGTATCATGGTCCAAAACTTAGGGAGTGGGTCTAGGGCCCGAGTTACTAGGAATGTGCATAGTTTTATGGCTTTTTCTTATTTTTTCCCTTTATCCCACCTAGGGGATATTGTTTGGGAGGAGTTTACCTTGTGAGGGGGAGGTGGAGGTAGCATCTCAGGCTCGCATACTGTATAACCAGTTATGAACACTCTAACTTTCATGGTTAACACCCTGACTATTCTTTCCTGGAATATTAAGGGAAGGAGGAACAACAACAAGAAATAAATCACTTGGCAAAATTTGTCCCAAAGATTGTTTTCCTTCAGGAAACACATTTGCTTCCAGAACAGATAAAGTTCTTTATGAAGCACTGGGTAGTACCAGTTTTCGGAGCGGTTTTAGCCCTCAAAAGTGGGGAGTGGCTCTGTTAATAGCAAAAGGAGTGCCTTTTACTGCAGTTGAGACAGTTAGTGACCCAGAGGACCAGTATATATTCGTCTTTGGTAAACTAGGAAACTCTGACATAGTACTGGGATCAATTTATGGCCCCAATACCGAACCCCTCTTTTTTTACCCACCTAGCCTCAGTACTACTGGCTCTCTTTCTCCAGTACCCAATCATATTAGGAGGTGATTGGAATCTGGTACAAACAAGTGATCTGGATCGTACGTACCATAGAGGGATTGGATCCTCATCAGCCCAGAAGGCCTTGGGTGAATTCATTTCTTCCCTAGGTCTAATAGACCTGTGGAGACTATCCAACTCTTCATCTAAAGACTTCACTTTTTACTCCCCTGTTGATAAAAGTTATTCTCGCACTGATTTCTGTCTCAGAAGCCAACATATAGTCCCTTTTATTATTGATTCGCAAATACATGCCTGGGTAATTTCAGACCATTCCTTAATCACAGTCCAAATAGATCTACCTGATATTCCCGTCAGGCCCCACACCTAGTCTTTAAATAATACTTTGTTGAAAGACAACCAGATAATTTCCCGGTTTAACGAATTCCTGCAGGATTCCATTCAAGCAAATCAAAATTTGGTCCCTGCGGTGGATATGGTCTGGGTAGCCTTAAAAGCTACATGGAGAGGGGAATTTATATGGACTGCTATGGTACGGAAAAAGGAAAAATTATACCACATCAATCTTTGTCTAGATAGAATCCAGACACTTGAAATTAAACGGTTAGACAAACTTTCTTTAGCAGATGAGTAAGAACTTATTTGCTTAAGGGCACACTACGCTAGTATTTTATTGGAAAAAGTAGAAAGGTCAGTGTCCCTAATAAAAGCATCATATATTGGCCAGGGTAGCAAAGCCAGCAAGTTACTTGCCTGACAATTAAAACAACAAGCAGCATTAAATGGATTACAGCCATTAAACACCCTTGCACTGGAGCTTTAGTGTTTAATTCAAAAGAGATGCTGACCTTGTTCAGAGAGTATTATCAATCCTTATACTCCACTCACTCTCTGACAGACTCCCAATTTAAAGCAATGCCAGCCTTTCTTAATCGAGCAAATTTACCTAGTTTCTCAAGAGACAATCAGACCCGTCTAGCTGAACTAATAACTGTGGAAGAAATTTTGGTAGCAATTGATTCCTTAAAACCTGACAAGGCGCCTGGTCCAGATGGGTTTTCGGGCCTTTTCTATAAGACATTCAGAAAGCATCTTCTTCCCTTATTGCTACAGCTTTATACCTACTGGGGGTCTTTCCCAGTTAATGATCCCTTAATATTTGAAGAAAGAGTAGTTCTTCTCCCCAAACCCGGGAAGGATCCGAAGGTAATTAGTAACTACCGACCAATCTCTTTGCTTAATGTAGATGTCAAAATCTACACTAAAATCCTGGCTAAAAGGTTAGCAGAGGTGTGGATGAGGCTATCGGGTCCTGAACAGGCAGGATTTGTGGCTGGTCATACCTCATCGGATCACTTTCGGAAATTATACCACCTTATTTGTGCATCCAGGGAACCCAATCTTGAAGCTGTCTTGGTATCCCTGGATGCAGAAAAAGCATTTGATAGGGTAGAGTGGTGGACATATTTATTTGCTGCCCTTTCTAAATTTGATATTCCACAGTCCTTTATTGATCAAATTCGAGTTTTATACCAATGTACATCAGCAAGGTTATTGTGCAATAACTACCTATCAGACTCTTTTTCCACTTTGTTTTGGGACTCAGCAAGGATGTCTCCTCCTTCCCTATTTATTTAATTTATATATTGAACCCTTAGCTAGAGTACTCAACCTGGAGCAGGGGATAAAGGGCGTGCAACTGGGTGACCTAGAATGTAAGTTATCTCTTTTTGCAGATGATTTACTTCTGCACATTTCCAGCAGCAGGCACTCTCTCCCGATCGCCCTCCATGTTATATCTCAATTCAGCGAGTTTTCGGGGTACAAGCTTAACAGGAATAAAACTATGGTTTACCCCCGTCTCCCCTAGTGAGGAGGGACCAAACTGAAAGATTGGACCTCCATTGGGAAAGTGAAACTCTAACTTATCTAGACATCAAAATTACTAAAGAAATGGATAAGCTTAAAGAACTCAATTTGGACCCCTTGATAAAATCAACAAAAGATGACCTGGCCAGGTGGAAAAGTCTACCTTTATCCTTTTGGGTTAGGACAAATGTTTTAAAAATGGTAATTTTGCCCAAATTTTTTATCCCCTAAATAACTTCAATATGTATCTTCCCAAATCCTTCTTTTTGTCTCTTCAAAGAGTCTGCTCTGATTTTTACTGGAATGGGACAACTCCGCGAAGGGCATATGGGAAGCTTACTCACCCTAGGGCTTTAGGGAGGTTACAACTACCAGACTTATATGTCTGCTGTTTGGCCATTCACACTAATAGATTGCTACACTGGAGTAATCCTAAGTCAAATACTCTGGGGAGTCCTTCCTGGTTACAATCAGGCATTGGGCAAGCTAACCCCTTTAATCTCGCTTTGGTGGCATTGTTGTATAGCTCATGGTCAAACATTCCAACTAAGGTCAGAGATTCTCCTATTGGATGGAATGTGAAAGTTTTTCAACAATTATGTGCCCTGATCCAGATTCATCCCAAAAAAGATTTGAGGCAACCACTGTTAAATAACCCAAACTTGAAACTAGCTAAGAATACAATTAACACCCAGTTTTGGGAGTCCCCCCTTGATCCATGTTTGAAAGACCTCACTTTGGGGAACTCACTCATTTCTATCCCTACTTTGCAAACCAAGTTTAGTATCCTCAAAAATGTCTTTTTCATCTAACTCAAATACACCATTGTATTAAAGCCTTTCTGGGCAAACCCCCATGGTCAGATATAGTGGGGAGTTTGTTAGCTACTCTTTTGGAATCAGCCAAAGGTCGCAAGTCGATCACCAAATTGTACCAAGAAATTATTTGTCATGCTTGGAAGAATCTTTCTTCTGTAGCTTACTACTGGAAGAACAATTTTTCTAAGCAGTTTCCTGATAATATATGGAAAGCAATCTGGACCGACATTTTTGTCCTAATTAAACAAGACCGCTTGAGGAGCATCCAATTTAATATTCTCCATAACATCTATCATACACCTAGCAAACTGTATCTAATAGGCAGGTTATCCTCTGTGGCCTGTAAAGACTGTGTAGCTGACTATGCTACACTACACCATAAGCTTTGGTCATGCCCTAAGATCTCAAATTTTGGGAGACAGTCAAAAAGCATGTTGCACCACAGCTAAAAGTTATCTCCTACTTTGAGGAGGATACCTGTCTCTTAGGAATGTATTTGTCTATTCCCACATTCCCTCAAAAAGTTCAACTTGCCATGGTTTCCATGGTTACAAAATTGCTAATTCTAAGACATTGGAAAGAGGAGTGGAAACCTTCCTTTGGAGAATGGTGGGCTGAACATCTTACTGCTCTGAATGTGGAAAGATGTGTGGCTAGATTCTCCCACTCCTGAGGAAAATTCCAAAAATGTTGGGGATGTTTTTTCTCAATTCTTACAGGGAAATTTGGTTATTAAACAAGCTCCCCATTTTCTCTTCTTTCATCCTAGTATAATATTTTACCCCATCTCTTTACCCCTTCTGCTCCACCCCCACAGCTTCCTTAGTTCAGCACCTTCCTCTCCTCTCCTCTCCTCCCTCCTCTCCTCTCCTCTCCTCTCCTCTCCTCTCTCTCCTCTCTCCTCTCCTTCTCATCTCCTCTCCTCTCTTTCGTCTCTTTTAGTGACTTGTTTTGCTGGAGTTAAAAGAGATGTCAATTCATCCTGGTGTTATCTATTCTCTGTGGCTGTGGATTAAAAGGAGTCTTATATGCTCACGGGCAGGGAAGGGGTTGGGAGGTATAAAGGCTATTTTTGTTTCTGGTTATTTGTTTCTGGTTAATTGTCTGTTTTGATTATAACATTGATACGTGGTCACTTGTTTTGTGTATATGGATAAAACTTGCATTAAATTAAAGTTAATTGCAAAAAAAATCCTTCGTTCTAGAGTACCCCTTCCTCCGCAAAATGCCTCCCACCTGTACATTATTCACCCTTGTGAGGTATTTAAAGGTCTCAATTATATCCCCCCTTTCTCTCCTCTTCTCCAGGGTGTACATATTGAGTTCCCTTAGCCTCTCCTCATAGGGCTTTTAATGCAGACCCTATACCATCTTGGTAGCCCTCCTTTGGATCACCTCCACTCTGTTAATGTCTTTCCAGAGATGTGGTCTTCTAAACTTGACACAGTACTCCAGGTGGGGTCTCACCAATGACCTATATAGGGGCAACACCACTTCCCTCTTCCTACTGGTGATACCCATACCTATTTTTTTCTATTTCAAAACTTTTCACCAGGAAAGGCATACTGGGCTGAATATCTACTCATTTCTAGATGCATCCTGGGTAACTATACACACCATCATCCCACTAGCTCCCCTGATCACTTTGTCACATTTTCTGGCCATCTTCAGGTCATTGGATATGATTACCCCCAGGTCCCTTTCCTGCTTGGTCATTGCAAGTTTCTCTCCGCCTATTTTGTACTCCTCCTCCAGATTACTGTGATCCAAATGCATTATTTTGCACTTTTTTGCATTAAATCTTAGCTGCCAAACATTTGACCACTCTTCCTGCCATTTTAAATCTCTAAGCATCATTTGTACCCCCCTCTGGAGTGTTCACTCTGTTGCACATCTTGGTGTCATCTGCCAAAAGGCAGACTTTCCCTTCCAGTTCCTCGACTATGTCACTAATGAAGTTATTAAAGAGAATCAGTCCCAGCATTGACCCCAGAGGCACCCTGCTGGTCAATCTTCCCTCCTCAGAGCAGACACCATTGATAATTGCCCTCTGCCTCCTATCCCCTAATCAGTTTCTTACCCAGGTTACCATATTATTGCCCACCTCAATGCTACTCAACTTGTTTACCAGTCTCCTATGTGGAATGGTGTTGAAGGCCTTGCTGAAGTCCAGGTAGGCCATGTCCACCACCCTTTCTGATGCAACACTTTGATTTGGTACCCCAGTCAAAACAATCTATTAGATTAGGTTTGAATGGCATGACCTTTCCTCTGTAAAACCATAGTGTCTCAAGTCCTGCATTGGATTCCAGGTATTCCACACTCCTTTCCTTTAATAGCGTTTCCATTAATTTCCCCACCACCAGATTCAGGCTGACAGGTCTATAATTGCCCGCCTTCTTGCTTCCACTTTTGTGACGAGGGACTAGCTATGCTCTTCTCCAGTCCTCTGGGACCATGCTGGTCTCCTGTGAGCTGTTAAACAAATCTGCCAGGGGTGCAGCCTGCACTTCTCGGAGTTCCTTCAGCACTCTTGGATGTGCCCCAACTGGCCTCATGGATTTGTCCACTCTCAGATTAGCAAGTGCTTACTTGACCCTGTCATCAGAAATGGGACTGGTGTCCACTTCTCGCCTCTCAAAGCTCCAGGTGCCTTTGTCGTAGTCCCTCTTCTTCTCCTTCTACTGTGAACACTGAGCAGAAGTATTTATTTAAGATGTTTGCCTTTTTTTGGTCCTCTTCTGTACATCTCCCCTCCTGTTTTAACCGTGTAATTTATCTCTCTGTCTTTCTTTTCTAACTAGCATACCTAAAAAATGTTTTGTCCCCGTTTGATATTGCCTGGTCTATTCTTTCCTCACTTCATGCTTTTGCACTCTTTACAGGTTTATCTGCCTCCCTCTGTTTCTCCAGTTACACTTCCCTATCTTCCTTTCTCTGGGTCTCCTTATACCTTCTGAATGCCACTTTTTTTCCTTTACCTTTTCTGCACCTCCCTCGAGAACCATAATGGTTTCCTCTTCCTTCTGCTTTTGCTTACATGCTTGACATAGAGGTTTTTTGCCTGTATTATGCCCTCATTTTATCTGACCCATTTGCTCTTCACCCCACCCAGGACATCTCCCCTTCCAGGTCCTTTCTGAGGCACTCCCCCATCTTCATCAAGTCAGCTTTTCGTAAATCCTGGCTCATCGCCCTTAAGTGGTTGGATTCTGCTTCTGTTCTTATATTAAACCACAATACATGATGATCACTGGTCCCCAAATAACTTGTCACCCTGATGTCAGCAACAATGTCCCTGTTAGTAAGCAACAGATCCAGTATCACCCCACCCTGAGTGGGTTCATGACTAGCTGCCTGAGGAATGCCCTCTGCAGGGAGTCCTGGATGTCTCTACTTCTAGATGATGCTGCAGCAGGGAGGTTCCAATATACATCTGGCAGACTAAAGTCCACTACCAGTACCACCTTCCCTTCTCAGCCACTTTACCAATAGCTTCTAACATTTCTTTACATACAGTAAGTCCTCCCCCTGTGTTGGAGGCTTGTAGACCACTCCTATCTGAAATAGTGGCTTCATTTGCTGATTCAAGGATGACCCACAACACCTCATCCCCCCTTGAATTCCCTGTAACTCCATTGCTTTTTTGTGTTCCTCAACATAAAGCACCACTTCCTTAACATAAAGCACCACAGCCTCACCAGTGTGAGGGCAGGAAATTCTCAACCTTGTATTTGCTACATCTAGCATTGTTAATAAAGATTGTACTGTAGACTCATCAATATTGAATAACGATCATAATACCATCTGGTACACTGTAGACTATACACATATACTCAGAAATAACTGTACCTCAATATTCCTGCTAATCAAAGCAGACAAAGAAAGTTTTGAAAAAAATATTGAAAAAAAATCTGAAGGAGTGCCTTGGGGGGATCTATTAAAGGAACAGTCAGTAGATGATGCTTGGAGCATTATCCAAAATATAATACCAAAGGTTGCAAAAGATAATATACCTCCAATTGAAAAATCTATTAAGTCCAAATGACCTCACTGGTTAAATCATAATATCAAGAAATTAATCAAGAAAAAGTCAAGATTATACAAGAAGAATCTAAAAAATGGAAATATTAGAACATATGAGGCCTACAAGTATGTACAAAAAAAGTGCAAAACAAAAATCAGGCAAGCGAAAAAGAATATAGACAAAACTTGCAATGGAAGCAAAAATATCAAATACAAAACAGTTCTACTTATAAATAAATTCATTAAAAAATACCCAGAATGAAATTGGTCCAATAGTAGGAGATAATGGTATAATAACTGATAATAAATTAATGGCTGAAGTATTTAATAAATATTATTGTAGCGTTTATAACATGGGCCGTAGCTGCTCTCGAACAAGGCAAATAAATTACAACCCTGAAAATCAAATTCAGTATATAACTAAAACAGAAATTGATCAGAAAATGAAAAATTTAAAAAGAGAGTCATCTCCAGGACCAGACAGGATATCTGCTGGGATTCTTCAGCGTATGTCTAGACATATCCTATATCCACTGAAATTACTGTTTAATCAGTCACTCAACCGATCCAAAGTTCCAATTGAATGGAAGTTAGCCCACATCATACCAATCTTTGAAAAAGGGGAACATGGATTAGTGCAAAACTACCACCCAATCAGCCTCACCAGTGTGACTGGTGAAGTGATGGAAAGCATCATTAAAGATAAAATAACTGCACAAATAAAATACATGGATCAAGAACAACATGGCTTTGTAAAAGGTAGGGGCTGCATATCCAATCTACTCATTTTCTATGAACAAATTAGTGCATCTCTGGATAACAATATACCATGTGACATAATTTATTTAGACTTTTTTAAAGCCTTTGACCGCATGCCACATTGGGCAGTAATAGACAAAATGACAAAGATTGGTATAAGTGTACCCACTATTGACTGGGTAGCGAACTGGTTGTCTGAAAGGAGACAGTGTGTCTCAATTAATGGGCATGTACTGTATCTGAGGAAGGGTTTATCACTAGTGGAGTTCCCCAAGGTTCCATCCTGGGCCCAGCACTATTTAATGTTTTTACCTCTGCAATGACAACCGACCTACAGGGTATAACTATAAAATATGCAGATGATACAAAGTTAGGGGGCCCTTGTAGCACTTTAAATGAAGTAAACAGATGTCAACAGGATTTAAGCAATATTTCCCTCTGGACCCATGAATGGGATGTGAAACTAAATAAAGATAAGAGCAAAGTTATGCACTTGGAAAGACTCAACAACAAATATAATTATTATCTGGATGGTGAGCCACTTTGTATAGCCAATGGTGAAAAGGACCTGGGTATATACATAAGGAACAATTTAAGTACACAACAACAAGTTGGTGATGCCACAAACAGGGCTAACAGGGTAATATGGTCCATTTAGAGAAATATTATATCAAGATCCAGTAGTGTTCTCATCCCCCTATATAGGTCATATGTTCAACCATATCTGGGATACTGATCCCAGGTTTGAAATCCTTATAAAACTTCAGAAAGAAAGAAACAAACTTAAACAAGTACAGCATCGTTTTACAACAAGCATTTGTCAATGCCGAATGTTTGCTTGCTGGCATTGGTAGGGTAGGAGTTAGAAAGTTGCATAAAAGGAATGGCAGTGAAGTATTGAACTGAAGCCAACCCCACCACCACCCTGCAGAGACTGACAGGCATTGGGGTATGCCTTTGGGTCATCAGGCATAATGGCCATGCCATTTCACTACACCTTACCCTGCAGACACCGACAAGTGTCACGGTGTGCCATGGGGTCTTTGGGCCTTATGCTCACCCCATTCCACAAGGAAATACAATGAGATGGGTGCAGTATAGGAGAATGGGATGAACTTTGGGACCGAAGAGTCCAAGGCACACCTCAATGCCTGTCACTGGCTGCAGGGTGTGGGTGGGGGTGGAATGGTATGAGCATTACAGGTGACAATCCCAAGTCACACTCCTGATGCCTGTCAGTCTCTACAGGGTGGGGTGTTATGGCCAGAAACCTAATGGCAGGTGTTCATTGGTATTTTCATTCCAGTTTTAAAACATGGGTTTTTGTGACCCCCACCTCATGAACAGTGGCAATATCAGTTTGTTAGCAAAAGCTGATCTTGCACAGCGATTATGCCATTTGGCAACACAGGTGTGAAAACACATTTTGAACAGGATGTGAAAAATAACAGCTGTACTGTTCATGAGGAGGTGAAAAATATGGCAATGTTGAAAATCTGGAGTGAAAATATAAAAAACTGGAGAAGTCACGAGCGTGCCTAGAAACTGCGTAACACACTCCCGTATTGTAATTAGTTTGGGGATTGTTTACAGCAGATTGTCAACACAGGCATTTTGGGACCTCCACTCATGAACAGTGTCACTGTGATTTTCTTAATGGGTCCCGAACACTGATTTCCCATAGCGACCACGCATTTCTGTGCCAGAAGTGCGAAAACACATTTTGGCCAGGGTGTGAAAAATGAAAACTGTACTGTTCATAAGGAGGTGTGAAAAAATGCCAGTGTAGAAAATCTGGACTGGAACTAGTACAAATTCATGAACTTACGACGGTGTGTGGAAACTGCCCAATGCACGCTTGTAACACAGTCAGTTTATGGACTTTTGTCATCAAATTTTCAACATAGCCATTTTAAGACCTCTGCCCATGAACAGTGTCACTGTGATTTTCTTAATCTGTCCCGAACATTGATTTTGCACACCGACCATGCCATTGTGCGCTACTTGCATTAAAACACATTTTGGGTGAGATGTGAAAAATGACAGCTATACTGCTCATAAGGAGGTGTGGTAAAATGGCAATGATGAAAATCTGGAGTGAAAATATTAAAAATTTGTGACATTATGTGCGTGCATAGGAACTGCGCAATGCACACTCGTAAAACAATCATTTTTGGGAATTTTTTCATCAAATTTTCAACATACAGTTTTGGGGGGCTACCTCATGAACTGTGACACTGTCATTTTGTTACTTGGTCCCAAAAGATGGTTCCACGCAGTGACCGTGAAATCATCTTTCAGGACCGAATAACAAAATGACAGTGCCAGAATTCATGAGGTGGGGTCCCAAGAACCCCATGTTGAAAAGTTGATGAAATAATTCCCAAAAATGCCTGAGATATGCATCAAAGTTGAAAAAACTATTTATTCCATTATACAGCTTACCGCATTTCTTCAGTTTGCAGTCGGCTTTGAAGAGTGCAGACGTGTTCCCAGTCCATCAAGATCATTGCGCTGGACTCCGGAGGTAAGCATGGGGTGAAGGGGTGTGGGGAGGCAGGTGCGCAGAGGGTGGATGGGGTGGGGGAGGGGGTCAAGACAGTAAGCAAGGGGCTGTTTTTTCTTACAGGTCATTTTATTTTAAGACAGTCTGGGACTTTGCCATGCTGGGGTGAGCTCCCAGCATGGCAGCTGAAAGGTTGTTTTGGGAGGCAGTGAAGCTGATGGGGACTGGGCACCCCCTGTCAGCTATATGGATGTTTGCCATGCTGGGGTGGTCTTCCAGCGTGGCAACTGGAAGTCCATTTTTTTTTGTGTGTGGGGTGGGTACAGTGGAGCTGACGGGGGATTGAGCACCCCTGTTGGCCATACAGTGTGTGGGGGAACTTGGGACTGCATGAGCACGCAAGGGTGGGATCCCAGCATGCTATGTAGGTGTGTGTGGGGGGGGGATGAATAGTCTATGACAGTTCAGATGCAGTGAGCGCTGACGTGTAGGCAATTTGTATACTGCAGATGGATGACAGCATGCCAATTGGCTACACGAGCCACTGTGTTTTCCTTTCAACTGTATGCCACTGCATCTGAATGGCTGTCATGGACAGCTTGGACATTCATTGGCGCAGTGCAGCCATGCCTGCAAAAGGGAGCAGGGCATTGGAAGTGGGAGAGACACACCTACAAAAACTCATATGGTGGCACTATGTTTCTTACACATGCGTGCAAGCAAATGTAAATATAGTATATGGATATTGTAATATATCTTATGACAACAGATTACACTCCTTACAACTTGTGTCTCTAGAAACACATAGAGCATGTGGTGTTATTCTCCTTCTATAATGTTCTACTAGACCCTAGAATTATGTGTGATCTAGATATAACTTTCAAAGACAATAACATAGAAACTAGGGGACATCCATTACAAATCAAATGGAAGAGGTTTAGAACAAATGCTAGAAAATATTCATACACTGTCAGAGTGGTAAATCTGTGGAACTCGTTGCTGTTAATATAATATTGGCTGAAACTAAATATATTTTTAAAGCCAGACTAGATAAATACATACTTAGTGGTGTCAGTTTAAGGTAATACAAGTAAGGTTGGAACACAAATTGGTTTTTAGCCTCCTAGTTCCTATCTCTACCTTAGTATGAACCTTAGTATGAACTTCCCCTCCTTTTCTTCCTACCCTGTCTCTTCCAAGCATCATGTAGCCAGGTATGACCATTTCCCAGACATGGTTGTCAGTACACCATGACTTGGTAATGTCTACAATATTCATTGTGGTCTCCAGGTCTGGTATCTTATTTCCAGGACTTCTAGCACTGGCACACATGGCTGTCCAGATTTTGTTAGTCCTATATTGTCTTTTGCCTCTTTTTGTAGCTGTTCCCCTTGCATCACGTTTTATTTTGACTGCTCCTCTTTCCACCTTCCTCACTTGCTGATCCTTTGCTACCTATATTGTTTTGCTTCCCATTGAACAACTCTTCTCAGGGGATTTCTCTACCCTATATCACAGCTTGCGGGGGGGGGGCAGTTACTGCTTCCCATTTGAATTCTGCCATCCTCCTTGGCTAGTTTAAATATCTATAAAAGTAACATTAAAACCATCCACTGTGGACTGCTGTTCCCTTCTGGGATGGATGCAAGCCATCCCTCTGGTATCAGCTCTGATCCCTCCAGGTGGAACCCCAGTCCCCAATGGAGCTAAACCCCCCTCCTCACTGCACCATTCCTTCAACCATTCGTTGAAGGCTTTAGTGTGGAGTTCCTACTCCTTCCCCCTCTTGTAGATAGGCAGCACTTCTGTAAAGACTACAGTGTGTGCTACCTGCCTAAGATCCTTCCCCAGTTTCCTAAATGGCTCTGGAACTGCCCCATCACATGCAAAGCTAGGTCATTCATCCCCAGGTGGACAATGACATCCAGCTCCCCCTTCCTTCCTATTGCCTTCATGATCCATTGGATATGCTTTCCATCCCTCTGAGCTATTGCACCAGGTAGACACTTTACTTCCCTCTCTACCTTGTTTCCTGCCCCCAACTCTATCCCCCTGATGATAGAGTGCCCCACTAGAAGTTGCTTCCTCCTCCTTCTCTGGAGGTCCCCCCCATGAGGACTCCATTCAGGTAGACCCCCACATCCTCACTGATCACCTCCTTGTGTGCCCCTTCTTCACATTCCCACTCTGCTAGAATGGCAAAGGAATTTCTTAGTGGTGCCAGCTGATGAATATACCTGTTACACAGTCCTCCCTGCCTACCAGATCCCACCCCCCTTAGCCCAATGTAGTCCAACCACTCCTCCCTACTGGCATCCTTTGAGGTAGCTGTGTCTGGCTAGGTGGTCTCTGGGTGAGAGAAATAGTCTTCCAACTCTTTGACAATGCAACTTTGAGTCTAGCGATGTTCTTCTGACTCTCAGTCAGCACTGCCTGGAGCCTGGAGACATGTTCCCTCCACCTAAAGAGACACACACAGATGAGGTAGCACCACAGTCTTCAGAAGGTCTCCCTGTAGATTGCCACCCCACAACCACTGTATTGCACAACTCACCACATTTCCTTTTTATGTTTTCTTGTGCTTGCGTAGGTAAAGTTTTGTTACAGTGAAGGCATTTCAGAGGTGTGTCAGTGTTGTGTCCAATGCAGATCAAACTGCATCCCTGACAAACCAATGAGCATGCCAGCTGACAATGACAGTGGGTACATTTTATGGGCTGAAACTTTGTGTACTTGAAAGGTAGAAGCTTTCCAATGAGAGAGTGCTTCTGTCCTTTCATTTGCATAAAGTCTCCCAGCTTTTCTGTTCTTCTCTCCTGTGTCTGCCACTCCCTTGCCCTCTGCCTTGCGGTGTTGTCAGTCTGTGGTCCTTTATCTTACTTTTTATATAACCACCCACCACACCCTCTTCTCCAAAAATCCCATACATAGAGCGAATGTGAAGAAAAAAAAATTCAGTGTTTGTGCCTTGTGGCCCTTTCTGTCCCCCTTTTTGCCTTCTCCGTTTGTCTGCTGCTACAGCTGCTGTGGTGTTTTTCTTCCCCCTTGTCTTGTTTTTCTTTGCTGCTCTGCAGCCCCATGGTTGTATGCATTTTCTTACTGCCATCCTTGTGCTTGTTCCCCGCTGCCCCACTGTCTGCTCCCTTGTACCTTGTTTCTTGTTTTTTCTCCCTTTTGGGGTTTTCTTCCCATATTCCTCCAAATCTACTGTGAACGGATGGGGGCTTTGTGTGCCTCACAAACATTGCTCGCCCATCCCGGGGGGGATGAAGGAGAGGAGGTGCTGGAGCTGAGGGGTCCATCCCAGTTATTCAAAACAGCAAAAGGAAGAGGACTGTCCAATCCCCAAGAGCTGATGCCAAGCACTAGCCATCCCAGTTAGTAGCCAGTGCCCACCCACCAAAATCAGCTCTCTGTACTGTAGAACAACATGATACTGTAAGGTAAACTTGTTGTTTCTAGGTGGTGTCACAATTTTTACATAGTTCTTTGTAAATCAGAATTTTTTTTTATTGTTTGTTTGTTTATAGAATGTTGAACTGGTAATGGCACTCGTAGCTGAAGCTCATATTCCAGGAAGCACAAGGAGGTTAAGTGACTTATTTAGGGTCACACCGCATTTAAGTGGCGGTTATGAATTTCAGACCCACATCTGCTGGTTTTCCATGTTCACAGCAGGATGCTGTAGGCTAGGTGTGTCCAACCTTTTTGGGGTCATGAGCTACTTTAAAATTTGTGTGTAAGACATAAGTTACAACAATGTGTGGCTCGTACCATACCCATATTTACCCATATGTAAGAGTTAAAATAATGACATTGTTAAAGAAAATAGTCAATAATTATATTTTATTAAGTTTTATTACGTTACAGTATTTTTAAAAAATAGTTGTATTTTTAAAATAATTATTCATAGCAGATCTGGAGCTTTAGATTGGCTTGTGGGCTTAGTAAAAGTGAACACTCACGGCACTTTTCAGCTCCTGTCCTTTGACTTTTCTCAAATTTAAAAGACTGTGACATGTACTTGACACATAATTAAAACACCCCTCATGAGCCACCTCAAACTGCTTCGAGAGCAACATGTGGCTATCGAGCTACAGGTTGGCCACCCCTGCTCTAGGCTGTGCTGCAGAATGCAAAGTTCATTATGCAGTCTCCTCTAGCCGATTTATTTACCTTTTCTTCAGCTCTATCAGCTTTGCAGGAATGTGATTTATTGCAACCTGCAGCACGCTATAACTCTCAACTGTCCCACACTTGAATAGTTCCTCATTTTGCTTCACAAAATCCTCCTATGCCACATTGAGAGGATTTGTCCCACAGTCAGTGCTGAGATTTCAAAGCAATTATCCATAGTAAATAACATGAAAAACATATTATTGAATTGACAACAAACTTTGTGTACATAAAGGCACACATTTTAACAGTGTTATGAGATCCTTTGTTAATGGTCTGATTAAGTGTCCCACATTGTGCCTATTTGTACTTTATAACATGGCATCGACAAATGCATGAACATGATTGGCTGAAACATGTACATGACTGTGCATTAAATGCATTAATGCACACTCAGAGTGTTGATCTTGTTTATCAGTAAAAAAAAAAGTTTTCTATCATGTACACCATACAAGAAAACATTCAGCATTGGCAAATGTTTGTTTCATGCTCTTCTTGTACTTCCTGTCCTCCTGACCCAAACCCCAGTAAGGCTGTCCTACTAACACTCAGTAACTACAAGCCCCTAAACCCTGACATGCACTAATACCCAGCAACAATTTAACAGTAAGTCCCTGAACCCTGAAACACACTAGTACCTATCAACAGTTTAACAACAGTTACTTAAATCCAGAAACACACTAATACCCACCAGCAGTTTAAATAACAAGCCCTCAAACCTTCATTCACTCTTGTAACTCCTGTCTTCAGGATGGGTGGGTGGAAATTTCAACTGTGGGGAGGAACAAAGAGGCTTGGCAACCATGACCCAGCCTTTTTATAGCCTCTTTGCTCCTCACCTCCAGTCCAGCTCTTCCCAACCCCCTGGGTGAACATACTGTACTAGCCTTAGCCTTCCCTTTTTCATTCCCACTCCCACCTTCCTGACTTCTGCCCCGTAACAGGGAAAGGGAGGATAGACAAATACATGCAGACCTCAAGGTGCTTCTTTACCTGCTTTCTATTGTCTGATTTCTTTCCTTATACATTTTACCTCAACAGAAGAGTCATACACAGCCACCATAACAGTCCTTCAAAACAGCCTGTATATCTTCTAAAAAGCTATCCATACCTACCATAGAAAAATGTATTCCATCCCTTGCATACAAGTGCAGCAATGCAGCCACAATCTCATTATGACACAATACCTTTCCTATCGACCTCATAAAGGTGTGCATCAACATGTTGACTAACCTACAAGCCTTCTCAATTGCTGTAGGATCCTCGGATGCTGCCACCTCTATTTTTTTTATAATTCAAATTTTATTAGTACATTTTTACTAATACAGGGGACAGAGGATTACCATATACAATGCTTATACTCAAAATGATGCATGAGCTGTCCCATTACCCCTTCCCCCACCCCATACAGCAGCAAGGTACTTAGAAAATAAAACAATACAATATAATATCATGAATCAAAAAGCACTGGATGTACAAACTCATTTAGCAGCTCTGGCCATAATTAACGTGTGAAGGGGATCCCAAGTATTCTTGTACCACTGCAACTTATTGTGGAGGCTTGCTATCGCTTTCTCAGTATGTAGGTTAGCCAAAATTTCATTAACCCATTCCTGATATGTTGGGCTTATTGTATCCCTCCAATGCCGAAGCACAATTTTTTTAACAGGTAATGCAATCATGGAAACATGAAACCTTCTGATTCTCACCTTGATAGAGGATAAATCCCCCAACAAACATACATCTGGGGTGAAGTATTCCTGCAAACCCAGTATGAGGTCTAGGTTATTCTGTATGGCCATCTATAATGGCTTATCTTAGGGCATGACCAAAAGACGTGAAGAAGCGTACCTTCCTCTTGACATCCTTTGGTACAGGCCTCGAAATTATAAGACCCCATTTCTAGCTTCACAGGGGTATAATACATGTTATGTAATATATGGTATTGCATAATGCAGAGTCTATCCTGAGAGACATATTTATGGCAGAACTTCCATAAAGCTGACCAGTTAGGAGTATATTGAGGAAAAAAGAAACACAGAGCCTAGTGGGGCCTTCAGTCTCTCATATTTCCAATGATATAGACATGATATATTTTGGAAATAGCACCTGGTGACCCTAATAAAGGGGAGAGATCCGATACAAGCAGAAAAGCAGGTGGACGAGGAGGGATATTACCAAATATTGCAGAGAGCAGATGTTTCAATTGGGCTACCATGAATTAAAAAGTTAACGGGATATCAAACTTGCGAATTATATTAGAAAATGAGAGCCATTCCCCTGCATCATCCAGAAAAGTAGAAATTATCCCATCCCCAATCTGGGGCAACCATTTATGAGATATCATCTTTTTGTTTATTGAGAAAGATGGGGAATTCCAAATGGACTGGGACAGATCCAATTCTGGGGAATACTGCAGAAATGAACAAAGCTGCCTGTGAACTCTGAGAGATGTTCGGATAATGGGACAACTAATAGTGTCCAGAAGGGAGGCTATTTTAAGATAGAACAGTGTCTGGGGGTCAGTGTTCTCAGATTGAATAAAGTCTAATTTGATTTTGAGCCAGACCAGTCTTAAATGTTCTGGACCCGGATTCACCACCGCAAATATTTTGCAATATGACTAGCCCAGTAATAAATTGCTAGATGGGGATCCATGAGTCCTCCATCTAGTTTCTGAGCAGCTAGTTTGTAATATGCTAAACTGGCTTGTTTATTAGACCAGATGAATTTGTGAAAATTCCATGCATTTTTGCAACCAGCAACTATGATAACGTGTAAAGGACTTTAGAAGTGAGAGGGTATAAAATAAACGAGGAAAAACATTCATTTTAATGATATTAATGTGACCCAAAAGAGAGAGAGAGAGAGTTTAGACCATCTATTGAGGTCCTGAACTATCACTTGGGAGACAGGCTCCAAACTTTCTTTAAACCAGGAGGAGGGGTTACGCATCAAATTGATATCAAGGTATCTGAAAACACGTGGAGACCAACAGAGACCAAAAGACGACAAATCATTTTTAAAAACTTATGATTAAGAGGGAAAATGGAGGATTTATTTATATTCAGCTAATAATTTGAAAAAGCGCTGAACTTGGCGATTTCCCTCAACTTGACGGGAATTGAAGTTTTTGGATGAGATGAATGAAGGAGGAGATTGTCAGCATAAGCCGTAATCTTCACCACCTGGTTGCCAATCGGGATACCGCTTTACTCCGGATTATTGAGAATATTTCAGATAAGGGGCTCTAAATATAAATTAAATAAAAGGGGGGAGAGATGGCAACCCTGCCGGGTACCGGAAGACAAAGGAAAGGGTTTGGAGAATGCTCCGTTGCCAGAGACTCTGGCAGATGGAGTTTGATATAAGGCCCAAATCCACTCTATAAACTTAGCCGAAAAACCAAATACTTTAAGGGCCTGGAACATGAAGTTCCAATTGACACGATTAAATGCCTTCTTGGAGTCCAAGGAGACCAATCCCACAGGAAAGGCAGCATCCCTGGACACCGAGACTACGTGTGACAGGGTACGTAGATGGTCAGCTGATGAATGTCCCCTCATAAACCTTACCTGACACATATTAATCAGGTCAGGAAGAACTCGTGTTATTCTATCAGCCAATATCTTGGAGAGAATTTTAACATCTTGATTCAGTAAGGAGATTGGTCTGTAGCTTTGCACTAATTCCGGATCTTTATCTGACTTAGGGAGAAGAACAATCAGGAATTCAAACAAATGTGTATCTATTTTTGCACCAGAAAGAAAGTGACAGTACAACCGGTGGAGAACTGGCAATAATTGTGATCAAAATGTTTTATAAAATAAAGCGGAAAAACCATCTGGTCCTGGGACCTTATCTGAGGGCAAAGCCCCAATGACCTCTGATATTTCTTCTAAAGATATTGGTGAGGATAGAAAATTGCTCTGCGATTCTTTGCTGCCACTTCTAGTGTTGCACTGTGTGACCAAACCAGTACCATGCCAGACTATCATTGCCACAAAAAGCAGAGGACATCCTTCAGCTAGCAGATCAGACTCAGTGATTTCACCAGCCCCAAGTCACTGCCACCCAAATGGATGACCAGCATACCAGGAAGGCCTTGCCACTAGACCGCTGCCATAACCCATGGCAGAAGTCTTTCCTTGGTGCCCCAAACATCGCATCTGCTGCCTTTGTGGGTCCAGGAAGAGGTTAACCCCTCTGCCCTTCTGGTTACCCAGTGCATAAACAAGTGTCCACATATCAACTCTTGCCATAATTGGGATCTGCCACCCCATGAAAAACAGAAAGAAAGTTACAGCAGATGAAGAGGAATATACCCCTTTAAAGGCCTGTGGCCTCCAGCAACCCAAATGACTTTATCTTGGCATCTGAAAAACCTACTGCCCTTAAATTCTTGGCTGCCCCAATTTGAAAGGAGTGTATATTAAACTCCACTAAGTTCAAGTCCAGACCATTCATGGCCCTGCCAAGGACATTTCTGAACTGAAATACAGTACTGTGAAAGAAATTCTGTTTTCATGATGAAAGAATGCCCCTCAGGTGTTTGGTCTATGTAATTCTATAGTTCTGCCCTTACATCCCATATGAATGCAGAAGGATAAACCCTTAAGGATTTATCTTAGTGTGCTTCTCCAAATCAGAGGAGCATGGTAAATCAAAATTGTACCCTAAAACTTGTGCTTCTTCAGATCTTGGCCATGCTCCAACCTACTTTTATATATTACTCAACAGAAATTCCTCGATGCATGCAAGTTTCTTCTGCCTACTGAGAGAAAAATGTATAATCTTTTTTTTTTTTTTTTTTTTTGCTCAGTAGCCTTATTTTCATTTAAAGGAGTAGTAAACCCAGAATTTGCAAAAACATATGTTGTGCAGAGTGTTTTCATTTCTGTATGAAGGCCTAATGTATCCTTCCATCTGTTTGCTGTTGGGAATTTTTCCTAAATTTGCCTGCTAGCTTTATGGCAGTTTTACGACCCCTGGGGATCTCCATCTCAGCTAAATTTATTGCTTTCCTTATTCCTACAATGCATCCTGTCTCATGTGACAGTGGTGTAGCCAGAACCATAGATTCAGCAGCAAGCGTGCTTTGCAGTTAGTTCACAACAGTAGAGATGGCAATATTTTAAAACTATACAGAGTCCAGCTTAGTGACTGCCCTCATTGTAAATGTATTTTGTTGTGAACAATTCTGAACAATCCCAGGTCAAACCTGGAATCGAACCTCAGCTCAGTGTGCCTTTCTCAGTTACCAAATGTTTAAATAAATAAAATAAAATTGTGACACTGGTTGTGTATGTGTAACTTAAATGGTTTTCAAGATATTTACATTTGCTTAGCATGTCTCCTAGAGTGTTCACTCAGAGAGAAAAAGTGCATCTTCACACATGCCAAACAAATCTAAATATCTTGAAAACTATACAAACTACACAAAAATAACAAGCAGCACAGTTGTTCAGGACAAAAAGAATTTTACAATGAGAGTAGTCACTAAGCTGAACTTCTTACATTTTTTAAAATATTTGCCATCCGAATGAGAAATTTGTTAAAAAAACATGGACATTTGGTTATATTTTTAAAATTACACAGAGGGGCCGGCCCGTCAGTGCAGCGGTAGTGCTACCACTCACAACACTGGTGACTCAGGTTTGGGAATGAGCCTGGGGAGCTGAAGGGCCAGCCGGGGGAGAAGTCTGGGCATCCATGGACTGCTCACCTTCTCCGGGGAGGGAGGGGGCATGAGGTCTGGTGCTTGATGGACCCCAGGTGGAGGCCTGGGGTACAGCAAGCACCTGGCCACGCAAGAGAGGGGGTGAGTGTGCCAGATGTCAATGGATCTCTGCTGTGACATCAGGGAGCATGGCATGCCTAGAAGAAAAAAGGAAAAATCATCCCCTGCAGTCCAGAAAGACAGAACACCAACACAGACCTCAGTGGTCCCCTGCCTGTCCCACGTGGCAGCCCTGACAAAGTGTGTTAGTCTGGGTGTCCCACCTCATCCCTGCCTGGGGAAAATCCAAGGCTACATGTGGGACCACCATGGGCTCCAAGCAGGAAGGAACTGAGGTAGATGCCAGGCACTCCTAATGAGGTGAGTGCAGGGGCAGGGGAAGGCAAATAAATAGAAAGTACAAAAAAATCTACAGAGTTCAGCTTAGTGACTACCCTCATTGTAAAGGTCTTTTTGCCCTGAACAACTTTGCTGCTGATCATTTTTGTGTAGCTTTTAAAGTTTCCAAGATATTTAGGTTTGTTTGGATTGTGTGCAGATGCACTTGCAAACAGCAGATGCTTTTTTTTTCTTTCTGAGTGAACACTCTAGTAGACATGCCAAACAAATGTAAATATCTTGAAAACCATACAAGTTACATGTAAACAATCAGTGCCACAATTGTTCACAACAAAAATACCTTTACAATTAGGGTAATCACCAAGCTGAACTGACACGGGGTCATAAGGTCGCAAGACATTATGTCACATGCAAAAATCATGCTGCCAATACAGCACGATTACTTGCATGCAGCATAATTTTTTTTGCTGGGGGCTCTGACCCTCACACCCTCCATTATGGGGGCTTTGCCCCGAACTCCCCAGATAAGGATTCTCAACTCTGGGTGGGGGGGGGGTTCAACTTGAAATCACACAAAGTGTGAAAAAAATAAAAGTTTCTGGGACCGGGAATTAAACCAAGTCCCAGATGCAGTGCCTGGGTTCCTTGCTGCAGTGGCTCTGTCCATTGAGCCACAGCAGCTGCTCAGTGGAACCTCATCCCAACAGAGGTCTTATCCTCTGCCTTGGATAATGCGAGTAGTGCAATACCATATACAGTGGTATTCGTGGTATTGCATCACTCACTGTCTCATACAGCACTATTCTAAGTTAGTGCTACTGTCATACGCTATTAAGCATACAACATTATGACTTGGTAGGAGCTGAACTTTGTATGGTTTTTAAAATATAGCTATCTCTACTGTTGTGAACTAATTGTAAAGCAGGGCTTGCTGCTGAATTTATGGTCCTGGCTACATCACTCTCACATGAAACGATGCATTGTAGGAACAAGGAAAGCAATAAATGTAGCTGAGCTGAAGATCCGCAGGGGTTATAAAACTGCCATAAAGCTAGCAGGCTAATTTTGGAAAAACTCCTAATAGCAGATAGAGGGAAGGACATGCTAGGACTTCACACACAAATCAAAACACTCTACACAACATATGTGTTTGCAAATTCTGGGTGTACTACTCCATTAACTGTTGGCCCATAGTCAGTACTGTCATTCCCTCTTTGACATCCTTCCACACCAAAACATTTGTTTCTCACCTGCTTGCACACTCTGTCATAGCAGAGTGCACATATGCTTGTACTCTGCTTGCCATGGTGCCCCTTGTCCACACACTTGTTTCCAACCTGCTAATAAAAGCCCCTGAAACCACACCCATTCATCCCCTACCTGCCCACCTAGGTGGGCATTTGTCTACCAACTGCTTTTCACACTCGTACTTTACCTGCTTGTGTGACTACTAGCCTGTGTTGGCTGCCAACACACTTGTTACTTGCCAGCATGTGACAGTGCACAATAAATTGATGGTCCTCCTACTAACATGACAGCTTACTGCTCACCCAACAGCTTGCTGATTTAACTTTAAGCTCTGCCAAATTAATACCAACTTAGATATCCTGAAGGTACCATATAATGCCACCAGGAAGACTGTCCAAAACAGTATTATTTCTGATCTGGGTAAACATACGGGACTTGATTCTCAAAAGTTTTGGAATGTCACATGCCCCAGGTATGCCAAACACATGTCGCATGGGGCTTGTAGCGTTCCCTGGCCGGCAATTGGGATTCTTGATCCTGTGTGCCATATGCTGTGAGTTAGACCTTTTGCTGGTCAAACTTTGTGGACCATTTTACAGGATTGCACCAAATGTTTGGTGCAAGCCACCATAAAGGTAGTGTCACAAATGCACGGACCTTTGTGAATCAGGCACAAGTTGTACAATGTGTTTGTCACAGCATATTTGATGCAGGGGTTTGTACAATCCCTGCATCAACCTTCAGAGTCACGCCCACCTTTTTCAACTCACCACAAACCTGCTCAAGTAGGATGGGGCCAACTGACAAATGGCAATCAACCTTGCTACAAGATTATCTTGCTCATCCTTCTATCAACTAGTGAAGCCAAAACTTCCAGATGTTGTCCTCAAACTCTGACACCTTGGAAAACCATGTTACTCCTGCCAGATGTTGGCTGACCACTTCCAGTGTGACCCCTTCCTGCTTTTTCTGCAGAACATACCAGCACATCTGGTTCACCAGTCTGCCCACTCCTGTCCTTCCCTGACATTCAAAAAGCTTTCCACACCCCCTTTTGCATGCAACCCTCCTGCCAGGAGCTAATGTATTCCTGATCTACTCCCAGATTCTCGGCTGAAAATTCCCAGAAGAATTCCAGGACTGCCTTAGTGTGCTTTCCACTTCAGGCAACAGCTCCCAGAACCTCTGTCACTGTAAACAAGAAAGAGTGCCAGTGACAGAAACTTATAACAGCTGAGCTATTAGGCTTATAAGCTCACTTTTGTTCCTATCCTGGTATAGGACTTTATAAATAAATCATTCACTTGGGGCAGTCTGGTGACCCTAGCTTTACTTCTGGGTCCCAGGGCTATTTAAATCAACCCTACGTTGACAGGAGCGAGCACTGCCTCAGCCCAGCGAACCACTCGCATAAAGACATGTGCATCAGTGTGTGTTTGGCATGCATTGGCGGAAAGGTAAAACTCTGATCAAACAGGAAATACTGCCTCAATCTGTATTTTAAACTAAGGTAAATTGTGCATCCCTTTAAACTTAACTAGAATAAGAATGGAGTCTACGATTAAAATGGTGGATGGTCGGATAGCTACATTATGCACTAAATGTAACATGTATAACTTGATGTTAACTTAGCCACTTGCACGAATTATACTATGTCCAAAGTGCAACAAAATAAAGAATTAGAAGAGGAAATCAGATTATTTGATTATAGATTAAAGACACTAGAAGAAAGTCACATAGAAACAAGGAAAAGGCTCCAGGTACCATACACTACTACTACTATAGGCTGTCAAACTATAGCTGGCCAACATCAGTTCACCTTGTGCCAGACAGTATCTTACGTAAAAGACGTAGGCATGAGATGGAATTAATGGATAAGGAGGAGGCATGGTTTACAGCGCAATATCTTAAACCAGCCAAAAAAGGGAGAAAATCAGGCTGTTTTAACATCCCTACTTTCAATAGTTTTGACCTCCTTATTGATTTAAATGAAGTAATTATAACTAGCGATGCATATAACACTGAGGATTTGTGCTCCAGTGTAATAAATGAACATGCCCAGGTCGACCAACCAAATTTCTTGAATGAAGCAATCATAACCAGAGTTGCAAAAAACACAGAGGTTTTGTGTTCAAGCGAACATACTCAGATGGATCAACCAAACTTGAATTCTAGCATTCACTTGAACAATACTAGAGATATTTTTGTATTTGGAGATTCTATGATTTCTAAACTGGACAGACAAATATGTGATATAAATAAATCAACATGCACATTGTCTTGCTTTCCTGGGGAAAATTACAGGACATAGCTAAGATGTCCAAACAGATTTTACATAGCAGTGTTGCACCAATGGTAGTAATACATGCTGGAATTAACAATATTAAAAATCAAAACATACAGCAGATTAAAGAAGCCCTTGTAGAGCTTACAAATTTATTAATCGAAAAGGAGTACATATTACATTTTCAGAAATACTTCCTGCACCTAGGGCTGATATTTATATGGCAGCTAAGATAAAAAAGGTCAACAATTGGTTAAGAGGATGGTGTCTAAAGCAGAATATAAAATGTTTGACACATTGGGAACAATTTGATAATAACTGGCATTTATTCTTAAGTGATGGCCTGCATTTGAATAAAAAAGGATCTGAATTATTAGGTAGATCATTTAATCAAGAGATTGCTTCTTATTTAAACTTATAAGGGAGTGGGATGGTCAGCAATGAGTCTACTGATGCATTATTTTCAGAGCAACCCATAACAGGCATAAATAATGAGGTAGGATTACCAGTAGATTGTCTCTTGGATCAAAACAGTACAGTTCAACATTCTAAACTTAATATTTTATTACTAAATGCAAGAAGTCCAATCAATAAAATGGACAAGCTTAGCCTAACATTAATAGAAAAAAAGGTAGCTATATGTGGGGTGACTGAGACATGGTTTAGTAAAGAACAATGGGGGCAAAATATCTTAGGATACACACTATTTACCAAACATCGAGAACTTACTAAAGGAGGGGGAGTTGCAATTTACATTAAAGATGGAATAACCTGTCATGAAGTGTACACTGATTTACCAAATCCTGATAATATTTAATGTGTGTGGGTTAAACTAACCTTTAAACAGAAAGATATAATTTTAGGACTCTGTTATCACCCTCCCTCCTTAGATAAGGAAAGTAATAGTTAATTTTTGGATTATTTACTTAAATTAAACCATTTAGACAATATCATATTTATGGTCGATTTTAATTACCCAGGCATTAATTGGGCCACACTATCAGGCTCTTGTTATCAGGAAACTAAATTTGTGGAAACAGTTACTGTACATCCATGGGTCTTGATCAACTAGTATATAAACCCACTAGGAAGGAGAATATATTGGATTTAATATTTACTAACATCTATGACCAAGTAGATTTACCCACAATATTGCCACCTTTAGCAGACAGTGACCACTATATGGTATTGTGGACAATTAAAGATTATAAGGTAGCCATCAAAGGTATTACTAAAATGCACAGCTACTCTAAAGCTAATTATAAGGAAATAAAATCCTACTTAGAAAAATGGAACTAGAGTTATGAACTTAGTGAATTACCAGCAGAACAAATATGGTATAAAATTCAGGAAAACTGAGGTTTTGTGAAGAGAAATGGTACCAGTTCGTAACAAATACCAATTGTAAAAGACTACCACCATGGTTTTCATTCAGATCAAAAGACTAGTAAGAGCTAAAAAAGAGCATCTAATAAATATAAAAGCGGAAAACAGAAATCAACTGGACCCGATTTAAACAGAAAGCAAATAAAACTAAATTAGCAATAAAAGGGCTAAAAAGAATTAGAGCTTAGACTGGCAACAACTAAAGACAACAAAAACAGTTCTTTAACTATATTGGCTCTATGAGAAGTAATTCTTCAAAGTTGACCCAATATTGATAGATAACAACTGGATTTCTGACGAACAGAGAATGGCAATTGAGTTTAACAAATATTTCAGTAGTCGTTTTAAAACTAAGGAAACTCTTAACGATTCTGATCATAATTATAACCAATGCTTTGTAGAAATAACAATTCCTGAAGTTTACTCCACCGTAAATTTGTTTAAATCATCCTTTTCAGTTGGAACAGATGGATTTCCTTTTGTTTTCCTAAAAGAAATTTCATATGAAGTGACAGGCGCCCTGTCAATACTGTTCAATAGATCATTAAAATATGGCGAAGTCCTAGATGTCTGGAAAGAAGCATTGGTAATACCAATTCATAAGGGAGGGACTAAGCAAAAAGTGGAGCAGTACCGACCCATTAGTTTTACATCATGTATAGGAAAAGTCATGGAGAAACTTACAATGAATAGAATAAACACACATATTAATATTAATGGAATAATGGATATAACACAGTACGGCTTTACCTTGGGCAGATCATGTCAGAACAATCTGATTAACTTTTTGAACCTGTTAGTGCTGCCTGGATGCAGGACTCCTGGTGGATGTGGTTTTTCTGGACTTTGAAAAGGCATTTGATTCTGTCTCACATAACATTTTGATAGAATGCCTATACAACATTGGCTTGCACGAAAACATAGTTGTCTGGATTTCAGCTTGGTTGTCAAACAGAAGGCAACAAGTAAACATTAGAAATTATACTTCAACCTGGTTTCAGTTGACCAGTGGAGTACACCAGGGGTCGGTGTTAGGCCCAATTTTGTTCAACATTCTTATCTCTAGCATGAAAACAAAAAATGGAGTCTGGGTAAATAAATACGCAGACAATGCTAAATTAGGGAGTATTGTCAATGATTATATTTCTGCCTCAATGTTACAGGATAATCTAAATGAACTATCCAAATGGGCTAGGGAACATAAATTAATATTTAATACTACAAAATGCAAAGTAATGCATTTTGGAAAACATAATAGACTAGCCTCTTACTTTTTGGATAATATTTTATTGGACAAAGTAACTTCTGAAAAGGATTTAGGTGTTCTAATTAACAACAATTTAAAATTCTCTGAACATATGAACAAAACTACTCAAAAATGTCAGCGACTTATTACCTGTATGTTGAAGAACATTAAATCTAGAGAACCTGAAGTATTAGTCCCAATATACTGTAGTGTTATCAGGTCAAATATTGATTATTGCTCTTCATTTAGTGCTCCAACCCTAATTAAGGATAAAATACTGGCTGAAAAGGTGCAGTGATGATTTACTGGCAGGTCCTTGATTATAAAAAATGTCATATAGTACAAGGCTGAAGAAACTGAATCTTATTCCTTGGAATATCGATCCCTTAGAGGCGATCTTGTCTAATATATAAGCCATGAGGGATCAAACATTATCCAAACTATAGGTCTAGAATGGCCGACAAACACAAATTTTACTAGGTCACATAAACTCAAATTAAAATTATCTATTAATAAAACTACAAGTAGGAATCTTTTTTTCACTCAGAGAGTGGTACCTACCTGGAATGCATTGCCTGTATAAGTGGTAAATAGTAGTACTCTACAAATATTCAAAACAAAACTAGATCTCTTTATGGGTAACAGCAAATATGATTTCCATCCAAGATAGGATGGCGAGTTCATTATGGGCTTGTCCCTCGAGCTCAGATACACCTATGAACCTAAGAACCTATGATGCCTTTTTCTACCCCAGGCACATGCAAATGCCTTAAATGAATGTTTAACAATAGGCATTTTAAAATAAAACCCTCATCAAATCTCCCATTGGCCCTTTTTCCCTGTTGCCTACTGATGGTGTGTACCACACCCATGTTATCTGACTTGAAAATAACCATTCTGTCCTGAAACTGGTCACCTCACACCCAGCGTGCCACCACAGTTAGGAAGAAATCAAGCAAGGTAACATTCCTTATCAACTCAGTCTCCCACCATCTGGCTGGCCAATGCTTGGCATACAACACTCAAAAAAATTCACCCTGAACCCCAAGCCCCTGGAGGCTTCCATGTAAAGCTACATTCCTTGGCTGGTGGTCAGTTGGGCAGATAGATATGCCATAATAGCAGTCCAGAAAGGCCAGCCATACTGCCAAATCCTCCTTCATACCCTCTGTCACCTGGAGTCTATGATACAGTTTACAGAAACCTGCCACTACCATCACCATTCTGTGCAGAAATGTTCTTCCCATTGGGATTATATTACATGCATATTTGAGGTACCCCAACAACTGTTGCAACTTTTGCAGTGGAATTTTGTGTGCTCCAACAACCTTGACCAATAGCTCCCTTTAAGCCTGCCACTTATCCCCTGGCAACTGAAAAAATGTGTCCTGAGTATAGATCTCTGTTGACATAATTGACAGCACTGTGGATGAGTTCTCCATCTTGGCCTTCACTAACTGAACCCCAAAGTATGCACACACTTCCTGAAAAATTTTCAGTAAGTACCTGCATTCCTTGGTGCTTGCCTTCCTTACCAACAAGAAGTTATCCAAATAATGAACCACCTCCATTCGATTGCCCTGGTACCCACTGCAAAATGTACTAAAATGCTCATATACTGTGCATGCTACTGTGTAGCCCAGGGGCATGCACCTATCTACATAGTAGTGCCCCACAAATTTCATTCCTAGTAAATCCCTGTTCCCTTCATGCACTGGCAATAGATGGAAAGCTGACTCAATATTCATCTTTGTCAGCGATGCCTCCTTTCCTGCCACCCTTGCCGCTGCCACTGCCCTGACAAATGACACACATGATGTAAGCAATAATATCCAACAGGGTGGGTGGTATTGGGGAATACCAGACCACCCAGGGGTGTAATGAGGCCTGACGCCACAGGTGGAGGGCCTTATAGCCCTGGAAGGTCCGGTATTGCTCATACCACCACCCACCCTGAGGGTATTATTGTGCTTAGAAAATGGGCACAGTAAAAAAAAACTTAGTTTAAAAAAAGTTAATAAAAAATTAGTTTAAAATAACTTTTAGAATAAAATAGTTTCTCCGCCTGATTGTCATGATTAGTTAACCTGTCCCACACAGCGGCACACAGACAGGCAGAAATCATGTAAAACACTTGCTTAATTTGAAAAAGTTGACTGCCCCCCCAGCACAGCATACTAAGACCTACATGCTGTGATCCCTTTTCTTTTTTATTACTGGTATGGGTCTGTTCCACCCCCCTGTCCCCCATGTGCTTCTGTGCATTGCCAACAACTAGGGAAATGACAAAGCCAGAACAAAGAAAAGTTACCTTTCAATTTTGTTATAAAAAGATGAATCCAGCATGTTTTCTAACCCTTTCTTTTTCTTTGCAATCAGGGAAAGCAGAAACAGAAAGGAGGTACCAGCTGGCCATCGGAAGGGTTGTGAGGGCTAAACTGAAAGAAGCCCTCCCCAGGTTCCTCTCACTGCACACCCAGTCTGAAGCTCCCCAGCTGGCTATCGAAGGGTCGTGAGCGCTAAACTGAAAGAAGCCCTCCCCAGGTTCCCCTCGCTGCACACCCGGTCCAAAGCTCCTCAGCTGGCCATCAGAAGGGTTGTGTGGGCTAAACTGAAAGAAACCCTCCCAGGTTCTGCTCGCTGTACACCCGGTCCAAAGTTCCCCAGCTGGCCATCGGAAAGTATGAGAGAGAGAAATGCACCAGTTTAAATCTTGGCATCTTTTCCTGCTCATCCCGCTGGTTTCACCGAGAGACTCTGTGTTTTTATAGCTAATAGTACAGTTGCTGCAGCCTGTGACTTTGTTACTAAATCCTGGCTGTTTTTTTTTTTTTTTTAAATTCAAAATTTTATTGAAATAGTCAACATTTCAACACGGCATACATAGCATAAGAAATTTGTTCCTACATAACAATTGACATAAATTGAATCGAGCAAACAATTTTTCCCTCCCTCAAGGAACCCCCACCTAACCCCCCATATTACTAAATACCGTCAAGGAAGATCTGCTCATCCACCATCCTCTCTAGTGCTATCTTACTGAATCCTGTTTCACATGGGGAAGGTATAACGACTGAAAACGATTCCATACCTTTTCATATAATTGAAGCCGATTGTCCCTTCCCGCACTTAATTTTTCCATATTTAAGTTGAATAGCATCTCCTGTAACCACTCCATATACGTGATTGAGGAGTCAGTCATCCAAGATCGCAAAACTACCTTTTTAAGCGAACCAGAAATCAGAGCCATATAAAATCTGCGCTCCTTAAACCTGATACCAGAATAATCCCCTATCAAACGTATTTCTGGGGTAAAATACTGGTCAATACCCAACAATGGATCAGCCTTCTGTTTAATCTGCATCCACAACTGCTTTATCGGTGGACAATCCCAAAAAATGTGATACAAATCACCAACTGCCTGACGACACCGGCAACAATTTTGGTTAGGCCTACGACCCACTTTATATAACTTGGAAGGGGTCCAGAATAAGTTATTTAAAAAATGATACTGCATCACCCTCAGTCTGTCCTGTTTAACATACCTATACACATGTCTCCATACACCCTCCCAATCCATTCTTGTTCTCCCAAACAACTAGACCAATATCTAGGCTTGTGGTCAATATCCACAAGGGCTTGATCAAGAAGTATCTTGTAGACTCTGGACACTGCATGTGGTTCCCACACAGCTTGCTCCAGTGACTCAAACCACTTCCCATTTATGCGCTCTTCTCGGAGCTTAATCATCACCTGCATTAATAAATGAGTAATTTGATATAATTTAAAGACTTGCTTGGACTCTATGTTATACTTTGCCAGGATCTTTTATAGGCAGTATCGGTCGTCCCCCATTAAATCCTCAATTCAAGACCCTCAAGCTGGGAAGCCATCCACCCGATATCATTTTCCCTCCAATCTTCAAATTGGGATTTTGACAGATCGGTTGATACTTATCCCTATCCGGAATATACCCTAACTTAACACATATCTGTCTATGAGTACGCAAAAATTTTGCTATTGGGGTAGCAACCAACTTAGGGGGTAATATCTTAGGAATGGAATAAAGCAAAGCTCTCGGATCTATCCCCACCTCCTTAATCGCCTCTATTTCCAATCTAACCCATGAGGGAACATAGGGCAAAGACTCAATTTTCCCGGTGGGTACTAACCATTTCAGATATTTGCAAAGATTACTTGCCCAATAATATAAGCCAACATGCGGAAGTCTCAATCCTGCTCTCTCCTTGGGGGCTGCCAGCTTACCATAAGCCCTACGGGGCATTTTTCCCCTCCAAATAAACTCTGAGATTAATGAATGTAGCTCACTGAACCACTTTAGGGATAACGATACATTAAGCATATTGAGTGGATAAAAAATCCTGGGTAGAATGTTCATTTTAACTATATTGATCCGTCTCAGAGAGAGAGAGCGAAACCACCCCACCTTTTAGATCCTGCTTAATACTCCTAGTGGCATCCAGATTAAGCTTGATTAATTTCAAGTCAGATCTAGCCAAGTAAATACCCAAATACTTAAACTATGCGGATTCCATTGCATGCCCATTTCCAACGCCTCAGACCTATGCACTCTCATGTTTAACGGAAAAATCTGGGTTTTCTCCACATTCATCTTGTAATTGGACAATCTACTATATTCTCCAATGATGTCCATCACTGCCTGAATTGAATCACCTGGCTGAGTAACATGCAACAAAATGTCATCCGCAAATGCTGAGATTTTGAGCTCCTGTGACCCAACTCTAATACCCCTGACTCCAGGGTCTAATCTCATTTTAGTGAGGAGAGGTTCTAAATATAAATTAAATAAAAGAGGCGATAGAAGACAACCCTGCCTAGTGCCAGAGTTAAGAGGAAAACTTGTGGAAAAAACTCCATTACAATATATTTTAGCTTTAGGATCCTATATAGGGCAAAAATGTGACTGATAAATTGAGCCGGGAAACCGAATTTCTCCATAGCAATGGACAAAAACTTCCAGTCCACTCTATCAAAAGCCTTCTCTGCATCCACCGACATCAAAACACATGGGAATTTACAGTCCCTGGATGCAGAGAAGATATGAGATAGTTTACGCAGGTGGTCCGAAGCCGCCCTGCCCTTCATAAACCCAACCTGGTCATGATGAATTAGACTGGGCATGACCTTGGACAACCGGTTCGCTAAAATCTTCGCCAAAATCTTAACATCGTAATTGATTAGGGAGATAGGCCTATAGCTTGTAACTTTATCTAATTCCTTACCCTCCTTCGGGATAAGCACTATCAGAGCCTCAAATAAATAGCCATCCACTGTATCCAAGGTCAAAATACTCTGAAATAATCTTTTAAGGCCTGGACATAACAAGGTCGCAAAACATTTATAAAAATTGGGTGTAAACCCATCTGGGCCGGGTGCCTTATCATTGGAAAGCGTTTGAATTGCATCTAAGATCTCCTCCTCAGAGATGGAAATGAGAGCTCTGTCCTCTGAACCTCTGTCACCTGGGGTAGATTACAAGTATCTAGATAGTCCTCAACCTCTTCCGTACTGGGTCTAGGAGTCATAGGACTATATAAAGCCTTGTAGTAGTCCTCAAATTCCCTAACAATTTCCATGGGCAAAGTTTTAACCGACCCATCTACTCGAGACGTGATACTCTGGACTATTCTAGACGCCTCTACAGCCCTCAACCGCATTGCCAAGAGCCTACCTGACTTCTCGCCTTGGTTCAAATACAGCTTTGGTTTTATTCATCGCATATTCTGCCCTCTCCCCAATATCCCTTCATACCGACGAATTTAATCAACAGCTCCTGGTCTCCTCTGGCGTATTCCTTGACAGGACCCTCTCTATGTCTCTAATTTGTGTCAGCAAGAACCTAGCCCTATCATCCCTCTTCTTCTTCCTTGCCACCGCCAACTGGATAAACTCCCCCCTTAACATACACTTTAGAGCACTCCACCATAAATCCCCTCTAATAGAAAAATGCCTGTTCTCTGTCTCATATTGTTCAATCCGATGACCGATATACTCCCTTATTTCCGTGGAGCGAAGTATTTGGTTGTTTAACTTCCAGATAGTCTGTCTGGGAGCATTAGGGGCCAAATTGAGGGAACAGCGAACCAAAGAATGGTCCGAGAAGATCCCCGGAGTAATGTTACTCTGCACCAATCCTGAAAGTAGGTCTCGACTCACCAAAAAATAGTCAATCCTGGATCTGGACTTATGAACTTCCGATAAGAATGTATATTCCCTACATGAAGGATGCATAACCCTCCATGGATCACATAGTCCCAGATTATCAGACAAATCCCTAATAGCTCTCTGAGCTGGAGAAAGACCCTTACTTTGCTTACCATCCTTGTCCAAATCTGGAGTAAATGGCAAATTCCAATCCCCCCCCAGCACTATCGGAAGATGATGAAACGGACTTAAGACTTTCATTAAATCCATAAAAAAATCAGGGGTGTCTGCATTAGGACCATATATACTGCCCAACACTAACCTTGTTTGGTTTAAAAGCCCTATAACAATTATATAACAGCCTACCGGATCCACTATTTTATTCTCACACACAAAAGTCTCACTCCTGTGAAATAGGAGTGCAACCTCCCTACCAGCAGTATTATATCCAGCCCCGTATACCTGACCAATAAACTGGCATCTGAGCGCATTCAGCTCCTTTTCAAGCAAGTGTGTTTCTTGTAGACATATTATCTGGCCCCTTAGTAATTGCAAATGCTTTAACATCTTATATCTCTTTATTTTTTGTCTGGCACCTTTGACATTCCACGTAACAAATTCCACAACACTACCCATTCTCCGAGTAGTCTTTATAAGACCATCGAACTACCTTTTCCATCATGTCAAACCCCATCTTGCTCAAAACATTTAGGAGAGCAGATCTTCCAAGACACGACCCTTCTAACCTCCTACTGCTATCCACCCCCCCACTCCCTGCCCTACCTTAAAAGTAAACCCCATAACGATCCAATCCCAAACACCTGTATCTAATGCAGTTAACATCCTCCCTCTCTGTCCCTCACCTCCCAATACCTCCCATCCCTTCCCAATTCTCTAGCATATTAATTGTATCTTCCTCTCTGTCCATCACCCTCCCAATACCTCCCACCCCTCCCTCTTTACCACACTTTGGTCCATGATACCCATAGCCTGCTACCTCAGACCCTTCCTCCAGCCCCTCTGCAAAATTTTTGAGTACCTATCTAGCACTAACCAACACCTCCTAGTGACCCTATGTAATACTACTTAGCCTCCACAACCATAAAGGAAAGAGACAATATATGAAAAAATAATAATAATAAAATAATAATAAAAAAGGCCATCGGGCCATAATCTTGTTTTTCGAAGCCCAGTCCCTGAACTACCCATCGTAACATTTCCCCTACTCCTGTTACAGAAAATATCCCTTCCAAAACAAAACCCAAAGAGCTAAGATTTACATAACAACCCCAACATTTATAGTTAACTATATACAGCACAGTAGAATAAAACAAAAAAAAAAAGATATCGTTATCTGTAAGGGTTGCCCACAAATAGTGTCTGTAGAAGATGCAGACCATCATAGGTCACTGATGGTGCACACTTATAATGAAGAATTCGGATGAAATAAAACCCAGTCTCAAAGAGAAAAAAAAAACTACGAAACCAATCTGTAGTCCAAAGCCCAACTTATGCACTCATTCTTCGGACCGTTAGTCAGCAACTACAGATGTAAATTGTCCAAATGCCAGACATTGATTACCGACTCCTCCGGTCGAGATTACAGCCAGTAACACTGCTTACTTAACGGCATCTCAGGCGAAACCAAAAACAACTCCAACACGGCCTGGGTCCTTGAAAAAGAGGAAAAGAAAGAATGTCCTCCGCTCCTCGGAGACTGGCCATTACGCTAAAGTCGAACAGACCACAGGAACATTGTCCGGAGACCCATGGCGTGATCCACTCTGCTCCCACCGCTGCTGCACTATACCAAGCATGGCCCTCCTTCCCTGCAAAGGTGTGAGCCTGTTAGCACTCTCTAGATGCCTTTCACTCAATCGGCCAGCCTGCACTCCCAGGGATCAAACCTCCTTGACTCCACTCCTTAACGAAAACTTACACATCTGCCTTTGTATGTGAAATTGCCAACCGCGGCTAACTTACTGTTATCACCAGATGATCAAAAGAGAGAAAATCAAGAACTAACTCGGCAGAACTTATTAACCGAGAGGTCGCGATCCTCTTATTTAACAAAATGAGCAAGGATTAAGAGAAAGCATTAACACACATTCATCCACCTCTCACCCCCTTAAAATCACAGGGGCTATTTGAAGAGGTCCGTAAAGCTACGGACAAACCCTTTCTTGCTGCCAAAGCTCTTTCAAATGTAGACCACTGACCCAGATCGAGACTTGTAATTTGGACGGTAAAGCATCCTGAAACGAATACCCGCAGGAATTAACTCAAACAATTGATGGTATTCCGCTCTTCTTTGCAGTACTGCCAGCGGTAGATCCTGCGTAATCCTGATCGACCCTCCACTTTATCTCATTGAGCTCCTTTGCCCTGTCATGGACAAAAGCCGGTCCTGGTAGTTCAAAAGCGCACTATTAAAGTATGCGGGGGAGCCCGCTGGAGTTGAGCACTAGCGCCGGTGAGCCCTCAATAGTAAATTTATCGACAAGCGGCCGGGCCTACAAGTTCTTTAAGAAAGTTCTGTACAAATGAGATCAATCCTCTTCACGCCTGGGAGGCCGATTATTACCAGATTATTCCTCCTACTCCGCCTCTCCAAATCTTCGATCTTTGCCTCCATTCTGATAACTTCTGTCTCAGGCTGATGATCTCAGGTTCCTGCTTTGCTACTCTTTCTCTAAAGAGGAAACTTTCACTCCGTGTCCCCTGTGCACGACGGACAAGTCCTCAAGGGCTAAGGTAACCGCTTAACTCTTCTGTCACCCATACACAGTTCAACAACACGAAGGGCTTAAACTCCGCTTAAGAATTGTGCTAAAGTAAGGGCTCAGTATCATGAATAGCACTCTCGCTTTCAGGGCCTTCTGTATCCGTGATCACTCGCCGACTGGGCCTTGCGGAGAGACTGGTGGAGTGTGTCTGGTGTATTTTTCTTCATTTCGACCTCCATATACACCCAATTCAGCACCAAAGCTTCCAAAGACCCTTATAACACCTATTAGGGTCAGCTGAAATCGCAGGCTTATCAAAATTGTAGAAAATGCAGGTTTTAATGCAGTGGGAGACTGGAGCTGAAGGATCAGGCTGCACTCACAGAGCTTGCATCACGTGACTCCATCCTGGCTGGTTAATATCACTAAATACAACTCTTGTTTCAGCCCATTAGTTTTTAAAGAAAATCTTGTCTGCCAAGTGTAATTTATGACTCAGATCTGACTCAGATCTGCTGCTGCTTGCTGGATTTTTTCACCATTCCACCCATCCCCAACCCCCTCACAGTATTCAATGCTCCATCTGACTCCACCCATTGTGGCTCCCTGCCAGTGCACATTCTGTCTCCGCCTTTTCCTGCTCTCTGCCTGATATTCATTGGGCTAGGCAAACCTGACACTCCTCTCACCACTCAAACCTATATGCCTCTGATTTTAGAACTGAACAAAACTCATGCCATAATCTAATTTCAAAAGGGTGTTTCTTGTTTCCCTTCCTATTCCTAGGTTGAACTCGAACCAGGACTCTTTGTTTCTTCTACTCTACCATAATTATTTTAAAAGATACCTTCCCACTTGTCCAGTCAGTCCCTTAATTAGTTTTTTTCTTTTTACTTTCAGTTACTGGATACTTTAGGTACCTTTACAAAGTGATAGCCTGAATATTAACATGCAGAGCTGCTTTACTTGAGTACAGGCAGTACTGAGATTCTGTTTAGCCTACATATTTTGGCTTATTGTGCAGTACATCGACCTGTGCTCACACTCATTTTATCCTTAAGTGCCCCTATATTGTTGCATGGGATCTAAGAAAGGTCATTAAGCTAGGTATTGTGTGGCCAGGTCTCAATTTACACCCTATAGCGAACACCTGATTGATGTTGGCAATCAGGATCTTTTTCCCTAGTCTTCTACTAGGACAAGGTCAACAGACAGGAAAACAGCCACTAATATAAAACAAGGGGTTATCCTGCAGGCACCTACCCCAAATTTCCAGCTAATAACTGATTCCACCAGGAGATATACTGGTCTTCCAACATGACCCCAGAATATTCTTTATGCAGTAGCAGCCACAGACACTGCCAGCTATTTTCCCAAAATTTCTGTTATATTTCCAAATATATCTAATGCTTTCTCCATTTGTACAATAGGGTCAGCAGACAGAAACTCTTAGAAATTTCTCAAAAATATCTGGAGATAGCTGACAATGTCTGTGGCTACTACTGTACAACTATGGCACCACTTGCCTTAAGTCCTGCTGGACTAGTAACTCACTGGCATCCCTCCCAAATAGGGGTGTACTCCTGGCCTCGATATATACTGTCTCCTCTGGGTGGACATGTGCTTAGGGGAAGGATTTCTTGACCCCATGAGGCAAAATCTCAGTGACCCTGAGCCTTGTGGTCATTACTACTGACCTCTCCACAACCAAATATGAAAGCCTCTATAGCACACAAGTTGGTAAAGCATGGATCCTATTACGCGGTGATCCACGATGCACACAGAACGCCCACAGTCTCTTTGAAACCTTCAATTGGCAGGTGTTAGCTTGACTACTTGTTCTTCTTCTGATCCATGGAGGAGACGCTCAGTTCAACCTGGGGCCCCCATAGACAATTTCCCTTGCATCTACCTCCCAGGATCCTCACTGGGCATCATCAGAAGGCTTAAGAATTGTGCACATGAACATATTTAGCCTAGACCCAAAAATCCATGAGGCCAAGCCTGGCTTAACCTCTACAAGTCAGACATCCATGCAATCTCAGAGACCTGGCTCAAGGCCCATATTCATGACTGCAAGATCATGATCCTTGGGTACAATAGCTTCAGACAGGACAAGGCAGGAAAGAGAGGGGAAGGGTCTTAATCTATATGAAAGACACTCTAAATGTGAGTCTACTAAAGCCCAACCTTGGTAGCTGCCAGGATGGGGAGTCTATCTTAATCTGTCTAACCTTTGTAATGCTAAGCATCTCACCAATGGCTGTGTCTGTAACCCTCCTAAGAATACCCAACTTGCTTTGAGGGCATCACCAAATTGGCTGCTGGCAGCGAATTAACCAATGAACCCTAATAATGGATTTCAACCTGAACTGGGGCCACTGGCCCCAACAAGGATGTCCTCAAGGGTGCGATCCAAGATGCAAACCTGGAACAGGTCATCTCTACCTACCAGTCTTAATTATAAAATGGGAACCATACTACTCTTGACTGGGCTCTGGTATCTAACTCCCTCAGCATACAGAAAGCAGGTATATTGGCTAACTCCATTAGTGATCACTCTCCAATATTCTGTATTTGGAAGAACAGAGCACCAAAGATTCCCCCCAGGACACTCACAGTACGTGACTTTTTCAATTTCATGCCAGCAAAATTTAATGACTACACAAGTCGCCTGGACTGGAGCCCGATTAGGGTCCTTCCGACACTGGACGAGGCCCTTGCCTACTTCCAAAATTCTCACCCTAATGCGGCATCTCTATTTGCCCCTTTCAAAAAACTTCATACAAAAGGAGGCTGCCATAAATGGATCTCCCACTCTGTGAAATCTCAGATGAAAAGAAGGGACAAGGCTTGGAAGAAATTCTGGATCTCCCACCTTCCTGCAGACCTGGTTACTTACAAAACCCTAAGAAATAAATGTGCGAGGACAACAAACTTAGCAAAAAAGGAGTATGTAACCCACTCCAATGGTCCACACTGAAACCCTAAGCTTTTCTGGGCACAAATCACTGAACTGCTTAAGGGCAACTCCAAAGAGGCACAAGGTCAAATTGAGGTACAAGGACAGTGTATCAATGATTGCCAGCCTATAGCCTCAGCAGTCAACCACCACTTCACCAACCTTGATGCATACAAGGTAGGGCTACCAACACCCATGTCTGTATAGACCTTTGATGAATCCCTCTGTCTGAACAGGCCCCAATTTTACCTGAGAATGGTCAAGGTGAGCGAGGTCCATAAACTCTGATAGCCTCAAACACAAAGGCTCTGGTGGCCCAGATGGAATCAGCCTGAGGCTACTCCAGGAAAGTGCACTGTCCCTGGCCAAAACTCTGACCTGGATTATCAACAGGTCTTTACTTGAAGGGTACATTCCATACCAGTGGAAGGCTGCCAATGTGGTCCCCATTTACAAGGGTGGCTTACGTGAACAAATTGGCAATTACAGGCCCATCTCCCCTGCTGTGTACCCTGGCCAAATTGCAAGAAAGACTAGTTTATGGGCAACTGAGAGACTACCTGAAGCTCCCACCAAATCCTAGCCACTTCACAGCATGGCTTTTTGGCAAACCATGGAACAGACACGCACTCATCAAACTCACAGTGGACCTGTTCAGGGCAATGGATGAGGGCATGTCGACAGGTGTTGTCTTCATAGACCTGTCCAAGGCATTTGACCTGTGGACCACAACTTCTTCTTACTAAGCTTCAAGGCATTGGGCTTGATACCCAGGCCCTGAACTGGTTCAAGAGCTACCTCTCAGACCCTCTAGAGGGTCATTTGGAAGGGACAGCTTCCACCCTTTACCCATCAAGGAGGGTATGCCTCAGGGCTACCTTTTGGCCCTCCTGTTCTCTCTTCACAAATGACCTAAACTGGCACTGTGGGGATAGCTCAGTAGTTCAATATGCAGACGATACTGTCATCATCCAAGCCAGGCCCACACCACATGATCTGGGCCCTCTCCAACAAGGGGACCTAAACACACTCGAGGCCTGGCTTACATCAAACAGCATTATCCTTAATGCAGCAAAAATGAAAGCCATGCTGTTTGGTCCTAGATCCCTTGGCCAGGATTGGACCAATTCACTAAAACTTACTACCCTTGCGGATAAACGAATAGACATAGTTGACAACATAAAATACCTAGGGCTAACTATTGACCAGGGTCTCACCTTTAAGCCCCACATTAACAAGGTCTATCCATGTCAAACTTGGCACCATGTACAAGCTAAAAAAAAACTTAGCCCAGAGGCTAGACAAGCAATCGCCTCCAGTGTCCTCCTACTCACGTTAACCTATGCTGCCCCAGTAATCCAGGGTATGGCAAAGGGTGAGGTTAGCAGGCTTCAGGTCCTGTACAACAAGGTCATGAGGTTTGTGACAATGTGTCAACCAAGAAGCCACCCCTGCATCTCACTTCCCAGCTGCAATGGCTTTCTTTCGAGGCTCATCTACAGTATCCCCTGCTCTGCCATGCATAAAATTGTAGAGCCTAGTGGCCCCACCAAGCCTAACAGGAATAATCATGGCTAAGCCTAACCCTCGAATGCTCAGGACTATGGGTTGTTCCCTACTGGCAATCCCCAGAATCAAGACTCAGAAGGGAAGCAATTCTTTTGCTCTCACAGCCCCTAAACTGTGGAACACTCTCCCACCTCTAGTACAGGAAGCCCCTTGCTACCAATCTTTGCACTAGGCTTAAGTCCCATTTGCTCAGGACAAGCCCATGCCACTGTGAGGGTATAGGATAATCACCCCCGATCCTAATCACAACACCCATCCTCCATCTCATCTCACCTTAACCTACATTAAATTATGCCTTAAATCTTTAAATCTTTCAAGTTTTGCTCTTATGGTCTACGATTTGAATAATTGCCTGTACTGTTATCCTCATTATCTTGTCTACGTCTCATAACCCTGTATCACCTGACTATATATATTGTATTGCTTCTGGATCACCTGATTGTATGTATTGTATTGCTTCTGTTCCCCAGGTTGCCCCTGATAAAGGGACCTTCGTAGGCCCAGTGGGCCAACCTGGTCATCAAAATTCAATAAATGAATAAATAAATTAGTGGGAGACAAGGGCCATGAGAAATGGCTAAGAATATGGATTGGGCAGGAAGATGGAGGGGAATAGTAGTGGGCTGACTAGAAGGCATTTTATTTTTTCAGTGCCCCAATATTAGTCTGTCCCCTTCTTTGTTTCTGCACCCCATTGATCCACTTCATGTTTTTAATGCCCTGTCAGAAGAACGAGAGTGGAATTCAGAACTAAGGAAATATATTACTACTGCTGCTGCAGAGAAAGAGATGTACTGCCACTATTGCTGGAGCACCCGATTGTGGTAAGCTGTGCACCCATAGTAGTTTGGCTCTACTGAAAGGTTTTTGGGAGGTAGCAGTCGGTACAGCTATGCACTTTGCATTTATTTTGTTACTCATTTTATTTTATTTTTTTTTGAGGTAGGCCCGTATGTAAGGTAGCTCAGGCAGGCAGCACTTCTGAGTGTAGCTGCTGGGAAAAGTCACGTGCTGCACCTTTGAAAGCCGCAGTGAGAACGGACAGTTCTGTGAAGCTGATTCCTCTGATTGCTTCTCTTTTGTTTTCTTATTTTTCTTAGCATGTGTGGCTAGTCTTTATTTAAAATTTTCACTAAACTAAGGAAGACTGGGGTAGGTGGGGATCTTCAAACATTTGGGGGGGCTGCCTCACTCAATCAACCAGTTTCTATGCAATGCCTGCGGCTTCATTTTTAGGAGTGGGCTTCTGACTGGAAATTGTTGGCAGTCATGGAGTCAGAATTAGGGGCATTGGACAAGAGGTACCTTAACTGAATACAAAAAAGGAAATGTAGCTAGAAATGAGCCAAGCTAAGGCTGTGTGCAGTATGGTAAGGCAGCAGCTAGCACTGAAGATCTGGTGGGGCCAGTATCTCTCATGGTAGTGACTTCAAATTAAATTGGGTGTTTTCGGTTAATGAGGAGGCAGGGTGGGCACAGGGGTACCAAATGGGTGAAGGGGCTCTGGGGCTGGTACTTTTTATTTCCTGGCCATCTGTTGAAAGTTAATGTTTCCCACTGGCAGGTGTACCAACTAATCAGAGCACAGGAAATGAAAGCCCATTTTTTTAAACCACCATAAAACACAGGTCAGTGTAGTCATTGACAGAATACTCTGAGTGCAAAGGTGATTTGTCAGTCTGAACCTCCAGGGCTTTTTGGGAACCATCTCAGTTGGAATACTGGCAATTATAAAAGGGTCTGAGAAATGGAGCTTGATTGACTGCAAACATTCTAACAGCCTTATGTTAATCTTTTATTAACATACATGTAGAGCTTAGCCATAAGCTGAACAAGGTTTAACACTGTTTAAAAACAGTTTTTATTATAATAGCAATAAGGCACTCCCAGGGATTATGTTAATGGTCAGTTATAAAAAGGGTCTGAGAAATGGAGCTTTCTGATTGGCTGCAAACATTCTAATAGCCTTATGTTAATCTTTTATTAACATACATGTAGAGTTTAGCCATATGTTGAACAAGGTTTAACACTGTTTAAAAACATTTGTTATTATAACAGCAATAAGGCACTCCCAGGGATTATGTTAATGGTCAGTTAATCACCCTCTTGGGGCATGTGGCACTACACCCTCGTGCTACAGCACCCCTAGAAGGTGATTAACAGACCATTAACATAACCCTTGGTCATGCCTATTGTTGCTAATTAATCACCCTCTATGCATGTGGCACTCGGCTACACCTCATGCCACAGTACACCCATAGAAGGTGATTAACAGACCATTAACATAACCCTTGGTCATGCCTTATTGCTTAATTATAACAAGAGTCTCAGAAATGTTCCATTTAGATTGCTTGTCAACATTCCAACAGCCTTACATTAATCTCTGTTACACTGTCATATACACCCTGATCACCATGGTACATGGATTCTTCCTGTCAACATTCCATTCTCTAGCACTGCTGAATGATTGGAATGATGCATTCTGATTCCAAACCAGCATTTCTAAACTGTTAATGGATTAACTATTTTATTAGAGAGCTCCCTCTCAATAAGGAACACATTAAAAAAAAAAACACTTCTAACACTTCTAATACTTCTTTGGAAGCCAACTTTTTATAAGAGCAATAAGGCACTCCCAGGAGTTTGAGAACAGTCGGTTAATCAACCCCTAGAGGCAATATGGCACTCGGTTTCACCTCATGCCACATTATGTCCCTAGAGGGTGATTAACAGACCATTAATCCATTCCCTGGTCATACCTTATTTCTTAGTAATGGTGATAGCAGAGATGGAAAGGGGCCACTAATCCTCCCTGCTTGCAACTCCTTGGCTAACTTTTCCCTGACCAAGTCTGGATGGTTCCTGGCAGACTTCAGGTTCTCAGCCTCATACCAGTGACAAGGGTCCCCAAGCATGATTCGAAAACCTGCTGAGAACCTTTCCAGCAAAACCCAAGTGGCCACCTGACTGGGGGTAAAGGAGCAGCCAAGACTCTAATTCAATCCACCCTTATTGGCATCGGAGGCTAGTTCTACCACATCTAAAATGGCCAGGTGGCACCATTTGGCTAAGTTTGCATGAAAGATGAGGCCACCCACAGGCCACATACATTCATGCTTGAACCTGCCCCACCCTTCTACATATGGTTTGGTTATGGTTGTAGCAAACCCAGTCTGACCATACCTTGAGCAGGAAAACCTGTGCCCTACTCTTATTGAAAGGGCCTCTGACTGGGAAATCACTGTCTGTGTGCTGCTCCTCCATGTGCAATGTCCAACGGCAGAATCATGTGCAACACCCAATGCCTGATTGATTAGCCCATTTTTATTGAAGAAAATTGTTGTCATACTCCAGACACACGCTCCTGGTAAAGTCACATGCATGGCCATGACCCTTCCATAATAATTCAACAGACTTCTCAGAAGCTCAAATTTCACCTAGAACTCTCTCAGGCCATTCTTTAATACACCTCCATATCAAACTGACCTCTCCCAATGTTAAACATTCTGTTTGGAGATTAACTAATATTTTGAGACAAGACTATATTGTGAACTTCATTCAAAACACTATTAAGAACTTTTGGCAGATTCATTTACAATCTTCTGATAAAATAGACTTGATATGGGAGACATGCAAATGCTGGATTAGGGGATTTGTAAGGTTTGCTGCAAAGCAAAACATCAGAGGTTTGAGATGACAGAGAAACTAATGTCCAGGATAGATTTTTGGAGAATCTTAACCAAAACTCCTTGTCAGACATAGAAAGCCATGAATTGCAATCACTCAAAGAAGAGCTTTTCTTATTAACCAAACAAAAGCTGAACTTCTCATTATCAAGACTAAGTCTAAATATGTGGACTTGGGAGATAAAACCAAGTAAAATTCTAGCAAATAAACTAAAGCACTTAGAACAATCTAAATATATAAATTCAGAAGAAAACAATCAGGTAATGACTGATCAGCGTGGGATTTTATCTGAGTTCTTAAAATGTTATGGTCAGTTATATGAACCTATTCCAAATTATCCCCCTAGTAAAGATTTGAATGAGTATCTTAATAAATTCATTTGTCTCCAATTAACAAAATACAGGCACAGGGGCTGACTGTACCAATGAACGAACAAGGAATCAGTAAAGCTCTAGATAATTTAAAATGAAATACAATAAGTCCAGATGGGCTCATAGCTAACTTTTACAAAACAAGGAAACCCTAATTCCTATTTTAAAACACTCATATCTGTATATCTTGTCAAAAGGCATTTCTGATACTTCCGTTTTGGAGGCCCTTATAACCTTACTACTCAAACCAAACAAACCAAAAAATAAAGTAACTAAGTAACTACTGTCCCATTTCGCTTATCAATTATTATATAAAAATATTAACTTACATCCTAGCTCAAAGATTAAAAAATATTTGCAACCCCTTAATCTACAAGAAACAGATAGGCTTCTTTTCTTATAGACAGGCCTCAGACCATCTTAGAAAGCTTTTGCACGTCTTCTCTGCATCCAGGGATTCCAGATTTCCAACTGTTCTGGTTTCTTTGGACATGGAGAAGGCTTTTGATAGGGTGGATCATAACTTTCTTTTTGTAGTTTTACTACAATTTGATTTTCTGACCTTATTTGTCGATTTGCTTAGAATTTTGCATTCTTGTCTTTCAGCAAGGATTTTCTGTAATAATATCCCTCCGATTATTCTGTGGCACCAAGCAGAAGTGCCCTGTCCTCAATTTTATTTAACTTTTATTTAGAGGCCATTTATATATTCTAAATAAAATCCTACTGTCAAAGTGTATACAAATAGGGAGTTGATTTTAAATCTGTCAGCATTTGCTGGTGACATTCTTTTATACATTATTAACCCAATTTGTTCAATTAAAGCCACCCTTCAAACCATCCAAGAAGTTAGTGTATTTTCAAATTATAGATTAAATAGAGGTGAGACAGAGGTGATGCCTTTAAACAACTTCCCATTAAAGGATGACATTTCCAAGTTAGGTCTTTCATGGACTCAAACACGACTAAAATATTTAGGAATATATTTATCTATGGATCATTCACACATTATTAAACTTAATTTGGAAGATTTAATGGTTAAATTGATCCAAGATCTTAAGAGATGGCAAATACTCCCAGTCTTATTCTGGGGTAGCGTGAATGTAATTAAAATGAATGTTTTCCCTACACTGTTTCACCCTGCTCAATTTGCTAAATGTATTCCTACCCTTACATTGGTTTAAACATTCCCATGCTGTTTAGAATAAGTTTATTTGGCAAGGGAAAACACCTAGGATTGATTTAAATAAACTAATGCTACTGAAACCACAGAAGGGTATAAAAATTCCAAATGTTAATTTTATATTACATGGCATCCCATTTAAACAAATACTTTTTTTCATATGTAACTTCTAGGTTTTTGCAGGTTTTCTCCTGACCCCTACACTCACACATCCCTGACGTAGCACATGTGTGTGGAGGCACAAACATGCACACTGTACTGGATGCCCCTCTCTTCCAGTTGCAATGTTGACCGCCTGCACTGGCACTGAACCTCCATTTGGTGATGGCAGGACGACGGGGGGGGTGAATCTGCTATCCATATATTAAAGCAGTATATCTGATGACCTTCAGACAGCAGACAAGCTGTTAATGAATAGACAGAAAAGAAGAGGTCCAAGGATAGCTCCTTGGGGGACACCCACAGTGACCGGATGGGGGTCTGAGAGCACCTTGCAGCATTTAACCGCTTGGGTTCTATTAAATAAGTAATTCTTAAACCAGCTGACTGCATCAAGGGAAAGCTCAAGTGTGAGTAGTTTATGACAGAGGATGGCATGGTTTACAAGGTCAAGGGCCTTGGTGAGATCAATGTATAGGTATATGGATCCAGCAATTTCTCCCTTGTCTAGGGCACTGTGTAACAATTCTGTGAACTTCAGGAGTGCAGTGGTAGTACCATAGTTCTTCCTGAAGCCATACTGCTCCTGAGCCAGAAGACCTTGATTATCTAGGTAATGTGCAAGTTGGTCATTAATGGTGCTTTCCAAGATTTTCAGTAGGGAGGATTGTCACAAACGTACTCAGCAGGTCAGGCCCTCTGCTCCCACAGTGCCAACCTCAGAGCACAATAGTGTGAACAGGTAATGGACAGGGAAACCCTCCTGTCTGCTTTTGAGTCCAAATTACCTTTAGTCTCAAGTTCTGGGGGGATTCAAACTGTGAACCTTGTGCTGGCATACCCAATGTACAGGCTCAGATACTTACCCTCTTTGGGGATTGCAGTACAATCTTTCACCAGGGGCACCAAGCCAGGTTTCCAAAATGAACCCTTAAAACTCTGTAAAAGACCTTGGGTATATTCTTACCTTTTCCCAGTTTGGTAACACCATCAAGCCCTTCAGTACAGCTGTCAAACTTAACCATGTATACATCACAAGCAAAAAGAACCTAGAAGACACACACAGGCAGTATCCTTCAAATAAAGATTTTACTAAAAGATGATGAATATAAGAAAAATGTAAACACAAAGAGCTCACAATCACATAAAAGTACAAGGGAAGATTACAAAACAAAAACTCGTACCACAATACAGTTAGACTTTTTATATCTAATGTATCATCTCTAGAAGTGCCTTCCATAGAAACATAGAATGTGACAGCAGATAAGGACCGCTTGGCCCACCTAGTCTGCCCATTTTCCTACCTAACAGATAAGCTGCAGATCCTAGTTAACCAACAGCTTACTTCCTCCTACCCCCCCACTAGGACTGCCTTATGTCTGTCCCATGCATTCTTGAATTCCCCCACTGTTCTTGACTCCATGACCTCCTCAGGAAGGCTGTTCCATGCATCCACAACCCTCTCTGTGAAAAAATACTTCCTCACATTATCTTTGAGCCGTCCCCTTCTATCTTCAAATTGTGCCCCCTGGTTCTTGCTCATCTCTTTTTCTGGAAGATGCTACCCTCTTGGACTTTGTTGATTCCCTTGAGGTACTTGAAAGTTTCTATCATGTCCCTTCTCTCCCTTCTTTCCTCAAGGGTATACATATTAAGCTCCTTTAGTCTTTCTTCATATGTCTTCTGGTGCAGATCCTGTGCCATTTTGGTTGCCCTCCTCTGGACAGCCTCCACTCTGTCTATGTCTTTGCGGAGATTGGGTCTCCAGAACTGCACAGAGTACTCCAGATGGGGTCTCACCAACTGTCTGTACAGAGGGAAAACAACTTCCTGTTTTCTACTATTGATGCCTCTCCCTATGCATCCTAGTATCCCCCCAGCCTTCCTTACTGCCTTCTCACATTGCTTGCCCACCTATAGATCATCTGATGTAATTACCCCCAGGTCCCTTTCTATTTTTATTGTTGTCAGTATCTCACCCCCCATTGTGTACTCTTCCCCTGGGTTTTTGTTTCCCATGTGCATTACCTTGCACTTCTTCACATTGAATCTGAGCTGCCATACATCCAACCATTCCTGCAACCTTGCCAAGTGCCATCTCATCCTTTTCACTCCATCTTGTGTATCAACCCTGTTGCAGATCTTTGTGTCGCCTGCAAAGAGGCATACTTTTCCTTCCAGTTCCTTTGCAATGTCACTTATAAAGACATTAAAAGGACTGGTCCCAGTACTGCTGAACCCTGAGGTACCCCGCTATACCCTCCTTCTTCATCAAGTGACTCCATTTAAAATTACCTTTAAGGCCCTGTTGTCTAACCAATTTTTATCCAGGCTACCACCTTGGGACCCACCCAAGGCTGGCTAACTTGTGTATTGATCTTTGTGTGGGACTGTATCAAATGCCTTGTTAAAATCTAGGTAGGCCATGTCCACAGCCCCTCCCTGATCTACTACTTTGGTCACCCAATCAAAGAAATCTATTAGATTCATCTGACACGACCTTCCCTTCGTGAATCCATGCTGCCTTGGGTCGTGTGCCCCACTGGCCTCTAGGTACTCAACAGTTCTTTCCTTCAGAAGTGATTCCATCATTTTCCCTACCACTGAGGTCAAACTAACTGGTCTGTAGTTTCCAGCCTCTGTCCTGCTCCCACTTTTGTGAAGAGGGATCACATCCACCCTCCTGCAGTCCCCAGGTACCACCCCATCCTCCCATGATTTGTTAAACAGAGTAGTCAGCAGTGTCCCTAGTTCTACCCTTAGTTCCTTTAGAATTCTTGGGTGAATCCCATCAGGCCCCATTGCTTTGTCCACTTTCAATTTTATTATTTCTTTCAGAACCCTTTCTTCTGTAAATGGACTGGTATAGACCCCCATCTTCAGAGTGTTTCTCTTGTTTGGTTTAGGTTCCTCCCTCTCCTCTTTCTTTGTGAATACTGAGCAGAAATATTCATTCAGTATCCTTCTTTTCACTGTCACCCTCTACCCAATTCCCTCACATTTATTAAGCCTCAGAATCCTCCTTTGGTCTTTCTTCGCTCCGTAATGTACCTATAAAATGTCTTGTCCTCTTCTTAACAGAGTTGGCTATCCTTTCCTCGGTTTGGGCCTTTGCTGTTCTGACTGGTGAGTCATCTAGCTCCTCCTTTAGAATATAAAATTATACAAACATGATGTCCTATCAGGAGGTATATTAAATAAGGTGACATCAGCAAAAACTAACTTCCCAAATTATGAGTCTTTGATCCACCAGTTCCTTTGAAGTTTACAGCTCTGCAATTCCATCACTCAGGTGAGAGATAACTTGACATAAATCAGCTAAATGATGTCCTGTCCTGTAATAAACAATATATTTAGCTTCCTAACTTCACAGCAGCAACAGGTCATAAAAGGCCAAAATGCAATTTCTTAAGGAAGTTAATTACATTACAGAGATCTCCTGGTCAGTTACATCCTGTAGCTTCACTGAAACCTGGAGGGGCACCCATGGAGCACAGGCTGTCTTATGTGAGACAATCACATACTATATTTTTATATTACAAATAGCATACAATAATTATAACCAGCTGGCCAAGTGTCACAATCCTCCCCACCTAGACTGAATTTGGGGGCTCTATCCCTTGCATGGGATGAGCTCCCCAAGTCAATTCATTCCTCATATAGATGCAACAGACCATCTGTAGTCCAATTGGTCACTCCAGCCCTGTGTAACATTGTCATGTGATACCCTTGCAAGGCAAGACTCCACCTTAATAGTCTACCATTAGTTTTTCCCATTTGTGTCAGCCAAACCAGGGGGTTGTGGTACAAGGAAAGTGTTGGAGAAGATGTCCTCCACCTTAAACATTCCTCTCTAGGGATACAAGAAGCCTGTTGAGCCTCTGTTCCAAAGCTGAATGCCTACCCATTGGCTGCCCCCCAGGCTGGTGAACCAGTTACCATTCAGGAAGCCCCATTGATGTTTCAAGGCAATGTGGCTTTGAAGGGCTTCTTCTTGCTGTGACCCTCCTGCTTCCATTTAGCCCCCCAAACACTAATTTTCGGCCCTGGGAGAAGGCGGGTGGATGAATGATTGGAACACAGATCCTGACTGGTCCTCCTGGGGTTGAAGATCCACTAGGCATAGCCAGTTCTAGCAACACTCATCCAGGTCCTCCCAACAAGTCTCTAGTCCAGCCAGTGTAGGGGCCCCATTTCCACTCCTGTACTTTTTTGCCACCAGCTCCCCTCTTGGGATGCCTCCCTTCAAAAGTCCTTTCCAGCAATGCGGTCACCTGCTGTGGAATCCATTCCACAAACTTGGACCTAACTTTCTCCATGCTGGCTGGTGCTGCTGGTTACCTCTGCTTCACTTGCCTGGCATCTCCTTCCTAGCCATCATCTGCTTGGCCAGCATCTTCTTGGGCACTTCCTCCATGCACCTTTGTTCACCTATGGGTTGGTGTTGCCCAGCCCCCATTGGCTTCCTTGATGGAACCAGCACTATGGGAGGTAGGCTGTGCTAAAAGCCTGGATTGCCTTTCTCCTGTTGGGTTTCCAACTACCGCTTGAGTTTGGAAAACAAGGTTCTACTAGGCCTTGACTCTTTCTTGTATGAGCACCTGTATTTATCTTTCAGACCGCTAAACCCATCTTTCTCCAACATTTTCTTGTACCTGGCACCATGTCCTGTTCACTAGCTTGAAGAAATAAACACAGACAGTTTTCCCTAACATCCTAGCTCCTTATGCTCATGGGGCTGCACTATGTAACATATTAAAGTAATCATCCACTGGTCTTATTGAATTTCTTTATTTTCAACCCATTATAGATCTATCTATCTATCTATCTATCTATCTATCTATCTATCTATCTATCTATCTATCTATCTATCTTTCTATCTATCTATCATATATATCTATCTACAGTATCAATCAATCTACAGTGTCTATCTGTCTGTCTGTCTGTCTATCTATCTATCTATCTCTCTGTACTTTGCAAAATACTGCATTAATGCACCAGTTAGGGTTCAACTTAAAGCCACAAGGTAGGGAAATGTGGCATTAGGTTTTCTAACCATAACTTCACCTCCATTCAAAAGCAGAAAATGGACAACACCACACAAGCTACCACAGGCAGCATCCATCATGTAAGACAAACAACATGCAACTGTTTCTAGATGATACAAATGTAGTAGAACTGACGTACTACCTTCATTGATTTGTATCTGCAGCAAGTGCACCGCAAGACATATACACTCGCTTGTTGCTGCAAATCAATCAAAATCTAGAATACTAAAATCACAACATTTCTTCTATGTGCAGAAGCACAGGCTTCTACAGCCACAGATAAAAATCCATGATATCCAAATTACAAAAGTTATTTTGTCTGTAGAGGTGCACACCCCTACTGGGCCAGCATTTCTGTAACCTCAGGTAATCATGCACTCTGTAATTCATACACACACACACACACACACACTTAATGGGTCTGCACTTCTTCAGCCACAGATGTAGGATATATACACCATCCCCTGGCTGCAGAAGTGCAGGCACCACAAAATCCCGGCCAACAAAATTGCAAGAGCAGTTTTATCTGTAGAGGCTTAAGCCCCTATTGGGACTGTGCCTTTTTGCCACAGGTGTGGGGCATACACACCAAGATCTGGCTCAAGATGGACAGACCACTATGGGGCCCACAGTTAGGCAGACTTAGGTACTGCTGCAATGTGGGTATCATGATTTCAGCACAGGATCTGGATATTGTTCAAGGGGTAGCTGTTTGTCAGTTAGGCAGCTGCATGAAAACCATGCATTGGCAGACCATGCTATCTAGCAAAATAATTCGTACATTGTGCATGAGTACGTCTGGCTACAGAGGTGAAGTCACCATGGGGCCTTCTGGCTGCACTTTGCAGTGACAGGTATAAGACATACACACTAATATCTGGCTTCTGAAGGGCAGGCCCCTGTGGGGCCTGCAGTTAGACAGACAGAAGCACTGCTACAATGTCAGTATCATGACCTCAGTAATTGATCTAGAAGATGTTCAAGGGAGTAGCAATTTGTTAGTTACACAGCTGCATATAGAAAATCATGCACTAACATTTCATGCTATCTAGTAATGTAATTCATATATCATGCATGAGTACATCTCTGGCAGAGGCACAAGCCCAATGGGGCCTCCTAGCCTCAGAAACACTGCCCCATGGGGCCCTTGGCTCTGCAGCACACATACCATGCCCACTGTACAACATACATACACAGGTGTGATTGCATAAGCACAGGCCCCTATGAGACCTGTGCCTTGCAGCTGCAGATACAATCCATGAAGGCAGCACATCAGTGCCACTGCATTTGTGTCATCTGGAAACAGTTGTATGTTTGTCTTACCTGATGATGGCTCTCTACAGTTGCTTTTGTGGCCTTGTCTCCTTGCTGCTCGTGGTGTGTGTGTGTGTGAGTCTGGGTTGGAAATCCCAGTTCCAAATGTCCCTATCTTTGTAGCATTGGGTGCATTAACACAGTTTAGGGCATTATTATAATGGGGACGAGGAGGGGACATGTCCCTTCCCAAAATTTCACATTGCAGTCTTGAATAACTTACTCCGAAATCCTCTTATCCCCCCAAGGGGACCTGTGTGAATGAGGATATGATTTTTCTTCCTTAAAAAGAAGGGAAATGCTCAGCAGAGTAACTGTAGTGTAAGAATTGAGAGGGGACACAACCATAAGAGGATCTCACAGTAAGATTACTTACTGTCAGATCCTGTTATACTTGTATCCCCCCCAACTCTAACACCAGAGTTACTCTGCTGCATGTCCCTTCTTTAGGGGCACAGTAGAAAATTATATTCTCTATCAATGCAGGTTCCTTGGGGCCTGCATGAACAGATGCAGCCTGCACCAAGGGAAGACTTCTTCCAACTATTGAAGTGCAGGGCCTTGCACTACCACACAGCAGCGGATGCCAAGAATTCATGGGACTATCTGGTGGACTGTGGAAGTGTAGGTCAAAGAAGCCATCTCTCAGTCAGAGCACATGGCCTGCTGGCAACCATGGGTGCAGAGGTGCAAACTATATGCCAAAATAAGAGTTATTTTCACTGTATGGTACTTGAGCGCATGCAGGCAACCCTGCATCTACCCTTCCCAGGCTGGGGGGGTCATGTCATATGACAGCACCATGTCCCCAGCTTCAGCCCATGCAGATGGGCCATTGAGTTCACCCCCAAACTCAGTTCACTGACTCAGGATCACAAAGCCCTACCCACAGGAGTAAAGGCTGGCCCTGCACATGTTTCCTCATATTTTTTTTCTTTTTTTAAATTTTGACCCCAAATTTTCCAGACAGTCATTTTGTGATGCCCCCTTATAACATGACATGTGACATTTATAGAATACTGGTTAAAACAACATTTCACACCACAAGTGTGAAAACATTTCTCATCCAGGATTTGAAAAATGATACCTGTTGTATTTATGAGGCGGTATAGAAAAATGGCTGTGTTGCAAGTTTTGAACCAAAATATTGAAAATTACTATCGCTATGAGTGAACAATGAAATATTAAACTCATAACTTGGTCAGCTTACCATGTTTTTATATCAAATTTTAAACATAGTGTTCTTATGACCCCCCCCCCCATGAACCTGTCAGGTGAAAATTTTCTAATCCCACCTAAAATGTGATTTTACACAGTGACTGCAAAAATCTCCTTTTGGCAAGTATCTAAAAAAAAATAACTGTCTTGTTCATGAGGTGATATACCAAAAAAGCGATGTTGAAGGTATGGTGGGGAAACATTGAAATTTAGCAAATTTGTAAGTAAATGTTGAACTGTTTCATGTTCTCTCATGCCATGTTCATTTTACAATATTTTTCCTCAAAAGTTTCAACAAAGCCTTCTAATAACCTCACCTCATAAACCCAGTAGGTGAAAATTTTCAAATCCTGCCTGAAAGGTGATTTCATGCTGTGACCACAAAATCACCTTTCAGGATTGATTTGAGAAATATCACCAACCTTGTTGATGAGGTGGGAATCCAGAAACTAAAGGTTGAAAAGTTGGTGTAAAAATATTGAAAAATGACAAAGTTATGAGTAAATGTTCAAATCCCATTGAAATGCATTAAACTGAGTTACTTTATTTTTCTCTATATCACAGTTGCTGGTTCCAGCAGCAAGACATGTTTTGAATCAGAGAGTGGGTATCTGCTATTGGGCAGTTTTGGGTGGAGTGAGGATGTGTGGGGGTATGGGTGAGGTTAGGTACAGTGGTGGGGTGGGGGTCAGATTGACATTGACCCTTTTTATTTACAGGATAAAAATAAAACAAAAAAGGCAAAGAGGAACTGTTTTCTTTTTTTGTGGGTAACAGTTACCTAAATAGTTGGATCCAACATTGGGGATAGGGCTCCCCAGTGTTGGCATTTACTACACAGTGGCACTGGAAGTGGGCAGCTGGGTGTCACCACCTTCACATGGGGTGGCAGGCAACCTGGAGGTGAGGGGTGGTCAAGTGGTACTGAGGGTGAGCACCCCAGTCTGTGTTTACAAATGTAATCAATTCTGTGTGCCAAGCACTCAAATTACAGTCAGTTCAAAAGATGCTCACAGACTCAGTAACTGGATAATTTCCTACCTTTTTTCTCTCGAGTGTTCAGGTCAGTTTGGCTCTATGAATATGTAAACTATGGATTTTATTAATAACTGCACCTAAGCTGTGGAACACTCTCCTACATTTAGTTCAGGAAGCACCATCGCTGTTAAACTTTCACACAAGGATCAAGTCCCACCTGCATGGGGCAATCTCGTGCCATTGTCAGGGTATTGGATAATCACCCCTGGTGCCACATCCTACACCAATCCCTCTCCTTTTCTCAACCAAAATGACTCCAAAAGCATGCCTCAACTCCCTCAGTTGTTGCACTTATGTTCAATATATTAATATATTGCCTTTATTGCAACCTTGAATTTCATGTCTACTTTCTCTGCACCCTGTACTGTATTGTACTGTTTCTGTCTCCCGGGTCGTCCCTGAAAAAGGGACCTCCGAGGCTCAGTGGGCCTACCCAGTCATCAAAATTCAAAAAATAAATAAATAAGTGCTCCCAGTTACACCACTGAGTGTTTTTTCAATTAAACAAACAAAATTCTGAGTGGTACCAACTCCATTTATGGCATCATTAAATCCAGCAAGTTGCTGCAGTGGGAGTGTTACAAATTAAATAGCATTTGTCAATGCCAAATGTTGCGCGCTGGCATTGACTTTGGTAGTGCAGTGTGGAAACACAATTTGGGCAGGATGTAAAAAATGACAGCTGCAGTGTTCATAAGGAGGTGTAAAAAATGGCAATGTTGACAATGTGGCATATAAATATTGCAAATTTGAGAAGTTACAAGGGTGTGTGGACTTTCGTATGGCAAGCCGTTAGGGACATAATTCAGAATCCCTGGCTGTTTAGTAAAACACACACTATATGGTGAAATACATACATCAAATAGTGAAATATATACATTATATAGTGAGATACATACACAATGTAGTGAACCACATACAGTATCTACTGAAATATATACATCGTATAGTGAAATACATATACTGTATACTGAAATACATATATTATATAGTGAAACACATACACTATATAGTGAAATGCTTACATTGCATAGTGAAATACATACACTATCTACTGAAATCCACATACTGAATACTGAAAATCCACATACACTATATACTGAAACAAATGTACTATGTACTGAAACATATAGACTACC